>OX375819.1:17405579-19805579 GCA_947359405.1 Antitype chi
ACGTAAATATTTTAAGATAATGGAATTATCATAGTTTAAGGTCAACCCTGTTATTGAGTGAACTTATGTGTAGCAGAACTTTATAATTATTATTAAGACCTTGCAAAACATATTTGAATTAGAAGATCAGTTTTTTTTTAATCAGTTATTCAGATGACTTCTGGGTTGGATCTGTAAATATGTAGCTTTTACAGGTATTTTCCAGCTACTGAGAATGCTGAATAGAGTTTAATTAATTTGGTTGTTTAAAATATATCCTCCACTAATATAATAGTTTAGTAGTACAAGAACAGAAGATTCACCCTACAAAATCATTTAAATAAATAGCGACTTGCTACAACACTTTAAAGTGCAATTCAGGTTGCACAATGCTAATTGCCAAGATATTTCACTTAGAATTTGCCTCTTCTAACTACGTTAGGCTGCCTTCTTTTAAAGAATATTTAATCTAAATATCTTGTTACCCGTTATGTGTCTTTTATTCTACTTTTGAGAACAAATGACTCTTCAAATAAACCTGGGCTAGGTTCTAAAATCTACATAGTACTACTACTTACTTAGTACTATGTAGATGAGAAAACTATTTTAAATTAGAAAACTTTTTTTCATAAAAAGTATGTAAGTTGGCCATATCTAAATCTTACCAAACACAGTGGCATAACTAGGGTGGGGCAGGTAGGGCAAGAGCTCCTGGGCGCCTAGCGAAGGGGGGCGCAAAAAGTCGCCAAGTAATAAATATTAAAAAAAAAACAAATAAACCATTTCTATGATGATTTTTTTTTGATTTTTTTTTTATTTTTATCTAAGAAATCTGAAGAGCCACTTGAATATACTGTGCAATACGAGGATGAAAGCATATTAATTTCCAAATATGCTATTTTTATTCAAATTCTCTTAAAATTGCAGCATTGCTAGCAATTTTTTTGCAAATTGAAATGAATACCTGCATTATTGAAGGCCAAGAAGGTCAAGAAAGGTTATTGCTACCTAGCTTTGCTCAGTGTAGACCGAGAAGATAATTTATGAAGGGGCGCAAATGTGATGCATGCCCTAGGCGCCATTTACTATTGGTACGCCCCTGACAAAACAATATTTAGTTAGGTATATATAGCTGGTAAAATACTAAATAAAAATTTAAATAGGTACTTTCCCACCTATACTCAAAATAATCTTGTAATAGCTTACTTGAACACTGCAATAAATAATCCCATTGCAAAACTATATACCTACCTACGTTAACAATAAAAGTATGAACCTAACACATAAAGCACAATGCCTAAATCTGCCAATGCAGGGCATGAAGCATGAAATGAACCATAAAATAACTCATTTATGACCAACGTGGCCTACTAGGAAATCCACGAAAACATTATAAGCCGTGAATTAACTGTAAACATAGTAAACATAATTATACATACCTGGCCTGTATGCCGGTATCAACGCCACTTTTCTATTTGTTGCATTTAATAAACTGGAACCTTCGCCTGACATTTCGGCAATTGCTTTTTTAATTGATTTTCCGTATTATTATTTAGACGAATAACACGTCTGCACATCCACGAAGCGGCGCGCTATGCTGTGAAACAGTGGAAGAGTGTGATATGATAAGCTTATCATAACAAGAAAACAAAAACAAGTTGACGTTCGTACGCAAAAACCGTTTTATGTTTAAATCCACCTGACGAACGAAATGTTTATGCCCGGTTCGTAGAACCAACGAATCGTTATTGTTCGTCAGTAAACAATTGTTTTGAGTCACGAATAAACGTTCCTAAAAATGTTTTCGTGTTCTACCTGCAAAAAACAGATGTTGGTTACCCGCTGACTGACTGAAGCCATTCGATGACATCTGACCGGCATTCATTGCGTTTCGTTGTAACAAAAAAGCTTTTTTGAATTACAATGAATGCCAATGAGCTTATTTTTAAGTATTAACGATAAGTTGAGTTGTATTTTTTTTTAATATTTTTATCTTATTTTGGGAAAATAATTATTTGATTTCATTAAAAAAATATGTTTAACCATTTCTGCAGAAGTGAACAAAACGTAATTGTGACTTTTGTGGGCTACGTTCCGAGATACGATAATATCGATTTGAGCGTGCTCACACCCGTTCCGAATTGGCGTGAGCGCGATAACGATATCCTCGTGAATCGTCATTGATGACGTCATGACATGCGCCATCTTGCGATAACGCCGACCATGCTTATTACTAATATCACCGTGAGCGCTGTCAAAAATGACAGTTGTGCTGTTTTCTTTTGAATCTTAACATATCTATAACTAACTTAGTTATAGTGCTTCTGGCTAGAGTCGCCACCTAACCAAATAAGAAGACGAAATTTGTGGTGTACACAAGTTTTATATGGTGTAAATTGGTTTTAACATTGAGTGAGCACTGTTAGCGCGTTCACGAGCGTTCCGTATTGTTAACAAAACTGACAGTTCTGAGCTGCCATAATCGTGATATCTATCTCGGAACGCAAATGATTGATGTGAGCGCTCACAGCGCTATTTTTCTTATTCGGAATGTGGCCCTGATAAGACTGAATGACAAGTTGCTTCCCCTTCCCTTACCTATGGCTATTTCGTGAAAAAGTCATTCAATGTGATCAAATAAACTTTTATTGATGATTTTAAATGTTTATAATTCTGTAAAGCCATATTTCTTATGGTCGTGAATCATACTATAACTAACATACAACCTGACACTGATCTGCAAATTGCAAAAAACGTAAGAACATTTGAATTTCGCGGGCTACCTTAGCGCATCTACGGTAGTAGCTCCAGGGTAGCCCCCTAAATGCAAATCTTATGTTTTTTTGCAATTTGCAGGTCAATACCAGTCGTATGTTGATAAAAATATGATTTGCGACCGTAACAAGAATATTGTAATCATTATGCATCCTGGGCAGTTATTGCGGACATTTTTCATTCATTGTTCGGGCATTTTTCGAACCTACAACGCAATAGTTTAGCACTCTGTTTCAAAACGAAACAGATTATGATTAATCGCGCGTTACGCAATTAGAGTGCAGTTCTCTTCATTCCAGAAATTTTCTGCTATTCTATTATGTCGACCAAGTAGCTGCTATTTTTTATGAATGGTGCAAACAAAATCTCACGTACTTATGTGAAACGGGGTTCTATTATTTTCGGAAATGCGTCGCTCTCTCTATCACCAAACGTTATCTTGACGATCTTGACTAATAAACCAGTGGTGGCAGTGGCACATGACACTCTGTCCTTTTATTTATTTATAAAACAACTAGCTTTTGCCAGCGGCTTCGCCCGCGTTAAACCAATTTACATAAAATCTTCCTCATGAATCGGGAATTAGGGAAAACCGTATAAAAATCCGTTCTGTAGTTTTTGAGTTTATCGCGAACAGTTAGACACATGCGGCGGGGGACTTTGATTCATATGTAGTAATGATAGTGATAGTGAATGCTTGATGTTCTTACAGTAAACACAAAAGTCACCAAACCAAACCAAGCTCACCAAGCTGTTGCTTTATGATGGGAAGACCCGAATTCCGTACATAAAAAAATCTATGGTTCAACTTCAACCATATATTTTTGTATGTCTATGATACTGACTGACATTTGACAATATTGGCATTTAAAAATATTTATTATCTGTTTCTGTATGTATTACGACGGTCTTGCCGAGGTTAGATTAGATTATCTTGTTAAAATTTGTAAAATAAATAGTGCGACTATCATATGGAAAAGTGTATAATTAACATACAATAGTTACATAGTATTTCTACATATTAAGCTGAGTTCCTTACATTCCAATTATCAAGTTACGTCTTGTTGATGTATAACGTTGACTTAAAATTTCATCATGCCTGATATAAAGATAACTCCGCTTGGAGCTGGTCAAGATGTCGGTCGCAGCTGTATCTTGCTGTCGATGGGAGGTAAAAACATTATGTTAGATTGTGGCATGCACATGGGCTACAACGACGAGAGGCGCTTTCCTGACTTCTCGTACATTGTACCCGAAGGGCCGATTACCAGTCAGATAGACTGTGTCATCATCTCGCATTTCCATCTCGACCACTGCGGAGCCCTGCCATACATGTCCGAGATGGTTGGTTACACAGGACCTATTTACATGACACATCCCACCAAAGCTATTGCACCTATCCTGCTTGAAGACATGAGAAAAGTAGCAGTAGAGAGAAAAGGGGAATCCAACTTCTTCACTTCACAAATGATCAAAGATTGTATAAAGAAGGTAACCGCAGTGACCCTGCATCAGTCTGTGATGGTAGATAATGAGTTAGAGATTAAGGCATATTATGCTGGCCATGTGCTAGGAGCTGCTATGTTTTGGATCCGTGTTGGTTCCCAGTCTGTTGTCTATACTGGTGACTACAATATGACTCCTGACAGGCATCTAGGGGCTGCCTGGATAGATAAATGTAGACCAGACCTGCTTATAACAGAATCTACCTACGCAACCACGATCAGAGATTCCAAGCGTTGCCGTGAGAGAGACTTCCTCAAAAAAGTCCATGAATGTGTGGAAAAGGGTGGCAAAGTACTTATACCTGTATTTGCATTGGGACGAGCTCAAGAACTTTGTATTTTATTGGAAACATACTGGGAAAGGATGAACTTGAAATATCCAGTTTACTTTGCACTAGGACTGACAGAGAAAGCAAACAACTATTACAAGATGTTCATAACATGGACCAACCAGAAGATAAGAAAGACTTTTGTGCAAAGAAACATGTTTGATTTTAAACATATCAAACCTTTTGATAAGTCCTACATTGACAACCCTGGAGCCATGGTTGTGTTTGCTACTCCAGGAATGTTGCATGCAGGCTTGTCACTAAATATATTTAAGAAATGGGCACCTTATGAACAGAATATGGTCATCATGCCAGGATTCTGTGTCCAAGGTACAGTTGGTCATAAAATCCTAAATGGTGCTAAAAAGGTTGAATTTGAGAACCGCCAGGTGGTTGAAGTAAAAATGGCTGTAGAGTACATGTCATTTTCAGCCCATGCAGATGCTAAGGGAATCATGCAGTTGATTCAGTACTGTGAGCCCAAGAATGTGTTATTGGTGCATGGCGAGGCACAGAAAATGGAGTTCTTGAAAGATAAAATTGAAAAAGAGTTCAAGGTTAATTGTTACATGCCTGCTAATGGCGAAACTTGTACTATAAACACACCTACAAAAATTCCTATTGATGTGTCCTTAAGGTTATTGAAGGCTGAGGCTGTGCGGTACAATGCGCAGCCCCCAGATCCCAAACGGCGGCGGGTCGTTAATGGAATATTATGTGTGCGAGATAACAGGCTATCTCTTCTTGATATTGACGAGATGTGTGACGAAATTGGTATAAACAGACACATAATAAGGTTCACAAGTACAGTCCGCTTTGAAGATCCTGGTCCAGCTGTCAAAACTGCAGAGAAGTTGAAGACATTACTATCGGAGAAGTTGGAAGGGTGGACGATCACAATTTCAGAGGCTAACATATCTGTTGAATCGGTACTTATCAAAGTTGAGGGTGATGAGGATAGCACTAAAAACATCTATGTCTCTTGGACTAACCAGGATGAGGACTTAGGTAGTTACATATTAGGTTTACTTCAATCAATGGTCCAATAAGCTTAGAAGATTGTTTCTATGTATATTTTTAATAAATTAGTTTTATTTTTATTTAATGTGGTTTTAATTATGTGCACCATGTTATGTCTTGATTACATTTCCCCTGGTACCATAAATGTAGAAGTTGGTTATTTTCTGATAAATCCTTAACTCTTTCGAATAATGATGTTAAGTCCTGCAAAAAAAAAAAACATTATTTATGTGTGTTGTAGCAGCTTATAAAAGATCATTAGTAAAGTTCAAAATTAATTAGGAATCTTACAACTTAAATGGGAAAGTATCTTTGTATGTTGGTCTGTCTGTCTGTCTGTCACCTTTCCGTGCCTAAAGTACGGAAACGATTGTTATAATATTTAACAGATAGGTAGCTTGGGACCTGGAGAAAGACAGGCACGACGCTCATAGATAAAAGCACCACACATCATAGATGAAACACTAAAGGGCAACATTCTAAATACAAAAGTGAAGACGACTGGGCTAGCACTCTCTTTCTGAATACATACTTATGAGAGAGAAAACATATCACTGTCTCATTCATATGTGTATTTAGAAAGAGACCTTTAGCCCACAGTCTTCTTCACTTAGGTATTTAGTATTGCCTCCACTTTTATTACACTTCTTGGACATAGGCTACTTTTCATCCTGAACATTTGTATTAAAAAAATTAAAGTTCAAATACACGGCGACGAAGTCGCGGGCAACAGCTACAGTAGTACACTAGTACTCAATGTATTTTTTTTTTTTTTAAATTAATTTATAACGAACTTCACGTGAGTCACATTAAGGTAAGTATATTCCATAGTTACCTTAGTAGGTGTCATTGGTGGCGGAATAAGTCGTCTGTAGTCTCCCTTATGCAAGAATTCAGTGTGGGCTGCTAACAAGTTCCGCTCCAGCTTAGCAGTGATGCACGGCTTGCACAGGCCGCACAGATCTGAAGCGTCGCAGTTTTCTAAGCAAGCCGTTTTACATTGATCGCCAAATACAGCTATATTCTTCTGGGATGACACCATGTTTTTGGCGGCTTGAACATCTCTGAAAGAAATGAGTTTTCCAGTTTAGTTCAATCAAATGTTTATTTAGTCGCTTTGGACACTAGACCGTACGGTTGTTCCTACTCGTAGCACGTGCTACGGCGTAGCAATATGCGCCCGTAGGCTGACGAGTTAATGTTCAGAAGGACTGAAGTGAATAAATGGGATTTCCGGCAGCGTAAATGATTTTTTAAAAAGTATTTTTATGCGCAATGGTAGCCCGCGAAATTCAAATTCAAATGTTAGTGTCAGGTTGTATACGTTGAACAAAATATGATTAATGATGACCGTAACTAGGCTTTAAAGCATTAAAATCATCAACACATCCCTATCAACCTTAAAATATCGGAAATACTTACAAAAATTAATCTAAAACCAGCGCTGGGGCTCTGTCTTGCATAGGGTCGCAGCATAATGCTGAGCCGTTTTGCGTGGATGTGACGCATGTTTCCCCCAACCTTTTCTTATATTTTTTTTTTTTTGTGTAAGAACACAAAAAAAAAAAATATAAGACAAAAAAGAACAAGAGTTCTTTTTTGCGTCATGTTTACCGCAAATAAACGTATTTTCTTTCTTTCTTTCTATTTAATCCAATTGAATTATTATTTCATGAAAAAAACACATTGGATTAAATGAACTTAGACGGTTGTAGCTTTATATGATTTTAAATTCTGTAAATACGTACTCTACGTGTTACAACCGCGAATCATATTATTCAGCCTGACACTGAGCTACAAATTTCAAAAAACTTGAAACATTTAATTTCGCGGTCTACCCTGGCCGTGGCGCTTCCTGTTTTGTTTTTCCATTTTAAATCCATGTACGTAACGTAAGCGTAACATACAAAAACGATACGTGACGTCATAATTACATGCCTACTAGTGCTAGCTAAGTACAGCTTTTGTAATCTACTCTTGAGTTTGTGAAAAATTTACCCACGTTATGTTCTGAATCTGATTCACAAAAATAATAACTTACTTTCTTTGGGCTTTAGTAATCTAGATAAGAATAAATATGGGGATGATCATCATCATCATTCATTATCATTCATCATCATTCATCATTTCAGCCGAAAGACGTCCACTGCTGGACATAGGCCTCCCCAGGCTCCTCCACTTCTACCGGTCTTGTGCTTCCCACATCCAGCGGATTCCCGCGGCCTTCACAAGGTCGTCGGTCCACCTTGTGGGAGCACTTCCCACTCTACGACTTCCGGTACGCGATCGCCACTCCAGAACCTTTCGGCCCCATCGGCCATCTGTTCTGCGAGCAATGTGCCCTGCCCACTGCCACTTAAGTTTAGCAATCCTTCGGGCTATGTCAGTTACCTTTGTTCCCCTGCGGATCTTTTCATTTCTGAGGATGATAATCATAGCTGATTATTCTATTTTATTTGTTGTAGCATATCGCTCACCATATCCTCTACCTAGCCCTTTTCTACTATGTTGGGGTCGGTTTCCAGTCTAACCGGGCAGCTGAATACCAGAATTTTACATGGAGCGACTGCCTATCTCACCTCCACTCCACAATCCAGTTACTGGGTAAAATGACGCCCCTTGGTAAGAATGGTTGTCAACCTTTCGGGCTTCTGACAAGTCGTAACGACGCTCAATAATCCATTAATGGCCGGAAACAATGGCTTGACGTGCTTTCCGAGGCACGAAGGGATCTGGGAATGCGAATGTGGTGACCCATCCGAGAACCAACGGCGGCAAGCATAGCTTAACCTGTTCGATCGACCCGTGCAGTTGTTATTACTTAACCACATGCGATAGTCGTAAAATAAAAAGTTTACGACGCCACAACATTGCCTACAAAGATTCAAGAGTGCTGCCAAGCATATTTTAGAAAGGTGCACGGTCAGCTACAGAAGTCGATTAGCACGGCTACTTCTACGCATCGTCTAAATTGACAGACAATGATTTTTTTAATATTGTTTTTCAGCATTTCATATAACCTAAGACCTATTTCTTTAATTTAAATTTTGTTTCGATTTTAAATAAATATTTTTCTCAATAAATAATATTTATTAATCGACTTTGGTTGCTGCCTGTTCCTATTAATTAGTATGGTATAAGTACTTCCTCGAGTAGGTAAACATTCCAAACGCTGTAACTGTAGCAAACCTACATATAAAATTGTAGCCACAAGACACAAGCGATGCTTGGATTGTGGTTCACCGAACATGTCACATACTGTATTCTTACTTTTTGATGAATAAACGTTACTATTAGGTGTCTTGACATTGCTCGGGACCCTAGGGTCACTTGGGGACAAACCTTTGGGGGTTGTTCCCAAGTGACCCTCTCCTGTCTTAGACTATTGCAGGTTATGGAAACAAAGATATTAGAATATGTGTTTGGATGGCTAAGATGGACTGGTTATCTCTAGAACTGTGCAAGGACTATGACCCCTGCCTCTTCAATGGTTTATTATTATTATATACGGATAATATGGCAGGGGTTGATTAACGGGCGCCCGGAAACTGTCGCTAGCACATAGTGACGTAGCGAAAAGGGGGCAACATGGCCTTAGGTGCTTGAGGAGTCAGAAGGTATTCCACGGCTATCACGACCGTCCCAGAATGATGGTCAAAATCCCTACCAGCATCTTACTGGCATACTTCCTTCCTCCGAGCACGTTTTGTCTTGACTAATCTCCTTTTAAGCCGGCCAATAAAGACAAGATAGAGGTGGGAGCTTTGTTGCTCGTCATTGTTCACTCTACCCGGCCAAGTAAGGCAAGCCAGAGGTCACGAACAAGACTTCTCCCGGGAGATAGAGTCCGTAGAATCACTACTGCCCAACAGCTCGCCACATGCTGCCCTGCGGGTTTCTGTATCTCTCTTGGTCCGCCCCTCACCCTAGACCTGTTTCAGCCAAGTAAACTCTACCGGTACAGACTTTGAGTCCAAGAGCGCGCAAGTTCCACCATGACGTAAACGTAGAGATACGGCGGGCGGTGGGGTTATTATTATTAATTGTTATACTCAAGTCTTACTCACCCTTCATCGGCAGCCGTAACACCCGCTTGTGCAACACCTACCAGCGAAAACAAATTGTATATGACTTGTTCATACAGCAGCTGGTTCGGCGGATAGTGCTTTGAACTTAAGTTAGGTCCCATGTTAGCTTCTAGCAGGTATACTTTCAAATCTTCGTCGAGGATTAGGTCAAACCGCATCATTTCAAAGAAACTGTCGGGCGACTTATATTGCTTCACCTGAAATTAAAAGAGTCGTTGACATAACATTTCATCGTATAACGCAACATTTCGCCAGTAATGTTTTGCCTATTGCCCTAAGCCGGCTAAGCTACCTCTTGACTAAATTTGTAATGGAAAGACCCATAAAACTCCGTGGGCATCGAACCCATTACAGCAGTGCTATTCTCTGAGGATGCAGCTTTTCACTAAGCTGCGAGTCTCTACACTAGCGCTCAAGGCTGCGACGACCGTGAGTAATATCTACTCAACTCAAATATTTTAAACCCATAACACTCTCAGACGAGTTTGATCGATTATGGTTAAAAAAAATGTTGCAACTCCTAATTCCTCTACGAAACAGCGACGGGGGTACAGCCTAGAGTTTGTCGACGATCGTAACTGCGTTAGTGAATACCGTTTGAATCACCGCTACCCGCTCGTTTGATCTCAATAGAAGAATAGAATACTTAGTATAGCAAGACACCATGTTCTGCATGTTCGGCAGTCGCGCCTGCAGTCACTAGATGACTAGACCATTATGGCAGTCGGGCAGTTTATATTTTGAACGAGTACTCTATGCTGAGTTCAATGGTCAATGATTGGCGAGAAGGTACTCACCTTGTCAATGATGACTTGCTCTTTTGCGAAAAATACTTCCGCAATAGCCATCTGCACCTCCTTCCATATATCGGTTGGATCTTTGCCCTGCAATGAAATAATACATGCTTTAGTATAGCAATAAGCAGTTGTTGAAACTATTAATTCTACATACACACAGGCATTTTGCTGAACTGGGCTTTTTAGGCGCAGCCGCGGTGAGTCACACTTTCCAGCTAATTCCTTACATCACACTTTACACTTTTCATTTGTTTTTCTTTTATCTCCTGTATCTGATGTGCTGTTAGTCTGTGCTAAATATAAAAAAATATATTTCTTCTTTCTTTCTTTACATGAGATGGTTCATGTTGGCCCCCGTCGGGAACTGTCGCGTGTGCCCGCGGGCTGCAGATGCTGACTTGCTTGCCTGACTTCGAAATCAAACCGAGTTTTTGTGTGTGTCTCCGTCTGGGTCGCATAAAACAAGGGAGCAAAAGTGACATAAGTGCGCTTCAGCCTTCAGTGGAGATGGGATGCTGGAGGATGAGTGACCCCTGGCGGCTGACCCAGTGAGATCGTTTTTAATATTTCAGGGATTTCTTTGCTAAAACTGCGCACGATCGGCCTTGTTTTGTCACGCGCGCGCCCAACCAACAATATCTCAAGCAATCGTTGTGGGCCAGTGTGCTAACACTAACTAATAGGGTGGGATAAACTAATTTACGCTATTATTCTAGCACGAAACACGGTATCATAATCAAAGATTTTACTATTGTAACATTGTACCGCCACAGTTACCTATCAGAATTTGAGTCGGCTAGAGGGCCCACGTGTGCTGAAGTGTACAAAAAAAGGTACCCTTTACTCTTAAGGTGAACCGAGTCCACATTTTTTCCATACAAACTTCGGGAGCGTTTTACTCCACTATCTGACATGGCACATCCAAAGTAAAATATGACATCGTTTTGTCTCATTATTAATATTGTCTGTACGGAAACAGTATACTAAACTAAAAACCCATTAAAAAGTTAGGAGCCAGCAAAGATTCGTTTTTCTTGCAAATTTTACTTAACTTTGGGCGTGCTTAAGTAATAAAAGAAGTGTAAAATCTTCAAAACCAAGTCAATACCGACAAAGTTCAATTATCGAAAAGTTCAATATACTTTATTGGTCATTGATTTATGCATTGGCTTTTTCATAAAACCCGATCTCTGCCGTTGACTCGTGTTACTTGTGTGTATGCACACTAAACAAAAAGCCTTATCAGTATAATTGAAGATGCCGCATTACTTCCTACTATTACCTTAGATCTGACGTAGATGTCGAAGGCTTCCTTCATGGTGTTGCCCAGAGTAGTGTAGGCGTGTTTCAAAGAGGGTACCTGCCAAGTAGGCAAGTAGTCGTCACCCACAATGTACTTGTCCAAATTAGTTGGATCAAACGGATAGTATTTCTCCATGCAGTATCTGCAATGGAAAGTGCAGAAGGACATTATTGCATCACATTGATAATTATTAAAATCTTTCCTAAAATGGGTTTCAAAAGTCAATGTGTGTTACATTTCATGTTGCATTGCCTGTATTAGGACGGCAGTGCCCATAATTATGTGGAACTATCCACTTTTAGATTTTTTCAGAACTTTGATATTCTAAAAGCGAAAAAAGAAAGTTTTTATCGCCAAGCGCAAAATGATACTGACCATATACTCTGGCTCAAAATTGATTTACATTTCTTCACAATCTCATAAAATAAGTCCGTTATCACAAACAGTGGCGTAACTGGGTGGTGCAGGCAGGGCAAGAGCCCTGTGCGCCTATCGAAGGGGGCACAAAAAGTCGCCAATTCTTTAATAAAAAAAGAAAACATCAATAAACCATTCAAACTGTTACCTACCTTTAACTAAGAAATCTGAAGAGCTACATTGAATATATTGTGCAGTACGAGGATGAAAGTGTATTTCCAAATATGCCCATTTCTATTCAAATTCTCTTAAAATTGCAGCATTGCAAGCGATTTTTGGCAAGTTGAAATTACTACCTTCGTTATTGAAGGCTATAATTGGTCAAGAAACGTTATGCGACCTAGCTTTGCTCAGTGTAGACCAAGAAGAAAATTTACAAAGGGGCGCAAATGTGATGCCTGCCCTAGGTGCCGTTTTCTATTGGTAGATATACGCCCCTGAGCACAAAATATCGCTTTTACTCGTAGGTATAGTGTCAAGCATTATGTATCACACGGAAGAAAGTGCGAGACCCATATCGTGTGTACCAAGGCCGTCGTCGGTTAAGCCTAGGGCCTTAAACTACACCCTCGTTAATAATCGGTATCTTTCTCACCTTGGTGAACAATGTAATATTCTTTGTCAATTAAAATAATCAATTATACAATTACCTGAAGAGCACATCGCCTTTGTACCAATAAACCCGTAGGGGGTTCACTGACTTGAGTACCACATACACGCCAATATCAAACTTGTGCCCATCCACTAAGAATGGCTTTTGCACGTACTCCTGTACGAATATTTTTCCGCTGGTCATATCTATGTCGCTCACGTTCTTTATATACACGTTTCTGTGTGTGTTATTCTTTTGTACAAACAACGCATTCTGGTTCTCAGCTGCGTACTTCAAGAACTGTTCTTTATCTTTTGGTAATTTAAAGGCTTTTGGTATGTATTTTGAATTAGAAGTCGCCAACACGACTTTAGAAGTTATGAATCCTGTACCAGGAAAGTGGTTCACCTTTTGATTAGGAGAGAGATTTCGAAGGTTCATATGAGAAAAAGGGGTGGGATATGACCATAACAAGTTCCATGGAGTTTCATTTGTAGTTTTCTCGTATCCTAACCTTTCTAGTACTAAGTGCACATGTCTTAGAACACCACTTCTGTTATTTACATTTGTTATTGTTTTGTCGGAATAAACCCAATATTTTGGTCTTTCTGTGTGTAACTTCTGACTTCGGTTGACACCATTAACTACCTCTAAAAGAATTCCTAACGATATCCCAACTATGCAAACGAAGAAAAATATATTAGTAAATGATTTTTCTGGCTTAGTTTCTTTATTAGGGTCTATTTTCGCATCTTCCTTAACGATATTATTGTTGGAATATTTCTTTTCTTTCTCTTCTACATTATTATTTAGAGCTTCAGCTTCCTTTTCCTCACATTTTAGAACGACCTGGAAAGTAAATTTATCGTCAATGTATACAGGTAATTGATCGCTTTTATTTAACCTGCTTATTTTGATAATTATTTGTCCATTACGACACTAGAACAGAAACAACAGCAGTGGTGGCCAAGTGGTATTGGCCCCGACTTAAGAGTAGTAGCTCGTGGGTTCGACCCCCCAGGCAGGCGCTTTACTTTGTGTAAATAATTTCATCACCACTGCTCTCGAAACGGTGTAAGAAAACATCGTGAGCAAACGGGCATGTCGTATGACCAAAAATTCGAAAACATATTATGTGACATCTACCAACCAACACTGAGCCCGCGTGGTGGATTACGTATTCCCAGCAGTGGGAACATTATAGGCTGATTATGCTACATGCTAAGACACTAATTAACAAAACTTGAAAGTGCACAACATTGTTGTCCCTCTACAGTTAGGTTATTGGACTTATTTGTTAGCTGGTTCACACAAAAAATAAGTTTAAAAATAACTGTACTGTAGGTAGGTACCTATCCCTGAAACTCTAGCCCAAAATCATGAATTCAGGGTAGGCTGACACGAGTAACTTAGGTAAAGCTCGAATTCCTTTCAAGTAGTAGATCATGTGATTCAGACTAATTAGTTTCGGGCTGAAGTTGTAAAGATATACCGTTCACTAATAGTAGGGTACCTAATTATTAGCACTTTTACTATAGAGCTGAAAGTGATTTTATTTTAAATAAGTAATTAATTACCCACGTATGTTTATAGGTGCCTACTTTATTCAAAAGAGTAGGAACCTAGGTGTGAACTTGTCATACAGCCACCATAGGTTGTTGATAATCTAAATTATACTGACAGGACTTTTAATTTTAATACATCATAGTAACAAATTACTTAATTGTTATCAACATGCCAACATATTAAGGTACCTATCCCATATCCAAGTTGTTCCAGCTTATAGTACCTAGGTAGGTTAGGTACCTTAGATAATGTTGACCAAGTTATATAAGTTAAATTAAGCTCTATCAGATGATGTAAGGGTAAACAATATCTTAGTTAAATAAAAATTAGTAAAGTCTAAATACAACTTACAGTTTCGTTTTCCATGTTATATTTTTCGCACTGTTTCACGTATTTATTTTGTTTGTTTTTCTAAATTTTTTGCGCAAACGCACCTTGCGTACGACGTCTAAGCCTAGAATAAGTGAATGAAGCTGTTCTCATATTTGTAGAGCGAGACGGGAGTTGATCTTATGGTGGCGTGCGAGGGAGATCGACACAACTTTCTAAAACATGGCGAACCAGTACTATGGCGTCCTTTTAAGGTCACATCAGCATATTGTATGCATTTACCGGTACTTATGTGACTTGACTTGAAGTTATGCACAGTTATGTGATGATAAGAAAGTGATGGTTTTATTTTTGCAATAATAACCTAGGCCTGCGTGGTGAACTCCCTCTCAAAGACGGATTCGGGGTCGGAAATGTATAAATAGTAAGTACTACTACATTTGCATACATTTGTTCGTGTTATTTTTGCTATTGACACGCTATGAAGAAGAAGTACCTACGTACAACTTTTGCACATCATTTACGTACACACGGCTACACATCAAGCTATACATGTCCAGTTTACGCTGAACTCGTACGGAAATCCTATACAATGCGAGATCAACTTATACTGGAAATGTATAGCTTGATGTGTAGCCCTGCGTACTAGGAGGTGAGATGTTAGTTGTTGATGTAATCCTAAGTAAGCACTTAGTTGCCATGGGCGTCGGGTATCCCAGGCTGATTCCCGGCCACCGTAGGCGCGGGCTTGCGGACGGCGAGTAATGGGTAGCTCGCCGTCCGGTAAGGACTAAGCCCGGGTCGACGCGACGGCGCGTTGTGTTCCACGTGCGCATCAGAGATGTCAGCTGCAACTGGTGGGGTCCGCAAGGGCCGGTACCTACCAGGGGTGCGGGTTGTTCGAAAGAGATACCGTGGCCCCTGGTACACAGGCAACTGAAGGAACACGGGTGGGTTTTAGTCAGTAAAAGTCTGACACGCCCTCCCGCTCCGCCCAGAGCGGGAGAAGTTATTTGATGATTTCCCACCCTTAAACAAAATAGCAGTTACCTTAGTTAGGTAGGTACCTATACAACAGGTTACAAATATATTATTATATAGTATTTTGTTACTTATGTATATATACTTACATTCCAAGTACTTTTCGGCATGCATGCCATACATTGGGTACCTAATAAAATAGAAGTTACATATTTGTTTATGACAAACAATGTTTTTTCTCCCAGGGATCTAATAACACAAGACTCTTAACCAAAAATCTTATCATCAAATAAGCTTTTAAGGTTTAAGGTAGGTATTCATAATTATGATTTTTGGTGTGCATGCTGTCTGTTAGTACGTAATCTGTTATGTATTTGATGTGTTCAAATCGCAAAACTTGTTGCTAGCTGGCTGCATACCAGCATTCTTATCTCGTTTGTTGTCTGTGCGTATATTAGCTTCAAGGGGTATGCGTAGGCTGGGGTGGGCAGAGGTATTCGAGTATGTCAACGGCGGGTCATGGGAATGCCATGCATGCTACATACTCGTACTCGACCGCACACCACCCAAGCTATGCGGAACATGTATTGTCATGTCTCTGGATTATCTACAAACTGTGCCTACCGCTAGTAGGTACAGTCAACCTCAAAAACATGAGATACGTCGACAAGAATTTATTTGATTGTTTATAATTTGTGTTTCATGAGGCTAACTGTACACCTACACACAAACACCACATACTATCATCTGGTAGAATAACCAATAACATTGTCTCCATATGGAAGAGACGACTTTTCTTTTTTCCTATGGGGATAGGAGTGAATTTATGTAGATTATACATATAAGTGTCTAACCGGGTGCAGCTGAATACCAGTATTTTAATATGGACCGATTGCCTACCTGACCTCCACAACCCAGATCAAAATCAAAATATATTATATCACATTTAAACCTGCATGGACACTATGAAACGTCAGAAGCTAAGTGCAGATACTGGGTAACACGTGGGGTCAGACTTTCGAGCTTCTGTCGACCCGTATTAAAGACCTACGAAATAGGTACATACGTAGGTTACTGCACATTTGGTGGAGGCGCTGTGGTGAAATTGGTGTAAAAAAAGTTCCTGCAGACAGGCGCGACGTAATACCGTGACACGACTCTAGTAGAACAATTTTTATAAAAACTTCATGGAAATTGTTCTACAAAGAATCGCGGCGCACCGTCGTCGGTTCCCGCAAGACATGAAAATCTCTTCCATTCGTCACCCTACCTTCAGGAACATAATAATATGGGGACACAAGTATACCTTTCAAAAATTAAATGCAATTGGTGGGTGTATACAATTGATGTAGTGACGATTCTGACGATCTTTATATTTATACCTACCTTACAGACATTGTCCTCATGTGAGTTACTTTGAGTGTTTTTTTTAACCTAACCTATATAGAATACACACACAGTACTAAGTACATAAAGATTCCTTCATAAAGATGACAAAAGGAATAAAAAACGAAATATAGAAAATGGAACAACAATTGAAGAAAAACAGGCCAATTGAGATCTTCCATTAATAAAGTAGGGTAACAGGAATATGTAATGTACTTGTATTGATCTAGAAATCTAGACTTTAGCAATAACCTCCGTACTAAGTAAACAACTGTCGTTCAGAAGACATCTGTGTTTGATCATATTATAAGTTAATGTATATTATCTAACAAAGTCTCATATTTACTGACGTATCGCATCATAGTTATACATTTCATTATATGAATAATAGAGTGAATATAAATTAAATGACTAAATAAACAAATAAATACAAAAACAAAAGGACACTTAGGCGTCGAAGTACTCGAAACGTGCCCAGAAGACTGGCAGCATTGCCACATAAATGGCAATGCTAATTCTTTGGCCAAAGAACGACCCAGCCCTCAGCAGGCTTAGTATAACGTTTTCTATTTGTACGAAGAATAGACAGTGCTTTTTCAATACAAAGTGATATTTCGTTTCTCCATTATTGACATCGCAACGTAGAATATATCCTTCTACAAACTGTAATTTTGTCTTTCGTTTCTAACGATCTATGTCTAGGTCCTTATAAATATAAACTATTTCAGAAGAATATTTCTTCCCAAACTGTCAAAATCACACTGACAACAAACTTTCTAATCGACGACGGACACAAAGTATACGAGTATATGATTATCTACAAAATCATGATTCGTTTAGAACGCATAACTGTGATAATTAATAGAAAAACATAGCTATCTTCTCCTAATGTACATCATATAGTTATTAGTCACGTCTATTCTTCCGTCGACAAATCAAAAGTGCTTGTGCTACCTACTATTGTATTGTATAGAATCAAGTTCTTGTAACTTAACAGACAGCTGTGCTGCTGGGGAGTTTGTTGCGCTACTTCTTCTTCCCAGCTACAGCACTAGGAAGTGATGAAGAGCGGGCGTTTTGGGGGGACTGTCTTATGTAATTTTGACGTTCAAAAAGATCTGACTCTCAGCCTAGTTTGAATAAATGACTTTTGCTTTTGATTTTAAGCCTGCTGGTCACGTGAAGTGTCGAGCAGTCGGCGAGAAATCTCCTTTAAAAAGAGACGTGGACTCTGGCCCCATGACTCGAGCGTTTCGACCCCAAACGGCTCAAAACTGTAGTTACCCAAAAGGTTACAGTATTTGCGCCGCTTTGGGGTCTCAGTAGCCGCCGCAGCGGCGCCAGCACAGCCCGCCGTGCTAGGAACATGAGATGGCGCAAGGGTGGTGTCACAGATTCCAAGACAATTTGTCGATATTATTAATACAATATTAGAAGATTTTGTGGTGATTGACGTGGTTACGAGTAGGTAAGGTATCGTTAAGTGGTCATAGTGAATTTAGGCGCTGCCGCTGGTCTATTCCCATCGTCACGTACTAAGCCGATTGGTTTTAGAATACCGCTGGTACGCCGGCGGCGGCGGTGACAAGGGCTAATAATAGAACAAAATAGAATCAAAATATTAGAGGTCCGCGAAACGAAAAACTGCAATCAATTGAAATTGTCGTAAAATTGTTAATCGTTTCAGTTTCGTAGAAGATCAATTTTCGTATCAAATCACGTAAAAATTGACAGTTGCAAAGAGGGTTTTCATGAATATTCAAGCCACCAGTTGGCGCCACTTTGACAAGAGGTCTTCCAGTTCGACATTGAACTTAAAATATTTAATGTCATTCGTTTCATTCTTTCGTTCACCATTCAGTCCGTAGGCGCTATAACACTTTTGACAGGTGCTCGGACCTGACGTCTAGTGCTGCCACCTAGTGAACGACATTTCAGAAAACCCTCATTGATTGTTTCGAGGACCCTTTAAACAGTGCCCTCATTGTTTAACACACTATTAATGAGAATCTGAATGTTTTGCAGGTTATTGCTAATCCATTCTTTCATATGTCAAAAAAATTGTCTGCTTAGCAAACGTAAACAACGCCATGAATGTTGTGGAACTGTCAAAATAAAAGCGATTCCTACTGATACTGTATTACGCAATTACCTCTCTGGTGAGCATGATGCACAATTGTGTTTTAAGATTTTTGAATTGTGGATGTAAACACTTACTTCACTGTTCGCTAGCATCACTTAGTTTTAATTAAATAATTAAACGTTGTGTATTCAATCATCGGTATGGAATGAGGATCGAACTCAGCATCCTAATTGCGTAACGCACGATCATTCATAATCTGAATCATTTTGCAACAGATTGCTAATCCATTGCTTCATAATTATGTTCTAAAAATGTGTCTGCTCAGCAACGTAAATAACGCAATGAATATTGTTGAACTGTCAAAATGAAACAGATTATGATTGGTCGTGTGTTACGCAAATAGGGTGCTGGACAGTTTACTTGGCGGTCCTCGCACACTGCCGCGCCGTTGTGCTATTTCCACTTCAAAAGTAAATAGTTTATTTTTGATATTTATTCACAGGACACTTGCTTACTAAATCGAATTATTTTATCATGAATTTTAGCCTAGCATAGCACGTCCGATTAAAACCATATCGTATAAAGAGCTACTCTCTTTATACGATATGGTTTTAGAAGTGAAGAATAAAACTAATTAAAATCATTGTTAAACTGTACAATTGGAATAGTAATTGTTTTAGCGATAAAAGGACCGTTACAACGTATTCTAACTACCGCGTACATGTTATTTTTTCACTAGTTTTCTGTACGTCCTTTCAATGGCAATAAAGAATATATCTATAAGTACTTAATACTCATGTAAAGTTAATCTTTGTGACTGTACAGACCTGCCTATTCTGTAAAAATCTGGACAAAAGTTTGTAGTGATCTGTAATTCCATATGATATTAGGTATTTACAGCCCACTTCAAACTCACTTCACCTAAGTTTTCACGGCAAGATTTTTACAGAATATAAATACAGACAGGCTGTTCGTGTGCAATGTAATACGATTTATTCAGCTAGGGCTGTCACTCTGCCAGTTCCAAGTGTCTATACAGAGGGAAGGGAGGCGCGGATGTTTGTGCGGTGCATTATACTTATCGTCCAAACTCTGCCTGTTTACTGTCGACGCAGACAGACTGGCGGGCGCCGGACCGAGATAAACGAGCAGAGGTAGGTAGCTGGCTTGTAATACAAATAGTTTAGCACCAAAGAGATTTTAATATCTTTGTTTAGCACGAAATGACTTTTGTTTATTCAAAAAGTATGTGATTGAAAACAGAAACAAACCCTGTCCAGCACCCTAATTGTGTAACGAACGATCAATCATAATCTGAATCATTTAAAAACAGATTACTAATCCATTGCTTCATATGTTCGAAAAACGTGTCTGCTCAACAACGTAAATAACGCAATGAATATTGTTGAAATGTCAGAACGAAACATTATGAATATTATGATTGATCGTGTGTTACGTAATTAGGGTGCAGGTTAAATTCTTACGCAATCACTCGCTTCCGAGAGACATTCATCTGTATTTAGAAGGTTTCAACATTATAACTCATTTTCTTTTACTTATCACATTCACACATACATTCATTCATTCTTATCTTATTCATTCATTTTCTTTTTTCTCATTTTTTTTTTTTTTTTTTTTTTTTTTTTTTTTTTTTTTTTTTTTTTTTTTTACTTTAATAAATTGTAGTTGAAAAATCATCGGTGAAAATCGAGATCTTAAATTAACCTTAATTGTCAAAAAGAAAAACATCTTTAGGGTAATTTAACATTGGAATCTCGGGTGTAAGAATTAAAACGATAAAATCAAAACACCCAATTCATGCATCCACGGCTGCCTCAGGAATCCACGGGTACGTTTACTGATCCATTTGGTAACATTTTCATCATATACTTTTGGAACAGACTATAGCTACCAGCATGCAACTGCCCCATTGCCAAGAAGAGACCATGACTCATGAAAACAGTTAAGGAAGTGCAATCATCAAGCATCGTCATCTAGTAGGTATTAGTATAAAATTGCCAAGTCTTGGCCATTGTGATACAACTGTGGTAATTGCGTAACAAAAGCAAGCGCAAGCGTTTTTATAAAAAAAAATAACCAAACTTAAAGTAGGAATGGCTTTCATTTTGACAGTTCCACAACATTCATTGCGTTATTTATGTTGTTGAGCAAACAAATTAAATGTTTCGAACAGGTGAAGCTTGTAAAAATTATAATAATGGAATAGCAATATCTTCCAAAACATTCAGATTGTGACTGAAACTGTGTCGTCGTGTAAGGCTATATCGTCAGCGACGACGAGGCGATGACGATATTGCCTTTTAATGGTCTAAACCCGTTACATCTACGTTACGCTAAAGAAGCTGGTTGCCTGACTTCAGCGCGGGCTGTCAGAAACCACGGTCACCAGCCAGTGCAAAGAAGATTTTTACAAGTCAATTTACCTAGGTACTAGTTAGCTCATATACCGTGTAATAAGAGCTACGTAGATGGAGTCATTATTTCCTATCTACTTCTGAAAGGCTCAATGTTACTACTCACGAAAAAGTCCTTAATTTTTAGTAGTTTTCTATTTTCAGAAAGTTTTTGCATAAAAGAGTAGTCTGATGATAGGATCTTGATGATCACAAAGAACTCATCTTCTAACCAAACTGTGTGACAGCAAAGACAGGGTATGTTTTTCACGTGTATCTAATATGTGGGATTGTTGTATTTTTTTTTATAAAACCACCAAATCTACCCAGCATCGTATATTCACACATCTACTTACCACACGGGTCCGCTGAATCGTGGCGGCGGCGCCGCGTCGTCTGCGAGGCCCATCGATCGCACGCACTCGCGTCGGCGTCGCCCGAATCGCCCACAGTCCCACACCGCCATGCCATCCAGACGCGCGCTAGGGTTGCCTTGCTGCCTACTTGTGCCTTTACCCAAAGGCGTCACACTCACACGCCACAGATGGCACTAGTCACCGATTTTGTTGAAATTCGTATACTAGGTACATACTATCCAATTTGTTCTACGGGTATACCTAGTATCTACCTCCATTGAAAACAATCGTAGCTCTTCGGTTTCGCTGAAAAAATTAAATCAAGTAGCCGTTTGTGACGCTACCGGACCGCCCATATTTTTTGGTAGAAGATAGGGAGGGATTTATAATGTATTTTAAAGATATGTACCTAAATATGTATAACTATTGTTGTTATTGGATACATTATGTGCAGGGCAAGGTGGTAATTTGAAGGAGAAGAAATTGACACTGCCTGCTAAAAGAAGCCTCACCCCTTTATTTTATTAACCTGCGCGAGCAAACCTGGGCTTGTCAAAAAGACGAAAAATAAACTTAATGTCAATATGCCTGTCTGTACGGTTAAAAAGAACTGCAAGGAAATGGCACACAGTGAGGGTACATTCGTCCCATACCTAAAACACAGGACTTGAGGTCTCAAAGGGTCAGCGTCTGGATATGTCGGAGGTATGCCCGAACATAATTAAAAAATATATAAACATGTCGAATTGATAACCTCCTCCCTTTTGAAGTCGGTTAATAATATGACTTGCGACCGTAAAACGTATGCATTTTCAGATTTATAATCGGGAATTTCTACCCTGGCGCTTCCACCTAAAATGCATTAAGTGATTTGTGATGCAAGTGGGTCTTAGAACCTGAACCTAACCTACACATCAACAAGCTCTCAAGTGCATTGCAGCAGCCCTAGCTGAAGGCGAGGTGCGACTTCTCGGCGCCTGGCATTGTGCGGACACTTTGTCTGCCGGGCCTGGGAACCACAACTGGATCTATGAGCAGTCACACTGACGCGATGCAGCGCGACTAGGCGCGATTGATAAAATGTTTGATTTAAACAACGATTTTCGATTATGACCGTTTGAAATAGGGTATTTTACTCTAAAAGCGAAAAAATCTAAAAATATATTATTGAGATAGCTTAGGCAAAATGCAGTCGGAAAATGTTAGTTTTAGTTCATGAAATAACAAAATAACATTTTAAAATTCAATTCAAAGATTTCAGTTTTTTAAATCTGTTTTTGAACACCATGGAATAGTAGACGCCATGTTATTTCGTCATACGGCATGTCAATTGAACAACTTTGAACTTTTATTATTTTCGTAACCAAAGTAATTTTTATTTAATAATATTTTGCATTCAGGAACAGAAAACCAACAATAAGTAGAATGATAACATTTTTTTTCAATTACAAACCATTATCATACAAAATATCAACGCATTTGTTTACATAGCAAACTGACGTCATACCCACAAACCAATATGGCATCCACTGCGTACAACGTTTTTGTCAAATTACGCACGAAATTTGAAAATGGAAAATTTAAATGCATCTTTACGGCACTAATCGATTAAATAAAAATGTTGTGTTTTTTTATTGGTTTATTAGCACTTTAGAATCTAATTAGGATACTTTTCGAAAATGAGTGTAAATACCCTCTTTTTTTTGGGTGGGAAATCATCAAATAACTTCTCCCGCTCTGGGTGGAGCAGGAGGGCGGTGAGTATTTTTTTTGCATGTATGTTTTGCGATGTCTCCGGCATCTGGATCGATTTAGCAAATTTTTTTTATAATGGATGTCTCCCTCTTCATATAATAGTGTATAGATGTTAGTTTCCTCGATAGTACTTAATCCACTTTGTGTCCCCCCCAGTGGGTTCCCGCATTGTCGTTGCGGGGGGGCTCAGTAGCCGTGGTCCGCTCCCACGATGAAGCGAAGAGGAACCCAAAGGTGGGGCCGCTCGTCAGGGCTTTGGTCTCCAAGCCGACGGCGTAGCGGCCAAAAAGTAGGTTGCGGTGAGGTGCACCGCAACTGAGGCGGGCCGCGATGTCGAATGGGAGGCATCGCGGCTGAGGGTTACAGGCTGCGGCGGAGGAGGAGTGCCGGTACTTTTGAGTAGCGCTCTTCCCTTCCGTGGCCTGGACGGGGCCGCCACCGTTTGATGGCGGACGCGGTGGGGCCGCAGGGGAAGAGGAGTGTCGGTATAGCGTTGGCCGCTCTCCCTATCCCCTGCGGCCGAGAAGTGGTAGGCGGCGGGCCACTGCGCTGACCCGTCGCAGGGGGCCAAGGGAGCCAAGGGTGCCAGGGTAGTCTGGGGCCCTTGTGCTACTTGGTTCCTGGGGTGGTCACGGCGTGCCATGTGTCCTGGTGCGCCGGACTGGTGGGGTCCGCAAGGGCCGATGCCTGCCAGGGGTGCGGGTTGTTCGAAAGAGATACCGTCGCCCCTGGCACACAGGCAACTGAGGGATCACGGGTGGGTTTTAGTCAGTAAAAGTCTGACACGCCCTCCTGCTCCACCCAGAGCGAGAGAAGTCATTTGATGATTTCCCACCAAGAAAAAAAAAAAATCCAATTTGTGTATTTTGATGATTTTCTAATACTGCCTGCCACTGTTGTTTACATAGTAAGAAGTGCTTTACGAATTGTTGTGGAGTACCTACCATAACTGAAAGTTAAAGATAAAAACCAAAAAAGCTTTTTTGTTCAGTAGCAGCCGGATGTTTGGATTTGTCCCTGGTTAATGGCAATATCGCCTTCACATAACTTTTTAACATAACTTCAGATATGTGCGTGTAGCATACATTTCTACCTATACTTTCGAGGATGTTATGTTATGTAGAATGATAGGATTTGTTGACACTGTTGTTGTACATTTCCTGGTCTTTCATACGCCCACGGAAGCCAGGCAAGTCCATCCTATCTCCATGGTAATTTGGAAGACACAAATACATAATACATGTTATATGTAGCAATCCACACGTGTCGGTCAAATAATCCCAGTTCTTTGAATTACCTACTTAAAACTTGTGTGGGATGTTCTGACGCCTTTTTGTTCCATTCACGTATATTTTTTATTTAATACTTTCACGGGGAAATTCCAATAGAAATCCTCCTCCTGTCTGAATTTGTCCTGTGTTGATTGATAGGTAATGAATCTATTATACGTAGTCGGGTCATAAATACGGTATGTGTTATTTTTGAATTTGGAATGTAGACAATAAAAAAACAGTAAAAAACGTTCGAATTTTGAATGTTTCACGATTATAAAAACATTGATTTTGTAAACTTTTCTTTAGTTTTGAACATAGTTGTTTTTTAGGTTTTTAGTTTCTAGGTTTAGTACTTAAACTTCCTTTTTCCCTTTTCCATTAAGAAAGAAAAAACTCACAATAAAAGTGATTTAATTTTGAACACTTTGAACCTAAACTGCTGTGCTCTTAGTCTTAATGAACCCGACTGGAGCCTGAAATAGGCATTGCAAGAACGCCTGTGGTAGGTACAAGTCACCAGCAGGCTTAGCACGAGAACCGTAGAGAAGCGTTTTGTCGACGGAAGAGTGTGCGAGTGTTGTGTGCGTATAAGTGTAAGTGAGGTGTAATGTGTAGGTGTAGCGTTTGTAGAGGTATGTGCGAAAATGTTAAAGTAAGGCGATGAAGTTAAAGGAATCGTAATTTTTTAAGTTTCATCATAATCCATGGTTTTAAGCCATTTAGGTACTCACAGAGGCCGGACGGAGGTAGAAGATTTTTTCTCAAAGAAACGTAATATATTTCGTCTTAGTGGAATTTAGCGCAAGTAGGTTGAATTAAAAAAAAACTATGATGACTCTCACTCCTGCTTACGTCTAAAGTTTAGATGAGTATATTCCCATTTAAATCAAAGTACCTAACTCTGAGTTGGTTTCAAGAGCCTTTTCATACAAGGACAGTTTGTTAGAACATCAAAGTCAATTGAAACCTTTTTAGATGAAGAGGTAAAAGTATGTTGCCTATATTATGTTTTACATTAAACATGTCTGTATTTCCCAAAGCGTACAGGCAGAGGTGTACCACTCTGTCAACAACTGATTGGAGGAGAAGGATAACAGGGTGAAGAAAGTATGAATCCGCGACTACCTATAGGCTATTAATGTTTTTTTTTTTTTTTTGAGGATGGGAAATCACCAAATAACTTCTTCCGCTCTGGGTGGAGCAGCAGGGCGTGTCAGACTTTTACTGACTAAAACCCACCCGTGTTCCCTCAGTTGCCTGTGTGCCAGGGGCAACGGTATCTCTTTCGAACAACCCGCACCCCTGGCAGGCATCGGCCCTTGCGGACTCCACCAGTTCGGCACACCAGGACACATGGCACGCAGTGACCACCCCAGGAACCAGGTAACATAAGGGCCCTAGACGTGTCTGGCACCCTTGGTCCCCTGCGACGGGTCAGCGCAGTGGCCCCGCCGCCTACTACTTTTTCGCCGCTACGTCGTCGGCTTGGAGGCAAAAGCCCTGACAAGCGGCCCCACCTTGGGGTTCCTTTTCGCTTTACCGTGGGAGGGTGACCACGGCTACTGAGCCCCCCCACAACGACAATGCGGGAACCCACTGGGGGGAGGGGAGGCTAATAATGGTTGTGTGGAGAAGAGGCCGACAGTAAGACAATTAGATGTTGTTATAGTTATTAAGAGCATGAGGAACAGGGTGTAAAGTTCACTCATCCTCCATAGAAAATAGAGGATCCTCCGAACAGACGGGTGTCATGTTTGGTGGGCTCCTCCCCACAAACAGTTGTTTTTTTGGGATGACATCTCTCAGGTCAACCTAGAGGTTGAGCGACTAAATTTTAAGGGCTTCATCTGTGGAGTACGGACCTCGACTTAGGGCGTCGCTAGAAGAGTGCAGCAAGGGACAGACTATCGGAATGACCCGCAAATTGACGTCGGGACTTTGTATAGGTATGCTAGTTGTGCGGCAAACGCTGCTTGCGCGATGCAGGATTTTGCGTGACGTCAGTGTGATGCGTAGTTGCATGTGGCGTTGTAGATGCTGTACAGTTATTTCTTCAGGGAATACAGTATTTACTTAGGTACTGTTTTAATACCTATAAGATACCAAAATACTAAGACCAGGTCTGTAGCACGAAATACCTGGTATCACGATGATAAATCATTTATTTATGAGGTACAGTCAGCGACATAGATAAGATGAAAGCTGCATAATTTAACTAAGTATTTTTTAACCCTGAGCTGAGCGTTTAAAAAATAGTTCATCTGCAGTGACTTGAGTTTAAAAACCACAGAAACCTGTCACTGAAATGATGCATAAAGCTATATTTTATTTTATTCTATTCGGGCAACTAACAGCTTACTTATACAGTATAGAGTAGTGACATAGACAAGAAGGGCAACCTAACTTGTTATATCAATAGTGGCCAGCAAGATTTACAAAATTAATCAGTATATAATGACATATTAGGCAAATCTGCTTATCGCGACTAATATTGGCATTTAGTAGGGGTGCCCTAATATCGAGATGCTATTCAATTGTAGAATCTTGCTGACCGAGTAATTATTTTGAACTAAGTATAACTATTTATTTTGCATACATTACAAGTTGACCAAATAGCAAAATATGATAACTTTGAGCTTGGTTTTTATTTAATATTGACAAAAACATAATATTGTGTCAGAATAACTTATTAGCTTAACTTTTCCTGCTAACCCAATTTTTAAATGATGAATCATTTAATTTCTTGACCTATTTTGTTACGGTGGTGCCCGTACCTCTACCTCTTTTGTTGACTGTACGTCCACGTGTTCGCAGTTCATATTATAGGTAGTTGGCAACATATTTCCCTTAGGAGTGTATTTTTAGGACTTTTTCCTTCCGTAATTACAATTCTTTCAAGGTATTTGAGATAAAAGATGAATGGAGACTTTTATCATGACTATGTTTAGGCCTTTTTGTTAGTAATAACGTGGTGTAAGGTAAAAAGGTCCATGGTCCAGAGCTTTTATAAGAGATAGGGCAGAAATATGTTCGTAGAGTGACCGCAGTATGATCTAGAAACACGTGCAAGGTCACCTCATTATCCAATGTATTCTGTAAAAATCCCAAAGTGAAAATCTCTCTTTTAGTATTTATTTTGGTTTGTGACCATATTTTGTTTTTTTTTCAACAGTATCGCGATTGAATACAGATACTTATTGTCTTATTGCATTAGCTATTCGCCATGGTGATAAAAGTGATAAATACAAATTTTATTTTGAGTTAATAAACAAATAAATAAATATTTGTACCGTTGAAGATGTCAAATGCCGAGAAACCAAATCTCTCAGAGATTGCCTCATATTGCATATGACCCATGGCGAATCTGCCACCGTGAAAACTTTTGTGAATGGAGCCTGAAGCGACCTGTCAATTGTGTGAAATGGCCGCTCATTTCAAGTTCACTTTACCATAATTTTCACGGTGAGAATTTCACATGATAGATCGACTGAATTCATGGAGAGAAAAGCTTTCTAAGTCCTATACCGGACTTCAAAATGTTGCACTCACAAAACAGAACATAAGTACGTAAGTCTATTGTAATTGACTCATTTACGTTTAAAGTAAATTTTCTCTTAGCGTTACACTAAGTAACTTACTGTAATGTTATGATAGCCAAAACTGTATGAGCCGTTAATAAGCAGCCGGTGAAGAATGGCGGTTTTGGGGTCGTTACATTTCAGAATGCTAATGCCAAACTGGGATAACAAGAACGGGAAGAAACGAAAGTAGAACCGTTCGGTGAGGGGCGCAGGAATCACAGGGGACAAATGCTGGTCATCTTTTTAAGAGTCGCAGAGGCTCTTGATATCTGTGAAACTCGGTTCTGCTCCATGCTGCAAGACCCGGCACCGAACCACATTTTGGAATTGGACTCAAGAGAAAAACAAAAGAAAAACAAGAGTATTATTCATAGCTTTGGAGCCAGTGCCCATTTCTAGGTATTTGTAACATGTTTTATGTTAATAAATATTTATTATGTAGCCTCGATGTACGTAGCATTTGTTTTTTTGAGAATTTAGCGTTCGTGGCAGTATTAAAATGTATTGATATCTCATTTCTGATTCGATCAGAAATGTTAAATGTCTCTATATTTGCTGTGTCATTGGAAATTGTTGTGACTTAGTTAGAAAGAAGGAGAAAGAAATGAATTAGACTGTTTCGTGGTGAAGTTTAGAACAATCCACGTAGGATGGTACTCAATCCAGGGTGAGCAGAGATGTTCGAGTCTAAAGCAATGCCACATTCGCTGCTAGTATGTGTGATGATGCTCGTCATTGGTGATGCCAACGACGCCGACGGTGGCATGATGCCCACGCTGCGCTCGCTACTCAGTTATTCAACGAAGCTCTTCTAAGATTAGTATTAGGTAAAACGATGCTTTATTCGACTACCAGAAAAATCTTAGGAATAAGCCGATTAAGATAATAAGGCAACATGACTGGAACCGCGGCCTCCTCAGTTTGAATACCTTCACAGGTCTTAAATTCCACATTATTCTTTTTACCTTACTTACATAATGGAATATTAGGTGTTTGTAATATTGAAAATAATTATTTGTAAATGTTATTACAACTGACAGTCATCTCAATAAGCCGGGAAGATATCGGCAGAAGTCGGGCGATGGGCGTGTGTGAAAGTCTATTAACTGCTCCCAAATTGCAATGTTAATTTTTATTCTTTTTATTTTTTTTTTTTTTTTACAATGTCTGACATATTCTCGTCATTATTTTGACATTATACATCAATTTTACTACCTACTATTTATTTTCAGTGATTGTCATCGAAATCATGTCACTTGGTTCAAATAGATTCATTTTATATAGGTAGATTCTTTTACATATTTTGAAAGAGAGAACGTTGTAGGCCTTAGAGACTAGATTTGTAGACGTTTTTCTATTCTGTATTTTCATTCCTCTAAGTACCTGGTACTTATTGACTGGTCTGCACTGTCCTCCCATACCTATTATCACTGTAATTTGAAAACATTGTAAAAGCCAATTATTTTTAAAAGAGTAACCGTGGAGTTTCTTGCCGGCTCTTCTCCATAGGAAACGACAAATTGGAACCGTGCACCTAGCTTCTGACGTTTCATAAGTGCCCATGCAGGCTTATGTGAAATAAAATATTTTGATTTGATTTGATTTGATTTGATGTCAAACAGCGTATCATGCTACACGACGTATTTCATCGTTTTCGATATTGCCAAGTATATTGTATGATGTCACCCGGCGTCGCTCGAGTTCGGCCGACATGTCTAGCTAGGGACACGTTTAGCGGGAAGCTTTATCCAACGCAGTCTGTCCAGCCGCGTGCGATGCGCGACAAAAAGCGAAATCGTGTTGGTTTGTAGTTTTAGGGCAACAAACCATCGTCCATTGTTTGTGATGACGTATTTTTAAGTCGCATTTTTGGTTTTACATAACATGGCATCACGCCTGAATTCCTTTAAGGAATATTCAGAGGTATTTTGTTGTGTAAAGCCAAAAATGCGACGTGAAATTTTGTTTTTCTTTATCCAAAGTCGTTTTGTTTTCTTTGCTTTGACTTTCTTTTTATGTAACATTTTGTCAATCAGCAAGAAACACGTAAGTAATTATGGCTGCTTGTATTCCATAGAACTTTATAAAGCATGGAGTACGATAAATAATATACAAACAGGCTTAGGTAATATACAAATGCCATTTCAATAGCCATTATAGAAACTATCCATTTCCGCCATCTTTAAATGTTATAATTATACTGTTTACTAAACTCTTTGGTTGGTTTAGTGTCATGGGGTCTGTACGGAGCACCAAGTCGTAACTCAATAATAAAAAGCGTGCTGCGATTATGTTTTAACTTAATCCGATAGAGATTCCTTTTAGAGTATTCCTACGAAAATTCGCGAAGTCTAAATAAATGCCATTTTTCCCGACAAGTGACACCATTTTAAAAGTGATTAAAATGACGTTAGACGTAACACTAACCGGTATATACCTTTATCCGCGGTCTGATAATAGTTATGGTTATGGTTAAAACTAGTATTTTGCATTTGTAACTTGGTGCAACGCATTCTTAATGTTCTGCTATATACATTTCTTTGGTTGAAAAAGGCTACGCAGAATATAAACTGTCAAGTATATCTATGACACTCATATTTTTATTCCTGCGAGCCGAAAGCTGTAACACATTTGCTTTATTATCTTCCATGGAATTTATTACCCCCATACACAATGGGGTAATATTTTTCTGTTTTGTTTTGTATAACATTAACAATTTGTTAGTCATAGAATTTAACCTAAGGTACGATCTTAAAAAACTCCCACAGACAGGCGCGATGCGACTAAAAGGAAAAAAGAAATAGAACAACTTAAAAACTTCATGGAAATTAATCTAGAAGAAGCGCGGGCGCGTCGCACCGGTCTGCAGGAGCCTTTAAAGATAGATCGTTGATTCGATTGGTGGAATTGTTACTGTTGAATCGTTTAAGTTTTGCTTTTCTCAGTGCGGCATCAGTTAATTGATTAAATACGGGCTTGTTAAGGAAAAAGATTTTTCTTTAGATGTGGTTTGAACCAGCGACAGTTTGTGCATAAGAACCTATCTGTGACGAAAAACAGTTCTTTGTACAGACGCCAGCAGGTCAAGCTATCCCAAACTGTCAAATTTTCCCAATTGAACATGAACCTTATTGTTTTGGAATAAAGTTGAAAATCTATCAAAGAAATTTGACAGATTTAGGGTAGCTTGATGCGCTTGGCGTCTGCACAAAACCGACAACGTAGTCCTTCCTCTAAATTTATCAGTTTTGTATTTGCAAACTTTAGCTTAGTCGGAATAAAATTCGAAATAGGTAAGTCGGTAGGTACTAAAACTGGATCGAAGATAGCTAAAGTTAGATCTCGTTTTGTAATGAGACACTGAACACTTCCCGCGCAGTGTCCACTGGTTGGATGTTAGGGCGAGGGTCGGAAGCGTTAGTTATGCTGATGAACTATGCCATAAAGACGGTTGTGTAGGTAAATAAAAAATGTGGTAATAATTATGAAAAAGTTGATTTATTATAATTATAATTATAATAATTATTATAATACAGTTTACAATAATTACAAGCGATCACCAAACGGGGTGAAAGAAAACGGCGTAGTATTAAATTATTTAGGGCGTCTACACACGGCGTCGCGAGCGCGCAAGTAGCGCCGCGCGTGCTCCGTCCGGCGCCGCGTCGCGCGACCAACTCTTACAATATAACCTACCTACACTACACTCCAGCACGCGCGGCGCGCGCTGCGCTGACGCGACCCAGCCCTACGTAGACGAAGATTTATTTATTTATTCGATTTTAGGATATAGTCTTTCGAACGCGAGGAACAAAATATTACACAAGTCAAGAATATTATTTATAATCGATTCGGATTAAATCGGATTCGAGAGCGGCGAAAGCGAGCCGCGGCGGGAGCGGCGGGGGCGGCGGACAGCGGCGGGCGACGAGCGGGCGCGGGCTATGTACACGAGCGGCGCTACGGGCAGTCGCACTCCTCCACCACCATCTCGGGCAGGTCGCGCTTGATGATGTTGGAGTCGGCGCCGAAGTAGATGAGCGACAGCGCGGAGAAGCGCACGGGCGCGCAGCACTCGGCGCGTTCCAACCGCGCCGCCTCCACCACCTGCGAGTGGTAGTTGAGGAAGGGCGCGCACGCGCCGCGGCAGTAGTTGGCGTAGTAGCCCTCCGGCGCCACTATCCAGTCGTCCCAGCCCAGAGCGCGGAAGCTCACGTAGTAGGTCTGGCGGCAGCAGCGGCCATGTTCGGCTGCGTCGCAGTCGAGCGCGCGGCGGCGGCGCGCGGGCGGCGGCTTGAGGCGCAGGCGCAGCAGCGGGCGCGCCGCCTGGCCGCCGCCCAGGCGCAGGCGCACGCGCCCGCCGCAGCCGCTGCAGTCCAGCAGCAGGCGCAGTGGCTGGCGCGCGCCGCCCGCCGCCCAGCGCCGCGCGGCCTGCGTCACGTCGAGGCGCTGCCAGCCGCGCGCCGGGTCGCGCCGCGCCGCGCCCGCCAGCGCGCTGATGGCGGCCGAGTCGTTGCCGCTGACGGTGAAGGCCCACAGCGTGTAGCGCAGGCGGCGCGCGCGCGGCGACGTCTCCGCGCGCACCAGCAGCTCGGCCGACGCCACCGCCAGCCCCTCGCCCTGCTCCGACTCGGCCTCGGCGCCCAGCCGGAATTCGATCAGTCGCTGACCGTTCAGAGTCTCACCTGCACATACCAAGCACGCTCTTGTGTAGAGACTGTATTCAATATTAGCGACAGAGATTCACGGACACATTTCGCGACCAACAGGTCGGACAACAATCCATAATCTCTGACACTCTGTCCCAAAACCTTAATTATTCCTACGGTCCCTGCCTATATCGAAATGGCCCATCTTTAGCGCAGTGGTCGCGACAGGAGTGGGATGGGGTGCGGGGGCCAGGGTGCGTGCGGTGGTCGCCCCGGCTAGAGCTGCACGTGCCCGGTCGTCGTGGACGCCCGCCTTTTAGCAGTCGGAGGTCCACGCCGAGTCGAGCTCGCGCTAGCCGCGCGCACATCCGGATCATATTAGACAAAGTTAGGATTCGGAAACTAAGAGATATAATAGGGCAAAGTCGTCGCAGCCACAAGCACTACTAAAGTCGTTTAAAAATAAATGTGTTTAAACTACTCCAGCGTCCATCGGTGCTACGCCGCGCGCTTGAGAAGATTGAAGTTCACCTCATGTTTGAGTTGGAGAGTCGGTCCTGCGAACAAACGAGTCCTCATTACTATGTGAATACGTGACAAATAGACGCGACGGACGTATGCATGTAAAGAGCACACGTGGACAACCAGGATGCGGCGTGCAACCGACAAATGATCCGATTGATTGACTACGATCAAAGCGGACACTCGTATCAGCGGTGCGACGTTTCACATCCCTGCCTACTAAATGGCCGTCGTTTTTATGAATGAAACAAAATTACCGTACACAAAGCTCCACTAAACCAAAATAATTGTATGCGCGATGGCGGCGTGCCAAATCTTTAAGTACTACATAATAAGGTCGTTGGAATAAATAAATTTAGTAATGAGATAACACAGGGGCAAGCTTACCGTCAGTTAGTTTGAAATCTTCGTTTAAATAGAGGTAGGTACTCTATTATTAGAACAAGTATCCTTTGAGAGAGGTAATGAAACGTTGAGAAACAGATGCTACGTGGGTGTCACGGTGTCAGTCTAAGCAAAACGAGGATACTTTGGGAAAGGTCAAATTCCTATGGGCATAGAGGTCGCCGCTAATAATTAGCATTTTTAGGACTGTCTCTAGAGGTCCAGACGCGCACGGTCATGGCTAACAGTATGCTCGACACGTGTCTCCTACACAAACACATGTCACTTTAGTTATGTGGTGGCCTGAAAACCTTAGCAGTAAATGCTGCCAAATCTCATGTACCTAAGTAGATAGAATTATAAATAACTAGCTTTTGCCAGCGGCTTCGCCCACGCGGAACTTTCATCCCCTATTTAACCCCCTCAGGGGTTGAATTTCGAAAAATCCTTCCTTATTCCTTGTCTACATTACAAAGGGAACCTTTGTGCAAAATTTCAGCTTTAGGTCCAAGGGTTTGGGCTGGGCGTTGATGAGTCAGTCAGTCAGTCAGGACTTTTCTTTTTATTTATATATATAGATAGAAGAACCGAGTGTACGATAGCTTTTTTTTTTAAAGGAGGAGGTTCTCATTTCGGTAGATACTGTTTTTTTTTACCTCAGAACCATGCCGATTTGAAATATTCTTGTTTGAAAGGGTATAGTTATAGAGTGGTACCATATAAATGTGATCAAGTTCTGATTAGTGGTTTTTGAGTTAGCTTCAATAGTACGTTTTTGTCCACTTAGTTTATGTTGACGATGATAAAATAACTTCCTGTCACTGTAATTGACTTAGCAAGTGAAGGACATACCAATTTTTGAGGGGTACCTACCCCATCAAAAAAAGTTTATTAACAAAACCGACCCCCAAAAAAACATTCAACGAATCTGCCTAGCCTTTTCCCATCTATGTTGTGGTTGGCTTCCAGTCTAACCTGATACAGCTGACTACCATGGAGCGACTGCCTATCTAACCTCCACAACCCAGTTACTGGGTAAGACGAAGCCTCTTGGTAAGACTGGTTGTCAGACTTTCGGGCTTCTGACCACCCGTAGCGACTGTCAAAGATCTGGGAATGACAGCCGGGACCAACGGCTTAACGTGCTTTCTGGCCGGGACGGGTCTTGGTATGTGAAGATGGTCCACCATCCACGGACCAACCGCGATCGACTTTTCGGTTGTTATTACATAGCCACAACGCCTTCCATTTTTTTTTTTTACATAACTTTAATTTTGGAAGTCGGCGGCAAAAAACCGAAAATACAAAACCAAAGACACCTCCCGAAATAAAGTTTGTAGTGTTTTTTACAAACATAATTTGTGTACGTTCAATGTGACAGAGCTAAAAATATGTCTCATGTGCTTGAAGACTTGGCTTTACCCTTCGAATTGAAACGCAATAACTCTATGCAAACCTATGCATAATGGTGGTATTTCCCGAGCGAGACGAGCTCATTTGCAGACACCTTGCTAATTTAAGTACTTTTAACTATAACACAAACATCAATACATCATTGTTAGCTGTTATTGAGGCCACTCAAGTCTCACAAGCGTGCTTGCAATACTGTAGAATGCAGGAGATGATGAAAACTGGTAGATAAAACGTTGTTATAAACAACAGCTAAGATAAAACTGGTATATTTTTATTATAAATTCTCGTTGATAACGTGAAAGGTAGGTAGTCTATCTGACAGATGTCAGAAACATAAAACAAAATAAATGAATGTTAATATCTATTATGTAATACTGTTGTAAAAAACCGATAGATAGGAAATAATTTAAATATATTTAGTAACAATGAAAATCATAAATGCGCTCTTTCTTGACAGGGTCCATAATTGTTTCTATCTATTACCTATCACCTGTATATGTACATCATGGATTGCACTATAGATAATTGAATTGAAAATGTAGAAAAATTAAGTTACACTGAAAGAAAAGACCGACATCAAAATTGTGTTCTAACAATCTTTGTAAAAAAAAAACTTGGACTACGTCAGCAATCTTAAGGTATTGATAAACCGACATGTTTTAGGATTCTACTCCACCTAATGCATCTTTAATGCACCCCAAATAGACCAAGGGCAGCGAATATTCGATCTGAATTTACCAACCACATAAACTAGGCTTAGGAAGCTATAAAAAGGGGCAATCAAGTGAGCTATTAAGGTATAAAATTAGCCATAACATTATGGGGTAAAATATTGACTGCATAGGATTGGCCGTGTTGCCATGAACCTACCTTGCAACGAGTTATGCAACACGTCCCACCATGGTATCGATTGTGGTGAATTTCTAGATATACTTACTGAATAATTTAGTGTTTAGATTATTTAATAAGCTACGGGGAACTGGTTTTGTACGCGTTTTCATAGGATCCATATGTCGTTTTATGCGTTTGAGTTTTACAGCAAAACATTGGATTCTACTACCTACTTGTACTCCATGGTTCTAGTGGTTGAAAGCTTGAGTATCGAGCCGGGAGCATAGGTTCGATCCCTGAAGTGGGCTAGCTAATTCAGGGAGGTGGCGACATCGACACGCAAACTGTAACCATGGATGAAGCACGTGGTAGAGCTCGTAATATAGCTCTAGCATATAATTTTTTCTTGGGTTATCAAAAATGAAATCAGCAGTTTCATAGAAAATTGCAACACCTACGCGGTTAAAATGTATGGAACGGATAATTGTTTTTAATAACCGACGAAATATATCGACACAGGGGGTCCAGAAAGATGTACTGAAACCATTGTAACAGACTGCTCGTTGATGTCCCTGCCGTATTAGCTGTATGTTAGCTTTGTCCATTGACCATTGTCTCAAAAGCAGGGAAAAAGCACTGCAAAGCTTATTTTATTAAGCTAACTGTACTGATTTAAAATTGTGGTGACACCAATTATTATGAAAGAAACTGAAGATCCCCTTAATAATTTTAGGTATCTTGTATAACTATCAGTTTCTTTTGCAGACATACATTATAATGAAACTAAATAACAGCCGCCCCACAAATCAATGTCTTCATATTACCATAGAAAATTCCAACAAAAATAACCTAAAAGCAAAAGTTAAAGTATTTCCACGAACACAAGCCACGAATTACTACATTAGGATGGATATAAAAAAGCTCAATTCACAAACCTATTGTAGGTACGGAAACAAAAACTCCAGGCATAAAATGTTACGATAAAGAACTTGTAACAATAAAATATAACGCAGTACGCAGTACGTACATCTATGTAACACAGTAATGGTGATTTTAACCAAAGTTCTGGCACTAAAGCATGGCGAACGGCTGACCTGACCCCGTTCCGTCTAAGAAAGGTCTTACTTCAGCTGTTCTATGAATTGTGACGTAACTGATGAATTACTTCACTAGTTCCGTTTGGCGCGCCTTTTTAGGGTTGACTAATATAATTTGTATGTATTAACGTGGATTTCAGCAAAGGACTGTCCCTGAAAAATCAGTCATTTGTCATTTGGCAAAATACGCAAAAAATCTTAATTTCGAGTTTTTTATGTATTCTGTTCACTTGTTTTTATAGTATTATTTTACGAAATGGCTTGTTGAAAGCATTGTTTATTCTTCTATCTGAGCGGCTCGTGGCTATGAAATAACAACGGGTCGATCCATTAGGTTAAGCTACGCTTGCCGGGGTTGGTCCAGGGATGGGCACCGAAACTCTTCCATGCCTCAGAAACCATGTTAAGCCGTTACGGGTCGTCAGAAGCACGAAAGTCTGACAACCAGTCTTGCCAAAGAGTATCGTATTACCCATTAACTGGGTTGTGGAGGTCAGATAAATACTGGTATTCAGCTGCATCTGGTTAGACTGGAAGCTGACTCCAATGTAGTTGGGAAAAGGCTAGGCAGATTTATTGACCTTTTTTGGATATCCCTTGGTGCTCCAATCAGCATAGGTTTAGCGTGCCCACTGCTGGGACACAGGCCTCCTCTACAGAGAGGAGAGGCTCACAGGAGAGGAGAGGGCCATAATCCACCACTCGGGCCTACTGCGAGTTGATGGATATCACATGTCTTCGAATTTTCGATTCTTGGACATGCCGGTTGCCTCACGATGTTTTCCTTCACCGTTTTTTAGAGCAGTGATGATGAAATAAATTACACAAAGTGATGTGTCTGTCTGGGTTCGAACGCACGACCTACGAAAATTAGGTCGGGGCCGTTACCAATGTGCCACCCCTACCCTCCAGTGCGATAGTCCTTGGAGCGTCCAAGGGACATCTGCTTTGTATCCAGATGCATCAGTCCACTGGAAATATACAGGGAGGTTATGCAAATCTTTAGGTAATTGAAGCGTTTGCTGACCTCGTGATTTAAATGTAGGTTAGTGGGATAGAAAGAGAATAAGGTGAATATACTGTATTGGAAGAGAACGTTGTTCCTGACACAGGGCATCTATTTCCTTTAGGAGGAAAAAACATCAATGGAACGCGTCTCAATGGGATTCATTATTATATCGAACGCACGCGTGGGCAGGACAACAGACAAAATAATACAGCAACTCAATTGAAATCTATTAGGTTTCTATTTTTATTCTATTTATATAAGACAGTGGAATAGATGGACCGTGTCATTGTTATCTTAAGCCAATCAATTGCTCAATTTGCTCAAACATTTTGTTACTTAAACGTCGATTTTTCTGAACTGACGTAGTTACATCTTAAGGCGAGTATAAACTTGAGTACTTTCGTGTAATGTTCGCGCAAATGGTACATCATATTAATACATCACATCAAATTATACAGGGTGCCACGGCCATCGAAGCACAACCTGTTGCCATGGGTTCAGTAGATGAAACTGGACGTCACAGCGTTGAAAATTTTCGGTGTTAAAAAAAAAGAAATTGTAAATTTTGTGTTTAAAAAAAAGATGAAAATTTTCGGAGTATAATTTTTTTTTAAACTTTCGGAGATTTTTTTTTTAATTTTCATTTTAAAATTTTTGAAAATTTTCGGTGTTTAAAAAAAATTTGAAAATTATCGGTGTTTAAAAAAAATTGCTCTGCCATACATTTAGACCGCGTGGTTATGCGTCGATGTCCCTGCTACCCTACTTATAATATTTTGGATGTTTCTTACTCCATCACTCAAAAACGGCTGAAGGGATTTGGATGAAATTTGGCATGCCGATGGTTTATAACTAGGATAAACACATAAGATAGTTTTATCAAGGTTAATAAGGGATAATTTTCAATTCACACGCTAATTAAATAGTATAATAAGTAATTTATATTACCAAAAAACGATTTCTCAAAATGAGCATAGCACTCGTGATCTTGTCTATGTTCGGTTTTGCATATTCGATGTTCTGTGTAAGTAAATGCTCTAAATTATACTCGCCTTAAGAGTTAGGAAATAGAGCTTTAATTTTATATTTACAGAAGTATAATAATCGTGATAGGAAGACTCGCATCGCTTGACAGTATTAACGACCGTACCTACTGAAATATGTTGCCATCTATAAATGTTAATACAAATATTTGGATTACTCCAAATATATTATATGATTACATTGACCTATTTTTGGTTGCGTCTAAAAATGTGTTGACGTTTGTAAAAGATGTGATAGGTACTTAAGGCAATTATTACTTTTATTTAAAAAATGATAAGGAACATATAAAGTTACGCCTTTTTTTCATGGGGGAGGGCAGATACAATAGAAGGCCATCTTTTGCATTTTTTATTTAGTGTGTTGTATTGACTAGTATTTTTTACACGCTTTATATTAGCTTCACTTGTATGTTTGTTTGTATGTAACTGGCTCCTTTGAGCGCGATTTTGACCCACTTTAAACGGTCAGATTTCATTGAAACTTTGTAAACTTTTCGAGGACCGATGACAATTCAATAATTTAAAAAAAATTGAGACAAAAAAAACACGTTTTTGTAGTTAGCAGAACTAAAAAATAGAAAATAAATAACAGTTTAAAAAACTAAAAAACCCGCTTTAAAAACCAAACTAAAAAAGAAGAAAATAATTTAATTCTATTAAAAAGCGTGGGGTGCTTGACATTAATTGATTATAAAAATACCTCAAAAAGCACCCCACGCTTTTTAATTGAATTAAATTATTTTCTCCTTTTTTAGTTTGGTTTTTAAAGCGTGTTTTGTAGTTTTTTAAACTGTTATATTAAACTATTAATCCTAATTGTAACTAAGGATTAGGATTAAAATAACAGTAGGTTAATTACGCGGACGGAGAATTATGTGGCATGGTTAAAGTTTGTACGGAGAAGAATTGAAAAAAAAGTGTTATATAATAATGCAATAGAAATACATAATAAATAATGGTCAAATCTCAACCACTGGGCGACTAGTAATTATAAATGCGAAAGTGAGTTTGTTACGCTATCACGCTAAAACGGTTGAATGGATTTGAATGAAATTTGACACATGGGAAGACCATTACCTAACTTAGAACATAAGATTATTTTTATCCCCATATTCCCATGCTATCGACACTGAAACTTACTGAAACCGCGAGGTGCAGCTAGTTTTAAATAATTAAAATCATGGGTTGTGGAAATATGAAATACGAAGTATAGGTACAAGTTAAGTGAAAAACTTTATAAACTAATTGACACGAGTTGTTAGAAAGTGTAAAAGCAACAACGTTACACACGCCATGCTCATTCTAGGCCAAGTATTACAGGCATGAAAAACTAAATGCTAATATTCCACATATTTCACCTCATTAATGTGGTACATGACGTTACGAAAAAGTATTTAATTTACATGCCTTGAATGAGTGTACAGCTATGAATTAAGACGAATGATTATGAATTAAGAATTCCAAGAAATTTGCTTCGTCTAAGCTAATTTTATAAAGAGAAAATATCAGATTTTTTTGTATGTTCGTTTGTTTCATCAAGTCAGAGGTCATGGTCTCTTTTATGGTCCAAACATTATATTATTTCGATTTTATGTGAGTCTTACAATGCAGTGTCATGTCTGGAAGGGCCTTTTGAAGAAAGAGCCACTGCAGCCTTGAGCTGACCTGTCCCAACAGATGACATGCATACATCGCCATCGTGTAGCACAACCCTATTTTCGGGAGCTCAACGACCCGTTACAAGACGCTACCCGATCTGCAGAACATTTGCGTAGGCCATATATTATACGAAATCTGTCTAGTGGTCTTTTATTTTAGTGCTTGAATGCAATAAAGTAAAAGACTTATGGGCGTTTTCTTAGTTAAATTTTTTTAGACACCCACATTTAAATTGTAGATAGTCGAAAACTAGACGCTTTCACGAATTGAAGTGTATATAAGGTCAACGACTACTCTCAACTGTGTAAAGATACTCATAAGTTAAGAGCTTTATTTTTGAGGATGGGAAATCATAAAATAACTTCTCTCGCTTTGGGTGGAGCAGGAGGGCGTGTCAGGCTTTTACTGACTAAAACCGTTCAGTTGCCTGTGTGCCGGGGGCTACGGTATCTCTTTCGAACAACCCGCACCCCTGCTAGGCATCGGCTCTTGCGGACCCCACCAGTTGGTGCTGACATCTCTTTTTCAGGCGTGTGCAACGCGCCGTCGGCCCGGGCTTGGTCCTTACCGGACGGCGAGCTACACATTAGATACTCGCCGTAACTTAAGAGCTTCAGATAGCTATATCCTACTAATATTTTAAATATGAAAGTTTTTATGTTTAGATATTTAGATGTTTGGATGGTTGTTACTCAATCACGCAAAAACGGCTGAACAGATTCGGATGAAATTTGACACACAGATAGTTTATAACCTAGATTAACACATAGGATACTTTTTATCCCGGTAGTACGTGCCCGAGGGATAATTTTCGACTTCCACGCGGGTGAAGCCGCTGACAAAACTTAATCAGCAATAACATCAGTTAGATGAAAACTGAGAAATTACGGAATTCGTCGTGTATGTATGTAGGCACAGGGGAAATTAATTTTAATTAAAAATACATTATTTTTACACGCTTTATATTAGCTTCACTTGTATGTTTGTTTGTTTGTGTGTTTGTATGTAACCGACTCCTTTGAGCGCGATTTTGACCCACTTTAAACGGTCAGATTTCATTGAAACTTTGTAAACTTGTCGAAAACCGATGACAATTCAATAATTTAAAAAAAAATTGAGAAAAAAAAACACGTTTTTGTAGTTAGCAGAACTAAAAAATAGAAAATAAATAATAGTTTAAAAAACTAAAAAACACGCTTTAAAACCAAACTAAAAAAGGAGAAAATAATTTAATTCAATTAAAAAGCGTACCCCACGCTTTTTAATTGAATTAAATTATTTTCTCCTTTTTTAGTTTGGTTTTTAAAGCGTGTTTTTTAGTTATTTAAACTATTATTTATTATCTAACAGATCGTTAATTACTAGTAAGGCCTGACTGAGGTTCGTATCTATGAGTATCTTTACAAAGTTAAAAGTGGTTGTTGACCTTTTAAATACATTTCAACTCAAGAAAAGCTTCTAGATTTCAACCAACCAACTATTGGTATACCTATAAGAAAAAACCTTCTTGGAAAACGGGCATTAGTCTTTTTTTTACTCGATTGCGTATAGTAACCATAAAGTTATGACTTTGTAGCCGTCCTCTGCCCTCTAGATGTCCTAAGAAATTTACTTTTAAAAAGTACTAGAAAATCACGTAATTATACGTCAGAAGTAAAAACTATAAAACATTGGATACTTCGCCTCACGGCAACAGAGACTAGAACTTTTGTTCTATATTGATTACGATTGGTGTTAATGTTGCAGTTTCCTTGAGAAACGTTGTTTCGAAGAAAACGCTTGAATTAATCGATTGAAATTTCGTGGAAAACAATGCTTTCTACCTACCCATGGTAGTTTCAGCAAAGTCAAAGCATTTATTTCAAACAAGCTTTTGCCAGCGGCTTCACTCGTGTAGATGTCCAAAGTTATCCGACGGGAACGTACTATCGGAACCAAATCCGTTCAGTCGTTTTTGCGTGATTGAGTAAGGAAAATCCAAACATCTAAATATCCAAACATCTAAACATACAAACTTTCACATTTATAATATTAGTAGGTAAGTAGGTATCAAATAGGCACTTAAAAGACACTTTTGAACGTCAATATTTACATTACAATAGAATTTGGATCTAGTCGCCCCTTCCAAAAGGTAGTTTCATATGGAGAAGAATGGGCAAGAAAGTTCACCGTTACTCTTTTAAAATGTTTTACAATATTTTACATAATATATTAATTAAATAATTATAGGTATGTGAAAACGTTCCGTGTGGTAATGGACGTAAAAGAATAGCATATCCCATTTCTTTCCGTGGGTGTCGTAGAAGGCGACTAAGGCACTTACTAGAGAATGGGCAGCAGCGTTCTCTATGCATTTTACCACCATACTGCGATCGCCAACCCGCCTGCCAAGCGTGGCGATTATGGCAAACCCCCCCCTTTTGGGGGAGAAATGATGATGATATGAAAACAATGAACCTAGAATAAAATTACCACATTAGATAAAATAATTAAAAATGAAACAACACAACAACAAACAACGGATAAATGAATAATATGATAGGTACATGATGCTCACATATTAGTAACTGTTGTAAAAGTAAGTAAACGATTTTCCAAGAGCATTAACAAGTAAAAAGTTAGTGTGTGAGTTTAAGCAATCAGTGTAGTAACCTACATTAAACTTACCAAAATGATAAGTTCTACTTAGTCGAAAAAAATACTTCAGCCTGTTTTGACTTATAAGAGTAGCCAGCTAAGTAACATGAAAATACCTATATTTTTTTAAGTAATATAAAAACCCTATTCCTACTTTTATTCAAACTTCCTAGTTTTCTAGCCTTCGCTAAAGGGTTGGTCAACACTTCGCGTGACCAGAATGTGCGCCGGTCTTTGGCAAAGGAATTAGCATTGCCATTCAACGTGGCAGTGCTGCCAAGATTACGTTACGCAGCAATTGATTTTCATGGTTTTTTTTAAGGAATTGTTGACAATCCGTACATATCACAAAAGGAAAACGTATTTCTGTCTATCTTTTAGTGCGCTTATAACTCCTGAACCGTATTTTCAATTCATATTCATAGGCATGTTCTCTGACTAGGTTTTATTATATCTTAGTCCACGAAACGATTCTTTAGTATCGTATTTCTACACTGGACCCAATCTAACATGCATTATCACACACACACAGACTTGAAAAATACACCTATTACGTCAAATAAATATTGTACTGCTTGATAAATTAGACCGAGAACCTTCGGTAAAAAGTTTTCCGTTTCTAGCAAACTTTTTGACGTACAGTTTTAGAACTGGCTTCTGAGACTTGTACAATACAAAATCAAACATTACATAAATACGCAGTACATTAAAATAAATATTAAGGTTTTAGAAATAGGACATCATTAGATGAATTTGACACAAATTGTTGATATACAATAGGACACCGTTATCGCTGGCCGTGATGTGGCGATTAGGGCAATGATCATAATTATAAAAACATATCGATATCAATCCAATTCACTAATACTTAGTACAGTTAAAATACAATTAGGATTTAGTATTGATTGACGTTGGGCAGTATTATTGTTCTTTTTTTGTATTTGAACTTCCATTATTTATATGTTTAATCCAATGTAGTCTACAGCTGGACATAAAACGCAGACGAGAAAAATATCGTTGACTTAAAATTATTTATATCTAGGTATTTTCATCCTGTACTTTGGTTTTTTTTTTTGTTTATACTGTCCGACTGCTGAGCAAAAGTCTCCACCAAATCCTTCTAGGCATACTTTTGTAGGACCTCGATTAATATTTAAAAATTGTTAATTAATTCAAGGTAACAATTTTTTTACATCTTGTTTGATTATTAAATAGTGGAAGAGTCTTAACCCGTCGCGCCTCTAATTAGCAGACACATATAACTTCTATTGTTATCGGAACACCTGGTGTTCATTTGACATACGAGGGGAGTACATGATACACCCACCCGTAATAAAAATCATCAGGAATTCAGTGGTTGAGACATTGCAATTTTCATCAGTAACTTTTCTTTGAAACATCACTGAATTGACTAAAAACTCCTATACCATATTAGGCAAAAAGTAGCATATTTTCTCAAAGGAAATGCCAGTTATTTAGGCTTAAAAGCTTCATAAGACTTGGTTCGGCGAGGGTTGGTCAAGGACGTACAATAGCTTCAGCTCTGCTTGTTTATTTTGCCGCATACGGAAATCGAACGTGTCACCCTGGAAGTGTATAATTACTTGGGTGCCTAGGCAGTTATTAGAGCTGTACTGATTTATCATTTGTTAGAAGTTTGAATCGAAAATAGTGTTTAACTTTTCTACGTAAATGAAACAAACCTAGCTTAGTACACATCATCATCATTCTGCTTAGCCTTTATGCAACTATATTCGGGGTCGGCTTCCAGTCTGACCGGTTGCTGCTGAATATCAGTTTTTTACAACCCAGCATATAACCCAGTTACTGGGTAACACTATACGCCTTGGTAAGACTGGTTGTCAGACTTTCGGGCTTCAAACCTAGCCTAGTACACATTTTCTTTAAAAAAATAGAGAGTTAGATTTTGATTTTTAATTGTGTCTCGGAAAACACTTTCAATCATTCTAAAACAATAACCGTACCTACATGATTACTAAATTTTCTTACCTCATCTTACATTTTCTTTTTTGTTGTAAGGCGAGCAAGTCTAATAATAATTTATTCTAATAAAGTATTAACGCACTCTAGTTGTATGTTTCGAAATAACTTTAATTTGAGTAAGAATTTTCCGACGCTCAGTTTACAACAGATTTTATTATCACGAAACAAGTAAGCCCTTGATTTATTGCTCCTAAGCGAAAGAAAACTACCTACGTGATTTGAAAAAATGCAGCATACCTGCATTACAGAATTTTAAAGAAACTACATGCCGAACACTAGACTATTTTTAACTCAGAAAATAGTAATCGATTTAAAACTTCCGCACTCAATCTCAGGGGACTTATTTCCCGCCATTACCGACTAATGACAACGAGGCACAAAACTGATATTTAAAAGTAAATTCCATACCTTGTCAAATTGGAAAGTTTCCATGTTTCGTGATACGTAAAAAGTTTGTGGGAGCGGCGAGGGCGCGTCCTCCCCCTGCCAACGACGCCATGGTACTGGCGAACGTCGGGAAACCCCTGTCTTATATAGCCACACGCAGGGTGATTCACTGGGAAACTCGGGAATTGTCTGCTTTATTTAACTGTTTACATTCAGCCTGTTTGAATGGATGTTTAATTTTAGAATTTACTTATTTATTTCCAGGGTTTTATCTACAAATCAGTGAGGGGGTTTATGAAAGCGTGGATTGCTTGCACTGGTTAAAGCTTTGAATCAAATAAGAGAAAATCTAATATAAGCATGTATTAACGTTTCGGAAAACAGTTTGAAATTTAATATGGAATTTGCCAAAACTACGTGTACCGTACAGTACAGTACATTATCCGCACGTATTTTAAAACATACGTTGGAGTATAACAGAGTGGATACATAAAGACATAAGAAACTGCATTATATATTATTTAATTAGCTGTCCATCTGTGAATTCGTTGTGAAAAAACATAGTGCCAGTACTATTAAATATTCTTACAAAAATACTGCCATAGCCTAAAAAAACCTCAATTCTATTGACGGTACAAACACGAAAAAGCTCTCTACATTACGACAAATAATCACGTTCAAAGTGCCTTCATAAAGTACAAAATTACGAGGTGTCCTTTATCAATGGTAGCCCATTGATAAATAAAGGACATTTGAATGTTCTGTCCCGTCCTTTCAAATGTCACCCGTTCGTAGCTCGTAGCCACAGACGCGTAGGCGCGTAGGCGCGTAGCGTCGTAGCTAGCTACGCAGTGCTGAAATGTTGACAGTCGCATAAAAGTGGGCTTGCTTGTTTGATTTATTTATTATAGAAGAAAATGGGTTCTGTGGATGTTTTTTTCTTATTATGCCTTATTAAAAAGTCCTTTGTTTTTAGAATTAGTCAAAGTAAAAAATCAGACTCTGCAACATCAACGTAAAACTATTAGTTCTCTTTCTTTAAATATTTAATATTAATAATTTCCTGTCTTTGAGAAAGCTGTGGCGACCCAATGGTAACGGTCCCGACTTACACATCAAACATCGTGAGGAAAATGGCATGTCCTAGAACCAGAAATTCGAAAATATTTGACATATACCAACACGCACTGGCCCACGTGGTAGATTACAGCCCACTCCGTGTCCCAGCAGTGGGAACATTATGGGCTAATTATAAGGAATGAATGATATTTATAACTATACAAATATTAGATTGTTTTAATAAATGTTTGATACTACTGTTCATCTATTAAATTGAATCTTTAGTATGTTCGAGATTATTCTACCGCTACGGAACTCTAAAATCTTCATCGCCATTAAGTAAACGAAGTAAGTAATACGCTAAGTTATTAATACGAATACAGAGAAAGATTTTCATCTTTAAAGCAAATGCCTTGAACTTTGACTTGGTTGACCTAAGATAGATGTACTTAATAAATATTGGTAGCACAGAATATAAGACTTACAGAGCAACTTTCGTAACGAATAGCGCAATAGTGAGAGCTTATTCTAGAATTTCAGATCGTTCTCTGCTTGAATCAACTAGAACTAGTTATTTTCCAAAAAAGATAATATATTGCGTTGTTTAGAATTTACCGCCAAACCGCTCCTTACGATGACTTTTCATCACGTGACCACACGTGACGTCAACTTTGTACATACAGTCCGACGCTGAACTGCTAATTGCAAGAAACGTAAGAAAATTACCACTAGCACTTCCCCCTTAACCACATACATATCTTTCAGAAGTGGTGGCCTACTAGTGACTGCCCCGACTTACGTGAAGGTAGTTGGTTCAAACTTAGGCACTCACATAACTTTGTGTATTTTTTTTAAGATTCAAGGAAAATGTGACATTAACCAACGCGCACTGGGCGAGCGTGGTGGATTATGGCCCATTCCCTGTCACAAGGAGGAGGCCTGTATCCCAGCAGTAGAAACGTTATAGGCTGATTAGGCTATGCTTTATTCTATACACACTTTTTTTACCGAAACTTGCTTTGTCGAGACTAGCATCATCATTATCATGATTTCCGCCGAAAGACGTCCATTGCTGGACATAGGCCTTCCCCAAGCTCCGCCACTTCGACCGGTTCTGTGCTTTCTGCACCCAGCGGACTCCTGCAGCCCTCACAAGGTCATCGGTCCACCTTGTGAGAGGCTTTCCAACTTTACGTCTTCCGGTACACGGTCGCCACTCCAGAACTTTTCGGCCCCATCGTCCATCTGTTCTGCGAGCAACGTGCCCTGCCCACTGCCACTTAAGTTTGGCAATTCTTCGGGCTATGTCGGTTACCTTGGTTCTTCTGCGGATCTCTTCATTCCTGAATCGATCATGCAGGGAAACTCCAAGCATAGCCCTCTCCATTGCCCTTTGGGTGACTTTAAACCATCTTATGAGGCCCATTGTGAGCGACAACGTTTCGGTTCCATATGTCATCACTGGAAACATGCACTGGTCAAAGACTTTCGTCTTGAGACACTGCGGGATGTGGGACGAGAAGATATAGTGAGACTAGCATAATTAGCCCATAATGTTCCCACTGCTGGGGTATAGGCAGGCCAGGTCTAGGACTTACCAGGTTTGCCTGCCTCAAACGGAGTCTTTCTGTTGGATATGTACTACATAAATACGTATGTACACCCACAGTACACCATTCTATTTCAGATGAACTATGTACATTAGAGAGATCAGTATTTCGATAATCTGAGATGAGTTTTGTTTATCTAGATTCATATCTCGGAACATTGGAATACTGTTTATTTTGAAGCGCTGAAATAGGTTTGTGTAGGCTTGATTGTTCTAGAGATAGTTTATTAAGAATAGGTCACCTCTTTTTTTTTACTTGGTAATAGAGGTAGGTACACGTAAACAAGACAACTGAAACTCGAAGTGTTCATTTCAATTATATCATTTACAGGCACTTGACAGGCTGAACTCTCAAAGAGGCGGTCAGTTAGTCGGAATGTTGAAGCTAGTTGCCCATTCCAAAACGTAGATCTCTATGAAGAAGAATAGGCACGAAACGCCATGGATACTATTTTAAATCTTACAAGATAGGGATTAAGTACAACTTGTGATAACTACCAACCCGCAATGGGCCCGCGTAGTGGATTATGGCCACAGGCCTCCTCTCACAGCGAGGAGGGCTGTGTCCAAGCAGTGGGAACATTATAGCTTATTGTTTATGTATGCTATGTACGTAATACAAAATCTTGAGGGCATTATTCAAAATCAAAATCAAAAGTCATTTATTCAAACTAGGCTGAGAGTCAGCTGTTTTTGAACGTCAAGATGACAGAAGACGGTCCCCTAAAACGCCCGCCCTTCACCACTTCCTAGTGCTTTCGCTGGGAAGAAGAAGTGGCGCAACAAACTCCCCAGCAGCACAGCGGTCTGTTAAGTTAGTAGAACTTAATTCTATACAATAGTAGTAGGTCATTAACATTACGAACACACAAAAAACATTAAATTTGTCATATGTCAGCTAGCACACGCCAATATACCATCAAAACATTGAAACTATAGGTACTCAAATAGAAATAAAAAAAAACATAAACAGAACTTACAATCTAAATAAAAGCCTAAGCCTCCTACATATGCAATTCTGCATTCTTGTTGCTTCTGTATGTGAGTCAAACATGTTAAAAACAAGTGTTTGTCGCTCCATAAGCTTCCGTAGATGGAATGAATTTATATAAAGAACCTAACATGCTCTCATACATTCTAATTGCAAATGTAAGTTTGTACACAACATTTTGAGGGATTTATTATGTTATTTGAAGAATCTACCAACCCAGACTTCATAGAGGTTTACCTGCCATTTATAAGTTTAGAACGATTTCTGTATTTTTTTTTAATGTAGCATACAAGTTTCAGAGGGAATGTCGAATGCTCAATTTTCATCTATTCTCATAAATAACTTGACAACTATACATTTTAAAATCCTTAAACAAAGTGAGCCCTTTTATACTTATTTGATATTATTATGACATATGACGATGCAAGTTTGCAAAAAGTTTTTTATACTTATTTGCCACCCATAAGTGACCCCCATTTTCAGCAAAAATAAAAACATTTATTTACGTTAAACGTCCGTGTTTGGGTCGGGGATAGAAATTAATTTGTACATCCAAGTGTGACGCGTGGATAAGCACCATCCAGCTCAACTAAAGGGATGTATTGTATGATCCAACACACGCGTCACCATTAGTGAGACGTTCAAGTGAAAATTTCATACTATCAACAGCCATGGTATTTCATATCACATCATAATAACATACTAAACGACTCCATGTTCCGTGTGGTGCCGGACGTAAAAGAATAGCACCATCCCATTTCTTCCCATGGGTGTCGTAGAAGGCGACTAAGGGACTAACTACAGAATGGGCAGCAGCGTTCTCTATGCATTTTACCACCATACTGCGATCGCCAACCCGCCTGCCAAGCATGGCGATTATGGCAAAACCCGTCTTTTGGGGGAGGCCTATATCCAGCAGTGGACGTCTTTCGGCTGAAATGATGATGATGAAACGACTCCATGGTACTCACATTTAAATATTGAAAAAATGCTTCTAAATTATTAATCGTGGCGGACATTGGCCTGCCACCTACTGCAGTGGTGGGGATGAGACTGAGATGTATGCGCTTGCGCAAGCACCCCAGCCCTCTGACCGGAAGTTGGAATAACACCGGGTGGGTTGAATTAGTAGGTAGAAAAGAGTCTGATGGACTACTAGAGAGGGCCTCCTGAAAAAAATAAGGAAGGAGATTGTGCTAGGCGAGTGGGCAGCCCCATAATCAGCCCATGTCAACCCATAATTATTATGTCGAGTTGTCCAATAATAAACATACTGGTTCTCCCACGTATGTGCTTGTACACACAATCCGATCACATTTTTTTTTATAACCGACGAAAAATTTCAACTGTGTTCAGAATCATGTACCTACTGTATACATGGTTACAGTTAGAACGCCCTTGTCCACGCCATCCTGTATAGTACTTTAATTCAATATAGAACATTATTTCAAGGCACGGTTTGAAGGCAGTACTTGCGTCTTAGTCCTGTGCCTTTTATGTATAATATTTAACCTTTTGAATCACGCTGACACTCAAGATGCTAGCAACAATAGATAACTAATCTTGTCTCATTAGTCGTGGCTTGGTAATTAATTAAGCTCTCTTTAGTAGAAGGGAATATTTATATTTCTTTTATTTTCAGCTTTGGTTAAGTTTCTGAATGTTTTTTAAAGAAATGAGCTAGTAATACGTAAAACATCTCACTAGACAGCAAATTGAAAACCTTTTGAAAAAATAAGTTTAATCTGTTTTGTAACTTCATTTCCTATTCCTATGTTTAATGCATGCCGTGGCAGTCTTTAATTAAGGCTACACTATAATTTATAATATATTTTAAGTGCTTTAACATGCATTTTTAACCGACTTCAAAAAGGAGGAGGTTCTCAATTCGTCGGAACTTCTTTTTATGTATTTTCCCCGATTACTCGAAGATGGCTGGACCGATTTGGATTTTTTTTTTGTTTGAAAGGGTATACTTTCCAGGTGGTCCCATGATCATCAAGTCAGGATCTGATGATGGGATCCTGGAGAAATAAAGAGAACTCTTCAAGTTTTACAGGCACACGAAGCGATTTAGGTATTTTTTGGAAGAGTACTTTCTCGGAGTGGTCTCATTTTTTGGTGTAAGCTTTGTTGGTTGTCCTTAAATAAATAAATAAAATAAAAAAAAACCACTGGTGAGATCAAATATTATGTTGAAAATTAATTATTAGTTTATTTTTACCCACGACGGACCGGAGACGGTATATGCGTTTGGGGTGAGAATATGTTTGTTTTTAGGTACTTTTAGTAATCGATTCTGTCGTTCTCTTCTAATAATTAATCGGTTAGACTGGAAGGCGACCCCAACAATTGCGGATCCAGGATTGTCGTTTAAAAACGGTTTGTCGGCTTAACGCCACTGGGGGTAGCTTTTAGCAAACATTACAAAAGAAACATAATACTTATTAAGTTAAGGATAATTGATGACAATTGTACTTTATGTATACTCATACAATGCTTCCTAAAAAGTATAATTAGAATAATATCAAGTTCACTTTAAGATCTGACACAGCAGAACTCAAATGCTATTGGTTGGGGTTGAGCCCGACATAGTTGAAAAAAGGTAATGTTTAGGTAGTATTAAGTAGCATCGCCTTGAAGTATTATGTTAAAATTTATTTAACCCACCAATTACACAAAGCCATGCAACCATAGCTCCTAAACTAGAGTACCCTGATATCACTCAGAAACCAGATAGATGATGTTCGTAAAGAAATACCTAAATAAAATGTACATGCTAAATGTTTACGTAACCCCTACTTATCCTGAACTGCCCCATAAAACTATAAAAACCCCAGTCGTCTAGCCATGTCCCGAGCACCGCGTTCGGTTCCCATTCGGCACTTGTTTCAATCAATGCTTGGCATTCTCCCAGGGATCTGCCGCCCGGCAGAGCGGCGCCGGCTGATTTTATTAGCTTTGTCTTAGATGACGCACTGCAAATAAATATTGTGCCGATCATATTTGTAGGGGAGTTGTTTATTGAGATTAAGGAATAAATGATCGATGGTATGATTTTGAGAGTATGATTAAATTGGGAATCATATTCAGACGATGAATAATAGGCGACTACCAGAAGGTATTTACAAGGTGTATATGAGTAGTGGAAACATAGATACATACCAAGTTATCACCACCCCTCATTAGTGATGTTCTCCGGAAAGTTCGTAACACACTATCTGGATGACTATCGCTTTAATTTTGACAGTTCCACAACATTCATGGCATTGTTTACGTTGCGAAGCAGACCATTTTTTCGAACGTTTATGGATTATGAACGCTATGGATTAGTCAAAATGATTCAGATTAATAGAGAGTTACGCAAAAAGGGTAGATAAAGAGTTAAGACTAGCAGGCTTAGTATGACGCTTTCTATTTCTGCTCTTCTTTAGAACAGAAATCGCTTGTCTACATTTCTCGGTGAAAAATTGTCAACTGTCTATACGTAAACGTCATTTTTTTCTACTCTTCCGACGACAAAACGCTTGCCTACGGTTCTCGTGCTAAGCCTGCAGAGAGATAATCCTCGTAATTTCAAGAACGTTCATAGTCCGATATCAGTCTCAATCTATCAAAAATATCTCGAGTTTCCCTACATTTTTGATAAGTTCTTAACATTTGACCGTCGCCGAGTTGAGACTGCGACTAGACTTTGAACGTTTTTAATTACGAGAATTTGCCTACGTAGTTTACGTAAACGAGGCAAAAGGAGTATGTTAGGTTCGTAGCAGATAACGTTCGGTAGTTTCTGCCTACCCCCATGGAGACCGTGAGCTTATGTATGATATTTATGATGAAAATAATTTGACCATTATTCGTTCAAAGAACAGATTCACCTTGAAATTTTCGAATCTTTTATCCTTTAAAAGTTTCCTAAAGCATAGAAATAGGTTTTGGATAATTTGTATCGAATGTAATTAATAATCTTTGAGGTTGAATACTAAACTTGAGAAATAAATTATAATATTATTTTAGCCAGAAATTTTTGAGATAGTTTCAGAACTTGAAAAGTGGCTTTGGTTCTAAATCATACTTAGGTACAATTCAAACCACTTAAGAGTTCAATTGATGCTACCCGAAGAGTTCATACAAACAGTTATTTTAAATACTAAGTTACGCACTAGGCAGTTTTGCTGTAGGAGCTAAGCAGACACAGTTAAAATCGCCTTGCAACCAAAATAATTCAAAATCACATATTTTCATGTGCGAAAAAGTTTTTAAATATAAATTAAAAAGTAATGTTATTAATCTATCATAACCATGCTAAGTAAGCATACTTACATTAAAATGTAGGTACGTCAATAAATGTTGTGAATGTATCTTGGGGGCCTGAGTTGCGTTATCTTAATTTTATTAAGGACTAGCTTTTGCTAGCGGCTTCGCCCGCGCGGAAATTTTATCCCCTATTTAACTCCCTTAGGGGTTGAATTCCTTCCTTATTATATTAAAAATCCTTCCTTATTCCTTGTCTACATTATAAAGGGATCCTCTGTGCAAAATTTCATCTTTCTAGGTCCAAGGGATTAGGCTGGGCGTTGATGAGTCAGTCAGTCAGGACTTTTCTTTTTATTTATATAGAAGAAAGTACAGAAAACTTTATTAAGAGTAGCAAACTAGTAAGATAAATTAAAATAAATTGAGCAATATTTTTTTTTTATGTTACTTTGTTTAATTTATTTCATCACCACTGCGCTCTGATCGCTGGGCCACAACTGCTCACTGGGTCACCAAGGCTCTCTATGGGCCACCACTGCTCACTGGGCCACCACGGCTCTCTATGGGCCACCACGGCTCACTGAGCCACCACGGCCCTCTATGGGCCACCACGGCTCACTGGGTCACCAAGGCTCTCTATGGGCCACCACTGCTCACTGGGCCACCACGGCTCTCTATGGGCCACCACGGCTCACTGAGCCACCACGGCCCTCTATGGGCCACCACGGCTCACTGGGTCACCAAGGCTCTCTATGGGCCACAACTGCTCACTGGGCCACCACGGCTCTCTATGGGCCACCACGGCTCACTGAGCCACCACGGCCCTCTATGGGCCACCACGGCTCACTGGGCCACCACGGCTCTCTATGGGCCACCACGGCTCACTGAGCCACCACGGCCCTCTATGGGCCACCACGGCTCACTGGGCCACCACGGCTCTCTATGGGCCACCACGGCTCACTGGGCCACCACGGCTCTCTATGGGCCACCACGGGTCACTGGGCCACTGCTGCTCATTTAACGTTAAACTTTATTTTAATTCGTTTAGCATAAAATATGATTAACTGTGTTGTAATAAATTAGTGGTCCAAGCTGGTCCCAGTCCTGGAACCAATAATTTATAAAACACGAGTACCAATACAGAATACAAACTGCGACGGTCAAACTTCTCAGTGCGTTCTCATAGCCACTTAAATTTACCCATTAAAATGTCGACAGCGTTAAGCATCTTGAATGGTAACTTAATTAGAACTATCTTTCAAGTTCTTCTCAACTTAGAATATAACTTTAAATTCATACAAAAATATTTCAGTATACATTTGGCGATGTAATTTTTTTTCTTGAAAACATCAGTTTTGTTTCGTCTATTTGTTATTAGTACCTCTACCTACGTCATTGTTGCTACCTACAGGTATTTAAACTAATTAATGTTTATTCCTGCTAATAAATCTTTTAACATTTTTACACCTCATGCTTTTGGTCAATATTGTGTCGTGGTAGTGGCTAAGTAATAACAGCCGCACTGGTCGATCGATCAGATTAAGCTACGCTCGTCGCGATTGCTCTTTGGATGAGATGAATAGCAAGTCTCCTCCGTTAGCACGTTATGCCGTTGGTCCCAGCCGTCATTCGTAGATTTAAGACAGCAGAGTATGACAACCAGTCTTACCTCGGGTATCGTACTACCCAGTAACCGGGCTGTGGAGGTACCTACTCAGCTGTATCCGGTTAGACTGGAAGCCAAATGCTACGATGATGATGATTGTATTGTGGTAGTGTTTGAGACTGTAAATTAACTGATCAGACGTAGCCTAAACTTACGAATTTGTTCTGTATCGCGGTGCGTTTACATAAATAAATCTGCCATGTTTCTATTATTAACGCCATACATAGTAGCGGAATTACGCTTAGGCCCGTGAGGCCCGGGTCTAGGGCGTCGAATTATGAGGGGCGCCAAAATTTTTAAGATGACTAAAATTAAAAATCGATTGGGTTTTCTATAAACTATAAGACCAAATTGTAAAGTTTATTTTCTTGCGCTCTGTCCTGTATTGCCTTCATTCTAAAACATTCCTTGTGTCATTGAGTTAACATTTAATTTTCATAGTTGTTTAGAACATTTTGAACAGTCTGTTCGTCCCGATATTATTGACGCTGACTGTACCATTTCAAGGGTAAAATTTCTTTGTTATAATAATTAATCAGGAAAGTACTAAAATCCGAAATATCTAACAAAAATATTATTTACGTAGTTATATTTATAAACCCTAACTTTAACTTTAATAAAGCCTAACTACTTACAGAAATAAAATCATTTATCATTATCACAGTGCGCCAACCGAGCCTTCGTTTGATCAGGCTTTCAAAAACTGCGGGTAGATTGATTAATTATATTTTTAAGTGTTTTGTAATGAGTGTTATTGTACTACAAAGCGAATTAGTTTACCACTGATACACATAATTACTGTCAACATGTTTCATGTTCAAAAAATTCAAATGTCCTTGTGACGGCAAATCTATGATTAATCGTAAAAATGACATTTGTTTTATTTTCAGTTCTTAGATTTTCACTATACACAATCATGTACTTATGATGTTTTAGTGATTAGATTTATAGATGGTCCTCAGATGACTTAGAATCGGATTTCTGACAGAAATCGAAGTCCTCCGTAGCCGCGCCGGGAGGATCGTATTAATATTTTATAATATGCATAGGTATGAAGTGAGCTGATCCCGGCGCCATCGAGTCTGCAATCCCGTCAGCTTATATACCTAATTCAGTTTAATGAATGTATCGACTAGTCCCTCACTCCCTCAGCGAGGGATCCTCTGAAAGTTCCCTCACTGTGAGAGAACTTTCAGATTACTACACTTTATCTAGAGTCTAGAGTTTGATCTAAGCCGAAAAACTTAAAATCGGGTAGCCTAACTCAGAAGCGGAGAGTATTAACACCGCAATTCAGGAATTGGCTGTGAATGTATAGCGCCATCTATTGGTTTAACATGAAACTAAAACAGAAAACAGGCGTTCTTTGATATAGGGACGAATGTATTGCCTACTACCATGCCTATTACCCTTTTCAATTCCTGTCTTTACATTATGCACACTATTGAATACTGTACAAATGTCACCTGTACCCACAGAGACTACCCAGTCGGGATTAGCCCAGGTAACGCTGGATACGCACAGGCGATTTTTTTTCACGCACTCGATTTTCAAAACTCTGCTTATCGAGGAGATTGAAAATCGAACAGAGTATTTCCTTAACGCTCTGGGATGCGCTCTGTGGGACTCTCAATGCTTGGTTCTATATTGAGAGTTGGAATTCCTGAGCTTATGGCATCGCTATGGTTTCCTAACACTGCGCTGGCCGCCAGATAGCGACCGTAATTTACCGTCGAATGACGTCACTGAAACATTATTTATGAAAGTAAGACGGTGTGTTTGCCTAGGGAGGGTTTTTTTTACACCGTAAAGTCCAGTGCCATCACTTTCATGACCGCCATCACTGCGGCGGCGAGACCGTAGCTAGCTGCCGCGGTATAAACCCACGTTCGCACGAGCCAAAGAGATTTATGTAAATAATTTAATGTGTTTGCACGGACGTAATAAAATCGCGGCGGGATTTTTTCTCGCACTGGATTTTAGACCCAACGCTTAGCGCCGAGAGTTGAAAATTAAAAACTGTGTTTTTTCGACTCGCTGAGACTCACTTGCGCTACACTCTATTGGATTCTCAGTGCTCGGTTCAAAACCGACACTGGATGATCCAGTGTGCAACAAAATTCGGCCGTGATTATATGACGTCCGGTCCGTGCGAACATCGACGAATACGGTGGCCGTAAATACACGTTCATTGAAAAATATCACTTAGCCCAAATTATGAGTTACCTACATGTCTTTGTCCTGCCGAGACAGGTACATAGACCAAGCCTATGCATTGATAAATAATTGATATAACCCTTTATTGCTTTTAATGAAATTACTACTTTTTGATAATAAAAGGTAAATCAATCTGTGGCGGTTCTGCGGCGAATGTCCAGTAGTGGACGTTTTTCGGTTAAAATGATGATTATGATAACAATTAAATTAAACACCAGTATTCTTAAAATTATTTTAATATAATCCGTTATATTGAATACAACTTTAACAAGTGAACTACGTCAACTAACACAGATAATACATTTACCGACATTTTTCAACATTTTACGTGATTTAAACACTCATTATAATATTCAATACAGTTTGTATAAATACAGCGTTATTTTAAATTGGCTAGCTAAACTCCGCAGACGGAAAGGGTATCGATATAATAATATAACACGAAGAAATAAAATATTTTAAAGTTTTTTGGGGAGTCTACGACCGTTGTTAGTGTTTTACGAGTACCTACTTGAAGTATGAGTTGAGAAAAACTGTTTTCTGCGCGGAGCACAGTTTACATTCTATTGATAAGACTTATTGTAGTGTTAAGATATCGATTGTGAATTTACACAAAATAAAAGCTAGATTTTTGAATTGAAAACTTCTTTAGGCGCGTTGAGCACTTTTTGGGTAAACAAAAAACATGGAACTTGCGTCATCGACACAGAACGCTTGAGCACACGGATAGTCGCGCGTTGCTGAATGCCATAATTTTTTTTTTAACTGAAATTTCTTGTTACTACAATAACTGTGGAAGATGGTACCACATTTTTGTTTTTCTTGATTTTTTTTTTATATTTTTGTTTAATCGTATTTAGATCACGTTTAGATATTGATTACCCATCGCGTCTGTGGAATTTAGCTAACCAATTTAAAATTACCCTGTAGTATAGTTACTACAGCTAGGTACAGGAGTGTTTTACTACACGTAATAGTAAATACATAATATAGGTATTTATTTCAATACTGATAGACATCATTTTTTTCTGTTAAAAGAAAATCCTCTGCCATACATTTTGTTTCTATGCAACAGCACATTTATTTTCTGATAACCGGCGAAAAGAATCTAGGCCAAGGGTTTTAGAAACATGTGCTGAATCTAAGGTCTCGATGTCTCTGCCACCCTGTTTTATATTGAGCGTAAAAGCTACTAGGTTTTGTAAAATGTAGGTAGGTAGGTACCAAAAGTATTAGGGTACCTAAATCGATTAAACTATAATATTATAGTGAAGTTTTTAAAAAAACTTAAAATATTATTTCCTCAGTTAAATTTAAGGTTTTAAAATCTTCTGTGCTTAAAATATAGAACATTCGTTTTCTAAAAATAAAATCGTGTCAATACTAAAATGTTATACAATTTAAATTTAGTATAATAAAAGATACATGTAAGAGGCATGAAATCTTCAGAAAATATAAAATATTTACATCTAAAAAATTTGGAACAATATGCCTCGGGTTAAAATTACATGTTTATATTAAACTTCGGGTCAAATTGGCCACATCTAACGTACATAAATATGTATACATCAACCATAAACAATGTATAGAATATAGAGTTATATGGAGCAGATAGATCTACACTCTACGATAACAAATCTTATACAACTTCTGCATTACTTTTATACATATACAATTTTTTTAAGCGCAAGTTATACAGTTTTTTATTTGTGCTAAAACACCTTAGTTTTGTCTACGTATACGTCGATTTTTGGGCCGTTACTAAATAAAACTTAATCAACGTTCACGCGGACGTAAAAATATCGAGGCGGGGTTTTATCACGCAATGGATTTTCAAATCTTGGCGTTGAACTGAGCATTGAGAATCCAACAAAGCATTTCAGCGCGTCGAAAAACATACTGTTCGATTTTCAGCCCCCGACCGCTGCGCTAAACAGTGCGTTGTAGATACAGCGCGCGAAAATATCCCACCGCGGTGAGAACGTCGACTGGCTATGCTTGGTACCTATTAGTACATTTGTTATAATACCTTTAATCATTTTAGAACGCCAGCATACCCTAAGATACAATGTGAACCCGCTTCTTATAAACTGTTGGATCTTCTATCAAAGCTCGATGCATTTTTCACCTGTTTCTAATAGCGAAAACCTTAAAGGGGCTCGTGGCTAATTAATAGTAGCCAAAAGGGGTCGAATTCAGGCTAAGCTACGCTTGCAAGGTAGATATGTAGATGGGTGACCATTAATTACATCCTGGGATAGCATCTTTGACAGCCATTCGGGTAGTCAAAAGCTCGAAAGCCTGACAACTAGTCTCACCAAGGCGTAGGCAGAGGTCAGATAGGCAGTCGCTCCATTTAAAATACTATTATTGCATCCGGTTAAGTTAAGTTATTGGTTTCTTAAAGAGCCCGTACCTCAGTGTTCCTAAGTGGCAAATATAAGCCATTCAAGTAACTACTGAAGTAGAAAAAGACGCCTGAAAATTCAGTTGTAGGTTTAAAAACAGGCTTAGGCCATCTTCTCTCTTTCTAAATAAAATTGTTGGTGAGAACTGATATCACCTTTCTGTCCGTTATACAATTATTAATCATCATCCATCATCATTTCAGCCGAACGACGTCCACTGCTGGACATAGGCCTCCCCCAAAAGGAGTTGGTTTGCCATAATCGCCACGCTTGGCAGGCGGGTTGGCGATCACAGTTTGGTGGTAAAATGCATCTAATTATTATTATTATATATATATATATATATATATATATATACATATATGGTGCTGTCAAAACGCGGTAATAGCTGCTGTCAGAACGATCATCTGCAACAATTGGACGACAATTGGAAAGCAAAAATTAGGAATACGGTCTGCATAATCAAACAACACCTATAAATTACGTGTCCTATCAAAGCTAGAAATAGCGTGCCTAAGTATAAACCCATTACAAATTGCATTTTAAAAGCGGTCGATAAACTTACACCATAGTTAAGTACATACATACTTAGATAAAAATGTCACATTCTGATGTTTCATGTGACTTTGAGCATACTCAAAACAGTTTTGTACCTGCAAATGCAGGGTATCTTACGCGCATAAGAGATTCAGAAACAACAACCCGAAAAGAACCACAAACCAAGTTGTTATTGCTATCTTACAAATAACAAAATTGCCAATACAGTATCCCTGAAATCAGAATCAGAAATATCGCAAAAGAGATATTTTCGAACTGCAAAAAAACCTTTAAGTATACATAAGCGCATTACACATACACAAGCACATTTCATGTTCAGGTTATCTTCCGCACCATGATAGCGAGGGCGTCATGCGGAGGCGGTACATCAAAGATGGGAGTGCCGGAGGAGTCCTTGTAGTCCACATAACGAACTGTGCGGATAATTTCCATGCCTAGAGAGCTGCATATACGCTGCGAGTAGGCGCCTGTCGCATCTGCTTTGAACAACTGGAATAGAAAGAAATCAAAATAAGAAACCATTCTTTATAATTACATAATCATACGACACGACCTACAACACGTAAGTGATGGCCGTTACCACTGGGCTACCAACACTCACATTTTTTAATTGAATTTTGAAAATCTTGCTAGAGTGTGTCAACGACCTTTAAAAACGAAACATTAGCTCAATCACAAAAGACACAAAGCAGTATGCTTGTAAGCGATGGAAACATTGCAGCAAAGGCCCATTGGAAACGGTTGTGACTTGTCGCGTAGGTAGACGAATCCAGGCAGAAATTATTTCATCACAAATTCACAAGTGTGGGTGAAGGAAAACATCGAGAGCCAACTGGCACTTCCTAAAATAAAAAATCGACGATATGTGACCTCCACTAACCTGCACTACGAATGCCTGATGGACTACGCACTCCATATCACAAAGAGGAGGCCTGTGTCCTAGCAGCGTTCTGAGACTCCAGTAGAAATCCTGCCCAACTTATGACACGTAGCGTGCATAGTGATATCTATAACTGACATTGCCACTTCGATACCCAAATTGGTATTTTCTATTTATTTCTAACCTTAGGTCCCAAACTCAGCGATATTGGTGTGTGTTTCTCGGTGTATTTAGCGTAGGTGTAAGATTGTAGGTGAACAAACCCCATAGGTACTCCAAAATGATTCGGGAACCAAGGGACTCATTCCAATGTACCCTACGCTACAGCTCCCCTTTATTGATAAAACCCATAAGACTGTTGCGTGACTTCTAACTCATTAGGTAGTGAAATAGGTCAGTAGGACAATGAAGGGGAATTCTGACAAAAAGGTCCACATCACTACTATAATCATTTATATCTTCGAACTATATGTATTACTTATAATACCCAGGCAGGCGCTTTACACCGTGAGCCCAAATTACAGCCCACTCCCATATCACTGAGAGGAGGCTTGTACTGTGCGGGCGTATAGGCTAATTATAACATCACCTTGAATCCATTCTCTTTGGCGATATCTATGCTCCTAGACATCAGTTCCTTAGCGAGTCCGCGTCCCCTTGCATTCTGATCCACAGAAATTATCCTGCATTCCAGAATTTTGTCCACCTGGAAATGTTTAAAAAAATAATTGATTCATCGTGGTATTAAGAACCGTGATCGTATGCCACTTTGCCCTAAAGCTAGTGATCGCTTACTGCCGTTAGAATGTATTGTAATGTTACCGTAAAAGTACTGTTTTTTTAACGAAATGGAATGGAAATAGGAACTTTAGTTCAGTGAAGCATCGCCTAGTTTCTAAGTAAATTCTCTCCAAATAATGTGTCGAGTTTGAGACATCTCAACAGTTTAATATTATTGACATTATTGAAACACATTTGCGCACGATTTGAACTTGTTAAAATTATTTATTAATTTACTAGCTATTTTATAATTTTGCTCATGACCTTATAATAATAATAACATAGGTGACATTACCTATTTGTTAAATTTTGCATGCCAAAACTCAGGCAGAATGTACCCGGCTCACTATATTTTTATAACAACTTTATTGTACAATACCTACATTCTATGCGAATAAATGATTTGATTTGATTTGGTGTCAAGTATTAGTATACCTAAAACTGAGTTTCAATCGGTCCAACTCACTTGAAAAGTGTTGAACAGATCCAGCTCCTGGCTGACGGAGTACAGGATGGTGAATATCTTGTTGTACTTCTCGTCCGAGGACTGCTGGATCTTCTCGATCGACTGCTCGATGTCGCCGGGTCATAAGATGCCGTTCAGCCCCACTCCCAGCACCTGGAAATATATTCAATACTTCTATTAGATTTTTCGTTCCCGCAACTGAATCTGATTCTGCGGTAAATAATTTCCACGTGGCAATAAATTAAGATAGTTTCCAATGCAAGGAATAGTATGATCACAGACGTCAAGATTTAAAGTGATTGATTTAGATTTGCATGGTTAATAAATAAAAGAGATTCATTTTGATTGGAATGCGGAATGTCAATGAGTAGTTTATTATGCACGACTCGACTAGGCGAACACGAGGTTTTCAGAGATTACTTTATCTTAGGAAACTCTCCACGTTGACACAAGAAGACTGCATTGGTTTGGATGTCCTAGCGTAGGTATGTATCTAGATCCTATGGGCTTGTGACAGATCATCAGCAATGGCGAAAATGCTGCGTGATATCCAAGATTGGATCAGATATTTTTAGACTGGAGTGATAGTCGTGGATACTGACCGTATCTCCTTCAATAGCGGCGACCGACAGTCCATCAGCGATGGTGACGGCGCAGAGTCTCTCCAATGCCGCGTGAGGCTCTCCTCGCTGACACAACGACACTGCCTTGTTCAGAGGCTCGTCAGCGAAGAAGTTGTTCCGCAGATGCAGTATGACAGCCTCGCTCATATCCGGGGTTATGGTCACGAAGCGCGCCATCTGAAGAGAAATTAGAAAAGGTATAAAAACAACTAGCTATTATCCGGGTTTGCCCTCCTAGAGAGCTCACTTAAGTCGTAAATGGGATGCTGGAAGCCCTCCTGGAGGGCTCACTCAAGTCGCATATAGGATGCCGGTGACCCTCATGGAGAGTCTACTTGCAATATGTATGGTGGCATGGCGTATGAGTTCGATGAAAAGTGGGTGGAGTCGAAAGTGTCAAAATTCAAAATCAAAGTCGATCCTTTGTTGTGTTGCTGCACGAAACAAGAATAAACATAGGTGCACATTTCATAGACGGCTAGAAATTATAAAACAGATGTCTAGATAAATCGAAATGCTAGGCTAACATAATTGGTAAAATTTCTTAGAGCTCGTGAACCACTGTTTCAGTAAATTATGCACGAGTGGAAGACGTGTATGTAGAAACTTCTATAGATAACGATGTCAAATTGACTTGAATCGACCAAAGAATTTCAACCTAGCAAAGCTGTATAACACAACTTATTTTGATACTGTCTACTTTCCAAGAAATAATGTAAATGTTTAATGATTATTGTTATACACATGTTGATATAATAATAAAATGTATAACTTTTGCATCCAGCACGAATCCGCTGGATGCGGGAAGCACAGAACCGATCAAAGTGGCGGAACTTGGGGGAGGCCTATGTCCAGCAGTGGACGTGTTACGGCTGAAATTATGATGATATTACAGGGTTAATTTTTAACCAGTGCGCAAACTGTAACCATGAATTCAGCATATCATTCTAAACCGCCTAGCGTAGAAATTTTTCAAAAAATCACCTACGCCGTCAAAAAGTCGTGTGTTCCTTCAATAGGGTATTTTACTCTATATGAGAAAGAATCTAAAAATATATTATTGAGATAGCTTAGGCAAAAAGCAGTTGGAAAATTAGATTTTAAAATTCAATTCAAAGATATCAGTTTTTTTAATGTTTTTGAACATCATGAAATAGTAGCCGCCATGATATTATGTCATACCACTGTTTTTACTAATCAACTGAACAACTTTGTACTTTTATTATTTTCGTAACCAAAGTATTTTTTATTGAAATAATATCTTACATTCAGGAAAATCAAACCAACGATAAGTAGAATAATTACTCATTTATTTGATTATAATCAATTGTCATACAAAATATCAGCTCATTTGTTTACACAGCACACTGACGTCATACCCATAGACCAATATGGCGTCCACTGCGTCCAGGGTTTTCGTCAAGTTACGCGCGAAATATGAAAATGTAAAATTTTAATGCATTTTTATGGCACTAATCAATTAAATAAAAATGTTGTGTTTTTTTTAGTGGCTTATTAGCTTTTTAGAACCTAATTATGACACTTTTCTCTCAGAGAATGTGTATTCCCGTTATATAAATAAAAATAAAATAAAATTCGTTTATTTCAGACTATTAGTTGCCCATATTTTGTTAGTATAACATTATCTTAAAAAAACTGTTAGTCGCAAGGAAATCAGTTGTATTTAAATTAAATTGAAAGAAGTTAATTAAAATTAAATTGAAATAAATTAATATTAAATTAAAATAAATTAGAATTGAACTATAATAAATTGAGATTTATTAAAATGAAAAATTTTATTGAAATTAATTAAGATAAAAATTGAAATAATTTGTTGTGCATAAGTTAAACAAAAATTTAAATAAATGACTAAATTAAAATATATATAAAAAAAAAAATATGTAACTGTAGTATGTGTAAACCGGATAAAAATACAAATGGAGAACATAAATATTGAAACTAGAAGAAAAAATATTTCAAGTCTTAGTATTGATATTACAAGTGTTCGTTTACAGTGTACATAATAAAGAGAATTCTAGCTATCTATCTTAAGGGGAATCTAGTCGCGGGCTCGAACTCACTGGTGGGCCTGGCTAAAAAACGCGGGGTCTCACCTGGAATCGTGTCCGACAGAGGTAGTATCAGTAATGAGCTATTAGATGCTAGTCTATACGCACAACGTTATTGAGTGAGTTGCAGAATCATTTATAGTAACACAGGCGGGTAAAAATTAAGAAAAGTCCTTTGGAAGACCGGGTTTTATGAAAAAACCATTGCAGAAATCAATGACCAATAAAGTTTATTGAACTTTTAGATATCTAAGCTTTGTCGACGCCGATTTGGTTTTGGAGATTTTACACTTATTTTATTACTTAAACACGCCCAAAGTTAGGTTAAATTAGCAAGAAAAACTAGTCTTTGTTGGCTCCTTATTTTAGTATTCTGTTTGCGTACAGTCAATATTAATAATGAGACAAAACCATACCATGTCTAATTTTTGATTTACATTGTCAAACAGTGGAGTATTACACTCACGAAGTTTGTATGGGAAAAATGTGGGCTAGATTCACCTTAACTTGAAAAGTGCATGTATACCTAACAGCATTACTATAAAGATGCTATTTAACCTACATTTGCAAAATCTTTATCATTCTCCTGCGGGGTTTTATAGGTTTGACATGTCTGTGTCTGTCTGTGGCATCGTAGCTCGTGAACGAATGAACCGTTTTTTTTTATTTTTTATAATGGTGTATTAGTTGGGAGTGTTCTTAGCTATGTTTGATGAAAATTGGTTTAGCCGTTTGAAGGTTATCAGCTCTTTTCTGGCTGATCAACGGGTTTGAGCATCTCCCACGAGTCTGATCGAGTCGTTTGGTATTCTATTACTTCCATTGCATCAGTTCAACGTTACTTTGTTCGTCTAATATCTTTATATTAGACGAACAAAGTAACGTTGAACTGATGCTGGAGCATCACCTGGAATTTCCAGGATACCCAAGTTACTCACAAATAAACAGCAGAAGTATCGTGTTTGGGCTCCTTGAAAAGGTCTCAATGAATAGGTTATAGATAAATGGTGATCAGGACGAGATATGAGGATAAATTAGAAACAAACTTCACTGTGGGAAACATAGGCAAAGCTGTGCAGATTTAAGCGTACATGTGTCGATCGTAACGTGTTTACTATTTATTACTGTATTAAGTTTAAAAAGCAGGAAATAAAAGTCAAATTTAAAAAACCCCCGACCAAACAAAACCCTCTAAAAAGTAAAGAAAAAAAATGTTGTAGGTAATATTTTGATCAATCCGTCGTTTTTGCATCGGTGGTTAATTAACCATAGCATCATTCACAAAGTCCATACATCGGTCCATTCTTCATTTGCAATATAAAGTAGCAATATACTCTCAATACATTTAACGGGCGATGGGTGTGCCTTTAGACTCGTCTCGATCGGCCGAGCTCCGAGCTCTCCCGAGCTTTATCGAACGATGCTACGATGTACCTAATTATTCTGCCCTGGCCGCCGTGGCTATCGTTGAACGCTATTTTATATAGCGACTTTAATGGCTATACGACTTCATTTTGATTTACTAAACTTAAAAAGAGGGCCTGTTAATGCTGGTGTCTTCGTTTGTAACCCGATTGATGGCAAAAGGCTCGATCTTATAAAATAGAACTTAAACATAACTGGCCACATGTGGGATTTTTTACACCTGTGTCTAACCTGTCGGGGACAACAGGCGTGATGTTGTACTTTTTACACTACACAATAGAACACACGCAAACAAACACACACACACACACACACTATTCAAATGGTTTTAACTTTAATTAGTAAGTTTTAGTTTCTGTAAGTATAATATCTTTATTTTCTTTCATTTCTGTCTATAGTAGTCTTTGGGTGTCAGAAGTTTATAATTCTGAATGAACCTACATTTTAGAAGCCAAAATTCATATAATGTTCTCTAAAAATGTAAAACTGGAAATAAAGATATATTTATTTATTTAATTTAGTTTTCCTATTTGCTTCTGGTAGCGGCTTACCCCGCATGGAGGTCGAAAATTATCCCCCGGGAATGTACTACCGGGATAAAATGTATCATATGTGTTAATCGATGTTATAAACTACATGTGTGCCAAACTTCATCCAAATCCGTTCAGCCGTTTTTGCGTGATTGAGTAAAAAACATCCAAGCATACAAACTTTCACATTTAAAATATTAGTACGATTTTTTTTTATTGACCCCATGTCTAAAAAGCGGGAAACATTTCCCACTAGCTTTTGCCAGAGACTTCGCCCACATGGATGTCGGGAATTATCCCGCGGGAACGTACTACAGGGATTAAAGGTGCCTCATGTGTTAATCCAGGTTATAATCCAAGTGTGCGCCAAACTTCATCCAAATCTGTTCCGAATCTTCCCCTTTTTTGCCCCAAACTGAAACATACATCCAGACAAATGGACAAAAATTGTTCGTTACTATTTTATATGTATGTATAGATTGTGTCAAATTAAAGAAAGTACCTAAACCTTGTAGCCAATAACCCCGGTTCATCGCGCACCAACAGAATAAAGTAAATCAAATGAATAATGTAACACTACGAATTAGGTATCTACGTTTACATTTTGATATTTCTCTGCCTAAATATTTTATTTCACTACTTCAGATCTTGGTTACAAAGGGAAGGTAAATGATGAAGGCCCCCAAAGTCATTATAACTTGATACTTATGGACCCTTTATTAATTTTACCAATCCCTTCATAATCAATAAAACTTGGTAAGTACTTGTGTACACCCTGTATAAACTGAACTGGCGTCGTTATTTTAATTCTAATGAAACCGAAGGCCAGAAAACTATTTATTACATGTTTATAAAATACTTGGAATAAAGGCGTTCTCAAAATAAATTTCAAGAATTAGACATTGTTTGAGTGGAAATCACTGTGTAAACACGTTTTTTTTTACATAGATGTTTTAGTATTTACCTTACAAAATAACTTTGCAATATGCTGCCGAACTAATCTAGTTTAAAAAATAATTTTGACTTGTTTGTTTAAATGTACTAACAGAAACCAAAATCATTTATTTACGCACTTCAGATGTCATGACGAAATTCTTAAAAAGGCCAAATCAATACTAATTACATTAAACTTCATACGTCATTAACGCGGTCATTATTATACTCCTCGTATAAACGGTGACAAAACCATGAGCCAATATTATGTCACTGACTCAGCGTATTTTTTATCAGAATAAATTGATGGCAGTTGTTATCTTCAGTTCACACTTCATTAAGTCGGAACGCATGGGTGGAAGATCCATCGTATGAAAGAAAGAAAAATGTAAATTTGGCACAGAATCATATGGCTAAGAACACATGCTTGTGAATAGAGTTCTATTCACCCCATAGCTAACTAAGCGAGAAGTTCTATTGTGATAAACAAACGTCTAGTCGGCGACAACAAGCGACCGACGGGGAGCCTCCCTAAGTTTGATAAATTAATCATTTAACAAGCCCTGTCACTCGCACGGGCGGCGCTACGGACGTGCTACGAGCTACAAGCTACGCGCTACGTACGTGCTACGCGCTACGAGAATTATGAAGATGGGATTTTGATATTATGATTGGTCTGAGTGATAATTGGGGCTTGATTTTTATTAAAGGAATCTCTCACTAATAAGAATTTTGAGTACTTAATATTAAAAAAAAACTGTGTAATTAATTATTGATTAGGAACTTGTATCAGTATCAAAACTTTTAAAAACTTGTTCTGCTTCTTGCTTGCTTAATAGCAGTTAAATTGAATATGATTGATTTTGTCATACACATAATTTTCCCCCAAGGTTGATAGCCGCGTGCTACGTTTTATTAAAAGGAATTAATCTAAAACGGTAATATTATAAAGAAAAAAGATTTGATTTTCTTTGTATGTTTGTTTGTATGTACGTTTTCACGTTAAAACGACTGAACGCATTTGGATGATATTTAGCACAAGGGTAGACCATCACCTGGATTAGGACATTGGATACTTTCTATCCCGATATTCCTACGGAATCGAGACTTAGTTGAGTGAACCCGCGGGGCGCAAAAAGTTTTAAATAAAAGTTTAAAAGTATAGAATCTTCGTTCAGAACTGTAATTCTGAAAAGGCTTAACCGCGCTAAAAATGCACAAATCCTCCACAAAACGAATTAAAAAACTGTTGAATCAAACTCCAAAGAGGTTAAATTAAAAGTTCTTGATCCGTAAAACCGCGTAAAACAGTCGAGTCTATAGTTTCGCAGTTCACCGTCCTTATTGAATAGGCTTTGTCGTCGGGAGGGCTGAAGAGGGATGGGAGGAATTCCACCCACTCCCTCAGGCCCTCACGAGACGATATTGCTAACCATTAGTCGGGAAATTTTGACAAGGACCGAATTCAACGTAGTTTTTTAAGCTTTGTGGATGAGTCCTTAAGAATATATGAATTAAAAGGTCATTAAAACAATGATTTGAACAAAAATAAGTAATCAACAGAACCTGACTACGGATTTAAATTTTTTCTTTAGCGGTAGCAAAATTAAATTTTATACAAAGCTGACCACTACAGTAATCCCTACTTATATTTATTACAAATTCGAAAGTAACTCTGTCTGTCTATTACGCTTTCACGCCTAAACCGCTGAACCGATCGTCATGAAATTTGGCAGAGATATAGCCTGGGATGTAGAGAAGGACATAGACTACTTTTTACGCGATAACCGACATCCTCGCGGGTGGAGCCGCGAGCTAAAGCTAAAATGCAATAACCAGATAATTTAAATAGCTATGTTTACGTCATGCATACCTACATACTCGTTCATAAAAATGGTACATCAGCACATTGATCAATTCTTAAAGGCCAATCCATAATGAACAATTCTTGAAAGCCATTCATAATAACATACCTCATACACTAACCTTTCTTCATTTCCTGAAGGAGACTGAACTTTATGTCCACTCAATAAAGTTGTAAGTTCTACGGCAGAGGATAGAATAGATAGGCAACTTATAAGTTTGTGACCGAAGTGACTCCTATCGATTGTCGGTAGCTTCGGTGATGGTGAATGTCGGGGAAAAATTAATTCGGATAATAATGACTATAAAGGTAAATTATCCGGCACTTTATATCTTTACTTTTCAAACGTGTTAGGAACAGAATATGACAATAACTCATGTACTATCTCAAAAAATGTCTAAAGGATTTCTTTAGGTATCTACCCGCCTGCCAAGCGTGGTGATTATGGCAAATCCCCCCCCCTTTTGGGGCAGAGGACGTCTTTCGGCTGATATGATGAGGTATCTCTACTGACCGTCGACTCGTCCTTACCTCGCACTGTGGAGCGACATGTGAAAATGTTGAAATTTCTGTTCGAAATAAAACCTTCCGGTATAATTTAACAAAATTTCTGTTGTCATCATAACTTTTAGTCCCTTCTTTTGACACTAGAACATCACTATATTAGTATAGTTAAAATGGACTTCACTATACCTGTGTGTAAATCTAGTTTTGGCTATGCTTTCTTTTTCGTTTGTACTCTATGGTGAATCTCTATTAAAACCGCATTTGTTAAAAGTAGTTTAATCGTTTTAATTAATAAATACAACAATTTCGGAGAAAACCGAAAAATCTAAACTTCGCAATCAGAAGAAGTTTAGAAGAACAACGCAGTCACACAGATAGTCACGAAAAGCAACTTGAGTTACCTGACTACGGCAAATAAAAAAAAATGGGTTTTGACCGGTATGTATGTATGTTCATCTATTCCCTCATAATTTCTACACTACTTATCATAATTTGAAAAATAGAGAATCGTTGAAAGCGTCTTGATTGTCCGCTGATTGCGTGATTCTTCAGTAGTCGGGTAAATTTTGCTTTATATTTTTTAGACTTACTTTACTTTTTTTAAATCAGTACAGAAATAGGTCATTTAGCCGAAAGACTGCCTCCCCCAAGAATCACTACAACCACCTTTCCTGTGTTTTCCACATCGCATGGATTTATTCAACGTCAGGATAATAGATATTAATAGCATTCTTTTACGATAATAACAACTTATTGCAACATCGATCTTTCATTACCCACGAGAAAGCGTAACTTAATTAAACTTATCGTTCACAGATCACTATTATGGGGACAAGGCTAAGCAATAACAGCCGAACGGATCATCCGATCAGGTAAAGCTACGCTTGCTGCGGTCGGTACGTGGATGGGTGACCATCTTTACTTACCAAAGCACGGTAAGCTGTTGGACCCAGATGTCACTCGTCTGTCCCGAAAAAGAAGCCCGAAGGTCTGACAACCGGTCCTACCAAGGGGGGTATAACTAGGGTTGCCAAACCTACTATAATATAATATTGTACTGTATATCGGGGTCTGCGTACTATATACTGTCGGGGAAACAAACACATAGTACGCAAAAAGACTATATTTTCAACACCGAAATCTAACAAACTAATCTTTTATTTAAAAAAATTATGAACGTGCCTTATCAATAACTTTTGACTGATGCAATAGCGTGTAGCGTATCTAGGGTTGCCAACGCAGTGTATCCGAACGTAACTATCTTACTGCGTTCCGAGCTTGTCAATGTCAAATTGACAAAGTCAAACGAATGTTTGGTAGTTGGTCTGCTTTATTTTTGTTTTGGGACACTTAAAAAAAAAACAGTTTTATGGAAAACGCGAAATTTTCCTTAAAATACATTTTTTTTTAAGTGTACTATATTTTTTATAGCTTAGTCTGAAAAATACTATATTTCGCTGAAGAAATGTTGGCAACTCTAAGTATAACCCAGTAACTGAGTTGTGGAGGTCAGATAGGCAGCCGCTCCATGTAAAATACTGGTAGTAAGCTGCATCCGATTAAACTGGAAGCCGACCCCAACATAGAACATAGTTGGGAATAGGCTAGGCAGATAATAACGATGTACGTTTCATAGTTGTTACTCAGGCCCACATTGCCTTTAATACGAACAGTATACAGTCATCTTTTAGCTACCAACGAATATGAATGTACAGTCACCAAAAGAAATAAGTAACTATAGGGTCGTCCGATATAGTAGAATTTTAGTAAGAATCAGACGGATGTTTTCGATTTAAAAAATTTTTAAAACAAACAGTTCATTTAGTAAATCAAATTTCATTCGAAAACATCATTCGGTTTCTCACTAAACTACAACTATATCCGACGACCCTGGTTACTATCTCTTTTGGTGACTGTACGTACGTACATTCTACACCGAATAATGCCAGTCAGCCAGTCCTCGGAGAGTCTCTTTGAACTCAAAATACATCGGTCGAGCGCCTCGTTAATAAAATGTTGAGAGAACTGCCAATTACGGTTGATACGAGGAGTTTTTTATACTCTTTGATTAAAATTACTCAGTTCACAGGTCAACAGACTACCCAGAAGTCTTTGTAGACAAAGAATAGTATAATTAGGTATATAAACAGCAGGTACCTACTGTTTAATTTAAAAATACAATAAATATTCAATCAAAATGGATGAAATAAATAAATTTTTCTTTATTTCAGAACTAGCCTCTTAGTGAAAGTTGTTAATATTCATGAGTACCTAGGTACTTCCACAGCGTGAAAGAATGCTAATGGATTCAAAGTAATCCAGTGTACGACGAAAAATGTCTGCTATTTTGATGGCGTTGAGGCAAGCCCTCTAAAACGTAAGAATGAAAAAGCCTTGCTGTCCGTCCTTCCTCAGGGTTCAAAGTAGGCTCATAACAAATTTAATCAAAATCGGTCCAGCTGTTTCGGAGATCCTATTAATATTATAAATGTGAAAGTTTGTATGTTTAGATATTTAGATGTTTGGATGTTTGTTACTCAATCACGCAGAAACGGCTTAACTTTGCATACAATTTTGGCACACAGATAGTCTATAGGCTAGATTATCACATAGGATCATTTTTATCCCGGTAGGACGTCCCCGTGGGATAATTTCCGACTTCCACGCGGGCGAAGCCGTTGACATGAGCTAGTATAACATAAACATATATCATTCTCCATGTTTTGTCAAGCCAAGCAGGGATGGGTCGCTAGTATAAATGTAGAATGAATTTGATCTCCAAGCTAAGCTCATACAGACGTCGCCCGGATTATAATAGTATTGTCTATAGAATGTAGTTTCCAACAAAAGATGAACGGTGTATATTATAGAATGGAATCGGATGAAAGGCGCCATGCCGATCGCCTTTCATCCGATGCACATGTCCTTTGAAAACTTCCCCTCGTGACCTGGCAGGGGTAGAAATAACTCGTAGGTAGGTATTTAATAACTTACTACTATATTTTATCACGTATAAATGTATTTCTCGGGATATGATAAAAAGGTTTGATAGTTTTATGGAATACTAGATTTTGCCAGCGGCATCGAAGGAGGATCGAAAATTATACCACGGGAATATACTTTCGGGATAAAAGTATCCTATATGTTAATCCAAGTTATAATCAACATGTTCAACAGAATCGTTGCATGATTGAGTTACAAACAGTCAAACATCTAACACACAAACTTTCACATTTATAATATTAGTAGGATTTTTGCGGAAAAATACAAATTTATTTAAAAAACTTCCTATTTATATGTTTTCAGACATTATAGAAATCAAAATATGCAAGGATATCGTTTATAAGAATACTAGTGACCCGCCTCTGCATCGCAGGGATTTTAATGTTGACAAAACATCGTCATTTCTTTATATGTAAGTTAAATATTCATGTTAATAATACATTTAACCTTTCAGAATATATTCCCCAACAGATGGTAAAAGTTATTTGGATATACATATTATGTAGGAAAAGTTTTTATTCAATGCGCAAACTGTAACCATGAATTCAGCTTGTCATTCTAGACCCCCAGCGCAGAAATTATTCGTCGGTTATAAAAAAAAAATCAGCTGTTCCATACATTTTGACTTCGTAGGTATTGCACTTTTCTATGAAACAGCTGATTTTTTTTTGTATAACCGCCGAAAAATGTCTGCGCTGAGGGGGTCTAGAATGACATGCTGAATTCCCATGAATTCAGCATGTCATTCTAGACCCCCTCAGCGCAGAAAGTTTTTATTCAGTGTGCAAACTGTAACCATTTACAGTTTGCACACTGAATAAAAACTTTTCTTGTAATTATCGAGATTTCATAGGTTTAACGGTTTCCTGTTTCTACAGACTGTTTTGCGGAGAAAATACTTTAAAGAACTTTGTCATTTTATTTTTTTGGATGGGTTTAATCTATAAGTATATTATAACACTAAGGGTATATTCAGTTATATCCGGTTAACTGAGAGCCGACCCCAACATAATTGGAAAGGCTGGGCTTATAGATACCTAATATTAAGAAATTTTGACAGTTTTACCTGAAAAACTGATATAATATCAAAACGTTGAGAAAACTATTATTCGGAAGGTTTTTCAGAGTCACAGCCACAGAATAACTTAAAGAGAGGGTCCATAAGTGTTATCTACTAAACAGTATCGTCTTGTATGCATAATTAAGTAGAAGTGGGTATTAAATGGAGGTGACCCTTTGCGACTTTCTAAACCATTGCACTTAGTCGACGTTCACGCGGACGTAATAAAATCGCGATGAGAATTTTTCGCTCATTCGATTTTCAACTCTCGTTGTTGACCTGAGCATTGAAAATCCAACAGAGTGTACACCAGCGCGTCGATAATCGAACAGTGTGTTTTACTGTTCGATTTTAAACTCTCGACGATAAGCAGTGCGTTGAAGATCATGTGCGCAAAAAAAACCCGCCGCGATTTTATTACGTACATGTGGACGCCGACTTAGTTACAAATGCGTAACTTTTGTGGGTATTTGTTTGAGAATTTAACTGAAACTACTGAAGTTGTTGACCTAACACCTACAGAGCGACACGTGTTCTATGAATATCATTAAACAAAATCATGACGACTATTTTCACGTTAAGCCATTGGTCCCAGCTGTCATTTGTGTATCTTTAACCGTCTTTACGGGTCGTCAGAAACCCGAAAGTCCGACAGCCAGTCTTAGCAAGGGGTATCGTATTACCCAGTAACTGGGTTATGGAGGTCAGATAGGCAGTCGCTCCATGTAAAATATTGGTATTCAGCTGCATGCGGTTAGACTGGAAGCCGACCCCAACATAGTTGGATAAAGACTAGGCAGATGATAATGACGCATATTTTCTCAAAATACTTGGATATAAAGTAGGTATTTCAGCACCCTAATTGCGTAACACGCGATTAATCATAATCGGTTTAATTTTGACAGTTCAACAATATTCATTGCGTTATTTACGTTGTTGAGCAGACACATTTTTCGAACATATGAAGCAATGGTTTAGCCATCTGTTTCAAAACGAAACAAATTATGATGAATCGTGAGTTACGCAATTAGGGTGCAGGACTTTAGTGAAACCAGTGTAATTCAACTTTTGATCTTAATTTAAGAGACAGCTAACGGTTACTGCCATTTACGTGGAAATAGAATGCGCTTCCCTAAGGCTTCCAACAATAAATTAAATTATTTTATTTCTGTAAGTAGGTTTCTACAAACTCAAACTCAAAGCATTTATTTCAAATAAACCAATTACAGTCACTTTTGAATTGTCAAGGTCGTTGAGTTAGAAAGATGAAGCTAGTTGCCCATTCCAAAGCGTAGGTACCTATGGAGATGAACAGGCAAGAAACTCCATGAACGTTCTTTTAAAATCATGATATTGTTACAAAAAGTTGGTTACATCATTATGTTGAAATTGTCAATGTGAGAACGATGTAAAACAAACAGTTTTACACGTCAAACATACTTAAAAAACTAGATGACGTCGGCGTTTCCTATCTGGCTACTGAAAGAAACGAAACAAACAGAGTTCACAGTCTTTTTTTAAAGTCCAGACATGATCTTGGTCAGATCCTTTGAAGACCGGGTGAAATGGCCGTTTGAGGAAAAAAGAATTTCTAAAGTGACATACAATACGAAAAACCGTGCACGTTTTAATGGACAGACGATAGACGGAAAAAAAGCTTCTTCATATTGAAAGTCAACGATAATATCGTCACGTTCATATACAATCATATAAACCACCACGTTAATTAAAGACTATTCTAAAACAGTTCTAATTACGTAGAAAAACATTCATTTTTCTTGAAAAAATTTCAGAACAGTTTATCACAAAGCATCAATAACTGTAGACCGTGCAAAAACCGGATTACATGGCCCGTGGGAAATTGATAATGCTGAAGATATCTTTACATCCCCTCCTTTCTATCGAACGATTTTATGGACTCACGACTTCCTTGAATCAAGATATCTATCTTAGCAAAGGTTTCACTTCTTTATGGTACTTTATAGCCAAGTACGTTGTAGAATAATGGAAAAATTTTATAATAGTGGTTTTGTCAAGAAAAGAGGTTGTGATAACTGTTTTGAATACCTAACTTGCTTGTTTACTAGCTGTTGCCCGCGACTTCGTTTGCGATCCAGAATGAAAAGTAGCCTATGTCCTTACCCAGGTTATGGTCTATCTGTATGCCAAATTTTATCCAAATCCGTTCTGCCGATTTGTTGTGAAAGTGTCACAAACAAACTTACTTTCGCACTTAAAAATATGAGTTAGGATTTAGATTAATTTAAAATGACTTGTACTTAATTTAAAAGAACTTCTGACTTTTGACTACCGTAAGGCGTCTTACATCTTATTATATTATAAATATATTAAGAAAAATCCGTTAATGAAACCAATCTAACGGATTGTAATATATAAAAAATCCATTCCATTACTTTAGATAAAAATTAAAAAAAAACACTTTCCTTCTACTGGAGTAGTCAAATAAAAAAGATATATGGAGATCGTGACTATTATAGCTTACTAACCTAATTATATGTACTAAGCACGTACGAAAAAAAAAATCCCTTTTCCCAACCTAAAAAGTCTAGTTTTAAGTTAGGCACCCGTTTAGTAAGTCCGGTACCCTAATTGAAATTGCGAGCTCGCAAAACCTTTCAATATGGGATCGCTATTGGGGTACTAAGCCAAGCCATAAACGGACGCCTCCAATATCAATCATTCCTTCACGTATACCGTTGTAATACGCTTTAATCACTTTATTTATTTACTACCTTTTTATGTGCTAGGCTGTAACTTATTAAATACTAGCATTAGCCCGTGAAATTTGTTGTTCCCTCGACCCACCGCATCGCATCGCATCACTCTTCCCAGAATCGTAGCGTGATGTAAAATAGCCTAAAACGTGCCTCGATAATTGAGCTATCAAATCTAAAAATATTTTATCAAATCCCACACTTCGACTCCGATGACGAAAACAACCAAACCTTTAGCTTTATTATTAGTACCTTTTACATTTCGCTATATATATAATCATTCATCATCATTTCAGCCGAAAGACGTCCACTGCTGGACATAGGCCACCCCAATTTGGGGGGTTTGCCATAATCGCCACGCTTGGCAGGCGGGTTGGCGATCGCAGTATGGTGGTAAAATGCATAGAGAACGCTGCTGCCCATTCTCTAGTAATTCCCTTAGTCGCCTTCTACGACACCCACGGGAAGAAATAGGATGGTGCTATTCTTTACGTCCGGCACCACACGGAACATTTATATAATAATCCTACTATAATATTTCCGCTTTATAAATGTGAGACTGTATGTATGGATATTTGGATGTTTGTTACTCAAACATGCAAAAACGGCTGAACGGATTTGGATGAAATTTGGCACACAGATAGTTTAAAACTTGGATTAATACATAGGATACTTTCATCCCGGTAGTAAGTTCCCGTGAGATCATTTCTGAATTCCACGCGGGCGAAGACGCTGGCAAAAGCTAGTATCTATACATATAATAAAATTGTAACAGGCCGATGTCTGTACATTAAAGATATTGAAGAAAAAATAGTATGGGGGGTCTTTATTAGAGCAACAGAAGCCAAAACAACGGTTTTTAGAATTTTTGTCTGTCTGTATGTTTGTTACCGCATCACGCAAAAACCACTGCATGGAATTGAATGCAGTTTTCAATTATGTATTCCGAGAGGTCTAACTTAAAAAATAAGCTATTTATTATCAAAAAAAATGATTATCTACTTGATTCTAAAGCCCTGATGAAGTCGCGGGCAAAAGCTAGTAATATAATAAAGTTAAAGAGTTTGTTTGAACGCGCTTATCTCTGGAACTACCGGTCGGATTTCAAAAAATATTTGGTAGCCCAATTGTTGAGGAAGGCTATTAGTATATATATTTAACATCACGCTATGACCCATAAGAGCTACTGCCAGGGGTGCAGGTGGGTTGTTCGAAACAGATACCGTGGCCCCTGGCACACAGGCTACTGAAAGAACACGGGTGGGTTTTAGTCAGTAAAAGTCTGACACGTCCTCCTGCTCCACCCAGAGCGGGAGAAGTTATTTAATGATTTATCACCCTCAAACAAAAAAGAAAAAAAACTTTAAGAGCTGAGTAAAGGGAAAAAGGCAGAACGAACGTCAAGTGGCGCCGCGAGGTCGCGGACTCGCGGACAGAAGCTAGATAAAAATATAGCAAATCGAGTTATAAATAAAAGATCGGTTGTTTTGAGGTTCATCTCTATCACTCATAATACACATAGGTAAAGCTTTCGAAAGAGTATAGGTAATATCACCTCTTTCTGAAACTTGATGAGACAGAATTAACGCCCGCGGACTGTAACAGGTGTTACCTGTATTCTGCGTTAATTAAACGCAAGTAAAATCTAATAACTACTGAAATCAAAACAAATGATAGAAGATATGAAAATAATATTTAAATGATACGTAAAAAATTACAAAGAACTTAACTAAGAATCTTGATTCTGCTGGTTCTATACAACGTTTGATATTAGGTATTATTTAAAAGCACTAAGTAATCATTAATAAATATGTAACATAAAGTCATCATAATAAATAAATATACCGCGCGCTGTAGTTAATAACATAATAAACTATACTAAAGAAGGTACAATAATTTACGTACAAAAACCCTACTATTACTCCAATAAAGAATTTAACTACGTACGCTAAATAATAATCAATTAAAACTCCCCTTTGATAGAGTTAAGACAAAAGTTACAGCCTCAATATCAATGGCCGGGACAATAAAACGTACTCTAAAAAGTAAACGTCAAACGAAACAAAAGACAAAACCTTCACATCTTTCAAAATTCAAATAAAGAAAATCATACAAGAGGTAAAAGCACGTACTACATACAGCTTAGTATGAAAAAGGTAAAAAAATAAATAAAAAAAGTGGAGGCGAAGAGGTTGTACTCACCGTGCGAAGGCGTCAAGCTCCCGCTGCGCACTGATAAGGGTCGCGCGCCCTGCCCCACTGAGCGGTGCATAGATTATGCGTGGACCAGCAAGGCCGGATTGTAGATATCGACAATTGATTTTAGTGGTGCTAAGGACGTATTCTATGGCTCTTTTATAGACTACTGAAATATAAAGTTAAAGGATTTGTTGGGTGACTATTGGCCTTATCTCGTATTCGTTTTGTTTGATGAATTTGATTTAGCAGTAAGTCAATCAATCTTACTTTACTAGCCATTTCCCAACTATTATTGGGGTCAGCTTCCAGGCTAACCAGATGCAGCTGAATTAAAGAGTAGTAAGTAAGTACTTGTCTATAAAATCCCGTTTAGTTTTTGATCTTGAATTAAAATAAGGATCTTTAACTATTGATTTATTATTAAAAATATCAGGATGGACCGAGCTTCGCTTGGGTTTTGGTTTGGTTTGACGTTTTCTAAAAATAAAACCTAGCTAGATCAATTTATCGCCCCCGAAACCTTTCTCTTCGTTTTACTAAATTTCATGAAAATCGTTGGAGTCGTTTAAATAAAAAAAATTGCTCGTTTAAAGGTATTAGATTATAGTTTCGCAAACTTACGTAGCTATTATATTATGTGTGTGCGTGGCAAATCAAGCGTAGTAAAAGTTCGTAGCAAGGCGTAGCAAATGTGGCGTAGCAAACGGTTGGCCAATCTTTGAATATAAAAGTCTTTGGGGAACGGTTTAGCTCGGTAGACGTTTTCCGACTGATTTGTCGCGGAGAAGTGAAAATTAGATAGGTCAAGGTCGTAGCTCTGGGACTGGATACGGTTTTTCCACTTCCCTATTTGTATTGAGAACAAATATCAGATTATTGAGTAAATTGTTTACTCTGTTTTTTTTTTATTTGTACTTGTTTCGTAAATTTAAATGAGAACCTCTACTTATTTACCTTCAAGTGGTTAATCTAGATAGGTATTAACACCTACACCATGCGCTAGGTTCGTCCAGCAGTAACTGGCTAAATTAAATTGTAGGTACTTTAATTTAACGTCCTTTACTTCATTGTCTTTTTAAAAGAAAATACACTTCTAAAAGGTATAAGCAGCAGGTAAAGAGTAGGTAGGTATGTATGTGCGGTCTACAATGTCTACCCGTTTGCTAGCTCGCGTAGCTGGCGTGATGTTTACACCGCTACGCGACGGGGTGGCACGTAGCACGTGGTTGCTGGTCTAATGTAGCCGTAGCACTATTGCTATTGATTCAATTGATTGGTATGATGAAGAAAAGGGATTCCTTCCATCTATACGAACGACTGAAATCGGATCTCGAATTTGGTCTCGGATCGAATGCAGTTCGCAGAAGCTCTTGTATTTCTCTCTCACCTAAAAATCGGCTACTAAACTATTACTTAATTGTTTATTTATGAAACACACTTTCAATTCTACACAATTTTTTTACGATTTCATTCTAGATATTTAGATATCCAGAATGAAATGGTAAAAAAGATGTGTTTCTTAAATAAACAATTAAGTAATAGTTTAGTAGCCGACTACAAATGAAGTTGCTAACATGATACGTAAACCTGGCATGCATAGCATTTAACATGAGTTATTGAAACAACGAGCAGTGTATCCTCAGATGGTGAATACTGATATGTATCTCCATTATACCTACTATAGTACCTACTGACACTGATTGAACATATCTGAATAGGTATGCTCTCAGATGTACCTACTGAGAATTTAAAATATTTCTACCCTACTAAATAACATAGTAACTACATTATTTTGTCACCAGATGTTCGTCTATCGAACCAGTCTTATCAAGGTGTATCGTGTTACCCTGTAAATGAACTGTGGAGGTCAGATAAAGTCGCTCCGTGTGCATAACTCCAGCTTCCTCATATGTGATAGAATCATTCTACCTATGCCAATATTTAAGGCAAAAAAAGCTGCAATCAAAGTTCCCAGTCTTAATTTAGCTGCCTCAAAATCTTCGTAAATATGATTCGTTTAGTGTGTGTTAGCTGGAGTGACGTCCCTTCAGCTTCCTCATTCAATACAGGCAAACCGGTGAGGTGAGGATCTTGGACTATAGTCAGAAAAATAAGGCATAATAGCTGCACAAGGAAGGAAAGAACTGAACGATAATACTTGAAAAGTGTGTTAGCTGGAGTGACGTCAGCTCAGCTGCTCAGGTGTATCTTCCTAACGAAATAAGATATGATAATGCATGTAAAATACTGGTTATTACTCAGCTGCATCCGGTTAGACTGGAAGCTGACCCCAACATAGAAAAAGGCTAGGCAGATGACGGTAATTGCAAATATGTAAAGTAATTAAATCGAAGGAACAAAATACAAACTACGTGGCGATATTGATGAGCATTGTGCAATAACCAATGCAATATGTACAGACGCCAGCACATCAAGCTATCCTAAACTGTCAAATTTTCCCAATTGAACATGAACTTTATCCTCTTGTGATAAAGTTGAAATCTATCAAAGAAATTTGACAGATTGGGGTAGCTTGATGTGCTGGTGTTTGTACATGGTGCAACAGAATTAACGCAAGTCCTGATAGTACATTTTATAACGAGGGACTAAACGAAGCCATAATATACCAGAGGTGGTTTGACTCCCGAGCGTGCGAGGGAGTCAATGAAACCGAGGGTATATTAAGTTGGCGTTTATTCTCGAGGTGCAAACTGTACTTTTCACTTCGAGTGCGAGAAAAATAGTCAATTTAGTACAAAAACATGTACTTACCTAATAAATATTACTAAAAAAACACTACAAAGTGAAAAATAACTTTAATTTCGGAAGTCGGTGTCTTTGGAGCTGAATTTGAATTTGTTGTCACCGCCTTCCGAAATTAAAGTTATTTTTCACTTTGTAGTGTTTTTTTGGAAGTCGGTTGTTTTTTATTTTGGAAAAAGTTTTTTTTTCACTTTTTAGTGGTTCACATGTGCTTACCCCTTCACAGCGTACCGGCGTGATGTTATGTTATGAACTGGTGTAAACAATAAACAGACATGAGATTTCAGCAATCCCAGTCCATTTGCTATCTTTTATTGAGGAGTTCCGTTGCCATCTCCAAAGTTCTTCATCAGATCTTCACCAAATTGAAATTAGACCACTCCGAGAAAGTACTCTTCCAAAAAATACCTAAACCGCTTCGCGTGCCTATAAAATTTGAAGAGTTCTCTCTATTTCTCCAGGATCCCATCATCAGATCCTGACTTGATGATCATGGGACCACCTGGGAAGTATACCCTTTAAAACAAAAAAAATCCAAATCGGTCCAGCCATCTTCGAGTAATCGGGGAACATACATAAAAAAAAATTAAAAAAGGTTCCGACGAATTGAGAACCTCCTCCTTTTTGAAGTCGGTTAGTAAAATAAAAATCACAATATCTATTAGGTATGACTTTTGCTCTTTGCTTGACGTCAAACTCTTCACCAAGGAACTATATATATAGGAACATAATATTTGTCACTGGACATTCTTAATAAAATTTAAAAAATTCAAAAATTCTGAAATTCAAACAAAAATTTTGAAATTTTCGCGGTCTTTTTTTTCTTCTAAACTAGTAACAGATTAACAATTTAAAACACATGGCGCCACCTTGGCAAAAACCATGGAACTAAAACTCTCAACATTTTGTTCATATTTGACTACTGAATCGATTTCAGTAGGTAACTTTATATTTTTGAAGTGAAAAGTTCTTCAGGCGCGTTGAGCACTTTTTGGCTGAACAAAAATCATGGAACTCACGTCATCGTCACCGAACGCTTTCCATGAGCTATATGTATAGTGTGTATATAAGTACATAGATATAGGAGTGTCAAAGCGTCCAAAATAATCATCTAATAACTCGACGATACAATTCACAAGTTACTTCGTTTTTTTATTTTATTTAATCAGATTATGAGCCACCGCAGGGGTCTATTTAAAATGGTGGTTGTGTGAACTAGTACACGGATGCGTCGCGCGTTGATATCTTTTGAAAAAGTCCCTTTCTTTCATTAGGAAATTCTAATTCTTTTATCCCTTTCATAACCTTTGTATTTTTATCGTAAAAATCAGCGCTGTTACCTACTTCTCGTTTATCATTTTTTACCGAGAGCAATCAGGACCCAAGGACCCAATGTGAAATCCTGTACTTATTCACGATTAAAAATACATACTTATTTGTTCATGTTTTCACTTCTGTGGGCACTCCCGGAGTGCCACTGTTTTTCTTTTATATTGTATTTTACCATATCTACCGCCGACTATGGCCAGTGTATAAGTAGGGACCACAAATCATAGACTTACCGTCTCTCAGTCTACTAGCATACGACTGCCAAAAACACGTACCTGCTTGAATCTAATCGTTCTAAACTTCAAATTTATGGTTTATGTGCACGATAGGAAAACACTGATGCTATTCCGAAAGTTTGACCTCTCCGTGCAATCCAATCAAGCTTCTTTCCTACTGATTGCTTGACCGATCAAAGTATCGGCTGAATGAAGTTTCTATACTGCGTCCGCAATTTAGTTTCCAAACATGTAAACAATATGTGTTTTTGGAAAACCAACTTTAAAACACAACCATAAAAATCACTTTGTGCTACAGATGCAAACATTTCCAATGCCCTTTTCTATGGAACTAATCATTCTGAAAGTAACTTAATTTACACTAACATAAAGTTGAAGGGGAAATAACATCAATGGGAAACAAGGATACGAATAAACTTCATTGCGCGCCGGACTTAGTGTGTCGCTATCGTAAGCCTCCCGTCTCTTTAGTGGGTCACGTAGGATGACGCACCTCGGTTCGAGCCCTCTTCAGTAAGCACTACTTAGATGCAACAAACAATGACTCTTCAGAAACACTGCTCATTTTATACTTATTCTAAAGCGATGTTCTTTTGTTCAGCTATTAAGTCAAGTTAAAAGTAAATTGGCTGAAAAAAATGATCTTGTCAAACAAAAGAAAAGGCATTGTGGGACATGTTCGGTCTTAGCATACGGAACTTGTGCTTTTTTTTAGTATGGGAAATCATCAAATAATTCTCCCGCTCTGGGTGAAGCAGGAGGGCGTGTTACTTTTACTGACTAAAACCCACCCGTGTTCCTTCAGTTGCCTGTGTGCCAGGGGCCACGGTACCTCTTTCGAACAACCCGCACCGCTGGCAGGCATCGGCCCTTGCGGACCCCACCAGTTGGTGCTGACATCTCTTTGAGGCGCGCGTGGAACACATCTCGCCGTCGACCCGGGCTTGGTCCTTACCGGACAGTGAGCTACCCATTACTCGCCGTCCGCAAGCCCGCGCCTACGGTGATGCTCAATTTGAATACTTGTCAAATATCAGACGGCGGGAAACGCTAACGTAGTCCGCTAAATTAAAATTTTCATACGCTTTTTGCAAACAGTGTTAGGTTGTATGTTGAAATACGATTCACGATCCCGTAACACATAATTAAGGCTTTCCAGAATCATCAATAGGTACAGAGGCCAGCACATCAAGCTACCCCAATCTGTCTTTCTTTGATAGATTTTCAACTTTATACCATATGCATAAGATTCATGCTCAATTGGGAAAAAAAATCAGTTTGGGGTAGCTTGATGTGCTGGTGGTGTCTGTACATCCCTCTTAAGTTCATATAATCCCATTTAGTGACTACTTATTTATTATCCACAAGGGCCATTTCGTAATATGCGCACTATCCCAACTAATATTATAAATGCGAAAGTAACTCTGTCTGTCTGTTACGCTTTCACGCCTATAGGTACCGCTGAACCGATCGTCATGAAATTTGGCACAGACAGCCTGGGATATGGAGAAGGACATAGGTTACTTTTTACGCGATAACCGACATCCATGCGGACGGAGCCGCGGGTTTTTTTTTTGTCGGGCTTCTCGCAGTTGGCCTTGAGAGGCCGTGACTGCTTAACCGGGCTTTCCTGGGGCTGCCATTAAGAATTAACTTAACGCCTCCAGCCAGGGCTTACAAACTAAAAAATTACAAGCTAAGCGACTGCACGCTGAGGGCACCCCCTGTGGGGTACGGGCCTCGGCTCAGGGCGTCACTGATAGGGGGACAGGCTGGATCAAAATATTGGCATTATTATTATTGATCTGGGAATTTCAAGCTACTGGCTCAGCTGCGGCGCGGGCTGGCGCTTCAACGAGCAAGGGTCAGCCGGGCGAAGCCGCGGGCAAAAGCTAGTGTCGTTAACTTATCAGATGGTGGTACACAGGCCGTTTGTTTCGGGAAAACTCTAGGAAACCATTTATTGGCAACAAAAGAAAAGTTTAATTATAAAAAGGCCGTAAGTGTTAAATAACGATATTTATTTTTCATTAAAATATCCATGAATTTGGGCCATTTTTCTACAACTTAAATAATAATAAATATAGTTACCTATTTCAAATTAAAACTTACAAATATTGAAGTAAGATAACTATTAACTTTAAATAATATGTCCAATAATAAAATATTCGAATTAAAATATCACACTAAAATGAATTACTCATTTCATAATAATCAGTACTTAATATTTTCCTAAAGTTTTTCTCAAGAGACCACTGATTGCTTACCCACAATAACTAAGAATCATATATATTTTTCTACAATAAAAATAATTTGCACTATTTAACTAAATGCAAAGATTATAATAAAATATCAAGTAAAATAGAAGGGGAACAACATGGTATTAGTCATAAACATGGAAGATCAAAAAGCAGACATACATAATTACCATTTAAAATTAATTAATACTTAAAATATTGAGTAGCACCGGGGTAGGCGGGCTAAAACTTATGCATAGCGAATCACAATAGTGAACATTATAACTTAAATATAACATCACGCGGTCACGCCTGTTCCCCCGAAGGATCGCGCAGATGTGCACCTATACAGGATGTAAGGGACCCTTTGCAAACTGACAGAGTGCATTCATCTTTATTTGAAATCATATTTCACCAGAAAATTACAAAAACTAAATAATAGATTAAAAAATCGAAAAAAACACGCTTTAAAACCAAACTACTAATTAGAGAAAATAATTTCAAAAAGCTTGGGGTGCTTTTTGAGGTATTTTTATAATCAATTAATATCAAGCACCCCACTTTTTTTTTAAATGATTTTCTGCTTTTTTAGTTTCGTTTTTTAAGCGTGATTTTTATTTTTTTATTTTTTTTCATTGTTTTTTTTTTACATTTTGGAACATATTCATAAAATTATTGAATTGTCATCGGTCTTCGATAAGTCTACAAAGTTTAAATGAAACCTGATCGTTTGAAGTAGGTCAACATCAAGTCCAAAGGAGTCGGTTACAAACAAACATGCTTACAAACATACAGATGAAGCTACTAAAAGCGTGTTAAAAACCACCATTAGATGTTGAAATACTCTATCGAACGACGGCCGAAATCAGCTGTTCACCTCCTGCCTAATGGCCGATGGCAAGCTGCGCTGCCGTTCGCTAAGTGCATTTTGCCACGGTAACGATACATTGCTTATGGGGTAATAAAACAAATCAGGTTTATTGGATTTTCATCTTAATGTGATATACTGAATTTACTCCATCAGTCTACGGAGACCTGTCCCTTACAACCTGTATGTATGTATAGCCAGCCACACCTACATTTCGCCAGTTGTTATGCTTACAATAGTGTACGTAACAATAATTAGCTAACATAATTATAGGTAAGGATTCAAAGGATATTTCTCTTCTATTATATTCTAGTTAAAGGGACAAGCGATAGTGGCGACATCTGCAGATTTTCTCAAAAGCTGCATGAGTTAGGGGCTGCGTTTTGTTTGGCCAAAATACATTTTACTAACATCCATTCAATCATGTTAATGCTGCCCTAGGATTTTTGGTTCACACCAACAAGAAATTAAACAATTACAGCCCGATCCAAACTTCATAGAACTTGGAATACCTTTATTCTGTGTTTATTAAGAGTATTAGTAAGAGGGTAAAAAAGAAAGAATAATCCTTTTGCTTCGTTTACATTCACAAATCTGTTCATACACGCACGCCGGTTAATTTAGTGTAGTGGCTTATATATAACAACGGAACCAATGTCTTTATAAATTGCACAGAAAAGGAAAAACCTGAAACATTATATATATTTAGCTATTATTTAAGGCCGTTGCAGTACAGAACAAGCAGTTAAGACACTTATTTAATTTAATTATGTATATATTTACATAAAAGCCATAAACACTGTGAAGGCACTAATCGGCAAAGTACCAACTATAACTTAGAACTACTATAAACGTGAATAGAGAGCGTTAATTATGACAGAATCGAACAGCATTTTATTATAAACCTCTACATATTTAATTGTTTATTATCAATATTAATGTATCCTTTAATTTTCTACTAAAACTTTTATGTGTTGTTCAGTGTCTTTCAACCGATTAACTAGTCATTTGTACAGTGCTTAACTATCTTTAAAATGTTGATTAGAGCCTATTTTCTTTATAAACCTGGGGGGTAATTAAAAAACTTAGCTCAAATTCGATATAATAAAATCACAGCGGGAATTGGTCGCGCACTGAATCTTCAACACAATGCATACAACCCAGAGTTGAAAATCGAACACTGTGTTTTTTCAACGGGCTGAGACTCGTTCGCGCTACACTCTGATGAATAGGGTATTACACCCATTTTTGAAAAGAGTCTTAATTAGATTCTAAAATGATAATAAACCAAAAAAAATCCCAACATTATTATTGAATAGAATATAGCCATATTGAATAGCCATAAAAAAATATTTAAATTTTACATTTTCATATTTCGCGCGTAATTTGACGAAAAGGCTGGACACAGTGGACGCCATATTGCTCTGTGGGTGTGACGTCAGTGATAATTGTTTATGATTTTAAAAATGAGTTATTATTCTACTTATCGTTGATTTGCTGTTGCTGTCTTGCTGAATGTAACATATTATATCATTATAAATTACTTAGGTCACGAAAATAATAAAAGTACAAAGTTGTTCAGTTAATTCGTTTATAAAGCGGTATGATGTAATGACATGGCGGCAAATATTTCATGATGTTCAAAAACAGAGTAAAAAATCTGATATCTTTAAATTCAATTTTAAAATTTATTTTGTTATTTCATGAACTAAAACTAACATTTTCCGACTGCTTTTTGCCTAAGCTAGGTATCTCAATAATATATTTTTAGATTTTTTCTCACATAGAGTAAAATACCCTATTCTCAAAGCTTGGTACTACACCGAGAGTTTAAAATACAATGTGCGAAAAAATTCTGCTGCAATTTTGTCACGTCCTGGGGAACGTGGGTTTACACTGGCAATGTTTTCATTTTGATCATTCAACAATATTAATTGTTGTCATAACATGTTATGCAATTCAGAGAAGAATGGCAACAATAAACATAAAATCCACGGAACAGAAAAAAACCAGTGGAAGTGCAAAGTAGGCGTGGCAGGCGTGCCACAAATAGGCGTTGTTACGCTTACTTGGTCCCAGTCGTGTTCTAACATCGCGTTGAGTTGCTAGTCTCGGGACAAATTTATTTTTCCGTAGCTATGCCGTATTGTTCCATTTTGGAGTGCAAAAATTATAGTAGGAGAATAAATCTTAAAAATTGAGGGTTTCATACCATCTATAAGTACGGTTTTATTTGTTTTCTAATAAAATCTTAGTTAATTTCAATTTACTAACAATTTAATATAACGTTAAAATCAACCGTATACGAGTAAAACAAAATTTATTTTGGACTGATTGTATTCACTATTTCATTCTGGAAAGTACTTCGCTACTCAATTAGTGATGTAGTCGGGTCGGATGTTGGTTTTATCGATGGATAGGTATCGATATGAGAAAATTAGTCATTTAATGTTTATTACAAAATATGATTACAATACCACTAAAGGTTGCTTAACATTCATACACGAAATTTATTTTAAGAAGTGTATTAGGTGGCATAGATGCTTTATAGCAAAAATGTAATCAAACTTTTACATAATAACGTAATTATTATAATTATTTTATTTTGAAATAATACTACGTCATTCTTCCTACAGTTTTATTACTGAACTCCAAACAAGACTTACCCGATTTCTTGTTTAATTCGAAAAAAGTATCTATCGATATCGCTAAAGTAATTCAAAATTCAATGTATCTGCCTTGGTCGAGTAGCACAAGATATCGACCTATAACGCGAATGTCGATCTTATGGTTATCACAATTAAATTTAAAATTGCGACCACTGAGAATACTGCCATCTATGGTTGAGTAGCGGAACTTACTCGGCAATCGAATCTAGTTTGACTTCAGATTAAAAAACGTTGTAAATACTTTCTGAGCTAAAGCAAAATAAATCCTATCTATAGAGCATGAAGGTTTATTTCCAGACGTATGATCTGTGGCTTATGCTAGTTTTGACTAAAAGTAAAACGACAAATCAAACGAATTGTTCATTTGTAGTGCATTATATGATTACAGGTTTGGCGACAACGGTTCCTATAGTAATTTTGTTGCATTGCACTTCTATTGGTTTTTTCTGTTCCGTGATAAAATCATTAGATACGTTGCACAAAACTACGAGATAAAAGTTATCTAATAAATTATTAATTTTGAAATAATATTTTAGCCTAATCATATTTTACAGCCTCAATTTGACATTAAATGTCCCATTATACTCGGGCCGTGACTTATCTGAACATGTTAGTTTATTACTTTGTTCTTATAATTACAGAATTTAGATTACAAGATACAAATCTTTGATTTTCATACAGTCCCTTTATAAATACTTTGAGAGGTCTAACATTGAATTACCTTCGCGACAGAGATATGAGTTACCAAGGCGTTTTATAAGATGGTTTTGTCACTTTTGCACATTCAAAAGTTCTGATTTTCAGACTTATCCGAATAAAGGCTACCGAGGATAGGCGAAGCGCGACTACGGTAGCACAATTTCCATGAGGTTTTCAGAGAAATTGTTCCATCAGAGCTGCGTCGCGAATGTCTGCGGGAGTCTTTAATGTTTCATACAATGTCAAATTAAATTAGCTGGCGAAGCTCCTCAGACTTGATGGGTATTGATACCTAAGACATAATTAAACAACAAAAAAAAATGCTAATGGCATACATCAAGTAATTACACTAACGAACGACACAACCAGCGGTTGTTGACCCCAAAAAACATCTTCATATCATTTATTCTTTATTGCTAAAAGGGCCTGCTCTTGACCTCAATCACGCCAGATGTAAGGAGATGGATGAGATCTATGATGGAACGAGCGTGCCCTGAAGATGCCTGTTCACTCTTGCTTTGAAGGCAGACGAGTTAAATATGGTAATAGCTGTCGAGTTTCTCTAACAAATAAAATTTTACGCTATATTGTAGGACATTTTTAAACTTCATCAATTTATTTACGCCATTGTAACTCGAATAACTAAATCCTAGCTCTCTTTAGGCGGCAGTTTAATGGTAATACCATTAACAATGCCATTTGTATCACAACTGTTAATGGTAATAACGATTCTGTTCGAATCTGCGCAGGAACGCGTGGGATCGCTCTCAACAGCTTCTGGAGGCTTTAAAGTCAACATCTGAAGATCCTTATCAACCTCCGGCGGTTTTAAAATAAGGGGAGGAATATCTTTATCATTTTTGAAAGTCATAAGGTTAAATTCCTGCGGTTTGAGGTTAAATTCTGGCGGTTTGAGTTCTAACATCGGCAGTTGTTTTGGACCTTCGTTGTTGATTGCTTCTGTAGAGTCTTTGGTACTGATTTGTGGGTCATTGGCCTCGTCGCCGTTTGCGAAGTGGACTGGGTAATGCTGCTTTAGTTCTGATAGCAGACGGAACCGGGAGCTGCATATTGTACACCTGGAATAAAATTATAGAATATTGCATATTAGATTTTGATTTATTGAGTAGGAATCTGAATTACTAAGAAAAGTTGAGAGCCGTTGAAGACGACTTCAACTGCTTCCTGTAGTGTCTAACCTGATGCTTATTTTAGTGTGAGTAATTAAAAAAGTAATGGGATAAAATATTTCACCTGTATTTATTTGCTAAGGTAGAATCGCAAAATTTGGGCTTATTCCCGTTGGCCACCTTAAACCAGCCAACAGGATACTCGGAAATGCGTGTTCATTTGTCCACCCTAGACGGGGTCGTTTATTTTTCTTCCAATTTTCTCCCTCGGTTGTGTACAGTTATTTATAGAGAAACAGATAGAAACTGGGCCAAGACCCATGGGCATGTAAGTGGAAACAAAATCAGAACAAACAAGGTAAAGGTGCGCTTACACGAGCAACTAAAATTGCTCTATCTTGGGCAATTCTCGTCAAACATGACGTCACGACTACGTCCAGTAATTTAGGGCAATTCCAACATGTGGCAACCTGTTGCCAGAGATACGGCCACACAATATGGAGCAACTTAAAAAACTAGGCAATGCGCCTCCCCCGCCGCCTCCACCGCTGGCCGGTTCCTCTCGCAAAAACGAGACGTAGACGTACAAACGAGATAGAAAGAAAATTGACTAAAAATTTCCAAACTAGCATAGTCATTTATGTAACGTGTACTGAAGTTTGGAAGTAAATTACAGATCGTGACACGTAAGTTAAACCAAAATCCGCCATTTTGGTTCAACTTACGTGCCGCGAACCGCGATCTGTAGTATGTCTGTATTTTTATATTTACCTATATTTTATAGGTATTTCTATTTTCCGAGTATCCACCAGGTGGCTGGCCAATAGAAATAAGTCAAAATTTGTATTGTTTTCTTTACGCGCATACGTACGTACGTTATTATCAGTGATAGGAATAGGTAGTGCCTATTAGCCTAAACTTCGAAGAACAGACACAAGAAACGGAGACTTCCTTAGGACTAAATTTTTTCCGAGACATCTGTCCCGAAATTTCGAGACAACACATAAATACATTTAAAAAAAATGTTATTTGGAATAAGTAATTCGTCTATATTTACCTAAAGTTTGCGACTAGATATATCATAATAAAATAATAACATACACAGTCGTTACAACCATAAAATTTTCTGAATTTTTTTTTCTATTGTTTTTGTATCCCATGGGAACTATACTTTTTTTAATAGGAAGTAGCATATGTGCTATTCCACACCTTAATCTATATCACTACCAAAATCAGCATTTTCAGTGGAATTGAGTAATGGACATCCATACAAACTATCACATTTATAGACAAACTTTAGATAAATATAGACGAATTACTTATTCCAAATAACACACTTTTTTAAATGTATTTAAGTGTTGTCTCGAAATTTCGAGACAGATGTGCCGGAAATAATTTAGTCCTAAGGAAGTCTCCGTTTCTTGTCTCTGTTCTTCGAAGTTTAGGCTAATAGGCACTACCTATTCCTATCACTGGTTATTATACTGCTACTATAGACGACATAGTGTGTTTTATTATTATTCGCCAGTTACATGTAAGGTTTGCGCACTCGATACTCTTGAGCAACCGACATAAAGCTGACAATGGTGCCGATTCTTTTGTTCAACACCTAAACTCAAATAACAGGCAGTTGCAGAAACCAACTTTAACTTATAAAGCCGTCATTTAATACTAATTTCCATTAACTTGTTGCAGAAAGCAACATTAAACTTGATTTTAATTGTTCTTAAATAATGAAGTGTCAAACGAGGCAATCTGTCACAGTTTTTGTTGCACAAAGCAAGCACCTTAAGCGCCTTAAAGTTGTTTTGTGCAATATCATTAAATTAATTAAATCATTAGCGTAAATGATCTATTATGTAATGTGGCATTCATATTTGTCTTTATGCAACTGGGTGTAAGAGTATTACCATCTATCTCTTACTTACAGACCACGAAAGAAAAATAAAAGTGAAGCTTTAGAACTGTCAAAGTAAATTGCTTCTCGATTGCCTTGAATTTGGCGTGGTTTAAACACAGAACATATATACCCTGACGGGGGTTTAAAGCATAATGAATATAGTTCGTCACACTTGCGTCGATGAAAATCTTAGTTCAACTAAATTTGACAGCTCTTATTTATTTGCGTCTCTTTCTTGTTTCATTAGAAGGAAAAAGATAGGAATAGTGTAAATCAAGTTTAGTCGGTGCACAATCAACACCAACGTGATAAATTTTTAAATTTGTTTTTATTATTTATCTTAACTTTATAATTTTATTTTGTAAACTCACTGGTATATGTTCTGTCCGATGTGCTGGCGCGTGTGCTTCACTAAGTCGTTACTCTGAGAGAACGCTCGCTCGCAATACTTGCACTTGTAAGGTTTCTCGCCAGTGTGGATTCTGATGTGACGCTTCAGATGATCTTTGCAGGTGAACCTGGTAAATAATTGTGAAATTATTCAGTTAGTAGATAGCATGGCATATGTCCTAGAACCAACAAATTCGAATACACGTGACATCTCCCTGACATCTCAATTCTCATCAACCCGCACTGGGGCCACGTGGTAAATAACAAGCCACTCCTTCCCGAAGAGAGGAGGTCTTTATCCCAGCAGTGGGAACAATAGAGGGTAATTATGGTCTGCTTAGGCTATGCCATATGGGTGCAAGAATGAAAACGTGCTGAATGAGGTAAGAAACTTATTTGAAGGATAAATTCAGCAACAATATTAAGATATTTTCTTTAATATCTGACACTGTTCCAATGCTGGGCAAATGCCTGTCCCAAATTCTTGTAGAGATCTTTTTTCAGAGTCACCGAAAAAAAAAAATCAAAATCAAAATATTTAATTTCACATGAACCTGCATGGGCACTTATGAAACATCAGAAGCTAGATGCACGGTTCCAATTTGTCGCTTCCTATAGAGAAGAGCCGGCAAGAAACTCCACGGTTACTCTTTTAAAAATAAAAGGCTTTTAGAATGTTTGTGTTTTACCAGTGATAATAGGTATGGGAGGACAGTGCAGGCCTGTCAATAAGTACCAGGTACTTAGAGGAATGGAAAAACAGAATAGAAAATCGTCTACAAATCTAGTCTGTAAGGCCTACAACGTTCTCTCATTCAACGAACTAGCCGCTATAAATGTTAGATAATAATATTGATAGAATAACAGTGCTTGTCATTTGTTCTTTTTCATCAGTCATCATCAGTCGTCGACGTAGCGCGTTACGTATTGTAATTTAAACATTAAAAACTTTATGGCCTTCTATCATAGCTAGTGGCAGTAACTAAGCTAGGGTGCCCCGACCAGATGGTTTAGGTTAGATCGGAACTGAGATCAACCGCGCGTTCAGATAAAAAGGAGCAATCATTATACTATTATATTAGAGGTTCGATAAAATGCATGCATTTTTTTTGTGAATAAAATCTTTGGAACACTATGTTTATTATGACATCATAAATTCATGTCCTACCTCATATTACAAGTCTCGCAGGCAAACGGCCGAATAGCGAGGTGTATCATGGAGTGTTTCTTCAAAGAGTTCTGCTTGGTGAAGGCAGCGCCACACTCCTCGCATTTGTAAGGGTGTTCCCCTGTATGTGTAGACACGTGCGACCTCATCTGACCTGGAAATTAATTGTTTTATCTATGACTGAATTGACTTGAAATTCAAATGTTTTTAGTATTCCGTGATATTTTGTGTGCCTATCTTCGCAATAAATTACCGTTACAGATAGATAATATTCTTTAGGCTCCGGAAGACATTGTCACACGTCGGGAAAAAACCGTTCATTATCAGTAGTTTTGTTGATGTTAATATTGTTAGTTGTTATAATTTCATATGTAAAGTGTTTCTTATAAATTGCTAGCTGTTGCCAACGAAGCCATCTGCAATCCGGGATCAAAAGTAGCCTATGTCCTTACCCAGGTCATGGTCTACCCATGTGCCAAATTTCATCCAAATCTGTTCAGCCGTTTTACCGTGAAAGCGTAACAAACAAACTTACTTTCGCTTTCATAATGTTATACAGGTTAAAATTGAAAACATGCGACAAACCGTAATGGGAGATTGTACTCATCATTATGAACAACTTTTACTAAGGGACCAAAGATGCAATCGCAAAAAAAAAAACAGCTGTTCCCTACATTTTGACGAGTCATGCGAACATAAATGTAGGGAACAGCTGTTTTTTTTTTTTGCGATTGCATCTTTGGTCCCTTAGTAAAAGTTGTTCATAATGATGAGTACAATCTCCCATTTCGGTTTGTCGCATGTTTTCAATTTCAACCTGTAGGTATAGTTAGGATGAGTAAAGCACCTACTGCCAACGTCGAGGTCGTGGTAGTGGAGAAATAAATTTTGAGCCTTAATATAATTTGGTTAGGTTAGGTACATTTTAATGAATGCATTTTTTATTTAAACATATTTTATTTTATCAAACCAAAAAACTGAATTCAATCTGGAACCACAAATAACATCCATAGTCTATTCTAAAATTATACATATACACACGCTAGCTACTGATGTATAAAATCTATGATGTCCGCGCGACATATTGTCTACCCCTCCACGCGCCCGTAACGCTTTTTCATGACAGAAATATACAGGAAAAGTTTTAATTCAGTGCGCAAACTGTAACCATTAACGCATATCATTCTAGACCCCCCAGCGCAGACATTTTTCGTCGGTTATACAAAAACAAAATCTAGAATGATATGCTGAATTAATTCATGGTTATAGTTTGCGCACAGATTAAAAACTTTTCCGTTATAGAAGTTTCACTTCAAAATTTATTAACTGTCCTGCCATCGACACTAAGAAGGACCTATTAAGTAAATTGTTAACAATCTGAAAATCCATTTTTTGCAGGCATGCTGTGGTTGATTAATTTAATTCTTCTTGTATTGTTTAGAGTTTAGATAACTATTGAGTATACTTCATACCACGGCATAGGGAGCAGTGGTGGCACAATGGTAAAAGGCCCCGACTTACAAGTTGTCATGGGTTCAAACTCAGACGGTCACTTTACTTATTGTAAGTAATTTCATCACCTGTCAAAACGGTGAAGGAAAACATCATGAGGAAACCAGCATTTCCTACAACCAAAAATTTTAAGACTTGCGCCAACTCGCATGGTGGATGACGGCCCACTCTCTCCCAATGAAAGCAAAGGTCTGTGTCCCAGCAGTGGGTACATCAAAGTCTGTTTATGCATGCATGGCAAAAAATAAAGGCCATTCAGTTACATTGTAGCCACTCTTGAAGACATCTTAAGATCAGTTAGAAAGTCTTACCTTTAGTACAGAAAGTCTTAGGGCACAAGTGACAAGCATACGGCTTGACTCCAGTATGCCTCATCATGTGCTGCCTCAGATTGGAATTGTTGGAGAATCCCTTGCCACACTCTGAACATAGGAATGGTGTCTCGCCAGTGTGGGTGCGGAGATGGTCCTTTAGACTGCACATTTGGGTAAAACCTGTGGAAATAACCATTCAGAAATGTTTGATTTAGAGCACTCACTAGTTCCTCTAGATTTTACAAATACAAAACACGAAGGTATCCACAAGGTAGGCCAAATATATTTTTATATGAAAGACTGTTATACAGGGTGGCAGGGACAACGCACAACATGTTAAGATTCTTTTTATTTATATAGATCATTTATAAAAAGCTTACTTTTCTTGCAATATTCGCAGACATAAGGCTTGTGTTCTTTGTGGGTGTACATGTGAGACATCAAGCGGTCACGTCTGGCGTATGTCTTGGAACACTTCTCACATTTGTATGGTTTCACTTCGCTGTGCATCAACACATGCCGCTTCAACAAATGTTTCATGGGAAATATCTTCTCACAAGTATCACAAATGAATTCTTTCTTCTCATTTTTATCTCTATGTTTTCTCATGTGCATTGAGAGCGATCTCTGCTTTGTAAATGTGAGACTGCAATGACTACATTGTAATTCAAGTGGTGGTGTTCCATCTTCAGATTTTACTTCCACTTCCTCTGTGTGGTCCACCATATTATCTTCTAGTAAATATGTATCACTCGTAAAACTTTGATCACTAACAAAACACATATTCATTGCATGCTTGGCTCTGTGTTTATCCAACGATGTCTGGTTTGAATATAACTTTTTACAAATGTCACATTCTAGTGATAAATCCTCATGTGCTTCTAAATGTTTCAAGTATTTCTTCTCTTTTGTAAACTGTTTATTACATTTAGTACATGCATATTCTTTGTCTTCGATCTCAGTTTTGGAAAAATCTGGGTTGAAACTGAAATCCTCATAACTTGCAAAATAGTCATGATCATGCTCCATTTTGAGGTCAGCTTCTTGAGGTTCTGTTTTTACATTTGTTTGTAGGAGTTTCTTAAACTGCTCCTGTGCCTTCGCCGCCTGCTTACGGAACGAGTACGCAAGTTGCAGTACCTTAACACATCCATCACAAAGGTGTTGTGGTAACCCATCTTCCTTGGAGACCTATGAAAATAAAACATTATTTATAACTTATTATATGATCATTATGTATTCAAGTAAATATTAATCTATTTCCATGTTACATACCTCAATTGGAGTACACTGCATAAGTACCTCGGCTAATTGGAGACAATTTTCCTCAATTTCAACCATTTCATACAAGTCCACCAAATACACATTGTCCTTCATACAAGTCCGACACGACGTCGCTATGTCTACCATTATAGCTCAAAAATTCTAAGTAAAAAGTAATACAGATTTAAAAATTAACAATAAACATCGCACGGATTCGCACGTTCTGGCAGCTAATTTGACATTTATGTTTTGATTACTTTACTTTTGACGTGACGAAACTGACGAACGTTGCCGTCGCCTGTCTCGTCGTCGGTCGTTCACATTATATGCTTTTTTTTAATTTATAGTTTTTTTTTATATTTTATCATTACTATTCATTATTATATTCTTATTCAAATTTTTGGTAATATTTTCAATCAAACGAATGAAAAATAAATAGCAGCATGCATTGTGCATTATTATTACTATGGTTCCATTTGAAACTGCGTGGAATGGAGTGAAGAGGTTTTTTAATATTGCGCTTTTTCGTACATTTCAAAAAGTTTGTTGATTGGCGAAAAAAGGATTTTTGATGACTAAACTTTTAAATACCATTCAGATAATATTCATTCAATTACACTTTTGACTTTGCAAGCGAATATTCCACTTTAAAAGAAAACAAAAATACACTGTGTACCTAAATGTTTTCCAGTTGACCTAATAAAAACCTAGTTATCATTATCAAACAAAGTTTCGTGATCTTCGCATCGTAATTTCTGTGTAAACTAAACGTGAAGTTATTTTTATATGTAGCCTAATTTTTTGGCTTGTGTTTTCCTGTTCTGCTTTTATTTGCCTAGTTCAATACGTAAGTAATGGACGACATAATCTTTATCGGTGACTGGATAAAAGAAAGAGAACTCGGAAAAGGAAGTTTTGGAACAGTTGTGCTATGGAAACACAAAAAAACTGATGAGAAGCTGGCTATAAAGACTTGCCAATGGGGTAATGAGCTTACTGAGAAACATAGAGAACGATGGACGAAGGAAGTAGAGATGTTACAGAGTTGCAGAAATCCAAATATCGTGGGTACAAAAGACTTGCCCCCAGAGTTCATATCTGGGCTGGAGAGAGCCAACCCGTCGCGCCTACCAATTCTCTGTATGGAATATTGCAGCGGTGGTGACCTCCGGCAGGTGCTCAACAAACCTGAGTCCTGTTCAGGCCTCAAAGAACAACAAATTAGACAAATACTCAGTGATCTCCGAAATGCCATGCATTTTCTGCATCAGAACAAAATTACACACCGAGACCTGAAGCCCGAAAATATAGTCATGCATTTATTGGACACAGTGCAAACCAATGTAGCTGTCCAAGGCCAAAGAAAGGTGATATACAAACTAATAGACCTAGGCTATGCTAAAGAAATAGATTCTAATTCTGTATGTGCCAGTCTAGTTGGCACATTACAGTATCTTGCTCCAGAGATTATCTACAGCAAAACCTACAGTAACTCAGTTGACTTTTGGTCATTTGGCTTGGTTGTGTTTGAACTTATCTGTGGTAGACGACCATTCCTGCCATTCATGGCTCCTGTGCAATGGATGCCATATGTTAAGAAGAAGGCTCATGAAAGCATTTGTGTGTATGAGTCTTACCACGGTGACATTGAATATTCCAATGAGGTGTTCCCTGAGAATTATATATCTAAACCATTCAAAGCCCTAATTGAACAGTGGTTAAGAATAGCTTTAGAATGGGAACCCAAATTGAGAGGCAGAGACACCCCCTCTCGAGTCACATTCAACATACCAAGTGAACAAAGGGAAGCTGCTAGCAAGATAGTTATTTTTGATGTCCTTGAAAAGATTTTAGCTAAGAAAATTGTCAAGATTTTTTCTTTAGCAACATTGTCCCAGCTCGCTTATGAAATAGATGATGGAACTACTGTTCTTATGCTGAAATCTAAGATTTACAATGATACTAGAATTCCTATGAGTGAACAAATTTTAATAACCCAGATGAACTATATGGAGCCTGCAGATGATGAATGCATTGTTAAATACTGGAATGAAAATGTAATGTTATTCCTGTACAATAAAACTTACATTGTCAAAGAAAATGTAAAGCCGATAGTGCCAATGGCTGTACAAAGGTGTTTGGAAAACCCAAACGCTTTATATAACTTTAAAAACAGCCAAAATTTATACAAGAATGCCATGTTTCTTGTCCTGTCTCAAATGGAATTATATGACTTGCTTATCAATGGATTGTTTGTTAGAGCTGAGTCATTAAAGTATGAAGGCAAACAATTGTTACTGAAACATAATTCAGTTGATAAAAATCTTGGTAACCTCCTTGCTAGACAAGAAACTCTCAAAAAGTTGACAGATTCTGGCAAAATGCACATATCTACACTGAAAGAAACTCCAAACGGTTCCGACTTACTTGGTGGCTTTGACAAAATATTTAAAGATGCTGATGATATTACCGAAAGAATAAAAAAATTGCAGTCGGCATGGAGCCAACTTACTGTGAGGCTTCAGTCTGCAACTAGACGGAGCAACGAAGTAATCACAGCCGATATCAACCAGTTTGTTACTAAATTCAACTATCAAGCTGTGTATTCTAATGCTTACAAAGAATTTCTAGCTTACAAAAAAGCTGAATCTGCTAACCGAGGAAGGGAGAGATCATGTAAAGACATAGGCAGTGTATGTTATAAGTGTCTCAAAGTTGGCAGCAACATATTAAAAGAAGTGCGTCAGCAAGCCTTTGTACTGAAACTTATGGATGTAAGTACTGAATTCGCAAAAATTTATGATATTGTATTGAATGCAGCTGATAATACCACTAAATTGGCAGCGGACTTAACAAATGTGCTAGACGAACTTACAAAGTGTACATGGTCAACTATCAGTCTTGTGGTTAAAGATGCTGAAGGTTTTTCAAATGTACCATACAGTGTCGTCTCTTTTGAGAAGAAGGACTTCAAGATTGGAGAACCTGTATCCAATCATTGCATCAAAGTGGCCAACAAGTTAGAAGATGATGAGGCACTGAAATCCCTCATAGAGGACAGTGTAAAATTAAGGAAGAGTCAAATTAATTTGTCATTGAAAATAAACTCTCAAAAGGAACTGCTGAACAAATCATCTTTAGATTTTAGCTTTTTGAAAGATGCTTGACTTTACCTTGAGTTAAAGATAAAATCATTGAGATTGTGATCTATATAAATAACGTAAAATGTGCCTTATTTTCTAAATGATAAGATAAAAAATTTATAACGTAAGTAGATAATAAGATGATGATGTATCTGGTGCTAAATATATTACCTAATATATTTTATTGATATTATATTAGTAAGGATAGTCGACCTCGTAATTGCCTTACCAGCTTAAGGTTGAATGTGACTTGCACGTCACAAAACTTCAGGGTATGATATTAGTCTATGTGACAGTTACGGGTTCTGGAACGAAAATTAAACGCAAGTGATTGGCTGTTTATAATTAATTCAACCAATCACAGCAAGTTTAGAAAAGGGGCGTTAACAGTTTCAATCTTAGGAAAGTTTCAATTTACTGGGAAATGTTGTCAAAAGTGGTAAATCAATTACAAGGTCATCTTTACCTGTTATTTTATGTTCTTACTTTCAGTGTTGCTAACATGTGAGAAAGCTTACAGTTTAAATAATTTATTGTAAGCATCAACAATTTAATACTAACCATTGTTTTGTGTTCTAGTCAAAAGCATAATAATATATTAATATTTTATTTTAAATTTTAATAAATGTATAACTTAAAAATGTGTGGTAATATGTGTAACTTCTTCAAACATTCTGAATTATTGTCTGTTAAAAATAAATAAAAACGATCATGTCATTTTATGTAAAAGTTTTAATTAATCAAAGGATATAAATGTGAATATTCACCAAATTAACTAAAGTTAACAAATTAAATAATTACCTAACAAAGAAAACAGTTAATGCCTAGCCTGTCTTTACAAAGCAGGAAAATCTCAAAGCAGACAATTACCGGTAAATAGTTCTAACCAATCTTTGAAGCTGTTTATTACTTTTTGTAATTTGCTCACGTCTGCCGGGGTTTGTAGGTATTCTTCGGGGGCAAACCGCGGCTCAGGACTTCCACTGACGTGTAACCAAATAGCAAATACTGCGTCGTCAATATTAGCTACCTTCCTACGGCACAACCGGGCTGAGGTGAGGCAAATGGCTACTAAAGCACTCATGCTGCCAACTGAAACACACTTGGTATTCTCCTTACGAGCTGCTAAAAAGTAACTTCGCAACAAGTTCTCCGTTGCATTATCTAAATCAACCTCGATTCCTGCGACTAGATCGATATACTTCGCCACATCTTTTAGGGCTTGTATTTCTTCCTTACTTACACCAACTGGGTCTATAGCCTGTTGTAGAACAAAATCAGCTATCTCATCGTAGTATTCGCCATAGTCACCGCGGCAAACATCCCCGAATACACTCGCCACGTTAAACAGTTTAATTTTCTTGAAATCCATACCTTGCGCCCAAACTGCTGTCTTCAGCTTTGTTAACCCTGTGCCAGTATTTATATCTCCTGTTTCAATGGCTGTAAGTACAGTTGAAACTTGCTTGTGGTGGTAGACGTGGAGGGGCAAAGACAGGACACAAACTCCGCCTGAACTACCTATCAAAGCAGTGGTCGCCACTGAATTAGATACCCCTAAAATCACAGATCTGTCTGCAAGCTTGGCTGCTTCGGTCATTATTTCCCCGACAAACCTGGTATCGAAACCTCCGACTAGGACGTGGACGATACTTGCACCTGTTACCGCGTTTGCCTTGATACTTGTAAGACTTAATAACAGGTTTATCTTGAGATGCATAAAGCAGTTCAAAGGGCAAATATTGACTCCTATAGTTGACGCCAGACAGTATACGAACTTCCAAGGTATTCCTTTACATGCATTGAACAGTTCTTCTACGTCTTTAGGAATGGGGCTAGTTAATGGCGCAGCCAAAGGGATTACTTTTTCTAGAGACCATACTGCTGTAACTTTTTTTGTTACAAGAACGTGTAAAATGTAACTCGTACCAAGGCTTAATTTGGGGAATAAATCATCTAAAATAAATAATGTTTTTGGCAGTAACTGCTCTTCGACTTTGAATGTAGCAGCCACTTGCTCTCCGCATCGTCTCCATCCACTATTTTCAAAGAGAATACTTTTGCACACATGGCACTTCGGTAGATGTTTTGGTATATAGTGTAGAATAACTTCGCTACCCTCGCATTCTTCTGGACACGACCAAACGGAATGATAAACATAGCTCTCTGGCTTCGATAAAGATAACAGCAAGCCGTCAATGGGCACTAAACCGTTATAATGACGAAGGTTCGATTTATAAAGTTTAGGTACACTCTTCAAACGTAGTGTAACGGCCACCTGAGCATACGCTATACTATTCTTCATCTCGATATCGGTAGCCTGGACGCAAGCAAACAAAGCATCGTTGCACATTTTTTGAAATTTTGTTGTGTCTTTGATCAAAACCTCCCCTAGCTCGGGAAATGCATCTAGTAAATTTATGACGTCAAGCTCCAATAAAAATCGTAATGGCGGGAACTTACACAATGTTTTCTCAGTTAAATTTTCTAGGAAATCCACGCAGTTTTCTTTCATGTGATCTAAGTAACGCCTGTTGTCTAAGTATAGCAGTAATTTACACTGCAGCTCCATTGCTAGCGAAGACTTAATTAAAGTCATGGATGAAATAATGATTGGCACGAATAAAACAACGGTAAAGATAAAACTGCCGTGATATGTATTTCCGTTAATTCCAATTATGGTTTTCCCGCCTTATTAATTTTCTTCTTTTAAATTTTAATTGGGCTGTTGCTATGGCTCAGGTATGTTACCAGACAGCCAACGCGTAGGTATTACATTTTATTTTTATTCTCACATTGTGAGAGGTACTTAATTAGGTATAAATTTTTTTACTGTACTTATCAGAAATATTAGGTCTTTACCTATGAAATTGCCGTTTTGCAGTACTGGCCATTTCAAATCAAAATCATTTTTGTTTGGGTAAGAATTCTAATTTCAAATTAATTTTATTTTAAAAACATGGATTTTTTTTTTCAAAAGTAGTCATTTGTTTATTGATTAGTGTTACATTTTCATCGCATTTCAATCTTTTTCGTCATCATGGATACGTTAAAAATTCGAGTAATTATGGAATATGAGTACCGTCGTGGCAGCAACGCGGCACAAGCGGCACGCAACATCAACGACGTTTACGGAGCTAACACTACAAACCAACGCACCACCTGTTATTGGTTTGCTCGCTTCCGTTCTGGAAATTTCGACCTGAAAAATGAACCTCGCAGTCGTCCGAAGACTTTGGTCGACAATGACGAATTAAAGGCGATTGTGGAAGCTGATGATACACAATCTACGGCTGAAATAGCAGCAGCTTTCGACGTTAGCGTCAAAACAATATTGGTCCATTTGCGTCAAATTGGCAAGGTAAAAAAGCTTGACAAATGGGTGCCCCACGAACTCAATGATCGTCAGCGCGAAGTACGCGTCGAGACGTGCCTTGCACTGCTCAACAGACACACAAATGAAGGAATTTTGAACCGCATTGTTACCTGCGATGAAAAATGGATTCTGTTTGATAACCGCAAGCGCTCAGCAAGTTGGTTGGATCCTGGTTCAGCACCTAAACAATGCCCTAAACGAAAACTTACCCCTAGAAAAGTGATGGTCACTGTTTGGTGGTCTAGCGCCGGTGTGATTCATCACAGCTTCTTACCAAACGGGGTGAGCATTACTGCAGATGTGTACTATGAAGAACTGAACACAATGATGGAGAAGCTGGCACATCTCCAACCAGCATTGGTCAATCGCTCGTCTCCGCTGCTCCTGCACGACAACGCGCGACCTCATACTGCACAGCAGACGGTCTCCAAGTTGCAAGAACTGGGGTTGGAAGCTCTCCGTCATCCGCCCTACTCACCAGACCTTGCGCCTACAGACTACTACTTTTTCCAGAATTTGGATAACTTCTTGGCGGGAAAAAAATTCAATACCCGAGAGGCAGTACAAAATGCCTTTGAAGAATTTGTTGCCTCCCGTCCAGCTGATTTCTTTAAGAAGGGCATCAATAAACTGCCACTGCGATGGCAAAGATGCATTGATTGCATGGGTGATTACTTCGATTAATACAAATAAAAAATACATGAAAAAAATTCGTTTAAATTTTTTCATACAAAACGGCAATTTCATAGGTAAAGACCTATTATTAACAGTGCCTTAAAATTCCTTCACCTGATAAAGTTAGATGTCGGTGGGCGTAATTAAGGCAAAAAAGAAACTGGGCCCCTAACATTGCCTAACTAAAAGTGCGAAGGGCCAAACTGCAACCTATTCGAGTATCTACCTAGTAACATTACTTAATGAGATTTTGCGTCACCAATGATCGCCTACACATGACTTGATCATAACCCACGTAGGTAGGCAGGAACAGTCAAGTACTTCGTTCGGCAAGGTCGGTAAACAATTAGTCCACGCAGAGCCTTCGAACGGAAATGCCGAATCGAATATGCAAATGATATCAATCAGATTACTACCTATTACCCAATGAGTTATGTAGCTGCGATGCTGTTCATTCATTGTGACCGAGGTACATTGGAGCGCTCAAGTTTTATAATTAGGTACCTACCTATGCTCGCGGGAGATGCTGCGTCCAGGATACAGCATCCTATACAGGGCGAGGAACTTTGACACGCAAACTGTAACCATGAATAGGGTATTACACCCTGTTTTAATTAAATTCTAAAATGCTAATAAACCACTAAAAAAAACAATATTTTATTGAATCGATTAAGTAGTGCCATATAAATGCATATAATTTTGCATTTTCATATTTCGTGCGTAATTTGACAAAAACGCTGGCCGCAGTGGACGCCATATTGCTCTGTGGATATGACGTCAGTTTGCTGTGTAAACAAATACGCTGATATTTTGTATGATAATTGTTTATCATTTAAAAAATGAGTTATTATTCTACTTTTCATTGGTTTACTGTTCCTGAATGTAAGATATTATTTCAATAAAAATAACTTTGGTTAGGAAAATAATAAAAGCACAAAGTTGATTAGTTTAAACAGCGGTATGACGTAATAACATGGCGGCTGGCTACTATTTCATGGTGTTCAAAACAGATTAATAAAACTGAAATCTAAGAATTGAATTTTTAAATTTATTTTGTTATTTCATGAACTAAAACCAACATTTTCCGACTGCTTTTTGTCTAATCTATCTCAATAATATATTTTTAGATTTTTTCTCATAGGGAGTAAAATACCCTTTTCTTTTCAGCACATGATTATCACACCCTTAGCGAATTTTTTTTCTTCGGTTATCGAAAAAAGTGGCTGTTTCCTGTTTCATAGAAAAGTGCAAAACCTATGCGGTCAAAATGTATGGCAAAACTAATTCTTTTGTAAATCAGTTTTGTATTGTTCAGAATGATGTCTGCTGAATTGATTCATTACCTGATACAGGTTGGCGTTGATGTTCCTGCCACTATTCTCTATTTTAATTTACAGTTAGTTATTATAATCCTGAAACTATAGTGAAAATTTCACTATAGTTTCAGGATTATAATAATTTCACTGTGAAATTCAAAAATGTATGGCATTTGGGTAGCAAATTATAAAGCTAACAAGTAGGTATTTTTTTTTTAATTGGCCGTAGGAATACGTAATTTTGGAGGTGCTTTATTATTATTCTTTTTTGCCTTTCGCTTTTAGAAATGGCCACCCCACTAGGTTGTTTTCAGGTAGGTATTCCTAAAACTTTGCAAGAATAGGTACTTATGTATTTATTTTTCTGCAGCAATGAAATTGGGCAAAAATCTCATGGCATAATATTGCTTGTCTCATTTGACACCTCATACATTCCATAATTTATGTTTATCGTAAAAACTGTGTAGGTTTAATTTCAATACAATGCAATGTTAAAAGCTGCCTGCGCGACTGTACATGAACGGAGCGGGGCAAGTGGGCGGAGTGAGCGTATTTTTCTTGCGGCGTCGCTGCGCGGGCGGCGTGGTCGCGTGGGGCGGCCGCCGCCGGCGTCACTCCGCACTCCATGCCCGATCACGACAAGTACCAGCTGCGACCGCGCGCCGCGCGCAGCCGCGAGCCGCGCGCGCGCCGCACGCCGCAGCCGCTCAGCAAGTACAGGAGGAAAACAGCCAACGCTCGCGAAAGAAGTCGCATGCGAGAGATCAACCGCGCGTTTGAGACTCTTCGACAAGCCGTCCCAGCATCAGCCATCACTGGGACGCCGGTGCCCTGCGAGAAGCTCACCAAGATCACCACGCTGAGGCTGGCAATGCGGTACATCACCGCTCTGTCGGCGGCGCTGCGGGAGTCCGGCCCTGGCGACGGGGCCCGGCCGGAGCGCTGGCCCTCGCCGCTGTGCTCAGAGCTGTCCGAGTTCTCCACGGAGCTGGAACAGGACACTCCCTCCGAGTTCGCCGAGGACTCGCTGTCTCCGTTCGACTCGTTCTTCGCGGAGTTCGACTGCGACTACATCGACCGGACATTCGCGTGATAGTGTTGTTGTGAGTGGTGACACCGGACTATTTCCAATTAGGTACCTACTATTTAATTCTCTTTTTGCCATACTATTAATTATTAACTATATTTTATTTTGTATGAGATATATTTTGAGATTTATTTATTATTATTAATAAATTTTAATTGTTATCGTTATTACCCCATGTGTTTGTTTTTAACTCCGTAACTAACTGCACTTGAGTTCTATGATAAAACCTTGCTAGGGAGTCTATGCCTCTGCGGCTCTACACCGTGCTTATTGAGATAGATGATTTCAAAGCAAAGTAGGTATTCAATTTTTGTTTAACATATGATTAAACCTCGATTTAGCAGGTAGAGCCCGGCTAAAGGAAAATAGGTACCAATTGACAGCTTTGCAACATTTATTAATAAACCTTATCAAATATTGCAATATTTTGTCAAAGAAATTACCTTCCAGTCAACCTAGTTCAGTGTTCAGCGATGGAGGATAAAACTGGATAGATAGTGGTTAGCTTGGGAACGGACACTGAATATTTTGAGGTCCTCTGATGACACCGAGTTGTTGTACCTACGGCAGGGATGTAGGTTACATCCCGATTATTTCCAGACAGAATATTATAATGTTAAGATAGATTCACCCCAGCCCATCATTTAGTGACTTATTCTCACAATTTATTTTGCCGTCCAGCGCACCACCTCCACAATTATTGAATGACCCAATAAATTAGTTAATTTAACATCAATACAACACATTAAAACTTTAATTATATAACGATCGAGAAACATAACTGACAAAGAATCGTAAAATTTTAAGCTGCCACCTACGTGCATCGAAAACCACCCAGCGAAACTTAAAAAGCAATTGTTTGTTTTTTTTTTCATTACCGTTTTGTTTCCCGAGTCCAAGTTGCCAACCGATGCGGAATGATCGTTTGATTATGTAAATAATAGGCTGCGGAAGCGTGGGCTTGGCCGATTTATTGTCGTACGACAAAAAGAAACGTCTCAAAACCTTGTCACTGTAAAGACTGTGGTCACATGAAGTGATTAGGATTGTTTCGTATGTTGGTTTAGGCAGCGGTAACTTGTCAATTTCGCAGAGATTTTTCTATTTTCCAAATTCAAATGTTGACATTTCCATATCACCGAAAATTGTTGTAATTTTTGTTTTAAAACTTTTTACGGCCGTAGGTATCTCTAAGGTAGTGATAGAAGGATTGAATACTATTGTAGTGTTGTGTGAATTCAATAGTTATACCTCAAATACAAAATTCGCAGAGGATCCAACCAGAACATGTTTGTAAAAAAGGCCAAGTTCGAGTAAGATCGAAACAAGTTCTGATAAGCGGCCAAGTTCAATCACTTTCACATTAAGTAGTTATATTTTTATTTAAACTTTGAGTATATTCTTATCCTCTTTTACCTATAAAAACTAGCTAAATTATCAGCCTTTAACTGTCACTCTTTAGGGAAAACTGTTCTTCTCCAGAGAAGAGAGGCGGTCAATCACGTGTTGTGCTTTCACGCCATTACTTACAATACAATACAACTCCTGCACCCTAATTGCGTATCATAAATCTGTTTCGTTTTGAAACAGATAGGTAATCCATTGCTTCATTTAGTCGAAAAATGTGTCTGCTCAACAACGTTAATAACGCAATGAATACTGTTGAACTGTCAAAATTGAACATGCATAAATCAATAACCAACAACGTTTATTGAACTTTTCGATAATTGAACTTTGTCGGTACCGACTTAGTTTTGGAGATTTTACACATCTTTTATTACTTAAACACGCCCAAAGTTAAGTAAAATTAGCAAGAAAAACGAATCTATGTTGGCTCCTAACTTTTTAATGGGATTTTATTTTAGTATTGTTTCCGTACCGACAATATTAATAATGAGACAAAACGATATCTTAATTTACTTTGGATGTGCCATGTCAGACAGGTGGAGTAAAACACTCCCGATGTTTGTATGCAAAAAATGTAGACTAGGTTCACCTTAAGTACTTAAATGTAGTTTAATATTTTCAACAATGTAGCTACGCCTTACAATTAGTGATGTCGCCGCCCAATGCCCACACGCATCGATCTCTCTCATTGTTTCGATACAAGTTGCCAGTACCTAGGTAGGTAAGTATAGGTACCAAGACGAATGTAATCACTTTTTACTACTGGCCGTCGCGTCGTTAATTTTGCGTGGAAGATCAGAAGATCATAAGATTTAGCCGTGTGTGACTAATTAGGTTTTTCGATTTTGGGAATAGGGGTTACTGTGTTGGGTTTAGCAACTTATTGTCATTATCTGCTATCCTATAGATACCTAACTCCAAAAACATGTTGTAACATGGGAGAAGGGCAGGATGATGAACACTATCCTGATAACTGTGTGTGCCTACAGTAAATATTACAGTGGCAGGATAAAAAGAAATTCCGCCAGTCCTCCAGTGTATAGATATGTTACGGCTAATAGCCGAAGTGCGGTTACACCTAGTTTTAGCCGGCTACAACTAGGTGCAGCCGGACAAGCGCTCGCCGGCCGCTGCCGCGGCACCGCTCGCGCGCGGTTGGTCGCAATTCTAACCTAACCTAACCTATTCGGTCGGTAAGCAGTATGGTGCAGGTCACAATTTATCGACAGTTTATAATCTCGCGAGATAGATTATAATCTAACGGTATTTACAATTTTATGGTGACATAAGTAGATATATCTAAGTTAAACCGCATGTGGCCGGCTGCACCTAGTTGTAGCCGACTACAACTAGGTGTAGCCGTACTTCGGCTATTAGGCGTAACCTATCTATACCTCCATTTAGGCGTACCTATAGTGTGTTTTCAATCAGCACCCTATTTGCGTAACATACAATTAATGAATCAATCAGAATCTGAATCATTTTGAAGGATATTGCTAATCCATTGCTTCATATGTCCGTAAAATGTATCTGCTCACCAACGTAAATAACGATGGATGTTGTTAAACTGTCAAAATGAAAGGCATGTCTAACACACATGTCCGACATGTTAGTGTATTAAGCAATTACCTCGCCGGAATCCAGATGCAAACGAACTGATATTATATGACACAAACCTCAAGAATAAACCTATCATCATGAAATAAGTGCACAGTCAGAAAACTATTTTTACACAAGTTTTTGAGACCGGCACAGAAGTTCATCCAATCTTTTACCACATTTTTTTAAGGATCGGTATCGGTGTTTGAGTGGAGTTCTCTTTGGGTTTAAGTGGAAAATCCCAGAGTAAAAGTTAACCAGGTATTGTCTTAATTGAGTCGTAGCTTAGGAGCAGTCATTTTCCATCATTACTCTTAGGAAACATGTAGGAGTACAGAGAACAGGCAACTGTCAGTCGTTCATAGTTATTACGGTATGGTATGAACTAATTATTTTTTTCTGTAAGTAAACTTGAATGTGTTTGTTATTAATACGCTCATCCAAAAATTAATTACAATACCTACTAAATAGGCAGCTGCAGGGGAACCTACATGCGCAAAATTATTATTTTTTGACTTTCCGTATGTTTTCAGTATTTCACAGGCCGTAAGTCTGTATTTGGAAGGTTGCGTTTAGGTTGCCCGCGAAATAAAATATTCTCACAGTCTATTTAGTCCCATTGAAAAACAATTTCATGAAAAAGTCATTCAATGGGACTAAATGAACTTAGAGGGTTGTACCTACAGATGCTTTTAGTGATTATAATTCTGTTACAGTCTCGAAAACTTGAATTACGCTGGCTACCTTGGCGCTTCAAATACGCACCATAGATATAATGCGTCGCGACTCTGACCTCAACAATTTAAAACATGCTTTAAAACCTACACCGTTTATGTAAGAGTAAATTAAAGACAACTAAAACCGTACATAAACACGTAACTTGTACTTAGTTATTTATGTTTATGTACACCCCGTTGCGTTAGGTAAAAATGCAGGACTTATGCAACACTATGTCATGCAATAAAGAACCAAAGAGCCAGCCCAGAGCATGCCCATTTGGGCTTAAGCGGATTGCTTTCCCGCCAAATACGGCAGCCATGACAGTTCCCTGAATTATTCGATTATCTGACGTGACGGCGAAGCGGGCTGCGAATGCGAATCATGATCACTTATTATTATGATTTTGTATTCACGTTGACAGTTATACATGATCTGTACGTAGAAGGAACACTGATTACAGTATTGGCATTGCCAAATTGAGCTTTCGTGCCTTTTCGGGACAGTGAAATGCTTAAAAGTGTAGCTTAGATTGACACTAATTTTGTTTATTGTTGTAGGTAGGTACATAGATTTTATAATGTACAAACTCCTTGGTAGCTTTGAACTATTTCTATAGCTTAATCAGCTGTTGACTGTTGAATTTGGCTAAAGGTCATTGTGACCGTCTTGACTGACACATGACTTCAGAGAATCAGACTTTCAAGTGTCCCTACATAGCTATTCGCAATCATTCTGTTCCTTATCGAACATCAATCAATGTTATCATAGGAATCCTCTAAAAGCTGTTCACAAATTCAAAATCCGAAAATTTTGACAGCTGTTTACTATCGGGGGCAAGACAAATCTGCACCCTAATTGCGTAACACACGATTAATCATAATCTGCTTAATTTTGACAGTTCAACAATATTCATTGTGTTATGAGCGGGCACATTTTTCGAACATATAAAGCAATGGTTTAGCAATCTGTTTCAAAATTAAACATAATGATTAATCGTGCGTTACGCAATTAGGGTGCAGGTTATCCAAATGTGTCATTTTCAATACGATAACCTGTCGAATGTATGTGAATAGACAGACAGGCTAAATACGAAATCGAGAAGACTAAACTTTTCGTGCGTAAAGAAGTCTTTTTATAATCACGAACCAAATATAAACGCTAATAAATATTAGGGCTAATTTTCAATTTATTTCATGGCCTATTACATAAAACCCCTACAAGTATTTACAGAATGGCTGCAAAAACTTGTTTTTTACCTCGTGTATTATCACTTTATCAGGCATAAGGAAAAAGGTAAGTAAAACAATAATACAGGCAGTTCATTTATCAAAAGCTTATCTCGTGCTGAAAAATATTATGACTCGACTGTCAACATACAGAAAAGTTAACCAACGGTTGTTGTTTTATTTCTACTACATAACTTTATATAAAATAGCTAGGTACAGACGCCAGCAGGTCAAGCTATCCCTAACTGTCAAATTTTCTCAATTGAACATGAACCTTATCATATTGTAATAAAGTTGAAAATCTATCAAAGAAATTTGACAGATTGGGGTAGCTCGACGTGCTGGTGTCTATACCTAGGTAGCATAATCACAAACAGCCAAAAATCCTCGCACTGCTAGGACACAGGCCTCTTCCCTTTTGAGAGGGAGTGGGCCTAAATCCACCACCCGGGCCCAGTCCGGGCTGATAGATGTCTCATATCGTCGAACTTTTGGTTCTGGAACATCATCGTTGGCTCACGATGTTTTCCTTCGCCGTTTTGAGACCAGCGGTGATGAAATAAATTAACATAAAGTAACCCGCGGCGCTGACTGGGTTTATTAAACCCACCATGTTCAACTCTTCATTCGGGGCCGTTACTACAGGGCCACCTCTGTTATCTGCTAAGTAGGCACCAAAAGATAAAAAAAAAAACGTTTTACAACACCTTAGTTAAAAGGGCAGACATAACAAAACACGCAAAACATTTATATAACGCATAAATGTGTCTTTATAATTAACAATTAGTGAGTTATAAAACCAGGCCATAGTTGAATGGGCTAATTATTCCAGTAGGCCAATGTAACGTGGCATAAACACCTCGATTTATACTTAGAATTAAAGGATAACCATTAAAATTAAATGAGTAAAATAAAAACAGTTCTCTGTAATTAAAATAGTGAGTCATTTTTAAAGGAAAATTATTTAAAGGTCGATTTAGCACGTAATGCTTGACACTAGCCGTATTGGTAAAGTAAATACATTAGTGTGGCCATAATAAAAATATTTTTGCACGTCAAGCTATTAAAAAACTATGTTTATGGGTCTTGTCTTCGCAATCACAAATGTTGGCCATAACAGCTACGGCCATTGGTGATTTAATAGACTTGATAAGCTTTGATATTATTGGTCTTGTTATAAATATTTCAAATTATATAGGCACAGATAGATGCAGACATAAGGCTCGCATAGACAGGTGCGACGGGGGAGCGCGACGCGGCTTTAGTAGAACAGTCCGTGAAAACTTCATGGAAATTGTTCTACATAACAGAATCGCGTCGCACCATCGCGTCGCGTCAGTCTGCGGGAGCCTGCTGGTTGGTCGAAAGTACTTAGGTACCTAGTCAAAACTCAACACTTTCAGAAGCTCGCAAACGATGACTGGTCTATATTATCCAAAAATGCTCATAGCGGATCATGCGGTTGGCCACGCGGGATTCCCAATCGAATTCAGAGAAAATTTAAAACTACTAGAACGATGTTCGATTGTTTTGGGCGGGCACAGCGCTATTACAGCATCAGTCATACATGTGTCGAAAAATGATACCCTCTTAAAAATAAACACGGAATAAAATTACACCAGGAATAACAACGGAATAACCAAGAGGGAAGAAGTATTAGTTGTGTTAACGACATTTTCCATGGCTTGTATATTGCACCCAGTGCACAGGGAAGACGTGCGAGTTCTGCTTACTATATAATTACATTACATTCATTACATAATATAGGTTCATTAGCGCTTACTTATACCTAAATGTGAAAGCTATAGCTCTTTTCTATGTCTCTAAACCACTAATCCGATCGATATATAAAAGTTATTAAAAATATAAAAAAAACCGTCGTCCCAAACAAAACCTCTAAAAAGAAAAAAATAAATAATTGGAAAACGATTGATGAGGTCTATGATGGATCGAGCGTGCCCAGAAAATGTTCACTCTTATTTTGAAGATACACGGGTTAAATGTGGAAGGGAACACAGACGCAGGCAGAGAGTTCCACACTTTGGCTGTGCGCATAATAAATGTGGAGAAATAGCGCTGAGTACGACTGGTCGGGATATCTACCAAGTGCAGATGATACCCTACAGTGCGTCTGGTAAACCGGTAGTAAAAGGGCGATGGTGGGATCAGGTCGTGGAGCTCCTGCGCACCCACTCTGAAGCACAGTCTATAGAAGACCGACAGGCAAGCAACATTACGCCGATGAGCCAAGCTGTGAAGCTTAGCCACCAACATTTCGTCGCTTAAGAACCTTTTTGCTCTGACTTGAGCTTTATGCTGTAAGCTTAAAAGCTCCCCAGATATGAAGTATTGCCTCACCTTATTTAGGATGCCCAGTTTCTTGGCTGCAGTCTGAGCTTTTGACTCGATGGTTGAGCCGAAGTTGAGATCGGACGTCAACTCCATGCCCACTTTGTTGGTATATCATTGAAGTAATAGAATACCAAATTACGACTCGATCAGACCCGTGGAAGATGCTCAAATCCCTTCACCAGCCAGAAAAGATCTGATAATCTTCAAACGGCAGAACCGATTTTGATTAAACAACATGTCTAAGAACCATCGCTAGAAAACCTACTTTTAAATAAAAAAGACCGCAACTAAATCGGTTAACCCGCTTAAGAGCTACGCGGGTGCCACAGAGAGACTCACAGGCAGACACACATAGCGGTGAAACTTATAACACCCCTCTCTTTGCGTTCGGTAGCCTGGGATCTGGAGAAGGTCTTCAGCTACAAAAGTAGGCGAAGTCGCAGGAAACAGCTCGTCTGCTCCAAGCTCCTGTACAAAATGTAAGATTTAAAAGAAAGACACAGTAATTTTATATCAACAAATCACAGCAGTATAAAAATTGCATTATACAAGCTCGAGATGGGATGACAAGGCGCCCGCAAAAATAACCTCACATTCAGAGAAAGTTTTTTATCCAACATAGATGGGAGGCCGATTAATAAACCTAAAATCGTGTAGGTCGTCTCACACGTGCGGTTTGCAAGGTCACCTGACATCACACATGCAGTAAAACGACATTTTTGTCAAGCTCTGTTGGCGGGAAGCGTGGGACGTCGAAACGCGCTTTTAAGAAAAATAAGGCACGCAAAAATATTTATTCAACGATACAATACACCCGGTTTGGTATATTTCGTGGCTTATAAATAATTTTGATTCTTTTCCTGGTGGTCCTTTGAATGAGATTCTGCGTTTTGTTGAACTTTTAAGGTGAATGCCTCGTTGAGTAGGTAGGGGCTTTGCAATTTCAAAGGAATACCTACCTATATTGGTGCAGATTAGGTACCTACAGATTTAAAATAATGATGACGACAGAAGACGATTTGCCAAAAAATATATACTCAGCTGAAAGCCGCAGTCGTATGCCAGTTTGCCCTTGCATACGATCGCTGACTGCTGTTAGAACGTATTGTACTGTTAGGGTAGGTAGCATAGGACCACAGCTTTCTGATAAGAATATTTTCTTAATGTCCTCTAGATAGAGGGCACCATATTAAATTTAATGTGCCCTCCCAACCAGCGGACGATCTTTGACTAGACACTTCCAAGAATACTTCATTTGTCAAATTATAATAAGTTGTTTAGAAGTTTTAAGAGAACAGATGCATACCTACATACATACCGGTCAGAATCCTAACCCTTCTTTTTGCTTCGCCGTAGTCGGGTAAAAATCAATTTTGCCCCCACTCAGATTGGTGATCATCCAGAGTAACAAAAAGGCATAATTACCCCGGCTGTGTGCAAAACAGGCGTCATATCTCACGGTCGGTCGGCAATAAATAGTGTCGTAAAGGACGGGCGAAGCGCTGACGGCGCCTGCGCCGGTCTATCTAGGTGAGGGTTAGGACATTTTTCTCACACTGCTGCTAGTGCGAGCGCCCCGCTACGAACTACCGCCCGCTGGCTTGTAAGGCCTAAAGCATAACGTATAGATCTGGGTTTATTTTTTTCTGTTTTTATGAATAAATAAGAAATTATGTGTATCGAATGTTGATGCCTTCATTTTCGATCGAAACTATAAGGTTTTTTATAGATCCTTTACCTTGATATGACCTTTTGTTCCTGAAACTTTATAAACACTAATCAGTAAGTAGGTACTGTAGGTATATGCCTTATTAGCTCCCCGTAATAATTCTTGTGTGTAATACGAGTACATGTGTCTGTGGGACGCATTCAAATTCTTACGTTTGTTTTTGTCACGCATTCGTGTAATTACAGCCACGTGCCTGCCATAATACTCCGTCTTTTAAATCTGATAAGGCAGTGGGAGCAATACTGCAATAGGGTAGTATTGCTTCCACTGCCTTATGTTTTTTTTTTTCAGAAGGTGGTGGTGGTTTATAAAGTTGACTGTAACTATATCTGTGAAGATTTCCACTCGACACAAAAAACAACATGGTGTAACTACCTAAATTTGCTATTTCCGGCCGTGTAATGCCACGGACAGACAGATCAGCGTCAGCGTCAGGGATGCTAAAGCGCAAGATAAACATCCCTTTACAAATAAGCAAATATTTCGAAGGCATAAAGCGCAAACAGAGCTAATAGTAATCGCTATACAAGATTCCAGCTCACAAAAACTGTGCCTACCTTCTTAACGCCTGCTGAGTGACGAATACTTATGCGCTACCTTCAAGATATTTATCGGCTCCCTAATGGCAGAAAACATTGCTTATGGCCATTTTATTCGAGAAATTCTCACGTAAGAATCAATTAGATTCGTTTGAAGTGTGAGTTTTTGTGTGAACTTATAAATATGAATGAAATTAATTGGTTTTATTGCCAGACTTCGCGGAAGCGAATGGGCTGTACCTACTGTTTTTCCAGCATTACCTAAGCTGTCACATTAGTTTCTATTATCTATTTAGGTACCAACTCGTCTAGGAAATTCATCATTAGTCCCACGTAGTTCTAAAGTGGACCAAAGACGTTTATTTAAATAGGTTATTACGAGTTTAGATAAATGGGTTATTGCCTTATTTAGATTTCTCGTCCGTATTTTTATTAAAATATTCTTAAGTATTTTTGTGCAAAAAAAAGAGTTTTCTGTTTAAGTAATTATCGTTTTCATCATCATCATCATCATCTAACAGGGCTTATAAGTCGATTCGCCCGAATTTACTCGTTTCAATCGGGCGAATCGCCACTTTTAAAAATGATTATGACTCGCACGAATTTAATTTCAAACCGACAGCTCCAGATATTCGCATTATAATGACTTTTTAATACTTAATAAAGTTATGATAAAAGGTCACAGCAAGTAGTAGTACATGCAATGAAGTGCATACAATTTATCTTAAGAAGACTATTACGGACCTAAGTTATCTACAGCTACGTTACAGTATGAAGAAGAGACACCAGAAGTTGAAGATGTTTCAATCATAAATACAGTAGGTAGCTACCTAGGTACCTACCTCCCTTAGTCCAGCACCCTAATTGCGTAACACATTATTAACCAGAATCAGAATCATTTTGAAGCTTATTGTTATTCCATTGCTTCATATGCTTGTACAATTTGTCTGGTCAACAACGTAAACGTCGCAATGAATGTTGTAGAACTATCTAAATGAAAGCAATTCCTACTGATAGTGTATTACGCAATTACCCCTCAGTTCATCTTAGTTTAGAGAGTGCAAATAGATAATGAATCACGTGTCAATCAACATTAGATATGCATGACGAAGCAGCGCACTGCGAATACGGGTTTAGTTAGCTTAGCTTACGAAACATACCTAGGTAGCTACAGAATTATTTTTAGCAATACTTACTAAGTTACTACCGATGGCTGATGGAACAGACGACTCCTGGAGTGGAGAGCGCGTATCGGCAAGCGTAGTGTGGCCATCGCGCCGCTTACGCCTGGCTAAATAGGCTGGATGCGGAAGACGGAGGACAGAGTCGTGTGGCCAGTTTGGGTGAGGCCTATGCCCAGCAGAGGACTGCGATAGGCTGAGTTGAATTACTGAATACTATTAATTACTCAACAAAAAAATATAATTTCAACATTTCAAAGGCAATGAAACTCCAACAGGATAAAGTTTGTGCAGATAAAAAAGCTTTAGTTGTTGGTTTCCCCAGGGTATCTTCTTGAGCCCTACTTTTTCTCAGAAGTCAAATATTCAATTGGTCCAGTTTAGTAGGTTATTTATTTTACAATCACAATCAAGTTCTACGAAATGATTCCATTTTAATTCTTGATACTTAAACAATAACTGGCTAATAAAATCTTAGTGACATTAATGTCTTTTTCTGTTGACAATGTTTTAGCGCGAATTTCCGAATATGGAGGGAAAAATGATCACGGTAGCAATTATCGAGTCAATATAGTGTTGTTATTTCTTGACAGCTTGACACCGATTATAAGCAGCCACTCGTTCATACTTTTATGGTGGTTGGCTGAGTATTTTAGTAGGTACCTACCTTGGCTCTGTTTTTTTTTTCACATTTATAATGAATATAATATTAGATCGGTTGTTCTGCACGACACTCTGTTGTGATCATTGCGACTAATTTAACAATATCGAAGCGATTAACAAAGATCAAAACAATTGGATTAATTAACACTTCCTGATTTTTGTTTCGCGCTGAAACGAATTAAAGTGAGTACCTATGTACTTAACTTGATTTCGAATTGGAAAGGTGCAAAGCACCGCAGTTTGATAATAAACAAATAGCTATATGTGCTTGGCTCTGCTGTGGGTAAGTAAATAACGCAGTTACCTGGTATATATGGTAATCGGCAAATTAACTCAATCAAGTGATTTCAAAAATAATTGTAATTTTAAAACGAATAATTGGCACTAATCATTGTAAAATGACTCTACTAATTACCGCGGAGTACGGAGGCGGCGAAGGAGAGAGGCGGAGCGGTGAACGTGCCTGTCCACACGGATGGGTTTCGAGGGGTGCCGCGCGGATAGGCGGCGAGTGCTACTGTCCCCGCGGATGGATATCAAGCGGTGCCGCGCGGATAGGTGGCAAGCGCGACTGTCCGCGCGGATGGGTTTCGACCAGTCGTGCGGGCCGATTACCGACGTTGAAAAGAACGGATGCTGGAGTAGTATGGCAGCAATTCGTGTGTCAAGTGCCGCAATACCGCGCGATGTACCACGCGGATGAGCGGAGGCGGCATGAGCGCCGCTCGTCCGTATGGTCGGGCGGGCTAAGTCTGTTAGGGATCAACGGGCAACGGCTTACAGACAAGCCAATGCGACGTGAGATCCGCTATACCGCATGCCACGTCACTGCGCAACATCGTGTAATAATCGCCAAAGCTTTAGTTGGAAATATCAAACTTTTGAAAATATTATTTCTCGTTCTCCATGTCTATATTTGAGTGAATAATTTAGGGACCTAATCTAACATAACCCAACCAAAATGACTAAGGCTAATGTCGAAGAGGAGCCACTAATTGAAGGCGCTCTAAGAGACCTCGCAGTAGCGATACTGTCGCGCATGTGTACCTTCGCCCAGCACCCTAATTGCGTAACGCACGATTAATCATAATCTGTTTGCGTTTTGAAACAGAGTGCTAAACCATTGCTCCATATGTTCGAAAAATGTGTCTGCTAAACAACGTTAATAAAACAATGAATATTGTTGAACTGTCAAAATGAAACAGATCACGATTAATCGTGTGTTACGCAATTAGGGTGCAGATTCTGTATCGGTACTATCGCAATGCTGTCAGACTTCAGTCGCGTTACAAACGCGATTCAGGATCGACGCTCGATGATCTAACGCTACAGTTGCAAGATGGACTCAGTCGAAATAACACTGGATACAGTCGCGATGCTGTTGCGCATGTGTATCGATACAGCCGCGCGGTAGCATCGTTTCTGTCGCACTTTGCTAACGCGAACGAGACTAACGTGCGAAAGTAGCGATGCAGAAGCGCGTTTACAAAACGCGCGACAGCATCGCTTAATCGGTTTAAACACGGTTAATCCCCAATCCCACGAATCGAGCATAGCACGAATTTTTGCATCTCGCCTCGAATTGCATAGGTTTTATAAAGTCCATACATACAGAAAGAGGTGTCGACTGTGTCGATTTATATAAAGAAGGTTAAGAATTAAGATAGAGTAATCCTACTCTAGATCTCAAGAGCGAGCGAAGCAAGGTTGAAAATGTTAGTACCCTGCCTAGGGTCGATTAGATATTCGGAAATAAAAGTTCGGTAGGTAGGTACTTTGTCGACTAATGCACAAAAGTTTTATAATTCAGAGATCGCAAAATGCAAGAGCAAGCGTAGCGAGCTCGAAAATTTTTGGACCTCGCCGTTCTGTTATTCGAATTTTTAAAAATGTTTTTACACTTACTTTTTATTTTGAAGCTAAGGAGTTACAAGTGCTCCCCCAGGCTCCCGACGTCCATGGAAGGTATGTCTGCAGTTCTCTTAGATATTCGTGAAAACCGAAAATGCTAGCAAAGCCATGGAAGCATAGAAAACCATAACATTCCCACGAAACCCTCAAGGTTTACCAAACCTGTTTCAATACGTGTGCCGTGTCACACCATTATGTTCTAGTAAAATTTTATATATGGTCATGCGCTCATTTTTGTTGACGTTTATAAAGAAATACAATATGAACTATTGATCGTGATCTTTTGCACACGACGTGTCTTTGATGACAAATTTTTTACCGCCCAAAATAGCCCCTCCTACGATTACTTCATTAGCAATAAGGTTCATAATGCCTTGGCTATTATTTAGATGATGGTAAAGTTAGCTCGGTCGTCATATAGGGTCGGTCCACCTGACATAGTCGTATTAGGAATGGTGAGCATTTAAGAGGCTAGGCCCGCAGTCCATGGTACAATGCTAACGATTTCATTTTTTTTTTCTAAACTCTATGATTGAGTTGGTTGGAACTAGAGTACCTGGTAGTTGAATTTGGAATGTCACTGAAACAAAATATTGGACCTTTTTTGAGTGAGTTTCCCATAAATACTAAATGTAAATAGAGCATTATATTTTTCTACGATGCAAATGGGGACTTCAAAAATGTGATGTAACGAGTTCGGTGTCAAATCATAAAATCGTACGTCAATAAAAGGCACTTATGAACGTCAAAATTTACTTCCAAAAGGTAGTTTCGTATGAAGAAGAATGGGCAAGAAACTCCAACAACAATGTAACTGTTGTTGGAGTTTCACTCAGTTTCACTTTTGATTCAAATGGTAGTTTATTTTACAATTTTGAAGACACCGTTAAGTACGGTCCGAATCGCGCAGGGGAGTGTCCTCGGTCCGACTCTATTCCATAATTACAAAAATACGTGGCACCTACCATAATTGTTTTTTTTTAATTTGGCAACCCTAGTTACTGGGCTAGGCACCAACAGTAACATAGATGTAGGTACTTAGGTTCCGTCGAAACTAAAAGAAGAAGACCTACCTAATTCTGTCAAAGATGCAACAAATTATTTCAAGGCAAACAAAATCTAACAAAGCCTTTGATCAAAATGACCTAATCAAAAAAGTGACTCCACAAAAACAAACAAAACAGTTCACATATTTAACATTTTTGTTTAAAAGCCACAAACTGACGCATCCAAAGCGAATCATCCATCATAAATAGACGCCAGATGATTTAATTCAAAGTCTAATACTTACTGAATAACGGATATTAACGAACCCAAAGAGTAAATTGTTCTTAACAAAAAGCTAGTTTGCTATACAGGTTGAAATTGAAAACATGCGACAAACCGAAATGGGAGATTGTACTCATCGTTATGAACAACTTTTACTAAGGGACCAATGATGCAATCCCGAAAAAAAAAACATCTGTTCCCTACATTTATGTTCGCATAACTCGTCAAAATGTAGGGAACAGCTGTTTTTATTTTGCGATTGCATCTTTGGTCCCTCAGTAAAAGTTGTTCATAATGATGAGTACAATCTCCCATTTCGGTTTGTCGCATGTTTTCAATTTCACCCTGTATAAATAACAAACTAGCTTTAGCCAGCGGCTTCGCCCTCGTGGAATCGAAAATTATCCCACGGAAAAGTACTATCCGGATAAAAAGTATCCTATTTGTTATTCCAGGTTACAAATCCGCCGTTCAGCCGTTTCTGCGTGATTGAGTAATAAACATCCAAACATCTAAACATTATAATACAAACTTTCACATCCTACTTATTAATATTATAATAAACTCGAAAGTTTGTATGTATGGATGTATGGATGTTTGTTACTCTTTCACGCAAAAATGGCCCAACGGATTTGGATGAAATTTGGCACACAGATAGATTATAATCTAGATTAACACATAGGATACTTTTTTATCCCGGTAGTACGTTCCCGCGGGATATATTCTGACTTCCACGCGAGCGAAGCCGCGGGCGGAAGCTAGTTTATAATATTAGTAGGACTAGTAGGATAAACAATTATTTTTGTACTGGATCATTATTACCTGGAAACCTTCTGGTTATGGAGATACGGAAGTTTTTATTTTACGAAATCTAGAATTAACTTTAAAATGTTATACCTAAATTAACTTTATAATACACACATAAGCAGAATATTGCACACTACCGTAAACAGCGAATTTTTGCAGCAAAAATAATAGTCGTTTCCCAGCAATTATTTTTGAACAAAGTTATCTACTTAGTTTGATTTAAGTACCTACAGAATGCGTACCTAGATGATATCTTCATGAAGGGTCTTATTACACCCTCTGTAGGTTCATCATAATCAGCTTATAATATTCCCACTGCTGGAAAACAAGCCTCCTCTCTGTGAGATGGAGTGGGCCGTAATCCACCACGCGGGTTGGTGGATGACACATGTCTTCGAACTTTTAGTTCACCGTTTTGAGAGCACTGGTGATGAGATACCTAATTTACACTATGTATAAGGGCCTGTCTGGGTCTAAACCTAATTCATAAGTCGTGGTCATTACCAGTAATTACCACAGACCCACCACTGCTCCCTTGCATAGGTTGGTTACAACAAAAAAGTCTTGAATTTGCCTACTCATTCGTCTACTCATTTACCCGCTAATAGATAAATTGTTTCTAGGTAAAACAAATGAAATCTAAAACTAAACAATTTATGTATATGCTAAAACGATGAGTCAACTAGAGTCACGACTGTCGGGGGATCGCCGCTCCATATATGGCAATATAACCATATTAATGTCCTCGTGGTGAAGATTTCGATGGTAATGATAAACTAGAAACTGAGATTGAATCATTAACAACAAAGATGGTAGATAAAACTAATGATGGATTCATTAGATGTAACGATATTAACACAGGTTACATAATAATTATCTTGTTTACATGAAGCTGCATGGTTATTGCGTAACACACTCACAGTAGGAACTAGGAATGGCTGTCATTTAGCCAGTTCAACAACATTCATTGCGGTACTTAAGTTGTTGAGTCGCCAAATTTTTCGAACATGTGAATCGATTACCAATATCCTTCAAAATAATTTAGATTCTGATTGATAGTATGTTACACAATTAGGGTGCAGGTAGGTAAGTACCGATAGCATTCAAACTTGTTTGGATTCAAAGAATAATTACTTCATCAAGCAAGGTAGAAGTACAAATTAGTTTATTTTTAATCGACTTCAAAAAGAAGGAGGTTATCAATTCGAAATGTTTTTTTTTCGGGCATAACTCCGTCATATATAGACAGTGTTCGAAAGGGGTTTATTTCCAAATGGTCCTATTTAATTTTCATATTGATCTGATGATGAGTTTCGGAGACAGACAACGGAACTCTTCAAAAAATTACAGCAAATCAACCGTACGATTGCTGCATAAATATGCATTGTTTTGACCCCAAGAATTATGAAATTTCGAGTTGGTGTGGGGTAAAAATTACAGCAAATCAACCGTACGATTGCTGCTATCGCATAAATATGCATTGTTTTGACCCCAAGGATGATGAAATTTCGAGTTGGTGTAGGGTAGGTACTATAGCTAAAAAGTGAAAAATAAAAACTTTTTCCAAAAAAAACAACTGAATTCCAGAAAAAACACTACAAAGCGAAAAATAACTTTAATTTCGGAAGGCGGTGACAAATAATTTAAATAAATATCCAAAGTCACCGACTTCCGAAATTAAAGTTATTTTACACTTTGTAGTGTTTTTCCGGAAGTCCGTTGTTTTTTTTTTTACTACCTACTGTAGGCAGCATTGCATAGGTAGATCTTTCAGAAATCTGGAAGAGAAGAGAAATAGAAAAACCATTAAAAGGATTTCGTAATGTGTAATTATTTTACTCACAAAGTACTCTCTACAATTTGTGGCATGGTAACCACAACAAGGCCGCGAATTTTTTTTTTTTTTTACTGCCCCACACTAGTAATTTCTCCTGTATTGTGGGTGCGTTTACAAACATTTAAACTCACATACACAAACAGCCAGACCCGGAACATCTACTTGTAGGTCATACAAATATTTGTTCTGTGCGGGAATCGAACCCACGACACGCAGCGCAGCAGTCAATCGCTTAACCACTGCGCCAACCGTGCCCGTGGAATCCCGAATCATATTATGCTCACAATACAGCCTGAAAGTCACCTACAAAAATCGTTTGAAAATTTTAACTTCACTGGTTACCTTGGCGCTTACTTATAATGCCTAAAATGAAATAAAAAATACACTACAGTGGCGAAAGCACCACATAACACGATTCCTACCGGCTTCCCTTCGGGGATTCGCATTGGTAACTGTATCGCTATTAAAAATAGTACGTCAATAGTGGCTACTATTGGCAACAAAATATAGTTACACTACGGGTATTTAATTCACCATAACATTAAAGCAAACAAAAATGGTTATTTTTAGACATTACAACAAAAAAAATGTTCTAGGTGAACCCGGCGCCAACACGTCATAATCGGGAACTAAAAATTCATACAACGGCGATCCCGTATTGATGTCACTTTAGGTCACGTGGCATCGCTTGATATGTACAGCAAGCCGCTGTACAACGAATTATGACAGAGACAGATATAAAAAAATGCGTCAGCGAGAACGAGTTTGAGGAATTTCATTTTTCATTTTATTCGGTTTTCAGCTGTTCAATTTAATTGTATTGAATTTTTACATTCCTATATTAAGTTTAGAATGACAGTAAGTATTCTTTATTGATAAGTCAGTAAGTTAAATCCGACTTCGCTTCGGCTTCTCTCTTAGAAAAATTGACACCTCGCCGCTGGTTCACTATGTACTTAGCTTACGGGTATAAACTATACCACAACAAAATTTTGTCAAGACCAAGATAAGAACAGATGAAAGGGTGAAACGATGTCTGCTGTGATTCAATGGTACTGAATCCTTCAATACTGATAAATTGGAGGAGATATTTTACTTATAGTAGTTATTAGGTGAATGTGATATTTGATTTCTTCCAATTTATTTGTGTTGTATCTTTTCTAAGGTTTTGGCTCATTCTATTTTCGTCTATAACGGAAATGCTTTATTAATTTTGACCATAAAGTCATTATGACGCCATCAAAGTTTAATGTCACATTGAGAATGGATTTTGTATGCAAAAACCAGTAAGTGTTTTGTAACATCCTGTGTTAGCGTTGGCTACAGCTTTTTTTATCAAATCGAAATAAATGCCAAGGTATTGAAGTAAAAGGTAAATTAAAGTGACATTTGGCTAAACGTCCGATTCCTAATTCTAATACCTACTTAGCTGTTGCCCGTGGCTTCCTCTCGTGTATTTTTACGATAAGTACCTAGCCATTGTCCTTTTGCAGGTCCCAGACTACCTATCTGCCAAATTTCATAACGATACGTTTAGTGTTTTAGGCGTGATGTAACGGACAGATATACAGCTTCTTTTGCATTTATAATACTATACTGGGAGTACCAGACGTGTGGTCAAAGGAGACGGGGTGATTTTGTATGGGAAAATGTCTATGGACCAAAAGCAATACGGTTTTGATGTTTGTGTAGGGATGAGGTATGCCTACACAAATATCAAAACCTACACCATTTGGCAAAGTGGCATCAAAATCAGACCTGGCAATATCTATCGATCGAAAATGACGACCATAAAAATGATATACCTACTTACCTAGCCACATTTTGTTAGCAGGTATTACGGCTACCTTACAACAGCCATTGACATTAGTTATTAGAAAACGTAACCCGATCTTTAAAACAATCGTGATCAACCCACGAATAGCTCACTAACTTAGCCTACTTCATTGAATCTAGAATTTAGAGTCTATAAACATTTCAATTAGGCCATAACATTGATCATTACTCACCCAGGTGCCTAACACTCAGATCCGAACTTCATAGAGTCGCATGCGCATAAGAATGATGCAGATTTCCCATATAAAGGATGGAACCGACCTATTATCTACAATCATAGCTGGAAACTCAAGAACACAAAGCCAGGCAATCCTCAACTCTAATCCAAGAAGATAAAGTTTGGCACAATGAAAAGCGGCGGAAAATTTAAACTGGCTAGTTCCACTGGACCCAGCCTTAGGTAAGCGACTGTTTACATTATAATTAACGACCGAAGTGAGCTGTCAACACATATTGACTCTTATGACTAAAGTAACAAAAGTGTTAACTGTAAGTCTAGACAGGTGCCGAAGTGTTTAGAACACATTCATTCAAATGAATGGGATCCAATTACATATAAATGTTGCGAGAAGGCGATACTTTGATAATTGATTGCCAATATCTCGTTGATTGTGTGGTACAGCACTAATAACTTGATAGTTAATCAATTACTAAGTACTCGCACCTTCATATCTTAGGACAACGGTACTGAAATGTCTAGAACGCAGATCTGCAACCTAGAACACTATAGTACCTATGTATTCTGTGCCAAACTGCCGACAGACAATTTGAAAACTCTCAACTATAGTATCTAGGTGAACTTCTTGGAATTAAAGTTGATGAAGCCGTTAATCTTTCAGAAGTTGACTTTTGTATTTGAAATAAAATATTGTTGGGAAAATTCTGTCTCAACAAATTATTTAAAAAAAAGGAAAACCACGTGCATTAAATTTTATCATCACAATACTCACAATAATTTTATAAGATTAATACCTATACCTAAGTACTGAGGGGTAACTGCGTAGCACACTTACAGTAGGAATGAATTTCATTTTGACATAAACATCCACTGCGTTATTTTACGTTGTTAGGACGAGTTCTTAACTTATTACGAACATAATTTAAGAAAAAAACGTGCAATATTTCTAATCTCAATGGATAAGCAATACCCTTCATAATAGGGTAATACACTCATTTTTTTAAAGTGTCTTAATTAGATTATAGAGTGCTAATAACCCACTAAAAAAAACACAACATTTTTATTTAATCGATTAGTGCAATAAAAATGCATTTAAATTAAACATTTTCAAATTTCGCGCGTAATTTGGCGAAAACGCTGGACGCAGTACCAGCCATATTGTGCTTTTTAAACTGGTGTTAAAATAAATAGATACCTACTACGTGTTTGAGCACTCAAAGGCCCGGGATACAGGTACCTATTGGGTTTCAAAAGGTCGGGTGTTTGTGCCACAATTGTAGACTTGAAAAGTTTTGTGGTCTATGGCCTAAAAGTACCAAGGTACCTAGAAGTTTTTACATTCCCCGGTCTCAGAAGCAAACAAAAAATTTAAGACGAAGATAGCTCAAACGTATCGTCAGATTTTTGAATATTGCCTACTTACTCTCCAAATAATATTACATAGCATCGAACCATATCGCGTTATAGTTATATACTAGTAGGTAATAAAACCACTAGAACGAGTCTACGAAACGCGTTCCACGTCGCTTCATTCATGAGTACATAAGTACACCGAACAAAAAACGCTGTTACAGAATCTCTCTTCATTGAAGATATCTAAGTCCAGTGGTTCCACTAATTGGTCATTACTAGAAGGGCAGAGAAGGAAAGGGTAACACATAATTACACCTAATAAAACCTTTAACAACATCTAGCACTCAAGAAATAAAGTCGAACTTTGAATGGAAATTCTCAAAATGGCCGCGGTAAACGACAGTTTTCTTTGTGAAAATAGATACAATTCAAAAAATCTCGGCAAAAACAGAGGCAACTACCGATAGCATACTTTATTGGTAATTTATCATATTTTCTCAAGTTTTAATGATATATTTGATTCATAAGTATAGTTTTTCAACAGATTCTTAGACAGCATTCGAGATAACGTTTAGTTTTTCATTTCCTGAGTTGACATTAGCTGTTTCGAACGTGGTAGCACTAATTGATAGATAGAGCCAGTAATAAGTTGGAACCATGTAGATCGGTATTTGTCTAATATTATTCGTGTTGTAGGTGTTTCGGAATTCTATTTAATATCTAGGTTCGAGTTCTTAGATACTGTAAGTGGTTGTACATAAGAGTACAAGTACTACTTGTGTAACTAATACGGAATTAATTAAACAGCTTTTCTCATTCATGGAAATTGAATTTAAATAAGTAGGTACTTATGTAGTATGTATGTTTGGTAAGTATTTAAGAATTCATAACCTACAAAAATTGATGGAGGCGCTATCCAACACAAAATTGAGGGAGGCACCGTCCAACACAAAGTTGAGGGAGGCCGTATCCCACATATAATTGAGGGAGGCTCCGTCCAACACAAAGTTGAGGGAGGCCGTATCCCACATATAATTGAGGGAGGCTCCGTCCAACACAAAGTTGAGAGAGGCCGTATCCTACACATAATTGAGGGAGGCTCCGTCCAACACAAAGTTGAGGGAGGCCGTATCCTACACATAATTGAGGGAGGCTCCGTCCAACACAAAGTTGAGGGAGGCCGTATCCTACACATAATTGAGGGAGGCTCCGTCCAACACAAAGTTGAGGGAGGCCGTATCCTGCACATAATTGAGGGAGGCTCCGTCCAACACAAAGTTGAGGGTGGCCGTATCCTACACATAATTGAGGGAGGCTCCGTCCAACACAAAGTTGAGGGAGGCCGTATCCTACACATAATTGAAGGAGGCTCCGTCCAACACAAAGTTGAGGGAGGCCCTATCCTACACATAATTGAGGGAGGCTCCGTCCAACACAAAGTTGAGGGAGGCCGTATCCTACACATAATTGAGGGAGGCTCCGTCCAACACAAAGTTGAGGGAGGCCGTATCTCACACATAATTGAGGGAGGCTCCATCCAACACAATTAAACGTGATTGAGTAACAAACATCCAAACATCTAAACATCCAAACATAGGTACAAACTTTCACATTTATAATATATAGGTATTAAAGTAGGAAGTAGGATTCACCCCTACCATTCATGCATTGCTTTGAAATTATACAATTTTAAACCCAACCAACTTTACTTTGACAAATTACGTATTAAGTAGGTAGGTACTACACATCCATAGACAAACATAAATCTTTATGGTGTCACAGTCTATTAATTCCATATCCCGTAATTCCTCATACTTCCGTCCTGATTCCCATGTATCGTCGGCGGCAGCAGTTGATCCCAATTAAATAATTATAGCTTTATTGATGAAAGTCTTGGGCGATTGACTGGCCCAATTAGCTGATTGATAGCTGCTGATCTACGGGCTTTAGCCTCCCATCCCGTAAATCGCTTTTAGAACACCGTATTCACAAAATTAAGATGGTTGACATGGTGGTGGACATGGTTATAATAAAAAATACAAAAGAAATACTTAGCTATTATAATTTGAAGCAAACGATGTTTTATTCATCTTGTTATCAAGTATTTCTTCACGGTCTGCGCTCAGACTAAATTAGTTCATTATTTATTTTTTATTTTATCTCTGGGTTAGAACCCATCGTGTCAAAAACATCTTTATTGCGCTGTGGATTTGGAATAAGTGTTCTTTAATTATTATGTATTATATTTAATTCCTTACAATGTCTTCTAGATAGCCAAACTTATAAACTGAGTTTAGAGTTGGTAGGTTTTTTTATTTTATTTAAAGTAAGTAACATAACACATAGGATCACGCCTTGATTCCCCGACGGGTTAGGCCGAGGTATACCTATAGTAGGTACACACGGCTATACATCTAGTTAATTTCCAGTAAAAGCTGATCTCGCATTGTATAGGATTTCCATATAGTGCGAGATTTTGAGTGCGACACATTTCGCCGAGTGTACGACTAAACGCCGACAGACTGAATACCAACAAGACTTTACTTCGACAGGACACTTCGCCGACATTACACTTCGCCGACAGGACTCTTCGCCAAACAAGGCTCATCCTTGCGCTATTACTAAATAGTCAAGTAACTGCCACTAACATGCAAGTAGCGCTCGCCAACCGCTACCGCAGCACCGCTCGCTTCGCTCGCTCGGCTCTCTTGGCGCGCGGTTGGTCGCAATTATAACCTAACCTAACCTATTACCTATACCTGATGAGCCCTGTTGGCGAAGAGTCCTGTCGGCGAAGTGTAATGTCGGCGAAGAGTACCGTCGAAGTAAAGTCTTGTCGGTGTTCAGTCTGTCGGCGTAGTGTCTGTCGGCGTTTATACGTACACTGCATTTCGCCAATGTTTAAGTCCCATGTAAAAGAGGGGCGAGTCTTTTGCTATCAACCGGGCACAAATCCAGACTTAAGGCTGCTACTGAGAAATCCCAGGTATTAACACTTTGTCCGATCTGGGAATCGAAACCGCAGTAGCCCTTGTGACCACTAAACCAACGATGCAGCAGAACGAAGAAGTAACCCCATACCTCCTTACCTAACTAACTAGGCACTAGTTTAATGCTTATTGGCCTTCGTAAAGAACTATTTAATACAGAATTTTTGTCGCGTTTTCACATTATTTAAACGTCGCAGGCGCCAGTTCGTCGTCGTCCCGCCAATTAGCCAAGTGTCCGCCGTTCAATTTGATCTAATTCACGTGGATATTGTAACTGGCAGCCATAGCAGCTTACGATCTTAAGATCATCTACAGATTATCGACATTGAGCGTTTGTATTGACTTAAGGCTCCGTGCACGAAATTAACTCATTTTGGTCAATTTTGATCACTTGTTGTGAGCTAGGGAAATGGAATTTAGGCATTTTTTTTTGTTACTATAAGAGTTGAGTTCTAATTCTTGCATGTGGCGGAAACGGATTTTTCAAATAACTTATACAATATTGGAAAATCACCAATATCCACAGCCCCTTTTCCGAAAAGTAACAAGCGAGCGATGTTTGGATTCTAGTTACACAAAACTAAAACAGATCCTGCACATAAAAAAAATATAAATAACATCATTGAATGGTCTTCTTGCAGATAGCGGAACTACTTTTTTGACTTTCTTACGAAATATAGCAGAAAATAAATATTGAAAAAACGTAATTTATAGGAAACTGCTAGACAAATAAGTATTTTTTTCTATTACTTAAAATCACTTTTATGAAATTTTAAAAATTACGTTTTAATCTTAAGTTAACCATTTAATATAACATAAATTTTATTTTAATAATAAACAACAACTTCATTTCGTAAATTAATGTCAAAGTGAACTATATTATCGACCGCGCAAAACCGATCCCGTCAGTAGCGACCGGGCCTTCCCAGCGTGAGGACGTATCGCTTTGCATCGCAGGAGCTCACGTGATCTACGTTAACATATTCCATAAATTGTACGCCGACTACCACATTTTGATCCAGTAAGTATTAATTTTATTTTAAGTACTTCGCTTGTTTATTTTTTGCTTATTTGCAAAATGTTAATGTTATACCGGTGTGCGTCTTAGCTTTTTGTTGGACCTGGGTGAAGTGTCGCAGGACAACGTCTGCCTACCGGGTTCGCTAGTTATATATATTTAGATTGTATGTTTTATAGATTTTTGGAAGGAAGTTCTTTAAGCAGCTTGGTAGGAGTAACTTTTAGAAATCATCACGTAATAAAAATGATAGAAATCGTCATCACACCGCGAGTTTTTTTTTGGGTGGGAAATCATCAAATAACTCTCTGGGTGGTGCAGGAGGGCGTGTCAGATTTTTACTGACTAAAACCCTCCCGTGATCCCTCAGTTGCCTGTGTGCCAGGAGCCGCGGTATCTCTTTTGAACAACCCGCACCCCTGGCAGGCATCGGCCCTTGCGGGCCCCACCAGTTGGTGCTGACATCTCTTTGAGGCGCGCGTGGAATACAACTCGCTGTCGACCCGGGCTTGGTCCTTACCGAACAGCGAGCTACCAATTACTCGCCGTCCGCAAGCCCGCCCCTACGGTGGCCGGGAATCAGCCTGGGATCCCCGACGCCCAGGGCGTCTCCTGCGGAGGTTAGGGCCATGAGGGCGCATATACTGCCCCTCCCTCACGTGCGACGACTCCCTCTTCGCGAGCATTACTGCTTCGCAGAAGGAGGTGACGGCTACCCATTAACTCTCGCTCCGTACCATGGCCTGGATCAGGGCCGGACGTAAGTCATTGCCGCCGCCGATCGTCTCCACAAGGAGCCACACTCCGGGTGTGGTGACGATTTCTATAATTTTTAAGCTAGGCATAACAATTTTTGAAAAATTTAAAATCATCAAAGTTTTTTGTGATATGTAATAGAAAAAGAAAGACAGAGAGATCATTTTTAAGGTTTCCGTGGGTGCTGCAGCCAATAGTGAGGACAAAATGAAGTTTCGAGAATTTCAAAGATAGAGTAAATGACGTTACATTCGGAGTTGATCAAAAAGCGTAAGGAACTTGGTTCCTGACGACGGGAGTCCCCCGGCCCCGTTACCAAATTTCTAGTTAGGAAATAGAAATAGAAATAGAAATAATATTTATTTGCATAAAACATGGTATATAAAGTTGGTTTAAGTACATTATAGAGCATACATGTTTAGCTTAAATAATAGCATGCAAATATTGTTGGTTACATTTAAAAATGTTTCCCGTCAGTAAATTCTTTAATGGTGTAAAAGTTATTCGTTTTTAACCATTCATATAGTTTTTTTTTGAACAATCTAAGATCTAAAGTTTTTAAGTCATTTGGAATTTTATTGTACACCCGAACACACATGGCTAAACAGCTTTTATTGTATTTAGCCAGTCTCGGTAAGTCACTTAATATAAGCCTGTGAGGATCTCGCCGGTTTCGAGGATATACATCCTCTGCCTTTTTAAATAGGCCTTTATGCTTTTTAACAAACATGCTTACTTCATAAATATAGAGAGCGGGTAGCGGTAACAAACCAAGTTCTTTAAATATTGGCTTGCAAGATTCATCAGGGTGAAGCCCATATATTGCACGAATACACTTTTTTTGCGCAACAAATACCCTATTTCTATCGGTACTGTTACCCCACATGATGAACCCATATCGTATTAAAGATTCGACATAAGCATGGTAGGTAGTAATAGCAGTTTTAATGTTTGTTATATTTTTTACCTTTCTGAGTGCGTATACGAATTAAAAAAATTAGACAAATCAATCGATTTAATTTTTTTGTGATTGAGCCCAATAGCGTTTAAAAGTTACTGATGTTAATATTTTTTTGTAGATAATAGGTCGAAAGAAAGGAACACACTACCAGTGCATCACCAAAAAAAAAGGACGAAACGTGGGATTGGCACGTATCAGGAAAATTCTTGCAGAACGTAATTCCAACCAAACCGTTTCGTTTGAAGAACGTGTAAGTTTATACTTTTGGTCAGCGTTAGAAGTGCATAAAGAAGTATTTACGAATACATTCATATTTTCATTGTTGTTAATTTTAGGAAATCGATGAACATGCCGCCGTTGTCTTATCTAAATAAATTATATATTTATAATATTCCTACTGCATGTATATAAATTTAACTGTTAATACTTTCAGAGTGAGGAAGATTCAAAGTTAGACAACAACAACAACAGTTTTTTTTTTTGTTGGGCATCTCGCAGTTGGCCTTGAGAGGCCGTGACTGCTCAACCGGGCTTTCCTGGGGCTGCCATTAAGAAGTTAATCTTAACGCCTCCAGCCAGGGCTTACAAACTAGAATTTACAAACTAAGCGACTGCACGCTGAGGGCACCCCCTGTGGGGTACGGACCTCGGCTCAGGGCGTCACTGATAGGGGGACAGCTATCATTGGGGACAGGCTGGATCAAAATATTGGCATTATTATTATTAGTCGGGGAATTTAAAGCTACTGGCTCAGCTGCGGCGCGGGCTGGCGCTTCAACGAGCAAGGGTCGGTCGGGGGTCTCGACGTTAGGCGCCGATACTAGGGGTCTTCCCGGGGCGCGAGGACCTCGGCGGCGAGGTCGGAAGGACGATTTTGTGCGGTGTGTGCGAACTGTACTGGTGGCCCTATTGCTTTCCTGAAGGATGGTAATCGTCGGACAGAGCTAATCCTACTGGGGACATAAGTGGCGGCCTTCACAATCAAGGGATTGCGGTGCATTTCGGCTTTATCGAAGAAACGCTTCGAGTTGCGTTTCAAGAACTGACTGACCGTGGGGATTATCAGATCGAGATGGAGGATCTCGTTCCAAACGAACCAAGGGGCGCCTGTGGCTTGCCGGAAGAATCGGTTCTGTACAACAACAGTTCCATGAGTAAAGCTTTTTTCCCAATCCAATTCCAATTCTCTTATTTTATTTTAAATACAGTTTCAAATATGGGGCATAGTCTCAATATACTTTTTCAATTTGTTTATACTTTCTAAGTTCATCTTAGCCATTATTGGCATCGATGAAGTCAAAATTAAATTCCTAAATATGCAAACAAATCCTATTTATGTAAAACGCTTCCCTCAATGTTAGTGAATGTCTAAATGTATCTACATACTTCTGACACGAAATTGTACCATTTTTGTTTATTGTGATAGATATCTATCACCTAGTACCTATATAGGTACTAAACGAATATACACAAACATTCTAGACTTTTATTTCTCAACCATACCTATAACTTAAAAAGATAACATAATGTTTAATGTACCAAAAAAAAAACTGTGCTTTACAATTCCTTAAAGTCTACATTAGTAGGTACTACGTAGGTACGTTAAAGAAAAAAAAACAGGAATAAGATGCAAAGGAAACATTTTGCTTATGAACTCCACACTAAAAAATATATTCATAACTAAAAGATCAAAACTGTTTATGCGATCACTACGCTCGAACTTTAGGCGTGTGTGCGTGAACGGTGCACACAAACATAGTTCAAAATGAATTTGCCTAAACTCTAGCGAATAAATTTTATGCACGGGCTCTAGAATGATACAAAGTGAGAACCAGATTTCGCTGATGTGCAGGTCCAACTGGGCCAAAAGAAAAGGCTACGGGAAAAGTACGGTAGGAAGCTGGTCATTTTTTATTTATGAACTAGTTTTTGCCAGCGGCTTTGCCCGCGTTGAGGTCAAAAATGATCGCGAGGGAACGTAATACCGGGTTATAAAAGTATCTGTTTGGAAAATTTCATCCAAATCCGATCAGCCATTGTTGCGTGATTGAGCAACAAACATCAACCCATCTAAACATACAAACTTGCACATTCATAATATTAGTAGGATTCGTTACGTTAAATACTGTCCAATTTCATCATCATCTAACTAGCTCTTCCCCAACTATGTGGAGGTCGAGCTCCGGTCCAGCCGGCTAGCAGCTGAGTATAAGTATTTTACATGGAGTGACTGCCTATGTGACCTCCACATCTGGGTAATACGATACCCCTTGGTAAGACTGGTTGTAAGACTTTCGGGCTTCTGACGAACCCGTACGGACTGTCAATGATCTACAAAAGACACCGCGTGGGTGGGACCAATGGCTTAAGGCCCTGGCAATTTTAAATATATAATAATAATAGTTGTTCCGTGTGGTGCCGGACGTAAAAGAATAGCACCACCCCATTTCTTCCCATGGGTGCTGTAGAAGGCGACTAAGGGACTTACTAGAGAATGAGCAGCAGCGTTCTCTATGCATTTGACCACCATACTGCGATCGCCAACCCACCTGCCAAGCGCGGCGATTATGGCAAATCCCCCCCTTTTGGGGGAGGCTTATGTCCAGCAGTGGATTTCTTTCGGCTGATATGGTGATGAATAATAATAATAGTTTATTGTCACAAAGAAACATGACATTGTATACATACACTGTTTAACAAGATGCTAACTACGCTGCATAATATTGTCGTTATGAGCGATAATAGTTCTTATTGCAATCCGATACAGGTTAAAATCTGTTGTAATAAATTCGAATAATAAGTGTACAAGCATTGTCGTCAAAATGCAAATTAAATCGTATAAAATTAGATAAACTCACATAGGTACTTCTTATTTTAAGAAAGAGGAGAGGTGAATATCTATCTATATCGCAATTCGGGTTATGATAGGAATGATACGTCGGGTCAGGTTAGGAATAGGGTTACGTTCGGAACAAATATTACCTATATTTTTTTTCAAGTTCCTAACCTAACCGACCGGGTTAGGATTTCAGGTCACAGGTTCGGAATAATCCGAATGGGTGACCATTTTTACACGCTTTATATGATGGCTTCACTTGAATGTTTGTTTGTTTATATGTTTGTAACGGACTCCTTAGGGCGCGATTTTGACCCACTTTGAACGGTCAGATTTCATTTAAAAACTTTGTAAACTTATCGAGGACCGATGTTAAATCAATATTTTTTTTTTATGAAAAAAAATCAAGAAAAAAAAACTGAAAAAATCACGCTTTTGTAGTTAGCGGAACTAAAAAATAGGAAATAAATAATAGTTTAAAAAACACGCTTTTAAAACCAAACTAAAAAGTACAAAACAATTTAAGTAATTCAATTAAAAGCGTGGGGTGCTTTACATTAAATGATTATAAAAATACCTCAAAAAGCACCCCACGCTTTTTAATTGAATTAAATTATTTTCTACTTTTTTGTTTGGTTTTAAAAGCGCGTTTTTTAGTTTTTTTTTATTTTCTATTTTTTAATTCTGCTACTTACCTACAAAAGCGTGATTTTTTTTCTATTTTTTTTTAAATGATTGAATTGTCATCGGTCCTCGATATGCTTACAAAGTTTAAATGAAATCTAACCGTTTAAAGTGGGTCAAAATCGCGCCCTAAGGAGTCGGTTAGAAACATACAAGTGAAGGTAATATAAAGCGTGTAAAAATAGCCTAAGTTACTCCTTATTCTATCAGCTATCTGCCAGTGAATGTCCCGTCAAAATCGATCCAGGCGTTTCAGAGATTAGCCGGAACAAACGGACAGACAGACAAGAATTGACAAAAATGTTATTTTGGTAATGTACCGTGTAGACATCCATATGCATTTAGTATATAATAGAATAGAATAGTTCTTTATTTGCACAGAAAGTAGGTACATGTTACAGAGATTTAAAATGATCCTTATACTCGTACTAACTACCTTAACTAGGCATGCATACAATTTAAGTTATATTAATAAATACTCATTTAAAACACATTATTAACACATTCAATCAAACAATACAAGTTTACTATGTCGAGAAGGAATTCAGAGAATAGTTTTAAATAGGCATTACAATACATAATGTCAAGTTTAATAAAATGGGATTATAAATTCGTCAAGTTCGAGGTCTATACAGGATGTTAAAGAAATTGCGTGCCATAGCTTCAGGGTGAGTTCAGTATCGATAAAGGAACGCGTAAAAAATAATTTAAAAAATACCGTAAAAGAAGAACGAAAATTATCAGTCGTTTTCGTCAAATTACGCGCGAAATTAGAAAATGTAAAATTTAAATGCATTTTTACGGCACCAATCGATTAAATAAAAGTGTGTTTTTAAGAGTGGTTTATTAGCACTTTAGAATCTTAATTAGGACACTTTTTAAAAATGGATAGAATACCCTATTCCATACTGTTTTATAAAATAAAGTTCTTACTCAACAGACAGCTATGCTGCTGGGGAATTTGTTGCGCCACTTCTTCTTCCCAGATAAAGCACTAGGAAGCGGCGAAGGGACGGCATTTTGGGGGACTGTCTTACGTAATTATGACGATTTTGTGCTGATTTTCTGCCTAGTTTGAATATTACTTTTATTGATTTATTTTATTCATCGGAAATTAGAAATAACTTATGATTATCAATAGAGCAATCGTAAATGAGACTAATTGACTTTCAAGTTATACCCAAATACAACCTACCTACTACTTTATAGGTGCTATTTGGTATCCACTTATTTTGTAAGTACTGATTTTCTGTCTCTAAATCGTTGAACGCTATCTAAGTTCTCTAGTGTTTATCTGGCGTAAGATAATTTATTATTTCAATAGTAGGAGACATTTGATTAAGTTTTCTTTAAAAACACAGTAGGTATCTACGGATTCTGTGGTCTAAAAAAAATGTTTATTATAAAATCGCTATGCTGCCCTTGCAACTCCAAGTTTTTATTCAGTGCGCAAACTTTAACCATGAATTCAGCATATCATTCTAGACCACCAAAACTTGACGAAGTTATGCCCGAACATACATAAAAAATATAAATATGTCGAATTGATAACCTCCTTCTTTTTGAAGTCGGTTAATAAACGAATCCCCAGTAGTACCGTCGAAAGCTCATTTTACCGTTTTACTCCTAACTGAGAGGAGTGCAGCATAGCAATGACAACTGGTACCTACTGTCTAATGTTCTATCAAGCTTCAATCAAACTAATCCTTAATCATCATGACGCCAACAAAACATTAATTAGATAATCTGCAATTTAAATAAGTGTGGATGATAATTATAAAAAAAAAAAGTTCATGCTTCGCTTGATACTGATGCAGACAAACATGGAACCATAGACCTGAACCAATTACAGAATTTGAATAACGAACATAGACAGAAACATATAATAAATTTTCAAGTCAAATAAACTTGGCCAAAATGTATTCAAAAACCATTTGTCTGCCATAATCAAAGAAAAAAGTATTTGAATTTTATTTCTCTGTTCAAATTTAAGGCATTCTATGATTTTTTTGTGCTGATTGTGCCATCAGTTATTCAATCATTCTACCTTATTGGTTGGAACTCTTTTATTTTAATTACTAAACAGTGAAAACTACTAATCTTCATAGAAACTGACAGGATAGGGTAGAAACATAAACTACTACTTACTCATATCAAAAAAATTAAACATAAATGTATGGCTTTTTACCAGAAAGACTCGAGAACGTATTGCAACTTGCAACTGCACAAGCAGTATCGGCGTTATAGTGTGAAATGACACTAATCGTTTTTTACCTATGAATTATCACCTCAATAAATACACCCAGATACGTACTAACTTGATGTGATTAGCATTCAGTTTTAAATGACTGGCTTGAAGTGGCCTGTCAACACTAGCCACCATATAAGTAACGAAATTACTCCGCTTTGGTATCACACCTAGAAATCTTATACTATTTGCATTTAAATCGCAGTAAACTCACATTAGATTAAATTATTTGGATCTTTGTTATATATTCGAACCTCATTGGTGTGGGCTAATCACGATCTTATGACGTAAGTAAATGTGTGGTAGTTTATATTATTTGTTATTATCCAGTTCCAGCATTCCTGGAGACCTTGACAATATTATCGCATTTTTTTTTTTCGCGTTTTTGCTGCTGTGTTGTGTCTGTGTCGAATAAATGTTTTCTATTCTATTCTATTCTTCATCACATACTTGCAAAATTACATAAGCTCCAAAGTAGAGATACATACTCAGCCTATAACGTTCCCACTGCTGGGACACAGGCCTCCTCTCCGTGAGAGGGAGTGGGCCGTAATCCACCACAAAAGTAAAGTAAAGTAGAGATATAACTACAAAACTAGTTGCCATCAATACCTTAGGCCAACTATGTAGGGGCCGGCTTCCAGTCTAACCGGATGCGGCTGAATACTTGAATAGTATTTTACATAGAGCGACTGCCTATCTGACCTCCACAACTCAGCTACTTGGTAATAAGATACTCCTTGGTAAGACTAGTTGTCAGACTTTCGGGATTCAGACGACCCGTAACGACTGTCAAAGATCCACGAATGATAGCGGAGACCAGCGGCATATCGTGCTTTCCGAAACACGTTACAAAGTTACGTTCCAATCTACAAAATTATAAGTTAGTATATACCTATACCCAGCGTAATAGGTAGGCACCTCTTCTAGTTTGCGTTATTCTTTGCTGCCGTCGACATAGTCTCAATTTGGATTTGGATGGGATGGAATATCGAGTAGTCTACCCAAGAAACATAAAGCCTCTATTGTGCCACCGCTTACATACATTTGTAGCCTGTCTCTCTCAACAGGTAAATTCCTAAAGTCTTTAAAAAATCAATCATACACTCGATCTACAAGAGTGGGGACAGAAGCCGTGTCAGCAATTATAGGCCCATAGCCGTTTTACCTGCCCTGGCAAAAGTTCTCGAGAAGACAATGAGCAACGGGCTTGTTGATTACCTCGAAAAACATAATTTTCTATCCCCAATACGGCCATACGGCTTTCGTTCTGGAAAATCTACGTCCGACGCAGTAGGTACACGACTTGACAAAATATGTTGTCACCAACCTGGACAAAAAGAAAAAGTGCTAGGCATATTTTTAGACCGCGCATTTGACACGGTTTCTGTGCCCATTCTCTCCCGAAAAATGGAGAATTTGGGAATAAGAGGAGTTCAACTTGAACTTTTTGAGAACTACTTGAGTGAGCGTACCCAGTGCGTTAAAATAGATGAACACATTAGTGACGAATGAACAGTCTCATATGGCGTCCCTCAAGGAAGCGTGTTAGGTCCCACTATGTTCCTTATTAACGGCCTCGGTGTGCTCACACTCCCCAAAAGAAGGATCATAATATTTGCCAACGACACGGCGCTCCTCTTTAACGCTGTTACATAATGGGACGGTTTTTTCATACGCGCAATCGGGCTTTAATACTGTTTCAAATTGGTTACGCAGTACCTAATGTTCAAACACTCAACGCGGAGAAAACCAATAATGTGACCATCTCTCTTATAGCAAATGGTAACGTCCCAAACTGTGCAGTGCCCCACACAATAATAACTCACACTTGTCCAGAACCACATGATAACAATATGCGTACCGAAGGTGAGTACCTTCGCAGCACTAAACAAGTTAAGTATTTGGGTGTTACAATCGATAGTACCCTTAGATTCCAGGAACACATTGATACACTTAAAACAAGGTTGCGCAAGCTAATATATATTTTCGCTGATGACAAGTCAGTATACTTTGCCCTCACTCAGCCGCTGCTAACCTACCGTATCCCTGTATGAGGAGGTGCTCCGAAAACTACAATGGTTGAATTGGAGAGAGCCCAGAGAGCTATCTTAAAAGTGACCTAATTCCTGCCTTACCGCTATCCCACATTACTCGGACAGGGAGGCATAAGTTTTGACAGTGCGTCAACGTCAACTATTTATCCTAAACGTCATATTAAAACAGCACTCATTATTTACCTATCATCCCACGGCCTCATTTCGCAAAAGACGGTACGACCCCGTAGACCGCCGTTTCATACGCCACTTTACTACCCAATTCTCAAAGCGGTTCTTATGCCACCTAGGTGGTTTTCGTTAAAACAAAATAAACAGGATGTCACCTTTAGTTAACCTCACCAAAACTATGTGCAAAAAGCAAGTTACAGCCTTCCTACAACAACTAAATTATGAGAATACTGAAAACTTACTTACCTCTATGGTGTAATATCGCAGCAATAACCTTACAAAAAACAAACCTACTTGCATTTTTTATTCTTTTCCTAAGTCTATAAAGTTACTGTATTATCTAGAAGTCCCGTTCTACTATCATAGCACAGCCTAGTTACATAACGAAATAATATAACACTATCATTCAGTCACGCACGCCCAAAAAAGTGCCAAACACACGTATGTGTGTTTGGCACTTTTTTGGGCGTGCCTGTGCGTGGAAGTGGTTGCCTGATGTATCAACCTGGATTTCTAGTAAGTTATCGATACTTACTTAAAAATAATTTAATCTCCTAAGATTTAAAGCTAGCAAGCACCATTTGAACTTAGCACTGGCGAAGGAAGAATCCTTCCGTTAGATAGATAGACTCGCATAGAACTGTGTCTGCCTGCGTATCTAATCCATACGCAAGTTGAAACATTTTTTGGGAACAGTGGCCTGCGGGGGCTAATTGCGGGTAGTTAGCAGTAGGAATGGCTTTCATTTTGACAGTTTAACAACATTTATTGTGGTATTTAGGGACTTTGTTGAGCAGACAAATTTTTCGAACATAATATGAAGTAATGGATTAACAGCGCTGGAATTTAAATATGAAGATACTAAACTTCTATAGAAAGCAGAAATAAAGGTGTGACCAGTGAGATTTTCCATCGACGAAGTAACCCTGGTTGATACCCAGGTTAGTACCTACATAATATTACACCTAGGTATTTCTACGAATACATTTGATTTAATTGCTGTTCTTAACTCCTAACGTAGCTCGTAGGTGTCCAAATGTTATGGAATGGATAACGATAAACGTGCCTTGATTGCCTTCAAACATTGTGCGTCCTAATTACTGAACACCTTAAAGAGCGATGATATTTAATGTAACTAAAATATATTGAACTTAGAAACATGCAACATAATTTTTCGAAAATCGGTGAGGCGGACCAGTTCTCATCGACGTGAACCTGCTGACTACAATTTATGATTTGGGTGTTTTGATTTATGGAATTGAGGAAATTAATATACAACAATCTATTCCGTGTTTAAAGGAATAAGCAAGAATACAAGAACTGCATGTTCAGTCCACATCGTCAGAGCCGTCTATATCTATCTAGTCGTCTATATACCTACCTATATAAAATAAATAAATAAATAAATATCCCCTTTTTCTGTAACTTCACCATAACTTGCGCTGTGTGTGTGTGCTTGCGAGTGCCTCGCTACTAAGTCGCTTCCAACGCAGCACTAACAGTATCCTGAGCGTATTGTCCGAGCGGTGGGACTCGGTGTTGCTGGAGAGGTGGATGCACCTGCATGCCAGTTCGTCACCATTTATTAAGTGATTATTGTTTTGATCGAATTAATTTTAACCTTAGACCATAATTGTGAATGTGATGTAACTTTATTTTTTATTAACTTTAATTTATTATTTTTTATTAACTTGATTTTTTTATTTTTTTATTTTATTAATTTTAATTTATTATTTTGTATTAAATTTGATTTATTATTTATTTGTTAATGTGTATTGTAATTTATATGGGATAAATTCCTGAAATAAATGATTATTTAATTTAATTTAATTTAATAACTTGCAATCTGAGTTTCCAAATTCGACACTTGACCAGTGGTGTAGCTAGTCCTAAACCTGACCCCTGAATCAAAAGTGAGCTAGAAAGTCTTGGAGCATTTCGACTCGTATCCGGTTTTATCAAAGAGCGAGCGAAGCGAGCCCGAAAATTGAAGCAATGTGGTACCTCTATGTTGTAATATTACTAAGAGATTATAAGAGCAAACAAAATGAGCTAGAACATTGGAGCATGCTGAGTCGGTAAAGGTAGGTACTAGGTAAGTTAAAAAGGGTCATTTTCGAAAAGATGAGCACCCTGACTTGTAGATATATGAGCAGGTTAGATTTTCTGTCATTTTAGTAAATGTATAAAAATGTTTGAGAATTGGACCGCGCCTGTAGATTTAACGTAATTTGTTTCTGTTAATTTTCATTAGGATGTATCATGGGGATGTACTTATTACGGGCCTCTTTTCAAATAGAATTAGATATTTTGGAAAATATTTACCCGTCGCAGTGAGCCCCGTATCATTGATACTGCTCATACGGCGGCCTATGTGAAACCTGTCTCCGAAGCCTGAACGCCTTTGAAAGTTTCCTCCCGAAAACAAAACAGATCTTCTAGAATTTAAATTCAAAGTAGTAGGTATGCAGTACCCAAAGTAACAATCCAATACTGTGATGGAATTTAGATATATTTGGCAGTCACTTTAAAACATGTCTTTACACTTGCACCGTCCGTTAAGCTTTGTAATCGTCTGTTTTTTTTTGGGAAGGCATCTCGCATGTGTACCTAGAATGTTGTCGGCTGCTTAACCGGACTTGCCTGTGGCTCCCTAAATAAAATAAGGTGTTCAGCGAAGGCTTAAAAACTTAAAACTAAAGTGACAACACGCTAAGGGCACCCCTTGTGTGGTTCGGACTACGGACCTCGTTAGGGTCGCGGTCGCTGTCGCTGGAAGAGGGCAGCAAGGGACGGACTGGATCAGAATTATGTAACCGTCTGTCTAGACACCGTACCCTTAGATGATGCATTTTATAAAAGTTAATAGAATACAGTTTTAATAACTTCAAAGGAAAACGCGCCAAGAGCTCCTAGTAGCACATTACATGTCAATCACATACAGTATACTGTATACCTACCTAATAATACCTATTTACTAATACTAAGTCGGCCAAAGTCGTGCTTTTAACTTACCTACTCACATTTTCTATAAAAACATTACATATAAAACATAAAATTGAAATAATATTGTTCATAATAAACAGTAGGCCGCGTAATAGCTTGAAATACGACGGCGAGTCATTCATTTCTCTCGAACTGGTACTCCTGACCTCAGAGGCATGAATCATACGACCTGATACTGCTGAGTGTGCCGAGCCTCCTACGTACACGTATGCTGAGAACTTTACACAATTTATACGTTTCATTCAAAAGTTGATATTGAATTTACCCTGCGCCGATTACCGAGCAAAAAATAATGCAGTTTTCAAGAAACAGCTTCAAGAAAATGTCTAGCTTAGTGGTATCTACTCTTCCGTCGACAAAACGCTTCTCTACGGTTCTCTTGCTAAGCCTGCAGTTGACAACTGAAGACTGACTGAGAAGTACAATACTGTCTTCTCGAGGTGCTAACGCTATTTTGCTCAATCTTCTCGATACGCAAGTACTCCACATACGCAAGCCTACCGCTCTAGCAAGGACGCCGTCCTTTACCGTTACAAAAAAATATTGCTGAAATTCAAACTTAGAATGGTCGCAGTATACCACCACCGGCGCCAGACAGTTACACCATACATTTAATGTACAGTCTAGTCTTTTATATCTTGGGCAGTCACCATACACAGATTTCATCTCCACGTTATTTTGGCGACAATACGTGACTGTGCCTTATTTGGACGTCTTTATACTTTTTCAGCTCGACTTGTGCCTTAAAAAATATTTATCTCTCTTTATGGTAGCTGTAAAGTGTCTATTGTTGTTACAAGATGTTAAAATTAAACGGAATGACGATAAAATCTTGCCTTTTTAGTAATTATTTGTTCAAAAGGCGGTTGCAGTTGCAGGAGCTATTCTTTTTTGCTAGCCAACTTATGCAAAATGGTAATTAAGGAAATCGGATCACTGGATGATAGCTCTTCTTTTTATAATAAGTCCGTGAATCTGCTTGTTTATATTTCCTGTTAGACTAGTATAGTGCATTTGCTCAAGGAGAAGCTATGATTACAGAATCTGATAATTTATCGCTGATTAGAAGGCGCTTTATTAGAAGCGTTAGATAATATCACCAATGAGTGATTGATTTCAATCATTAATCATTAACGTCTTAGGCATTTCATAACTATTTTGGGAGCCATTTCGGAGGTAATTTAGATTTCAATACGTTTTATTCTTGAACGTGTCAAAAGTTTCTCTCATCTCTGCCATCCCCCAATGAGGACAAGTGTGATGTTAAAGTATGTATAGGTAGGTCTGTAACTCGAATGAAGCAATGGTCGCCAGAATAATTCTGCAATAGCATTGCACGCAGGAGCCTTTAAATATGTATTCGAATTTAAATTTCACCCAGTTACAACGACAAACTTGGAAAAGTAGGTAGGCCAAAAGGTCAAGTAGGTCTACAGCAGATAAAAATAAATTGCAAGACTTGAACTTTGTTAAAATTAATTACGATACACCGTGACACAGACAATTTACGCCTAAAGCTCTTAACATCATACATGCTTCCATTTTAGGAGAGCGGACGACCGGTTGTGCCTTATACGGCGCGTTTTTTGGCTTTCGAAAACATTTGCGAGATATCGGACTCCTTGGATCGCGTACTCCTTAATGAGTAGGTACCTACTTACATACCGAGTGTAGTTAGCCAAATGTTAAAACAATATTGATGTTACGGTCGCCCGGACGTGCGAACTTCTTCGGGAGTTACGCGTGAAGTGAACCTTATCGCGGTTTCCAATTTATTGTGATTTGTTTGTAGCAGGCTTAGCATGATGCTTTATATTTCTACTCTTCAGTAGAATTGAAATCGCTTGTAAGTCTACATTTCTCGGTACAAACCTGTTTTTTTTTGTGTGGGAAATCATCAAATACTTTCTCCCGCTCTGGGTGGAGCAGGAGGGCTTGTCAGACTTTTACTGACTAAATTAAACCCACCCGTGTTCCCTCAGAAAGTGTCAACCATCTATTCTATACTCTATGCTGTCAACTGTCTATACGGAAACGTCATTTTTGTCTACTCTTCCGACGACAAAACGCTTGTCTACGGTTCTCGTGCTAAGCCTGCTGAAAGTATTTTGCCGGTCTTCAACAATGCTTGTGCGTGAACAAGGTTTTCCAATTTACAAAAACATTGGTGGTTAAACGAAATAACAAGAATAAATCATTAAATGGGATTAAAATGAATAACTTAGATGGTGGTGTTGATAATTTAAATGATTATAATTCTGATTAATTATTTATATAGGTACCTACCTACGCACGGCTACACATCAAGCTATACATTTCCAGTATAAGCTGATCTCGCATTGTATAGGATTTCCGTACCTACAGTGCGAGATCAGCGTAAACTGGAAATGTATAGCTTGATGTGTAGCCGTGTGTACCTACATTGTACGGGCGGGAATCTTAATTTAATCAACATTTCAACATCAACATTACGACCAAAAAATTTCAAAAAACATAAGATTTGATTTTCAGGGGCTACGCGAGAGCTTACACCTTGACGATGAAGATTGTTTTTCCATACCGTTCCCGCACCTGGGCATTTTCACAAAAATGTATACCCCCTGATTTTCAAGTGTCCCTCGAATTCGATTAAATTTTATTTATGAAGTAGTTGCCAGAATTATTTACATTTTTCATCAAAGTGAATAAACGTATACAATATTTTGTTATTTTAACAAAAACTTTAAGATAATCTCTAATTAATTTAATTTAATTAAAAATAACAACTGATAAATGGGTTATTTTGCGCTGTCCCCTGCTTAGTCTTCCGAATATAATACCATATTTCTTGAGTTTTTTGTAAGAAAGATATACTTTTTTAAGGTTTTTTTAGTCCAGGATAAGCAAATATTCTGATAATAAGTAAAATATAAAAACGAAATAACAAAAAAAAATAAACAAAAAATAAGAAAGAAAATCCAAAAAATGGTCCTTCCCGGAACATTCAGTTTTGTCACCCATTTTTCTAACAAAATGTTTACTGTAGTTTGAGTAGTTATTGCATTACTGTCAACACCATAGCTGCCGCTATGCAACTAGTCAGGTTAGAAGCCGTCAGTGTCAAAAAACTGCTCAGAAGGAGTGCACGCGTGTTTGCAAGCCGCAGGGAACGAATTCTTGTCTCAGGTATGTGACCATATTTTGTCTTATTTACATCTATTTATCTTGTGGATTTTACTTAATTAGTTTTAAAATATTATGTTAACTAAGTTGAACAAAAGTTTTGATGAATTTAAGTATTGTGGCTATTTTTAAACAGTTTTTATTACTAGAGGATAATCAAATGTGACTTCCGTTGTGTGACTATTTGGGCGGTCACATACATGCTGAACGAAAAATCACAACATGCCTGAACACATAAAGCACAGTTTACATGGCAATTTTCTTGTCCTATTATAATATTTTTCTAAGACCTTTTTGACTGAGTACCAAACCACGGCAAAGTAGATTAAAAAGAATCATTATTGAAAAACAACTTGAACTATTTGATGTTGTACGTTTATATGTTAAATTTTAATGTTACTTGTATGGGTGTATATTTTATGTTCGTATATTTGTAGGTTTAATTTTAGTAGTACCAAATTTTGTTTCAGGAATATCAACTTACATCAAAATGCCTCTTACCGGGGATGAAAAAACTAGACGTTTTAGGGAAAAACTAAAACGTGATCGCCCAGAAGAATATAAAGCTCAATGTAAAAAATTTTTACAAAGAATGAAAAGCAAAAAAAAGAAAATATCAGAAATGACGGAAGAAGAAGCAGATAAGCTATCTATCTATCTAAGCAACGCAAAAAATGGAGAGAGGAAAAAAAAGGAGCAATATGCAGAAAAACAAAAAGCAACCAGAACTAAGAAATGTAGATAATTAACCTTGTATAACTACGAAAGATAAAAATGAAACAAAAATCAGAAAAAAATGTAAACAATTGTTAAGAAAATGCAGGAATTTGTTGACGCAGGTTAAAAAAATTCAAACTCAAAGAGAGGCTTACAAAAAACGATACCAGCGTCTTAAGCAACGTAGTACGAAAAAGATAGCGGACTTAGAAAAAAATGATTTACCTTTTTTATTTAATAATAAAAATGTGATGCCTTAGGCAGGAACTGATTGTGATAATTTTGTTAAAACTTAAGTACTTAATGCTAATGTTATACATAAACTTATATGTTTTAATTGTGCCTGCGTACTTTTCTTCGCCATGTAAACGCACCCTTTCCCTTTTTAGGCATTCGGTTGTGTGACTGTCCCTATATTACGGAGCTGAATTTCTTGATTATTTGAGTAGATTTTACATTTAATGACCTTCAAATTACTCTCTCAAATGGAAAAAGATTCTTTAGTATAATATTTGTGGCCTTTTCTCTAAAAATGTATCAAAAAATATGAAAATAAAGATAATTATGACAGTTGAAGTAACAGAAGTCACACATTGAATATATTATAGTACTTTTAATATGCTTAGATACAAAAATTGGAAATGGTGAGTGTTTTTTTTAAATAACATGAGCATTTAAAAGTCATTAAATAGAAAAAATCTAAAAATTCTTATAATTTACACCGTTTTCTCAGCTACTGAATATAGTCACACAACAGATATAAATTTGCGAGACTTTCCGTTATGTTCTAATATTTTTTACAGTATTTCCGTTTTAAACCCATAATCTTTTATCTTTTCATAAAGGATATGGAATTTCTGTTCTAAAGAGACCAAAGACAGTTTAAAATATAATACTTTCAAAAAAGCATTATATTTCAAGGTGGGGGTACATTTTTGTGAAAATGCCCACCTACGTTTTTATTTTAGTAGGTAAGAATGTCCAGTACCGGAAATAAGATAGGGTAGGTATGAAGGGGCGCCCCTTCATTAAAATTTCTGGCGCCTGCATATAGGTATTATAAACTTCTTTCATGTACTCGCCCCTTAAATTTTCTTATTTCTTCTCTAACTTTTCTGCATAAGTCCAAAAAATACTCCTACTACTTTATGAATGTTTGGAAGAAAACGCAGCCGACGCGGGCCGCGGGGTCCTATAAATTTTTAAACGCGCTTCACTCGCTCTTGCATCCATAGATTCCCTGAATTCAAAGTCTGTACGTACCTATTAACCTAGGTAACTCTTTATTCTTTAAATGTGGTCCAAAAAAATTTCGAGCTTAGTAAAGCCAAAAAAGAATAGGTTCACCCACAGAGAACAACTCTGCTTACCATTTGGAAAATGGTTGTGTTGTTATTTTACCGCGTTCCAGTTAATTTATTTGTATTTAAGCATGTATACCTACACCTTCTAAACATATTTGATGATTTTAACGATATTTAATGGGCTATCCGGTGTTGGTATAATATTTTGATTGAAACAAAAATAATGTAACTGCGACACAACGACCGACAACCGGTTTGCAACGCCATCTATTTTTTTTCTCCGACTGCTTGTCTGTCATTCCGGTCAAGACAATGGCTACGTTCCAAATTAAGTTTGGAATTGAGTGCGCTCATCGTGAGCGCTGTCAAAAATGACAGTTGTGCTGTTTTTGAGTCATAGCATAACTTTAGCTAAATTAGATTTACTAGAAAAATAAGAAGAAGAAATTAAGTTTTATGTGGTGTGTATAGGTTTTAAGGTTGAGTGAGCACTGTTAGCGCGCTCACGAGCGTTCTTTCCGTATTGTTGACCAAAATTACAATTCTTAGCTGTCATAATCGTGTAATTACTAACTCGGAATCGGAACACAAATTGTTGATGTGAGCGCTGTGAGCGATATTTTTACACACTTTATATTAGCTTCACTTGTATGTGTGTTTGTTTGTATGGAACCGACTCCTTTGAGAGCGATATTGACCCACTTTAAACGGTCAGATTTCATTGAAACTTTGTAAACTTGTCGAGGACCAATGCCAATTCAATAATTAAAAAAAAAATGAGAAAAAAAAAAGAAAAAAACACGTTTTTGTAGTTAGCAGAACTAAAAAATTTAAAATAAATAATAGTTTAACAAACTAAAAAACACGCTTTAAAAACCAAACTAAAAAAGGAGAAAATAATTTAAATCAATTAAAAAGCGTGGGGTGCTTGACATTATTTGATTATAAAAATACCTCAAAAAGCACCCCACGCTTTTTAATTGAATTAAATTATTTTCTCCTTTTTTAGTTTGGTTTTTAAGCGTTTTTTAGTTTTTTAAACTATTATTTATTCTAACTCGGAAAGCGGCCCTGAGTTTGCCTTTGACATTCCTTCTGTCATTCAACGTCATCATTAGCCGAATTTACATTTATTATTTCAATTTTACAGGTAATAAATTAAAATACACAAATGCCTGTACTAAAACAATGAGGTGACGTGAATCTAATAAAAACCTAATCACTTATGCATTCCAATCAGTAAGTTACATACATTTAAGTACATATTATATTATAACGATGGTTGGCGTTCCGGTGAAATTCGGTTCAATATTATCGTTCTGTTTTGTGTTGTACGCTGTTTATTACCGCAAGAATGATATTGGAGACGTGAGACTGTCCCCTGTGAAGGAGCATTTGCTGTTTTTGGAGAGCGAGAACAAGGTCGGTGTTGGAAAGCAACAGCCGAAAGTCGCACTTGGCTATGGCGCGTGCCACGATCTGTTCGTGAACGCAACTTCACTATTGGACTACAAAGACCTGAAAGGAAGCCCTGAACATTTCAATGAGATCTCGAGCAAGGAAGAGTTCCTCAAAAGTTTCGCGTATTTCTTCAAACATGGCGCTGCTGCTGAGTAAGTTATCTGAAATCTTTTAATAACCATTACAAGTATGTTTAACTTTTGGAATAGTTAACGCTGATAAGAATTACAAAGAAGTCCATTAATTTAGTGATAATTTAGTCCTTAATGTAATCTACATTAGGTTAATTTTGTTTTGAAAATACATTTTATTGTTGACCTGCTAACCCAGAACATTTTAATACAGACATTTAACCACATACCTACTGTTATTATTCCAGGCGCTTTGTGTCCAATGGAAAGCTGTACGACGATTTAATAGAACAAGCCTTAAAACTGCCTGACTCAAGATGGGCTATCGGAGGCAATGCTCCACTAATGGCCAAGCGTTTCTACATAGAAGGCTGGAAAGTGCTGTTTGCAGCAAAAATGAGCAAGAAACTGAAGAAATACATTCCAAATGATATTCAGATTGTTGGTGGAGAAGAAAATGAAGAAGTCCGAGATGATGTTCACATGATCCTTGAGTATAAGGCTGATGAGAAGTTTGGTGCTCTGAAGGCACCACGAGCAAATAGATACATAGTACATAATGATGAGAACAATCCCCTGCTCAGTTCCCTGGAGAAGTTTGATGCACACTTGCCAGGCTTCAGTCCTCACTTACTAGTCATTAGTGGACTGCAGATGATGGACAACTATCCTTTTAAAGTTGGAGATGGAGTAGGTATGTCTAAAATTACTTTCTTTTTTTTTGGAAACCTTACAGCTAGGCATGTACAATAGTGCATTTTTTAATCATTGAATATAACAAGTTTTCTCAAAGAGTTGTAATTATGAGCTACTGGGTAGTATACGGTGTTAGTTACCGTGGAGTTTCTTGCCGGCTCTTTTCCATAGGAAGCGACAAATTGGAACGCACCTAGCTTCTGACAGTTCATAAGTGTCCATGCAGGTTTATGTGAAATAAAATATTTTGATTTTAATTATTTCAGTAAAAAATTTAATTGCTGCAGGTGATACATTAGTCAAGATAATGTGTTGATAAATAACCTACAACAGCCAGTTTCATTTCTAGTTACAACACTTGCATAACTAAATAAAACTTACAAACTTGTAAGATAGCAGGTTTTTTACTGCTTTGTTAAGCTGATAAAATTAATCCTTTTATTGTTTACAGACTTAAGAGCTGAAAGACTGAACTTAGTTATGAAGCAAATCTTGTCACAACCACTGACTACACTGGCCCACTTTGAAATGGCAAGTTATGTTGACTTGGATCTCCTCAAACAGCTCACTACCAAAATACTGCCATTTGTTGACTCAGTAGGTATGAACGAACAAGAATTAACAAATCTCTACAGTGTCCTCGAATATGGTGAAGTTAGTATTGTTGCCGACTCCAACCCAAGAATAGCAACAGCCTTAGATCAAATGCGCAAAACCTTTTTACTGATAAGACGCCAGAACCAACTCTATCAGAGCAAAAGAAAGTTATCACGCATTCATGTACATACTTTAGCTTACCAAGCAATAATGACCGTCAAAAACTCAGACTGGAAGAGAACTGAAGCTGCCGCTGCTAAGGCATCATTGACAGCTCACAGATATGTGTGTAACAGCCAAGTTATTGCCTTGGATAAATGTAAACTGCTACTTGACGACAGTTTCTCTACCACTACAGATAATGATAACACCAGTAGGGTGTTCTTCGAACCTACAAAACCTGTGTCTTGTTGGGAAGAAGAGGTTGACGGGGAGACTGTTGACATTTGTGTGGCTCCCGTACTTATATGCACTGAAGCCCAGTTGACTGCTGGTGCTGGAGATAATATCTCTGCAGCAGGACTAGTGTTGCAAGTCGAAAAATAAACATGCCACTAAAAAATATTGTCATAATGAATTTAGTTCATTGACAATACTTTGTTCATTCCATTGAATATTTACATATGTATGGTGCCATTCTATCAGGATGATCTTATTAAATATCTAATATTTTATCAATGAATAATTATGACTAGGAATTAATAAGTTATTTATTATTATAATTATGACATTTCACTAATTTATTCAATTGACAGAAGTACAAGACTGGTGGATAATTTATTTATTTTAAAAAGTTTGTATATAGGCAAATTGTATTTGGTTTTGCAATATTTTAATTAATTTATCTGTTAGTTTATTACATAAATGACTATATACTAAATCTGAAATGAGCGTAAGAACAAAATCTTATTTTTTTTTCTATTACATTGCATTGCAAAACTAGATTATGATATTTTTATACTTTGTTTTATATTGTGAATTAAAATGCTATTTCTTGCAATATTTACATAATAAAGTTTTCAAAGTTGTTGGTACTTACCTACCTATACTAAATAAGGTAAAAACTTTTGCAAAATTCCTAAAATTGTAATTGTGTAGTTTGCGGTAAATTGTTGTTTGAATAAAATAATTTTTATAAACAATGTTTTATTTTATAAAAACGTATGTACAGTTTTAAAATACATAGTAATTGTCTACAAACAATTTGATAAAGTAAAATACATGAGTTAGTTCAAAGAGAATTCATTAAAACTAAAGTGTGCGTTACGCCAGCGGAATGTTGTCGCTTTTCAGGATTTCGGCTTGACAGATAATTAGTAACACGTCTCGTGTAAATGTGCCCGAAATTTAGAATGTGTGCATCCAGCCGATCCAAAGATATTCAAATTAACAGATTCCGCTGGAGTAACGTTACCCCAGCGGCAAGTGTTTTAATCGGTGGTTGTAGCTCAATACAAACTAGCTACTTAGATCTCATTTGTGCCTAATTGTGCCCAAAAAATGAAATTTGTGCGTCTTGAGGTTTCAGAGTTATTCAAGATGCCGCTGGGGTAACGTTTAGCAAATTGCTGTATCTCTTAAACGGCATGATATACAGCTACGATTTTTTTTACGACGGTGGGTCTATGTTGTGAAATTTTATTTTTTCTATAATCTACACCGTTGGAAAATAAGAAATTGTTTTTCAAAAACCCTAAAATCGATTCTTGCGTTTCTATGAGAAACCCTAGAAACTTACCTACCAATTATTGCGGTGTGTACCTTTTATGAACTGAAAGCATCATGCAAAATTAGATGTTTCTATTCCAACTCCTCAGAGAGTTGTTTCATTTTAATTAAAATTGGGCTACGCTAAAATGCACGGAAGAGAAAAAACATGGAATTGCAAAGTAGGCGTGGCACGCGTGCCACAATTAAGCGTTGTTTGTTACGCTAACTTGGTCCCAGTCGTGTTCTGACATCGCGTCGAGTTGCTAGTCTCGCGACAAATTTATTTTTCCGTAGCTGTACCGTATTGTTCCATTTTGGAGCGCAAAAATGATAGTAGGAGAATAAATCTTAAAAATTGAGGTGTTTCGTACCATCGATATGTACGGTTTTATTTATTTTCTAATCAAATCTTAGTTAATTTCAATTTACTAATAATTTAATATAACGTCTGGTTAAAATCAACCTTACATGATTAAAATAAAGTTTATTTTAGATTGATTGTATTCTCTATTTCATTCTGGAAAGTACTTCGCTACTCAATTAGTGATGCAGTCGGGTCGGATGTTGGTTATATCGATGGATATCGATAAAATAAAATTAGTCATTTAATATTTATTGCAAAATAACATTCCAATACCACTATAGGTCGCTTAACATTCATACACGAAATTTATTTTAAGAAGTGTATTATGTTGCATAGATGCTTTATAGCAAAAATGTAATCAAACTTTAACATAATAACGCAATTATTATAATTTTAATGATGCCTGAGACGTTGCATTGCATTGACTAATCGGTCATTTCGGTGTGTAAGATCATTCAGTCATCAAACCGCCTCAATGACAGTACAACAAATATTTCAACGCCACTCCAGTGCCACTGGTTCACCGTTTTCGAAAATCATTAAGTTTTTTAATCAAGTCAGTTATCATGTTTTATTATTATCACTTAAAAATATGGATTGAATTGAAATTAAATTAAACACAGTAATATTTTTTTCTCCTGTTCATTGTTTTATTGGTATTGTTTTCAATAGTATTATTTTTATTTCAGTTATTTATTTTATTTTCAAATAACACTACGTTATTCTTCCTACAGTTTTATTACTGAACTCTCAACAAGACACCCAATTTTTTGTTTAATTAAAAAAAAATATCCATCGATATCGATAATGTAATTAAAATTCAATGCATGTGCGGCATTGGTCGAGTAGCAATAGATATCGACCTATGACGCGAATGTCGACCTTATTTTTATGCGAATTAAGTTTAAAATTGGGACCACTGAGAATACTGCCATCTATGGTCGAGTAGCGGAATTTACTCGGCAATCGAATCTAGTTTGACTTTAGATTACAAAACGTTGTAAATACTTTCTGAGCTAAAGTAAAATAAATCCTATCTACAGAGCCTGAAGGTTTATTTCCAGATGTAGGATCTATGGCTTATGCTAGTTTTGACTAAAACTAAAACGACAAATCAAACGAATTGTTTATTTGTAGTGCATTATATGATTATCGGATTATGTGTGTGAGTTTGGAGACAACGGTTCCTATAGTAATTTTGTTGCATTGCAGTTCCACCTGTTTTTTCTCTTCCGTGCTAAAATGTAACACTCGAATACGAGTACTTATATGAGTTATTATTAAGTGACGGTAATTATGATTCGACAAATAATTAGTACCTTTATTCAATTGTTTATCCTTAAAGTTTCAGCTGAAAAATCCTTGTAAGTACTCAGATATAAGAAAAAAAAACCATAGGAAAAGAAATTTCATGACTAACCGAACAGATTCGAATGGCTGTATAAAAGCTGCCGCGCAGTAAATTGTGCCAACCTTCTTAAATTTGTAGTATTATAATTGAATTTTGATGGGTACGGGTGCCTATAAATGATTTAAATACCTTTTTACTTATTATTACATAAATATGTACCTAACGTAGAGAGTTAACAGACTTTATTGACGAGTTTATTACAAACATAACGTTAATAAAGATTGAATAGTAGATTTTGAACATAACTCCATACTTACCGATAATAAGGTTCTCATAGACTGATAACGTCACTTAAATGTTACGAATGATTGTTACTTAGTAGTTTTATAATGGTTTATATAGTTTAGAGTACCTCTCCAGTTGTAATAATTAGATGAAGATAGTTAATAAGGATCATGTGAGCCTTGCGTGGCCACGCAAGGCTCACATGATCCTTATTAACTATCTGGTTCGAATCCCACTTCTGAGATTTTACTGGTCTCAGAAGGGTGGGCGTGGAATAAGTAACTCGTAACTTCGGAATTGTGTTACAGGTTTATTATCAAGAATAATAGTGTTGCAACTAGCTCGCCGGAGTGGACAGTTCCCGTCTCGGCTAGGAACTTCTACCTTTAAAGCCCCGGGTCGGGGGATGTTAGGTAGGAGAGGGCACATGTCACGCCCCTACCCGTGTTATTGATTGGGCGAGCTAATGACGGCCCGCCCCCTGGCCACGCAAGGCTCACATGATCCTTATTAACTATCTTCATCTAATTATTACAACTGGAGAGGTACTCTAAACTATATAAACCAATATAAAACTACTAAGTAACAATCATTCGTAACATAAATATGATGTATGATGAATAAATTACTGAGTACTAATTATCTGTTAAGCCGAAATCCTGAAAAGCGACAACATTCCGCTGGCGAAACGCACACAAAACTAAAAACAATAATATTTTAACACACAATTTATATCCTAGTTTATGACTAAAACAAGTAATCTATGTACTAATATTGGCAGATCTATTTCTAATATGTATGATGAATGTTATTTAATAATAACACCAAACAAACACAACATTTAGTTGTAACAATGCTTAGCTTACAAAATACTTAGGTATACGATTGTGCAACGACAACCACCAGGTATATTTCATTAACTAATGATATGAAAAGGGTGACATATTTATTTAAATCTAATTTTAAAACTCCTTTTGTTTTTTCTAGATTTACCTTTTTTTTTACTTAAAGTAAAAAAAAATATTATACCACAACTTGGTCAAACAAATAAGAATAAAATTGAAATTCCACTTTTGAATTAGGAATTATCTAATGGTGCTCATGAGCTCATGACAAGTTTAAATTAAAATAAATAAAGATTTGGTCAGTGTTAACACATACTTTCATAGCTAAATCCTAAGTATATTCAAATTTACTATAGGTAGGTACATACATTATTCAAAATTAAAATATAGAATACAGAGCTAAAATACTTAATTACCTACTAAATAAAACATTGGATTGGGAGTTATGTTTAACTACCAATGCCACCTACAATAATATACCAAAATGTCTGTCTCTTACAATGTAGTCATTGTAAGAGACAGACATTTTGGTATATTATATATAGTATGTTCAGAAATACAAAAGAAACTCTCCTATAGAATAGGAAGTACTTCATAAAATTGGTATTTAGACAAAAAAAAAACCAAACAGGTATGTAATTACAATCCAGAACAAGGGAATTTGTTTAAAAACGGTTTAAGCTCAAGGTGATTTTAAAACAACATTCTGGTTTATCAGTAAAACAAGACTGCAAGCAGGAATAGGGACAGAACTAGAACAGAATTGCAACATAGAATTAGCAGGTGTATACATGTATTTTGTTGGAAGGCCTCCCACAAGGTGGACCAATGTGTGGCCAGTAGTGTAGGCCACAGGAATTCGTTGTATGCAAAAAGCACAGCTAGTCACACTAGCCGTACTTGGGGGGAGACCTATGACTGAATTGATGATGATATATTTTGTCGGTAACAAAAACTGTAATGAAATACCTGAGTCCTTGTTCACAACAAACTATATTAAATCAATGCTACAAATCCTCACCCAGGTCTGTCCTTACCGCCTGGAGCCCTAAAACAAATATTTTCAAAGCAATTTCCAATTCTTGATAGGTGTGTATGTTTGTGTTGCATACAAAACTTATTTTCAGTCTTAACAATTTGAAATTTAGATAATGTCCATACATAATTTTTACTCATCTTTATCAGAAAATTTGATCCTCTTGTTTGGTGGTCTTGCTGTAGCTTTGTACGGGTCGTAGAGACCACTCTTGATGAACCTCTTTGCTGCTTCTACATCCACCACTGGTCTCTTTTCGTGATCTTTTACTTCTTGCCACTTCAACATCACAGCTTTTATTCTTTGAAGCTCATCTTTTATGGGGTGCTTTGTCGGATCAATGCCTTGTATCCTCAAATTAATCCAATGGAGGGAACTCAAGGAGAAGGCTAAGAATAAATCGAGTTCTATCTGTGCAGGCAGTGTCAAAGAATCATATTGCTCCTTGAGCGGCAACAATTGGTCCAACACCTTTTGTACTTCCATTAAATTGTCCTTGAGGGTCTCGTAGTTGTTGACGAAGTCTTTATCCTTGGCTAACTCGCCGTATTTTAAGTCCCAATCCATGTTTGCACTGCTTCTAATATTATCACACCACCTATGATAATATTTCAAAGATAAATGTAGCTTTTTGTAGCGGGATGCACAACTGAACGATCAGAAGGATACCACGTTTTTAAATTTTAATCCAATTTATAACCTGACCCTGAGTTCTGAAAATACAAATTGAAAAATGACAGACAGAACAATTCGTAGACCGGAACAATTTGACTTCAATTGACATAATGATGATTGCTGATAGAGGTGTTACTAATATATTCGTATTAGGTATACGTAATAGGTACACGGCAGAAGTTTCTTAATAGGTAATCCGCATGTTCTCTTATTAGGTTATTCAATAATAGTCAAATAATAGTTTCGTACTTTCGTACCTATTCTCCGCGGCGCGGCAGCGCGACGCGACACCCGCACACCTACCCTCCCCCCGCCCCGTTGCGGGATAGTGCGATGTTGCTATACTTCTCTCTCAACGCATCGCTCGGATTCGCTCGCCCCTTGGCGCGCGGCGGCGCGGCGTTGGCGATTTTGTACGAATAACATATTCGATCGATCGTTATTCGATGAGTAGTATACACCTCGCGTTTTGTATGAAAGCTTCGTGGATAAACAGAGTGACAGCAAGCAATCGACATCGATTAAAGATTAAAAATTGTTAAACAAATATGCAATGGTATTATGGTACGGAGAATAGGGAATAATGTTATACGTCAGTGCAGGAATAATGCCTATTATTTTAAAATATCGCACCTACGGTGCTATAACGTCACTTATGTATCTGACGTATTTTTTCAGGAGAAGCGTTTGAAAATTGAACATCCTATTAAATTGTATAGTTTTACTCGACTAAAAAAATAAATTGATAATATTGAAACTAAACCATTAAACCTTACTTTAACATAAAAGCAAACATTTCACTGTTTACTATTATGAAGATATAAACGTTTAAAAATTACAACCCTCGCAGAAGTGACGTTATGGGTCTAGAAAATAATTTATTCGTCAATTATGTCAAAGCAAATAAAACACGTCATCATGCATTTCTAAAAAATATTTATTCAAATAGCAAAAAAGAGTAACAAAATTTCTGAATTCTAAATAGTAACTTTTATATTAAAGTATGAAGGCAAATTTAATCACCCCATGTCATATTACGATTATATTTATATTAATAATATGCGCGATCATTCAGCTAAATGAGCTAAACATATTATAATCCAGTAACAGTTGAATATTATGTATTTTATGAACAGAAAACTCTCACTATTATACTATTATTTGACTATTACCCAGTAATAGGTATGGTATCATAATATGCGTTAACTAATATATTCAATATTAGGATTACCTAAAAATTACCCTAATATAACATCTCTAATTGCTGACTTGCTGTCAGCTTTGGTATTGCCACTCTACTTTTTGAAGAGGGGCTACTTACGAATTCCATTGATTGAATTACTATTTCATGAAAGTCATTTAACGCATCGTCCGCTTTCGGCGCGGCGCCGGCGCTCCGATTGGCCCTGGGTTGGTGAAGGCCCAATCGGAGCGCCCAACGCGGTTGATGCGTTAATGAGATTGGTGCGAGCAACATTTTTAACGCTTTTCACCATCTCAAGACATTTGTTGGGGAAAATTTTACATAAGTAGTAAAATCGTCGTCACTGTTTTTAGTTTTAAGTATTTTATTGTGATTATTTATTTTTATCAAGTTCACGGAACTGAAGACATGATCAATATCAGAATTTGAATACGTTAAAGATAAAATGATTTCCTTGCCAAATTGTCAATCTCCTGATACAGATTATTTCCCGCTGGGTTTCTGTATTTTAAGATAGTTGTGAAACTTTCACAATTTATCAATTAGCGCTAGATGGTTCTTTTCGGCTAAAGTAACGAAATACGGGTTCAATCAGATCGAAAGTCCTAAATCTAGCCCGAAAAGGGCTCGGGTGGGAAGTTGGCAACACTGGTCTGCTATGGAAATTCTGTTCTAACTACATTGAGGCTACGTTCCGAGTTACGATAATATCGATTTGAGCGTGCTCACACCCGTTCCGAATTCGCGTGAGCGCGATAACGATGTCCCTTGAATCGTCATAGATAACGTCATGACATGTGCCATCTTGCGATGACGCCGACCATGCGTAATGGTATTACTAATATCCACTGACGTATAAATATGATTTATACGTCAGTGCTAATATCACCGTGAGCGCTGTCAAAAATGACAGTTGTGCTGTTTTGGGTTGAGTCGTATCATAACTTTAGCTAAACTAGATTTGAACAATAAACAATACAACAATAATATTTATTAAATTGAAACAATTTCTAGAATCCAAGACATACTACTCAATAAAGGAGTTTTTAGATGACAAATCGATTGCAAAATAAAATTATTATCTGTACAATTCATCAAACATTATGAAATATATACAATATAATACGGAATATAGAAAATCAATACATAAATAATAACATAATTTAATAATAATGCAAATATGTAGACACTAATTCAATCATGCCTGTCTCTCAAAATGGATGTCGGAACGGATCCCGTGGTACTAAGGAGCTGCTCCTCATTGATATGGCCATTAGCCAATAGGTTCGTCGTTCCCGAAAGGATCTTACGACTTGTTGGATAGACAACAAGAAGGCCTATGACTCGGTGCCACATACATGGCTCATGAGGGTGCTGGAATTCTATAAAGTAGATACAACTCTGCGCACCTTCCTGATGTCATGTATGGGGCAATGGAGGACAGTCCTTCGATATCCAGGATAGAGGAATAGCGAGCCGATAAGGATTGAGCAAGGCATATTTCAGGGCGACAGTTTGAGTCCGCTTTGGTTCTGCCTAGCCTAGAATCCTCTAAGCACACTGCTAGAGGATTCAGGTATGGGCTATCGGCTGAGGAGAGGTGGTCAGGTTATATCTCACCTCCTCTACATGGATGACCGAAAACTCTTTGCCCCCAACAATTTGCAACTGATGGAGCTACTGAAGGTAACTGAAACCTTCAGTAGCGCCATCAGGATAGATATTGGTGTGGACAAATGAGCGGTCATGCATGTAAAGCGAGGGGAGATTAAGGAATCCGTGGGAACCCAACTCTCGGATTCCATAAACCTTCGAGCCCTCTCCGCAGCCGAAACCTATAAGTATTTGAGTATGTCGGAACCTTTGGGCATCAATGTTACTGACATGAAGCAATCGTTGAAGGAACGCTTCTTTGGCCGCCTGAAAAAAGTATTTAATAGTCTTTTATCAGGCGGAAACAAGGTGCGTGCCTTCAACGGTTGGGTCATGCCGGTCTTGATGTACTCTTTCGGCATATTCAATTGGACTCAGACCGAACTCGACGCCCTGCATAGGAGGGTCCGTACGCTGCTGACTGCATATTGAATGCATCACCCACGGTCATCGGTATTGAGACTGTATATCCCGCGAAAGTGTGGAGGTCGAGGGTTCTTAAACGCTAAGACCCTCCACAATCGCGAGATATGCAGTCTCAGTGAATATGTCCTACAAGCTGACGTGGGGATGCATCGAGATGTGGTCGCGGTGGACAAAGGCCTCACCCCGCTCTCCTTGGATAAAGAGAACTGGCGCAAGCCTGTAGTACTTGACACTAAAGATCGCATGGAGGTATGGCAGAGTAAGGAGCTTCACGGACGGCCCTACATGGACCCGATGTAGACCTAATTGAGTCCGTAGCCTGGCTGCATTTCGGTGACCTGTTTGGGGAAACCGAAGATTTTGTCTGTGTAATTATGGACGAAGTTATGATGACGAACAACTACCGAAGATTTATTGTGAAAGACGGCACGGTTGACATCTGTCAGGCATGCCACTGTCCGGGAGAATCAATCAAATCAAAATCAAATCAAATCAATTTTTTTTATTTCACATAAGCCTGCATGGGCACTTATGAAACGTCAGAAGCTAGGTGCACGGTTCCAATTTGTCGTTTCCTATGGAGAAGAGCCGGCAAGAAACTCCACCGTTACTCTTTTAAAAATATTTGGCTTTTACAATGTTTTCAAATTACAGTGATAATAGGTATGGGAGGACAGTGCAGGCCAGTCAATAAGTACCAGGTACTTAGAGGAGTGAAAATACAGAATAGAAAAACGTCTATAAATCTAGTCTCTAAGGCCTACAACGTTATCTCATTCAGAATATGTAAAAGAATCTACCTATATAAAATGAATCTATTTGAACCAAGTGACATGATTTCGATGACAATCAGTAATAGTAAATAGTCGAAAGTAAAATTGACGTATAATGTCAAATAATGACGAGAATATGTCAGACATTGTAAAAAATAAAAAGAATAAAAATTAACATTGCAATTTGTGTCGCGACGTCTGCCGGTATATGTTCAGATTCTACTATTTAAAGGAATCATACGATACTAGAGTATTATGTTGATCTCTTCTGAGGGTGTAACCTTAGGCAGACGTAGCGAATAAGAAAAAAAATATTGTGTGTAACTTTTACCTGAGTTTACTTTATTTGCTTCGCTTGTTAATTCTTTATGGAGACAGAACACGAAACGCAGAGCAACAAGACTTGAACACAGGAGCCACTTTCACCATCTGTAGATAGTTATGTAGAAAATGTGAATGCAGAACTTATGCGGAAGATGACAGAGAATGCTATAGACAAATCGATGTCTTTTGTCGCATTCACACAAGAAAAAGAGCAACTTACGCCGATGTCGTGCAAAGAAATGAGACAGAACGATGAGATTTTTTGTTTCACGGCGCGTGCCACATTTTTGAAGGTAGAAACAACTTCCGTTTTTTCATTTTTGTTTGAAGTTGGCGTTCTTCTCCGCTAGGAGTATATGTGTTCTGTGGGTGTAGCGTTTTAAGGTGATAGTGATAGTGGAACGAAAAACAACCGACTTCCAAAAAAACACTACAAAGTGAAAAATAACTTTAATTTCGGAAGTCGGTGTCTTTGGAGCTGTATTTGAATTTTTTGTCACCGCCTTCCGAAATTAAAGTTATTTTTCACTTTGTAGTGTTTTTTTGGAAGCCGGTTGTTTTTTTTTTTGGAAAAAGTTTTTATTTTTCACTTTTTAGTGGTTCACATGTGCTTACCCCTTCACAGCATACCGGCGCGATGTTATGTTATGAACTGGTGTAAGCAATAGACAGAGATGAGATTTCAGCAATCCCAGTGCATTTGCTATCATTTATTGAGGAGTTCCGTTGCCTATCTCCAAAGTTCTTCATCAAATCTTCACCAAATTGAAATGAGACCACGACGAGAAAGTACTCTTCCAAAAAATACCTAAATCGCTTTGTGTGCCTATAAAATTTGAAGAGCTCTCTATTTCTCCAGGATCCCATCATCAGATCCTGACTTGATGATCATGGGACCACCTGGGAAGTATACCCTTTCAAACAAAAAAAATAAAATCCAAATAGGTCCAGCCATCTTCGAGTAATCGGGGAACATACATAAAAAAAAAAGGTTTCGACGAATTGATAACCTCCTCCTTTTTGAAGTCGGTTAAAAATAGCAGACTTGTCTTTTCATTCGTAAGTATAGCACTTTTTATCTGTAACTAGGCTATCAATAACATTGTATTGTGTTCATACATTGTGTATAAAGTACCCTAGATGTAAATTCATCGATAAAAAGCACAAAAATATCAATGATTAAATTCTAAACTAAGAATTTTGGTGCTGCCAACTTTTCCATAAATTATTACCCGCTATTACGGGAAATATGTATCTTGCAGTGTATTTCCTAATCCAAATTCCATGATTCCAGATAGATCCTGCCGTTGCCCTACTGCCGTCGACTAGTGGTCAAAAGCCAGTTGAAGAAGTCTACACTCCAGATTCGGAACAACCGTCAATAGTAAGTATCACAACCAATAAAAATTGTGTATGTAACAAAGTTATGATTATTAAGCATTTTTTTATTTATTTTAGGACACGACTCCAGAGTACACTCGCACCTTGCGAAAGAAATGGAAATACTCGGAAAAATTATCATTCAAGCGACTGAGAAAATGAAAGGCTTTTCGAAAAAAAAGTAGGCGTTTACCGAAAAATGTCACTAAACTATAAAATGTGAAGAAAAGTCTTTTATAAGTGAAGAAGATGGGATTTATTGGAATCTATTGACCCTGCCAATAGAGACTCCTTGAAAAAAAATTTGAACCCCGCTTCCAGTGGTAGAAAATATTCACGAGCTTTACGCAAATTCGCTATTTGTTTGCAGTTTATAAAATTTTCATACGAAGCTTATTTTATATAAAGGACAAAAACGTGTAAAATCAATAAAAGCTAATTGAAAATAAACTTTTGTATTATTTACTCACAAAGCCAGGTACTATTATCACATAACAAATGGTACTTATTTAGAATCACATCATCATCCATCGTCATTCTCTCCTGCTCTCAACGCAATTTAATTGAGTTCAGGAGCATGTCTTCATCCATACATCACATGCCTTTACCGATGATAATAATCGATTTATCAGTGTCACTTTCAGCTTTCTCTTGTTTTCCACTTTCACAAATTGTGGGGTAAATTTTTCCTCGCTCGGTAACCCTAAATAAATATGACGTATTTTTTTCTGGCTCTTTCTGCGACACGCTTTGCAGGCGTCTATAGCATTCTCTTCTCTGTCTCTGCCAGGGGTGCGGGTTGTTCGAAAGAGATACCGCGGCCTCTGGCACACAGGCAACTGAGGGAACACGGGTGGGTTTTAGTCAGTAAAAGTCTGACACGCCCTCCCGCTCCACTCAGAGCGGGAGAAGGTATTTGATGATTTCCCACCCAAAAAAAAAAGCATTCTCTGTCTACGGTCAAAACTTTTTGATTTCTGAACGCAGCCAGCTCTATCTGTCAAAGTCAGACTAATGTCAATTTTGCCTCCAACTTTTGTGAAAAAGGTGTGACTCGCAAATAAAAACGTATAACATCATTTATGTTTAATTTCATCGGCCTCTGGCTATAAATAATAACGATGGACCCAGTGCTCGAGACACAGATACAGAGATGAAAACTGCAGATTGAGAGAGATTGAGTTTTCCTGTGGAGCCGGTATTAAAACGGCAGATCGGCGGCGTGATCAAACAACATACGGGAGTTGTGCGATTATTAGAAGCGGAGTCTGGAGGTGGTCGTACGGAGACGAGATTATCAGGCATCAGGCCCGAGGCCAGAGGCCCAGGGTGTAAAAAATTGATACGCGTTGAAGATGGATTCCACAGCATCACCATCTATCAAGCTGGTAGGGCAGACAAATTGGATCCATACTGAGAGGGGCTGACTTGTTCTCATTAGTGAATGGCACAGAAAAGCAAGCCGAAAATGTTAAGACTTGGACGTCAAAAGATGCAAAGGCACAAACTTATTGTGTCCAGACTAAGTGAAGCAGTCATGGTCCATGTGCTGACTTGTGAGACGGCGGAGGCAATGTGGGAAAGGCTCAATAACGTTTATGAAGCCAGTTCTGCAACAAGCACCTTGATGCTACAACACTGGTTCTTTCAATACAAATATGAAGACGGGGACTTGTCAACTCATTATCAAAACTACAAGAAATGGCTTGTCAACTGAAACAAGCTGGTGAGTAGGTATCAGAGAAATTCCTCATCACTAAAGTGCTGATTTAGTTACCAGAAACTTACAGTAATTTTATCTGTGCATGGGATAGAGCGGTGGAGAGCGATAAACAAAATTGATGCATTGATTGCTAGACTTCTTATATAGGAAGAGAGACTGAAGGCAAGAGATAAAAATGATAAAATACAAAAGGGAGCAAATTCAGCTTTTTATGCACATCAAAATAAGAAAAAAAATTACAAAGAGATGTTTTATATGTGGGAAGGGTGGACATTATGCACAGCAAAGTAAAAATGAGGCTGAGAAACGTAAATGTTTCGAGTGCAACAAGATAGGGCACCTATGTCCTAGGAAGGAAACAAAACAACAATAAAAATAGCACGAGATTACATCATGAAAAATCATCAACAACAAAAAAGGGTAATGCATCTACGATGACATCCAACTATCAAAGTGACGTAAACGCGAAGTAGTGAAGACGTGAACCGGAACATGAGTGACATTAACATTGACGTTTCGAGTGAAAATAGACAATCAGTCAGTCAAAAATGGTTGATTGACAGTGGTGCGAGTGAACACATGAGTAGTGAATGATCTTTGTTTACGAACTATCATTCAGTGTCAAACAGATTTGTTATTGTGGGCGACGGCCGGCGTTAGCTTGCTACATATGAGTAATCTGTGGCTACGCGTCCTTGGGGTTGCTGAAATCAAACTACAAGTATATGATCATGATGGGGATTGTTATGCTAATTCGACACTATACAGGGTGTAACAGAAACCCTATTGCTATCCTTAAGCACTAAAGATAACAGCTGGTATAGAATCACTATACATAAGTGCCAGATATGCATATTAATTTATTTTCGATACTTTGTATTACGAGAAGAGGTTATGAAGTCAAGTTATCTACAAAGATATGAGTTGTGTGCTATTGGGAATCTACAAGGGAAGTCATATGTACTAGATGGGTTGTTTGAAGGGTATGTTGCAGCTGTTTCAATATTATCAACTTGGCACGTAAGACTATTTTACCAAAATGTTAAATATGTTAAGAGGGTGCTAAACAGTAATAATATTCAGTATAAAAGCGTTGACTTCTGATGTGAATCCTGTTTGCAAGGTAAATCACATAGGTTAGCTTTTTCAAGAAAATTGCAACACACTACAAAAACATAAGGTAATTGTGCACGCTTATGTTTGCGGCCCGATGGAGGTTGAGAGTGTTGGTGGCTCAAGATATTTTCTATTATTGTGGGATGACTACTCAAATTATCAAGTGGTGTATTTTCTAAAGAAGAAAAGGGATACTGTTTATCATATACAGCAGTTTGTCACTTGGGAAGAAAAACAAACAGAAAATAAAATGAAAGTGATTTGTACTGACAACGGAGGGGAGTTTGTCAATAAAGATATGCAAGACTTTTTCAAAGAAAAGGGCATAGAACACCCTTATACAGCAAGGCAGAGAGGGATATGCGCACCATTGTAGAGGCAGCACGGTCCATGATAGGTATCAACTTGTCGTAGGAGTTATGGGCTGAGGCAGTGAACACGGCAGTTTGTTTTAAATACGACAACCATAAATATGATGTTCTAACTCTGCGTGGAATATTCGGACAGGAGGTGTATCCCAAAAGAAAAAAGGTTGAAGTGGGATGTCAAGGGAGAGAAGGCAATATTTGTTGGTTAAGATGACTCTAAAGGATACAGACTTTTTTATGAAGACAAAAAGAAAGTACATATCAAAAGATATATTATTTTCTTAGATCTGAAGAGTAAGAAAGAACAAGAAATGGCTAATGTACAGGATATTGAGAATGTGATTTTACTGGACATACCAAAGGAGAATGATGAACAGGACAGTGAGAGTGAAGACGAGTTTTATGAAATACTGAAAGTGAAGAGACAGGAGAAGATCAGGGCGAAGAAAGAGAACAGAAGGCAAAGAAGTGATAAGCTCAGAATGTACATAAGCTATAAAGAAAAGAGGATAGTTACAAAGCTAGGTTAGTGGCAAACGGTTTTTTTTTTGCTGGGAAATCAGCAAATAACTTCTCCCACTCTGGGTGGAGCAGGAGGGAGGGTCAGACTTTTACTGACTAAACCCACCCGTGTTCCCTCGGTTGCCTGTGTGCCAGGGGCTGCGGTATCTCTTTCGAACAACCCGCACCTGAGTGGCAAGGGGTTTTGAACTAGATTATGTTGATAATGTGTATGCATCAGTAGCAAAACTTATCACATTTCGTGTTTTTGTGTCAGTAGCCACTAAACTTGGGTTAGAGATTATGCAAATGGATGTACATTCAGTCCCAAAAGTACCCGAGAATTCTCATTTCAAAATCCCGTGCGATATTTAAAAAAGTATTTTTGCGTTAGGTTGGTACAACTATCATTGATTGGCGGTAAAAAATAACCTAACCTCTTTCGAGTATTTTGTGACTAACAACTTTTGTGGTCGCGCCGTTTTTTTTCTATGGCCGATTTTGTTGAGCAACGATCTTGTATTGAATTCTGTGTTGCAAATGAAATTTCTTGTGCCGAAACGCTTAACATGTTACAAAAGGCGTTCGGAAATAATTTTATGTCCAAAACTCAGGCATACGAGTGGTATAAATCATTCAAAGAGGGACGTACAGTTGTCAAAGATTTACCACGGGCTGGAAGGCCATCCACTTCAACTGACGACGATCACTCCCTAGAGTATATATGTTCTGTGACGATCATGTCAATAAAGTGAAGCAAATTGTAATGCAAAATCGTCGTGTGAGTGTGAGAGAGATAGCCAGAGACATCGGCGTACCAAAAACTACAATACACCGCATATTGACTGACTTTTTGCAATAGGATCGCGTCTCTGCTCGACTCGTGCCAATAGATCTGAATTTCATGCAAAAACAGCGTAGAATGGACGTTGCTAATGTGATGCTTTCTGAAGCACGAAACGATTCCACGTTTATGAAACGCATCATAACTGGTGATGAGACATGGGTCTACGAGTACAACATGGAAACAGAGCAACAAGCATCCGAATGGGTGTGCGTTACACCAACGGAATATTGTCGCTTTTCAGGATTTCGGCTTGACAGATAATTAGTACCCCATCCCGTGTAAATATGCCCGAAATTTAGAATGTGTGCGTTCAGCCGATCCAAAGATATTCACGAAAAACATTTCGCTGGAGTAACGTTACCCCAGCGGCATGTTTTTTAACCGGTGGTCGTAGCTCAATACAAACTAGCCACTTAGATAGATCTCATTTATGCCTAATTGTGCCCAAAAAATGAAATTTGTGCATCTTGAGGTTTCAGAGTTATTCAAGATGCCGCTGGGGTAACGTTTAGCAAATTGCTGTACTTATCTCTTAAACGGCATGACATACAACTACGATTTTTTTTACCACGGTGGGACTTAATTTGTGCTTATGTTGTGCAATTTTATTTTTTCTGTGATCGACGCCGTTGGAAAATAAGAAATTGTTTTTCAAATACCCTAATATCGATCCTTGCGCTTCAAGTAGTAGTATTATAATTGAATTTTGATGGGTATAGGTGCGAACAAATTGTTTAAATAGGTAATTATTTATTTACATATTCAGCCTATAACGTTCCCACTGCTGCGACTCAGGCCTCTTCTCCGTGAGAGGGAGTGGGCCATAATCCACCACGGGGGCCCAGTCCGGGTTGGTAGATGTCACATGCCTTCGAATTTTTTATTCTAGGGCATGCCGGTTTCGTCACGATGTTTTTAACTATTAGGTGCGACAATGGGTACGCTGCATATATTGAATGTTGTACATCAAAATATGCAGGGTCTGTCCGGCAAAGAGCTCGAGTTAAGTTTATTTATCGAGAATCACGATGTTCAGGTGTTATGTTTGAACGAACACTGGTTAAAAGAACATGAAATAGTGTGTTTCAACGATGATTTTTTTACCGTGCAAAGTGCTTTTGTTAGGAAAAGTGCTATTCGCGGTGGATCTTTAGTTTTTGTTACCAACAAGTTGAAATGTAAACAACGTTTAGATATAGTTAATCTTTCCATCGAGCGCACTATTGAGTTGTCTTGTGTTGAACTCGAGCGTTACGTGATAATTTGCGTTTATCAACCCCCCTCTTGGGATTTTATACGTTTCGAATCGGTAATGGAGGATTCACTCAATAAATTAAAATCAAGTAATAAATGTATAATTGTATGTGGATATTTTAATGTTAATATTTTAGATGTTAGGTACTTACAGTATAATATGTCTGATTGTAAAACTTTATTATTACCAATTGATAAAAAACTATAACTTCCATCTCTTTCGAACAACCCGCACCCCTGAATCATCATCATCATATCAGCCAAAAGACGTCCACTGCTGGACATAAGGCTCCCCCAAAATGGGGGGATTTGCCATAATCACCACGCTTGGCAGGCGGGTTGGCGATCGCAGTATGGTGGTCAAATGCATAGAGAACGCTGCTGCCCATCCTCTAGTAAGTCCCTTAGTCGCCTTCTACGACACCCATGGGAAGAAATGGGGTGGTGCTATTCTTTTACGTCCGGTCCCCTGAATACTCTATGGTTAAGTGTCTATGTGCACTGGGCAGTGGTGTGAAATGGCGGACGCTCATCTCATAATAATAAGTGTACTTAACTTGCAAGTTGTTCTTTATTAAAAGCTCAAGATCCAAAATTTCTGTGTTCTCCTTCCAAGACCTAGCTGGTTTTCTTCTTACGCTTACCGCCAGCGCTGACGGTCGGCGCATAGCTTGTCAGCGCTGATCGGTGAGGTCGGATCGTTTTAGTATCGCGCTCTCCGCTAGGAGTAATAGTGTTCTGTGATCGCGCTGATCACCGTGAAGTACAGACGCAAATAATGGATGGTACCTAGTGAAAATTGTTGACGCATACTATCTAGCAAAAGAAAAAACTACTATGTTCATTCATTAATCGAGCAGAGAATCTTCGCAGGGGAATTCTATATTCTTAGGGATCAGAAGCCTAATTATTTTTTTTTAAAGAAAACACGAAACGGCCTACAACTATTTATTTAAATTATGAAACCGTTACAAGAAAATATGATCACTAGTATGCGTCCGTCCCATCCGAGCTCCGCAGCAAAAGTGACCGAGGTAGAGGTGGTCATTGAATCAATAAACTGTTTTTTTTAACGACTTTTCATTCGTCAACTAGATAACTGTTAATCATCAATGAAAAAACAGGTTGAAAATATTAGCTGTTAATTTACGTCAACACATAAGACGCATTAGTTCAATAGTCATTATTTTATTCAGTTCCAAATAAAACCAGTTGAAAATAAAATGCTGTTAATTTACGTCAGCGGCTCAACGGATTACTTCACTATAATTTTAGCGAAACGAATACTTCCGAACGATACCGAACATCGTACATAAAATTAATTATTTGCAACAACATTGTCAATGACTAAAAACTTTGACATAAATTGACGCTAAACGCTACCGATTGAACATTCAAAACCTGTTAATAATTTAACAGCTTTTTTAACCTGTTAATAATTTAACAGCTTTTTTAACCTGTTGACCATTGATGATTAACAGTTAAATTACATTAACCAAAAAACCGTCAATGACCCACCTCTAGACCGAGGCGAGTGAGCCCACGACTCATGGTGTGTCACCCCCTCCACTGACAGCGTCATCGCAGCGACGTGATATCCCCGCCCTGTCAGTAAGACGGCCTCTCTTGACAGCTGAACGTCCTCGTCAGCTTGACTTCCTGGCCTCAACTCCTCGTCCATCTGGCCACCACTGGATGGGTCCTCCAATGGTTGGCTTCCTTGCGGCTGGTCATCATCATTTGACTCGTCACCTAAAACATACCAACATAGAAAAATCAACACAGCATTCTGAAAGTTTAACTTGGAGCTAGGTACCCATTGCGATGAAACTACAAGCGTTTTACCACAACTTCAAGCAATAACATCAAAATGGATAGCATTAGATAGATAGAGTTCCGGACCTCAATCACTACTGAAACAATAACAAAATCACCTGGCACTATCGGGGTTCCAGTAATAAGAATCACCTGGCAACCACTATCGGGGTTCCAGTGACCAATACCACCTGGCGACCACTATCGGGGTTCCAGTGACAACTGCCTCTTGGCCGCTTCTTACTTATAAAAAGCTACCACAATGCTGCTTTTACTCACCACCACCGAGATGATCGAAGAATACTTCGCAAGCATCCGGGATCCACTCACCACGCCACTGAACCATATGTTCTGCGGCGGTCTGGGTTTTCTTTCCGTATGAGCCAGCAAGCAGCTCGAGCTCGTACCGGTGATGTGGGAGCGCTCGTACAACCTTGTACGGACCACGCATCCCGGAGTCCAGCTTCCCCGTGCTCTGCGAGCCCTTGCTCACGAACACGAAGCTGCCGACAGCACATGTACGCGGCTGACGGCGACGCTCGTTGACATACGCATCCTGCCGCTGCTGATTTGCGGCCAGCAACTCGGACGCCCTCTGTCTTCTCAGCGCAGAAGAGCATCTCGGTTAGGATACGAGTCGTTTAGCGCGACGTCTCGCACAAGAGACCTCAGCACTGCAGTAGTCCCTTCAACGCCAGTCAACAGCTGTAGACGTGAGGTGCGGGTCGTGGCTTCCCTCGTTATGTTCAAGGTAAGCTGAACCTTCCACAACGCATCGGACCACTGCGCACCCTTGTTTTTCACCTCTATCCGCAACATGTTGAGGACCGTCCTGCAATAACGCTCGACCTGGCCGTTTTCACGGTGCATTTCAGGCGTGATAAAATGTATGTTACAGCCTAACTCAGTAACCCAATCTTGAAAGGATGCACTTTCGAACATTCTGCCACGGTCACACACAATTGTTGACGGAGTACCGAATAGTGAAATGGTATTGGAAAATACACGTTTTAGCTCGGCGGTATCTTGTCTCTACAGGGCGTACAACAGACAGTACTTAGTAAAAGCATCTACTACGTGGAGTATGTATCGGAAACCGTTTGACTCCGTTAGGGGACCAAGGACGTCAGTGTGAACCACTGAAAAGGGTACCTCAGGCTTCGTCCAAGATTCTATGGGTTGGCTAGGAGCGCGAGGGACTTTCTTATGTGACAGACACACAATACAGTGACCAACATATTTCTTAATAAAAGCCCTTAACCCAGGAAACCAAAAATGACGCAATATAAGCTCAGTAGTTTTGTCTATTCCTATATGATCGTGATCATCGTGAAACACCCTATGTCCTTTAGGGATAAAACAAAGGAGACGAGTGTCTTCTCCAGTTGGCGAATACTTGTAGTACAGAATATCGTACTTTATGAAAAATCGGATCCAATTGACCATCTCTCAGCTTTTGCATCAAGCTTTGAGTTTCAGAATCGGCCGTCTGAGCAATCTTCGCCCAATTTCGCGGATTTCGGATTTGGAGAACAGTAGCGGGCTGTCGGCTTAAAAAGTCTGCGTGTTGCATAAGGCAACCTTTCCGATACTCAAGCGTGAACTGAAAGTCTTGCATGTAAACCCACCAACGGGCTACACGAGGCAACAAGTCCTTTTTACGCTCAGTCAATTTTAACGAATTACAGTCGGTTACTATTTTAAACTTTATGCCTATTAAATAATGCCGAAAGTATTGTAATGCGCGAACGATTGCCAACGTCTCGAGTTCGTAACTGTGATAACGGGACTCTGCGCCCTGCGTGGATTCACTAAAATAGCCGACAACTCGCTTCCGTCTACCCTCATGTTCCTGCAATAGAATTGCACCATAACCGATGGCACTGGCGTCCGTATGAAGCTCAGTGGGCAGATTGGGATTGAAGATTGCTAAGACGGGTTCCTCAGTAAGACTTTTAATAACAAAATCACGTGTTAGGTCTTGCTCCGCGCCCCATACAAAAGGCTGACCTTTTCTAAGTAGTTTGGCAATACAAGCAGTTTTCGAAGCGTACCCAGCAATGTACCTCCGAAAATAGCAAGCCAAACCCAAAAATTGACGAACGCCTCTTACATTAGATGGCTTAGGAGACTTCACCAAAGCTTCAGTCTTACTAGGGCTCGGCCGTACCTGACCATATGTACGTTTGCCCAGCACGGCCCCTCAGAATTTGCATTTATGGTGTACACCATTGCAATGTACTCGCCTCTAGCAGTATATGTACCGATTTCTTTTTCAATGTACCTCTATACTTTTGAAGAAATATGCAAAAAAAGGTGGCCGTGCCAGCCAAACGCTTTCAGCACGGCCCCCCATGTAACTTGAATAATACATACCGTATTAACAAATGTCTATAACTCAAGAAATGTACTCTATTAATACGTTATATGTGCCGCAACAGTTATTGTGAATTCATAATAACAAATAATATATAGATGTGGATAAGGGGCCGTGCTGGAAAAAATCATTTTAAGAAATATCTAAAAAAGACAAAACATACTTAGCCAAAAACTATTAAAAAATAATTGAAGTTTAGCAAGTAACATATGTACCGCATTGATTTCTCATACAACTTGTTATATTGTGAAAAATAAATCTATTTTAGTTCATTCAGCACGGCCCTCTATAGTTGCCTATATCTTTTTAAATAAGCCGTGTATGTTTACAAAATTCGACTTCCTGAATAATATATAGGAGTACATTCCTTTCAACTAAATTGCAATTCTGCTGTATCAATACTTTAGAAGATAAATTCAATCTAAAATATACATACATTAAAACTGATGGGGTGACCATGATTTCATATATTTGGTAGGTAGGTACATAAATGTTCTATATTTATGTACTTATATTAATTAAATTATGTGACTACATTGAAATAAACATTCTTTTTACCCGACTGTACCAGAAGGACGGTAAGGTTTTTCGAGTGAATGAATGTAGATATGTAGCCACCTTCATTTCTTTGGCACGCTTTGTAGTCTAAACGGCTTTATTAATTTCAACTTGAGAGATGTCGTTATATTCGTCTTAATTGTGAGAATGACACAGGGTAGGTATAGGTACCCATCAAAAACATTAAAAATAAAAATAACTGATTCTTGGCGTCAAGTAATTAATCGTTTTCTTTTCCTCAAAGCCTATCTAGTGGGATAATATATTAAATAAACGAATTTCTAAGTGGACTAGCTTTCGGCTCGCGTGGTAGAAATAAAAAATATATAAAGCGTGCTTATAACCTTCCCCTAGAAAAAACACAACTTATAATATGTTTAAATAAATGTTATTCAGAATGAGAAATGCTAAAAAAAACAAAATATTCAATGTTTCTCAAAGTTTAAAATTTGTCCGCTATTGGGTAATTTATTTAAATAATTATGTGTTTATTCATTACATCTTAAAAGTAGCATTTCTCATTCTGAATAACATTTATTTAAACATATTATAAGTTGTGTTTTTTCTAGGGGAAGGTTATAAGCACGCTTTATATATTTTTTATTTCTACCACGCGAGCCGAACCGTAAGTTAAAGCTAGTCCACTTAGAAATTCGTTTATTTAATATATTATCCCACTAGATAGGCTTTGAGGAAAAGAAAACGATTAATTACTTGACGCCAAGAATCAGTTATTTTTATTTTTAATGTTTTTGATGGGTACCTATACCTACCGTGTGTCATTCTCACAATTAAGACGAATATAACGACATCTCTCAAGTTGAAATTAATAAAGCCGTTTAGACTACAAAGCGTGCCAAAGAAATGAAGGTTGCTACATATCTACATTCATTCACTCGAAAAACCTTACCGTCCTTCTGGTACAGTCGGGTAAAAAGAATGTTTATTTCAATGTAGTCACATAATTTAATTAATATAAGTACATAAATATAGAACATTTATGTACCTACCTACCAAATATATGAAATCATGGTCACCCCATCAGTTTTAATGTATGTATATTTTAGATTGAATTTATCTTCTAAAGTATTGATACAGCAGAATTGCAATTTAGTTGAAAGGAATGTACTCCTATATATTATTCAGGAAGTCGAATTTTGTAAACATACACGGCTTATTTAAAAAGATATAGGCAACTATAGAGGGCCGTGCTGAATGAACTAAAATAGATTTATTTTTCACAATATAACAAGTTGTATGAGAAATCAATGCGGTACATATGTTACTTGCTAAACTTCAATTATTTTTTAATAGTTTTTGGCTAAGTATGTTTTGTCTTTTTTAGATATTTCTTAAAATGATTTTTTCCAGCACGGGCCCTTATCCACATCTATATATTATTTGTTATTATGAATTCACAATAACTGTTGCGGCACATATAACGTATTAATAGAGTACATTTCTTGAGTTATAGACATTTGTTAATACGGTATGTATTATTCAAGTTACATGGGGGGCCGTGCTGAAAGCGTTTGGCTGGCACGGCCACCTTTTTTTGCATATTTCTTCAAAAGTATAGAGGTACATTGAAAAAGAAATCGGTACATATACTGCTAGAGGCGAGTACATTGCAATGGTGTACACCATAAATGCAAATTCTGAGGGGCCGTGCTGGGCAAACGTACATCTGACCATGACCAATAAGCCTACCTAGGTATTCTAACTCGGTGTCTAAAAACGTGCATTTTTTTAGATTTACTGAAAATCCCGCCTCAGTGAGTGTTTTTAATACCTCTCGCAGTTTCCAGACCGTTACTGACAGAATTCGACATTATCAAGACATCATCGATATAAATCAACACCTTACCGGTATCCAGCAGGTGCTTCAGGGTTTTGGAGATGATTCTTTGATAGATAATGGGTGCATTAGCGAGCCCATAGGGCATTTTCAAATATTCGTAATGCCCTTCAGGCGTTACGAATGCTGTTTTACTAATAGAATCATCGTCCTTCATCGGCACCTGATGAAAGCCTGTTGCCATATCAAGACTTGTAAATGGGCACGCCACGATAGCGGCGGTAAGTCCCCTCTTTGAGGAGTGGCTTGAGAGGCGGCATGGCGTCCTCACCTTCCGCCTGACGCAGGTCCTCACCGGACACGGTTGTTTCGGGAGGTTCCTGTTTCGTATAAGGCGGGAGGAAACGCCCGGGTGCTTCCATTGCGAAGATCGCCCTGAGGACACGGTGGAGCATACGGTGGCGGTCTGCCCGGCTTGGGCGGAGCACCGCCGTGTCCTCGTGGAGGCGATCGGCGGCGGCGATCTCTCGCGTCCGGCCCTGGTGCAGGCCATGGTACGGAGCGAGAGTGAATGGTTAGCTGTCACCTCCTTCTGCGAAGCAGTAATGCTCGCAAAGAGGGAGGCGGTGCACGTGAGGGAGAGGCAGTATATGCGCCCTCACGGCTGTAGTCGCCGCGGGAGAAGCCCTGGGCGTCGGGAATCCCAGGCTGATTCCCGGCCACCGTAGGCGCGGGCTTGCGGACGGCGAGTAATGGGTAGCTCGCTGTCCGGTAAGGACCAAGCCCGGGTCGACGGCGCGTTGTGTTCCACGCGCGCCTCAGAGATGTCAGCACCAATAGGTGGGGTTCGCAAGGACCGATGCCTGCCAGGGGTGCGGGTTGTTCGAAAGAGATACCGCGGCCCCTGGCACACAGGCAACTGAGGGAACACGGGTGGGTTTTAGTCAGTAAAAGTCTGACACGCCCTCCCGCTCCACCCAGAGCGGGAGAAGTTATTTGATGATTTCCCACCCAAAAAAAAAAAAGACTTGTAAAGAATTTAAAACTGCCAAGCCCGTCAATGTGATCGTCGATCAAGGGTAGCGGAAATCGCTCTTTAATAGTGATAGCATTTAGAGCTCTGTAGTCGACGCCGCACATCCTATCAGACCCGTCCTTTTTCTTAACGAGGATGATAGGACTCGCGTAATTAGACTGTGACTCACGAATAATTCCCATATTAATCAAATCATTAATAATCTCGCGAACGCGACGCTTTTCGTCTACGGAGAGTTTATAAGGTCGATAGTAAATTGGGATGTCACTATTAATTTTAACTTCCATACAACCCGTGTTTACTGTAGAGGTAGTAAACGTATCAGGAAACTCATTTAACAGAGCTAACAAACACTCTTTTTGGTCACTTACTAAGGGCGTCCTTATCTTAGGGGACTCCACAGTCGACACGCTGTTTACATGCGACACCCTGACTAACCGTTGAGAGTTATTTGTTCGAGTATACGTAACTCCGCTACGATTTAAAACATCAGTGCCAATCAAAATTGGAGCCTGAATACAGTCCGGGGGAATAACAAACAAATCTACTTCTAAAGATAATTCGGGAAATTCGATAAGAGTGCTTACATACGAAGTGGATTCTATATCTTGACTTCCTATACCACGCATACGGCGATAGATGGGAATTCATTACGCTCCAAACGAAATTATGAACTAAATTGAATGTATAGTGCCATTTATATTTGCCACCGCCTGACTTACAATAATACAGTGATAACCGGATTTTTTCGCGATATAAAGTGTCTCATTGATATTCATTCTAATTTGTGAATACAAGGAATTCCAATACTTCATACCTTTATTACATACATTAAAATAATAATACGACTTTACAAATCAATCAATCAATCAATCAATCATTTATTTTGTTAAACATAGGTATGGTTACAGTTAGTATTTTAAAAAATGTGCACTATGTTTTGCCATTAAATGGCGTACAAAATTTACAGAAACAAACAATTTGATAATTTTTATTTTTAAATCACTTAATAAAACGTAAACTTTCAGTCTCTTAGGTACATCTTGTATTCTTTAGAATATTTTTGAAACAGTTCAAAAATCTTAAAAATAGCGAGGATTTAAAATATAATAACAATGCTTTGAACTTTTTTTTTTTTAATTAGGCGTCTGAATAAACTTTTAAATAGCCATCTGTTTCAAAAAGATCTTCATAGTAAGAAATACACTTATTACAATAATTTCAAATCAGTCTTATCAGTTTTATACAGGTAGATAAGTACTCAACATCATGGCACCTAATGTATATTAATTCTTAAATCTAATAAATTTTAATTTTCAAAATAAAACTAACCGAAAATTAGACTCAATAAAAACATTTCCAAATTAAATGACAACAATTCTTCAAAACATCAACATGATAACTTTTATTAAAACGACCATTTTCATAAATACACACACACTAAGAAATATTTCTATGTAATCCTAATCATTTATCCAGTCTAATCAGTTTAGTTACTATACCAACGTATAAAATAACCGGCCAAGTACTTGTCAGACTTACATTTCTACTCTTACTTTCTACTTCGTACATTTAGGGTTCCGTACCAAAGAAAAAATTAAATTTATCAATATATTGATATTTGTTAGTAAAATATACGTAATAATAAACATTATCACAAAATTTCAAGTTTAAAAGTCAATAGGAAGTTAAAAAATTCTTCGGAACAAAATTATGTGACACCCGACGGACATACATACATACAGACAGACAGACAGACGGATAGACAGACGTACACGTGAGTGACAGCAATAGGGCTCCGTTTGGGAGTGAAGGAGTGATATGCTGAGGTGGGTTATAGTATGAGTCATACTGAACAACTTTCTTCGTGGAGCATAATATATGGCTAATCTGAAAAAAGAATCATTGAACGCACGCGGGACGCCCAAATGATATTTTTTTCAGATTTTGCCATAGTACAGAAACTTATTCAGTATTTTTTTATTTTTTTTATTAAATAGGAACAACAAACAGCTACATTATGGAATGTTACAAAAATAAAACATAAGTTACTTAAATAATAACGTAGCCCACAGCGCTGTTCACAGATTACCATTAATAAAAAAAACTTTAAATTCACTAGGAGGTGAACTGTACATGCATGACAGTTACACTAAACATTATAAAAAGAATAAGGAAAAAAGTATTAAACAAAAAAAAAACATAACTAACATTATATTAAAAACAATTGAAGAACTAGACCAAGAGTTCAAGTGTGTCGTACAAAAGGATACGAAACCTTTTCAAAGAGCATGTAAATATATCTATGTGCTCAAATGCTTCATTGTAGGTTGCTGCCATTCGCCGAATCGGCGAACGTACACCAGTGTTAGATCGGCAGGTACCTACAGCAAAGAGCTTGCCTGCACGCACCTGCCGTCTATGAACAGTCCTGGGGACTGCATAGCATAATACATTATTTAAATCTATACAATCAAAATTGCCGTTAACAATGTTATACAATGTCATTGCTTCTAATTGTTTACGTCTAGAGCTGAGCGTCAAAAGCCTGTATTTACTGAGCAATTGGTTATACGGTAGATAAGTTTTGTGACACCTGTAGTGCATTGCACGAAGAAATCTACGTTGGACGTTTTCTATCGTGTTAATGTATTTGCCATAGAATGGGTTCCAAATGGATACAGCATATTCGAGCTGGGAACGGATTAGAGTTTTATATAGGCATAGGTACGAAGAGGTCCGTTTAAAGTCATGAGTGGATCTCATAATAAATCCGTACATCTTATACGCTTTATTTACAATTTGTTCGATATGCAAATCCAAACAGAGTTTCGAGTCGAGCAATATGCCAAGATCGTGAACCGCGTTTACTTTATTTAATAAAACATTACATAGTGTGTATGAAAACCTTATTATATTCTTATTTTTGGTAAAATTTAGGTAGTTGCACTTGGGAATGCTCAGATGGAGCTTACTAGTGCAACAATAGTCCGTCAATCGATCCAGGTCCTCTTGGAGAAGATAGCGATCTTGAATGTTACGAATAGGTCTGTATACTTTAAGGTCATCAGCATATAACAAAAATTTGGAATGGTGAAAACAGTTACTAATATTATTTATAAAGATAATGAATAAAACAGGACCGAGAATAGAGCCTTGCGGAACACCAGATGTAACCCTAGTAGCATGAGAGTGGTATCCGTTGATAACAACCCGTTGACAACGATTAGTGATGTAAGAAATGAACCATCGCAACAAGTTACCACGAATACCATTGAAAGCTATACGGTTCAGCAACAATTCATGATCTACCTTGTCAAAAGCTTTTTGAAAGTCCGTGTACACTGCATCAACCTGTATACGATTGTCGATGTTATCAAATAGGTCAGTAGAAAACGCCAATAAATTAGTTGTTGTAGATCTCTTTTTCACAAAACCGTGCTGTTGCTGTATTATAGTGTTATGTAAGACAGGATACACTTTATTATGTACTAGTCTTTCAAAAAGTTTCGACAAGGTAGACAAAATAGAGATAGGTCGGTACTGCTCAACACTACGCTTAGATCCGCTTTTGTGTACAGGCGTGATATTAGCCTGCTTCCACACTGCTGGCATAACACCTTCTGTTATACATTTATTGTAGATTATAGCTAAGGGTCTACAGATAAAGGAAGCAGTATTTTTAAGAAAGTAAGCAGACAGTCCATCAGGACCTGGTCCCTTAGATGGATCAAGGGATTTCAGTTCAGCCAAAACCGATTCTTCTTTAAAGTGTAGGCTAGAAACAACAATGTCGTTTGACACTGTTTCAGAAGGTAGCTGCCATTGAGAGAGTGTAGATGAAGCAGGTTCATACACGGAAGAAAAAAAATCAGAGAACATGTTGCAAATAGATTGAGGGTCGTTGGATACATTATTTTTATATGTAACTTTAGCCGGTATACCGGGTTTGTCTTTACGGTTGGAAATGTAAATCCAGAGATCCTTAACGTTTTGATGTATGCTATCCTCAATTGACTGAATATATTTAGAGAAGCATTTATCACAATTTTCTTTAAAGAAGGCTCTATGCTGCGAAAACTTTTCGTAGTCTGCAATGTTTCCGTATTTCTTCCATTTAATCCATGCCTTTTGTTTTTTATTGAGTGTGTTAATTAATGTTTTAGAAAACCAGACTGGATAACCAGCGGTCTTAGATGCTGATAGTGGTGTGTGTTGTTTAATAATATCATCAATCTTATTGTAGAATTTACTTAGTGCCTCTTCGGATCCCAAAGGGGCAAGAAGGTCTGTCCAGTCAATATCCTGAATTTTGCGGTTAATGTGCTCATAGTCAGATTTGTAGAAGTTGTATTTATATAGCGATCGTTTTTTCATAGGTTGGACATCTACATTTAGACTTATGTCACAGATAAAAGGCGGGTGATACGTGTCGATTGGAAGCAGAGGAAACAACGCAGCCGATACCTTGCATGGTTGGTTGGATATAAGTAGGTCAAGGATTTTGCCACTAGTATTTGCCACCAAATTATATTGTAAAGCATCTAGTAACGACATTAAGTTATTTAACTGGCTACAAGTTAAGGAAGCACCTGTACCCAGCCCACTACCGATATGAGAGCCAGTTGGGCCCAGTGTAATCCAAGTTATTTCTGGGAGATTATAGTCGCCTATTATGTAGAAACTAGGGTCAGGGTGACACTAGGGTCACCCAGTATCTGCTGTAAAACTTCAAAATGTTGCTCATATACAGAGGTAGCCGTTCTGGGAGGTATATAAGCGGCACTGATAATGTGACGCTTGGACGGTAATGCACTCGGCGCTTCTATGAGGATGTGTTCAATGAGATTACAAGATTGTGAGTTAGTAAGAATAAGAGAAATATCAAGTTCGGATGATTTGAGTGTTCGCAAAAATGCCACCAAGACTCCACCGCCATCTAGTTTTTTAGTTGCAATACGATCACGATCACACCTGTACACAACATAGCGCTGATCAATAAATTCATTATTGCTAATTTCCGGAATTAACCATGTTTCAGTGAGTACGATGATATCGTGGTTACCATTCAGAATGTTCATGTAAAGCGTGTGTAATTTTGTACGGATGCCTCTACAGTTTTGGTAGTATATGGATAGATGCTTATTACTCATCACTAGATAATAGGTGCACCAACATGAGTATTACCAGCGATACTAGTTCAAGCGACAAGTACTTGTACGTGTAATAACCAATATACAATGTAACAGTTAAGTAAGAATAATGTTTCTCAATAATTATCAACATAAGAATGACACCAGGCCTACAGTAACACTGAACTCTGACGATACAGCAATAGACGCATTTGAGATATAACCCAGTAAGAAGGTTACTAACAGTCAGCATAATATTCGCAAGTTGCGGCAGAAATGGTATAAACAATATATGGATACATAAATTAACATCCATACTAAGGCGATGCTTTAACAAGTATGAAGCACGCATAAAATCAAGTTTATTTAACACATTTATTCTATATTGATGTAAAGGAGAATGCCCACGGCACTATGGACAAATGTACTCATTTCAACATTTTTGTGTCTTCATCAAATCTTCTTCAAAATACTCGATGACATGTTTAAATACTTCCTCAAAAAATTCAACACAATCTACAACGGCATTTCCGAGATATTTACAAAAATAAAATGACTATTTTGAGGATATGTTTAAACACAAAATGAACTGAAAAAAGGGTTTAAATGGGTTTACGAGTAGGTTGTGCCTTAGAAATACATTTGTGTAAAATCTGTAGCAGTTTGGCTATGTTAGGTGCCCAGTTACTGGTGACCACCTCACAAATCTTACTGTTTTAGATTTTGGGTATCTTTGTGCCTCGCAATCTTAGTCCCACGTTTCATTAAAACGGAAAGCATGAAGCAAACATTATATTATATTATATAACATAACATCACACCTGTATTCCCCGAAGGGTTAGGCAGAGCTGTAGGTAACTATGTGTAGTACACCCACGGTCCGCCAGTTATGTTTAAGTCCCATGTAATAGGGGGCTAGCCTATTGCTATCAAGCGGGCACAAATCCAGACTCCAGGCTGCTAATGAGCAATTCCAGATGGAAAACCCCAACAAGACTTTACTCGACCCGGGAATCGAACCGAGGACCTCATGCTCAGTAGTAGCGCTTGAGACCACTAGACTAACGAGGCAGTCAATGTTATATTACTTATATGTATAATGAAAGTAATAGTGTATTACTTGATAGCCGATTGCCTTAGTGTTTTATCAAGATCCTACTCAAATCATTGATTGCAGTATGTATCATGAAATGGTCTAAGTAAGTATGAATGGCAGGAAAATAGCTACACTAGGTACATAAAATGTTCATGATATTATCAGGAATCTCCGACAACATGAGTCTGCGTATAGGTGGCGTAAATCTCAAGGAGCAGTTGAGACCTCGCCCCACAATCGCACTCGGGGTGTTAATTATATCACAACATAATACTATTGTGAATATTTGTACACAAAAAGTCCAGTCTTTAGTAATATACAACAAACACAACACACATACATGGTGTAGCGGCGAAGGAAGTATCTATATATTATTTTCAATGGGTTTTGGAGCAGTAGCCGAGGAACTAAAAACTCAAACTCGACGAACAACGTACCAAAACCATCAGAAAAAACATTCTGGTTGACCGTTGACATGACATAATATTGAAAAAGTATGACAGAAAATAAATATAATGTCAAATAGGGTTGTACCTGTGTTAATAAAAGAAACATTCGATTATGACTTGTTCGATTGATGCAGATGAAAATCTTTGTTTTTTTATCAACGTGGGTCGAATAGTACTTATTATTTCTTGAGACGTTTGAAACTATTCCGATTTCAAACCAACAATAAATAAAAATATGACTTTATCAATGGATGCCAGTGTGCGGTGCTCACCACACACTATCGTTTCGTCCGTCACATAATTGAATGAAAACAAAATATACAGATGTACCTACTACCTATCTATGATTTAGTTCTATCGGATATTAGAAACTGATTTATTTATTTTATCTTGCTAATCAATACAAAATCGATATAATTTATGGGCGATATCATATAATCGACATCAAATAGGTAGGCACATTATACGCAATATAAAAATGGGCATCCCTAATTCCATTGACAAATGACAAGGGATTGTAAAAAAATGGCGTACTTTACAGTCGGAGACGTAAAAGTACTAATAATTTTTCAAAAAACTATCCCATTATAAATATCATTTAAGTTCTTTTAAAAAAATATAAATATATTTTAGATATTTCATACTGTTCAACTTCTTGAGACACAAGACATTTTTCAAGAGTACTGTCCATGGGCATTCTCTTTTATAAAATCAGGCAGGCTGCCAAAAGTTTGCAAGCAATTTGAAATACAGAATTCACACACAAAAGAGTAACTTATTATGGCAAACCACATAAAAATATGAAAAGAAAGAAAAGTATGCAGGCATAAAAATGGGTTAAAACTACAGCTTGTTGGGGTTGGAACCACTATCAATAATTGTATTTGGTGTACTGCTTTTAATCTTACGAATATCCTCGACTGTATGTATTGCAAAAGCAGTATCGCCATCCCGTTCGCGCACGAGAATAGTGGCGTTTCGAATCCAGACGTACTTAAACTCGTGCAGTGTGGCAACATCTTTAACCTTCCGAAATAAATGTTTCTTCTTGAGTGTCAGATGCTCATTTATGTAAATAGTTGCCGGTGCACATGTGAAACCCAACTGATCAGACTTTAAATTCCTCACCTTGCGAAAAGCAGCGAGTAAGTCGTCTCGCAGGATACGCGACGATAATTTAACGACTACGTTTTTTGACCTATTTGTTTGTTGGTGAGCATGTGGAACTCTGTGAATCGATATGATATCTCTTTGAGTAACAGGGAAGTTAATAGCAGAACTAATCGACTCCATTATGTGAATCAGGTTTTCACTTCGCGTTTCAGGCATGTTTAAGATCTCCACATTTCACTGTCTTGCTTGCTGTTCGAGATTATCAAGTTTGGTCTCGAGGAGACTAATAGATAGGTTAGATTGTTCAGAACTTTGTCGACTAATTTCATCTACTCGTTTCTTGAGCTCAACCTGTTCACTCGAGTGAAATTCCACAGAAGTTTGCAAGTGTGTCACTTCAAGGGATAAATCGGAAACATTATTTTTCAAAGTATTATGTTCAGTACGAAGATTACTCAACTCATCTCTTATTTCTCCCACGGCAGATCTAAATTCGCTATTCAATTTACTTAAATTTGTTTCCATTTCGTCACGCCAGCCGTCCAATGTACTCTTTATATCGTCCTTGAAACTTGCAAGCGTAGGTACTATTTATATGTATGACTAATATTATCACCCAGACCAGTATTGTTACTCGTTTTTTGAAACGTACATAATCCTTTTTTCTTTTTTGACACGTAGGTACCTACTAGGGATTGCATTCGAATATTCGAATGATTCGAATATACATTTGAAATTCGTATTCGAATAGTAAATTATAAAATATTCGAACATTCGAATATTACCACAGCAATTTTATTAAAGTTACAACATTATATTGTTAATTACGAACGCGACATCTAACGCGTGGTCGTCAAATTTCTGAATAGATCGGCACTGCTCGGACAAGGATTGCTGAACGACGACAAACAGACCTGGTTTGTACACTGAAGTACTTGCACAACCCAAACAAATACTACCAGGAGCCGAGTTCTTCTATCTTCCCTAAAGTAGGAAATGATGTTATCACCAAAGTCATAGTTGACATTCAAAAAAAATATTTTAAGCAAAGACCTGCGACAACTAACACTGGCGTTTCTGATGACGAAGATAACATTGCTATATTAGACCTTCAGCGTTATCAAAATGAAGAAGCGTCAAGAATCTCAAATATGTCAATGAAAGAACAGCTGCAGAAAAAGATAGAGGACGAAATGTATGCAGTGCCCTCCACATCCACAGCAAATCTTGAACATCATGATCTAGAAACATCAATAAAAATGCAGATGGCTCTATATGATACAGGTACGCCAAGACAAATACACCTAAGTCAGGCCTATGACGTGCTAATTTGCATTCCACCAACTAGCGTAGAATGCGAAAGGATATTTTCTTCTACAAAATATATCTGCAATCATCTCAGATGTAAATTGAATGATGATTCCATTGACTCTTTAAGTTTTCTAAGGTCCCACTTTCAAAGGATCCGTAAATAAGAATAATTGTATCCTTTGCCTATACGATGGCATTTATTTAATTATAATTGTTACTTACCGCGTTGGATCATAATTTTCAATTTTAGTGATTGCGTGCACTTGCAATTTGCATATCTCTTTAGATGCTAGTTATCCGCGCAGTGCATTCTTATTGTGACTTTGATCTCGTTTCTTTTTAGTTATCCTTAAGAAATTGATAGTACAATATCTATAATATACTTTTTTGTTCTTACTTTTACGTTTATTAACATGTTATTTGATTTTGCTAGTGAGATTTTAATTGTGTTTCCTACTTAATAGTTTTCCTATAATTGTTTAAGAATTAATATTTTTTATTTCATATTTTCGTAGTCGAAGTTCCTATTACACATCTAACTTTATTAAAAATTTGTTAATTATTTTATTTGATTAAAAGTTTTGTTTAAATATTGGTTCTGTCTGATTGGGATGTTGCCCTACTTACATGAAAAATATGTTACTAGTTTCTAAGGCAATAAAACGTGAGAAATTAAATACTTTTTTTTTCTGAAATATTCGAATATTATTCGAATAATTCGAATAAGGCTGAAAAAGTATTTGAACATTCGAATACCAAAAATATGGAATATTTGCAATCCCTAGTACCTACTCATTAATAATACAAATCTAACAAAAACGGCTGAAAAGTTTCTATGTAACTTTTACCTACTCCTACAAAATTTCAATCAACAAAATAACTTCACGTCAAAACGATTGTTTTTTAAACTAAGTCTAGTCTTTAACACAAATCCTCATAATCAGAGTTTTCTATCACATCTATTTGATCGTTTGGAGAGTCGACTTTGCTTGTGGATGGTTTCGGTTCGTTTTTTTTAATTGTGGAATTCTGGTTTTTAGGTTTAGTTTTTCGAATTCGTTTTGCCTTTCTTTTTACAGCATTTTTCACATATATTTAAAAAACTTTTCGGTTTGCCCCATAGTGAATGTAGGATTCCATGAACGTATCATGTCACAAAAGAATTTAATAAAGTTTAAAAAAAAAATTAACGGGATCTTTGAAAGATTACCACGACTAGCTCTAGACCAAGAACAATTACACAGAAACTCGCGTGAAATCAATGAGTCGAGCAATTTGTAAGCAAATGTTAAGCCATTTCCTTCACAGGGTTGAAATAAAAATGATAACTTTTTGTAATTTTGATCTCTCAGCTTTAAGAGTATTTTCTAGAATTTATAGTTGTTCTTTATCTACAATCTGCTTGAGATGGAACGGCTCATTATCTTCTGGGTTAGCGTCTTTTAATAAAGTTACGGCCACTGGTTGATCATTTTTTTCCATATTTGTTGCTATGCCCTCGTTGATTTGTACAGACAACATCGCCACCTTCTGGGTGAGTTTTTGCATATTTTCAACAATATTGTTGAGTATTGTGTCCTGGTTATATTTTTTTTGTAATAATAGGTTTTGATTACCAATAAGTTGATCACAGTCGAGCGTAGGTAACAATTTCAAAGTTTCATCCGTTATCATGTAAATATCGGCTTGACGAGCTTTTAAAGGTATGTACGTATTTCGTTAATTGTATTGGAGGTAAAATGTATAGATCCCGGCGGCGCGGGAAGCGGTGCTTTCGAATAATATAATGTAGGAACAATCGTATCTAATGGAACAGTCTATGAGCGAGCGTTGACTTCAATGACGGGTCACGCGGCCGCACGCAGCTCCCCGCACCGCCACCGCTCGCCCGTCGCTCACTTCCAGGAAATTGTGAAAAGTGCTGAAAATATACAAACTCTACTTACCAAATTTTGCACCATATCTTCAAAGTTGTTTATCACTAGCGCTGACCAGTTACAAGTTGTTGTTACTGGGGTTTCATTGTCAGTATCCGTTTCATTTTCCATAATCTGGATATCATGTTCCGCTGCCATGAAGGTCTGATAATTATTTCGTTTCACTATACAGTCTAGAATATCCCAGTTTGGACTTGGAAATGATGAATCGTCTATAACTAGACGCGCTCGGTTTTTAATTTTTTCTGATGGCCAAAAGAGCTTCCCATTTTCTTCCCAAATTGAAGGTACAATACGTCGCCCTTTTTCTACTGTTTGGACAATCTTGAACGGCATGGTCTAAAAAAACATATAAATAATTAAATTAGTTATCATACTACATTCTACATACCTACTATCTAAACAACAGCAAATGAAACATTAACTAGGTATTGAAACTGTCGTTGTTCATCCATCATTCTTCCATCCATTAGGTATACATTGTATCTGGAGTTGACCGCTACTACTTGAAATTCATAAGCAAACTACGAAGACATGCCTACAGACCTTGCCTTAACACAGCACCACAAAAATACTATAAAACAATACACACTGAGTAATAATTAAAGTAAATTTTAAAGTTAAAACATTCATTAGCGTTAAGTTAGGTAGGTACCTACGCTACCTAAGAAACAATGACGTTGACGACGGCGATATGCAACGTGCGTGCGCTTGGCTTCGTGTTTATTTTGCAACTGATGACAATAACAAGCGAATAGCGAAATTTTGTGGCATCTCGTTTCCGCTTGTACTTACCTCTCACTTATACCCTTACGTGCATCTCTCACAAGGAATGCCCGCGATTATTATGAATTCGCATTCAGTAGATTTAGACAGGTATTTATAATTATAAGTATGTTTTAATTTAAGTTCATAACACATTTTATCTACACTCAACGTAATGTTCCAATTATGAATTCAAAAAATATTGTATAAACACGTAGGTACTTTTTTTTCGTGGATGGGTCAATAAAAAAAAAAACCATTACAGTAGAGCATTTTCCTTCGATTTTCAAACAACTGCATCATAAAATAACTTTTTTAATTTTTATAGCACACTTTTACTTTTTAAATTGGCGCATATGGGCTCATTGACCTAATGTAGAAAAATAGTGTCATTTTCTTTGGATGCGCGCGCTGCGCAGTAATGCGCAATGTGAATTTAATTTGTCCGCCATACCACATATTTTTTCCGTGGCTGTGAGTTTGGAATAAATAAATACTTAACTCATTTTTCCACTTTTGTTTTATTTTAACTGTATGAGTGAAGATAAAATAGTGCAACGGCATATAATTAGGTATTAAAACACTCGTGTGATATTATTATCACACTCTGCTTTACCTACGCCTAAACCCTATTATATGACCGTTGCTTAACCCATTCTTGACCACTGTACCAATTTGGGAACACTTAATAAATGAGGGTAGGTAGAAAAAGTTTTGACAACTGTTGACATTATGTTAGTTTGTTGTGAAGTCGAAAGTGTGTTCGCTTGGTAATAGCATCGCAATAAACGAATTTGTTTAAAAATCTTACTTTTTGGATTCACTAAAGTTCGTTATCCGGAGGACAGTACAGGTAAGGGTGCTTGATTTATTATTATTTATTACAGATGATGAATATCGTGAATATTGTTTATATTTTCATAAAATAAGTACCTAACCTAACATTCAAAGTTATTTTATTGCAGTTATTTTACATGTATATAAAAATATAGTGACATAAACATTGGTGTGCCAATTTGGGTACAACGGCTACAAGTGCACTAAAAATTACCATTTTATTTACAGAATCAATATGAGTTGCAAGCAATTTTTTAGTGGCACTAATGAATTCAGTGACTTAGAAGGTATCAGCACTATGGCAGAGGATAGAGACGATGGCTTGGGGTATGATATAGCCGTCATTCCACCTGAGCCAAGCGTCGTGATTGACGAAGAAGGTGATGGTGATCTATCCTACCAAACGATATCCCAGGTAATATCGAAGTATTTGTTCGCAACGTGGGTATTCCTTCGGATTCCGAGGATACCAGCGATGATGAAGCTTTGTCTGCTAAAAGGTCACGATCTTTCTTTAGATTGACCGAGCAGTCCACTGTCTCTGGGTGCCGATTTGAGGTCAGCCTGTACGATTTGGTTACAAGAATCGAGTAGCAGCAAGCTCAAGCGGATACTTCTATAGTTCCAATATATACAAATATTGTGGAAAATCGACTACCTCTAGCTCTAGAGTTGTAAAAAATCTGCTCAACAAATTGGTTACAAATCCTGCAAACCACCAGGTTGATGATTTTTTTGGCTGCGATCTACTGTGTGGTATACGCCAGTTGGATATCGTGCCACTGGAACTATCCGTGAAAATCGCACCAAAATGTCCGCTGTCGAATGCACAAGAGATGATGAAGAAAGCAAGACCTGAATTTGATCACAGATTTGATAAAAATACCTTCTGTTTGTCCGCTGATAGTATTTGCCAAATGGCGACCAATCACGACTCGTATGAACCAATAGAGTCCATACAAAGGTGGTAGAGTGAAAAAAAAAGGATAAGGCCGATGTGAACATTCCTAATCTGTTCCAAAATCATAATAAAGGTATGGGCGGAGTGGATGAACTAGCTAGACCTATCCATATCTGTGTATAGAAATGGCATTACGGTAAAAAATGGTGGTGGGTCTTATTTACTTACATGGTCGATATGACAATGCAAATGCATGGCGATTGTACGTAATGGCTAAAGAAGAACCAATAGACTAATAAACTGTTCCGCCGAAGTGTCGCCAGACACTTCCTGAACTGTCATCCCAAAGACCTGCTCGCCCTTCATCATCAAATATTGAAAGCTGTTTACAGTTGGATGGGGTTAATTACGTCTCTGAACAGCTTCCAAAACGAAGGAACGAACGTGTGATGTGCTGTGTGCCACATCAGAGGTCATTAGGGTTGCAAAAAGTGGAAGAAAACCCTGATTATTGAAAAATCGTGTTTCGCTCATTTTCACTCATAAGAGGCCATTGTGCCAATTTGGGTACACCCCTTAAAAATTAAGGTTTTTTTATTTGATGTTTTTTTTTGTCATGCTATTTACTCTTGTGGTTACTAACTTTCAGTAAATAAAAGAATTTTGAAAATCCGTTCAGTAGTTTTGATTTGGCCACTAATGGGTTAAACTACTATTTGTTGTCAGTCCGTATTCTAACAATACAATCTCGTCTACTAAAATTAACGTATTACTTCAATCATACCACCTGCTGCATTTACTATCGAAGACTTCGTACTAACTTGTAGTACGTATTCAAACAAAATTCAAATGTTCAATGCGGATCTCTAAAATTTAGTGTGCTAAAATATCTAAAAAGGTATTCACGTGAACTATTGAAGAACTGCATACCAGCCCAGGGCTGAATATAAGCCTAACGAGCATACCGCACCTACGGTTCAAAAACGTCACAGCATTATAATGGTACACAATGTGAACCTTTCTATAGCTCACGACACTATAATGGTACACATGTGGGACTATAGAGAGGTGACAACTTTAATCTGGAGTTACAATGGTTCACTGTAGCTGGAGCCAATGTCCACCATTTTTTTCAAACATAACCTATAATATTTCTAAATTAATTATGACTTTATCACATACTACGGAGTTTTCGTGATTAATTTTGTGGTTAATGTTCCAATACAAAATCACAGACTGATTGTAATGCTATAAAAACACAAATATCAAAAATTGCATGGTTCGTCTCTGCTTATTTAGAAAGATTTGGTTTGATAAAACGGCATTATTTCTGAGGCGTGTGAAAATTTTAACTCTAAATATATGTATACTTTACAATAAATTTACATTACCCATAATTTTAACACAATAAAATATAATAAACACAGAGTACTTACCAGTAATTAATTATATCACAATAAAAATGGCTGTTTAGATTAGACACTCCCGAGCGAAATACGTCGTTCCTAAATATTTATTACAAAATGTGGTACTCAAGTGATAATTTGGAGAAAAAGCGGCCACTAATAGTTTGTAGGGTACACTTGTGAGCTTAATACGAGATAGAGGCTGTATAAATTGTTCACTAGTTACTTCTTATATAACTCTCTTGTCTGTATGAAGAACCACACGGAATCATATATAGTGCCGTAGATCAGCTATAAGACCACTATTCTCTCTTAACTGCCGTTAAAGTGCTGCTATTCAGCTACTGTGTACCTTTTGTTAACTTAAGGCTGAATAATTTGTGCCCAAAACGGTCGTGTAAGGGCTGTATAGCGTGCTATAGAGCTCTCATACAGCCTACTTAGAGAGCTTAAAGAATAAATGTGTACCATTAGTCAGCCGATAAAGAACCCCCAGTGCTACTTGGGTTACTATTGACGGTTGTTTCGAATCTGGAGGGTAGACTTCTTCAACTGGTTTTTGACCACTAGTCGACGGCTGTAGGGCAACAGCAGGATCGATCTGGAATCATGGAATTTGGATTAGGAAATACACTGTAGAATACATATTTCCCGTAATAGTGGGTAATAATTTATGAAAAGTTGACAGCACCAAAATTCTTAGGTTAGAATTTTATAATTGTTAATTTTGTGCTTTTTATCGATGAATTTACGTATAGGGTACATTATACACAATGTATGAACACAATAAAATGTTATTGATAGCCTAGTTACAGATAAAAAGTGCTATACTTACGAATGAAAGGACAAGTCTGGCATTTTCGTTCCACTATCACTTTTACACCTTAAAACGCTACACCACACCATGTTTTTTTAAAGTTGAAATATTAAGTCTAATATGTTCACAAAATAAAATATCTAACATAAATTACTAAACATAAAGCACATAAAAAACTGAAATTGTTAACAAGATGCTAGCTACCTGCACGTTAACTGTCAAATTTTGTTTAGCAAAGTATTATGCTAAACCTTCAAAAATGTGGCACGCGCCGTGAAACAAAAAATCTCATCGTTCTGTCTCATTTCTTTACACGACATCGGCGTAAGTTGCTCTTTTTCTTGTGTGAATGCGACAAAAGACATCAATTTGTCTATAGCATTCTCTGTCTACGTCTATTGCCGCGTAGTGTGGTATGTCTAATTTACTTAGAAACAATAGTTTGAAGTGCAGTGTCGCGTCGTTCCACTGCATCGCAGTTCCGCCTAGTGCGGTTTGATCAATAAAAAAAGTACTCTGTGGGTCTTATCGATAGGGCTCGTATGCGGGGTGCGGAAGATATCTGTAAGGGCCCGTATTAGGGGAACCGTTTTCATTAGTCGATAGGGAACGAAACGATTGAGGTAAACGTAGACCCTGCACTGCACGTTTGGCAGTTGCTTTGAAGACTTATTTTCATTGGCTGTGTCTGCGGACGCTTTTTACTACGCCCGCTACGAGTATTCCATGGGTATTCTTCGCAGACCGTGTACAGAATAGAGGTGTGTAACTCTTTTCGGAACCGACTCACTGATCCGGATCATTAAAGTGATTCAAAAGATTGGTTCAGTAGTAACAACGTTTAAAACGCATCATTTGGATCTGAATCATTTCTTTGACGCGTTGCTCGCGAGGCGACGGAGCAGTGAGCGAGCGAGAGAGGGAGACTGAGACACTGAGACAAGAGTCGCGAGTGAGCGGGCGACACAATTACAATTTATACAAGTCAGAAAGAGATACCAAATGAGATGTGTCTCACTCACAGACATATAAAACACTCACTCAACTCTCACAGATTTTCGTTGTCGTTATTTATGCACGTAAAAATTACCACTAAGGCGCTTACGTATCAAATACTATACGGTCGTTTTTTGCATATAATGTTTGCACTAAACGCGGCAGATTGTTTATGTTCGTTCGCACCAATTTTCGAAAATATTATAGTTCTGTTTTCGATTTCTTTGCGTACCTAGTGATTATCGTGACTTACTTTCTTCCTTTTTATTCATAAAGTTAGAGTTAAGAGACTTTATGTGAGAATTTTGTGTAAATAGACATTGAATCACGTAAATGGTTTAGTTTACTAGATTAGTAACTTGTCTCAGACTCTCAGTGCTAGTATTATCTTAGTGATAGTATAGCTAATTTTAAGTATTTGTGAGACTTTCTTTCTGTGACTAATGTGGGTGTAAATAATAATTCTACGTGTTCGTACTTCGTAGCAAATGACTTTCTAAGGTATACCTAGGTACTAACATACTTACCCTAAGACATTTATTTTCTTATTCTATTATTAAAATGCCTCCAATAAGCAAGAGAAGTCCATTGTGGGACCATTTTAGTGAACTCGCGCCCGCGGCCGCAACGTAATGTAATAGGTACGTAACATTCTGTATTTTATATCCTTTGAGCCGATGATCCAAATGAGCCAAATGAAACATATCAGTGATTTGGATCATTTCAGTGATCGAGATGCAAATGTTCCAGAACGCGTTATCCACTTATTACTTTCATTAGTTATTCCCCGCTTGCGGGAAGTCGCTCATGCTGTATATCGACTAATGAAAATGAGATTTAGATGATTGCTAGGTTTGGGAAATTGAAAGTAAATAAACAATTATTTAATTAGGTACATTTAATTATTTCTGAAACACAATAATAATTTCCTGTTAGTAATCATGTACTTCAACATTAAAATCTAGATCATAACTTGTTCAATACATTGAAAATGATTAATTATCGTCCTATTACTAGATAGCATCATCTGCCGATGATGACACTCAACTAAAGAGACAATATCAATCATCCAAGTACTCGAAAGGTTCTGGGGGCTCGGGTTCCTTTTCTTCTTCCGTCTTGGGACCGAAAGCTGCCACATTCTCGACCAGCAGCTGTTCGCCATCCCCAGAATGGTTCAACATGACGATGCCGCCAATTGTAACGTCTTTCAGTGGCGTGAAACCAGATCCCTCTACAGCCGTCAAGTTCTTCAACTGTTGCCTCATAACCCTCGCGGGGTTGTTCAAAATTTCAAAAGTAGGCTCAGGCTCTTTCTTCTCTTTAGTTTCCTTTTCTTCGCCCTCTTTTTCCTCCTTCTTTATTTCCTTGGACGAGCTGGGAGTAGCAGCGGTGGCGTCCTTATCAGACTTTCCATGAACTGTAATGTTTGGGTTAGGTGACTTTGAGGGTTTTTTTTCTTCTTCATCAACTTCCATTTTAGAAGTTGATGAAGAGGTCATGCTGGTTCCTGAACCTTCAGTTCCGTGCGCCCGCCTGCGAGCTTTAGCTGCAGCAATACTCAACACAGCAGTAGTGACTCTCTCCCTTTCTTCACGTTTCTTTTCTTCCAATGGCGCAGGGTATGCGTAAAGAGATGGTTTCGAGTTGGACTTGAAGTCCATCTGAGGCATTTTCAGTTCAGAGTTAAGGGCAATCAGGCAAGTAGGTGTGAAAGCTAGAGATAGGCAGTGAGCCAGAGGGAACCAGTACCAGTACTGCGTAAAGACTAGCATGCCCACAACAGCAAGCATGTTCATGTGGCCTGTCCTGTTTTGCAGAGACACAGTTACGTTGCGGCCACCGGCGTCTATGATACCCTGAGCCAGGATAGCTCCGAATTTAGCCATCACGTCTTCATGTTTGTTTGAAATCACTTGTGCGTAAAGTTGACGGAAATATGTGACTTTGGGGCAAAGAACTTCAGTTTGTTGGATAAGAATCATGGCAGACGCAATCAAAGCGCCTTGCCTCACAAAGTTGACAGGGTCAAATTTGACCATAGGTTCCAAGAGGCCAATAGCCTCGCGATTGCCGGTTCCGGCGCAAGCGATACCCAAAGCCATTGCAGCGCCATAACGAACGTGAGGGTTGTATGATTCAGCTAACAGGGATACAACTGAAGGGCACTGTTCAGGTGTTCTGAAGAGAAGGAAGCCGAGAGCGGTGACGGCGGCACGACGTACGTCGTCGTTTACGTCAGAGACGGCAACGTGAAGCAGTGTGCGGATAGAGTCGTTGTTGCCAGTACCACAGTAAGCAGTGGCGATGGTGTAGCAACCGGCGCGACGCAGCAGAGGATCCTTGTCCCTCAACAATTGCTGCACAAGGGCATCTGCCTCTTCAAGACGTCCATACATAGTGAAGGCTATACCTACAGCCAAACCTCTTAATATCTTCTCATGCTGAGTTTCTTGAGCATATGCAACCATGTCTTCAATGGCAGCTGCATGCCTGGAGCCCAACATGACCATTCCCATGGCTATACCAGCCGCCTCGCCAGTTACCGCGTCATCTTGGTACAGGTTAAACTTGAGCTGTTCATAGACATCTTGCCTGTGGGTGCCCATCGCAGCCAGGCCAAGTCCAAGACAGCCTCCATGGCGCACCATCTCATTCTGAGCATCTTTTAGCTGTGTTAGAAGATAGTCAATGATATTTGCACCATGATTAGCATGAATTAAACCTAGGGCATATAGGCCTCCTCCCTCAGAGTAGCCTGATGAAGGCCCCGCCTCTTTTGGCAAGTAAGATTGCATAAGAGCTAAGGACTCACTTTCATGACCCCTATGGATAACTCCAAGGGACGCTGTTACTGTTAGCTTGGCCCAGTTTGTTGCCCTGGCAAGCCATTCTAAGTTGTCCCTCAAGAACTGATCACTTGTTGTTCCTGAGTGCATGAAGGCATTGGCTATGACAGTGGCTGTGTGACAAATAGACACCCTAATGGCATCTTTAGTGTTCTTCAAGATTAGTAAATCAGCATGATTAGATCTAATTAGAAACTGTAGTTGTAACCCTATGGATACTTCACCTCCTAAGATTGAAATTAACTTTTCTACCCTCCTCTGATGCTCCTTTTCCTCGTCATTCAGACTTTCAATATCTCTCTCTGGTTTTTTTGAATCTTCAGCAGCAGTAGCAGCAGCAGTAGCAGCAGCAGCAGGAGCAGCAGCAGGAGCCGGTTGATCTACCTCCATAGTAGCCTCTGGGAATGGCCCACCTTGCGGTTGGGGTTTACCACCAAGAGCACTAGGGATGGGAGCTGTTGTCCTAAGAGCCTGTAATACTCTGCCAAGGAACTGTTGTGTAGCTGAGTCATACAAGTCAAAGGCTATTTGGTATGCCATGAGGACAGATTCTTGAGGTCCATGAGTCAGTTTGTCAAGGATTTCTGCTACAGAGAGAGGATCTTCAAGGAAGATTAGACATTGGCACATGTTGACATAGTCGGGGATGTTAAGACCTCTGTAGAGACCCACCAAGGACCGGAGGACAGTGCTGCGGAAACCTCTGTTTTGCAGGAGGCTCATGGCAACAGTGAAGGCATATACAAGCATACCTGAAAAGTTAAAAAGGTAACATGACATAACTGTTTAAACTTCAAAGATACTTAATATTAAAAAGAAGTAAAGTTTGTGAGTTTGTGAGGTTTTGAAAATTCTTTTACCAATAGAAAGGCACGTTATTTGTGAGTGTCATAGGCTATATATTAACCCGTAAAATGAAAATATTTTTTTGTGGTAGCCGGATTCGCAAAGTAAGTCAGAGTAAAACCTCACTCGAATTTCATCACAAGTAAAAATGTTTACCGCCCAACAAAGTGGCCATGGGTCTGCTAGTGTAAAGATAAAATGATGAAAGTTTATTAAACTTAAGAAAGAAAGGAAGGAAATATTTTATTCATTTAGTACTTTGTTAGCAGTACCCAGCGATAAATATTGCGCATCGACCTTTGGAAAGAGACAATCGGCTAATTTCGGCTTCGTAGAGCGTTATCTCCGTCGCACACTACCTATGTGACGTTTTGTCAGTCGTTGTTCAAGTGCTATAGAGTGCGGTCGCGTCCAGTTCAAAATATATATTTAGAGTTGTTAACACCCCCAAAAGAGAATGCCCATGGACAGTACTCATGAAAAATGTCTCGTGTCTCAATAAGTTGAACAGTATAAAATATCTAAAATAAAAATACATTTTTCGAATAGGACTCAAATGATATTTATAATGAGATAGTTTTTTGAACAATATTTAGTACTTTTACGTTTCTGACTGTAAAGTACGCCATTTTTTACAATCCCCTGTCATTCGTCAATATCAAACAATTAGGGATGTCCATTTTTCTATAGCGTTTAATGTGCCTATCTATTTGATATCGATTATATGATATCCCCATAAATGGTATCGATTCTGTCTTGATTAGCAAGACAAAATAAATAAAGCAGTTTTTAATATTAAAAGAAGCAAATCGTAATTGTTTTAACAGCTCCTAATAGATACCGGACTGTTTGTATTTCGTGCAACAGAGATAACACTCTATGAAGCCGAAATTAGCCGATTGTCTCTTACCAAAGGTCAATGTGCAATATTTATCGCTGGGTACTGTATGTAGTTTTTATTCCAAACAAGGTCTGGTAAATGTGCCACAAAGTAAATTATGTCTTTGTGCACAAAGCCCATTGATCCATAGATTATTGATTCTCTTTAGAAACAGGTACAGACAGGAGACATATGGTAGAAATTGCTGATGTTCCATAAAATTTGATCATAGAATTTGTCATTTTTGTCTTATTTGTCATGATTGCTTAGCATTTTATTCAAAGAAAATTTATAATTGAATTACATATATCAATGTATTGGTCTATGGTTTTGTATTTATAAAATACTATTGTTATCATTCCACACCAAATTTCAGCAATTGTTAATGATTTGAATAAAATAACAATGACCAAACAGGCATTGACCCACTAATGACTCATGAAATTTCATCAATTGGATGACAAAATGAATGAGATTGAGAATTAAAATGTCAAAAAGATAAGACTTGTATGGAGACATAGGTTTTTTTAATGAGTTGTTTTGAACTTACCAGCGATGTCATCAGATTTCATGATGGACTCCTCGAATATGTCCATGCGGCGGGTCTCCAGCGCCAAACCCAGCGCCTGCCTGTACTGTCCATCTTCAAGACATCGCTGGAACATTCGATTCACGATGGCTTCCAAGCGAGGATCTATCGTCTCCGCCATGCTGTCCACGAACAGCGCCTTCCTCTTCTGGGTGTAGAAGTCGATCGCTTTTGCAATCGTAGTATCGACATACTCATTTCTTGCGTTTACGTCGAACAAGTCACCAGCACCCAGCGCATACGTCAACGAATCTTCAAAGGCTCCCAAGTGGTAATATACCTTACTCGCCACCAAAGCTGCGAGCTGGTGCTGGGAGAAAACTTTGTCTTCATGTAGAATTTCGATCTTCTCAATAGATTCTGATATTTCTGGCCAAAACTCGTCAACTATATTGTCCAACCTCTTCAATGCGAACTCTTTCACTTCGGACATCGGCTCATCCAGCAGGGATATAATCCCCGCCGCTGATGTTATATTCATCTTGTTGTTTTTTTAACTTTAATCTAATTGCACGAACCTTTTGCAGACACTTTTTGCTTATAAATCGGCAATTCTTAGAATGAGTACAACAAAATATTACGATGATTTGACAAATTTCTTTCATCCATGGACAATTTAAATTTGACGGGGTTGCCGTATTTGTTGTGACGTTGCCTGTATATTATTGTAGTCTTTGATGCCGATTTTTCATATGAATAATGAAAATGAAATATAATATATAATACCCACTTTATTATAGATTTTTTTTATTGGACAAGAACTCAAAAAACTTGACGAGACATATTTTATTTTTTATACTGCAAACACTGAATCTTACATCTCGTATTTTAAATCTACACATCAGTGAGGGGGTGCGTTTATAACATGAACCAAATAATCGACATCGGCTATTTAATAAGAATTTAATAGAACATGAACGAAAAGCTAGTTATAAAATAATGTGTAGTACAACTTCGACATCTACAGCCTTATTTATAAAAATCTCGCTAATCACTGATTAGCCACTGTTTAGCTTATCAATTGGTTACCTCCTAATCAATGATTAACTTTTCTTTATTTATAAACGCTAGTTTGCAGCTGATTAGTAGCGAAACGAAATAGAGGTGAAATTATGCCTTCAGCACAGATTATAATCAAAATAGTCGCCTAAAAACAGGATTTTGACAATAAAGTTCTCAAATGCACGATTTTTGTATCTGCTGTCGTGACTTTGACACTTGACAGATAAAACTCAAATATTTCTTCGATTTATTTTTATTTGAATAAAATGATTTAATATGTTTATTTCATTGTGTTTACGATGATAGCAATGAAAATAATACGCTCCCATGATTGGAGTAAACAGCAAAAGGTAATGTGTCTCTGAATTTTTATTTACTTTCTGTTTTAAAGTGACCAAATGAATGCTAACGCACTAACTGATTTTGCTATGTATTTACATGTTCTTTAAATTGTTTACATAGATATTCTTTTTGAGAAACATATTCAGATACTTGTGCCTATTCTATATAACTTCCTATTGCTTTTGCACTGGGGTTTCAGTGTCTTTTAATAACAATTATTATACCTACTTGTTTACAGTTACAATTTTGACTGCTGCTATGAAAGCTACTATCACGTAGCTCCAACACTATTCAACCTTGCAAAGACAGCAACTGAGGAGACCATGCTACGTGAAAAAGATGAGTAGGTAGTTGTGTTTGCTATGGCTGCAATGAAAGTAAAACGCTCCCATGATTGGGGAGTAACAGGAAAAGGTAATGCAGCTCTGAATTTTTATCTACTTTCTATTGTAAAGTGACCAAATGAATGCTAACGCAATAACTGATTTTGCTATGTATTTACATATTATTTAAAATTATTTACATAGATATTCATTTTGAGAAAAATATGTAGGTACTTGTGCCTATTCTATATAACTTCCTATTGCTTTTGCATTGGGGTTTCAGTCTTTTATTAACAATTATTATACTTATTTACAGTTACAATTTTGACTGCTGCTATGAAAGCCACTACTGAGCATGTAGCACCATAACTATTCAACCTTGCAAAGACGGCAACGGAGACCATGCTACGTGAAAAAGATGAGGAATGAGTGTGCCATGGGAAAATAATGGCACCCGTCTTTGGAGAAAGAAGAATTGGAAATCAAAAATAATGAAATTATAACACAAAAATCGCTTTATTGCGTAGGTTTCAAAATAAATTGCTTTTTATGAAAAAAGATATCTTGTTTTATTGTGCAGGACTGCCACAATGTGGCTTTTCTTTAGTTCTGGGCCTTAGAAGGCGTCATCAGTATAATATAAAGTTCTCTGTGGGCGTCATAAAACGAAGGGTACATGGGATAACACATTGGATAATCACTATCTCCGATGAGCTTCCGCACAAACTCAGTCTCTTCAAACCTACTGAGCCTCCTGCCGATTCAACTTTCCCTATAAATCCTATCATCACGTGTACTTAGAATGAGGAATATGTATTCTCGTAGCGGATTTAAACGAGTCTTGTAGGTCTTCCTCCGTTCACTAACCACAGGCGCGCGCGGCGTTTCAGAAATATTTAATTCTTCGGTGTCGTTCTGAAATCCCGTAATATATTGTCGAAATCCACATTTACTAAGGCACAATTCGATATTAGGAACAAATAACCTTGAATCACACAAAAATCCTATTGAATCGATCAGCTGATTCAAATAAAATCCGCCATGTTGCCTCTTAGCAAGCTTTAAACAGGGCACCGGTGGTGTTTAACTTTGACAGCTACAAATCAATTGCTTAGCGACCTCATAACGCTAAATAGCGTTTATAAATAAGAATTTTGCTAATCAGTTAGTTAGCAATTGATTAAAAATTAACATGCGTTTATAAATAAGACCGCTAGTTATTACTTGTATATTTCAAACTTCAAAAAAGTGTAGTTCAACTAACTAAACAAATAAATACAAAAACAAAAGGACACTTAGGCATCGAAGTATTCGTATGTTAACCCTTTATTAAAAATCATTTTAACTGGCTTGATAATTTTTAGTCTTAACATTTTATTGCAAGTGTGTCTTGCTCTTCAATCGGTTTTTAATAGATATTCCGAATGCACCTCTAATGTGAGATTGTGATTGTGAGTTGTCAATTTTCTGTCAAACACATTCCTACGTAGTACGAACGAAACATCTGTAGTAACTCTCTCTGTGAATAACGCAATAATTCTACAAAATGCTAGACCTATTCAGCATCTTTAGTAAAGGAGGCATAGTGCTATGGTGTTTCCAGAGTACGAGTGAAATTTTTTCGCCATCCGTGAACGCTTTAATTCGTAGTGTGATATTACAAGTAAGTTAACATTTACAAGTTGGGAAGCCCCTGGTTTAATGTGGTTTAATGTGATTAAGTATTCAACGTGGATAATTTACATATGCTAAAACTTAGTCTTTTGTATTACCGTGAACCTAGAATTACCATATTAATTGGATCTGCTGGCAATAATGTCCTTGGCTTATTTATATTGCGTTCTGTCCATGTTATCGTAGTCTTTAGGACCTTATCTTCCGCATACCTTATAACTTTACCATATGTGACAATATAAATAATTGTTTAGTGTCTTATCATCTTCATCTTAGGCATCAGTGCCTAGAGTTGTGTATCAATACTAAGTGTAATTTACATGAATTTTTAACCCCTCCACTAACCATGAAATCATAAAGTTAGATATTGCTACATTATCCTAATTGGATCACTTTACATAACTTACCTCTACCTATACTTTCTCCTACAACATTTATATGGCCTTAATTTTCATTCCATTGCCTTAGTTGAAATTTTCATATAGAACATTTAATTTTTCAGGAGCGTTCAGGCAACAATACTTTCAACCATAATGCCTTATCGTTGCAATATAAACTCGATAACGAGTTTGAGCTGGTGTTTGTGGTGGCTTACCAGCGCATTCTGCAGTTATCATATGTGGATAAGTTCCTTAATGATGTGCACCTGGAGTTTAGGGACAAGTACAAGAATGAGTTGCAGGGAGGACATCATATCATGGACTTTGATTTCAAGATGACATTTGATAAAGTGTTGCAGAATTGTGAAAAATGGGGTGAGAGAACTTATAACCACCATATTTGCACTGATTATTTATTTAGCATCATTTAGAATTCTTTCCTCAAACTTGCATACTGTAATAATCCAAATAAGACTCCAACATAGTTGGGTAAAGACCAAACAGATGTTGAAGATCCTACAAATCGACGCCTTACAGTGAAAACCTTGTAAGTGTAATAGAAGTAACTTTTCAGGAGGAAAAATATGCCAAATATTCTGACGGATGCGAGTGTTAACGAGGTTCTCGTTTACTTTCATAGATGGCGTTATGAGATTAGGATGTGCGTTGCGAGGTTTTCATACTAGAAATGCAATAAAATAAATTTGAACAAAAATGCATTTCCGAGGTTATCACTCTGGCGACAAAATCTAGCAAGCATGGTTATTGTAAAGAGTAGTTAATTTACTACTTTTCTAATATTGTATTACAGCCAAATCACAAGCTAAGATTCCAAAACAAATGAGAACATTTGAAGACTCACAGAAGTCCAAAAAGACTGTTGCTTCGATGATTGAACGCAGGGGAGAAGAGAAGGGGAAGAAATCTGGTAAGTCTTATTAGAAATAATTATTTTTGAATCGGCCTATAATGTTCCCACTGCTGGGACACAGCCCACTTTTTTGTGAGAGAAAGTGGGCTGTACCATGCGGGCCCGGAGTGGATTGGTAGAAACCACAATATCTTTGAAGTTTTGGTTCTAGGACATAGGTTTCTTCACATTGTTTTCCTTCACCATTTTGAGAGCAGTGGTGATGAAATTACACAAAGTAAAACACCTGGTTGGTCTCAACAACAACTCATTACCTACAATTCGTGAGTCAGTGCCGTTATCACTGGGGTGGCCCAGTGGTAACCACACTGACTCACGAGTTGTCGGCACTGCTCTACCATAAATCATATTAAATAAATAAATGTTTGTTATCACATATATGTAATAAAATGCTTTAGGCATTTAATAACTTTTTTTGAGGTGTTAGAACTTGTTCATGACATTTCTTCAAATTACTAGTAAATCTGAATGACAAGCAACTTTGAATCTATTATCTCTATCCACATATAATCCTGTTTATATCTAATTGGCTTATCTGTATATTTCTTTCTACTGTAACTGTTTTACACCTATTTTAAAACAATATTAAGAAAGCAGTATATCTATGATTATAGAATACTACCAAGTATGTGAGCTGAGTACTTGCAGCGGTCAGTAGAGCACCAAAACGTGTCAGTAATTGGCAATGATAGCCCACTTCCGAGAATGCTGCCTCATTTTATAATGCTCTATCAAAAGAAAATATTTTTCTAATAGAATGATAAAACTTGTTTTCAGTAAAAATTGTAGAAAATAAGAGCCTGACTAATGGCAAGGTGGAGGAATCGCCCGAGGCTGAAGATGATGTGATTGCCTTGAACAGAGCCAAGCTGGCTCAGAAACTTGCCTCCAAAGGCAAGAAGGAGCTGCCTAAGTAAGTGGCATTATTACAACTTTATGTAAGAGAGAAAAGCTTCCCGCTTTTGCAGTGGGCAGTAGCCCTTTATTACGAAACAAGGTTTTTATTTAGAGCAGCACCCTAATTGCCTAACACACTATCAGTCAGAATCTGAATCATTTTGAAATAATGCAATGAATGTTGTTGAACTGTCAAAATTAAAGCCATTCCTACTGTTGCTCTGTTACGCAATCACCCCTCAGGTTTTAATCACCAAGATAGTTTTTGAATTAATACCCCAAATAGGTATAGACATACAGTTCTTTTTACAAAACTCACAACTCAGTCTGTCGTCATTTTTGTATTATGGACTTTACCCAAATCAACATTTTTTATACCACATGTTTCCATTACATCAGAGCTAGCGTAAAATTATTGTATGCTGCATACAAGTAATATTAGTGTCGTATAATCTATGTACCTTGCTGTGTTTTTTCTTACCATACTCAACTAATGTTGCATGTGTGAGAGAACGTTGTAGGCCTTACAGACTAGATTGGTAGACGATTTTCTATTCTGTATTTTCATTTCTCTAAGTACCTGGTACAGTCAGCGTCAATAATATCGGGACAAACAGACTGTTCAAAATGATAATATAAACAACTATGAAAATTAAACTTTATCTCAATTCGATAAAGTTCTTGTCAGAATGACAGGTGTCGTGTACGGTCTTCATTCTGAAACATTCCTTGTGTCATTGACATAATAATTAATTTTCATAGTTGTGTAGATCATTTTGAATAGTCTGTTCGTCCCGATATTTTAGACGCTGACTGTACTTATTGACAGGCCTGCACTGTCCTCCCATACTTATTATCACTGTAATTTGAAAACATTGTAAAAGCCGATTATTTTTAAACATGTAACCGTGGAGTTTCTTGCCGGCTCTTCTCCATAGGAAACGACAAATTTGAACCGTGCACCTAGCTTCTGACTTTTCATGCAGGTTTATGCGAAATAAAATATTTTTATTTTGATTTTGACTCAATCACGCAAGAACGGCTGAATGGATTTGGATGAAATTTGGCACACAGATAGTTTGTAACGTGGATTAACTCATAGGATACTGTTTATCCCGGTAATATGTTTCCGTGGGATAATATAATTTTCGACCTCCACGCGGGCGAAGCCACTGGCAAAAGCTAGTTTCCTCATTAGGATAACTGTGGTAGTTCAAATGTAGGGGTTCATTCGATTAATGGAGTTTGGTCAAACCTTGGTGCAATTCATTAATCCATACAATATACTCATAAGGATAGATAGGGAAGGGGATAAAGATATAGAATAGTTACGATGCCACAGACACACACACACACGCACGCACGCCCGCACGCACGCACACTCGCACGCACGCACACACACACACACACACGCACGCACGTGTCTATCTCTTAAGGATAACATACTATATCCATTTTAATACTTAAAAAAATATAAAGCGGTAATTGCAAAGCTATTTACACAAATACGGTATTAATCCTTATCATTTTAAATAAGTTAGAGGCTTTAAGCATTTCATGCACATTAATTTACTCTTTTTACATGCTTTATATTAGCTTCATCTGTATGTTTGTAACCGACTCCTTTGGACTTGATTTTGACCCACTTCAAACGGTCAGATTTCATTTAAACTTTGTAGTTATCGAGGACCGATGACAATTCAATAATTGAAAAAAAAAAGTAAACCGAAAAATCACGCTTTTGTAGTTAGCAGAACTAAAAAATAGAAAATAAATAATAGTTTAAAAAACTAAAAAACACGCTTTAAAAACCAAACTAAAAAAGTAGAAAATAATTTAATTCTATTAAAAAGCGTGGGGTGCTTGATATTAATTGATTATAAAAATACCTCATAATGCATCCCACGCTTTTTAATTGAATTAAATTATTTTCTACTTTTTTTAGTTTGGTTTTTAGAGCGTGTTTTTCTTTTTTCTCGCCATTTCGAATTCCTAACCGAAAATGAGTTCTTCTCGCAGAGCCGAAATATAGTACAATACTAATTATATTATAGTAGGTGGGCAACCTTAGGTAGTGATGTGGTTCTCTTCTCTCTATTCCCTCATCTTCTTTTCGTTACGATGGCACATCTTTGTTGCTTATACTGTTTGGGCCCTACTACTGCCCTACTCTCTTGCTTCTACTGTAGGGCCTACTTACTAGTAGTAATCATTAGCTAACTATAGTCTACTGAACGTGCCCAGCTACTACCAGTAGGTGCACGTTTATTGCGGCGTCAGAGGCGTAGTTCAGTTGTTGTTTGTTATCCAAACTAATATTATAAAGAGAACAGATTAGATTTTTTTGTATGTATGTTTGGTCCACTCAATTTGTGTGGTTCTTTCCTCAAAATTCCATTTCAGACGCCAATCCACGTGGTCTTCACATGATCTGACCGAGATTATGTCTGGACTTTAAAAGAGACTGTGGTCTCTGAGTTTGTTTCGGGTTTTCTTCTCAGAGTAGTCAGGAAACGCCGACCCCATCTAGTTTAAAAAAAAATAATTGACGTGTAAAAGTGTTTGTACAAACCTACTTACAGAAATAAAGTCATTTATCATTTACGCTTACACGCTAAAACGGCTGAATGGATTCGGTTGAAATTTTGCACCTTATTACCCATTAAGCATGGGTAGACCATGACCTAGATTAAGACAATGGATACTTTCATCCCGATATACCCACAGGATCGAGAGATTTAATCGGGTGAAACCGCGGGGCGCAGCTAATTCCTCATAAGAATAATATGAAACACTTTCTCCGCAGGAAGTCTCCCAAGAGCCCCAAGAGCCCCAAGGTGGAGCGTGTGAAGCAGCCGCGCGTGTGGGAACTGGGCGGCGGCACGCGCGACCTGCCCTCACTAGACTTTAGTACTGACAAGCCCGAGGATGCCAACACCGAGATCACACCGGACACACAGGTTGGATCACTTTAGTAGAGGTTTATACTATCCTAGTTTATGTATGATTAGCCCGCCTGGAGGTTGGAATATAATTATCTTACATATCTCCATGAAAAATACGTATACTCACATGGCAATTTTCGTGGTAATTGGTCAAAAGGGTGTTCTCAAAAGGGAGTTTATCAATCTCATGGACATTTGAATTTTACATTTTCAAATTTCGCGCGTATTTTGACGAAAACGCTGGACGCAGTGGTTCTGTGGGTATGACGTCAGTTTGCTATCACTGATATTTTATATGACAATTTTTTAACATTAAAAAAAATGAGTTATTTTTCTACTTATCGTTGGTTTGCTGTTCCTGAATACATAATATTATAATAAAAATTACTTTGGTTACGAAACTACTAAAAGTACAAAGTTGCTCAGTTGATATGCCGTATGACGTAATAACATGGCGGCTACTATTTCATGGTGTTCAAAAACAGATTTAAAAAAAACTGAAATCTTTAAAATGTATTTTAATATTTATTTTGTTATTTCATTAACTAAAACTAACATTTTCTGACTGCATTTTGCCTAAGCCATCTCAATAATATATTTTAGATTTTTTCTCATACCTATAGAGTAAATACCCTATTGTTTTTCCGCATACCTTCCACAACGAGTGTTTTGATTGCACTTTTCTATGAAATTGCTGATTCTACATACCCAACATCCATTTTTATATCCATAGACTTCTTCATTATTTGTTTTATTTAGTAACCAATTATGGCGTACTAAGATTTCGTACGATGTCGCAGAAACGTTAAATCCGTATTTCCACGAACGCGAGAGTTTCGCGAAAATTCGATGAAATAACGCAATCTTGCTGAAGAATCGGTTTTTTAACACGCTTTTATTAGCTTGATATGTTATGTAACGGAATCTTAGAACATGACTTTCACCACCTTCAAAACGTCGGATTGATTTAAAACTTTGCACACTTAACAAGTACCGATGACATTTCAATAATTTATTTCCATTATGCTGGCCAAAACAAAAAAAAATAGTACAAAAATCACGCTTTTGTATTTAGTTAGCCGAACTAAAAAAATAAAAATAAATAACAGTTCACAAACTAAGCTTTTTGAGGTATTTTTTACAACCAGTAAAGTACTAGTATATTATATTTATCAAGTACTCCAAGCTTTTTTACATTAAAATTATGTCATTTATTAATTACCTACTCCATCTTTATTTTTGAAATAATTTTCTAGTTTTTTAACTATGATTCATAATTATATTCTCTCGAAAATCCTCGTTTACATACGAAATTATTTTGAGTTTAAAATATAACAAAAAGACTTAATTGCAGCTGATCGGTCAAATGACAGGCGCTATCCGCGACCTGGAGGTGGAGTCGGACGAGAGCAGCAGTGACGACGAAGAGGAGCAGTCTGCACATCCCACGCCCAAGAAGACGGGCGGCATGTTCAGTATATTTAAGGGTGAGTGCTGTATACAATATCTAAGTTTGGTTAATCCTACATTTTGGAAATAGGGGTTGGGCATAGGTGTCCCTATAGCACACCTAAATTTCGCCAGGTATGTTAAAGTCCCTTGTAATTAAAAACCAAACTGAAAAAGGAGAAAATAATTAAATTCTATTAAAAAGCGTGGGTTGCTTTTTGAGGTATTTCTATAATCAGTTAATATCAAGCACCCCACGCTTTTTAATAGAATAAAATTATTTTCTACTTGTTTAGTTCAGTTTTTAAAGCGTGTTTTTTAGTTTTTTAAACTATTATTTATTTTAAATTTTTTAGTTCTGCTAACTAGAAAACTGTGATTTTTCAGTTCTTTTTTTCTTTTTCTATTTTTTTTTTAAATGATTAAATTGTCATCGGTCCTCGATAAGTCTACAAAGTTAGAATGAAATTTGACCATTTGAAGTGGGTCAAAATCAAGTCCAAAGGAGTTGGTTACAAACAAACATACAGGTGAAACTAATAAAAGTGTGTTAATAACGGTCGAGCCTATTGCCAACAACCAGGCAAGACTACTGAAAAACTCCTGACGGAAAAGCCCAATAATAAAACTTTGCGGGATTTTATTGCGCACTCAATTTTCAACTCTCGGTGTTGAACCAAGTATTGAGAATCCAACAGAGTACATTCCAGCGCGTCGAAAAAACACACTGTTCGATTATCAACTCTCGGCGTTAAGCACTGCGTTGAAAATCCTGCAGTATGCAAAAAATCTCGCCGCGAGATTTTTCCGTGGTCTTATTTTCTAGTTTTTTTTTTTACCGTTTTCCTCTCTAGGTTGCTCAATGATATTATATTACCCACTTCCAGGTTTGGTAGGCTCTAAAGCTCTAACCGAAGAATCCATGCGGCCGGTGCTAGACAAGCTACAAGACCATCTGATTGGTAAGAACGTCGCTTCAGACATCGCTAACAAGCTGTGCGACTCTGTCGCTACCAAGCTGGAAGGAAAGGTGAGATTATGTCGTTATTTTTGACTGATTTTCAGGTTATATGAGGAAAATATTTAATATTGGTGTGGCTGCATCTAGAAAGCTACATACGAACTACCTGACCTCACGAAAATACTGCTGCGTGCAAGCAGAATTATCTGCGCGAACATATAATCAGATATACAGAAACTCGACATCAACCGTTGGGCCACCCGTCTCAAAATCAAAAGTCATTTATTCAAACTAGGCTGAGAGTCAGCACTTTAGGAACGTCAAAATTAGATAAGACAGACCCCCAAATCGCCCCCCCTTCACCAATTCCTAGTACTTTCGCTGGGAAGAAGAAGTGCTAGTTATATTTAAAAACATGGTTTCTAGTGGAAATTATAGCTACAATTAATATTTTGCAAATTAAGTAATCGCGAGCGTGGTTGACGAAGGGTTTATCCAAATTTTATTTTGTTATAAGCTCCTAAGAAATATTATCATAGAAAAACGGTTCTAAGGAACGTTTTAACTATTAAAATTTGAAGATTGCCATATCCGTACTTAAATATTGAAACGTTATAATGAGTCCTATCTACGTACACATACATAATTATATACATTTAGCTTCCCATGAGGTTAGTAGGAGTGGGCGATACAAATCGTATATAGATACAATATCTATGTATCGGCACAATATCCAATACCTATATAACGGACGGCACTGAATCTAAATATCAGGTACCCACGTACCTATAGCGAATATAGCGCGATGAGTCGCAGAACAACACACTATACCGATATCGTATCGCATGATCTATGATATTCGGATATTCGAATTTCTTTATTCGCTTATTAGTAATGCAGTCAGTCTTAAGCCTGAGAAAAGTATGAAGGATAGTTCAATTCACTGATAAAATAATTGATAAAAATAGGAATATAAAAAACCGAAACTGCTGTACTGTTTCATTTCAGAACCATATTATCAACACTACCAAAAAATACATTCACTGATTTCGAGTATACAGTTACAAATAAAATACAATGATGTACATGAATCGAACAAACCGAAATCTAAAAATCACAGTACCACTTTTGTTTTCGAGTTCCACACTGATTCAGCCAATATATAGGTATTGAAATATATAGATGTGATATCCGATATTCTAAACCGATACATAGATACGATTTGATATATGTAGTGTAAAAATAAAACCCATGCCTAGGTTAGGTACTACAGAACTGCGTTTCTAACATACTTCTTTTGCCTCGTTTACTACGATTTCGTTTGCGAGTACTAAGCACTTGACCTTTCTGAAGAACTTCACCAATAAGGTCACTAATGTCCTTCTAGGGCGGCCCCTCCCGGCGTTCCCTCTCACGTCAGCTTTTTCATCCTCTCAACATGACCAATTTTGACAATAATTCTGTCCACAGGTACTGGGAACATTCGACAGCGTGGCTAAGACCGTGAAGGCGACGTTGACAGAGTCGCTGGTGCAGATCCTGTCGCCCAAGAGACGTGTGGACATCTTGCGGGACTGTATGCACGCCAAGCAGCAAGGGAGACCTTACGTTACTGCGTTTTGTGGGGTACGTATATATGGCAATAGATTTAGATACATTCAGCAACACAAGTCAGTTGAGTCTTCAGAATCTTATATAATAAAAAACAGGATCTAAAAGAATACGTAACTTTAAAATAACACAAACTCTTGACGCCTTGAGTTGTTGGAGATCGTAGCATAATAGTAAAGCATAGCGTAATGAGCCTACAACGTTCACATTGCTGGGACATGGGCCTCCTCTCTATGAGTGGGAGTGGGCCGTAATCCACCACGTGGGCCCAGTGCCGGTTGGTGGATTTCAATTGCTGACGAGCAGTCTATCGAATTTGTGTGTCTAGTTAGTTGGATTTAATGTAAAAGTATTAACCAAATTTCGTTGTTCACCGTACTCTACAAAACAAATCTGAGCGGGATTCCAATACATTAATACATACTTCTGCATACGGTGTCATACGGTGCAGCTTTGCATAAAATCAAATAGGTAGCTTAAAATGTGGGATGTAAAAAAAAATGAGCCGAAAACTAACTAATTTGTGTAAAAGAAAGAAAAAGTATGTATTGTGACTCGCACAGGAAGATCACTTACTAAACTAAACACACAATCGTACAAAAAATATAAAAAACCTAATTCCTTGGAAGTAAACAAAAAGAAAATTAAACAGAAAGTCCTGCGCGAGGCCAAAAGGCTCCGACCTCAGCATGATGCTACGACCTTTAAAAAGTGTCGCAGCGCTGGTATTCTGATAGGAACGTGTAACACACTAACAGCAAAATGGCTTTTTCCAGTTCAACACATTCATTGCGTTATTTACGTTACACATTTTTCGAACATATGAAGCAATGGATTAGCAATATTCTTCAAAATGATACAGATTCTGATTGATAGCGTTGTTCCCCCATACCTATTAACACAAATCCAAAACCACATTTCCAGGTGAACGGCGTGGGCAAGTCCACCAACCTGGCCAAGATCTGCTTCTGGCTGATAGAGAACGACATGTCGGTGCTGATCGCGGCCTGCGACACGTTCCGCGCCGGCGCCGTGGAGCAGTTGCGCACGCACACGCGCCACCTCAACGCGCTGCACCCGCCTGCACGGCATGCGGGGCGGCACATGGTGCATCTGTACGAGAAGGGATACGGTGGGTCTCACTAAGGAACTCTTTGTTTATCTTAACGCGCTGCACCCGCCTGCACGGCATGCGGGGCGGCACATGGTGCATCTGTACGAGAAGGGATACGGTGGGTCTCACTAAGGAACTCTTTGTTTATCTTAACGCGCTGCACCCGCCTGCACGGCATGCGGGGCGGCACATGGTGCATCTGTACGAGAAGGGATACGGTGGGTCTCACTAAGGAACTCTTTGTTTATCTTAACGCGCTGCACCCGCCTGCACGGCATGCGGGGCGGCACATGGTGCATCTGTACGAGAAGGGATACGGTGGGTCTCACTAAGGAACTCTTTGTTTATCTTAACGCGCTGCACCCGCCTGCACGGCATGCGGGGCGGCACATGGTGCATCTGTACGAGAAGGGATACGGTGGGTCTCACTAAGGAACTCTTTGTTTATCTTAACGCGCTGCACCCGCCTGCACGGCATGCGGGGCGGCACATGGTGCATCTGTACGAGAAGGGATACGGTGGGTCTCACTAAGGAACTCTTTGTTTATCTTAACGCGCTGCACCCGCCTGCACGGCATGCGGGGCGGCACATGGTGCATCTGTACGAGAAGGGATACGGTGGGTCTCACTAAGGAACTCTTTGTTTATCTTAACGCGCTGCACCCGCCTGCACGGCATGCGGGGCGGCACATGGTGCATCTGTACGAGAAGGGATACGGTGGGTCTCACTAAGGAACTCTTTGTTTATCTTAACGCGCTGCACCCGCCTGCACGGCATGCGGGGCGGCACATGGTGCATCTGTACGAGAAGGGATACGGTGGGTCTCACTAAGGAACTCTTTGTTTATCTTAACGCGCTGCACCCGCCTGCACGGCATGCGGGGCGGCACATGGTGCATCTGTACGAGAAGGGATACGGTGGGTCTCACTAAGGAACTCTTTGTTTATCTTAACGCGCTGCACCCGCCTGCACGGCATGCGGGGCGGCACATGGTGCATCTGTACGAGAAGGGATACGGTGGGTCTCACTAAGGAACTCTTTGTTTATCTTAACGCGCTGCACCCGCCTGCACGGCATGCGGGGCGGCACATGGTGCATCTGTACGAGAAGGGATACGGTGGGTCTCACTAAGGAACTCTTTGTTTATCTTAACGCGCTGCACCCGCCTGCACGGCATGCGGGGCGGCACATGGTGCATCTGTACGAGAAGGGATACGGTGGGTCTCACTAAGGAACTCTTTGTTTATCTTAACGCGCTGCACCCGCCTGCACGGCATGCGGGGCGGCACATGGTGCATCTGTACGAGAAGGGATACGGTGGGTCTCACTAAGGAACTCTTTGTTTATCTTAACGCGCTGCACCCGCCTGCACGGCATGCGGGGCGGCACATGGTGCATCTGTACGAGAAGGGATACGGTGGGTCTCACTAAGGAACTCTTTGTTTATCTTAACGCGCTGCACCCGCCTGCACGGCATGCGGGGCGGCACATGGTGCATCTGTACGAGAAGGGATACGGTGGGTCTCACTAAGGAACTCTTTGTTTATCTTAACGCGCTGCACCCGCCTGCACGGCATGCGGGGCGGCACATGGTGCATCTGTACGAGAAGGGATACGGTGGGTCTCACTAAGGAACTCTTTGTTTATCTTAACGCGCTGCACCCGCCTGCACGGCATGCGGGGCGGCACATGGTGCATCTGTACGAGAAGGGATACGGTGGGTCTCACTAAGGAACTCTTTGTTTATCTTAACGCGCTGCACCCGCCTGCACGGCATGCGGGGCGGCACATGGTGCATCTGTACGAGAAGGGATACGGTGGGTCTCACTAAGGAACTCTTTGTTTATCTTAACGCGCTGCACCCGCCTGCACGGCATGCGGGGCGGCACATGGTGCATCTGTACGAGAAGGGATACGGTGGGTCTCACTAAGGAACTCTTTGTTTATCTTAACGCGCTGCACCCGCCTGCACGGCATGCGGGGCGGCACATGGTGCATCTGTACGAGAAGGGATACGGTGGGTCTCACTAAGGAACTCTTTGTTTATCTTAACGCGCTGCACCCGCCTGCACGGCATGCGGGGCGGCACATGGTGCATCTGTACGAGAAGGGATACGGTGGGTCTCACTAAGGAACTCTTTGTTTATCTTAACGCGCTGCACCCGCCTGCACGGCATGCGGGGCGGCACATGGTGCATCTGTACGAGAAGGGATACGGTGGGTCTCACTAAGGAACTCTTTGTTTATCTTAACGCGCTGCACCCGCCTGCACGGCATGCGGGGCGGCACATGGTGCATCTGTACGAGAAGGGATACGGTGGGTCTCACTAAGGAACTCTTTGTTTATCTTAACGCGCTGCACCCGCCTGCACGGCATGCGGGGCGGCACATGGTGCATCTGTACGAGAAGGGATACGGTGGGTCTCACTAAGGAACTCTTTGTTTATCTTAACGCGCTGCACCCGCCTGCACGGCATGCGGGGCGGCACATGGTGCATCTGTACGAGAAGGGATACGGTGGGTCTCACTAAGGAACTCTTTGTTTATCTTAACGCGCTGCACCCGCCTGCACGGCATGCGGGGCGGCACATGGTGCATCTGTACGAGAAGGGATACGGTGGGTCTCACTAAGGAACTCTTTGTTTATCTTAACGCGCTGCACCCGCCTGCACGGCATGCGGGGCGGCACATGGTGCATCTGTACGAGAAGGGATACGGTGGGTCTCACTAAGGAACTCTTTGTTTATCTTAACGCGCTGCACCCGCCTGCACGGCATGCGGGGCGGCACATGGTGCATCTGTACGAGAAGGGATACGGTGGGTCTCACTAAGGAACTCTTTGTTTATCTTAACGCGCTGCACCCGCCTGCACGGCATGCGGGGCGGCACATGGTGCATCTGTACGAGAAGGGATACGGTGGGTCTCACTAAGGAACTCTTTGTTTATCTTAACGCACTGCACCCGCCTGCACGGCATGCGGGGCGGCACATGGTGCATCTGTACGAGAAGGGATACGGTGGGTCTCACTAAGGAACTCTTTGTTTATCTTAACGCGCTGCACCCGCCTGCACGGCATGCGGGGCGGCACATGGTGCATCTGTACGAGAAGGGATACGGTGGGTCTCACTAAGGAACTCTTTGTTTATCTTAACGCACTGCACCCGCCTGCACGGCATGCGGGGCGGCACATGGTGCATCTGTACGAGAAGGGGTATTGGGTCTCACTAAGGAACTCTTTGTTTATCTTAACGCACTGCACCCGCCTGCACGGCATGCGGGGCGGCACATGCATCTGTACGAGAAGGGATACGGTGGGTCTCACTAAGGAACTCTTTGTTTATCTTAACGCGCTGCACCCGCCTGCACGGCATGCGGGGCGGCACATGGTGCATCTGTACGAGAAGGGATACGGTGGGTCTCACTAAGGAACTCTTTGTTTATCTTAACGCGCTGCACCCGCCTGCACGGCATGCGGGGCGGCACATGGTGCATCTGTACGAGAAGGGATACGGTGGGTCTCACTAAGGAACTCTTTGTTTATCTTAACGCGCTGCACCCGCCTGCACGGCATGCGGGGCGGCACATGGTGCATCTGTACGAGAAGGGATACGGTGGGTCTCACTAAGGAACTCTTTGTTTATCTTAACGCGCTGCACCCGCCTGCACGGCATGCGGGGCGGCACATGGTGCATCTGTACGAGAAGGGATACGGTGGGTCTCACTAAGGAACTCTTTGTTTATCTTAACGCGCTGCACCCGCCTGCACGGCATGCGGGGCGGCACATGGTGCATCTGTACGAGAAGGGATACGGTGGGTCTCACTAAGGAACTCTTTGTTTATCTTAACGCACTGCACCCGCCTGCACGGCATGCGGGGCGGCACATGGTGCATCTGTACGAGAAGGGATACGGTGGGTCTCACTAAGGAACTCTTTGTTTATCTTAACGCGCTGCACCCGCCTGCACGGCATGCGGGGCGGCACATGGTGCATCTGTACGAGAAGGGATACGGTGGGTCTCACTAAGGAACTCTTTGTTTATCTTAACGCACTGCACCCGCCTGCACGGCATGCGGGGCGGCACATGGTGCATCTGTACGAGAAGGGATACGGTGGGTCTCACTAAGGAACTCTTTGTTTATCTTAACGCACTGCACCCGCCTGCACGGCATGCGGGGCGGCACATGGTGCATCTGTACGAGAAGGGATACGGTGGGTCTCACTAAGGAACTCTTTGTTTATCTTAACGCACTGCACCCGCCTGCACGGCATGCGGGGCGGCACATGGTGCATCTGTACGAGAAGGGATACGGTGGGTCTCACTAAGGAACTCTTTGTTTATCTTAACGCGCTGCACCCGCCTGCACGGCATGCGGGGCGGCACATGGTGCATCTGTACGAGAAGGGATACGGTGGGTCTCACTAAGGAACTCTTTGTTTATCTTAACGCGCTGCACCCGCCTGCACGGCATGCGGGGCGGCACATGGTGCATCTGTACGAGAAGGGATACGGTGGGTCTCACTAAGGAACTCTTTGTTTATCTTAACGCGCTGCACCCGCCTGCACGGCATGCGGGGCGGCACATGGTGCATCTGTACGAGAAGGGATACGGTGGGTCTCACTAAGGAACTCTTTGTTTATCTTAACGCACTGCACCCGCCTGCACGGCATGCGGGGCGGCACATGGTGCATCTGTACGAGAAGGGATACGGTGGGTCTCACTAAGGAACTCTTTGTTTATCTTAACGCGCTGCACCCGCCTGCACGGCATGCGGGGCGGCACATGGTGCATCTGTACGAGAAGGGATACGGTGGGTCTCACTAAGGAACTCTTTGTTTATCTTAACGCACTGCACCCGCCTGCACGGCATGCGGGGCGGCACATGGTGCATCTGTACGAGAAGGGATACGGTGGGTCTCACTAAGGAACTCTTTGTTTATCTTAACGCACTGCACCCGCCTGCACGGCATGCGGGGCGGCACATGGTGCATCTGTACGAGAAGGGATACGGTGGGTCTCACTAAGGAACTCTTTGTTTATCTTAACGCACTGCACCCGCCTGCACGGCATGCGGGGCGGCACATGGTGCATCTGTACGAGAAGGGATACGGTGGGTCTCACTAAGGAACTCTTTGTTTATCTTAACGCGCTGCACCCGCCTGCACGGCATGCGGGGCGGCACATGGTGCATCTGTACGAGAAGGGATACGGGGAACTCTTTGTTTATCTTAACGCGCTGCACCCGCCTGCACGGCATGCGGGGCGGCACATGGTGCATCTGTACGAGAAGGGATACGGTGGGTCTCACTAAGGAACTCTTTGTTTATCTTAACGCGCTGCACCCGCCTGCACGGCATGCGGGGCGGCACATGGTGCATCTGTACGAGAAGGGATACGGTGGGTCTCACTAAGGAACTCTTTGTTTATCTTAACGCACTGCACCCGCCTGCACGGCATGCGGGGCGGCACATGGTGCATCTGTACGAGAAGGGATACGGTGGGTCTCACTAAGGAACTCTTTGTTTATCTTAACGCGCTGCACCCGCCTGCACGGCATGCGGGGCGGCACATGGTGCATCTGTACGAGAAGGGATACGGTGGGTCTCACTAAGGAACTCTTTGTTTATCTTAACGCGCTGCACCCGCCTGCACGGCATGCGGGGCGGCACATGGTGCATCTGTACGAGAAGGGATACGGTGGGTCTCACTAAGGAACTCTTTGTTTATCTTAACGCACTGCACCCGCCTGCACGGCATGCGGGGCGGCACATGGTGCATCTGTACGAGAAGGGATACGGTGGGTCTCACTAAGGAACTCTTTGTTTATCTTAACGCACTGCACCCGCCTGCACGGCATGCGGGGCGGCACATGGTGCATCTGTACGAGAAGGGATACGGTGGGTCTCACTAAGGAACTCTTTGTTTATCTTAACGCACTGCACCCGCCTGCACGGCATGCGGGGCGGCACATGGTGCATCTGTACGAGAAGGGATACGGTGGGTCTCACTAAGGAACTCTTTGTTTATCTTAACGCGCTGCACCCGCCTGCACGGCATGCGGGGCGGCACATGGTGCATCTGTACGAGAAGGGATACGGTGGGTCTCACTAAGGAACTCTTTGTTTATCTTAACGCGCTGCACCCGCCTGCACGGCATGCGGGGCGGCACATGGTGCATCTGTACGAGAAGGGATACGGTGGGTCTCACTAAGGAACTCTTTGTTTATCTTAACGCGCTGCACCCGCCTGCACGGCATGCGGGGCGGCACATGGTGCATCTGTACGAGAAGGGATACGGTGGGTCTCACTAAGGAACTCTTTGTTTATCTTAACGCGCTGCACCCGCCTGCACGGCATGCGGGGCGGCACATGGTGCATCTGTACGAGAAGGGATACGGTGGGTCTCACTAAGGAACTCTTTGTTTATCTTAACGCGCTGCACCCGCCTGCACGGCATGCGGGGCGGCACATGGTGCATCTGTACGAGAAGGGATACGGTGGGTCTCACTAAGGAACTCTTTGTTTATCTTAACGCGCTGCACCCGCCTGCACGGCATGCGGGGCGGCACATGGTGCATCTGTACGAGAAGGGATACGGTGGGTCTCACTAAGGAACTCTTTGTTTATCTTAACGCGCTGCATTCCGAGGCAATGCATGCGGACGATGACGCATTTGTATGAGTAATGGACAATCGGAGACGCATTGAAAAAGTAGCCTATGGCATTTTCCATTTCCCAAGCTATATCTCTGCAAAATTTCATGACGGTCGGTTCAGCGGTTTAGGCGTGAAAGCGTAACAGACAGACAGAGTTACTTTCGCATTTAAAATATTGGTAGGGGTAGTAGGGATGAAAAAGTCATTGTACGGGAAACGGGACCAAGATATCGTACATTTCCGACCACCACTTTCCACTAGTTATGGTTCTTCTGCTTTTATTAACTACAAATGAAACTTGTTTCTTTTTAATATGTCTGTGACTAAAAAGAACGTGTCCTATCAAATCTTAATTTTGGAAAGCGTTTAATGCGAAGCTCATATAGGTCCCCCTTTTTAACAAAAAACTGAAATCTAAAGTTAAATACACGTTATTTAGTAAAGACCATAATAAGAGCTGCACGAGTCGATCTTTCAGGTTAAGCTAAGCTTGTCACGGTTGGGATGGGTGACCATCTTTACTTACTAAGACCCCTCCGTGCCTCGGAAAGCTGTTGGTCCCGGCAGTCATTTGTGGATCTTTGCCAGTCGTTACGGGTCGTCAGAAGCCCGAAGGTCTGACAACCAGTCTTACCAAGGGGAATTCGCTTAAGGTGAATGCGCAGTGGTAGAGCGCGAAATTCAAACTTTGTTACGTTTTTTGCAATTTTCAGGTGAGTGTCAGCTTGTTACTTGATCAAAATATGATTTGCGACTATAACATGTACGTATTTACAGATTTATAATCATTAGAATCAATAATACATCTTTCTAAGTTAGATTTGTTCCATAAGAACAAATTTCTAATGGAAAAGTGCTTGTGGAAGAAATCTAACTTATAAGAGATATATTAGACATTCTTATGACTTAGTTCTGTAAACACGTACCTGTTATATTCGCAAATCACATTTTGATCAGGATACAACCTGATACTGACCTGAAAATTGCAAAAACGTAAGAAAATTTGAATTTCGCGGTCTACCACTGCGCATTCACCTTAATTACGCTCCGTGTAAAATACTGGTTTTCAGCTGCATCCGGTTAGACTGGAAGCTGACCACAACATAGTAAAAGACTAGGCAGATGATGTTTTGTTGTAATGATTATTATTAATCAACGACCACATGCTCCCACACCAATTTAAGGATATAAATACAGGTTACTTAGTATAGTATATTTATTTCCGAGTATATGGTACCTTTTACCCTTCCTCTTTGTTGTTTGCAACAGGTACAGTAGTACCCAACTGATATGGCTTACCGATGTACCTGCGCAGAAGATGAATTTTGAAAGCGCGGGAAATGCTATTGACCAATCGGCACGCCCCACGCACCGCGCTTCTTTTTCCTGTACCGCTATTGGTCGGCAGCTGCCGCCATGTTAGCGTGGCATGTTACTCATGTTAGTCTAGTCAGCCGTCATACTTCTGACTGAGTGCACGCGCAGCAAGCAAAAGTACACTTAGTGCCAACAAAAGTGTTATCTTTTTTATTACTTTTAATTTTAAAATGAGTTCTTTAAAAAGGGGGCAACCATTTAAAAGTCAAGCTCGGGAAATAATTCGACGATAGATTGGACCAATTTGTAATAAACACCAACGAAGATACATCATCCTCATCGGATAGTTCGAGTCGTGATGGTGATGGTAATAGTAGCGACGCTCAGAGTGATATTGGGATAGCAGGAGTGCGGCCTTTAGATTAAGTTTTTTCTATTGTTTACTAAATAAATACCTGTAATCCATTTACTTCCACACACCACTAAACCTCACACTCTATCCACAGGCAAAGACGCAGCCGGCATAGCGATGGAAGCGATCCGATACGCAAACGACTCTAAAATCGACGTCGTACTAATCGACACAGCCGGACGTATGCAGGACAACGAACCCCTAATGAGGGCCCTCGCAAAACTCATTAAGGTCAACGAACCCGACATGGTGCTCTTCGTTGGCGAAGCTTTAGTGGGTAACGAAGCCGTGGACCAACTGGTCAAGTTTAACCAAGCCTTAGCTGACCACAGCTCCTCAACGAACCCGCACGTTATCGATGGAATAGTGCTGACCAAGTTTGATACTATCGATGATAAGGTTGGAGCTGCTATATCGATGACTTATATCACAGGGCAGCCAATTGTTTTCGTCGGGACGGGACAGACGTATACAGATTTGAAAGCGTTGAACGCTAATGCCGTGGTGCATGCTCTTATGAAGTGAGTGGTGATTAGAATTGTTGTGTGTGCTGGTGGTATAATCTGGTCAAAAATTACCTGATGAAAATGTAAACAAATAGTTCAGAAAACGTACCCGTAAATGCCAATTTGTAGTGCCCACTTACAAATTGAGTGCTTTGATTTGGTGACTTGAATATTCTTATTTCAAATTACTATAAATATGTTGTTCATTTGACAATTGAGGTTAATTTTATTACCTACCTTTTGTCGATGATTTTTCAATTACAATTTAATAATTAATTAATTCCCTTTAGTGAGTGACTGCGTTCGAATTTAACCTAAACCCATTGTTTACACTTTCACCATATATTTTTGAAACAGAACATAGTTGTCTAGTGTGGGGCTATTTTATAAAATTTATGTTGTGTATTAATTAATAGCATCTTTTAAGAGGGATGTGTTAAAGCAGCCCAAGATATACAATTTTTCTTACGTTTTTTTGCAATTTGCGGGTTGTGTTGAATAAAATATGGTTCACGATCGTAACACGTATGTATTTAATTCCACTAAATTACTTTTTCATGAAGTTATCACTTAATGGGATTAAATGAACTTGGGCGTTGTATTGATGATTATAATTTTGTAAATACATAGGTACGTGTTTCGGCCGTGAATCATATTTTATGACAGACCTGCAACAAAAAAAATAAGAAAATGTGTACTTCGCGCCCATTAAATTGGAATTTAATAATTATGTGAATGGGTCGGTAGAAAAGTCATACATCAAGGCAAGCAAGGGTTGGACCCTTTGCTTGAATTGCTTTCTTTTATTTTTAATTTCAATTATATCTTCTGTGTTGTGATAATAAGAATATCTTCTGCGTGTATACAGCAATTTTCAAATGGTTTTATCTGCCACTGACATTGCAATGGACTAAGCTAGAATTTTGAATAAAATGTGATTTCCGAAGATTATAAAAAGGTCTGAAATATAAATGTTATTTACTTATTTAAATGTTAAACTCGCCAACAGCACACACAAGTTTCAAGTGAAGTATGTAGTACATTTAAATAATTGGTATATTAATGAAACCTGCGTTCAACCGATGTGGTGTAATGTTCACAAATAAATGTTTATTTTCTTATCATTTTGTTTTTATTCGGGTTATGTTACAGGGTTGTTGGGCATACTGCTGGTTTATATTTATTTGTACTAATAATACTTAAAAATAATAATAGTTGTGATGGATTTATTAATAATTATGTCATGTATTACTTATAATATTTTGTTATTAGCCAAATACATGTTTTTCTTTCTATAATATAATATTTTTATGCAAGTATTGTAATCAATTTCATATGAGATTCCTCATTATTTAGTTTTCAAGATAATATGGCCACCAGTATGTATCTAAAAATGTTTATTTTGATATTCTTTTAAGATATATCGTAACGTAATATAGCTTTATGTACGACGTCATGTTATTGTAATAATTGTATGCTGTTAATTAGAATAAATTGTATGAAAAAGCAAACCGTTAGATAAAATTTTATATTGATGATAATGTGGAACTTGAAACAATAACAAAATGAGATAGTGAACATTAGCAAATAATATGAGATATTGACTATACTACATTGAAAATCCTATCTCTTACAGGAATTTTATCTCAGCGGCACATGCCTCACTTGTATAACTATAAGTACACACATTCACAGCCTGTTTGTACACTATACCGTTTGGAATAAGATAAGACATTTACATAAACCTTTTTTACATTCCGTTCAACTGATTTTGACTTCTATTGCGATGGTAGCATGATAAATGGCATCTGCAGTAAACAGTTGATATTGTAACCACTTTTTTGCTTTTTATGCCATCCTTATGCCTACGGAATACAAGTCAAATTGGTTGAACGGACTGTAAAAAAGGTTTATTTAAATGTCTAATCTTATTTCAAATGGAGTATAGGTAACGTGTTCAAATACGCTGTGAATGTGTGTGTAAGCGCTGGAGCTCTCTGTACCCTCCGAGGCAATCGAGAAGTCAGAAGTGTTTGCGTGTAGGTATGTTATGTACTGACGCTACTTGTCTTCATGCATACACGTCATTCACAGCGAGTTTGTACATTTGGTTACCACAAGTCAAGCGCGTGTCGCTTCGTTACACGCTTACCAACTTTTAAAAGTGATTTTCTCCTCCTGTAATGATTGTAATTTTATGTTATTATGAAAACAATATTTTGGAACTCACTCTGTAATTAATACATAGGTTATCTCAAGGTTGCAAACGTTATTTAAGAGAAAATCGCTTTTGATTTTGGCTATGTGTATACATATTAGTGCTCGTGACTATCTACTGATATACGAAAGTAGAAAGGGATAGCAGATACGAGTGTAGTTTAGTCAATGCCAAAAATCGAGATTAATATTTATATCATCGAATAAATCTTCATTAATGGCTTGCAAGCTTACTTTTAAAGCTTGGCCACACTGAATGCAACAAGTTTGCTAAGCTGATAATGTTCTGAAATACGTGCCAAGGCCGATCTATGAATGTTACTTAGCACGAACTTTGACTGAGACTGATTCTAGACTCTTTTTTGCACTTGTAGTTAGACAGTTGTGCGACATTGACAGAAATAACGCTTAGATAAATACGTGCGAATCTCGACCTTATGCCATAAGAATAGGAATATTCATTGGCCATATTTGACGCGATACATACTGTAATAACTTAGAGTCGCGTTCTAAATTGTTAACAGAAGCAGAGGCTGCACATTTCGGAGTTACATTCCGTGTGACCAAGCCCTAAACTTTAATAGGTACTTTGGACATCTATAGAATATTTTATTACTAAGAATGTATCAATAGATCTAATGTCTCATTACTATTCTCTATATTCTTTATTTAACAATACTCAGTGTTAATATCTCGAAGAAATAATTTAACTCAGCAGTTTTTGCCAGATTACAAAGTCGTAATTTTTATCTATAACTCAAATAGTGTATCTGAATGTTAAAGTGCACGCCATATTATATTCTACAGTATTTTATCATAAACTTTTAATTACTTTAATAATGTCTGTAGATACCTACATCGTAGAAACAGATAAAACTCAATCTTTTCTTGGGAAACTTAATCTCAAACTACATCACCAATGTAAAGAAAAGCATTTCATAGACATTACTTTATCTTTATAAGTTGCCACGAGCCGATGGTGCAAAATATTTAATAATAGTTGTTGTATAATCCAGCTTATGCAGTTGTACTGTTATAGTAATTTTATGTCTCGAAGCGACTCGCGTTTTACTTGTGGTATCTAAAAACATGCTGTGAATGTGTGTGGAGCTCTCGATACCGTGCGATACACTGGCGAAGTTGGAAGTGTGTGGGTGTGTGTGTTACATGCTGAGGCTACTCGTCTTCACGCACACATTTACAGCGTGTTTGTACACTTCTTTCATAATCTGCCTAGCCTTGTCGCAACTTTCTTTGGGATCAGCTGCCAGTGTAGCCGGATGCAGTTGAATACATACGAATTTTACGTGGAGCGACTGCCTATCTGACCTCCATAACTCAGTAGACATAAACCACTCTAAAAATGAACGCTGCGCAATGCCGCTTAATCCACTGCTTGTTGCATACATATTTCAAATGTTTGTGTACAAATTTTAGTGGAGGGGCGTTCATTTTTAGAGTGGTTTATCTCTAACTGGGTAACACGCTACCTCTTGATAAGACTGGTTTGTACACTTGGTTAACACAAGTAAAGCGCGCGTCGCATTGTGAGATAAAAATACAGTAACCTGCATCATCCCACTGCTGGGCACACATGACTTCCAGCAGCGAATTCTCAGTCGTACGTAGACGGAAAATAAAGATTGAGTATCCCTTCGTAGAATTTAAAAAATAGTAAAATAATAGCATTAATTTTGAGTGCCTTGTATTGCTTACTTGAAAACGTTCTTTCGTTGTAACATGTTGTTGTATTTTGATGTCGTAGCGAGCGTTTAGATTTTCATGACAAACACTGCCCTTATTGGGTGATAAGAAAACAATTTTTAAATACATTTACCGCTGCTTTTGAACATTATTCATAAGTAAGGATAATGTAGACTTTACATAGGCTTTCGTAATAAAAAGAAAACCGTTACAGAAGCGGACGCTTCACCACCTAAAATTCGATATTTTGTTAAAGAGAAATCGAAATAAAAATCCGTTGGAAGCTGAAAAGTTACGAAATCATTCAACGACAAACTAATCCTATTTTTAAACATTAATAGGTGCGCATCATACAATTTACCTTCAGTAAAATTTACACCCTAAATAATTTTGGAAATAATGATTTGATATACAATTTATTTCGATGATTTACTGCATGATTCGCTATTGCAAGGATATTGTTGTCAATTATGGCGGAAGAGGATTTTTCAAAGAAATGAACAATTCCTTTAAAATGTTAGAAGAGCCAATATTGGTTTAAAAAGGAAATGCGGTGCTTCAAATCCCCACCTAGATAGACCAAATAAATGTCAAAAAGCCATATTTTCAGGTACTGCATATGTATTTAGAAGAATCCTCTTGATTTGCCCAATTGAACTAGGTTGAAAGAACCACGAAGGCAGTACATGTCTGTAAATAATTTTTCTATAAATACAAAAGATTTAAATAAAAATATTATACTTATCTATTACTATATGGTTTTTATTTATCTCTAAATGTGGTCCCCTGTTTATAATTCGAAGTCATAAAATTATAGAACCCAATAGAAACAAGAACTTAACTACCAAGAATTCTTTAATTGTAAAAGATTTGTAAAGTATGTACCTAACAGGCGACTAGCCCCTCGTGAGTTTTGGCGTGATTTTATTGTCTATGCAGACATTATAATAAAATAGTAACGAAGTCAAAACTTCATAGAAAAGTAATTGCTAATGGGTAAGAGTATAATGCTGAAAATATAGTTTTATGAATTTTTGTCCGTTTGTCTGCTTGCCTGGATATATGTTCCAGATGGGCACGAAAACGGCTGATCAGATTTCGATGAAATTTGACACATGGGTAGATCATAACCTGGATTAGGACATAGGATACTTTTTATCTCGACATTCCCCACGTGATCAAGACTTATGCGGATAAAACCGCGGGCGCAGCTAGTCTGCAATATACATGCATGATCTATGACATAATGCATAGCATTTAATACCCAGCCTCTCCTATTAAAAGTAAACTGCTCGCCGCCAAACTGACCATCACACCGTCCGTTGTTACCGCATAGAATTAGTTCAATTACTACCACATAATAAAGTTTTGCGACCTTCTAATTAACCAACATCCTAATTAAAACAAATAATTACATTGCGTCGGCATTTTCGGTACAATTCAGTTGAATGTCCATCGGTACAAACGTGCAAAATGGGGAAAGGGTTCGAGTATGTGAAGGATCTTTTGGTTAATTTTAAGTTGGATTGGTGCTGCTGGGTGATTCCTGTCAGAGTTGGCTTGATGATTATAGGATATTTTAATATTATTTTAGCGGTAAGTGATTTTTATTATCATAATTTTTCTACCCCGCTGTTGGGTATTCATAAAACCCCTCATCCTAACGCCATTTATCATTGCTAGCATACTCAGCCTATTGTGTTCCCACTGCTGGGACACAGGCCTCTTCTCTGTGAGAGGGCGTGGGCCATAATCCACTACGCGGACCCATGATGTCAAATGTGTTAGATTTTTTGGTTCTAAGACATGTCAGTTTCCTCACGATGTTTCATTCATCCTTGTTTTGCGCCAATCTCATAATTTTATTTTGCTCACACTCAAAAGCCGTGGCGTTTGACTTATTAGTTATTACCTACCGCGGGCGCAGCTGTCTTGTGTTCAATTCCAAGTCAGAAATACTGTAGGTACCTATCTGTATCATCTTTAGTATGCTTTTTTCATTAATTTAGAGATATGAGGTTGTAAACTGCATAGGTAGGTAAATACCATTCTAGTGAATTTTGAAGCTATAATCAGAATTTTGCTTATCAATTCATTTTGATAAAAAATATAAGCTGTAGTCAACCCTAAACTTTATGTAAAGTTATTGAAGCTACACTTTCAAAATCACTAATCCACAATTATAAACGTTGCTTAAAGTTAAGCCATAATTAGCGTCTATTTAACCATACATTTTTGACGTTTAAACGTCTCTTAACTTTAAGCAACGTTTATAAATAGGAGGGTAAATATTTAAAACTCACCTCTTTTTTCCAGATCATCTCTCTAGTAGGTATAGCTGACGAAAGTTTTGCGCCAATCCTGGTACAAGTTCAAGATACGATATTGGACGACAATGCCACCAAACCCGTGCCTATGATGGCGTACTCCGTCGAGCTTTCCTTCAACGTCATTCTACTATGCGCTTTATATCGGGTAAGAATTAACTGTCCCTTTCTTAGACCTCATTAAACCCTTTGTCTGCCATTGATCAGAAATTTTGGGCTCCTGCAAACAGGCGCGAAGCGACATTTTAGAACTAGGTATTTCTATGAAAACTTCATGGAAATTGTTCTACAGAAGTGTCGCGTCCCGCCTGTCTGAAGAAGCTTTTAATCTGGATCTATATTCACAGATAGGGTTGGCAGGTCTTAAAACCAAAAAGCCGGACAGACCAGCCCATTTAACCGGATGCCCTTATTTTTTTAGTATAATTGTTATCTTAGTACATAACACGACAATTAAAAAAAAAATAACAAGGCTTTTCCATCACTAACTTACCAATATCTGGATGACCGAGCTTAACTTTTTTTTTTTTTTTTGATTTGACGTTTTCGAAAAATGAAACCTAGCTTAATCAATTTATCGCTCCTGAAACCCCCTGCATACAAAATTTTATGAAATTCGTTGGAGCCGTTTCCGAGATTCAGATTATACATATATATCTATATATACATATATACAAGAATTTCTCGTTTAAAGGTATTATCTTAAACTCTAATGAAACAACAATAATTTTAAAAAGCCTAACAAAAGCCAGACAGGCACCAAACAGCCTGACTGTATCCGGCTATAAATATACCTACGGACGCCTGACAACGCTATTCACAGACATGACGAGTATGGCAATTGACCAGTTGCAAGTTGGTGCGGGTTGTTCGAAAGACATACCGTTGCCCCTGGCACGCAGGCAACTGAGGGAACACGGCTGGGTTATAGTCAGTAAAAGTCTGACACGCCCTCCTGCTCCACCCAGAGCGGGAGAAGTTATCCGGGTTCCAGTCCATCCGGATGCAGCTGAATTCCAGTATTTTGCATGGACCGACTGGCTATCTGACCTTACAACCCAGTTACTGGGTAAGATACCTCTTGGTAAGACTGGTTGGCAGACTTTCGGGCTTCTGACGACCCTTAACAACTGTCAAAGATCCACGAATGACAGCCGGGACCCTTCGTGCCTCAGAAAACACGTTAGACCTTATTTATTTGTACTCGATGTGCCAAATGAAAACTCGGGTACTCCAGTTTTGTAATCAATTATGTGTTGCACAGAAAGACATACCGCTGATGCGAGTGTACATGAAATACTGCATTGCGGCTATCATCACGTCGATAATGTTCTACTCCATGGTGGTAGCAGCTATAGGCGTGATCGTCACCATTGCTATGATACTTAGCATAAGTAAGTAGACACCATAGGTTTCCCGAACAGAATAAAATACGTACTTAGACATACCTAGTCAATGGCCAACCAAGATACTTCGAGGCCCATCCTAGAAAAAACAACAGTTCCTTTTGAAGAAAGTGACATTTCATTCACACAGGTCATTTGATAAATGAACTGCTGCTTATTTTCCATTAATATTTTTTTTAAATAAATACGAAAACATCCATCAGTTTCTGACTAAACTTCAGCTATAGGTATCCAGCCACTCTGATTACATATCTCTTTTGGTGACCGTACATAATAAGGGTATTCTATTCAACAGTTAGGTCGCGCTTGCGCCACGAATGACCAATTAGACAGTCAGAACAAAATATACAGGAAACGTTTTTATTCAGTACGCAAACTGTAACCATGAATTCAGCATATCATCTAGACCCCCAACGCAGAAATTTTTCGTCGGTTTTACAAAAAAAAACAGCTGTTCCACACATTTTGACCGCGTAGGTATTTAGGTATTGCACTTATCTATGGAACAGCAGATTTTTTTTTTGTAAAACCGACGAAACATTTTTGCGCTGGGGGGTCTAGAATGATAAGCTGAATTCATGGTTACAGTTTGCGCACTGAATAAAAACTTTTCCTATAGAGGCACCTAATCTAAAATATAACTTGCGTGTGTTAATTATTTAATTCAACTTTACAGTTTTCCAAATATACATACTCGTATTGGTGAGAAGCATCTTAGTAGAAATGAGACTAGCACAGAAAAAACTGGAGCTACCGACTTTAGTCATGAGTACCCTCATTCAGGAAGAAAAAGAAAAGGCCGAGAAAGATAAGGTGGAAGTTGATGTGGAAGCCGCAGTGGAGGACGAAGCCGAAGTCGATGTTGAAGAGAAACCCGACGCTAATCTCGAAACCGTCGACGAACATCCGAAGGAAGTGACATTTCAGACAGTTCATGTGAAAGAATAAGGGAGTTTCGTGTATTAAATATTTTATTTCAATTGTTTTTTTTTGTACTTTTCTTTGTTTGTATCCCTCGTCATTTGGTTCGAGAACTCTGCTAATTTCTCTATAATCATTAAAAATGCGTGTGGTGTGTTCAACAACTCCCTAAGAAATAACGAAAAATATTGTTCGCACACAATTTCACACTAAACTAGTACTACATACACTACATATAAAAAGGTAAGTAAAATTTTAAATAAGTTTATTTACCTCACGATTAGGGTACGTTCAGATGACAAACGCTCGACGCGCGTCGAATGCGCGTAAAATTTAGTAGTGTTCACATGGTGCGCGCTTGTCAGGCGTTAAACGCGCGTTGATGCGGCCGCCGTAGTTCAGTTTCTACAGACTAGAGTTCTACCTACATTAATGACAAAGACGTAGAAACAGTTTTAACGGTGATTTTATACCGATGGCAAAAACGACGCGACAGAAGACGGGAGATATTGGGTTTACCTAATTTTTCCATACAGGTTGACTGAAAGCCAGTAAGTACATAATTTTGTATCCTAAATTAAGGCAATTCGGACCCAATTTTTTTAACTTCTTCAGAATGTCCTTCAAGTAATTTGATGACTTACTGGCTCTCATAAACGATGAACTCGTAGCAAATAAAACGCTGTGCGATAGTATTTCACCAGAAGAAAAACTGATAATTACATTGAGGTAAGTTTTTTTTATTAATCAACACACTAATTTATAAATCAATAATTGTCTAGGAAAGAAAATTTTAGAAAAAAGAAAATTTTATTAATCGCAGAAAAACTCTTAACTCCGATTCATTGCTGGCATTGGTTGGTGCAGGCGATTGAGAGTGCTTCCATTTCCATTTCTGGATGAATTCTGCGAACCATAAAAGACAAAAGCGCGCGCTCAACTGAACGGTACCTTACATAGCAACCCATTGATAACAGTCGAGCGCTAGCGCAGTGTTCAACGCACGCTTTATTAAAACGCCCGTTAGTATGTGTACGGCCTAAATAAAATGTATGTACATAGTTGTAAACGCGCGTTAAGCGCTTGTCATGTGAACCTGCACTAAAGGAGAACAACAAGGTAACCGACATAGCCCGAAGAAATGCCAAGCTTAAGGTGAACCTAGTCCACATTTTTTGCATACAAACTTCGGAAGTGTTTTACTCCACTGTCTGACATGGCACATCCAAAGTAAAATATGATATCGTTTTGTATCATTATTAATATTGTCTGTAAGGAAACAGAATACTAAAATAAAAACCTATTAAAAAGTTAGGAGCTAACAAAGATTAGTTTTTCTTGCTAATTTTACTTAACTATGGGCGTGTTTAAGTAATAAAAGAAGTGTAAAATCTCCAAAATCAAGTCGGTACCGTCAAAGTTAAATGATCGAAAAGTTCAATAAACTTTATTGGTCATTGATTTATGCATTGGCGTTTCATAAAACCCGATCTTCCCAAGGACTTTTATTCATTTTTTTACTATACATAAATGATCCTACATTTTACTCAATACCGTTATGAGTGTAGACTAGCGTCACTGATAAATGCTCATCACTGATACTATCTCTGTCGGACACGAAGCCTGGTGAGACAGCGTGATTTTTAGCCAGGCCCACCAGTGAGTTCGAGCCCGCGACTAGGTTCCCCTTAAGTGGCAGTTGGCAGGCACATTGCTTGCAGAACAGATGGCGGATGGAGCCGCAAGGTTCTGGAATGGCGACTGTGTACCGGAAGACGTAGCGTTGGAAGGCCTTCCACAAGATGGATCGATGACCTGGTGAAGGCCGCAGAAATCCGCTCTATACGAGAAGCATCGTCTGCGTCACAGAGCGGAGGAGGGCGGTGTTTGCGGGAGGCCTATGGCCAGCAGTGGACGTCTTTCGGCTGAAATAATGATGATAAAAGGGAATTCATTTTCTGCACACACCTCTCACCCTAAATGCATATGCTTCCTATCCATCGTGGGTAAAAAAGGAAAGCCAAAATCAATTATAATTATTTAATTGTCAATATCAATTACAAAATTAAGTAATTTTTTTATCGTATATCACATTATGCAGGTTCAAAATCTGCAGTCAGATCAACAACTACTTACATTACGTTTTTATGACACTAGAAATAGACTTATGTACTAAGTAAACAAGAATGTGTCAACATACATAAACTCAAGAATGCTAATAAAAATATCGAATGAAAACAAAGAAATAAAGTCATAAAAAAAAAGAATCTTAGTAGGCGACTGTACAGAGGCCAGCACATCAATCTACCCCAATCTGTCAAATTTCTTTGATAGATTTTCAACTTTATTCCAAAAGATTAAGGTTCATGTTCAATTGGGAAAATTTGACAGTTTGGGTTAGCTTGATGTGCTGGCGTCTGTACAATATTTTAATGAAATAAACATTTAAATATTGGGTGCAGCGCAGACGACAGACTATCCGTGACGCAGTTTCTAGTCTGTGAAAATAGAACCTAAGCAATTATATGCAGTAACACATACGACACGCAAAAAGTCCGGCGCACAAAAAATCCGTGTCATTCTGATAGATCGCGACGCGCCGCGCCGCACAAAAAGTGTGCGAAAAAAATAGAACGTTTGCTTCAACGCGCGCTAACGCAGACGGCGCAAACTTTTAGTATGTAATCTGCACTCGTTAGTGGGAGACGTAATGTACGCGGTATAATACCATGGCGCTAGAGATCGATGTATCGATGTTAAAACAATAATTATAAAACAGACCAGCAATTTATGATACTTCTAAGGCAGAATATCATGATAGACATTTAAAAAGAAAATTGTGGTAAGAAGTGTGCTGTAATATTTATTCCGCCATTATTTGGACATCTCTCACGTCTACGTATTTTTGTCTACGTCACTACAGTTCTGCCGACAGAATGATCGAAGATGTGCGTCGTGTGCGTCTGCGCAAAATCCGTGACGGACTTTTTGAATGCCATGCAGACATTTTGTGCGCCACAGACTCGATCGCACAAAAAGTATGTCATGTGCGCTGCACCTTACAAAATGTATATAAAACATGTTTCAATATTTTTAATATCTTACACTGACACACTGAGCTTTGATGTAAGGAACAACATAATAGTATGTTAAGTTTATTATTGTTACTGTTGTCAAGCCACTGCCTTATAAAATGGTACCTGAGCATTTTGTTGAAGCATTTCTAAATTTGCAAAATAAACTAAACCCAGGACTCGTTGAAGTTGCGGTCATAAAAAGTGCGAGCAGGACAGTCAATATTGAATACTAAAGGCACTCATGTGGTCTCGCTCCCACGTTCTATTACCCCGATTGTTGCTGCATATAGTTCGTTTTTTAATCCCAGAGACTAATCTGACAGTCTTGTGTTTGCTTTTTTAGTGGGTTTGACATCAGTATGACATTACAACTGTCATTAGTATCTGGGTTAAAAAAACGAACTGCTGTAATGTAACTGCCATTTTTTGGTCAACATCAACTCTGGGGAGCGGCTTTCACAAAGAGTGGTAAACAAAAATTGAGCATTCGATAAGAGTCCTACTGTGTGTGAAATATGAAAAAAGGTTTAAGGTTCCAATCTGATATTAATAAACAAGTATCTGGCGCTAATTTGTTCTTTCCCGTAGTGCACAGATATGCTGGCTAAGATTCGCTTATAGCTGTATGTGGCTGAAGCAGAACGCGTATAGATATAATGCTAAGTATATGAATGTCTTACGAAGATATGATTCAAAAGAAACCGTATTTCTTTGGCTAATGGTTAAACTGGAATATAAAATACTACATGTCACATTCAGAAAATGGTTGGTAAATACAGCAAATATTTCGAAAAATACGATAGTTATACAAGGTGTAACTTGTGTTCCTAATTGACTCCTGAATCGATTTCAGAAACTTTTAATATGGGTATTTTTTTTTAAATAATGTACTTAGCAATACCTACCGCCGATTGAGCCAAAGTTGTTTAAAATTTCAACTTTATTTAGAGGCAATAAGACTCAATTTTTAATGCATAAAGTAATGCTAGGGTCAACATGTTTACCTTAACAACAGTAAGCTTTAAAAAAATAGTTTTGGTCATTGTATTATGCTCTTAACTCAATGCTGTAATTGGGGTGTATGAGGTCCTGCGTTAATTATATTACACGTTGTAAATTAACGCTAGTCAGTACATTTATAAATGTCTCAGTATCAAACATTTTTTTTTATTAATAAAACAGCAATACGTTTTTTTAACACTGGAACATAGGGTAAATTCAGAATTACTTGAAAGATTGTGGAAACTATCAACGACATTGAGCTTATACGGGCTGATGTTTTAGTCACCGTCCAAATTTTTCAGGGTCATAGTACCCGTGAAATTGAACAACTTTCTCCAAGGAACATGGGTCGAAATATGAAAAAAAAAAATCGACCTCCCATGCAAAATCAATAGTTAGCTGGTCGATTTTGTATGGGAGGTCCGATTTTTTTTTCATATTTCGACCCATGTTCCTTGGAGAAAGTTGTTCAATTTAACGGGTACTATCACCCTGAAAAATTTGGACGGTGACTAAAAAATCAGCCTGTATATGTATCATCTATATTATACATGCAGTATCAGACATCATCTGCATTTGTTCGGAGCTTGTGGACCGTTCGAAGTTGTTTATTGACCTGTGGTATATGTGAACAGCTCCATTTAAACATACAATGAGCTATCTGTCGCCATGACACAGTCAGAATTTGGGAAGCCCAATTCTGACTATGTATGGAAATTAGCATATTCATAGCCAAGTTGTGTAAATAATAACTGTACTTAAGCATTCGACCTTAAATTATAATATCAGATGGCTTTAACAAAATTATCCTAAAGACTAGTCTTATAAGCCAGACCCTGTATTAAAATGTTTACTATAACGACATGGACAGTATAAAAACTAATATCTGACATGTTCTTAAGATTCTTTTTAGAACGTTTTTCAGTTTAATTAAAATAACACTTTTTGTGAGATATTTGAAAAGAAACATGGTCTTTTTTGGACCACAATAAAATATAATGTAACGGTATATTGTAAACAGACGGACTGCAAGTTCAGTGCAATTAAAAACGAACTTTACTACAGCACCTAGAAATAATTCATGGTAGACCGACTCTAAGCCGTGGTAATGCTGGGAACTGCACCCCAGTTGCATAACAACTTATCAATCACAAACTGAATATTTTTGTAGGATATTGCTAATCCATTGTTTTATACATTCCTTCTCTGTTTGAGAAGCCCTGCCATGCAGTGGGACAATAGGGTATTCTCCAATTTATTAAAAAACTGTTTTAATTTGAAGATTGGAACGGAATGTGTAACAGAAAAATAAAAAATAAAAATCATTTATATCCCTTTTCTCAATTTAAAACGATTTAAATCAAATAAATTTTTCGTTGTTTTGAATTTACCGCCAAAACGCTTCTTACGATGACTTTTTATCACGTGACCACACGTGACGTCGTGTTAAAAAAAGTCATAGTAAGGAGCGTTTTGGCGTTAAATTCAAAACAACGAAAAATTATTTTGATTTCAATCGTTTTTAAATGGATGTACATCAATTTATTTTAATTTTTCTGTTATATTTCATCCCAATCTTGAAAATAAAATAGTTTTTGAAATATTGGAAAATTCCTTATTATACAGGGTGTAAGAAGAACGCTTCCGTAGCCAGAACATACGTTATATACCTGCCAGGGGTGCGGGTTGTTCGAAAGAGATACCGCGGCACCTGGCACACAAGCAACTGAGGGAACACGGGTGGGTTTCAGTCAGTAAAAGTCTGACATCCACTCACCCAGAGCGGGAGAAGTTATAACGGTATATACAACCCAAATCCAAACGGATACCAATAACCTTTCACCCTAAATTGATTATTTTGCATCAGTTTAAAACGTTTGACGCTTCTGTAATGTTTCTACTTATTTTATTTTGGCGGCGCCTTACAGAGGATGCCTCAACCTAAAGTCACCGCCTGGACTTGGGGTCGTTTTTAAATGTATTTAACCTCAAATAATGGTTCATTTAACTGTTCTCACAGCATAATGTACAAAAAAGCTAAATAAAAAAAATAAAAAAAAGATTTTTTTATAGTACTGTATCGATAATCACTAGCCCTATCGCCTGTCTTCGTTTTCGGAAGCGTTTCCCTTACACCCTGTACAAATGCTCCCCGACTGGAGCCAGCACAGTCTCACATAGATCATTCGTGGATAAAAAAAAAATATTTACTCAAAAAAAAATTACTACAAATTTCTACTACAAATTTCACTTAATGATAAATATTTTAACTATAATATAATAATGATGATATTCGTGAGCAGAGCTAGTAAACACGAATAAAACAAAGTAAATGTAAATGAAGACAAGAATAATTACGAGACATTGAAGGTATCAGCACAAGATTCATACAAAGCAAAAAATTGAATTTGTGGGTAAGTTATAAACATAATCCAGCACCCTAATTGCGTAACTCGCGATTAATTATAATCTGTTTCGTTTTGAAACAGATGGCTAAACCATTGCTGCATATGTTCGAAAAATGTGTCTGCTCAACAACGTAAATAACGCAATAAATATTGTTGAACTGTCAAAATGAAACAGATTATGATTAATTGCGTGCTAAGCAATTAGGGTGCAGTTTCCTTTCATCATTCATTCACAGTGTGGTTGATGGTCGTAATGCAGCCCATCTGTCTACGCTGTACTGTAGTAATAATAATTATGTCAGAATAGGGTATTTTCCAATTTGCTAAAAACCATTTTAATTTGATGTTTGGAACGAAATATGTAAAAGAAAAATAAAAATAAATTGATTTATACCCATTTTCTCAATTAAAAACGTTTACAAGCAAATTTACTTTTCCTTGTTTTGAATTTACCGCTAAAACGCTCCTTACGAGGACTTTTATCACGTGTGTAACCTAAAGTAGTTGTTATCAAGTAAATGTCGAGTTTATAATTAACAAGATTTTTAATGAATAGAAAATGGTATTACTGGTGTGCGGTGCCTCTCTGCACAAATACTTCTAAAACTGCGCCACACAAAGTATTTGTACCGGTGCCGTTTATACAATGTTGACGTCACGTATGGTCACGTGATAAAGTCATCGTAAGGAGCGTTTTATCGGTAAATTTAAAAAAATAACGAAAAGTCAATTTGTTTTTTTTTTAATTGAGAAAATGGATATAAAGCAATTTATTTTTCTGTTACATATTTCGTCCCAATCTTGAAATTAAAATAGTTTAAATAAATTGAAAAATATCCTATTCTTAACAATAGTAAAAAAACAAAGTTTGGCATTGAATGCTTCCTACTTTCTGACGTTCATCTTGCTGAAGCTGCCAGCTAAGCCGCGGCCTGAAAGAGACAGAAAATAACGGTAAATTTTTTTTTATATAAATACTTTTTTTTTGGTTCTCAACACTTCATAGATGTGGAAAATACAGGAGACAGATTTTACTAGTAGTAGGGTAGGTAATCGTTAAAGTATTTTACGGCAGCATTTCACGTATTCCAGGCTTAAAACTAAAAAAAAAGCAATGTTTTAATTGTAAGTTTCTACAACTCAATATTTATCATCCAGTGAAACCGTCGCGTAACTTAATTCTTATGTTATGGAAGTGAATAATTGTATTACTTTTGTACTTTTTAAAAGTATAAGTATAAAAGTCTGGTGATGATTTCAGATGCTTTTTTTTTGTAATTATAACTACGCTTAAAAGTATAGTTTGTAAGATATACATACCTCGTCCTAATCCTACGGACAGTGCAGGGAAGTCTTCATCAGTCAACTCGGGAGCCGGACGGATGTTCTTAGAATCTGATTTAAAAAAAAAACAGATAATTTCTAATCATAAGAGGCCTCACCCGCGGCGACTTTTTATAGCGATGCAGTAGCGATGCTATAGCGAATGTGTATCGATACAACAGCGATGCTGCGCTGGCTGTGTACCTTGTATCGATGTATCGATACAGCCGCGCGTTTGCATCGTTGCTATCGCACGTTGCAAACGCGACTAACGCGCGGACAGCATCGCGACAAAAAGTCGCCGTGGGCGAGGGGCCTAAGTCATACAAAGTTTACCATACTGTAAATTTGACAACACACGGTAGTAAATGCAGTTAACATCATCTAGTTAGCCTTTTCTCAACTATGTTGGGATCGGCTTCCAGTTTAACCAGATGCAGCTGAATACAGTATTTTACATGGAGCAACCTATCTGACCTCCACAACCCAGTTACTGGGTAACACGATACCCCTTGGTAAGACTTTCGGGCTTCTGACGACCCATAATAACGACTGGCAAATATCCACAAATGCCGTAATTAAATTAATAACATGTTTTCCGAAGCACGAGGGGTCTTGGTATGTAAAGTTTTATTTTTTAAACGTTGCCCCACACTAGGAATTTCTCCTGTATTGTGGGTGCGTTTACAAACATTTAAACTCACATACACAAACAGCCAGACCCGGAACAACTACTTGTAGGTCATACAAATATTTGTTGCGTGCGGGATTCGAACACACGACACGCAGCGAAGCAAGGAATTGCTTAACCACTGCGCCAACCGTGCCGTCGGTGGTCACCCATCCGCGGACCAACCGCGGCAAGCGTTGCTGAACCTGATCGATCGACCAGTGCGGCTGTTAATACTTGACCACAAGGCCCTCTGCATAAATGCAGTCAGTAACAGACATTTTATTATGTACTTACAGTCAGCTTGTGGCATACGTAGTGGCGCATGAGTCCGTTTTTCTTTTCGTATAGCTGAAAAAAAAACACTTTCAAAACTAGCTTTGTATAAGTTTTATGATCATTGGCATAAGGTTTTGTTCAATCTTACTTCAAGGCAGTAAAACTTAATTTTAAATGCATAAATACTGCTAGGGTCACCAAAAAAAATAGTTTTTGTCATTGTATTATGTTTTTAACTCAAAGCCTCTGTGAGATAAATACAATTTAACTAATAGTCAACTTGAGAGAGCAGTGCTGTCCAGTGGTAACTGACCCAACTGTACTTGTAGGTCCTAGGTTCGAACCCAGACAGTTTCATCAACACTGCTCTCAAACCAGTGAAGGAAAATACCGTGAAGAAACTGGCATGTCATAGAAACAAAAAATCATAACATCTACCAACCCGCACTGGGCCCGCGTGGTGGATTACGGCCCACTCCCTCTGACAGAGAGGAGGCCTGTGTCCCAGCAGTGGGAACATTATAGGCTGAATAAGATGATGTAAACTTACGTTCAGATAAACTGGAGGCTGTTGAGTTGAGGCCGTGTTCGTAGAACGACTCGTTGTCAGTCGTATTGCACGAAGACGATGGTCCCTGCAACCAAAAATATTTATCAGAAGGAAAAAAAGAAAAGATCGCAGGAATGCCCAGGAATAAAAAAATAACAACTTTTTTACTGTACAAATATTTTTTACAATATCAAATTGTATCATAACCACGTAAAATTAAGTCTAAAGTGTCCTTTTGGTGTTGTCAGTAGTTAGAATGCGTGATTAAATAAATTATTTCTGATAGTTACCGCAAATCCAGCAATAGTTGGTCCAGACCAAGCGTTCTTCGAGTCTTTGAACTTCACGATACCCTAAGAAAAGAAACGCATTAAAATTAGTTTCAAGTTACGAGTATTTTACCTTATCCAAATATTATCCATAATACAGGGTGTGGCTTAAATAGTGGTCCACCGTTAAGGATTTGATATACCAGATAATTTACTATAACATGTTACAATTTTAACAATTTTTACCCAAGGATTCCGAAAATATTTATTTTAAGTATGTTTTTTATTTACGAAATTTCTACCTTTTGTAACCAATAAAAAATCGCCACATCCTGTATATTCATAAAAGTCACATGACACGCGCTCATTATTTGCAACCACTGAAAGTTTCAAACAGTATACTCTATCGATATGAAAATGACTTGTTTAGGTTAAGATTTTATCACAGACATTTTTTCATCAACCTTGCTCGCTAAGTAGCTCATATTACATATTACACGCGTGCTTTTGACATTGCATTCCCACAATAGGAATCGACCAACCGGCCAACTAATGTTCTGTGTACCGATATTTACGGTTTTCAACAATGGACGGAATGAGTTATGACGAAGGCTTAGATGTATAATTTATTAATATATATGTTACCGGCCAAACCCGATTTCAGGCCAAACTAGTTTGTCCTAGGCCAAACTGGTTTATTAAGCCGGGGCAACCCGATTAAATGGGTTAGGTTAGGTTAGAACTGTGACCAAAAGGGCGCGAGCCGAGCGAGCGTTACTTCCAAAGGCTGTTAACGAAACGGCTAATTTCCTACGCGATCTATCGCGTAGGAAATTAGCGCTCGCTCGGCTTGCGCCCTTTTGGTCACAGTTCTAACCTAACCTAACCCATTTAATCGGGGTGCCCAGTTTGGCCTAGGACAAACTAGTTTGGCCTGAAATCGGGTATGGCCGGTAACATATATATTATCCTAGAACCCAAACTTTTTATTTTCTTTTGTTATTAAGTTTCAACATTGTAGCTAGTTACCCATGGGTAGTTGCGAGGTAACCCCATCACAAGTATCCTTATAACTTACCGGGACTGCCTCAATTTTGTGCTGTAAAACAATTGTATGAGAAACAAAAAAAGTTTTTTTCATTAAGGTTCTATGTAAATAGCCTGAAATATGATAATGATTGTTGAAGATGTCGGAAAAATCATGCCGACTTCAGCTTTACTGGCGTGGGCTGCGTAAACATTGGATGAAATTTGGCACACAGATAGTTTATAACCTGGTAATCCAGGTTCACACGAAGGGTTCAAGGTTCCAGACCCTGTAGTACGTGCCCGTGCGTTATTCTCCGACATCCACGCGGGCGTAGCCGCGGACAAAACTTAATAATAAAGCACAGCATCAGGAACCACAATAAGAGCCATTTTTCGAGCAAGTGAGATGAAAAACGTCTTTTGGTACACGTGAGCATTTGTCATTGCAAACTTGCATCAAACTTCACAAAAATTATGAACTCTGCTTACTTCAACATCATATTCGACGGGCACGTGCTGTCCAGGAACGATCGGGATACCCACAACTGGGCAACAGCTGTCCAGGATTGTGAATGCCCAGCGTTTGGCGCGCGAAGTGGTGCATTCTACCGACTTGTCATTCGCTTCGTGGTGCTGTTGGGCAAGTAAAAGGGTATTCGTATTGCTGGGAGACAAAGTTGGTCGTATTGTACGAATTAGAAACCTCCCAGATTTTCGCAATTAGTGATGAATGAAAATACAAGGATATCGACACGCAAACTGAAACTTAATTCAGCACATGATTCTAGAACTAAGGAGTCTCAAAAAAATTGTTTCATAGAAAAGTGCAATACGTACGACGACATCAAAATGTATGAAACAGTTATTAATTTACCAAAAAAACCAACCAAAAAATTTCAACATCCCCTGCGTTGTACGAATCATGATGATTCTGAATTTATGATGACAGTTTGCGCGTTGATGTCCCTGCCACCACGTTTAAGACAGAATAGATAAATATAAATTTGTTATTTTTTTTTTCTATGGAAATGACACATCTGTAATCTATGGTAAATGATTTTATTTCTGTAAGTGGGTTTGTACAAACACTTTTACACGTCAATTTTTTTTTAATTAGATGAGGTCAACGTTTCCTATCTGACTACTCTGAGAAGAAAGGCCGAAACAAACTCAGATGTCACAGTCTCTTTTAAAGTCCAGACATAATCATGGTCAGATCATGTGAAGACCATGTAGATTGGTGTCTGAAATGGTGTTTTGAGGAAAGAATCACAGATTGAGTGGACCTGTCCAGTCAGTCAGTGCACACATTTGTCACTAATCGTGCAGCTCAACTCAGAAATTTAGGAACTTAACGATTCGACGAACAATACCAAAGAAAAGACATTTGGGTAAGCCGCATAAATTACTCAAACTGCCAGAACATGATAAAAAAATGGGATGTGGCTGTGTCATGGACACGGCCGTGTGTTGTATATGAATACAACACACGGCCTGTATTCATATACAACAATCGATAATCACTGTTCTCGTTTATCGTAATAAATTATTTGATCCTTTAGCTATCCAGTGGTATAATTTAATTTTGGATGTAGAGGATAGATTCGAAACTACAACGCCAAACTGAATCCCCCGATTTTGTAATCATTAGGTTTTTTGGATTGCCATTAGTCAAAACGCGCATGAGGTTATTTTTGTATGTCATAGTCGTATTATGTCATAATAACAAATCGTATAGTGTTCAGAACGTCAGAACTTACCTCACACCCCAGTCCTGCATTGTACCTGAAAGGGTCCTTCTTGAGCTGCACCAGCGCCAGCGACTCCTTGGGGAATCCTTCATTTGAACGACTTTTGATACTATTGATGAGGTGGAAGAAAAGCGTGTCGAGCTTATAGATGCGAAAGATGCATTCATCCTCCCCTGAAAAGTATTAAATAGTAAGTAATGTAATCTCTTCGGGAATCATCGTCTATATTCGGGAAATAGCTGTGCCTGCGACTTCGTTCGCGTGCATGTCGAAAAACAAATTGGATTTTATGGGTTCTATTAATTTTTTATTTAGAACCCTAATTCATGTATTTCTAAAATAAAAATCGCCTAAGTTACTCCTCATAACATCAGCTATCTGCCAGTCAAAGTCGCGTCAAAATCGGTCGGTATAGGTAGTTACCTACGCTCCGAAATAGGGTTGTCACTTTTAGTGTTTGTAAAATTGAAAAGTGTTTTAGGGCCGATTTTTCAATCCTCAGATAAAAGTACCAATAGCTAACTAGAGAGTAAAGTTATTAGACTCTTTATTCGTCGGTTAAGTGGTTGTCAATTTTTCAAATGATATTTAACCAAGCAATAACTAACCGACCGAATATCTCATCTGTGAAAACGCTAACTTCAGGGAGGTGAAACAAATATACAGAATAAGCGAATGTTAGAACGGGACGGACTAAACTTGATTCAAACAGATGGCAGCGTCGTCATTTCACTTTTCAAAACGTTACGAGGTTGTAAGTTTGACTGTGTGGTGTTTTTATTTGTGATTTCTGAATTGATAATAATGGAAAACAAAAAGAGGGAGCGTTCAGCAAACTTTAATAATGCTGAGGTTCAATTATTTGTGAGTTTAGTAGAGAGGTTTAAGAAAATAATATAAAATTAAAAGACAACACAAATACACTGGTTTCTGAAACAAAATGTATTTTTTTAGTAGGTAAGGTACCGTGCTTATTTAATTACGTTGTTCAAGTCAATACCAATAAACATATGTGTTCAAGCTTATAAAAACTGATCTTTGTGTCTTGCTCTTGATTTTATCTTTTACCAACAACAGCAAATATTGCACTGATACTTTGGTAAGTCTGAATCGACGATGGAATTCTGTTGAATCCCACGCGTTAAACTGTTCGACCCTCGGTCTTACAATTCTTTCTTTTCTTTCACTTGGATTAACATATTCATTTATTATGGCTTCCTCCTCAAGTGCCATGTCGTTAATACTATCTAAAATATCCATTTCTTAATATTTATTATAAACCACGAAGACTAGCCTCAAATTTAGTAACGTCAAAGTCATTTAACAATGGAATAAGCGGTTAACTGGCCGTCAAAGAGGCAAATAGATTTATTCCTCAGTTAAGTGAATTATTCGACCAATAAAGCCTATCTGACGATTGAACAACAGACTTTTTTGCTATCTATCGAATAAACCTTATCTGTCTGTTTAACTGAGGATTGAAAAATCGGCCCTTAATGGAACAAAGTTCTTTAACGCGGCTTCCAGTAGTAGGAATTTACTGGTACAAATCATATTATGTTTTACGATGGTGACTGCGAAAGTTTTCTTTTTGTTTTAAATCATACGTGAGAAGGAACTTTGTTTTCTGACAGAGTCTTAAAACACCAGTTTAAATTATCCGATCGTTTTGTGCGTCGTCCGGTCAGTACATTAAAGAGTGGCCGCTTGAGGGTCGTTTTACTGTATGTATATGACAACATTTTATCACGCGATACGCTCGTGGCATTTTTTTTAAGGATCGCCGGCAGTCTGTTGCGGGGCAGGTTCAAAGTCCCTTAAAAACAAACTATTTTTAACCCTTGAAAGAATTTAATGAAATTAATAGGTTTTACACGATACGATTTTAATGTGTCCGCCACAAAGTTCAAAGTATGACTGACTTACAACAGAACTAATATCACGAAAAACTACAACTGTAGGAAATGGTGAGAAAACGTTACATGTCGCCTATGAGGCGTCAGCGTCTTACAATTTATAATCGCAGGCGGCCCCTGGCGCAAGACAAACTGCTACACTAGACTACCCTATACAATATCGTAGTCTATGCCCGACACTAAGAGCTGAGAGCTCCGCGACCTTCGCTGAGACGTCTCGTAGATGCGACTTTTTTTTGTGTCAATCTTTTGTTAGAGGTCCTCAATAAATGAAAAAAAAAAACCCTTAGTATTACAGAAACTGAAAAGTTTGTCTTACCGGATTTTTGACACAGCTGTAGTATAAAATCTTGCACGGCTAGAACCTTCTCTGGTATCGTGTACAACGGCGGGAGGACCTTCACACTTGGGTCCTTTTGCTTCAGATAGTCGATGATGTTGGCAAGGATCTGCATGTAGTTGCTCTTAGGGCCAGTGTCGTCTGGCATGTCCAGGCCCAATTCGATGCTGCCTAGTTTCACGTCCGATGCATAGCCGACGGGGATGTAACCTGATTGAATACCAAAAATTTGCTTAACAAAAGGTATTTACAAGGCAAATATGAGTGGAAACGCCGGGAGGGACGCCCCGTTTGGTGATTATCTACAGAAAAGCCAGGTGCGTACTCTCACGTAATTAATTAATGAATTACCTGAGGGAATGATCGATCGTGTCTAAAGTAAAAACCACCTTAAAAGTATTCTAAGGAAACATTACATGTCAATGTGTCCATAGTTGCTGAGGTCCTCGGCGGCCTCAGTCGGCTGATGTCGTGGGTACTAAGTTTGCTTAACAAAAAAAAAAAAAAAAATACTGAGTATTATGGGATGGTCTCGTGACGTTCGTTGGCTGATGCCGCTGAATGTAGTAGCTGTGGTTGTAGAATCTATGGTAACTACTCTGTATTCACATACGGAGTGTTTGCCAACAGAGCCATGGTTTTAGTATTAGTTTTAAATTAGATTTAGTTTTTATGTTTAACCACGCAAAGATTCGTGACAAATCCACAAGAACCTACTGCCGACAAATTGCTTTGCAGTTTGGCAGATGATGTGTAGAAATAAAACTAACATATTGGATAAATAAATACTTTAAAAAAAAATGTGTAATAATAGCGTTAAATTGAATTTTTGCGGTGGTAGGGGTAACGCCCGCCTGGTTCGCGATCCCACCGGAGTCAAGTAGTTTGCTGTGTTTCGTCGATGCGTGGGAGTACCAGCAATTAGAGATGATGAATATAACCATCAACCATTAAATTTAACTAATATTTAAAATTAACCATGATATTCAATAAATAAAATTAACATTAACGAATAAAAATATCATATCAACTTCTTCGGCGCAAAATTGGCAAGGACGAATATTTCTCTGTCTCGCTCGAACAACGCGCTGTCTCTCGCTCGCTCGGGTTGACCTTCGGAGCGGCAACGCAGTGTCGTCAGTGTTGTAGAAATATTTATTCCGTTACGTGCATTCAATTGTATGTTCTATCTTTGTTACGTTAAAACACATTTACTGTTGGGGATATTTTATTCTAAAGAAAGTTGTTGATATTTTTAACCAATATTTCGATCGGTTAATGGTTGATTTTTGATATAAGTTTATTTTATTAGTTATTTTTGATATTTTACTCAAATAACAAAGTCGCGTCGTTGCGTTGTTGTTGTTTTTTTTGTTGTACAAAATGCCGAGACGAAATAATATTCGATTATCTAATCGAGATAAATGCTAGTCAGTCCTAAACCTGTTAAAGTATGAAGGGAAGTTTAACTTAACAATTTCAACATGCATTAGTTAATAGAATATTCAACTTTTCAACATGTTGCAGATACTTGAATAAAAATATTAACTAATATTTTCAACCAATAAAAATATCGATATTTTTATTTAACCATTAACCATTAACCAATAAACATTTTCAACCAATATTCTCATCTCTACCAGCAATGCCTTGAACAAGAGTGAACAGGCATTTTCTGGGCACGTTCGGTCCATGATATAAGTACCTCATCAATCGCTTTCCATCAGGCGTGATCGAGGTCAAGAGCGGGCCCATTTAGTAATAAAAATAAAAATAAACCTTCGTCCACCAATGATACAATCCAAATGTAAATAAAAGCGAACGTACTATAATGCACTACAACATCCGGCGGCCACTCTGATTCAAACTAGAACCAGCTCAATGCGAATAAATACATCCTTATCAGTCGTGGGACCCATTACATTGTCGTGGACTACACCCCACCCCGCCCCGACCCCGCTACACCCCGCAACACTCCGATCAACACACGTCTCCAGCTAACGCATGGACAACCAAAACGTGTTCGAACCTGTCCCTCCATGGGAACTAGTACTGCAACATTGTAAATCACATAACACTCCTTATCTTTTCCCTCAACCACAATGCACCACTTGTATGTTTGTTTGTATGTAACCGACTCCTTTGAGCGCGATTTTGACCCACTTTAAACGGTCAGATTTCATGGAAACTTTGTAAACTTGTCGAGGACCGATGACAATTCAATAATTTAAAAAAAAATTGAGAAAAAAAAAGACACGTTTTTGTAGTTAGCAGAACTAAAAAATAGAAAATAAATAATAGTTTAAAAAACTAAAAAACACGCTTTAAAAGCCAAACTAAAAAAGGAGAAAATAATTTAATTCAATTAAAAAGCGTGGGGTGCTTGACATTATTATTGATTATAAAAATACCTCAAAAAGCACCCTACGCTTTTTGAGCCCAACGTTAAGAAAATACTAGGTAGATCCTAGTATTTTCTTAACGTTGGGCTCAGCCTCCAGTCTAACCGGATATAGCTGAGTACCAGCATTTTACATAGGTTTTCCCACCCAGTTACTCAGTAACACGATACCCCTTTGTAAGAGTGTTTGTCCGCAATTGGACTTTGACGAAAGTTAGTTACGATCTACTAGGCGTGACCGTGCATGAGACGGACAGACCAAATCAGGGCTGCAATAGGCCATCCCCTGTAAGAATGCGGGAGTGGGGATAGCGCGTCACACCTCAAGATGCGTCACACCTCAAGATACGTCATACCGACCTTGAACACAATGTCAAGAGAGCACCAACTAGGAAGAGAGAGGAAAACTGATGTAATGAAAACAATGTAATGTCTGGACTGTAAAAATAAATATGACCTCTGTTTTTGTTTTGTTTCTTCTCAGAGTAGTCGGTTAGGAAACACAGGCTTTCTCTAGTTTGTAAAATTTTGTTGATGTGTAAAAGTGTTTGCATAAACTTACTTACAGAAATACATATCATTTATGGCTGTATGTTTACCTGGGTTCACCATCTCATGGTAGAAGTCTCGGAAGCCACTCCTCAAGTTGAACCGCAACACAGTGCTCTCAGCAATTACGTAGTTAGTCGAAGCTTTGCAATAGTAGTTGACATCTATTAGATAGATATCCTCATCCAAAATGCCTGTTTAACAAAAAAATATAACATAATACAAACACACATACAAACATTTTGACAGCACGGTTGGCGCAGTGGTTAAGCGATTGACTGCTGCACTCAGTGTCGCAGGTTCGATTCCCGCACGGAACAAATATTTGTATGACCTACAAGTAATTGTTCCGGGTCTGGCTATTTGTGTATGTGAGTTTAAATGTTTGTAAACGCACCCACAATACAGGAGAAATTGCTAGTGTGGGGCAATGCTTAAAAAAAAAAAATCAGGCTGGTTCAAGGTGGGGTGGGGAAAGAACGCCTGGAAGGACTTGTGGGGAGGCCAATGGGGTGAAAATATAGGCTAAACAAAAAAAAACAACAATACAACACAATTATCAGGAACATTCGCCATTTAGTGTAAATGGGCCAACTGGCCCACCTATTTTTCTACCTTAAATTCCTTACAAATAAAAACTTACTATTATTAAAAGCCTTTGTCTTGACCATGTTCTTAATGTCCTGTATTTCAAATTCCATGGCATCCTGTATTTCCTTTTGTTGATTTTGGATTTCAGTCAACGGAATCCCAGTTGATGTGTACTTGGCAATGGGAGTATTACGATTTTGTTTCTCATGCTTAGCTCTTGCTTCATAACGGGCCCTGACTTGAGCTGTTGCGTTCTGCATTAAAGTGACATATTATTAATTGCATGCACAGATACGCAGGAATTCAAAGCAAGGCAATTGATACCAGAGACATTGACGTAACAACCATGAATTTAGCACATGATCTACACACCCCTGCCTCAATTTTTTATGTTGGTTATACTAAAAAACAATCTGTTCTATAGAACCTATGTGGCCAAAATGTATGATGAATTATTTCAACACAGGACGTGTAGAATCCCTGCTATAGATGTATTATGCAGATACCCTGGTTCTATTGATATTTAACAGATTGATGCCCGGTTTCTGAAGTTCCCAGTTAAACTCCCAATAACTATTGATTCAATAAAGTTATGTATAAGATAAACGTTGGTTAACTGACACTGGGTTTCTGAATCTGCAACAAGCCATTAAATAACTATGCAACCCATAACTAGTTCCTCAGTTGCCGCCAGATGGGTCTTTTCGGGATTTCGCATTTAAAATTCGTTTTTGTACGCAGATGTTGTCACAATGCCATGTCGACATCATTGTATTCTTTTTTTTTTCAAAGAAGCATTGCCTTTTTTTATTATTTTAAGTTAAAAGTATTTGTCTTTCCAATCGTTTGTGCTTTATTCATTCTTTTGTAAAATTTATTGACAATGGACATTTGCGATTCATAAGGGGAGCTAGAGCAAGCAGATCCGATCATAGTGTTCTTATCAAATCTATATTATCTGAATTTAAATTCTTCATCCGTAAATATTTCGAAAGGATTTCTTCTAAGTATCAAGTTTCTTGATGCCTACTGATGTATTAAAAATAAATATAATAATAGTCTGATTTGGAGCATTTCGTTATACTAAAACTCATTGTTTTAGATTTTAATAATTAGCTTTTACTTGCCATTTAATACACATTATAAGTATAACCCAAAAATTTGATATAGATTGACGATGAAATGAAACGTCAAATAGCTATGGAACCGATAACCGGCCAAAATTGGTCAGTTAACTTAACCTGAGTTTAAACGGAGTTTATATTAAATTGAGGTGTTCGGAAACGCACTTTCACAAGTTATCGAACCAATAGCGCTAATGAATAGATAAACTGCCGATACGAGTACCTCAGAAACCGGGCATAAGGAAGGAAATATAAGGGGGAACACTTGCACTCGGCCTGGTACATTTTATAGATATATATAAATAAAAATACTGTATTTTTAGCACATAAACATAAGTAACAGTGTTTTTCAGACAAATTCTGATTTCATTTAAAAGGAGAAATCTGAATATTTACAGCTCAAGATTACCTGGCCGTTCCTAACAGCTAATGAGAATGTGATGTGATTAAAACTAGTATCAACAATGCTCTAAACTAAATTACCTATATCTTTAAATTATGGGTGTAGTATATCAAATCATTGCAAGAAAAACCCCACTGTGACCAGTTGAGTAAAAATAACAACTAAATTGTCCTATCTTAGTTAATATTAAGAGCAGCAGATCTGTGTGGTGCCGGATGTAAAAGAATAGCACCATCCCATTTCTTCCCGTGGGTGTCGTTGAAGGCGACTAAGGGACTTACTAGAGAATGGGCAGCAGCATTTTCTATGCATTTTACCACTATACTGTGATCGCCAAGCCGCCTGCCAAGCATGGCGATCATGGCAAAACCCCCCTTTTGGGGGAGACCTATGTCCAGCAGTGGACGTCTTATGGGTCAAAACCAAAATGTTGGAACATTTCATATTAAATTCATGTCCACCGACTTTTCCTTGTTCCAACAAAGTTTCTGTAATAGTAATACTATTTTAAAAAATGGATTTCATTGCGGCATACTACCTTAAATTCGATATTTAATTTTTCTGTTGGTGGTTCAGTGATAACTAAGAAATATTATGAAAATAACAAAATGGAATGGAAAATACCATATTATTCTCCTTTGAAAATCCTGTGTCCAACTATCGACTTCAATGTTTCAAACCGAAAAAAAACGTCGAAAAGAGTTTTATTTATTCAAAATAGTATATAGGATCTTAACCAGCCTAATGGTGCGTAAAATCACTCAATATCTAGTCAACAAATAAATATTAATAACAATAAAAAATACAAAAAACCATTCGTCTCAAAATGAGTTCATTTATGTTATTTCATTTATGTAACGCATTATTTAATATAATAAAATGCTTTTTTTTAATTTCCTGCTGGCAACAATGATGGAAATGTCACGCCATTTCACCACCAATCACTGCGCGGAAGCCATATTGTTGTATGTCAAGCAAGTCAAAGGTGTTGTGTGCGGAGCGAAAAAAAAACATTATTTGGATTTTCGGTGATAATTCCTAAAAAAACAACACGTAAGTGTATTTGATTTATATCCTATTATCGGAAAACCGTTTTGTTTGTGCTATTCAGTCGCTTACGAGCTGTAATCATTAAGTGAATGGTGTGTCTTGAATTGAAATGAAACACTTCAAAAACATCGTCCATGTTTCCGTTATGTCACATTTATGTTACATTTTTATGTTACGTAACATAAAAATTGCATTAAGGTGTGTTCACAAACACAGCTATATACTTTCATATTTATAAATATTGTATACTAACTTTTAAATTATCGACAAATCTAATTTTATAAAAAATCCTAACCCAACACCCTGCGAGTGGCGGCCATTTTAGTTTTTTAAACCGCTGCATTTAGTGTTTGATCCATGATTTCGACTCAACCGATGTACTAATTATTACATATTGTTGGCAGCCTTAACTTTTGTCTGGCTACGCAGATTTATAATCTCGGGCAAAATTGGTTCCCTCTTGTGGTAACTAAAGAAAACTTATTTCATATTGTAATCGGGAAGCAGTAAAATGGCAAGAAATGGTAAGAGATATAGTCTTTCATTTGTCTAATTTTAAATACAAAGCCATGCGTATTGCCCAACGTATACACCAAACTTATAAAATTCTTTCAAGAGGCTAAGGGCAACCATGTTAATGACTTTAAAGACACTCAAAATATGTAATTTTTAATTAGTAATGTTGATTAAGAACTAAAATGGCCGCAATTCGCAGGGTGTTGGTTTAGGAGTTTCTCTAAAATTTGATTTGTTGATATAAAATTATATGTAATATACCCTTGAAAAATCGGTAACCGGTAACCAAACAAATTGTAAGTATATCTATATAAATCAAATTCGGGTCAGTTACACAATTTATAACTCAAGAACCGCTGGACCGATTGGATTTGTCTTGTTCTGCGGCTCCGCTCCCATCCCGTCAACTGGCTACCTACTTACCCTATCCTACCTACCTACCTTGTATATAATAATACATACATACATACATACTCAGCCTATAACGTTCCCACAGCTGGGACACAGGCCTCCTCTCCGTGTAAGGGATATAACAATAATAAATATAATATAAATATGTAACAGTATATTATATATAATCATATATTATATATTTATTAATATATATTATATATAATAGTTATTCGGGACGGAAATTAAATCGAACCAATGAATAATTTTGTAAATCGGTCCAGCCGTTGTAGAGTTATAAATGGGGTAACTAACGCGACTTTGTTTTAATAAAGATATCTGATTAAGAAACATTTTGAACTAAAACCGATTTTGTGTTTGTTTCACAGATAATATGCCTTTATCGGCTGCAGAAAGGCAGAAAAGATATCGAGAACGGCTTAAAAATAACGATCCCGAAAAATGGAATCTAATACAGCAGAAAAATTTTACCAGAGCAAAACAATTCTACAAAAAAATAGGCGAGCTGTCAGACAAAGAGAAGGAGAGCAGACGAAAGTACTGGAGGAATTTAAAAAATAAGACTGACAATAAGCAAGAAGTAGAAAAGTGTGAACCTCGAAAAAAATACCATAGAAAATATCAGAAGAAATACAGAAAATTAACCAAAGAAAATGAAAATATGAAGAAAAAAATTGAATTATTGAGTAAAGAAAACAAAGCTTTAAAGAAAAAAATATATAGATTTAAAATTTTACAGAACATCAAATGTCATGAAGAAAAAGGGAATGCTAGCAGCGATTCTGAAGATTGCCCAATGTCTAGCCCAAAATCAAAAACAAAATCATTTATTGCAAAGTTGAATATTGACGAAAAAGATAAATACATAATTACAAAAGAATTGCTACAAAAAAACGTTTTATTAGAATCCATAAAAAGACAGTACAGTAAAGCAAACAACAATGCAGATAGAAATATATTGAAAGAAATTATAAATAACGACACAGTGGGTAAATATAAAATGAAAAGGCAATTAGAATCGGCTATCGGATTAAAATGTCGAATAAGACCTGTAAAGAAAGTGAATATTAAATGTAAAGAACTGGCAAAGAAGGTTTCTGACTTTTTTAACCAAGATGACGTTAGTAGAGCCACTGCCGCTAAGAAGGAAACTAAAACTAAACAAAAAGTTAAAATGCAGAGAAGGTATTTATTAAATTCTATTAAAAAATTACGATTCAAATTTATAAAAGATACTGGCATACCTATATCTTATACCACATTCAGACGTATGAAACCATTTTATGTGATGATCCCGAATTTATCAAATCGGGATACATGCCTTTGCAAAAGGCACAATAATATAGAATTCAAATTTGCGTCACTTAAACGTTTGAAGGTTTTTAAGGACAAAGATACTTTAGACATTATTGTAAAGTCTACAGTTTGTGATTCTAAGTCACAAGATTGTATGTATTCAACATGTGATATTTGCAAAGATACATCCATTGAATATGATTTACAAGACAGAACATTAAATGAGCCAGTATCATGGTTAGAGTGGACGGTCAAAACAATAGAATATAAAAAAAATAAAGTGAAAAAAGCGGCGAAGAAGACAGTAAAGCAAAGTAAGTCAGATACTCTACAATCTCTATTGACAAATTTCGAAAAAGAGATGAAAGATTTTAAAATTCATATTTATAACATATCACACCAATATAGAGCATATAAGTCGGTAAAGGAAAATTTGCAGAGCAACGAGATATTATTGCATTGTGACTTCTCAGAAAACTATAATTGTAAATTTCATAACGAAATACAAGCAGTCCACTTTGGAGCATCACATTCTCAAATTACGCTGCATACAAGCATTATTTACAGTCAAGAGAAGGAACCCGAAACATTCTGCACTTTTTCGAACTGCCACAAACACACACCAGAGTCAATTTGGGCTCACTTGGAGCCTTTACTGCTGCATGTCAAAATTAGATCTCCAAATATAGATACTGTGCATTTTTTTACTGACGGCCCATCTAGCCAATATAGGCAAAAGAAAAACTTTGGTCTTTTAAACATAATGATAAAGGATTATGGTTTTACATATGCAACATGGAATTTTTTGAAGCTGCACATGGCAAAGGGGCAGCTGACGGAATTGGCGGAGTAATAAAAAGGCAATTGGACAAGAAAGTTTCCTACGGTCATGATATTCCAGATGCTGAAACTGCAATAAGTTTACTAGAAAACGAAACTACTGTGAAAATGTATCTCATCACTGAAGAATCTATAACAAACATAGAAAGACAAATTGCTGATTGCACTTTTGTGGCTGTTCCAAATACCCTAAAAATTCACCAAGTTATTCCGAAAGAAAATTACATAATTAATTATAGGGTGTTAAGTTGCTTCTGTTCAAAATTATGTCTATGTTACTCAATAAAAACACATAAATTAATTAAAGATAGCGTTAAAAAACGTGTATGTAAGAGACCTATTATAGAATCGTCATCTGAGTGTGAAGATGGTTCCGTGACAGGCTCAGTCAGTAAAATTTCTAAAATTGTCTCTAATGACACAGATCTGAATAAAGGTGCATCTACTTCTAAATCAGTGACTATTTTATCCAATGTTAACAAGCCAAAGCAGTTATTGCAGTTTATGAAAAAAGCATCTTCAGAATCTTATAATATTTCTTCAGCTAATTTAAAAAGAGATTTCGATGAACTTTTTAGTGATTGAAAATAAAAGTTTGTCGCTTGAAAATGTTGTCAATTTCCATTTGCAGGGTAATTATTAAATCGTTAAATTAGCAATATTTCGTGTTAAAATGCTCATGAATTGACTAAGAAAAAAGCGCCCTAAATTAAAATTGCCCGAACACTATAGGACTAACCCTGAAATCGAAAATCAACTGTATAGGTATACAGTAAGTAGAGTTATGTTATAAATAACAAACATGTTTGGAACAGCAGAATCTTTTCGCGATTTCAGGTTTGGTCCCTTAGCAAAGATTGTTTAATATTTACGAGTACTTTCGACCTGAAAGATTGCTAATAAATCAATAAAAACTTGGTCTCGTTAAAATGTTCGCATTTTTCATTTTCAGGGTGTAATGAACGACTATTAACTATGGGACCAACTCTGAAATAACAGTTGCAAAACAGCTGTTCATAGTCGTGATCGTATTGCAGATTTGGATAAAAAAGCTATTATTATTTTTTATGTTGGAGAGTTGGCCCTGATAGTAAAATTTGTTCATATTCATGACCACGGTGTCCTTTAAAAGTAGCATGCTAACAATTGCACCCTGTATGAACACACCGGGTGATTTTTTGATTACATCAAAATGATTGATTTCAGCGCTCTAGAATATTAAAAATTCAATATGATTATTATATTTTTTTCGAAGAGCGGGTTGAGTGCTGTCTAAGTGGAGAAAATCTTCTAAATGGGTCTGCGTCACCAACATAGACACACAAATGTTAACAGTAAATCCAGATAGCTATGAGTATGTCGTGTGCGCCTTTTTATAGTTTCTTAGGCAATTATGACACTGCACCGCGCGCTACGTACGATAAGTTTTCACTTCTGTCGGCATTCCCCATTGACTAGGTACATGTTATTTTAAAATTTATATCACGTAAAAGCTTAGAAGAAAAACTTAAATGCTTTTGACGGCATTTCAGTTATTCTTATAAGCGTCGAAGTGGGAGTTTTTTCAATCTTTCAGAATGTTACATTTTTATTACATTTATATTAAATAAAAATTATTTAAAATATTTTACTGTTTTTCTCTTACATCATGAACACAGCCCTTATTTTCCTTTATGTTACTTTTATGTTATTGTTACATAAAAATAACATAAATGAAATGGTCCAAATTTTTGGTTTTGACCCTTATGGCTGAAATGATGATTAAGAGCAGCAGTGGCGCAGGGTAATAGCTTTCATAAAAGAAGCTGACTAAAGTGAAGTCCAGGGGGTAGTGTAAGCAGGCACGGAAAATAGACAAACAAAAACTGCTTACCTATAAACATCGTTCTAGAAGGAAATATGGTTTAGTTGTTCTTTGATCAACTTTTGTATTGTCTACATAATTTCATGCCTGATTAATTTTAACAAATCAAGCATAGCATTAGTTATATTTAGCAAAGCAAACAAAATAAAATATCGTTACCCTCCATTCAGGATCGGCAGCTTTTGAGACATCTACCAGGTTCCCGTAATTGATGCCTTTTTTCTGTTGTTCATCTCGAAAATCTAGCATGAAGTAGTAAAAAGCGTTTTTTGGCGCTTTTTTAGGCATTTTGTGTATGTTATGTCAATATAATTTCACACTGCAACTTCACGCAAGCAAACGAATTTTGATCGATTAAAACGGATACGACACGCCGGCGGAAAATTGTACTTTCAGCAAATAAAACTGCCGAAATCGCCGAACTCGTCCGGTGCCGTCAAAAATGACCACAGAGTACATTAGAATTGAAAATGACCACCAAAATGACTTGACAAATTGACAATTTCAGTTTGACAGTTAAATTAACAATGACCTACTAATTCCATAGTTGCCTCACGCCAGTCGCCAACGCAGATCTAAAGCTAGATTCACAAGCATGACACCTGCCGCAAACTACATAAATTCTAAAATACAAATCCACAATAAACGTGTATATATGATACTAATTTATTTTGATTTTGTAAATGTTCTGGGACCCAGCGATAGCGAGTTCTATTCGCGAGAGATATTCGAAAATTTCGTTATGGACTTTTAATTTAGTTATGACCTGTCACTGATTACTAATAAGGGCTATGGATAGCAGCATTTAAATCTGAAACATGGTGCGTTTGAAATAAACTTTCATGATAATAGTTCCATTAATTATTTTTGACCCTTCGTGTGACCAGAGGGTTACAAATTTGTAATAAATGGGTTAGAATCCGACTATTTTGTAAATTAGTGACATATTTGTAAAGTTGTATGACAAGTGCTTTAACAAACCTTACAATTATGTAAGAATTTTACAAGTAAAAACATTACAATTATCAGCTGCCTGATAATAAAATGATTGATTGATTGATTGATTGATTACCATTACAAATGCTGTTCAAACGTTTAGATGTGCAGAACCCGCTTGCAGATTTCGCTGACAATATAGTATCTCCAAGGACCATGGCCCAAAAATTGTATGGGCTTGTACCCCAGAATGTACAGATATAAAATCTATGTCACATAAATAGTACTGATCTTATTAAAATAGAATTATAAAAAAACATTGTTTTTTTTTAAATCATTTACAAGTATAAAAACCTACTATTCGTATTGTTTTTTTCTTCTTAGGCAATAACGTATAATTTTTGCCCAGTTCTGATTTTTGATAATTTATTTGGCAACATAAAAGGTATTTTAGAGAAAAATCAATCACTTCAATAATAATTAAACTTTTAATTATGGTTATTTCTACACTTCTTGTACAAGGCATAAAATCTTATTAAAAATTCTTTCTTGTTTAATTCAAATTAACTGCAATAAATTTATGTCTGTACTCCGTGGGGCACATTTTGTCCATCTCCGTTGTAATTGTTACAAACATAATTATGTGTTGCAAAATGTGTTGTTGTGAAAGTTACACAGTGAGCACCATGTATCTCTCAAAAAATTTATTTATCTGAATTGCTTTTCATTCCTTTTACCTATTTTGGTATAGTAATTTTATTCTGGGTGCATCGTTTTCACACATAATTATATAATGAATGTACTTGTAATTTTAAAAGAGTAACGGTTGAGTTTCTTGCCCATTCTTCTCCATACGAAACTACATTTTGGAAGGGGCGACTAGAATCAATTCTCTTTTAATGTAAATGTTGACGTCCAAATTGCCTATTTGAAATAAATGCTTTGACTTTGACTTTACAAATAAAAAAATAGTTTTTGTTGAAGATTCTGAAATCGAGGGTACTCTAAAAAATCTTAGAATTTTATAAAATTTGGTTTATGTAGCATCTACTTTTTTTTGGTTTGATTCATAATGAAAAGTCATGGAGCACAATAACAAAATCACGAGTCTTTTCGGTTGGTTTAGTGGAAAACTAACTCACAATATGAAAATAAAAAAGTGGAAAGACATTGCAGAACAGAATATTTGAGCATTTATAACAATGACTGGATACTTACGTGACAAAATATGGCAAAACATAAAAAAAGGAAAATTCTAAGTTTGTTCAGGGTAAGGGCTGCATTTCTCTTAGAATAGTATTTACGATTATGGCCTATTTTCGTTACCAAATATTTGACAGTAGTTTTGCTGACCTGAAATTTTTCGTTGAACGTAAAATCTGTCACACCAAAAGTAAAGTTTATCCTTTTACAATCCGTTGCCGTTCACTCATATATTCATCATCCCTACTTCACTACTATAATGTTAGAACATTTTTTTATGTTTAACAATTACATTTCTTCACTTATTAATTGACGTAAAAAAAATTTGAAGTTCTGACACAAGGTGAGTCCACCTGTCGGAATTGTTCTACAATTTACAAAATAAATGATCACCTGTAAATAGAAAATGTTTATTAAACATCATACAACAACAACAACATCACACAACAAACAACAACTACTACTACTACTTACTTACTAATGTTTAAATACACACCTTTGGGACTAGAAATAGGTTAGTTCCACCAGGTTTCAGACTGGCTAAAGTAGACTCATCCTTCATTGACAGATTGGAGCACAGAATATAAATACCCGATTGGAGTAGCTTATGTGCTGGCCTCTGTACAGACGACAGCAGGTCAAGCTTTCCCAAACTGTTTAATTTTCCCAATTGAACATGAACCCTATCACGTTGTAATAAAGTTGAAAATCTATCAAAGAAATTTGACAGGTAACTTGATGTGCTGGCGTCTGCACATAGAATATGTTATTTACAAAAGGAGATGGACAAAATATACCTCACCGAGTACAAACATAAATTAATTACAGTTTAACTTGAATTAATAAATCAAGAATTTTGAATTACTTTTTATGCCTTAAACCAGAAGTGGACAAATAATCTAATCGTTTTTTGTTTGATTTTGCTCTAAATTACCTTTTATGTTGCCATATTACATACATTAATAAAGATAGAAAGAAAGACCGAACAAGGGAAAAATAATACTTTAACTTTAAGGAAAACAAACCGTACGCATAGCAGGCTTTAAAATAAACTCGTAAATTATTCGTAACCTAAATGTTTAAAACATATTATTTGTATGTTTTCTAATAATTATAAATCGAACCATCTGTGATTTATTAGTGCAGTTACGGATAGGATAATTTCTCGTTACTACTGGCAGCACCACCGACAAATGTCGTTTGTCAATATAATGACAATTTGTTGATAACATACCCTCTTCTACATTTGCGCCGGTTTGCTTTCGGTAATTCAGTATTCGTTCGAATTGTGTTTATGTTTTCGCTTATCCATTTATATTTTATGGTGTCTTAGCCCCATGCAACTGCTCCACTTATTGTAAACTGTGTAATACGGAATCGCTCATGTACGTTTATATTTTGTAGTATCGTAGCCCCACGCGCGTGCTCCAGTAATAATTATTGTAAACTGTGTAAAACATACATAGGGAAAAGAGACCATTTACACACGTATGTTAACTGTGGTATCCATAGAAATATAAAAAGCATCAAGCATCAAGCAAAAGTATCAAGCATCTATGGCGCTTTCTCACGCACGTAGCTCGTCATCTCGATGTATAGACGCCAGCACATCAAGCTACCCCAATCTGTCAAATTTCTTTAATAGATTTTCAACTTTATTACAATGTGATAAGGTTCATGTTCAATTGGGAGAATTTGACAGTTTGGGATAGCTTGACCTGCTGGCGTCTGTACACAACACAGAGAGAGCTACTTAAGTTAGCAACAACGCGACAATGTAGCCGTAGCATAAAACATACGTGTTACGCGCGAATCATATTTTGCCTGACATTGACCTGCAAATTGCTTATAACGGAAGAAAATTTTAATTTCGCGGGCTACCTAAGCGAATCCACCTTTATGCTACGGCTACATTGTTGCGATATCGCTAATAAAAGTAGCGCTCTCTCTGTTTTACATCGAGACGTCGAGCTATGCGCGAGAGAGAGCGTGCAAGTGTAGTTCGCGTTATCGCGATAGTGTAGCCGTAAAATAATTAACCACTGCCATATTTATTTAATTACTCCTCTAAATAATTATTATGATTTACTTTTATTTGGTTTACTGCTCAGTTTTTACTGCAAACTTGTTAATACACTAACACTGTTTGTTAACTTGTTAATAACTTGTTAGACGCGTCATATAATTGCCTGCACTAATGCACAATTATTTATAAAGCCGACAATAAGCAAACGGACGGGGACGGGGGCGTCTCCGCCGCGCCGCCGCGCGCCGCCGCCGAACCGAATGTATAATGAAATGAATGACCAATCATACAATCCGCCTTCGACATAAACATTGGCTCTCGTGGCAGCCCTTTACTCTTTGTGGCAGTCCTTGCGGCAAGCGCTAAGTGTGTAGGTCCGGCTTCGGAGTGGAATTAGTGCCAAGTAACTTGATGTCAAGCTTCGAGATACGTTTTGTTGGCATTTTAGCACCTTCAAAAAATATTCTTCTGACGTAGCAAGTTTGACGGGGACTAGTTTTTTTATTTTTATTTTCAGTCTGTGTCATGGGGATGGTGCTTGGGTGTTGAATTGATTGTGTGAATTTAAATTAATTTATCGTAATATATCAAATACAGTTTTCAAAACAATAAAGTGTTAAAGAAACACCTATGTGATTATTGTTGTTCAATGATTGAAAATAACTTCGCGCTTCTGAACAGGTATGTTTATAAATTCATAATTTTGGGGATCGAAATGTTTCTCATGAGTTAATTTACTCTTGTTTTTATGCATTTGAGAAGTTACCTGCCTCTATGATATAAGGTTTATATGTATATAATGGGAGTTATATGGTTGTCTGTTAGTACGTTGGATAGATTTGATTTAAATCGTCAATATCCGCCGAGCTGGGAAGTTGGTGTGCCGTCCGTTACCACTTGATGTGCTAGAGTAATAAATATTGAGGTGGCGTGTCGTTGAATAAAATCTATTAGCGGTTACATAAATATTTGTGAATGCTTCATGTGAAGCACATTTAAATATATTTGAAATGTTTGAACAGGCAGAGGCTTCATCTATGTAAACAACAGATGCATGTTCCTAAAGTGCTTGTTTAATGAATCTGTCTTTTTTCATTTAGATGTCTCATTATATGCTTAGAAGCTTGAAGTAGAATTTGTAAACCTGTTTTGGAACTAGACTTACTTTTTTATTTTCGCAACTTGATGAAAAAGAAAACACGAAACCAACATTATTAGGTAGGTATCTACAGATTATAGAACAGTTTTTGTCATTATGAATTAATGTAAATAAATACTAAAACCTCAAAAACAAGTTATAAAATGTTACATACTTATGTGAGCATTCCCTATAGTTAAGGGACAATTTTACAAAGAAAAAACCTGTGATAAAGATAACTTTATTTGTCAAAACATGACAAATAACACATGAATATTTGGTATATGTACATGTTTCATCTGTACAGCGTAAATTTATAAAATTACAAAAAAAAAAACGATATTAGTAAAGGCACTTCAATCCAAGTACACAATGGTCAGTAATAAGCAATAATAAGTCAGTAAAATAAATTAATCATTAAATGTCTCAAAAATTAAGGAAAATATAAAAAAAAACAAATAGTGCCATTGAAAAAGTAATATACATTATAACACTTGTCTGTAAAAAATCTCACATCTATTTATAAACAAATTTACAGGCAATGTTTTTAATGACTAGTATTTTATTATAAATTTTAGGAGCCATATAGAAAACACTTTTTCCCATTAATGCAGTCTTTGTCGTAAGCGAACACAGTTTATTATTGTCATGTCTGTTACGGTGGAAGGTGTCAGCAAGTCGTGGAAATAGAAATTGATTTACCCTAACAAATGCAGCAATTAAAAAAATATACAGAGATGGTAAGTAACTTGTGTTTTTTAAATAATAGCATATAGCTGTCTGTCGACTTCAAATTGAACATGGCAGAAATGCATCTATTTTGGGCCTTAAATGCTATTTGAAGCAATTCATATCTAACTCAGTTGTAATCATGGAATAGGCTACTGGGAAATGTTGCAATGGCTCCCACACTAAACTGCTTCAAGAATTGACTGGATAGATTCAATAGCTTAATTTTTGAGACATACTCATCAGCTAATTAGCTGCTATGTCATAAACCGTAATATTAGTAGGTATTAAGTATAATGTATAATGTATTAAGATTATCAGAACCGACAGAAATATAATAAAGCTCTCTATAAAACTCAACACTTCCATGAAGCAGACACAATAGTTATCACCATGAATTGGACACAATCATGAAATAAAGAGTTTAAAAAGTAGCCTAACTGAGCAGTGAGTACTGGCTGAATAGATAAAAGCCTGGTATTAGGTAACAAGCCATTTCCCTGACAGCTGTTATTTTCTTCTATCTATACTAACTAGTGCCCAGGGTTCGAAGTTCAACCAAAATTCATATAAGTTTAAGTCAACCGTCAACAAAAATATAAGCCTTCTGCACTCCTCCATATAAACTGTAACTGTCCTAAATTTCCTACTCCTCCATTTGTGCAATTTTTGAACCCTACGACTACGACCCACTGACCAATTTTTGTAAAAAGGGGTACAAAGTTTTTGCTTCACATATTAATATAGATTAGTAGTATAGATTTAATACAGCTGAATGGTATATTTCTTTGAATGTGCTAGTCTTTGGAACTATCAGTTGGATTTGAAATAATCTTTTGCGTTTGGTAGCCCGATCCTTACGGTTATAGGCTATTTAAGATCACACTACAATCCTTAGGAGCCGAGCACACAGAAAAAAAGATAGAAAGAACGCCTATTGAAAACAAAGTAATAGTGCAGCAGGCTTAACACGAGCACCGATTTGTCGACGGAAGGATAGACATGACTATTTACTAAATAATGTAGGTACCTACAATAGGAAAAGATAGCAATGTTCTTCTATTAATTATCACAGTTATGCGCTCTAAACGAATCATGATTTTGTAGATAATCGTATATACTTTGTGGCCGTTGAGTAGAAAGTTTGTTGCCAGTGTGATTTTGATAGTTTCGGAAGAAATATTCTTCTGAAATAGTCTACATATAAAAGGAACTAGAAAGTTCGTTAGAGCGAAAGGCAAAATGACGGATTGTAGTGGGATATCTATGGTGCGATGTCAAAAATGGAGATACGAAATGTGACTTTGTAGAGAAAAAGCACTGTCTATTCTTCGTAGAAATAGATAGCGGTGGGCCAGGGGCCGATATTTCACGCAGACCAAGTTGCGGGCAGAAACTAGTCATAAGAGAAACAAAAATAAAAATTTAATTTCCTCTAAGTACAGACGCCAGCACATCAAGCTACCCCAATCTGTCAAATTTCTTTGTTACATTTTCAACTTTATCAAATGAAAATAAGGTTCATGTTCAATTAGGAAAATTTGACTGTTTGGGGTAGCTTTATGTGCTGGCGTCTGTACGTCAATGAAAAAGTTTACAAAAAAAAAACACTTGGTTGAATGTGATGTGTGTTTAGGTTTTATTATGGTTTTTCCAAAATGAAATGATTATTATTAATATTTTTCTTGCTCAGTATGAGTAATATCAAAATTATATTGTAGTAGGTAATTAGTACTGCTGATCTCCTCTGTAGGCTACCTACTATTTATCAACATTCTTATCATACTCCTGTCCAATTTATTCGTGGTTGGCACAGCATGACTTCTTCCATACTGCTCTATTCAACATCATCTCAGAAGTCGCCTTCCTAGACATAACATTCTTCACATAGCTACTTACAGTATATCCTAGACCCCCGAAGTATAGAACTTTTTTCTTATAAAAAAAAATATCGCTTTTCCATACATCCTGACCGTGCAGGTATTGCACTTTTTTTATGAAACAGCAGATTTTTGTTATGACAACTGATTATTTTTTTTTATATTAAAGGGTCTAAAGAAATGTGCTGAATTCATGGTTACAGTTTGCGCGTCCATGTCCTGCCACCCTATACACATATTAGTAATAAAAAAAAGGGAGAGCGTATTGGGCATAAAAATCGTCCTCATCGCGGTCACTGGGAAAAGTGCCCGTATTTTTTTATTGGTAATGCATTTCTTTAAAATACCTTCTTATATTGCCTACTTATAATAAAAGTAATAAGGTATCGTGACACTAATAGCTATGTTTACTTTCAAGGTCTAGAATTAAATAGCACTCAACATATGCACTGAATCTCATATCATAGCAATGTTATTAGTTATCAGTAAATCAAACAATATTATGTGTGGCATTGGTTCACTAATAAATTATATCAGCAATTACTTAACTGAACATGCAACTAATTATGTAGGTACAATAAAACATGAATAATAAATCGTTCAGACCATGTTCTGGTATTTTTTTTGTCATTCGTTGAATAATTTATTTTAATAGGTGGTTATTATTGAAGGAAAATTATTAGTCATTGGTAGCAGAGCCTTCATATTTTGTTATGTTCGTGAAATCAAAAGTATCCTGTCTGCTACTGCTACCAAGCTATTGCTCTGCCAAATGTGACCAAATTATTGTCATCATTTCAGCCGAAAGATTTCCACTGCTGGACATAGGCCTCCCGCAAGTCCGCCACTTTGACCGGTTATGTGCTTCTCGCATTCAGCGGATTCTTGATGCTTGTCATTTTGAACCCCCGACACAAAAACGCCGGGGTGTTATAAGTTTGACGTGTCTGTGTGTGTCTGTCTGTCTGTCTGTGGCATCGTACCTAGCTCCCGAACGGATGAACCGATTTTGATTTTGTTTTTTGTTTGTTTGGGGGGGGGGGGGTGGGTTGCCATAATCGCCACGCTTGGCAGGCAAGTTGGCGATCGCAGTATGGTGGTAAAATGCATAGAGAACGCTGCTGCCTAGTCTCTAGTAAGTCCCTTAGTCGCCTTTTACGACACCCACAGGAAGAGATGAGATGGTGCTATTCTTTACGTCCGATACCACACGGAAACAAATGACTGCTTGGTAATTTAGCCATGGTGAGCTACTTAACAGTGCTAGCCCAGTGTTATCGGCCCCAACTAACGAGTTGTAGATCGTGTGACGTGTGATATCTACTAACCCGCACTGGTCCCGCGTGGAATATTACACCCCACTCTCTCTTCCCAGCAGTGGGAACATCATAGACTGATTATAAGCTACTAACAAACATACTGAGACAGAAAGTTACCCATTTATAATATTACTTAGGAAAAATTAAGTCTATTGATTAAATTCTTCGAAAAAATAATGAAGAATAGGCTCATAAAGCACTTAAGGACTCACATTATTTTAAATAGTCAGCAATTCGGTTACCAAAAATCTTTAGGAACCACAGATGCTATAAATGCATTAATTGACGAGGTTGTCTGCAGTTTAAATGACAAGCTTAAAGTGGCAGGTATCTTTCTGGAACTTAGTTCTGCTTTCGATACAGTCGACCATGAAATTCTACTGGCTAAGTTGGAACATTATGGTATACGGGAGAATGTATTGAAGTTACTGAGATCGTATTTGCATAATAGACGTCAGTACATAGGGATTAAGTTGGTTGTGGATGGAGAAGAAAAACTCCATAAATCCAACCTAGTCACTGTATCCCGAGATGTACCTCAGGGCTCTAATCTGGGCCCAATTTTCCTCATCCTATTCCTAAATAACTTGATTGATTATACGTATGTATTAAAAAACGAGTAACGGACACTACATTTATTATTTTTGGTGATAACCCTAATGCAATCGTTTTTGCAGATAGTATAAGTGATCTAGAATGTAAGTTTAATACTGCCTTAAAAGATTTTGAAAACTGGTTTGGAACAAATAATTTAATACTGAATGTAAATAAAACAAGATGTTTTTTATTCAAGTCAACGGTACGATATAACGCTAGTCTTAAGGTTGTGTCTTGTGGTAACAAAGTCGAAGTAGTAGATAATGTTAATTCCTAGGTGTCCACATTGAGGCGTTATTAAACTGGAAGGCTGAGAAATTGTCAATAACGAAGTCTGTTAGCTCTGCATGCTATGTAATCACAAGCCTAAGAACTCACCTTGTCCCGACTTAGGATTGTATACTTTGCTCTGGTTGAGTCAAGGCTCAGACATAGTATTGAGCTTTGGGGCGACAGCTACAAGTACAATGTCCACTCGGCATTTGTTATTCAGAAAAGAGCCTTAAAGACAATTCTCCGCGTGAAACAGACATAATCGTGCAGGGACCACTTTTAACATTTTAACAGTGCCATCGTCTCTACATTCTAGTGTTAACCAACTTTGTTAAGAATTTGCTCGAGACCAACGAGAAAAGACAAGCAAGAGATAGTACTCGTAGGAAAAACCTATCTTCGACAGTCCAACCGCAATTGAACGTGGTTCATCATAGTCCTAGAGTTCAATCTGTCTTTTTATACAACAAGTTGCCAATAGAATTTAAAAGTATGAACAATATTAACTTATTCAAGAACAAATTAAAGATATATTTATTGAGGAAGGGCACAGTATCCATCAGTTCATAGAACGACAGCCACAATTTAATTATTTGTGAATCATTTGGTTACGCATGTTTTATTTTTATACTTGATAATGAATTTTAAATTTTATTTTGATCTCTGATTTGTTGGTTTTATATTTGAAACGCGGAATTAATATTAAATATGAATGTACTCAAAGTTTTTATGTTTTATTTTATCTCTCATTAATGTAATTTTCAACACAATGTATTTTGTTATGACTTATTCTTTTCTTTGCTTTGGCATTTGCCATTGACCATATTATGATGAATAGTGTCATGATTAGTATTTGTTTCCTCATCCACGACAATATCCTGTTGGTCATGTTTTTGTGTTGAATATAAATGACATATTTAATTATTATTATACTTTGCGGTCCATGTATCGTCAGCCTAGTAGAACTCACACTACTGCTAGACAAAGGCCTCTTCAAAAGCACGATACTTTGCTCGATACTCGGCTGCCTTCATCCAGCTGCTCCCAGCTACATATGAATAAAGTTTAATGAACGAAGGGATCAAGGATGTCCACTTACCCAACAAATAAACGGTAAACTTAAAGCTCACGATGTTACAATGCACATGTTTACCTGAATTTTTGCTTGCTATAATGACACCTAGTTGCATATACAATCTGAACATTTCAGTAACTGCCTGCAAGTTGCGATGTTAACATTTTTCCTCAAGTTTTTCAAGTATATCTTCTTTGGCTCCTAAAAGGCTCCGTATTGACTACTTCAACAAAACTGTTCCAACGTCCTACTTGCACCTATTCCAATTCTATGTGAGGTCGACGTACAGTCTTCTTTCATAAATTTCTACCAGCCTTCAGCTCGGTAATCAAGAAGTTAGTATAATATCAACTTAAAATTGCAAAAATATATAGATATGTTCCCCCGACAAAACCCCTTTGTCGCTAGTTTCAACACCACAGAGCTGCAGTTCCAATAATAGCTGATGTATATTCAAATCAAAGCTGTCCAGATGATTTACGAAGTCCCCCTCAGGATGCTAATAGAATCGCGGTAGTTCTATTATTAACTCAATAATAACACCGACAACGCCTACTCTTTGTTTACGGCGTAAGGCGTCAAATCAGCAGTTGACTGGACTTGCTACGATATGAGATTAACTCGTAATTCATTTGTGATGGCACCCACTGTAGGAGCAATTCTAGAGTTCGTGTGTCTCTGCCTTGAAATTGTATTAAACCAAGTCGTTAGTCTTTGGTCTGAATATTCGCAGACCAGTCCAAAATGATACTCGTATAATGTGGAAGTTTGCTGTGGTTTTCGCCACTACTTAGATAGTTTCTCGAGAAAGCTTTATATGTAAGAGAATCAGCACTTTTCGAACGTCAAAATACATAAGACAGTCCCCCCAAAAACGCCCACCCGTCACCAAAGAAACCTTGGCCGTGTGAACTTTTTGTTGAGATAGCAGATGATGTTAGGACCGATCCTTGAATAATTAACAACCAACCGGTATCTGTTAAAGGTAAGCTTAGCATTAAATAACATTTTTGTTTCTTCGGCGAAATAGAAGCGAAGTTTCCAAAGTTTAACTTAGAAGATCCTTTATCCTTTGAGGAGTAAACAAGAACCTAATATTGTGTCCAGAATCTGTTCAGAATACCGTTTTGTAAGCAAAACAATCCCGTCGAGATGGCGGACATTAATCGAATGCCAGTCGCACGAAGCCGTAATAGCCTGTCGCGCGACATATCCGATCTGCACCTGCAGCTACTAAACTACATGTAGTTTATGCTCTGCGTGATAATTAGGCCACGTTCCCATTAGTCTGGAACGGCTGTTTAGGTGGGAAATAGCGTGCGTATATATCATTATATAGCGGGTGTTTTACCGGAACGCTTTAACGGCCGGAAGCTGCTTGCAAATGGTCATAAAATGTACTATTCACGTCTTGGTTTTGGACGTTTTGCTGGTCCAGTTTTAGCATTATTGCCGTTTTTCGCGAATTATCTCTGAATTATAAGTATATTCACATTCTGGTTTTGATCACACTGATTGGGAATCATTTCTGGGAGCCTATACTTTGAGATCAGTCAAACTTCTATAAGATCTTTTAGTTAGTTGTTTAAATGAACCAGCATGCCATACTTTAAAATCGGTCAATCTGGCTATAAGATCTCTTGGTATGTGATGTTTTTGGTCATTGCTTTGGCCAACAAAGCAACAAGAGACACGAGTTTAATTTAAAATCGTTTTAAAAACCATCGTTAAATGACGCAGCTTCCAAACAATTCAGGATTTAATCGTTTTGAGACATGAATTACGAGATTATCTTTTAAATCCGTGGTTTTTTAATACGCGATGCGCAAGATTGAAGAATCATGTCTCTTTATGTGGATAGATTAGTGGATTTAGGTGAAGGAAATTCTATACACGTATGGATAAGAAGAATGAAACAAAAGTGTACTTTACGCGAGAACATGTTTCTTGGAAAGTATATATCTTACACGAACACGTAAAGGTTTGTTAAACGATTTATTAGCGGTGTGTTGTTGGTTACCAATAGGATATACCTTGTGCGTGTCGTACGAGCGGACTGACGGATTATAAAGGATATGCAGCACTATCTGACTATGCTTATAGTGTCGTATTGCATTGAAAGGATCCCTAATAAACCTCCCCCTAGCAACGACTGCCAGACGAAAAATGGCGCCACTAGACAGGGTGGTGCCTATTGTTCAGTGAAGCTTTGTTTTTAATTAACGGTAGGTACGTGTTACTGTGGTATTATTACCCAATATCAAGGCTCTTGGAAAGGTATTAAAGCAAGGGCTTTAATACCTTTAATAATAGTGTTCTTTATGACTTTACATTCCAATTTCTGATAATGTGCCAGATAAGACCATAAAATATTTGCTTTTAACGTGTTTGTCGGTACCTGTGTCACCAAGCATGACATGTTCCACTCTCATGACTGATGGGCATAATCACAATTTTCACCAACTCATATGAAACATTCCAATAAATCTTTATCGTGCGGTGATAAAGTTGAAATTTGATTAATTTGTCGTAAACGAGATATTTGTGTATTCAGTAATGCGTATGATAATGTAAAATGGCTCGGGTTTATCATAGGAGTAATTGTTTCCATTCCGCACTCAAGGATGGTATGCAGTTGGTACGTACCTACAATAGATTATGTTTACATAGACTTGTGTTAAATAGTTTTCGCACCGGCAAAAGAGAATATTTTATATTCATAGATAGTGAAAAGTCTTGCTCTTTTTATGCCCGTCTGAGACTGAAAGAAAATCGCCACATACCGGTGTATTCAATGCATGCCATTCCACAGGAGTTTTATGAAAATGACATGCTAGAAAGCAATATTTTAGCAGTCCGCTGCTGTTTACGAGTATGAATCTTTTGACTCTTCTTTATGTACTTTCGTGTTCAGTGCTTTCGTATATTTTCAAAAGACATACCTTTATCACCCGACTACAGCGAAGCAATAAGGAGGGTTATGATTTTGACTGCTATGTATGTATGAATGAATGTATGTATGTTCACCTGATCCCTCATAACTTCTCAACTGCTTATCATAATTTGACAAATGAGGTATCGTTGGAAACGTCTCGATTGCCCGCTGGTTAAAATTGAATATGGCGCCCTCTAAAGGACAAGAAGTGACGATCTTTTTTTTTTTTTTTGATGCAAGTTGTAGCCCTAAACAATCCTTTGTAGCGTAGTAAGATATCATATGCTTTAAGGGCGGAGTGACTACAGCTTTCAAACAAGAATATTTTCTGGTTTCAAACTTTTCAGAGCGTGATTTTCAGTAGTTGGCTTTTAGTTTAGTAACTAACTTTATTGTTCTCTGACATAATGTTGGAAAATTCTTCTATTTCGTGTCGATGACAGTTTTAATTTTGTTGCCCCAAAACTTCTCCAAATCCACCTGTTGGCACATAAAAACTACCTACTCTAGTGCTTGACTAGTTCAATGTGCTGCTCAGTTATAAAAGAGGTCATACAACTAACTATTAATGATAATGATCGAAATTAAACACTAGTGTTATTTGTCGAGTTCAAAATGGGTTATCGATTGGTTACGGAACTTTGTGATCAGATATTTAGTATTCCAATCGTGATAAGACTATGATTCTATGACGTATTAAAGCTCTGATTATGTTAACTTAGTCACTTACTTTGACAGAAAAAATTATCAATAAATATTGTAATGACGGTGTCAGATATAATTATGTATAAGCTGAAGCTTTTTCAGTATTTATTTATTAATCAAGGCACACCAACGACATATTTACAAATTTAGTAATATTAGGTGATGACGAATCTTCAGCATTGTGTAAATACATCACTTAAAGGCATGCACAACATTCTTATTAAAAGGCTAATACTACGAATAACAAAGAACGTGATTTACGATTCGATTACATCAGAGGAATCTATTCATTGGAAGCGAGCCTTTCGTTGAGGTAATCTTCAGGACTGGCCACATGAGTGACTGTCTATCTGATTGTTACTGGGTAACGCTACCCCATCCATGGTCAGACTTTCGGGCTTCTGACGACCTGTAACGACTGTCAAAGATCCACAAATGACAGCCGGAACCAACGGCTCAACGTGCTTTCCAAGGCACGGAGAGTCTAGGTATGTAAACTGGCGGTAACACATCCAAGGACCGACCGCGGCAAGCGTAGCTTAACCTGATCGATTGACCCGTGCGGCTGTTATTACCTACTTAGCCACGAGACCCTCTACCAATAACCATCCGTGGAGAGTTAAGTTAAGAACTTATTATTTTGAATTCTGCCAATATGGACGGAAAAGATTTAAGAAAAGAATTGGTAAGGCAGGAAATTAATTTGAGCTTCTTTATGTTTTTGCAAATGTTAAAATTATAATACTTATTTTAATTTAATATCATGCTTAGACTATAATGTCCTTGATGTGTTTGTGTGCAGTCGTTTATAAACCCGTTTTATTTCAAAATTTTGACGTGAATATCTAGGCGTGATGTATATTGATTTTTAATCTGACTTTTCTAAGAATAAAATCCATACAAAGATCGTCGTGGAGTGGACATTTCTATTATGCAGAGCTTGAAGACGGACGATTGAATTGAAAAATCTGGTTCGGATCCATATAAATTGCGAATGGCAAATAAATGGCATTCAGTACCTACTACTACTCGGACGTGCAGACGGCTTGCCCGATTGAGAATGCAATAGTGGAGACGAAATCTGCCTACAAGCTGCAATTTACGACGAAGGCATAGAAGTCGCATATTTAAGAGCCGATAAATAAGGAGCAATGATTTGGTTGAAGAAAAGAGCTCTTTTCTTCCACCGAACCGCTCTTTTCTTCTTCTTCTTCGGGTATATATTGAAAAAATATGGTTATTTACCTGCTTAGTGCGAATTCCACCAATGAAACTGAACTACCTCTGCAGTCTGCTCTTGACCTCGATTACGCCTGTTGAAAAGTGATTGATGAGGTGATATGATAGAACGAGCGTGCCTAGAGAGTTCCACACTTTGGCTGTGCGCATTATGACTGTCGAGGAGAAGCGCTGAGTACGACTGGTCGGGATGTCAACCAAGTGCGGATGGTATCCTGCAGTACGCGTAGTAGTCTGGTGTTTAAAGGGCGATGGTGGATTCAGCACTTAAACTACGTTTAAGAGCTGTGTGAGTGTGTGATTATTATCGGTGTTATATTGACACTGACAGCTCTTGAACACGGTTTAGATGTTTTGATCGCGTTCAGTTTAATTGGTGAAATGAACACTAAGTAGGTAGGTAAAATCGCGGAACATAACTACATTTTTTCAATATGTCGCATCCGGTCATTAGTACGGACACGAAACGAATCGCAAGCGCGCCACTAGCGACATTACGTGTTTTACCCACACCAACTGACAGCGCGCTTCTACAGAGTCGTGATGTTTTAAGCCGGCGGCGAGGAGGACATTCAGTGTCTGATCGCATCGGAGTTAAGACGTCGCGGAACTGTACCCGATTCGTTATGCCCAGTCGTTATAATTAGTTAATGTGATTTTAATAAAAGCAGTGTATTATACCCAGTGTGTTTTCATCGCACGAAACCCGCCTTCTGCCCACATGATGTCCGAATCTAACGGAATAAATATTGACGATCCTACATCAGAAATGGGATCAAATCGTGCTTATGAGATCACACGCGGGAACAGTGACAATAACAATCAGTGGCGGTTACTTTTTGAAATTCAAAACGAACAAATGCGCGCGCTCATACAAACTCTAAAAACTCAGCCAGTGAATAACAAGCCAGATTCGTGTGTGTTGAAACTTCTGCGGCTACCCTCATTAACCTGAGTAATGAAAAACCGAAGGATAATGAGACTTATGCCGCCTACGCTAGTCGTCTTATGACGTTTTTGTTAAACCGTTGGAAGGAGCTGAGCGTTGAACAGATTGCGACGTCGACTGTAATTGCTGACTTGGCGCAAATTGATACACGCTTACAACGTCTCGCTTTTACCACGGAGATTACAACGCGTCATAAGTTGCAGCAAGAGCTTCAAGCGTTCTCCTACTTGAAGAGGAGAGCCCCTACAGATACGCGTACTGACACCGGGAACGAGAAACGTCTGAAGTTTTCGTCACTACCGCCAATCACGTGCCACGCCTGTGGCAAGCCAGGACACAAACAAGCGGATTGTCGCACGAAGAAGAACGACGTCAAGAAGCCGTTGCCTGTGCCACCTGCTACGGGTGCGCCGGGCAGCGACAACAAGGCAGCAGCAGCTCACTGGTGTGCTTCAAGTGCGGCACGCCGGGCCACATCGCCAGTCGCTGCACAGCGGGTGGGTCCAGCGCTGCTGTACCGGCGGAGAAACGAGTCGACCTTTGTATTGTCGAACCACCATCAGGAACATTGAAACATTTTGGTGAGTGTTTCAAATTTGATTTTGATTCCGGTGCTGAATGTTCTTTGATGAAAGAGAGTATATCTTGTAAATTTAGAGGCAGGAGAGTAAATGATGTAGTATCCCTAGTTGGTATAGGCAATAAAAATGTTAATAGTACTATGCAATTGCTGTGTCAGGTAGAAATCAACGATTTCGCGACGGAGATTCTATTCCACGTTTTGCCAGATATGTACTTGCGTAGTAACATTCTATTGGGTGGAGAGATTTTGAATAACGGTTTTTGTGTGAGTATGACTGCAACTGAATTAATTTTGACTACAGACAGAACTATAAACGTGTGTAACGCTATTCCAACCACGACTATAAAGAATAATTTTGATAAGATTGATACTGATTTACCATTTGAGGGAAGACGTGACCTTGTAAAAATCTTAGAATTATACTCCGACTTTTTTATTAACGGTTTTCCAACCACACGTGTTAACACCGGTTCGTTGGAGGTAAGATTGATCGACCCTAATCGTACAGTGCAAAGACGTCCTTACAGACTTTCTCCGGACGAACGTCAAATCATGCGCGATAGGGTAAACGAATTGTTGCAAGCTAAAATAATAAGACCCAGTAGTTCGCCGTTTGCTAGTCCGGCCCTTTTGGTTAAAAAACATGATGGGTCAGACCGTATGTGCATAGATTATAGAGAGCTTAATAATAATACAGTGCCAGATCGTTATCCGTTACCTTTAATTTCTGACCAAATTTCACGACTCCATGGTGCAAATTACTTTACAAAGTTAGATTGTGCAAGTGGTTTCCATTTAATTCCTGTCCAAGAACGATCTATTGAACGCACTACGTTCATTACTCCTGATGGAAAATTTGAATTTTTAACCATGCCGTTTGGTTTACGTAACGCCATATCTGTTTTCCAACGAGTAATCATCAATGCACTTGGTGACCTTGCATACCAGTACGTAGTTGTTTACGTCGATGACATCTCCATTATCTCCGACTCTATTGAGCAGGGCCTGGAGAGACTGCACATTGTATTAGCTGTGTTAACAAAAGCGGGGTTCTCGCTGAACCTTAAGAAATGCTCCTTTCTTAAAACGCGTATAGAGTTCTTGGGTTATGAGGTTGAGGCAGGTAAGATTAAACCAAACAAGCGAAAGATAGAGACTGATAAAGATCGGTCGTGGCAAGACTCGCTAGGAGATGTACAGCTAGCCCTTAATTGTACGGTTAATCGCGTTACAAAAGCTAGTCCATTAGAACTTTTGATAGGTAAGGTAGCACGTCCACTTAATTTAATGGCTAATGACAATGACGACATTATAAACCTTAATGACATTAGGAGATTAGCTTCCGAAGGCATTGAAAAGTCTGCGTGTTATGATAAAAGTCGTTTTGATAGTACAAAGGCAAGCGTGAATAGGTTCTCTGTCGGTGAATTCGTGCTTATTGAGAACGAGGAGCGTAATCAAACTAAGCTTGATGTGAAGTATAGGGGGCCATTTCAAATTGTTGAAGTGTTAGATGGCCATCGGTATGTTTTGAAATCCCTTGTTAACAAGCGGTCTTACAAATACGCTCATGACCGTGTTCGGAAGATGCCCGAGGGCCAAGTACAAATTGAGATTGTAGACGAAATAGATGGTGAAATGGCATCACCTTAGTTTATGTAAACAGGTTCTCGGTTCAGTGGGTCGGAGACTGTACCAGAGTATCGTAGCCGTAGCCCGTTGGAAATCGGTATCTGCTCAATGAGTAGTCCGTGGGTACGCGGTAGGCGGTAGCTCTGGGTGGTGTAGTCGGGTTTTGCCTAGAAGCAAAGACCATAGAGTCAAGGGTTGACTCGGTATTCCCGTGGGGAAAATAGTGTGTGTGTGACCATGAATGAGATATCTGAGTTTTTGTTTTCTTTGATTAATGTAATGTGCTTGGTCTCGGTAATCTCGTAAATAGTTTTTTTTTTAAGTTTCTAATTTGATTACTGTTGGCAAATTGCTTGTGTGATCAACGGATTTTAAAGAGTCTAGTCTTTTTTTACCTATCTCATCAGTCTTCATTTGAGTCAGGATTGGACGAACAGAAACTGTGCCAGAATTTTGTATTTTCCAGATTAACAACACACGAGGACGTGTGCATCGCAGAATGGCCGTGTCGCATCCGGTCATTAGTACGGACACGAAACGAATCGCAAGCGCGCCACTAGCGACATTACGTGTTTTACCCACACCAACTGACAGCGCGCTTCTACAGAGTCGTGATGTTTTAAGCCGGCGGCGAGGAGGACATTCAGTGTCTGATCGCATCGGAGTTAAGACGTCGCGGAACTGTACCCGATTCGTTATGCCCAGTCGTTATAATTAGTTAATGTGATTTTAATAAAAGCAGTGTATTATACCCAGTGTGTTTTCATCGCACGAAACCCGCCTTCTGCCCACATGATGTCCGAATCTAACGGAATAAATATTGACGATCCCACAAATATATACCCAGGAAAAAAATTAAACAGATTGTGGGAACTATCTGTTTTATTTTACCACATCCTTTCCTTATCCCTTCTAATATTATAAATGCGAAAGTAACTCTGTCTGTTCGTCTGTTTCGCTTTCACGCATAAACCGCTGAACCGATCGTCATTAAATTTGGCAGAAATATAGCCTGGGATATGGAGAAGGACATAAATCGAAATTCTTTTTAAACATTAGCGCCCTTATTAATAATCGCGGAGTAAAGCTAACGAGTTGTTAACTTTACGTTTTTTAATAAGGGCGTTTACGCTGGGTAGAGACAGCCCAACAATTTCAGTAAAATGTATTAAAAATTCAAAGCATGTCTTGGTACTGGTCTTCTCTTTAGTAACCCTTTTGAAAGAGGCAAAGGACCCGCTCTCAAGAGGTCGAAGATTAATTTAGGATCTTAGATGGCTACGCTTCACTGCACTGACCTAATTTTCCCAGTTGATTCAATTTGCGTGAGAATTTTAGCTGGCATAATATCCTCTTTTATCAAAATCAGCCTTTACTGTTCCCACTGCTGGGACACAGGCCTCCTCTCTGTGAGAGGGAGTGGGCCTTAATCCACCACGCGGGCCCAGTGCGGGTTGGTAGATGTCACATGTCTTCGAAATTTTGGTTCTAGGACATGCCGGTTTCCTCACGATGTTTTCCTTCACCGTTTTGAGAGCAGTGGTGTTGAAATAATTTACACAAAGTAATGCGCCTGTCTGGGTTCGAACCTACGACCAACATCTCGTAAGTCGCGGCCGTTACCACTGGGCCACCACTTCTCAAATATAAGTATTATAAAATATCCTCTTTGCTAAGTAATATTTTTCTAGACTCTTCCGGCTTAGAAAAAAATTATGTTTATATTAATTGTATTCGTCTGCGGATTCAATTATGACTCATTATTTTCGCCACTGTCCATTCATTCAATCAACGTATGTTTTTCAAGTACATTATGTAAACTTCATGATTTATAAATTCTGACTTGTAATATAGACACATTCGTTAATAGTTACGAAGTGCAAGTGGTTGTGAAGCATTCAGAGGTGTAATGTTTAGGATTGGCTTTGAAATTTATTAGGACGTGTAAAGTTAGTTTTTTAAACCCACATACTAATTTGACAGGTGTAATGTTAAGTTCGGAAATTGGTGTCTTAAAGTTTTGTATTTTTGTTCCTTTTTTTGCCACCGACTTCCGAAATTATAGTTATTTTTCAAGTTTTAGTTGTGGTACCTTCACTGGCTAAGAGTAAATAACAGAGACAGGATGTTATTATAACTTCATCAACATAGTCGAAAAAAGAAATGTATTATTGAACCTTTCTCAAAAATCACTAATTATAGTATAGTATAGTATATTTATTTCCGAGTATATGGTACATTATGATCTTAATATTATTAAAAAGCTTCACATATACTACCGTTGCCGGTGTAGAAATATTTAAATTAAAGTACAATTCCCATTTAGTTTGAAATGACTATGGGTAACTATTATTTTTTAATACAATTAGAACATGACCAAAATATGGCACCACTCAGTAGATAAGTATACCTTTCAAACAAAAGAAGAATTTTTCATATCGGTTCATAATGGCGTAGTTCTGAGGACAACCGAATTGAGAAGCTCCTCCTTTATCTGAAGTTCGTAATTCTTCATTGTAGAGTCAGCTTTTATGCAATTCATCGACCCAACGCAACATATATGCTCATAGGACAGTTTAAGCTTTGGATACAGTTCTAAACAGGAAACTTGGTGTATAAAATAACTCTGTTCGCGGTAAAGCTAATTTCGTTTGAATAATCAACAATCAAGCGTTAATATCTCGTATGTGGCAATTCCTGGGAACACGGCATGCGCAAAAACGTGGGTTATGTTTACGTATTGTTTAATATTTCACCTGACCGAATGAAATGCTTGTGAAAAGGTAATGGAACACAGGAACATGACTATGTAGTCAGCATCAACACTTCACTGTGCTCCATCCACCACAATATACTTATCAAGCAGGGCCACTAGGGGGCTAACTACGCACGAAGCACGGGACAGCTGTCAAATCGAGTTGTTCATTCATTCTTAGTTCGGGCTCCAAACTAATCTTCTGTCCGTAAGTGATACGAAGTTAGAAACGCCCGTTACTTCCACCGAAACGACAGATTTCGTGCTTAGTGAGTAGGCCGCCTGCTCCAGATGTATATTTCCCCGTCCAAAAAATAATAATTTATGCGCTGTAGGGTTCACTTCGAAGTTTGGAACTACTGTCAGACGAGCCCGTCTCTTCGTTGACGGAGTCTGAGAGTAGGCCTCCAGATCAGTAATCCTTCATGGATTTAAAAAATTTCGATAAGTATTTTTGCGCGTACGCGAACGTAGGTTAATGTATGTAATTTGTTTTTTTATGGTTCATATACGTGTTATATCGCTGACTACTAGACTGTTTTATTTCTATTTTGTCCAGGTTTTTCACGACATTACTTCTATGTCGTCGACCCTCCTCCGTTCCGTATCTGTGTTATCACTCAATTCCGACAGTCTGTGACGACATCAGCGCGAAGTGCCAGCTAAGCCAGCGGAGCAGAACAATCGCTTCGCTAACTTTTGTGTCAGTATATTCGTCTTACTTACTCCGTTGCATTAGTGACTTTAATTGTGTCTTGTCCTGGCGATACGATAGAACTCCTTTCGATATTTGGCTGCCATTGGCCTACGAAAACAAATTAATGCTGTAATTATTATAAACTGCTACGTGTATATTGTGGTAAGCAAGTGCGCCTGGTGACCACAGGGTCTTGATTCTCTGGTCCATTTGATCCTCTGGTCGGTCAAAGTTTTACTGGGTGTTTCTGTGAAGAGAATTTTCTCACAATATGGCTCGAAGCCTGCTTTTGAGAAAATAAAAATTTTCTCTCCATATTACATGGGCGTGAATTTAAATTTACTTTTAGACAGTAGTAAAATGTTTGTCTCCTTTGTTCCAGATTGTCATGATGCACCAGCACTGACGGCCTGCCGCAATGATGCCGCCGCGACAATGAAGCACTACTCGAGTGGGCCCGTGACAGTCAATGACTACTTTATGATGTACCTAGCGAGATGGAAGCGCGCCGCTGTTGTGTTGCTGTTCATTTGGGTCGTCGTCACTTACCTCGTCATATCGCCGCTCAGGTGCGTACAGAACTAAAAACAGGAACCACTACAAAAATTCTGAGTACTATACACGAAGTAGATAACTCTTTTACGATTGCGATTCTGCCTTATGACGCGGATCATGCCTTCAGTTTTGATAGACTATCATCTACAACCCTGGGTGAGCTTCAAACTACGGGAAAGTCGTAGGTGCGGCTATCAATATCTGTACCAGTTGATTGATGATTGGCATCAAAGGTAGTGCTTGTGACCTCATGGGCATAGACCGCTCCTGCCTCTGCCATTGTTCGTTTTGGACAACTTTCGACGAGATTTTCTTTAGTAACTTCAAAGAACGAAACGGCTTGTGAATTAGCAACAGGGAAACACTTCATTGGCTGGTCAATACAGGATCCAGTGACCGACTAGCCAAATGCATTTTGCCTTTCGCCCTTGCATTTACCCCTTGGAGAAAATGGTATCAAAGTTGATGCAGCAAAAAGAAACTGGCCGGCTGGCTTGGCCCAATCAAGTTTTAGCCGTTGGTGGTTCATTTGCCTATAATAGGCGTAGTGTAACTAATTTGTGGTGTTTAGTCCTTAGTCTGAAGTCATATTTTGTTATTAACTTACCGATACTTTTTCAATTTGCTTAAGTTCATTTTTCTGCATTACAGCGTCAAGGACGGGTGAGCTAATATCAAGTAAAACTTGTGTGGCAGTTGCTGTTTTTTTTGTATAACGTTCTCGCTTCGTCAATTCTTGTGTTGTCGGTTTGTGTGCTACTAAATACTGTTTCATCTTCTCGTTGATGTTAAGAACAATTTAAAGCATTACGTCTACATTCTTATGACATCAAGCTGTAATAGCCTACTATGAAATAAAAAATGGGTAAGCAGGAGGATATAATGCTGTTCATAAGCCATAATACCATAATCATTTTGTACGATGCTCAAGAGTAGTTTTGTCAAATGTATATTATTTTGGTTTTCTATGTGTTCTTTGTAAGGGATGCTACACACTTGTTCGGGTCGGCACATTCGCAGTATTTATTGAAAGCCGAGTTGACGCAATTCTTACACATACGCAGTTCGTGCCGATCGGCAAATTTCATTCGGCATCTAACCTCGCGTAGGGTTAGCTCGGCACAATATAGTAGATATTGACGCCCGGCTGTTCCTAATTATGCCGTCCTGACCATTTTGTGTAACACCTCATAGTATTTAAGAACACTTCGATGCTCACACTTCGCTGTTTTTCAGATGCAATGGGAGCCAAGATGAGGTATCAGAATTCCAGGAGCGGCTAAAAAGAGTGTCGTCGCAGTTGGACACCCTGAGGCAGCAGCACAGTAATCTTATATCACAGATTAAAAAGTCTTCTAGGTAAGTGTACCTGAAGTGGTGCTGTATCTACATAATGGGCTATGTATGGTACATTGAGGGAGGGGGCCGTACTTTTATTGCAAAATGTAGTATAGGTATCCCAGAAAAGTTATGCGCTTCGGTAATCTTCGTGTTTTCGAGTTAGCACGAACGTGTTATAGAGTAGTCCCCTACAGAGCCAATGCTTCCAGGTTTGCATGCACCTATCATTGCGGGTTGGGTAAATAACTGTGGTAGCCCAGTGGTAACGGCCGCAACTTACGAGGTGTAAGGTCGTAGGTTCGAACCCAGACATGCAATTTACTTCGTGTAAATTATTTCATCACCACTGCTCTCAAAACGATGAGAGAAAACACCGGCGGCATATCCTAAACCACAAAGTCGAAGACATTTGTGACATCCACTAACCCGCAAGGGGCTCGCCTGTTGGATTATGGCCCACTCCCTCTCACAGAGAGAAGCCCTGAGCCTCAGCAGTGGGAACATGCTAGGCTGATTATATTTAAAGGTTACCTCCTACTCCTGTCTTGTCTTGCCTGTTTGTCTAGTTTTTTGAATTTGTCAATCTATATTTTTGTTACCATGATACTAAAAAATAGGCATGTTCTTCCATGGTCTTAACAGCTCTTTATCAGTTCTCATCGTCGTGCGTTCGTATTTCCGAAGATAGACGATGATTTCCGAAGCACATCCTTTTCTTTGGAAAGCTGTTCGTACCTGCTTCTATTGTCAGAAGAGTATACTCCGTACTAAGCCTTGGTGTAAATATGTCACCGCAAAATAGACACATTTACGTGGTGTCACTAAACACGTTTTACTGATGTGTGAAACATCAACGCCCTCGTTGATATATTGTTAACGAATTATAATGGGCGTTGAAAGCTAACTTGGCTCAGTATGTGTATGTAGAGCTATTGGTGGAACTATTATACACTGGCGTGATTGTTCATGAGAGATTTTCCAAAAAGGCAGCTAAGAGTGGAATACTATTGGAGACTTCAACCATGGGGGTCTATTCCGTAAGCTCGAAGTTCGCAGTTTCGGCTAAATTACGGCACAGAGACGCCCATGCGTTTCCTACTACGTATCACTTACGGACATAAGCTTAGTTCACGAACTAAGAATGAATGACACGATAATTTAACATTTGTGCCTACTCCCGATATGTTTTTGCTCGGCCATTTTTTTAAAATTAATCGGCTCACTTCGAAGTTGCGAACTAATTTTGGAGGGGCCCGTATTTTCGTTTACGGGGTTAGCGAGTAGGCAAGCAGGTGTAGAACAGTGGGTATAAGCTGACGAAAAATTGTAGCGAAAGTGTTCGTTGAAATAAACATATTATTCAAAATTAAGAAGCTACAAATACGAGTAACATCCTTGTGGTACAGATATTCTCTCTCTGTTCAATAAGCACAAATGATTCCTATCAGGATGCTGTAGAAAGTGTCATTCATAGCCCATCATGTCATTCACTAGACTATTGTATTTTAGCTTGACCTTTGTCAATATGACGATAGTGATCGAGAGATTAGTATTCATCCATCGATTATTCTGTCAATACTTTATTTTAATTTGTAGCGTGTCGCCTGGATGGCTAGATATGGGCCCCGCTACTGCCAAAAGGTTTTTGAAAACATTTTAATCTCAATTTAACAAATTAATAATACTAAAATAATTAATGTTTCGGCCTGTTTCAATCACACCAGATAAGTCAAACAAACAAATGACAAATGAGGATAAAAACTGCGTCATACTCATTTCAGATGTCGCTACTGTCACTAGTCCTAGAATTGGATGAGTAGCTGTCACCATCTATTTTTTTTTTTTGTAAACAAGCTACATACTTCTGTTACGAATAATGATTTAGTACAACCCTTTCGCAAAAAAACGGGGATCCATTTATTTCACAAATATGTTAGATAAAGAAGAAAACTGGGAAAAAGATCTGCAAGGAGATGCTCTGCTCTGCTCTAAGTCTGCCAGAAAAATCGAAAGTCAGTAATTTTGCACTAAATCCCCTAATGGACATTTCTTTTCTATAACGCATCTTTCAATGCGACCTTTTAACCGTTTCATTTATATTTTTTGATTTAGCATTACAACAGTGCTTCCATCGCACGGACAAGCTTTTAGTTTTTAACCCCATTCTGTTCTATTTTTTTATTTGTCTGGTGGATAGTACTACAGACTATCCGGACACTGAAGCAGGCCCTTAAAGTTGTGAGCGTTGTTTGTATATAACTGTTAACCATTCGTACGTATTGTGTAGGCACTGTGTAGTTTAGCTAGTTTTTTATTTTTTTATTAACCATTAAAGGCCAACTGCTAGGCGAAGGCGGGAGGTCTCTACTCTCTTTCCACCTCTCTCAGTCGAGAGCTGTCAAGGACCAATCTTTATTAAATGACTTCATTTAATAAAGTTCATTTAATTGACAACTTCATTTAATAAAGTTTGGTTAGTTGGGGTGTTTTTTTTTCAATTTTAATATGCCAGCGGCTTCGCCCGCGTTAACCAATTTAAACAAAACCTTAACAAATAATACACCTAAAACTTCCTCATGAACCACTCTGCATATTGGTGAAAACCGTTTCATGCGGATCCGTTCAGTACGTTTTGAGTTCTTTGTTTTTATAATTAGTGATTTAAATGCTCTCGGAATACGCGTATTTAGGTTTACCTAATCAGTTTGAGGAAGGTAGTAAGTAGTAAATAGTTAACGAGGTATTCATAGACCGGTTAGTTAAGGAAGTACGTCTAACTATTATTTTGTTAACTTATTAAAATGGATAGTTGTTAGTGTTTTCCTCCTATTTACCGTTTACTGATATTAGTAGGATTATAACGATTTGGGAATAATTCATTTAACATTTGTGTTAATTTTGCTTTATTAATCAATGCTTATTGAGCTAATAGTTTTTTTATTGATTTCATCCCGATTTCATTCAATGCCTTGACTTAAGACGCTATTTTGGCTTGACTCTAGATTCGGTCATTGTCCGGAAACGTATGGGCTAAACTGGCTTCCTTTTACGTGTGTTTTGAAAAACTAGCTGCTTCCCGCGGCTTCGCCCGCTTTAATGTCGGAAATTATCCCACAGGAACGTGCTACCGAGACAGAAAGTAGTCTATGTTACTCCTTATAACATCAGCTATCTGTCAGTGAAAGTCCCGGCAGTATCAGTCCAGCCGTTTCGGAGCTTACATGAAACAAACTGACAGACATTTTTTTTAAATTGTTGTTTCCGAAGCACCGTATACACTTACACTTACACTTATGTTATTTTGACATTACAAACAGACATTTCAATTGTATTTACTTGTACAGATACTAACTCTTTATTACTTTCCAGTCTCAATGGTAACCTGAAGGACATAGACACAGGGTCCCTGTTCCTAGACGGGGGACAGGGGCCAACGGAAGACTACGAGAGTCTCAGAAGAAGGATATACTCCAACACTAAGGAGCTATGGTACTACGTGCACCACGAACTGACTAGGGTGATACAGGAAGACAATAAGGCGGAGAGGGTACAGACAATTTTGGACCAAATCGCGGAGAGGAAAAGGTTTGTTCTTGCTTGTTTCTTTCTTTACTAGGACTTGGGGTGTAAAATGCCTCGAAAAAACATATACCTATCTAATCTCTTCACCAAACCTGGTTGACTGGTAGAGAATGCCTGAGGCATTAAGTCCGCCTTTGTACTTTTTTTTTGTGTGCGAAAAGTTAAAATAAATAAATGCATACGACATAATAATAATATACGTGTTCCTTTTGATATCCCATAACATATCCGTGCCCATAACCCTAGGTTATTAAGGACACCATATCAATGAATCAACTGGCATATGATTTTTTATTTTATTAGTGGTTATTTATTTTAAAAAATCTTGAATACGGGTGTAGGTTTCCTTGATGAATAAGTATAAGTACACTTTTTTTTCAAACCATTCATTCAAATTTAAAAGTAAGAATATGCGACCTTATCATATTTCACGTAAAACACTCGTTTTAGATAAATAATCTCTCAAAAGAACGTAATATGTATTGTCAAACTATACACAACACCTTGTTATATAGTTTGACAATATTACGCTCTCACATAAACAATGTTTTCATGCAAAATCAATGAAAATATACGTCAAATACGGTTGTTAATCTATAAAGTAAGGACTAACACGTGGTTACGATCAATGTTACACTATAGTATATAACATTTATTATATTTGATACGGGTGTTGCCGAGATAAAGTTTTAAGTGTAGGTATGTGAAAACCGGTTGTAGTTTACGGATTTTATGTGCGGACGGAAGGTGGACGGATCGAAAAGGAGGTTATTAGGTCTCAGGAATTATGTATTATTATGGAATATTAGGAATTATGACGTACTTGTGTGTGTGGGCTTAATTTTTTATGTGAAAGTAGCTGAAATTGTTCGGGCCTTTGGTATCAGTTAATTTAAGCAAGTAGGTATAGTTTTTTAATGCCAGGATGCGATTCTGTCTGGTATTAATGCTTAAATAAACCTTTTTGGAGCAGCCGTAAGGCACATACTATTGTTGTTAAAACATAAGTTTCACTTTTTCTACTTTGTTATTCGTATTTTGTGTTTCACGAACTGTGTCCAAGTAAACGGTATTATTTCTGGTGCAGATTTTCCGAATACCTTTTCGGTTTAATTGTTGTTAAAACTCGCGACGAAACAGGGCCTCAAGTCTGCTATTACAATAGTGTCAGAATGGTCTATCATTGATTTCATAATTGTTGATTTTGACAAGTTTGGTAATCTACTAACAAAATGGCGTCATTATGACTTTCCAATGGTAATCTCGTACATCATGACAAATGAATGACTGACTTAATTTACGAACTTCCTACTACTTTAGATTGCATAAAACACTAATAAATAATATGTAAAAATATATATAAATGAAATCTGGCATGAATAAATGTTCATAGTAGTTTTTCGAAAAACCTTTCTACTAACGAGTTTTATAATAATGGCAATACGAAAATGCCATTATGACACAATTCTATTACGAGACCATTGACTGACCATTGATCGACCATTATGAATTTAGCAGATTACGAACTTTTAGCAAAATTACCAATGAATGACAATGGGATCGTGTTGGAATGACGAATTTATAAAAATTGCAGACTAAGGCCCCTGATCGGTTTTAAGCATGATAAAATACTGGTAATTGTGCTCCCGCTAAGACTGGAAGGCGATCCCAACATAGTTCGGCAAAGACTAGGTAGATTATGAGTGGATGTTGTGAAAAAAAGTGAGTTAAATGTAGTTAAATGTGGTGACCAAAGGTGGTGGTCAAACCTCTTTTATTCTCTGTATGGCGCCTGACGCCTTTTACCCTGCTTTATAATCGAGTTATTTATCTAAACTTATAATAAAGCTGAAGAGTTTGTTTGTTTGAACGCGCTAATCTATGGAACTACCCGTTGGATCTTAAAAATATCTGTTTGCTTTTAAAAGTCCAACTCTTGAGGAAGGCTATTAGATATTTAACATCACACTAGGATCCTAAGGAGCTGATCAAAAAGAAAAAGGTCAGAAAGAAAACGAGGTATTACCGCGTGCCCGCGATATTACCGATGCGATGCGACGGGTCTGGGTGGATCAATTAATCAACTCTGCCTGTCGCAGTCCACTGCTGGAGATACGCCTCTCCCAGGCTGCGCCACGACACTCCTATCTTCCGCCTTCCGCATCCAGTCTGTCCCAGCCACCTTTTCAAGGTTGTCGGTCCATCTAGCTGAGGGGCGTCCCACACTACGCTTGCCGATACGCGGTCTCCACTCCAGGGGGCCTACTCTCTAACTCCGTCAACGAAAATACAGGCCCGTCCGAAAGTAGTTCGAAACTTCTTAGTGAATCCTACAGCCAATTAACTAACTTTTTTGGACGGGCAAAAAACATATCGGGAGTAGGGACAGCTGTCAAATCGTGTTGTCACTCATTCTTAGTTAGGGCTCCAAACTAATCTTCTGTCCGTAAGTGATACGGAGTTGGAAACGCCCGTAACTTCGACCGACACGACGGACTTCGTGCTTAGGGAGTAGCCCCCCAGGACTCGTCTGCTCCACAGGCCATCGGTTCTTTGACAATCATGGCCAGCCCACTGCCACTTCAACTTGCTTATTCTGCAAGCTATGTCGGTAACTACGTTTCTTTTCCGGATGATTTAATTCTTGATTTTATCCTTCAAAGAAACTCCGAGCATAGCCGGCTCCATAAAGCGCTGAGCGGATGGGTGGGTTGGGGCAGCAAAAAAATTCACGCGTGCAGAAACTGGTTATTTATATTTTTACTTTTAAAGGGCCTCTTTAATAGAAGTGTTGCTTATTATAATTGGATTCAGAATTAGACTAGGTACCACGTGAGACTATTACATTATAATACCTTCAAAATATATAATACAAAAATAAGGTAAACACAATTCGTGGCTACTTTTCCTTTTCTTTTTATTGATAACAGTAATTTAAAATCAATTACCTACGTCATCGATTACACTAGGGTCGCGGGCGGTCGTACTTAGCTCCTGTTGGTACCAATAAATTTGTGCTGAATTCATAAATATATTTTGTGGATCCACGGCGTTATTTTGTGGAGTTCTAGTTAAGGCGTGACCTACTGATAATTTCTTGAAAGAATTAGACAAAGGTTCATTTGTGGCCCTAATGTGAATTTCATTTAACCATCTCGATCAAACGCATCGAGCGCGTTCGGCGCTCCGATTGGTCCGTCACCAATCCAGGGCCAATCAGAGCGCCAAACGTGCACGAAGCGTTTGATCGAAATGGTTAAATGAAACTCACACTAAGGCCTCTGGTCGCTTTTATACCGGCGCGGTGGAGTATAATTGCGTAACTCACAATAAGACTGGCTTTCATTTTGACAGTTCAACAATATTCATTGCGTTATTTGCGTTGTTAAGCAGGCAAAGTTTTCCAAAATATTAATCTATGGATTAGCAATATCCTTTAAAATTATTCAGATTCCGATTGATAGACTACAATTAGGGCGCTGGTGTAGACCTATCTTAGGTATAGCCGCTATATACTCGTTCTGTACTTGTACTGTTTACTGCTGGGAAACGATTTTTTTACTGTGTGAAACATCCCTGTTCACGACAGCGATGTAATGTACGCAAAACATTGTGCTTATGAGTGCATGAACCGGTACGGTTTGGGGCTATAAAGTTAAGTTATAAGTTGATAACACTTATAACTGGTTTTCGTAAAAAAAAAGTTGGAAATTTGTTCTTTATTTACCACCAAGAACCAGAAGGTTCTCAGGGATGGTCCACCCATTTATATTTTTATGAGTCCAGAACAACAAAATGATCACAATGACGAGGGCAACCAGTGACTCTTGGCTTCGTTAAGCGTATTTTTACATCCGTTCTTCTGCAGTCCGAATCTGTCCAAAACCTCGAACTTATATTTCTTCCTTTCTTCAATTTCAATATAAACCTGCATAAACAGTTCTTCAGCAAATACAGATTGAGAAGCTTACTTGATAAACGCTTAAAAAGTTCTGACATTATAAGATCGATGCAAACTGATTCAAAACCTGTCCGATGACTACGTCTAGCAAAATCAATATCCTATCGACCTATTCAAATAACCTCAGCCTTATCTGTCAGAGTATTGCACATTTGACGTATTCTGATTCATACCTTTCATGAGAAACGAAGTAGGTACCTTACCTCTGGTACGCACGATTTATCAAGCTGTGTTTGTGCCCGATGGAATTTCTATCGGCAAAAATTACGAACTTCCATACAAACTTTCATCAGGGGATACATTTTCAAAAATCCTTCCACAGTGCTTACCTTCGTTACAAAAGGAACTTTTGTAAAAAAATCCATGCTTCTGGACTCAGTGGTTTAGGCTGTGCTGTGTCTGTCAGTGAATGAGTTTAAGATTTTAGTCCGCGTTTAAATTGTCTTCCGTTTTTTACAATTTGTTGGTCTATGTTACAATTCAGCCTAACACTTATATGAAAATTGCAAAAAAACATAAGAAAGTTTGAATTTAGCGGGCTTTCACTTTAAGTTTCCAGTATAAGCTGACGTCTTATTAAACAGAAAGGTAGAAGAATTATCGAAAATTGGTACAAAAACGCGAGATCAGCTTATAATGGATAAGTATAGCTTGATTATTAGGTCGTGCAAAATTGTAAGCATCGTCGGCGACTAAAATGTCGTTTGGATTCGATCGTAACTGGACATAATCGTATAATTAGTATAAACAAATCAATGAGTCATGCGTCTTCAAGGTTATTTTAAACAAGCGCTCATACGCGTGTGTTTATATTGTTTGTGTTAAGCGAAGCTGTGATGAAATTATGACTGGTTAATCTTCAATTTAATGTGTGTCGCTCTTTTGATATATTCAAGTCAAGTCTCCGGAGTATATTTTTCCCCTAGAATGCGTCATACTGACTCATAACCTACAGTCCTGTGATGTTACTTATTTTGTTTTTGTGTTTATAGAAAGAATGCAGTTGAAAAGCCTATAAAACATCTCTAGTGAACTATTACCCTAATTGCATAACACACTATCAATCAGAATCTGAATAATTTGGAAAACATTGCTAATCCATTGCTTGACGTTTGAAAAAATTGTCAACTCAACCATGTAAATAATGCAATGAATGTTGTTGAAAATTGCTAATCCATTGCTTCACAGGTTTGAAAAAAATGTCTACTCAACAATGTAAACGACGTAATTAGTGTCATTGAACTGTCAAAATGAAAGACATTCCTAAAGGTAGTGCGTTACGTAATTACCCATCTGGTACCCACCAACACAGCTGTCGAATTGGTTAGCTTTGAATTCCATCCATCATCAGAACTTTCTTGATTAGTAGCAGACTCGCAAGTTGTCACTTGTTGGTTGGTGTATTTGACTTCCCCCATAAATCCCACCCATCCTTACCACTTCGTTTGGTCGTAGCCGGTGCAACACTTTCAACTTCCTTCTATTGTATTCTAATGCTTGGACTTCCGTATACCATGCGACCTTCACTTTCTCTTTTACATATGAGATGTTACTGAGCCACGATACCACCCATCTTAAATTTTTTCTTATCTTATATTAGCACTGCACTAGCATTTCGGCAGTGACTTCGTCCGCGTGAACTTTGGACCTCGGCCCGATGCGTTGCATTCCATCTTCGCATGTACCACCTATTACTTCGTTTTAACTTAACGTTCCTTCAGATTTTTCCTTTTTGGTCGACTCCTAAAGGACGTAGCGTGATATTAAATAGCCTATAACCCTCCTCAATAATTGGGGTATCAAATGCAAAAAGAACTTTTCAAATCCGACTGGTAGTTTCAGAGATTACCCTCTACATACAAAACTTGCTATAGAACTCCACACATATGAAATAGCTGTTAACTGCTAATCGTTAACATGTTTGAAGGAAAGATAACACCCTATGCTGAGTGTAAAACTCCTCCATTACAGACCATTTTTCTCTGTCTTGGGCCTCTTTTATTTGCTGCTCTTTTATTTCTTATCCCTTTCTCACATAGAATTATATACACATACTATAAACTCATGTCTGTTTTCCCTGTGGGTAGGCAGAAACTAAATAACGCCGCCTGTTACGGTCCTGTATAGAGTAAATGAAATAAAAACCGCTCTTTATTCCAGATCGCTGCTCTCCGACCAGCAATTGTTTGAAGAGCTGGATGGCTACCACGATTGGCGGCAGACGGAGGCAGCTAACGTTAGCGACCTGGTCCAAAGACGACTACATTCTCTACAGAACCCGCCTGACTGCAAGGATGCTAGAAAACTCATATGCAATCTTAATAAGGTAGGTTTGTTTGACCAAATAATTTGGAAAAAATAAGATACCTATGTAGAAGAGCAGTGGTATCGGGACTTACGAGCTTTATATGTCGTTAGTTCTTCTCAGGCACTTTACTTTGTGTATTTAATCTTATCACCACTGCTGAAAACGGCATGTCTTAGAAACAAAAGGACACGCACAGGACGACAGCTGACTGCGATACATAGCGGGCTGCTTGGGGATAAACTTCAATGCCTGGCATGTGCCTGCGAGTCTATTAGTATGCAGATGTTTTACATGGAGGTCACATCGAGGTGGCGAACCGCGACCGCGAGGTATCGCATCTTCAGCATGTTATATACATTACCTATAAGGATGTATGTCTATGGGCCATTGTAGCCTGAAATTAATGTTTAATTATTTATCGCCACTGGCAAAATCTAGTTTTGAACGTACTACTGGGATAATAAGATACCCTATGTGTTAATCCTGGTTATAAACTATCGGTGTACCAAATTTAATCCAAATCCGATCGGCCGGATTTGCGTGATTGAGTACCAAACATACAAACTTTCACATTTATAATATTACTAGCTGACCCGGGCCCATTTCGTTGGGCGGTAAACATTTTTATATCACTCAATAGATTACAACACAGTCGCGGTTCCATACCTATGTCGTATTATCTCTTTAACCATTCGTCCAAACTATATGCAGTAAAAGGTAAAAATCTTTTGTTTTAAACAGTGGAGACGATAAATTTACTTATTTAAGAATTCATATATTATGTTGATAATATGACCAATAAACATGACCTAACGATAAAAAAAAAATATAAAATCTATTTTTGTGACTTAAATATAAAAGTTAGACGTATGCTGTCGCTGACTTTTTTGTAGGCATCTTCTACAACTCTTCTCTACAACTTTTCTCTAGAACTTTTCGTTCCACCGTTTTTTCTCCAACTTACTTTGCAAATTCGTCTACCACGAAAAAGTCTTTTCCTTTTTCGGGTTAATATATAGCCCTCGCCACTCACACATAACGTGACTTTCTATTGGTAAAATAATTTTCAAAATCGGTTCAGGAGATCCAGAGATTACCCCCTACAACTTCACAAACTATACCTCTTTATAATATTAAGTATAATGTGCAAGATCTAGACATTCAGTAGCAGCTATACTGCTACTATTGCGATATCTACCTTTTTTCCTTTCCTTGTATGAATTTAAAATAGCTACGATGAGGCAAATATACATATTTCTGCATTTCTTGGCCTACAAACAATTATAATATTTATGAATAACGATGTTGATACCATTTATCAACATCGTTCATAAATATTGAATTATAATGAACCTACCGTTTATTTAATCCTTTACCTCGTTACTTGCTTTGATTTCCTCGCTATTGTTCTAAACATGATCGGCCACTTCTTTTTAATTTCATGGGGCAAGATTTTATTTTGCTATACATTAATCTTATGATAAAAATGTTATTGAGTTGACTTTCTTTTATTTCGACATCACATCGAATAATATGTCGAAAAGATTATATTTATTACGTTAGTTAGTAGTCACTTATTTGTTTTAAATGCTTCCCCAACTGTTGCCATCAATCTCGATTAGCCCATTTATCCCTGCAATCCATTCTATATTTAACGAGACAGGAACTGGGGCTTAGGGCGTGAATTCGCGTTCATCATCTACATAGCCTTTGCCCAACTATGTTGGGGTTGGCTTCCAGTCTGACTGGATGTAACTGAATACCAGTATTTTACATGTAGCGACTGCCTATCTGACTTCAACAACCCAGTTACTGTTTAATACGAAACCCCTTGATAAGACTGGTGGTCAGATTTTCGGGCTTCTGACGACCCGTAACGACTGTCAAAGATCCAAGAATGACAGCCGGGACCAACGGCTTAACGTGCTTTTCGAGGCACGGAGGGTCTTGGTATGGGTAGATGGTCCTATTTACGGACCAACCGCGTCAAGTGTAGCTTAATCTGATTGATCGAAACGTGCGGCTGTTATAGCCACGAGCTCTTGCCACCGGAACGCACAAAGACTTAGTGCAAATAAGTGATACTAACATAATTTTAAGTTTTATTTACTAATACAAATTGTTATTATAATATGTATATTTAGGCTAAGGTATTTATCTATGGGTCATTGTAACCTAACAATAAATGGTTTATTATTATTATAGAAATCTACTCAAATGAAGTAGCTGTCGACTTCTGAACATGTACACCTGTAATACTTAGCCACGAGCCACTCGCGAATTCGCGTTCACGAAACAAAAATGACAGAGAAAGTTTTAGTCGACCTCTGTGTGAAGGACTTCGTGTGAGGAAGTACTACCCCCATTTCTGCTGGGCAGTGTTTCGGTTTAAAGGGTATGGGTGTCGGTGTAATTAACAGGTACATACACGGCACATGAAATACAGTTATGTCTGCGTTGTCTCTGGGATGGTTAGGCACCTGCGATGCTTCTTAGATAGCCTTATGTATCGAATTATGACGTTTTTAGGTAAATCGATAGGATATCCTTTTTTGGACCCAAAAACTAAGCCCCCGCTGTTCGTCCATCTGTCTGTCAGTGAGCGTATGTCGAGAGAGAGTGTATGTCATGAACCGTACTATGCAGGTCAGGTTGCTCCCATCTTATATTTAACTAAATGCCATAAACATATTTTTTGCTTAATAAAAAGAAACAATGAAAACACAACTGCCATGTCTATTATAATCGTCCACCTGTTCCCATGAATCCAGGGAGCCCTACAATCCCTGCGCTATAATTAGATCGCAAACAAGCGCACCGGTGACCATCCGTCACTTCGCGGCTCGCGGTGACACGCGCGTACGCAATATGCGCATCCGTCATTAGGTCATTGACACCGTGACGTTGTTTACATTACCTTGTACTGTGAGATTGTAGGGTATAGGAAATTGAGATTTTTTTATTAGTATAATATGTACATCTAATGGATTTTTAATACACGCGAATGGAATGTGGAACCGACAAGACCACATATCGTACAGCTCTATATACTCGTAATTTTGTTTATTCATGGTACGAAATTGGATGCACACCTTTTAGAGCAGAGTTGCCCTTACGGTCGTTCGCGAGAGGTTTTAAGGTCGATCGCCGAGGATAGCTAAAATGATCAGTGATCAACCTTAAAACGGTCGCTTATTGCTAAAGAAAAAAGCGACGTACAGAAACGAAGTTTAAAAAAATGTACTATCCAAATGACCACCTGACAGCCCGCTTGCGTCTAGCTTTAACTGAGAATATTCCTAACTGCGAACATTTTGCAGAACACCACCAATGTCACGCTTCGACATCAGCATCACGATAATTTTTATTTTTAATATTGTACCACTAATATTTGAATTTCTTTTACTAATATTGGATCATTAAAAAATTTATACACATATGACACTTTGTACCCAATGAAGTTTTACTTAAATGCAATTTTTTTTCTAGATAATTGTTTGTTAAAATGTCGATCTCTTGTCATCAATTTTTGCTAGGTCGATCTCTTTAAGAAAAAGTATGGGCACCGCTGTTTTAGAGGTTTTGCTAAGCTCATGACGTTTATCATTCAGTAGCGACTCACCCCGGCTTCGCACACACGGGTGCAATTTACATGCGAAAACGGTATTCTGTTCACGACACGTTGTGCACAAAGTTCTGTGCAGTAACCTAACAAAAAGCTGTTTCGTGTTGTTTCGTTTTTGTGAGCTTGTATGAATTCAACATAGTATTTCATTTAAACTTCTTAGATATTAAGCCTTTGTCCATCTGGAATAAAGCACTTTTCAAAAGGTGATTGTTTTTTTCAAATAGTAGCTGTTTTACCCTCCACATATACATTAACTCACAAAACTCGCTCTCTCTCTCTTTATAATATTATTATAGACTGGAACAGGTTCCAAAAAAATGAGTCTCCGTTAGGGTTTTGAAGCCAGTCCAAGAAGGCTTATGAAATGTACAACTTACTTTGTGTCTAACTTCGATAATTCCCCTGGGTGTTGCAGATAGCCATTTCCATTCTCCAACAGGCTGTTCTGAAAACCGAAAGAATTGAATTTAAAAAAGAGTTGCAATTCCTACTTCCTAGATAAATGTGAAAGTTTTTGTTTTTAAATGTTTGTTACTCAATCACGCAAAAACGGGCGAAGGGATTTAGATCAAGTTTGGCACACATAATAGCTTTACACCTGGATTAAGAAATAGGATAAAAAGTATCTTATGTGTTAATCCAGGTATATAAACTAGTATTCCATAAGCGTTAAGATCAACAATACTCATTTATAGAAATTGTTAGAGCGAGATACGTATCAAGCAAAATCTATAAAAGTAAGGACATAATTCTTCCATCGATTCGCACGACGCGGTTGTTGCGAATAAGGCCAATAAATGACTAACTAGTAACAGCATGTGGTTGAAAGATTTCAATAATAGTGTATTTGTTAGTCTTGAAGTATATGTATTTAATCTATTATTTTTTATGTTCTTATCAGCGCTTTTAATGGGCATTTAAATATTATCGAAAAAGGAAAACTACAACAGCTTCTACTGATTTTATATGAAAGTATTATTTTTTAGAAATGAAGTTAGGTTTTCCGGTAAAACTAGTTATAAAATGTAATATAAGATACTTTTGCGGAACATCATAGTTAGCTCTTAAATTCTTCTAAATATAAACGCCAAAGAATCGAAATAAACATTAAAAAAAAATACAGGAAAACAGCGCAAAAGTCGTTCCAAATTCCGAAAATACTTTTTCTTCCGGAAAAAATCACTGTACTAAGAAAAAAGTCAACGCCTTATAAAACATTGTGTGGGTGCTGAGCAAAATAATTTTGAACTCTGTTATCGTTCGTACAAGGTTAATAGTTTAATTATCTAATATTGTGATTTGACCTCACGACCCCACATGAGGAACGAGCCTTAGAATTGAGTTATGATCACTTATCAACAACATTGTAATAAACTATAAACCGCGGATGATTGATGGATGATGTTAACAATACTTTTTGGCACATTTTTATGGCAATAAAGCACACTTTGTTGCACGTTGACACTTTAATTTTGCTCGAAAGTTTTGTGCCAATTAATTAGTAGTGGTTGCGTGAAAGTTACACATTCAAATGAATATGAATTTTCGATATGCTTTCGATTGTATGACCGCGTTTTCAGATTGAGTAATCTTTTACTATTTCTATCTGATATGTAGAATTCGGACGTCAGTACAGTTAAGGCTGGGATTACACTTCGGGCCAGAATCAAGGCTACGTGAAAACTTATTGAAACATGTTATTTGAATCAACCTTTGATACGGGCATATACCAATATTTAAAACAAATATTTAATGTTTGTTTATGTAATTCTGTATATACATGGTTTTGTTTAGTTATATTCTTACTAGAAACAGAATTTCGAAAGTTGCATTTCACATGTATTCGTGACTGTCAAAAGGTTAACGCGGGAAGCTCGCATGCCATTCAAACATGCACTTACTTCGAGGGCAGCTTTGTGATGCAGGTGAAAATAGTAAGTGGATTAAATAGTTTCCACAAATGACGAAATTAATACGAATGTACGTTCATCGCACCCTGGGTACTGATGAATGATGATATATCTGCCTCAAATCCTCATATCATGTCGACATGAGAGACAATACGAATGACGTGAAAGAGAGCCTTCCTCACTCGTCTTCCTTTTATAATTTACTACAAAACCGCTAAACATTACCGTTCTAAAATATTTATATCGAGCGGAATTGGGCAGTTCCAAAAGAGGACCGAGAATTATCTATAATTATAACTGATGTACGCAAACTTTACATAATATTTATAAATGAGGATAACGACATAGGAAATCGATCATTACGTCATGTGACAAAAATGATCGCACATAATAAAGTTATCTCTTCCGGACAACTTTTGGACGAGCATTATTCGTGATTATAATGTATGACGAGGCGCCAGTATGCGAGTCAGTTCAGTTGATAGTTTAGTCACTGGCCTCGTGTAGGAAGCTGTCCCACCCCCGACGAGGAAATGACTAGCTATCGACTATTTTCTCGCTCAAGATACGTACCTACAATAAAGATAGTTCTCGCTGGCATTCTGATAAGTAAGCGATCAAGTACATATTAACGTAATTTGACGTTCACAAAGTGCTGACTCTCAGACTTGTTTTAATAAATGACTTATTATTTTGATTTGAAGGGTGAAGCGCCAGGGTAGCCCGCGGAATTCAAATTTTCCCACGTTATGTGCAATATGACACGTTGTACACGTCGTGGCGCGTTATGTGTGTGAAAGATGACTGATTTTATCTGAAATGGCACCACAATGTATAATGACTATTTAAATTTTGATTTGACTTGTGTATTTTTTATTTTACATTTCATGTTTTTATGTAACTCAATTATAATGTATTCTAGCTGTATATTTAATGTTGCGATTAGTACCACAACTACTACATATATTAATTTGCACACCTCATTAGGTTTACCTTTTATACCTGTAACACCTGTTTAACATGTAGGTATTATGCAATTAAATGATTTGATTTGATTTGATTTTTATGCAGGTCAGTGTCAGGCTGTAGATATGTTGAATAAAATATGATTCATGACCGTAACAAATACGGCGGTACAGAATTATAAAAATCATCAAATAGTCATTCAGTGTTTTTGTTTTGGGTTCTGCAAATCATCAAATTACTTCTCCCGCTCTAGGTGGAGCAGGAGGGCGTGTCAGACTTTTACTGACTAAAACCCACCCGTGTTCCCTCAGTTGCTTGTGTGCTAGGGTCCACGGTACCTCTTTCGACCAACCCGCACCCTTGGCAGGCGGTTGGACAGGTGCCGTAGGAAATAGGAAGGTAGAAGACAGTCCAGTACTGACTGGCTTTGTGTACGCGGTAGTCAACTGGCACAAGCCGCGGAACTGACTAACTCGCAAACTGGCCTCGTGTCCAAAGCCCACTATATAGGCGCCGCACCGACCATTAATATCACGAATAATGCTCGTCCGAAAGCTGTCCGGAAGAGATCACCATTTGAGATGACTTTTGTCGAATGTCCGGAGCCCATAAACGCTGGAGGATTACGTGCATCATGCATGTCCGCTATGCTAAACGCTTCTGAATGTCAATAGACGAGTTGAAATTAACACTGCTCTGTTAGAACTGTTTAGATACATAGTTTTGGTTACGCCGCTCCGGTTCACGGCACATCGCTAAATGATGACATGTTATAGCATTTGTAGGAGGTGAAAAAACTCTGGACGGTCGATGTAGCTTTAAAGTGGTTGTTTACGTATATGTTTATATTTATAGATAGAATGTAACAGGACTTCGAGGTTGTGGAGATTTTTGGATACGAAAAAGCTTTACTTATTTGCCGTATGTCAGACGATCAATGGGTAAAACTTACGACCCAGTGGGTACTGCTCAGTGGGAAATGACACCAAGACAGCCCCAGACGGAGATAGCGGGATGAGCTGGGACTCCTTTAATAAAAATTGGTCCTTGGGAGCTCCAGACAAAGAGAGGTGGAAAGAGAGGACGGACGCCTTTGCCCGGCAGTGGGACAATAGCTAATAATAGTAGTCCTTTTTTTGTGTATTTTTTGCGATCGACACGCTAAGAAGAAGAAAGAACTGAATAAAAGCATGAAAAAAAAAAACTATACTGTTCAAGAGAGCATTACAAATTCAAATAGCACTAGTCTCCTACGACTTACTAGAATATAATACAGTAGGTAGGCACATAACATAGTATCGGTCGGTAACATTTCCGAGGCGATAATAATCGAATGTTATTCCACTTGTAATAAACTTCTTTTTTTCTTGTTTTTTCTATACTGTCCCATTGCGGAGCCAAGGCCTCCCCCAAGTCTTTCCAGGAACTCTTTCCCCGCGCCACCAAGAACCAGCCCTCGCGGTACGCGTCCAGGTCGTCTCGCCACCGCTTTCTGGGTCACCCGCGGCGGCGTCATCCATCTTCAGGCACCCATTGTGTAGAGACCTTTCCCCAGTGGTCATCTGCATGCGGCTGATGTGATCCGCCCAATCCCATTTGAGCCTGGCAGCCTTCTTGCCTACGTCTTTTATACCCGTTCTGGAACGCAGCGTGGTGTTCCGAATTTTGTCCTGTCTTTTTTGAAATGTGGGTTGGTATGTCTTGTTACACCCAGAATGCTGCGTTCCATCGCTCTTTGGCAAACTCCAAGGCGGAACTTTAGCGTCTGAGCACCGTAGGTTAGGACAGGAAAGATGCACATGTCGACGAGTTTGCGCTTCAAGGAGATCGGCAGATCCCCCTTCGTTAATTTCCAATTCGATAAACTTAGGTGTATTAATCATCATCCATCATCATCTCATCCCATCTCTTCCCGTGGGTGTCGTAGCAGGCGACTAAGGGACTTACTAGAGAATGGGCAGCAGCGTTCTCTATGCATTTTACCACTATACTGCGATCGCCAACCCGCCTACCAAGCGAGGCGATTATGCCAAACCCCTTCAAATTGGGGGAGGCCTATATCCAGCAGTGGACGTCTTTCGGCTGAAATGATGATGATGAGTTGTATTAAATTAAAACGTGTGCAATTTATTGTATACGTGTACCCTGTGTGATGAATGAGTGAGTTAATGTAGGTTTATAACAAAACAGAGACAGAACCAGAGAAATCTAACATTTCTGTAGGTATGGGAGTGTCAATAGATCATCGAAAGAATAGTTCCACTCCGTTTAGACAAAGAGAAAATAATAATAAGATAAAATAGTATAGGGCTTTTGATATAAGAGTTTATAGCTAATGATATGATGATCGCAAAACATCACTTGGCTTATGTTATTTCTCACGCGTTTCATTAATCAATCTGCCTAGTCTTTTCACAACTATGTTGGGGTCGGCTCCCAGTCTCACCGGTTGCAGCTGAATACCAGCAGGATATTCAACATGGAGCGACTGCCTATCTGACCTCCACACCCAGTAACTGGTTAACACGATACCCCTTGGTAATATTGGTTGTCAGACTTTCGGGCTTCTGACGACACGTAACTACTGTCAAAAAAGATCCACGAATGACAGCCGAGACCATCGGTTTAACGTGCTTTCCGAGGCACGGTGGAATGTTGGCATGTAAAGAAGGTCACCTATCCACAGACCAACCTCGGCAAGCATAGCTTAATTTGAAGGATCGACCCGTGCGGCTCTCGGAGATTCAGATACTAATGACACCGCAGTACTATATCGAAATAGTCCATTGTCTACACGTCATTTATTTTTCTTTTTTTTGTCACCAGGGATGCGGCTTCGGTTGTCAGCTGCACCACATAGTGTACTGCCTGATATTCGCGTACGCCACGGAACGTACCCTTATCCTCAACTCTAAGGGGTGGCGGTACAATAATAAGGGCTGGGACTATGTGTTCATGCCCATCTCTGATAGCTGCACCAGTGCCTATGATGATAAGGTTGTGCAGTGGCCAGGTAATTATTATTTATTATTGTTTTGCTAGGCGAAAGTTTTTCAAACATTTACTGTCATGTGATTGCGTTCTCGGCTCGAATCATCTGATTCACGTTTAAAATTTGCAGCCAAAATGGTATAGTACGGCCACTGTCAAACATCCCATCGGTTACCTTCGGAAAAGCCGAAATTAATCGAATATTTGAAGTTTTGTTTTACAAAACAGAATGTTTTGATTGACTCTCGTAGGATAATAAGACATTCATACATTCTTCTTACAAGTCTGTTGTAATGTATCAACAGTATCGTCTGAAACAGCCACGTATACGTATCAAATTACATGTTGAATGCAACGGATTGTGATGACGCAAATTAATTAGTTGATTACTTTCAATATTTTTGCAATTATTATTGGCAAAATATGTTACATTTATTTATATCAGTGCTTACAAGTTGTTGTAATTTATTTATTTATTTTTTATTTATTTATTAACACCAACAAGTACGACATCTAACAGTTTCCCAAAACGATGTCATACAGACTTATTAAACTATTTATATCTATAAAATACACTAACATAAAATTGAACAATAAAAATAAAACAAAAAATTAAATAAAAATTACAACTTCAAATAATGCCTTCTTCAATGCACCTTTGTGCTCCTGATGCAAATTTCGGCAGGTCATCGAAAATATCTTCCGTCGGCATATTATTAATAATACGAGCGGCCCTTGACAAAGGGGCAAACTTTAACAAATTTGTCCTAGCCCATGGTATATCTAACAAACCACACATACCCGTCCGGGACACGCGGCCGCAGCGCCTCCAGCACATCCGGGTGGTGCACCAAGCCCGCGCAGCACCCTCGCCACGTACTTCACTAATGCGACGTCCCTCCTAACTGCCAGCCTAGTGTACCCGACCATGCCCAACACAAACAGACTCGGATACATCAACGGATAGAATGGGTAAACCCCATATTGTTTTAAATATAAATACCTGGTGAATTTATTTTGTATTTTTTCAACCATTAGACTATATTTGGCTTCAGTTGTTAATTAAGATATGAGAAAAAATAAACGTACGTCCGGATTTTTAATATTTGCTCGCAAATCGATTACATTACACTTCGCTTTGCCACCGGCGCCAGAGCAACGCGCTCGGCTGGCACTCTGCCGCCACACGCGGCCGGCCGGTATTTTAATCAATACAAATGTAATTACATAATAAATGTTGATTTTGAGTTTTTAATAACGTATATCCATCTTAATTAGACTGAAGACTCTCTCCTCTCGTGTACACTCTCTACATCTACAGTCGTTTTATTTACTACCAGTTTTCGCAATTTCTACCACCGACGACGCTTGAATTAATAGCAAGCCTAGTGATGGGACTTTTTACACCCTGTATAGTTATACAACGTGTAACATAATAAACGCAATATCTCATACACCCCGATTAGAGTATTTAGCTAAAAGTACAATACAATGACTAAAACTATTTTTTTTAAAGCTAAATGGTACTATTAAGAAACTTGTGTTGACCCTAGTATTATTTATGCATTTAAAATCGAGTCTTATTGCCATAAAATAAGATGGAATTTACTTTGGCTCGATCCGCGGTAGGTATGGCAAAATACATAATTTTCGAAAAATATAAACCTATGGTAAAAGTTACTGAAATCGATTCAGTAGTCAATTATGTAACAAAACTGCTTTCAAGACTAGCGTTCATTCTTTTACACCTTGTATATTAGCAATTTGTATCATTGTCATTTTATAATTTTAAGTAGCAATCTTCTCCTGATTCAGACTCAGCATTATCAATCTTGGTTTTTCGAGAAATACTCACAAAGTAATTGTTATTTTATGTTTCGGCATTAATAGAAATGCCGGTGTCCGTAGAGTGCTTTTTGGACAACGTAACAAAGTTGGAAGATTGTCCTGAAGAAATGCTACGGACGACATGTAATGCTTTTTTATACTGTGGGTTTCACTTTTTTTTGGCCTGATGTGTAAAGCTAGGTTGCCTTGACAATATGCCACTGGCTATTTAGTTTAAGGGGGAAGCGAACGGGTAGCTCGAAGTTTTGCAAGTCAGTGACCGGTTGTATATTGATTAAATAATTAAAATCATCAATACAACCCCCTAAATCCCTGGGCGTCGGGAATCCCAGGCTGATTCCCGGCCACCGTAGGCGCGTGCTTGCGGACGGCGAGTAATGGGTAGCTCGCTGTCTGGTAAGGACCAAGCCCGGGTCGACGGCGCGTTGTGTTCCACGCGCGCCTCAAAGAGGTGTCAGCATCAACTGGTGGGGCCCGCAAGGGCCGATGCCTGCCAGGGTTGCGGGTTGTTCGAAAGAGATACCGTGGTCCCTATCACACAGGCAACTGTAGGAACACGGGTGGTTTTTAGTCAGTAAAAGTCTGACACGTCCTCCTGCTCCACCCAGAGCGGGAGAAGTTATTTGCAAAAAAATAAGAATAAAAACCCTATATTCACATAATCCCATTGAATATTTTTTTCATGAAATAGTCATTAAATGAACTTGGGGGTCGTATTAATTATTTGAATGATTATAATTTTGACTGATTGTAAATTGCAAAAAACTGAAGGAAATTTTAATTACGTGGGGTACCATGGCTCTTCCCCCTTATTATTGATTACTTGTATTTTATCTTAGTTCAGATTTTTACTTGTTAAAAATAATTAATACCGCACTGGCATTGTTGTAGCGTATTCTTTGTCCAGGTATGTTTAAAAAAATACTTAAACTACACTCAATAAAATGGAATGAGATAAAAACCTTGAAGTTCTATTGAATTGTTGAAGTTGGAATAAACGTTTACCTTAGGTATACGTTTATTCCAACTGCATCCAGAGGTTGATAAAAATAATGCCATGCAGTTGGCATAATGGGAACAAGGTTTTTATTTGAGTGTTTCGTATATCTTGTATACAGCAGGGTTAAATTTTAGTAGCTGGTATTATTTTACCCACGTGTTTGGTATTTATATCATACTAATGAAACAAAAAAAATTAAAATCATCGTTCGAAGTTTGTTCAGAACTATAAATTACTCTATGACAGTTAGACTGTACATTTAGGCATCCAAACGACTACGTTATGGTTTTTGGAAATTCGGTAAAAAAGTATCTAAGTTGATCCACAAAAAAATTACGAAAACAGCTGAGCGATATACGCGCGCCTAGCCGACGCGATTTGCTGACCGATTACGGGCATTGATCTTCGCTCATCGAATGATGAAACAATTTTTTAATTTTCGTTTGGTATCGATACCCAAAACGTGAGTAAACTATTGTCAGCTAATTTAATTTGACCCTGTATATGGATGTGATATTCTTATTGTAAAATGTCACTTTTGTGTATCTTTACGTTCTATGTGGAATTAAATTTCCAAACTTTATTGTTATTATTCAACTTAAATGTGGCTGTATCAAAACTGTTTAATGTGTGATTTAAATTAAAGAAAATGGATAATAATGCGCTGAAAGTTGTTATGTACCTATGTTTGAGTATTGTGTATAACGTTTAAATTTCTGATGCAACTGATATTTTAATGTTTTCGCAAGATATTTGATACGACCCTAGCACCAACATTAACTTAAAATAGTACTTATTGTAGAATCCGGTATCGACTATAGTGTCGCCAGGAGCAAAGTCTGTGCTGCTGAGAAAGTTTGTTGCGCCACTTCTTCTTCACAGCTAAAGCACTATGAAGTAGTAAAGTAATTTTGACGTCGACGTCAAAAAAAGAAAAAAAAAGCGCGAAAAGCGTTTCTAAAAAAGTGCTGATTCTCAGCCTAATTTGAATAAATGACTTATGATTTTGGTTTAAAAAAAATACCTCAAATCAAATGTACATTTGTGTGAATGTCTAGAGACAAACATGTTACTATAAAGTGATGTATATCCATATGTTCGTGCTAAGGTTACTGTGTGTTAACGTTAACAATATTACAACATGTGTTGTTATAATAATAAATATTTAAGCGTTATTTAGGTACTCTCGTGGAATGAAAATGATTATTAAAAAAATACAAGTTTGGTTCTTAATTTTAGAAGAAAAATTACTCGTATACTTAAAATAAAAGTATCCCCCGTCATAAAGGTGCTTAACCTTTTCATTCCTTGACCGTACATCAAGTTCAAGTAATTATCTTTTTAATAGTCTTGTTTATTTCTTTCAGTAACGTACGATGCCAAGGTGATATCTCTAACGTTTATAGACTCGATATCTCAAAAGCCGAAGTTCTTACCACTCGCTATTCCTAAAGACTTGGCTCATAGGTGAGTCAAAACTGTTTCTTTCCTCTTCATATTATAATGTACGTAGTATGTAGAGTGCAGTGGTGGCCTAGTGGAAATGTCCGCGACTTACGAGTTGTGAGTCGTAGGACTCGTAGGTTCGAACCCTGACAGGCACTTCGTGTAAATTATTTTATCACCACTGTTCTCAAAACGGTGAAGGAAAACATCGTGAGGAAACCGGCATATCTTGGAACCAAAAATTCGAAGACATTATGACATCCACCAACCCGCACTGGGCCCGCGTGGTGTATTACGGCCCACTCGGGATCTCACAGAGAGGAGGCCTGTGTCCCAGCAGTGGGAACGTTATAGGCTGATTATGTTATAATGTACCGTTATGTTCAGTCTCGACCCCTCGACCCCTAAAAAAATATTTATTTATTTTTTCCTCTCAAACCCTAAACATAGTTCACACTCGAGCCCCAGGGGGTGAGACTGAATTTTCATACAAGGGACACTCCACTCCACTTTCGACCCCTACTTTGTTAAGTACCTAAAATTAATATTATGGTACAGTAAGGTACAGACTACTTAAGGGGTCGAAAGAAAAACTAAAACCTTGGCTGGAAAATAAAATCCACTATCGACATACAAGGGTCAAGAATAAACTATAGTCAGGGGTCCAGTGGACACATTATTTATTGGGGGTCTAGGGGCCGAGAGTGGACTAAACGTGATATAATAGCTTTTAACAGCGGCGTCGCCTGAGTAGAGGTCGGCAATAATCCCACGGAAACGTACAACTACAAGATCTTTTTAAGAGGAATTTTTATTCTGTAATACATTGTTTTCATATAGCTCTATCGGTATCGCGGTCCACAGTAAAGGTCTCACAGTCGGCATGATCTTTTCCGACATCATCATGATATTTCAGCCAGTTAACACAAAAGTTTATTATAATGTAATGTTTCTCCGTTGGTTTGGATGTATGTTCCGGATTAGCGCAAAACGGCTGTATGCATTTGTATGGTCATACATGCGATAATTCATTTGCGTATTTCTTGTCGCTGTTTTCGTGTGTTTGTTAATATTACTCACATTCATCAGTCAGTGGAAGCTTGTAATTGGCCATCGTTTACACAATGTACTAGATATCGAAATGTATTAGCTGTAAGCTTTCCTAAAATGAATAAAATAAAATAAATATAATAAAATAAACAGTTAGTTTATAATCTGCACTATTAAAGGATTATTCAATGACTGTTTTTGATAATTAATAATAGAAAACCTCACAAATATAGGACGCTTCCATTTTTACAAATCATAACATTACGTTACAGGATAACTCGGTTTAACGGAGACCCGTCATCGTGGTGGATCGGTCAGATGCTCAAGTACGTGCTGAAACCTCGGCAAGCGATGCAGAAAGCGATCAACGAGACCATCGCTAAGATGAACTTCAAGAAACCTATTGTTGGGTAAGGTATCCTTAGAGTTAAACCTGCACTACTGTTACACTACTCGCGAAGTTACTTCGACGAAGTCATCATCATCTGCTTAGCCCTTTCCCAACTATGTTTGGGTCGGCTTCCAGTCTAACTGGAGGCAGCTAAATACCTGTATTTTACATTGAGCGACTGCCTATCTGACCTCCACAACCCAGTTACTGGGTAATACGATACCCCTTGCTCATACTGGTTGTCAAACTATCGGGCTTCAGACGACCCGTAACGACTGTCAAAGATCCATAAATGGCAGCCAGAATCAACGGGTTAACGTGCTTTCCGAGGCACAGAGAGGTCTCGATATGTAAAGACAGTCACCCATCCACGGACCAACCGCGGCAAGCGTAGCTTAACCTGATCGATCGACCCATGTGGCTTTACTTATTACACTGCCACAAGTTACTTCGACGAAGTACTGCAGGCTTAGCACGAGAACCGTAGAGAAGCGTTTTGTCGACGGAAGAGTAGACGAAAATGACGTTTCAGTGTAGACAATTTACAGTTTTGTACCGAGAAATGTTGACAAGCGATTTCTATTCTACGGTATAGTAGAAATAGAAAGCATCATGCTACGTCTGCTGGTCGAAATTGACCGAAGTCCGAAGTACTTGACTATACACTCATGCTTCGATCTACGGGACGGTTTGAGTCCTTCGACTCGGGCGCAAAAACGACCGTAAGTCGCCCGAGGCGAGCCGAGATTGCACGAAACGAACCGAAGTGATCTTCTACACTCAAGTATTCGCTCGCGCAATTTGCAGGTCTAGTGTCAGGTTATATCTGGATTAAAATATTCAGATTCGCGACCGTAACTAATAGGGCTTTATAGAATTATAATCATTAAAATCATCATGAGAACTCGTAAGTTCATTTAATCACATTGAATTACTATTTCATGAAAAAATCATTCAATGGGATTGAATTAACTCAGTATTGATGATTTAAATGATTATAATATGGTATTACACCCATTTTTGAAAAGTGTCTTAATTCGATTCTAAAATGCTCATTAACCACTAATAAAAACGCAACATTTTTATTGAATCTATTAGTGCCATAGAAATGCATTTAAATTTTCATATTTCGCGCGTAATTGACGAAAACGCTATATTGTTCTGTGGGTATGATGTCAGTTTGCTGTGTAAACAAATGCGCTGTTATTTTGTATGATAATTGTTTATAAAAAAAAAAAATATTATTTTACTTATCGTCGGTTTGCTGTTCCTGGATGTAAGATAATATTTCAATAAAAAATACTTTGGTTAGGAAAATAATCAAAGTACAAAGTTGTTCAGTTGATTTGCTTAAAAACAGCGGTATGACGTAAAAAAAGGCGGCTAATATTTCATGGTGTTCAAAAACAGATTTTAAAAAAAAACTCAAATCTTTGAATTGAATTTTGTAATTTATTTTGTTATTTCATGAACTAAACCAACCACATTTTCCGACTGTTTTTTGCCTAAGCTCTCTCAATAATATATTCTTAGATTTTTTCACATATCTAGAGTAAAATATACCCTATTCTCTAAATATATACGTTTTACGGACGTGTATCATATTTTGTTTAACATTCAGCCTGACCCTGACCCTGGCTATTGCAAAAAACCAAACAAATAAAAGGCCGCCATTAGATTATTGCGGCATTTTTGTTTAAAACCGCTGATAACTAATAAATACCAGCAACTTTATTGCAATTTTGTTAATATTAATAATATCGTTTTCCTGTTTATAATTTGTTTGTGCATGAAATCAGAAATAAAAAATAACATGTCTATAAAGTGGAAAAATATTAATATATGTGTTTCGGCAAGCGCACCTAACCTAACCGCATGTCTATAGTAGTATATTCACAGCGCTTTACTTTCCTAACAATAAGGGCGATTTTCGTAGTTCCAAGTATACCAACTGTTGTATGTTTGACCACACTAATAAAAGGCATTGATTAGAACATTTATACAGCTGCTATCAGTTCCATTTTCATTTCAATGTTCCATCAAATTAATTACTTTTGCGTCGTTTTGTTTCCGTAAAGTGCATATAAATAATTTTACGACGTAGCTCGTATTGTTCCAAGTTTATTTACCGGATAATGTGCAGTTACTAAACTTGTTAATGGTTATATATTTTTTCATTATTGCACATTTTCCATATCTTTCTGTCATTACGTAGCGTCTTCGTAAAAATTTGCTATTTATTATTTTAAATTATGTATATTTGTAGTTGAAAATTAATTTAAATAATCACTGTTAGTATTTAAATCGTTTATCGGGTTGCAAGCCAAACGAGTTTTTATATTAACAATTTAACATAATAGGATATCTTCCAAGAAATTAAAAACTATTTTAATTTAAAGATTGAGACGAAATATTTAAAATATGAAATTTATTTATATCTATTTTCCCAATTAAAAACTAATAAAATCAAATTAATTTCTTGTTGTTTTGACTTTACCGCCAAAACGCTCCTTACGTGACTCTTGTATCGCGTGACCACTCGTGACATCAGCTTTCTGTAAACGTCACCGGGCAAATACTTTGTGTGGCGCAGTTTTAGAAGTATTTGTGCACAGAGGCACCCCGCACCAGTAATTCGATCCATCAAAAATCTTGTTAATTATAAACTCGACATTCACTTGTTTACAACTACTTTAGTTTACACAAAGTTGACATAACGAATGGTCACGCGATAAAAAAGTCATCGTAAGGAGCGTTTTGGCGGTACATTCAAAACAACGAAAAATTAATTTGATTTAAATAGTTTTTGATTGAGAAAATGGATTTAAATCAATTTTTTTTGCCTGTTACATATTTCGTCCCAATCTTCAAATTAAAATAGTTTTTAATACAATTGGGTAATACCCTATTGTTATGAAGCTTCCTCAGCGTTCCTAGTTGATAATTTCCTGTTATATGAAATATTGGTTCAACCAGTTAATCGTTTATTCATGATTACAAATCCAACAAATTATTTACAAAATATTATTCCTTTGCACTCAGCATAACAAAAAAAAATATAAAAACTGTTGCGTGCTTATCAAAAAAATTCATAGTAAACATTTTGGTTACTTGAAAACCTTTTGTGGCTAAATGATGTCTAAATGTTGACCTTCGGCCAACCCGAGTGGGGTTGGCCGAAGGTTAAACTATCCTTGCTGCGGCCGGTTCATGGATTGGTGACCATCTATTATATATCGAGGCCTCTCTGTGCCTTTGAAAGCATGGTAAGCTTGTTGGTCCCGCCTGCCATTCCTAGATCTTTGACAGTAGAATCTCAAAAGTCTGACAAGCCGTCTTATCTAGAGGTATTGAAATATACAGTAAATAGGTTGTGGCGATCAGATAGGCAATCGCTCCATGTGAAATAGAGGTATTCAGCTGCAACTGGTTTTAACTGGAAACCGACCCTAAAAGATTGATAATGATGATTGATGTTTTGCTTTGTCCTATAACTTTTATTACATATTCTATTCCAGTGTCCACATAAGAAGAACAGATAAAGTTGGCACGGAAGCAGCATTCCACCACATCCAAGAGTACATGGCGCACGTGAAGGACTACTATGACCAACTGGAACTGACGCGCAAAGTCAACGTGCGCAGGGTGTACCTAGCTACTGACGATGCTAACGTGAGTACACACAAACATACCACTCCCACACCTAAGCGAGACAAGTGTAGAAAACTCGTTCAGAAAAAGTAATATTATAAGCTGCCTAGCTTATTTATTTAGTTTTAATAAACTGCCTTTTGAACATGATTTGGATATATTCAATACCAGTGTTTCTCGGCTTAAGCAGATGTTGGTGGAAAGCTTCTTTAAGGAAAAGTAATTGTTTGCTCTGTATGTTTTTCGTTTTAATTTGTATTAGTTACGCGTGTATTATTTATTTTTAAGTCATAGGTAGATATTTTGTACCTACCGACCTTTTTATTGTTGTTTAAGTTAAGTGTTTATCAGTGGAAACTTGTCCATTGTCCAGGATTTGGCCTTCAGCTTCATATTGTTTAATGCCATTGTTTATGTTAGCTGTAAGTTTCCTGAATAAAATAAAATAAGAATGCTACAACGGAAAACAATTTCGTCAGAAGTTTTCAGTCTGACACATCAGTCGTACCAAGAGGAATCGTGTTGCTCAGAGCCTGGGCTGTGGAGGTTAGATAGGCAGTCGCTCCATGTAAAATACGGGTACTTAGCTGCTTCCGGTTAAACAGGAAGCTGACCGTAACATAGTTGGAAAAGGCTAGGCAGATGATGAATGGAAAATGGAAATTTTAGGGATGCAAGAAGAAGCCTCGTGTAGCGCAATTTTTTCCACCTGTAATTCGAATGAACCGAGCGCTCGGCGCATCCTGGACAGTCGCCAATTCTTCCCTTGCGGTGATAGGGCTAACGCCCGCCTGATTCGCGACCACCCTCCCACCGGAGTCCGGCGTCAAGCTGCTTGCTGTGTTTCGTCGATGCGTGGGAGTACCAGTGCCTTGAACAAGACTGAACAGGCATTTTCTGGGCACGCTCGATCCATCATAGAACTCATCAATCGCTTTCCATCAGGCGTGATCGAGGTCAAGAGCAGGCCCATTTAGTAATAAAAAAATAAAAAAACACGATTCCGGAGAATCCGGAATTTCGTAACGACTGCTTCGTCCACATTGTCAGTCTATAGCTTACATCTGTTGGATATGGGTCTCCAATCGTACGCCAGTTAAGCCACCCTCGGCTATTATTATCAATTTTTTACCACCTATCCTGCTCGCCTCCTGGCGTCCTACCTTACGTTTGCTGATTCGTGGTTTATACTCAAGAACACGTATCCCTGAACGGTGATCGACCAGGCAGCTAAGGCCGGCCCGTTGCCACTTCATCTTGCTTATTATGTAGGCTATATCGAGTTATTATATTCGCCATCGGGTCGTCTTATTTATCACGATCATAGCTAAGTTTAGGAGCAGCGGTAGCCCAGTGGAAACGACAGCAACTTACGAGTTGTAGGTCCTAGTTTCGAATCCTGACAGGCGCTTTATTTAGTGTAAATTATTTCATCACCACTGCTCTCAAAACGGTGACGGTAAACACGACACGAAACCGGAATGTTTTAGCACAGAAAAATCCGAGACATGACGTGACATCTACCAACCCGCAGTGCGCAGTGCGGGTCGGTAGATGCGCCAATTCGACTGGTTCTGTGCTTCTTGCATCCAGCGGATTCCTGCGACCTTCACCAGGTCATCCGTCCACCTTGTGGGAGGCCTTCCAACTCTACGTCTTCCAGTACACAGTCGCCACTCCAGAGTCTTTCGGCCTCATTGGCCATCTGTTCTGTGAGCAATGTGGCCTGCCACTTAAGTTTGGCAATGTTATGTCTGTTATAGCTAAGTTTTAATTCTAAAAACGTAATCCTACAGGTGTTAGAAGACGCTCGCAAAAAGTATCCGGAGTACACATTCCTGGGCGACCCGTCCATCGCCAAGACCGCGGCCACGCACCGGCGCTACACGCCGCTGTCGCTGACGGGCCTGCTGGTGGACCTGCATATGCTGGCCATGTGCGACTACCTCGTCTGCACCTTCAGTAGTCAGGTACTTACTGCTTACATGCTAGATCTTCTCTTTGAAACGACCAGTACCTTCTTTACTTCACGCTTAAGGCGGTGATTTCTTGAAAACGCTCAAAAAGGTTAGGCTCTTTAACCGTAAATAATTTTGTAACCAAAAAAAAATGTTATTTTCAAGTCTTTTTTGCATAAAGTGATGGAACTCAAAACATAATTAAACATACTTTAATGCATCAAAAAAATCATCAAAGTCACCTCTAAATTATCTTTAAAACCAGATATGATATTTTCAAGTCTTTTTTGCTTAAAGTGATGGAACACAAAACATAATTAAACATACTTTAATGCATCAAAAAAATCATCAAAGTCACCTCTAAATTATCTTTAAAACCAGTTATCCCTTCAATAACAATTATAATTATAATTAAAAATATACCAATAATTCCAAATGCCAAACTGCATCCAGTGATGGATTATTTATTATTAAATAGTTAATATATATTTTTATACGATTTTATTTGCACACGACCTGCGACAATGCTTGCTCATTTATTATTACAATTTATTACAACAGATTTTAACCCGTATCGGATTCCAATAAGAACTTTGCGAAAATGGAAACAAACAGCAATGAAAGCCGGTTGAAAGTCAACGCTTTTATTAAAATAACTTTTTGTAAATGTCGCAGGTCGGTCGCGTAGCATACGAGATGATGCAGACGAACCGCGTGGACGCGTCCAACAGTTTCTTCTCCCTGGATGACATCTATTACTTCGGGGGGCAGAACTCGCACGACCGCGTCGCCATCATGCCGAATGCTGGAGCTTATCAGGATATAGCGTTCCAGGTACACTATTTTCATTTTTGAAATAACATAAAACTGTGCTTGTTTTTCCCAAAGGGTTAGGCAGCGGTGTACCCATAGGATAGGGGTATGAGGAACAGAGAATTTTCCAAAAAGGGGGGATCGGATCGATCGGGTGAATTTTCTGACATTTATACTATTAGGGGCTATCCATAAATTACGGCACACGTTGAGGGGTTGGGAGGGGGTCAGCGAAATTTGACATTGTGTGACAAGGGCCGGGGGATCAAAAGTTTTGTGACGTCACATGTTAAAATCATCATCAAGTGTCTAAATTATTAGACTTTATGTTAATTCTAATAAGGATTACTTTTAAATTAAATTTAAAAAAAAATGGAAAAACTTCTGTTTTTATTTAATTATGTACTTCTACATACAACATTGAAAAATATGTGACGTCACACAAGGGGAAACAACACATGTGACAAGGACGGGGGCGGTCAAAAAACCATAAAATTTGTGTGATTTATGGATAACCCCTTAGTAGATTATTAGGATGTTTCAATTTCACTCTAAATCTATGTTTCTGCTAAAATTGCTGAAAAGTATTATAAATGGCGATAAAATAAGCGCTGATCTCCTAGACTAGCCTGGAATCGTTGATCATCAAGGGTATCACGTGAAAGACCAGAATATTACGTTGATAATAATGAAGTTAATTTGTTTATTTTTTCAGGTCGGCGATTTAATTGGCATCGCGGGTAACCACTGGAACGGTTACGGTCGGGGAACCAATAAGAGAACAAACATGGTGAGTTGTATAATAAACGATGAAATAATTATAATTATTTTATACTTATTTTAATATTTGAGCCTGTTTATGACTTAGGCGGGATTCAAATGTAGAATAGTTCAATATTTTTATTTTTAACTGCCGTTTAAAAGTACCCTCAGGCGTTTCAGAAGTGGCTTTGATTATTGTCATATTCAAAATTGGAACAGAAAACATATACTTAGACCCGCGGCTGAATTTGAAATGTATTGCCAATCATCCAATTTGATCAGTGTGTGGTGACACAGTACCTACCTGTCACGCAGTTACCAGTGTAGGCTATAGCTACCTACAGTTCGGCCGCTCTGCCAATACATCTCCGAGGGGTGACGATCTTTGCCGAACCGCGTAGCGAGCGGGTCGACGCGCCGCCTCCTCCCCGCGCTCTTGCTAGATGCGCCCCTCAGTCGCCCTAGTCAGTCCGCGCTAATCCACGTGTAAAACAGGACGATCGACTCATGTTATAATTTATATTGTGTTTGCGTAATACACTTTTAATTCTTAGAGCTGTGTTTATATGAAGAGTTCCTAAACCTCCAATACACACGAGACTCAAGTGCAATAATTTTTCGTTTCTCTACTATCATATACATGCATTTTGACCAAATTAGCATGACTAATTATTCTTAGACTCATGATCTGGCTGACGTAAGCCCCATTGACACTATTCAAGTTTCTTGTCTATGGCAGAACCATAAAAAAGATGCAACAAAGGACTTGCGTCGTCTAAATACTGCTGAGAAAATGCAACTTTATTGTTGTTTCAACTTATGGTATGCCACAGGCAATTAAATTGCAACGTGTAAACCAGGCTTTATGAACATCTATCTAAGATATACTAATACTAAAGCTGAAGAGATTGTTCGTTTTTACACGCTTTATATTAGCTTCACTTGTATGTCAGTATGTAACTCTCCGTGGGTAATTTGCGCGCCTGCGGCCTTCCTTGGTTCTGGTAGCCGTTTTTTATAAACTTTGCTTTAAGTTACGCTTTATATTAGCTTCACTTGTATGTTTGTTGGTTTGTTTGTTTGTATGTAACCGACTCCTTTGAGCGCGATTTTGACCCACTTTAAACGGTCAGATTTCATTGAAACTTTGTAAACTTGTCGAGGACCGATGACAATTCAATAATTTAAAAAAAAATAGATAAAAAAAAACACGTTTTTGTAGTTAGCAGAACTAAAAAATAGAAAATAAATAATAGTTTAAAAAACTAAAAAACACGCTTTAAAAACCTAACTAAAAAAGGAGAAAATAATTTAATTCAATTAAAAAGCGTGGGGTGCTTGACATTAATTGATTATAAAAATACCTCAAAAAGCACCCCACGCTTTTTAATTGAATTAAATTATTTTCTCCTTTTTTAGTGTTTTTTAGTTTTTTAAACTATTATTTCTTTAATTATTTGTTTGTTTGAAGGCGCTACTCTCTGGAGCTCCCAGTCGTATTTTAAATATCTTTTTGCATTTGATAGTCCAATTCTTGAAGAAGGAATAGGCTATTTAACTTCATGCTGCAACCATAAGATGCTGAGCAAAATTAATTGCAAGACAGAACGACGTAATAGCCCGGGTGGGGGATAATTTCACCCGGGCAGAAGCTAATAACGTTCATGAAGCCCGATTTACACGCTGCGATTTTTTCATTGAAAAATTAATAATTACAGACTATAATACAACAGTCGTATAATAAAATAATACACAAAAAAAAACACATACGTTTATTGTTATTATTTTAAAATTATTATTAAGTTGCCGTGCCCTAACCGGGTTTATGTTGGAACTTTCTTATATGTATTGTAAAACAACTTAATGTACACATGAATGCAATAAAGCGATTTGATTTGATTTAGCATTACTAAAATTTCACCATTTGTTCCAGAACGGGCTCATCCCCTGGTACAAGACTGCGGACCACCTGGTCCTCTACCCATTCCCGGAGTACAAACAAGTGCCCATGTACTCCGACACACGACAGAAGGACTTATAAGGACGGTCGTTCTCACAAGTTTATATCGTAATGGACTAATGAACGCGTGCACAGCGTTATAAATCGTTTGTTTTTTATTAAATCAAGGAGTTTTGTTCTACTGATCGTCTCTCGTCAGTGGAGGTACAGTCGGCAAAAGAGATATATGTGCAGGTGATTTATGAAAGTCGGAATACTACGCAGACAGTTGAAATTGGAATGCATTTTAAGACACATGCTTATTCAGGGTGACTTTAAAAACAATCGATCAAAATTTAAAGGGCGTCCGTCCTACTCGTTTAACATGAATAACTTTTAATTCGAGACCAATTTCGAATTAGCAAAAATAAAACCGACTTTATATTAAATGGTCGAATCGGGTATGTAACTTCATATGGGAAGGAATCGATAATTTTTTGCGAATTACAATTTTTAGTAGAATGTAGTTTAATACATTTCAACTTTTAAGTTGATGGGTAGAATACCCAATAAAAATGTTGTCCATGGTTTTCAAAGTGACCCTGTATTTATACGTATTTTTCCAAGGTGCAATTGAAAACAGTTTTATAACAATAGTTCATAATTGATATAAAAAATCACAAGTGAGCTTATCTCATAATAATATTATTGTTACGATCATCGCTCAACTGCGGCGGTATATGAGTTCTCTGTCCTGCTCTAGCCTGTACACCCATCTCTTTTGCTCATAATAAAAATATTTATGTCGTGTACGATCGTTAAAGTTTTCGTAAGCGTCTTTTACGGGCTTGTTAATTGTTAATGATTGTCAATGAATACTATGTGAGCGTGAAATAATTGTCATTGGATTTCTGTTGAATTTCTGATAATATGATGTTTAAATCATTGTTTAGGATAGAATGTTCACGTTTGCGAAATGATCTACTTACTTCAAGTTATTGAAACGGGTTCACAAATTACTAGTTTAATTCGAAATAACATCTTGGTCGTTATCTTCAAAATATTGCCTTAAATGTCACAATAGAATAACGTTTGCCATTATAAAAGAATGTAACATTCAAAATTCTAGTACGAAAGTACTGCAATAAGACAAATCTGCTGTGAAATCTCATATATTGACTAAGGGCGAATTTCACCAATGGAACTGAACGAGATCACTACATTCAAACCGCGATCAAGAGCCGTCAGTGTCAAAATTCCACAGCAATGATGACACTGACACCACTTGAACACGGTGTAGATGTGTTGATCGCGTTGATTTGTTTTGGTGAAATTCACCCTGAGATTTGACAGGCGAGATACCAATCAGGCTCTTAAAAACCGGGGTTTAAGCTAGTTGCCTATTAAAGTATTAATTCACGTTTTGACTTCCTTTTAATGTTAGACTTTAATCTCACAATTTTTCATACACATTGGCGCTGGCGTCTGTATACCTACGATTTATTCCTAAATAGCTAATTCGTTTGTATACAGTCCTTTCCGTTATTTTACCTCCGATTTTAAATCATTGTCAAACCACAGTGATCTTTATTCTCGAAGCATTAAGGTTGCTGCCAAAGAAACGTCTGGCAAAATCACAGAAATGTTTATTCTTGATGCAATAAGGTATAGTTCGACTTTTAATTGTATTCAGTAACTTGACAGTTGAATAGTTACCAGATTTTGTCAAAAAAAAGGTAGTGAGGTGATGTAAGAATGAACGAGATTGAATGAACTTGAATTATTATTTTTGAATTTGTTATATATTTTGTTTTTCAGTAGTAAGGTAATTTATTTAGTTTCTTTCTATTAGAATAAATAAAAAAAAGGAAATTACTTTTATTCATAAATTATTAATTATTCTTATATTCCACTTATTATTCTTATTATTATATAATATACAATTATTCTTATCTTACAAATGAATTTTTAAATTTTATAACGAATGATAAAAAAGGTTTAGGAAACCATTTTTATCATTCGATTTTTACGCAAAATCGTTCACTATCTCAACACTATTCGTTTTAGTATAGTAACATTATTTTTCTTGGAACTGTCAAGTTATTGAATACAATTAAAAGTCGAACTGTAGCTGTTGAGTTGCTGTGAAAATCACAGTCTTCTTCGACAAAATAAAAACGTCGATGGCAAAATAAAAAGAAAAAAATAACATAAAATGTATAATTATTTAAATGGCTCAAAATTCAGCAACGCGAATACCGTTCGCTGATGCAGCCATTAGGTTCTCACGTGTGCAGGTAATAGGGCATGCGGTACAAATCACAGTGACCTTTATTTTCGATGCAATAAGGTTGCTGTTGGGTTGCTGCAACTGACGAGTCTGTCAAAATCACAGAGATCTTTATTCTGTTTACAATGAATTGGAGGTAAAAATTGTGAAAGGATTGTAATTATGCACTTTTTGTGCATAATTTCGAAAGCACGATGTGACACCACTGCACAATTCCCGTCTATTTTAAATAATACTGTGGTGTGAAATTAAATTATTCGTTGATAGACGTTTAACGGACACTTTGTGTGGATAATCTATCGTTTTCAATCCCATTTTTCTATCAGAAAATATCATATAAAAATAAAATAATAGAAAATGATTTCCCGTTAAATAAGTTAACATTAAAACTGTTACTATACTTTGCATTTAGTTTTTCTATAAAATGTACATATTTACTTGAAGTACTAAAACCATGATTCACTTCTTACATTTATTGGTTCTAGTTCACAAAACGACCCAGTGTGTAGTAGCACCATTTTGAAAAACATTATTCTAACTGTCAGTAAATACATTCCATTCTAACTTGTTACTTAATATTTTATGAACTAAAAGGATAATTTTTCTACAGTATTTTCATCTCATGAAGCGACGCACGCTTTACTTGTGGTAACCAAGTGTACAAACACGCTGTGAATGTGTGCGTGACGACTAACGTCAGCACACAACTCACACGCACACACGCACTTGGCCATAGCTCGACTGGTACCGAGAAGTCCTGCGCTTACATTCACAGCGTGTTTGTACACTTGGTAACCACAAGTAAAGCGAGCGTCGCTTCTCGAGATAAAAATACTAAATCGCTAGGCAGAAGAAGGGACCTAAAAGTAACAGTCACAAATTAGTTTTAAACGATTTGGAGATTCCTTTACAAAGGAAAAACTCGTTTCCACTATTCGTTTCTCACTAGTGCGAGCGAGGTTGAAAAATTAGCAATAATGATTTCTTTAATTGCACATTCATACATTCTAATTTTGATCTAATCTGCAGTCTCACCAATTTTTCTGAAACATTGGAACTTTTTCCGTAACAGTTGTTACCAAAAAAACGTCCTCATACGGTTTTCATAGAGAAATCTACGTCGTGTTCCAAAATGAGATGGTGCTATTTGTTCTGTATAGCTCTATCTCACTCTACAGTAATGGTTATTCTCCTTCTCATTTGCATTGATGCAGAAAAATTGATGGCACTGCAAAACTAACCTTAATTCATCTAAGAATATAGTACTGATATAAATTCACGTTTCTAACGCGGCCTACACGTGTTGATAATATGTCTGTGTGTGATACTGTGTATAAATGTGTTTGTTTATAATTATGTGCATTTGTGTTTATTTGGCGCTGCTGTGGTATAAACGCCTTATAATATTAACGTTTATTTAACTTTAAGTTAGTCCGCCTTAAATGGTTCTCCACAAGCCGAGTCATAGCAATATTGGCTCAAACGTTGGCTCGGTTGGTCCGAATCTGTTTTGCTGATTCACATACTTGGTTTCAACTGTTTGGCCCAAAACAACAATTGGGTCAAATTGTGTAGCCGATTTCCGCATTTCTTTATTTGTATACGTGAAGTTATTGACCAGTACGATTCACTGGCCAGCAGCGCCAAAAATAAACATTTGTGACGTCATTTTAAAATAGTTGCAGTGATAGAGTATATTTCTGTGTCTCCGTGACTACCTCGCGTGTTTTATGCCAGCAAAATTAGTAAAAACATAGGTACAATAGTAAAAACTTTGTAATTAGTTGAAAACTTGATTAAGTTTATATAAATTTAGTATTTTTCTTTCTTATAATTATGTTCGAATTCTAAAATAAGATCTGAAATTAAACATGGCCCATGATGAAACCCCATGACCTGACTCAATTAGGCAATTTATCGAATTTTAGTTAATTTATGCAAAGAATTTCGTTCTTATATTTAGGCCATTATATTTTTTAAATTCAATGAATTATACAACTGTTTATTTTAAAAAGATTTGCTCATGTAAGTTAAATTCTTTATTGTTGATGTTTATTTATGAATGTACCTTTGTTAATATAGTTATTACTATCTACATAATATAATATGTAGCCGTGTATGCAATTATGTCTGAAAAGCATTTATGTACGTGTTACGTAATTACCCAAAGTGTGTATCCGAGTGCTATTATATGCACATGCCTTATATCTGTTAATAATCTGTCATATATAGAAAATATGTTACAAATATTAAAAAAATATAAACTGAAAAAAAACTATACAAAAAAATAATGAAATGAAAAATATTCTCGAATAGCGCAATTCTCCATTATTTTTCAGTAATATTTTCGTGTGTGAGTTTATTAGAATCAAATGAAATGTTTTAAATATTTTACAGTCTTAAAGTGATCACAGGTATACTTCCAAGTTTTAATATTCCCATTTTTACAAACTATAGCAGATACTTATTAGCACTACTTAAAAGCACTTCAACATATTTTCATGTTATTCCATAATATTTATTTTTCCATAGTAAGTAATAATAGATTTTACTAGAACGGTGATATCTGGTGTATTTTTTAACTTTGTATCTGTCGGAGCTTCTGTAAGATGTATGATATAGTAACATGGACCTAAAATGTGTGTATATAGCTTTATAATATTATAGTGTATATAGAAAGGAAAAATAATATAAATAAATGGTAACATGTGAAGGTATTCTGAATTTTATTTCATCCGAAACTTCTCCTATTTTACATAGAAGCTACTAAAAAAGCTACTACTACCAAGCTAGCGCTTATTGCACTATAAGAGTTACAGAGAAGCAATGCCGCACTATCAGTGCAATCTGCTACGTACCTACTTCAGGAGAACTTTTTTTTTTTTACGTTACCCCACACTAGGAATTTCTCCTGTATTGTGGGTGCGTTTACAAACATTTAAAATCACATACACAAACAGCCAGACCCGGAACAAGTACTTGTAGGTCATACAAATATTTGTTCCCTGCGGGAATCGAACCCGCGACACGCAGCGCAGCAGTCAATCGCTTAACCCCTGCGCCAAACGTGCCATCAACTGCTTCCCATCTTGACATCATCCCCACACCCACATGGTATCGACTAGATGCCAATGGCGAGGGGTGATATTATGGCTACGGTAAGCTGTTCTAAAATAAACAACACTCACCGCGTGATGCAAGCTTAAAGTTTCTTCAGAAGATACGCTCCACTTTCACTGATACTGACTTGGCCACTTAAAAACACAAATAATTAATAGTAGATCGGTAGAAGGTGGGATTTCTTAAAGGTAACCCGATGGGAATCTGTTTGTATTGATTGACCCGTCGCCACTGCTAGATACCTGAGTAGGTACAGTCACCAAAAGAGATTAATCAGTCGTCGAATATAGTTGAAGTTTAGTATGAAGCCGATGGCCTTTTTCGAATGACATTTAATTAGATAAATGAACTGCTTGTTTTCTATTCATTAAATTAAATTTTATTTGAAAAAATCCATCCATTTCTCAGTAAACTTTGTCTATGTATATCGGATGACCTTTGTGACTTATCTCTTTTGGTGACCGTGCCGTTAAGCCATACATTTGGTAAATGTTGGATTTGAACCCATACCGCAGAACTGGGCTACTCTGTCATAGCTGTCGATGCATTTTTCATTGGCGCAAGTCAATCCAGCTTCAAAGTACATCTTTGAGTTATTGTTACAAGCTCATCAATGCACTCGGCTGTCTATTTCTACATAGACGACCAACTGTACTCGCTTTTCTGCCCATACTTCTATGAACAACACCGCGAAGATACGTCAAGTTTTTCCTCCTACATTTCTTGGAAGCGTGCGCGAGTGCGATCTCCACTTACCCTCTTTATACGTAAGGAGTCCCGCTACTTTTAATTAGTTTTCCTGTTACCGTTCGGAAGGGTAAGTAGTAATGCATCTCGACTGCTCGCCAACCGGGACTTCCATAATGCAATTATGTAGAAATTGTATTGATTGGAAAGGCCACGAGAGTAGCGGCTACGGAGAGAGCTAGTACCTAAATAAACAAACTTTAAAATGGGAAATACGGATTCGTGTTTGATTTGATCTACTTTTGCTTGCTGCCATAGGTTATCTGACTTTGCATTGATCATTCCTCAATCTCTTTATTGTTGGGCCACATGATTAAGCTACTCAGCTCAAGTGGGACTGGGCTGGACATGTCTGTCGCATGTCACATGACAAATGGGCTAAGAGAACCACCGTTTGGGTCCCACTAAACGCATGACGCCTTCGCGGCAGGCCGAAACGAAGATGACTGAACGAGCTTGACTCCTATCGAAAGGACTGGTCAGCACTAGCAAAAGACAGAATTGTGTGTAAAAGAGAGAGCCTCCTTGTCCTGCAGTGGGACTATAGGTACATACAGGCTAGTTTGATATTATTATTTTCACCATCTATAATAGGAGGGTTCATCTATCTAATTTGCTTAAAAGGTTCTAAACTAATGGGTAATGTCAATAATAGGTTGATTTTATCCTTCGCTGATCTCATACCCCTCAATAAATATAGCCTGGGTCCCAGCAGTGGGATCATTATAGGCTGATTATGATAGTTACATCTTCGGGAAAGTAATCCTTTTTCTAGTTTTGAGCTAATTCCTCGAAGGAACTAAGAAGTAAGAACAATTAATGTCGCTGTCACGTAAAATTCTTAAGTTAACGAGTAAGTTTGGAAACAACTGCTCACAAACGTTAACTATCAATTAGTTTACTTAAGTTGCTTTGGGAGTTGAGAGTTCAGTTGTAGCTAGATGTTTTCTAAATAAATGCACTCACAAAAACAAACACGTCAATAAACAACTCTACCAACCACTTTCATAAACCTCACTTTTAATGGCCTCATAAAAGCGACGGCCGGCGAAAGTAGCCCCTCTCGCCAAGTTCAATGGCACGGCATAACAGTACCGTGCTGACTCTTGCGCACGCTGCATCTCGCCTGCAGTAGTACATGGAGCCAGGATGTGGAGAGTGCTAGTAGTTGTCGTTTGTTGTGCCACCGCCGTGCTGCCGGCTAAACATCTGCCTAAATGGAAGAAGCAGGTTGGTTTGATGTTTTTTGGTTTTGTATTTCTGTACATGTCTTCTATATTAATTATAGGTAAAACTTTGACAAATATTACTAGGGAATAGTACATATGTTTTTTTTGTAAAGTAGGTAAGTAATATTGATTATAAGAAGTTATTATATTGTTTTATTTTTATAATTGTGGAAAAAATGCAGAACACTGGTCGAGTAGGCCATTTATTGAAAAAATAATCATTTAATTAGAAGCGGGCGTACACATTGTATGTCTCCTCGATTCATAAAAAAAGAAAATAAACTTGAAGCGTCATGTCTCATTAATTCTTTAATTTAGAAAAAAAAGTTTTAAATTATATATTAAAGAATAAACAAGAGATGAACAAATGTTTTCACCGGTGTTTTCCCGCGGCCTACTTTCTAGTTGCTTTCTCGCGCTTCATATTAGAAAGTTCCTTTGTGACTCAGCGAGATGCGTGCGATCCTGTGGTTAGGACGGAAGGACAGCCCCTCGCTTTCTATACTTCTGACATAGCACTTTACCTTGAACTTGATATGTAAATTAGAAAAGATCTGTGCAAAATCAGAGCAAGATTCGATATTGAGACTTGAGACCGGATTTGACTCTGGGTCAGTATAATATAAGCTTTCTAAAGCACATATCCTATCTTACCAACCAGTTCAAGCCAACTGGAATACTGTTTCGTTGGCACAGAACAGCTGCCTAGCTGGCAACCGACATCTGTATACCTACTGCAGTCACAGAGGATATATAGTATAGCAGGGTTAAGAGGGTAATATACTGATTGCAGTGCGTTTCGACTGGAACAAGATTGAGAGATGCTCCTCATTTCGTCGCTCAATTATGTACATACATAGGACTCTAAACATTACAACAAAAGTCAAAACAATGTTTTTTTTATAGCAAAAGGAGAGATCCTATGTTCCAGGCAATTAATTTATGTATCATCCACGTATGCAGAAAAAGCAGGTATAGGGTAGTGATCAAGATATTTTGTCGATTAAGTACCTAGTATTAATACTGAAAAACTTGCCTTCCTTAAATGATAATTTCTGGTAATTTCTTTGGAACCTCTTTTTCTACTGAATGTTTTGTGTTTATAACAAACTATCCGCACATTTCAACCCTCGTTCACTACTACCTTCTCACTAACCTTATCTTCTTACGATGTGTGTAAGCCGGTACACCGTATCCGACAGGCGTGTGAACTGCCGGCCGTGCAGAGTGAGCACAGCCACTACATCTGCGATGACAAGGGGGAGCCCAAGTGCTTGCCGGGATGGCAGGGCGATCTCTGCGATGTGCCTATCTGCAAGAAAGGGTGTGATCCTTTGCAAGGTAAGCTTTTAAGACTGTTGAAAGTATCTTTTATTAAGATGCGATTAGTAATTAACGCCATTTTAATGAGAGCCATACAATGTGAACCTGGATGTACGACATTAAATTAAAACGAGCACAGTACTAGTCCATCGAAACATTTTAAAACACGAAGATTAGTGAATAATGGAAAATTTTAAAATTGCAATTTTCAAACAAAATAAATAGCAGAATCAGCTGCATAAAAAGTCAACACGCTTTATTTACGAAAAGACACTGACCTGATGGGTCTGTTAAGGATATCGGCTTTAAAATTAGTTTTTCTACGCAGATGTTGTCACAATGTGATGTCGACATCAGAACACCCTGTTCCACCTTGTATATGTAGGTACCTCTACCAAATTAAGTCAGCTGGTTGGCTGCATTAACTGAATAATCAGATGCGGGGTGCTTGTGGCTAAGTAATAACAGCCGCACGATTCGATCGATCAGGTTAAGCTAAGTTTACTGCGGTTAGCCCGTGGATGGGTGACCATCTTTACATACCAAGACCTCTTCGTGCCTTGGAAAGCACGTTAAGCCGTTGGTCTCGCCTGTCATTTGTGGATCTTTGACAGTCGTTACGGGTTGTCAGACGCCCGAAAGTCTGACAACCAGTCTTACTAAGGCGTATCGTATTTCTCAGTAACTGGGTTGTGAAGGTCAGATAGGCAGTAGCTCCACGTAAAATACTGTTATTAAGCTGCATTCGGTTAGACTGGAAGCCCACCCCAAAATAGTTGAGAAAAGGCAGATGGTGACTCATCACCATCTCAGACCTCATACCTCTGTGCATCTCAGATACACAGAGGTATGAAGCCAGCAAACAGTAAACATGGTAAATAGCAACTACTGTTATTGTCGCGAAACTTTGTGGAGGCTTATATCCAGCGAATGCAAACGATTGCTGCGATCGAAAGTTCAAGGTAACATTGGCATTATCGAAATACAAAATAACAGTAGGTCAGTAAGTTATTCCAGGTCATTGACGGCTAGTGATTCAGCGTTCAATCTCAACGCTGGAGTTTCTTGCCCATTCTTCTCCATACGAAACTACATTTTGGAAGGGGCGACTAGAATCAATTCTATTTTAATGTAAATGTTGACATTCAAAAGTGCCTTTTAAGTGCCTATTTGAAATAAATGCTTTGACTTTGACTTTGAATGAAGATAGACATTCTAGGTAGTAAGCTAGAACTATCGCGGAGAAAGTGTTGCTGCTCTATGCTGTACTAAGAAAACTTTCAGTCTTAATTAATCGTGACTAAGAGTCGCGATTTTGATCACATGTCTTTGGGACTTTAAACCTGTAGAAAGCGACTATAGCTCGGCTCTTTACGCAAAAGAAGATAAGTACTGCCAGGGGTGCGGGTTGTTCGAAAGAGATACCGCGGCCCCTGCCACACAGGCAACTGAGGAAACACGGGTGGGTTTTAGTCAGTAAAAGCCCTCCTGCTCCACCCAAAACGGGAGAAGTTATTTGATGATTTCCCATCAAATAAAAAAAAATAGATAAATATAAGTACAGTAAAGTTTTTTTTTTTTGTTTTTGGGCATCTCGCAGTTGGCCTTGAGAGGCCGTGACTGCTCAACCGGGCTTTCCTGGGGCTGCCATTAAGAAATTAATCTTAACGCCTCCAGCCAGGGCTTACAAACTAAAATTTAAAAACTAAGCGACTGCACGCTGAGGGCACCCCCTGTGGGGTACGGACCTCGGCTCAGGGCGTCACTGATAGGGGGACAGCTATCGCTATTGGGGACAGGCTGGATCGAATTGTACAGTAAAGTTAAGGATAAGTTTATATTTGTGAGAGACTCCTGTGGTACAAGTCACCAGGACCCCACTACGCTTTTTTGGAAGCTTTTATGAGACTGAACAGAATTAATAATTTAAGAAAGAAAAAACCGAATGTTTTAAAAATAACATTAGGTAAGGTAATGGAACTTTCAAGAGTGAATTTGACTCTGTGTTGTGTGCAGTGTAAGTGATGCCAAAGAACAGTCCGTGCCATTAAAATGTACCGCAATTGTAACACCTTCAGTGGAAATTTCATAAACAAAAAGCTAACGTAGAATCTAGCACAATGTGTTTAAACGCAAATCATCACTTTGCTAATACAAAGATAACGGCTCGTTCCGATTTATTCTGCTAATTAGCGATCCGCTATGACTGTACCGGGAAAGTTTTTGTGCATCATTCATTTCGATAACAGTTTTGCTTTTTGTTTTATTAACTTTACTATAACTGTTAACAGTTAAAGTAAAGTTAATAAAACAAGAAGCAAAACTGTTATCAACATCAACAACATCACACATCAACACATATAACAACAATTTCTTGAAAGCTTAATGTTATTGGAATTAAAAATCATGCTCGTGAACTGGCGCCGTCAGTCGTGACTGGTCATCACCTAACTTCCAGGGCTAATTTTTTTATCTTTATTATTGGAATTTTGTAATCATTATCTTGATTTAAAAGTGCGTGCTTGGAGTTTCTTGCCCGTTCTTCTCCATGGAGATTTACGTTTTGGAATGGCAACTAGCTTCAACATTCTGACTAACTGACAGACTTTTTGACAATTCAAAAGTGCCTGCGGTTTAATTGAAATATATGCTAAATAAAGGTATGGTTTTGAGTGGGCTTTTGGATTTTAATCCTGGTGACCTTTCCTTAAATATGACTTTCCAGCGTCAAACCATTGTGAGTTTGCAACGGTTCTAAGTATGAGTATTAGAGAAACGGCATGTTTGAAGTAATTTGATATTATAGCAATTCTAACACAGCAAGATCTAATACTGTAGCAATTTTCATTAATATAAATTCAAAATGGAGACAAAAATAGATGGACTGAACGTAAACTGTTTCAGAAGTAGAAGTGTTTAGGCTTTGTGGTTATTTCATAACATGTGTAGGTATTGACATATTGTTCCAATTGCCAGGATACTGCAAGCGCCCCGGCGAGTGCCGCTGCAAGTTAGGCTTCTATGGCGAGCGCTGCAACAAGTGCATCCCACTACCAGGCTGCCAGCACGGCTACTGCAACGAGTCCTTCGAGTGCATCTGCAGGGACGGCTGGGACGGCCTGTTCTGTTCCGAACGTGAGTATAATTATTCAGCTTTATATGTCGACCTGGAAGTGACGGCCGTAGGAATCCGCTGGATGCGCGGCCGCGAAGCACATAACCGGTCGAAGGGGCGGTGCTTGGGGGAGGCCTATGTTCAGCGGGTGACGTTTTTCGGCGGAAATGATGATGATGATGATATCGCGGCCAATGTGTTTATCAGCTTTAGTAGTCCACTCCTCAAAGACGCCATACCTATTCAATCGCACGCCATTTTACTCGACCCTTGACTATTCTCAACCAGCTGCTGCCGGCTATACTGCAAAGATCTTCGCTTCACTTAGCTTGAATATAGTATCATTATCCTACCTTTATTTTGGTCAGGGACGGCGATTCATAATAAGGAAAAAACAGGACTAAATTAGCGTTATTTTCAAAAGCATAATATAATGAACTAGCTGACCGGAAAGCTGTTGTCCTGTCTCCTAGAACTCGAATGCAGCGCCACCTACAGGTTCCAATTGTGATTCTAAACCATCCATCAATCCCAAACACACCCAACACAACGGGAGTACCTGGAAGTACATTAATGGAAAGCAGGACAAACTAAAAGTTAATTTTGAACTTAAAATAGCAGCTGTGAGTCTGCCAGGAGAGACAGAAGGGAAACACCGGAAACTAAATAAAACATTATTAGTTAAAACAATACGATTAGAAATAAAGTTAGATTATAAAATTATGTCTATATGATTATATTGTGTATATGTTAGGATAGCCATACCATTAATGTAGCAGACTACATCACTAGTGAGGCAGTCTGGGCGTCCATGAGGATTTCATACTCCTGCCAAAACAAAAAAAAAACAACAACAGAAGTTCAGTGACATACAGGTTCAACATTATTTATTTCTAATGCATTATTTTATAAAAAAATAGTTTTCTGCACTCCTTAAGCTCCTTCCTTCTCCATATGAACTTTATCCGCCCGCGTAATTTTCTTGAAAAGGGGTACAAACATTTTGCTTCACATATTATATTTATAAAGATTTATCCACTTTCAACTTCTTAAGTTAACAATCTACAGTAATATTATAAAGAGGTAACATACCTAATTATGATGGTTTGTAAAATTGTTTGTACTTAATGGATAAACGCAAAAACTTCTTAACCGATTTAAAAAAATCGTTTACCTATGGAAAGCTACATTATTCCGGAGTAACATGAGCTTTATACATTTCGCGCTGACGAAGTGTTATTAATTTATAATTAATAAGATTGATCATTCCTGCAGCTATTTGCCGTTCCGACTGCCACGCGACCAGAGGCTTCTGCGAGACGCCAGGCGAATGTCGCTGCAAGTTGGGCTGGGCAGGTCAAACCTGTCGCTCCTGCCAACAATTGCCAGGCTGTCAGCATGGGTACTGTGACAAGCCGCTGGAGTGCAAGTGTCTGCCTGGGTATACTGGACTGTTGTGCCAGACTCGTGAGTATTGAAGTGGTTATTGTTGAGTCTTTAACTACAATTTTAGTCAAAATCCGTTCAGTACTTTGTGAGTTTATCGTGAACAGACAGATAGACGTGGCAGGGTATTTTGTTTTATATTATATGTAGTGATGTAGTCATAGTGATGATTTTAGGGGCTCATAATTTCAGCATGACCATCTTTTTTTTAGCAATCTGCGCGGCTGGTTGTCACAATGAACGCGGATACTGCCGTCGTCCCGGCGAATGTCGCTGCAAGGTGGGCTGGACCGGTCAGTTTTGTGGCGAGTGCCACAGGTATCCTGGCTGCGTGCACGGCACCTGCAACAAGCCTTGGGAGTGCAAGTGTGAGCCTGGATGGGGAGGCATGCTTTGTGACGAAGGTAAGACTCGGAAACGGGTTTCGACTAACCTATAGGTATTTGATCAAAGAGGAGGATCGGGTAGTTGGTCCGGTAACTTGGAAAAACAAAAGTATTTTCTCAGTTAGGATAAAGATTATGAGTGTCATGTTTGTTACCATATGGAGCCTTAAAATGCTTCCACTATGTCTCAAGCGATTCTATGGCTGCATCCATGAACCAAATTTAGTCCTACACACTGACGAAAGATAGATTAGGAACAGGATTTTAAAACTAAAATGTATTTCCTTTTTACAGAACTCAACTACTGCGACAAGAATCCAGACACATGCGAGAACGGTGGAAGATGTGTATCCTTGGAATCAGGTGATGGCCACTTCAAGTGTTACTGTCAGCCTGGCATTTCAGGCAAACGATGCGAGATCGTGCCCGAAGTCGCGACACCAACTAACGCTACAGCTACCGAAGAATCGAGCTCTGAATCGACCGGTACCTCATCAGAGACGTCGTCAGAACACGGGAGCACTATGGAGCCCAATAACGGGGACAATGAGACTGAGTGATGTTAAGGTTGTTAGCCGTCATATCCTAGGGAATAAGTAAAAAATTATATTAGATTACCATGAGATAACAATGTTAAAAGGAGGCTATCAATTGGGCATTGATGCCATTCTTATTGGAAATGAATATATTGATGTAGTTGAGTTTTCTCTACATCAGCTTAAATTTCAAAATATTTTTTCAACTTCTGGAAAACTCTGTAAATTGAACGTGGCTCATTAAGGATAGTCTACAACTCTATACCCTAAATTTTATACTACTAATGGTATGTCTATAATGGCAACTAAAATTCGATTGTATTATGTAATTAGTTGATGTTACATTGAGGGCAGATTGGTTCGGGTGATGCTATTTATTTGCTTTGACTATGTTCGTGTTTAGAAAATTCTTAATTATACCTACGTTGTTATTTGTAGTATCTTGAATGTTATGCTGCAGAAACGAGTACTGAAAGACTTGTCTGCTATCTATTCAAGCCCACCTAATTGAGGCCTGTCGATTTTTGCATGATTATAAATTCAAACTTTAATTAAGTACTCAGCCATTTATCGGTCGGTCGGTGCGGTTTATCGGCCTTGTTATTTATGTCACCTTATTGTTCTCACGAGCTCAGCAAAAGGGGTTTTTGGTCCTGAAAGATTTCCAAAAGCTTTTCAATTACACGTACATACAAACTCACACTCTCACACACACACACAAACACGCACACACACACACGCACACACGCACACACACACACACACACACACACGCACACACACACACACACACACACACTCTCTCTCTCACACACATGGTACATGAATTGCAAAGATAAATATTTCCATCTATGAATTTGGTTATCTTAATTATGAGTAACATGTTGTATATGCGTAGTTCGACAGGCTGTAGTCTTGATAATATCTTTTTTTTTCTAAACGCGAACGTATCGTAACGTACGTATCTGTACGTACCTATTTTTGAAAACTTTAAGGTACATATAGGTATCTTATTTTATGTGTTTATGTAGATTGTGAAAGTGAATGTTTTATTTATTCATTGTGAATTGAATGTATGGTTGTTTTATATTTGACAGTAAATTTAGGGTTATTTATTTTAAAATAAAATTGATAATAAATTGACTGTTGTTTTTTTTTCGTTTTCTTTTCAGCTGTGTTGTTTATTGCAAAATTAAGGTTGGAGTAGTTGGAGTGTGCTAATGGCTGTCATAGGTACGGAAAGATTTGTTTTTTAGACACTTGTGGTTGACAGACTATCTCTACCTAATAAAATTAGCGACCAGTATCACATAACGCTCTGAAATCTCATATAGAGCGAAATGTACAGCTCTCATTTGATTCACAAATCACTCCCAAGTGTCTAAACTCTACATATAAAGTTTTGTAACTTGATTGACAGATGCAGGATCATTAACTGCGCCTACTCGTAATTGAAGGAAACACAGTTATAAACCAATTTTAATAATTTCCATCGTAAAGCAATTCATATTTCAAATAAAATATTCATAGGTGAGAAATATCAGGAATTGGAAATGGAAAATATTTGATAAACCCGATGTGATCGATCAAATATAACTGGTTTCTGCATTCACCGTGCTCTGACATGAAACGGTGGACAATTACTACCTACATAGGTAAATTGGGCTGGACGTACGGTCACCAAACCGAATAAAATTAAATTATGAATTAAACATTTCATTTCTAATCTAATCTAACTAGTCTGTACCTACGTATTACCAACTGCAGGCTTAGCATGAGCAACGATTTGTCGACGGAAAAATAGACATGACTTTTAACTAAATTATGTACAATAGGTCACTATTAATTATCACAGTTTTTCTGTATGCGTTCTAAACGAATCATGATTTTGTAGATAATCGTATATACTTTGTGGCCGTCGAGTAGGAAGTTTGTTGTCAGCGTGATTTTGAGAGTTAAGAAGAATTCTTCTGAAATAGTCTACGTTTATAAGGACCTAGACAAAGATCGTTACAAACGAAAGACAAAATGACAGATTGTATCTACAGTGCGATGTCAAAAATGGAGAAACCAAATGTCAGTATGTATTGAAAAAGCACTGTCTATTCTTCGTAGAAATAGAAAGCGTCATGCTAACCCTGCTGCAAAGCAATGGTCTCCCTCTCTCTTTTCTACACTTACTATTACATTACTACTTAGTTATACAGAGAAACCTATTATTAATCATACCATACTGTAATGGCTGTTGGTTGCCTAAATAAAGAAAATAGAAAAATAAATACAAAATTCTTTATTATACTATACACATACTTACCTGCTAATCTGATAAAGACTATCGTGACTCCCATTGTGAAAAACAAGACGGGCGATATCGTGGACAATGTCCTGCGAGTCCAGTATAATAATGGTTTCAGGATGTTGTTGAGACTTCCTCGCTATTGCAGCCCGTCGGAGATGTTTGCGCAAGCTCATACTGACGGTTTTCACGCGATTGTGCGCAAAAAACCGCTTCGCTACTGAGTCGAGTGAGAGGCAGTCGCAACCTCATCCTGAGAACTGTAGCGGAGAGTTTCGGTTCTCCAATTGTAAAGCAGTTTGTGCAGAGGGTGATTGGTACTAACACTAGATCATAAGTTGTTGTAATATTAAGTTACTAACACTCTATGGATTCTTATTCCGAAATAAAAATAAATATTATTATTATTTATTTTGCTAGTGCTGCTAGTCCTTCAAAGTTCATTTAAATAATTAAATTTCATTGATAAATGATTTTATTTCTGTAAGTAGGTTTGTACAAACACTTTTACACGTCAATCATATTTTTTTTAAACTAGATGAGGTCGGCGTTTCATATCTGACTACTCTGAGAAGAAAGGCCGAAACAAACTCAGAGGTCACAGTCTCTTTTAAAGTCCAGACATAATCTTGGTCAGATCATGTGAAGACCATGTATGTGGATTGGTGTCTGAAATGGTCTTTTGAGGAAAGAACCACACAGATTGAGTGGACCTGTCCAATCATGTCATTTGAAATGATTCATCGGTTTCTTACTAAAGTTCAACTGTATCCGACGACCCTGCTTACTTGTCTCTTTTTGTGACTGTACATAGGTAGGTATTTAGTCAAACTTACCAATGAATTCGTTTGCAGCGAAATTGCATCATTCGGTTGAAAAGTTGAGAGTACATAGGTACCTAAGTAACTACCTAAGTAGCGATCTGTGAATACAGATTTGCGTTCTGATTTCACGGCTTTTAACTCTTAATTAGTTAAGTTATAGATACCAATACTAACAAAAAAATTGTTCATGAGCCCATAAATCTCCACATACATTCCATTGCAATGAAACGTCCTTCAACAATAATTAAGTATAGTATCATAATCAGTCTAGAATGTCCCCACTGCTGGGACATAGCCCACAGGCCTCTTCTCGGTGAAAGAAAGTCGGCCGTATTCCACCACGCGATCTCTGTAGTACGTGTTGGTAAATGTCTTCGAAAGTTTGAAGTATAGTGGCATCGTTCATTTGAACTTCTGCCAATAGATGCTGCTGTTCAATCTTCAGACTTCAAACGAATCTATTTTTTTATATTTACACTGTAAACTTCCTTACTTTGATAAAGTTGCTTTTGATCAGATTATGGAAACCAGACGTTATAAATATAAAACTCACAAAAAACTACAGGCGATAAATTATTTTAATTAATAATGAATTATTCACATAATGTGAACACATGTTAAGCAATGAACGTTTAAGCAAACTGATTAACTTATGACCACTGAATTAGAAATTCAAATTGATCTCGATCACTCTAAAAGGAAGGCCCCGCCCGTCTTGAAAACTGGAAAATGTCCGTTTGGGAAATTCTTCCAACGTGGCGGGACCAGTTTTTGTACTTCATGTTTGTTAGCGCATTAACTCTCAGCTTTGAAGGGTAGTTGCATAACACATCAACAGTAGAATAGCTTTCATTTTGACAGTTCAACAAAGATCACAGCGTTATTTATGATGTTGAGCAGACGCGTTTTTCGAATATATGAAGCAATGAATTAGCAATATCCTTCAAAATGGTTCTGATTAATAGTGCTATTAGGGTGTTGGTCTTCTTTGACGTTGCAAGGATCTGTACAAGACAGGTTATCATGTTGTACCTATTTCTTTATCACCTTAAGAAATTTAATGCTTTCGGCGTTAAGTTCGCCTTTGTACGGTTATTTCTATTTATTTTATTTCTATTTGTGCATTTAATATACAACGTGTAACGGAAAGGGTAGGTATAAACATACCAAGGGCATGGCTTCTTTGGATGATATCAAACGATAAATAAAAATTAAAAAACCTTAACTAGGTTTTTTAATTTTTTATTTGTATAAATTGATGTTTAGAGTACAGTAAATCTGACAAACTTCGATTTCTATTATTTATTTTAGTATATGTGCATGCACCTACCCAGTTTATCAGTAAACTGGGTAGGTGCATAGTAATAGTAGTATAGTAGTACTATAGTAATGTTTAATCAGTTAAACATTACTATAGTACCCCTCTGTGTTGTGCACCTACTGATGGCTCTTGACCAGTTTTTATACTGATGAAAGGAATTAATGCCTGTTTGAGGAAGGGGAAATTTGGCGAAAGGGACATTCTGCGAAAGGGACAGTCTGAGAAAGGGACATTTTGCTACCAGTAGTCATTTTGAGAAGGGGTCATTTTGCGACAGAGCCACTTGGAAGAGATTTATAGTGATTTGAATTTAAGAAAAATATGAAACCGAACATTAGGTATCAATTCTTAGAGTATTTTATTTGGAGCTGAAACTATGTATAGTGATTCTATACCAGCTGTTATCTTTAGTGCTTAAGTATAGCAATAGGGTTTCTGTTACATTCTGTATATATAAAAAAGCTCTTACAAAGGAAAAAAACCAGTCAGCACCGGAATAGGTACACAGTAGAGATTTTTCAAAAAGTGTGTACCATATACATAACTACAAATAAAAAAAATCCAGGCTAAATACGTCCATATATCGTGGTATGGTACCTTTCGTGAGTGAGCCCGGCTCGCAATTGCCACTTTTGTTTTGGAACTTGCATGGACAGCATTTAAAAAAAAGCCTATCTTTTTGTTTTATCAGCAACAGTTCTTTCGCACCAAGGACGAATTTTGTTAAAATGTTTACTGTAAATAGTCAGAGGGCTCCTTAGCCGTTTCTAGCGTACAATAAAACAAGTCTTTCTTCATGCGATTACAAAAATAAATACCTTATTAGTAGCCCACCCACACTATACTAAACGGTCGGCAGTTGGAATTCGAGCGCGAATTGATTAATTTTTGTCTAAAAACGTGTGCAATACTGCGGATGCCTAAGGACCACCGACTGCTGCGGCACGCCTTTAGCTCACCTAGAACATGACTGTGTCCATACACTTTTGTGGTACGGTAATGAATTCGTTTTAGATACGAGTTTATTGTACAGTCAGCGTCAATAATATCGGGACGAACAGACTGTTCACAATGATCTAAATAACTATGAAAATTAAACATTAACTCAATGACACAAAGAATGTTTCAGAATGAAGACAGTACACGACAACTGTCATTCTGACAAGAACTTTATCCAATTGAGATAAAGTTTAATTTTCTTAGTTGTTCAGATCATTTTGAACAGTCTGCTCGTCCCGATATTTTAGACGCTGACTGTACTTTCGACAAAGATAATCTTCACGAGGTGCATCTTTATCCGTTAGGACTACGTTGTCTTTTCCCTGGATCAAAAGATACGAATATCAGAGAACAGCAATTGAATCTACTTTTCGTATTAAACAATACCTACACTACCGTCACCTTCAATTCGTAATCATAATTATTATTTTCCCATGCTGGGAAAAGGCAACCCTACTATCTTCCCACTTCCATCCCTACTATTTGAAGCTGCGTTTGACCAGCACCCTAATTGCGTAAGATATTGATAATAACAATCTGTACCATTTTGCTGATCCATTTGCTTCATATACCTATATGAAGCAAATGGATCAGCAAAATGGTACAGATTGTTATTTGAAAATGTTGTCTCTCAACAACGTAAATAAGGCTATGCATGTTGTTAAACTGTCAAAATGAAAGCCATTCCAACTGTTAGTGTGTTACACAATTACCCCGCAGTTCTCGTCGAAGGATTCCGGCGCAGGATTAGATAAAGGTTGCGAGATAATTTAAAGAAAGCCTACACGAAGTCCAGGCCTTTTCGCTTAATGATAACAGGGAGTTCAAAACATCGAGGGTAAAGATAGTTTACGCAAAATTATACTGGTGTGTTAATCTCCATTAGGAGCCTTGTTCAACAGTCCAATAGCACAGGGGTTATTTTTTTTTTTGGGTTGGAAATCATCAAATAACTTCGCCCGCTCTTCGTGTCAGAATTTTACTGACTAAAACCCACCCCTGTTCCCTCAGTTGCCTGTGTGCCAGGGGCCGCGGTATCTCTTTCGAACAACCCGCACCCCTGGCAATAGCACAGGGGTTACAATCGAAACATATAACATAACGTTTCGGTCTTAACCTTTCCATTAATTTAGTCTTCAAGTTCTGCAACATTAACTTCACTAATCTCTTACAAGACCCATTTGGTGTTCAATTAATCATCGAACACTTCCGATTACAACAATAACTAAACAAAATGATACTTTAGCGAATGTTCTTCTTCCTAAACCAGCTAATATTTTAGGAGTAAGATATTTAGTCTTATGCACCAGTAAACCCATTTCATTTAATATAGTTAAACTTGTAATGGAGCTGTCTTGGCATACAGGAGTAGTGCCTTCGTCTATATAAGCGCGAGGCCGCCTGCCTGTGCGCAGAACGTTGGCACACTCGAATAGTTGCTGAAAGTAATGTGATACAGTGATCTCGGATTTTTTATTTTATTTTATATACTTACATATAGAAACTTTGACATGACGCTGATCTTTGTTTTGATGGTAAGATGTATTTTTTGGTTTTGTATTTAAAATGTTTTGGTGCCAAAATCAATCGAGACACGCGGGTCCTTATGGGGCAGTCAAAAGTCGTTCGGATACATTAATGATTATATATTATCAATTAGGTAACGAACTGTAATCGAAATTGATTACTTAGTTTACGTAAATACGTCCATATTTTAATCAAATTGGGGAAGGTAGGTAAATACGATTAATGATATTTTCCTCTTATCAAAATTGATGGCTGTCATAAACTAACTGCGTTAAGTTGTCTGGAAGCTTACAATTTACTGATTGATGTTCATGATCTGAATCGTTAATACCTACTATTCACATACTAGACATGTTTTTCTTTTTGACTGCTGTAGATTTTTCAAAAAATCGAATTTCACATTTTCGAGGCTTTGCCGCCATAAGTACTGTTTCCCTTTATGCCTTTAATGTGTTTTACCTTAAAATTATTGCACCTCACATTGCTATCAAACAATTCTTACACAAACTCATAAGTCCATGAACTAGGTTAGTGCTTAAAGATAGACACCTTAAAAGCTCCCTTTACGTCACAAGAACAGATCGTTAAGTTGTCCACTTATATGGTGCATGCATAAATAGGTATGCATATTAACAAGTGTAAGTTACTCCAGTGCCCATATATGGGTCCATTACTTACACAGATAATCTTCATTACTTAACATCCCGTCATAATGAGACAGATCACCTTTACATACATAAGCATTTGTGACATTAATTAAAGCGGGCGTTTCCACCACCTCCTCAGGTGGTCAGGAATTTAAGAAAGGTCTCAACCTCTCCTTAATTTGACCACCTGGTCAGATTGAACACAAATGGAATAGTCCTGTCATATCCTGTGGATATTGCGTCAGATTTAGAGGGGAATTGATGACAATGTAATGTTAGCATACCGGTTAGGATTTATGAGGGATACCTACATATTAATTTCTAATTACTTCTACGATAATAATTTAATAATAATAAATATTTTACTTTTTGCCACCAAAAAATATTAACATTACTTTAATATTGCGTATAATTTTTTTAGATTATGTAATGATAGAGATTTCTGATTTTTTTATATTGTGATACAAATATGATTCTAGGGAACTTAAAGAAAGGTAGGCACCTACCTGTGGTCAGCGTTCTTAACCAGTACTGATAGTAGGTATCCTAGCTGTCATACCCAGCGAGTCTTGCATCAGAATATTGGTGAATAGATAATAACATGACCAGTACCTATCACAGATATCCCACTGCTATTAAGCGGGATGTTTTTTTTTCTCTAAAATAGTCGGTCAGTATCTAGAATTATGTTATTGGCTCTATTTTAGGACTTAACTACATCTATGGTGGTTCTGATATTAGTTTTTTCCTGAGTCACAACTGTCATAAAGTTTTAAATTAATTTTAAGACTGTTTTAAGATTTAAGATGAATTTAAAACTTGATAACTTGATTAGATTCTAAGACCAATAATTATTTTGATAAAATATTTCACTCAGGCTCAGCCTTTACACATACCTACCTGTCTTGGCCTTATTCAGTAGCGACTCATCATCAGCATCATCCACCTAGCCTTTTCCCCAACTATTTTTGGGGTCGGCTTTCAGTCTAACCGGATGCAACATAGTACCAGTATTTTACATGGAGGGACTGCCCACCTGACCTCCATAACCAAGTTAAGGCCCATAGTATCCTCATCTCCCGTTTGTATGCTAAAGCACGACTGCCGCCCGCGCCCGCGCAGGGCACCTCTGAGCCTTTATCTCAAAATGGGGATATTCCTTTGATTAATTTACAATTGTGCTTCGGCGATTCTGTGGTACCTCTAACTATCTATTTTTCAGTGTATTTTTTTCCAAATTATGAAGCCGTTTAGTAGGAGTATGGAATAGATGCCAAAATATTTCGTGTTGGAAAATATTTTTTTACAGCAAAAGCATTAACCATACAAAAAAAGTACTTCGGGCAAAATGATCTATATGAATCTATAGCAAAATCATATATTTTTCAAATCTTCAAGACAAGCCGTTAATGAGCAGTACGGTTCATAAAGTGACCGTTTTACGCTACCAAACGGGACGTAGGCCCTTAATACCCCTTGGTAAGACTGGTTAACAGATTTTCGGGCTTCTGAAGACTCGACGCGGCTGTCAAAGATCTAGGAAATGACATCCGGGACCAACGGCTTATCGTGCTTTACGAAGCACGAAGAGATCTTGGTATGTCAAAATGGTCACTCATCTACGGACCAACCGCGGAAAGCGTAGCTTAACACTTTCGATGCCATATACGAAAAATAATTCGTTCGTGTGCCCAAAACTCGCATCCGAGTCGTCGCTATAAGTAGTCTCGCTATTCGGGTCCTGGGCATGAACAGAAGTCATCAATAGCTACTTAAAGCGACGATTCGGATGCGAGTTGTTGCACACGAACGAATGATTTTTCGACCCATACCCTGGGTGCTGGCATCGAAAGTGTTAACCTGATCGATCGATCCGTGTAGCTGTTCTTACTTAGCCTCAGTAGCGACAATTGACATATTTGCTTTGATGATGTTAATGCTACTCAACCCTGTACGCAAAATACGCGGTTTGACGTGGAGTTACGGACCACAGCCCGTTTTACCTACCTATGCTACTCAACCTGTAATGCCAAATCTTACAGCAAATTCAGGAAACGATTAGGATCTTTTACTGGCACGGCAACACCAGTTACATACTATTTCTAATTACATGCAGTGATTGATGATGCACTTACATCGCTAACACCCGCTGCACGGTAGATCAGGCGCGTATTCTTGCACTTCTTATGAAGAGAACTGGACGTTACGTCCGATTGTGTTACTTACGTTGAGTAAGGATTGTTGTTTATCAATTCATATTCGTCATATTCTAGTAGGTACCTACGTAACGTCAAAACAGTGATTGATGTAATGTAAATGTTCGTCCATACTTTGGGGCCATTCAAGTATTACGTAAGCCAATTTTTGCAATTATTGACCACCCCCTCCCCCTCGTCAGCAAAAATAAGCAAAGCTCTTACCACCCCCTCCCAGGCTCACGTAAACATTGGTAGCAGACACGCAACGTATCTGCTCACTTTTGTGTGATTTAGGAATATTGTCATCGTTTTCTTCGAGCCATTCATAGACAAGTAGGGTTTGCCTGTGTGCCAGGTTGCCTGTGTGCCAGGGGCCGCGGTATCTCTTTCGAACAACCCCACCCCTGGCAGACCATATGAACACATATTATGTGTTCAAACCAAAATCGACAAAATTTTGTAGAAAATCCAAAAGTTAATAAATAAATTCTGCTGACGTAATCACCATCCAGACCCCCCATCCCCCCATGTCATCAAAAATAAGCAAAGCAAAGAGCCCCTTTAGTGCTTACGTAATACTTGTTGAATGGCCCCTTTGTTATACTTATATAGTGTACTGACTTCGGTAAGGGATACCTAACGAACCCGCACGACCACTGCTCTCGAAACGATGAAGGAAATCACCGCGAGGTAACCGGCATGTCCTAGAACCAAACTCGAAGATATAAGACTTACCTATTAATGAGACACTATCAAAGTAAATTACGGACCACTACTTATCTCACAAAGAAGAGGCCTGTGTCCTATCAGTGAGAATGTTATAATAGGCCGATTATGCTTATGCTTTTTCGATATGAATACGTATGATCGAATTTTATCGATCTTGGATGTTGTGTTGTGGTGAAAAGCTGAGTATCTTTGATAAGTAGAAAAAATCCCCCTGAAAAATAAAAAGATCGCAATTTGGGTGAAAATTCAACTCATTTATATTTATTTATGAATGGTTAACTAAAACGATACAATACCCATTAACATAGAAACAATTGTAACGTTAACAATTATTAAGTTAGGAGATATACTTAATTAAGTTAAAAACTAACATGGAGCCCTTATTGCATACTTACTCTCAAAGAAAACCAGACATATACACGCATCATTTTATTTCATTCATTCACAAACACATCACATTCAGGGTTGGCAGTCAGAAGGACATTTTGCATCTTTAGAGTGCGACAGACTGGGGATTCGGCTCTGGCTGGTTTTAGATGGCAGTTGGGTAAACAGAGTGTGGCTCTGACAATAATAATGTAATGTAAAATTACTTGAAAACTTGAAATGCACAGTTCTGGAGCAAGTGCATTTCAAAATCATATAGCATGTCTAATTAAATTTGTTAAATCAATCAGGGTAAGAAAACTTGCTATTGCAAAATCTAAACCAATCCCAAATGATACCTATCTAGAAATCTAGCAAACGAAGTCCTCCAATCCGGTATTAGGCAACGCCAAATGCAAATGAAGTAGCTCCGTACCTACATGAGCACCGGAAAATAGGTATTAGAACATATATCAAGCAGTTACTGATTCTAGAGCAGGTATGTCCTGAATGTCGGGTAATGGACGGTATTTCGACATCGTTTCAAATGAGCTTATACGGTGATAAGCGTGTAATTGATACCAACTGTGTTTCAAATTATTAGGTACTTGTTTAAGCACGTGTTTTGTGTTTCAACGGACCTGCACTGAATTGGAAAATAATATTTGTCAGTTTTTTTTTATCAGTTGATTTCTGTCGATTAGTTGCGATATTTTTTGGCGAAAATTATTCTTTTGCAATGCGGCACACAGAGCTTACTAAGCACACGCTTTATTTAAGAATATAGAGTGCGTCGTTCCTAGCTGATAACTTTCTTTGACCGACTCGAATCAATATCGATCCAGTGCTTCAATGATAGGTACCTACTAACTAAATACACCTATTTAACTAAATAAAGAGAATTAATCGAAGGCTTTTTACAACCAAGCCAAAACTGCTTCGTTGGTCTAGTGGTCGGAAGTACTGCTGAGCATGACCTGGGTTAGATTCCCAGGTCGGGCAAAGCGTTATTGGTTTTATTTTTCTGGAATTTCTTAGTACCAGCGCGGAGTCTGGATTCCTGCCAGGTTGATGGCAATAGGGTTTCCCTTATTATATGGGACTTAAACATAACTGGCAAGATGTAGGTACACCTCTGCCCAACCCTTCGGGGAAATAAGGCGTGATGTTATGTTAGTTACCTATAAAGTCGTGATTGTGTGTTGTGTACCATAGTAGATAATAGGAAGTGCCTACATAAATCATATTAAAATCATCCGGAACGTTTAGGCAAGGTGTGTCAACTGCCAGGTGTGACCCACACAAACAGCTGAATCACCCACTCACATTCGCTATAAAATAAATCGCACCCCTTACCGCTAAGCACGTGTTATCTCCAACCTTGTGTGCTCACCTTGACCTCAGCTTGGCTAGTGACTAGGCAATGGACACTGATGTATGCTACTGCAGTCTTTGAGGTAGATATTAAAGGAAATTAAAGTTGAGAACTTTTCTTTATTCTTTCTGCAGCTGTTTGCGTAAGGGTCATATTCCCACGGCACCATTTGATTCAGCGTGGATAAGGTTAAGGTGGGTGGTGTGGGTAAGGTTTTTTCAACTGACATTATGGTTGCGAACATGTTATAATTTCTAATCGTTCAGCATTTTGACAAGTCACTAATTAATTATTTTGTTTAAAATTAATATGACATCAAGCTTTGTTTCCCCGAAAGTTTGGGTAGAGGTTACTTAGAGTACCTACAGCCAAATTTCACCAGTTAAGTTTAATTCCCATGTGGCGTGGCATGAGCTTATTACCATTAACCGGGTACGAATCCAGACTTCGGGCTGCAACTGACAAACTCCAGATAGGAAAACTCAATGACACTGTCCGACCTGGTAATCGAACCCTGGGCCTATAATACCTACCCGCTCAGCAGTAGCGCTTACGACCAACTAGGTAGTAATTTGAACATTGAGGGAAAGAGGAGGTCTGCAATTGCAGACTTTTTTCTATATCTGATTGTAAATCTGACGACTTTTATAGTATGTTTCAGTGAAATAATTATATTAAGTCCCTGATTAAAGTACCAAAAGTTTCACTACTTGTGATGTTATGCGCTTTAGACAACGTAAACGCTTTGATTATGGTTATATTTAGTATCGAAAGGTATAGACAAAGCTTCTGCAAGTTAGTCCTACCATTGCAATATTTACAATACAAATAAATTACAAATTGGGTTTACAAAATACATTACGATATTTCTATCTATTTCATGTTTGCTACGTAGATTGTTGTTAGACCAGCGCTAAATGAAATGTCTATGTTTAAAATTAAGTTGTCAAGCGTATGCAATTACAGTTATAAACGAGACTAGGTTTAGCTTAGCGACTTTACTTGGGTAAATTTAAGGAACGGACGGATTTAAGGACGTAAAATTAAGGATTATATCTTAACATTTTTAAACTTTTAAATTCTAAATATGGTATTACGTTTATCGTAAGAAATTCCCAGTAGGAATGGCATGTGCCACTGACAAGTTATATTCATATTATGTACTAGTCTATTATTGGCAGCATATTATTGTTTATGGACACTTCCGTTTCATTTCTTAGTTCGTTCTTCCATAACTTTGTTTTCAAATCTTTAACCCAGACCCATTAGAACTGCAGCTTTATTTTCTGATACTGGATAATATTCCAACATCATAATAAAACAAATAAACAGACGAATCTAGAAACAGCATCAACACTGGGTAAGGTATCAAAGGGTCAGAGCAATCGACTCCGGCGCAAAGTTCCGTGAGTTGTAGCCGGCTCGCCTCGCCCCCGTTCATATCGCAAACGTAGCAGAACTGGGACAAAACTGACATATTATTTCTATTTAGAGATATTTATTTATCAGATTTGATCGTGAACGAATCTTGCAATCAAAATTGAAACTATTACTTTTCCTATTTTGGCAGTAAGCATTAATGGTTTGTTGGCTTTATAAGACATGTACCTATAACTTTCCAGCTCACATTCATACTAGAAGTATTCGCATAAAACGCGAGGTAAAATTATTATAGGAATCTCCTGCAAAATGTGCCTAGTTATCCAAAACTATATTTCACTACCCCATCATTCTTAAGATTCCTCTAACATTGTTAAATTTTTTTTATGTCTTTCCTTATTAAGAAAGTCTTTTCTGTCAACTTATTTCGCATAAAATAATTTATCTGTTAGTAATATTTTCTATCTCTTTAATTCCAGGTGCTGCTTTCAGCAAGCAGTCTATCAACATCCAAAGAAGTAGCAGACAAATCGAAAGTATCCAAACTCCTTATTGTTGAGGGAATCAAAAATGAGGCAGTTTCTGACAAGGGAGTGAAGAGACACATCCCAGCTTACGGCTATGGAGGTCACTCTATCGGCTTCTCTTCACCAGCTATTGGACTGGGCCACTCTATCGGAATAGGCCACTCAGTTGGCCTTGGCCACTCTATTGGATTATCCGGACCCGGTATTGGAATATCTTCGGGTGGTATCGGATTAGGCGGAGCCGGTATTGGAATAGGTGGCGGCAGTATTGGAATAGGTGGCGGTAGTATTGGAATAGGCGGCGGCAGTTTTGGAGTAGGCGGCGGCAGTATTGGAATAGGCAGTGGCGGTTTTGGAGGAGGAATTGCGGCAGGACCTGCCATCGCAGTTGGTGGTCCAGCTATCGCCGCGGGAGCTCCTGTTGCAGTAGCTGCTGCTCCCGCAGCAGTACAAACGTCCGTTAGCATACAACCTAACCCAGTAATCTTACGTCAGGAAGTACCTCGCTACATTACCAGAACCATCACGCGAGATGTGCAAGTACCAGTGCAAGTACCCGTCCCAGTCCCCGTCGACCGTCAAGTGCCGTATCCGGTAAGAGTCCCAGTACCTGTTCAGGTAGACAGACCTGTACCTTACCCCGTCGTACAAAAAGTCCCCGTGGAGGTCACAAGGCAAGTGCCTGTGTACTATGAGAGGAAAGTGCCATATCCCGTCAGGGTTCCTGTAAATGTGCCTGTTCCGTACCCTGTGACTGTGGAGAGGCACGTGCCTGTTGACAGGCCCGTATACGTTGACCGTCAAGTCCCGGTGCCACAACCTGTCTACGTAGACCGCCCCGTCCCTGTTCAAGTACCCGTTCAAGTCGACAGGCCCGTGCCCGTGCCGCAACCCGTTGTGGTTGACAGGCCTGTCCCTGTGCCCCAACCTGTTGTCGTTGAGAGGAGAGTCCCTGTGCCTGCGGTAGCTGCTGTGCAAGCTGTTTCCGCGGTCCCCGTTGCTATTGGCGGTGGTTCTATAGTTTCCGGTGGAATTGGAGGCGGGGGAATTAGTATTGGAGGCGGCGGAATTGGTATTGGAGGCGGTGGAATTGGTATTGGAGGCGGCGGGATTGGTATTGGAGGCGGTATTAGCGGTATCTCGGGAGGTTACGGAGGCATCTCGGGCGGCATAGGAAGTATTGGCATCTCGAGCGGGATCCCCATTTCCCATGGTTACGGCGGCGGCTACGGAGGCGGCTATGGTGTCTCATCAGGCGCCTATGGAGGAGGCTTCTCCAAGACCATTTCGTACAACTCCATTGGTCACCATTAATATGTTTTAACCAGTTGTATCACGTTGCATTATATTTTTGTAATTAAAGTTATTTTACCAGTGCCATGTGTTTCTTTTAAAACATATTATATTTGGTGATTTAAGATTATAATTATTTACTAAAATGAAGATTACGATTGATAATACAATGCAATGAAAAGCCGATATCAGTTTTAAGAATTTTAATGTAAAAACCACAAAATCGTTGTCATGAATACCCACTATGGAAACTCTTACAGATAAGAAAACACACAAAATATATTTAGAACATATTACTTAGAAGTGCTGTAAAATGCAGTTCAGTCAACATTTTGTGCAAAGATTAGAACTAAATTCATAAAACACAAAGAACTTGTCACACTTAAAGAATAATAGGCGTATAAAAGGACCATCATTAAAATCTATGGCACACACATTTACATTTTTTTTTCATATCTGGACGTTTAATGCTAGAAAATACTGCTTCGGTTATTGCTATACATTACTTTACACTTATTCTTACGTCTTTTTCATTATTGTACTAAGGTAAAAATAAGAATTACCGAATCGTTTTTATAATATATTTCCGAAGAATCACTTCCACACGTTTAACTAAAATTGGTAAAAAACCAACAACTTGAATTGCTTATACTGTGATCTCGAACAGCACTATTCTGTAAAGATCTGCACGTGACAACTAAGGTGAAGTGACCTTGAAGTCAACTGTCATTCCATCTAATGCTAGGGGTTGACACTTTTGACCGCTCAGTTCACCTACGTTTTTGCACTGTGACAATCGCAATACCCTCTGAAACATCCAGGCAATTAAATAGAAATAGGTACTATAAACTTGTTTTTGTAATTTAAGTTCCACATAATTATATTGATCCTGTATAGTTTCAGTTATATACACGTATTTTTTAGTTTGCGGCAACAGTTTGCTAGATAAACCACTATAAGGTGGAAGCGCCAGGGTAGCCCGCGAAATTCAAATTTTGTTACGTTTTTTGCAATTTGCAGGTCAGTATCAGGTTGTATGGTGATCTAAATATGATTCGCGGCCGTATCAAATAAGGCTTTTCAAAATCATAATCATTAGAATCAGCAATACAACTCCATAAGTTAGAATTGCCCTCAAATGTCATAATTTCATGAAATAGTCATTCTTTAGAGTAATATGAACTTATAGAAATGTATTGCTGATTTTAATGATTATGATTCTGTAAATCCATATTTGATACGGTCGCGAATCATATTTAGATCACCATACAACCTGACAGTGACCTGGAAATTGAAAAAAACGTAACAAAATTTGAATTTCGCGGGCTACCTTGGCGCTTCCACCTTAAGTTGGAAATGGCCGGGCCACACGACGCAGAAAAAATCTGATCATTCTGGATATTCTTGGCGTGGCAGCTGTCTAACTGGGATGGTTGAGTTGATATAAAAACGACACAGTGCAATTTTTACAGAATACATCGTCAGATGATTGTTATTGATAGTTCTTTTTACCCCATTGCTGGCTATTCTTGGTAATCTTCCAAAAATGAGGCCTGGGATTTAGGAATCTGTTTAATTTACCTTCAAAATATGACACATCGTTTGGTCGGGTTCATGGCGGAGCCCGGCGCACAGCGCCACGCGCGCGCGAACTCCGCACAGTTCTGCAGCGCGCCGCGCGCTCGGAACATCTGCGGAGAGTGCTCGTCTTCTAGGTCCGACTTTAAGGAGTCTTTTGTTGATACTCCACACCATAACTGCAAGACAGGTGGAACAGTTTATAAAATACGAAAAAGTTAAGTAAAAGTGGATCACATAATTCAGATATTTCCTTCTAATTTTAATGTTGGCTGGTAGACAAGTAGAGCTGGTAGACGAGCAGTGGTGGTCCAGTAGTAACTCCTGACTTACGAGCTGTAAATCGTGACTTCGAAGCCAGGCAAGCACTTAACTTTGTGTATTTAATTTTATCACCACTGCTCTCAAAACAGTGAAGGAATATTTCGTGAGAAAACCGGCATGTCATAGGACCAAAAACTCGAACATGTGTGACATCCACCAACCCACAAATAATTTCATCATTGATCCTTGAAATCAAATTCTAGAGCAGATATACTATCATAAACAGTAACTGAAGGGTGATGGACTATTCAGTTCAGCAGTAATTATACCGGCAAATATAATGTCATTAAATGAAAAGGATCCAGAAGGCGATGCGAATTTTGGAAAGTAGGTATTCCACAGAAAAAATCTTGACTATTTGAAAAAAATATGATCTATTTACGTTTCCATAGGACAAGAAGAACAGTTGCTCAGGAGTCATGTGTTCAAACCCCGGTAGTTTCGGTTCTGGTCCTCGTCTCTTCAGGTGATGCTTCAGAGCCGCCAGGGCTTCCCTCAAGCCACCGTTGTCTGCTATATTCTCTCCTAATGTCTTCTTACCGTCTACCTGTAGATTAAGACAAATTGTTTTTACACTTAGGAAACAGTCTCCTTTATTTGACTTTTTATTGAAGAACCAGCTGAACGTATCCGTTATACTATAAGTTATCTTTAAAATGTAGAGATTTAGGATATTTTTCCATGGTAGTTCCAGTGGTAGTATACTTAAGTACAATTAAATATATAGCATGGAGGTAATTCATACATAAAAACTTGACATTAACTTCACGTATTTCAGGAGGAGCCTAAAATGTTGCCCTGAGGATCCTCCGAACAAACTGTTTTTTTGTCCATAGTCACATAAAAATCAAGCAAAGTGGGGCCTAAAATGCTGCCTTGTGAAACTCCGAAAGGACAATATTTTGTGGTCAATTGAATTATGCGTACAATCAACACGCAAACGTTAGCAATGAATTTAGCATGTTATTCTAGACCGCCCAAAATTTCAACGCAGCGTTGAAATTTTTTCGTCGGTCATTAAAAATTTATGATGGAATTAAGTAAACTCACATGTGCATCCAACTCTGGGAGGTAATACCCGGAGTACTGTTCGATGAAGCATTGTGTCATGTTGACGAACGAGTCGATTGTGTTGTTGGACCACCAGGGCAGCATGTTTCCGTTCTTGTCGAACTGGCGACCTGTAAAGTGGGAAATGGTAGTATTAAAACTGGTTGTAAAATGGAGTTAAAATTGTTTAAGCACTTGATTGCATTGTTAGAGTCTGTTTGTAAGCCAGTGGGTATGTCAAAACCAGGTGAGTCGAGTCTGTACTTGTGAAAGCTGTTTTGGTCAATAAAATCGTCCTGAATTTATCAATTTAAAAAGAAAAAAGCATAATGTCGTTGATTCATTTTATTTATTTTATTCTAAAATCTATTACAATCGACAAGCAACAAACAAAATCACACAAGACTTAAAGAAATAAAAGTTTTTACCAAAGTTATCGAAGCCATGCGTTATTTCATGTCCAAGAACCGTTCCCAAAGAACCGTAGTTAAGTGAGCTAGACAAAATGAAAACGTTAAAGATACTTTAGATAATCTAGCTAAATGTAATAGTAAAGAACATACTTACTCGAGTCCTAAATCAAAGAAGGGATGTTGTAACATCACCATAGGGACAGCTATAGGAAACATTCAAGTATTAGATAAAGATACTCTACCAACACTGAAGCCAGAAAAGGAAACTCGGAAAATGTCTAATCTAATATTATATATACCAAATAGTCTACACAAATTCTAACCTTATTCACTTTGCTCAATCTCAATAGTAACTAATACCTACGCCTAAAAACGATGTCAAATTTAACTAATACACTCTTACAAATCTTCTTCATGTCATTGAAAATACTCACTTATAGTATTCTCTTGGAAAGTATGATATGCGTTGACTTCAGTAGGATCAGTTGCCCAAGTAAAGTTATTTCCTTCTCTAAACCTATTAAGAACTTTCTTGGTCTTCACTTGATTGATATTTATCATGTTCTCCAAATGTTTCTCAGGATCAACCTCAATGCCTTCATAATATTCTTCTAGTTTCCCTTCCTCTAGCAACCAGTCTGGGAACCCTATGAGAGTCTTCATTTCGATTATTTTCAGATATGTTGCTAGCTTTGTATTGTCGTCCATCCATTTTGCCTGGCCGACTAGGTGGGCTAAGGAGTTCTTTAGCTCGTCGATCATGATTATTATCTGTAATCATATTATTGGTATGGAAACGCTTTATTGTAAAGCAGGAGGCCTCTTTAGGCAAATCAACGTCACCCAGGAGCATCTGCCATAGGTACTAGAGGCATTGTAGGTACAAACTGGAATACAACTGATGTTGAACTTGATGTCAGAAACTGGCTGGTAGGAGTTCCCTGAAAGTCGTTTAGGGAAGTCCTACCAACCAATTTAGAATCAAACTCAAACGCATTTATTGCAAATAGAGCAATTACGGGCACTTTTGAATTGTCAAGGGGTCGGTCAGTCAAAAAGATGAAGCTGGTCAATTGAAGATGTACTTCTAGAAGTACATATTTTAGTGAAAGAGTTCGTCGACATCGTTTTGTAGAAGAAGGATGGAGATATAGAGAAGATTTAAATAACATTTCTTGCTAACTGCCTTCTTTCTTACCTTAGGCTTGGTGACATTGAAGAAGTGTGGATCAGCAATGCCGTAAGACACAGCCATACCCAACATATCATTGACAGCGTTGGCGCACTGCAGGCTGCGCGGGGGAATAGTCTCGTGCGCGTGACTCTGTTCGTACGCCCGTTGAAACAAGTCGCGCAACTCGGTCGTTGTATGAACTGACATTACTTCTACCACCTGAAAAAAAGTAGGTATAAGTGGTAGTTCAATGGAATCAGAAAACCATTCTGTAAATAGATCCGGTGATGTCGCTTAGTGTTATATTGTGTAAACAGGGTGGGAGGGCAAAAAAAGCTATTTAATACACTGTGACCGTTTAGTTATTTGCACGTATGTATGAAACAGGTGATTTTTTTTTGAGAACCAACGAAATACTTCTACGCTAGGGGCCTGGATTTACACAGCGTAGGCTTTTCTATGACTGAATTCGTGGTTAAAGTTTGCGCATCGATGTCCCACCACCCTATATTATTCTTTACCATCCGTGTGCCCGATGGCATTTCCCATTGACAAAAATAGGAACAGTTTCATAAAATTTCATCCTCTATTGTATTTTGGATGTATTTTCAAAATTCGTAACTGCATTTAATCTTTTTATTAAGTAGAGTATAATAGATTGAAAGGAGATAGATAAAGGAACAAAATGCTTTTATCCTACAGAACACAAGTGTGCTGTGATAAAATGTCAGTATTTTATCTATGAGCTTTAAGCGTAATTTATCCAATAAATAGTAAAATGTATACCCACCTTCACCCAAATATACAACTCCAGTATAACAGGCGGCGTCTTCGCAACATAGGCTGCCATCAACGACATGTACTTCAAATCAGGATCAGAAACCAGTATCTTATCCTTTTCGAAGTCCAGCGCAGTATTGCTGACGTTAAACAATCCTTCTAAATACTTCTTCCATATTGGTGAAGCTGTACCGTTATTGCTTTCGACTATTCCATCTGTGTGATTTTGTATTTCGTCTACTGTATATTCTGGTATACGTATGTAGTCATCATCGTCTATTTCTGTTGAATTGTCTGATTCTAGCTGAAAATATATATTAAGCAATATGCGAATACTTACTTCACTTTAACTTATCATCATCGCAAATTTCATGAAAAACTCTCTGATGATAAGGTATGGCAATAAATTTGTCGAAAATTAAAATTTTTTTGTGGAAAATATTTTTTTCTGTGGTTTTCTACGTAGCTATAAACCTGATTTGAATAAACTATCACATGAAACTTATTTCTTGTCATCGATTGTTCTATAGCACGTTTCACATGTCACACGCGAATACATATTGGACATTATAAAAAGCTGCTTCTAGTTCCATAATTATATATGTCCCATGTTATTAGCTGCTCTATTCAATTTATGGGAAATAGATAACGCTATATCGTTGATGCCACTATAGGTAAGTCATACCAGGAGTTCATTTAAAAGCTTACATAAATAATAGAAAGTGGGTCATAATCCACCACACGGGCCAAGTGCGGGATGGTGGACATTTATATATTTTATTGGATGCAACAAAAAGAAAAAATAACTTTATTTATAAGTATTGTTAAATGAGTCTCAAGAACTGGTGGAGTTCAAACATAATCAAATATTCAATTCGTGAATTCATCGTCTGCTGCCTGTCCCTGCCTCCACAACCCAGTTATTAGGTAATGCATTAAGGCTAGGCTATGCGGTGTCTATCGCTGAGTGAATTTAAGGTGTTTATTATGTAGATTATTAGAAATATTCCTTCTTCTCCGCAAAACTTGCACTCGTTGGATCATTGTATTACCAAAAACTATTAGTGAATCGCAAGTTTACACAAAGATACAGCTATGATTAAAAAGTATAAGAATATTCGCACGTACCTCGTAGATATCACTGTTTGTCGCATAATATTCATTGGCAGTCAGAATTATATTCTGATCTAGTTCAATTTCTGTTAATTTGGAACTGTTGACGGCATCTTCTTCCAAAACGAACAGTTTCATTAGCTCTGCATAAAATATCTTATGTACTTGAGCTATTTTCTCTTCATCAATGTCGGCTTTGTCACTGCGACGTTCGATCTTGTATAGTAAATTAGTTGTTTTACTTATAAAGCTTTTTAGATTGTTGAAGGTTTTTCTACCGTTGTGGCGTTTCCTTTCGGTATGTGTGCTGTAAATAAAGAATTACTTTCAATGAGTTCAGTAAAACCGGTTGAAGTGGCGGTGCTTGGAGGCCTATGTCTAGCAGAGGACATCTTTCGGGTGAAATAATTATGATATTAATGAAGTAAAATAATTATAATCTAAGCAATATATGACCTTTACCTATCTACAATCCCATATTTAATTAAGGAGCGTTTTAATTGAAACGAAAACAAATGTTTAGGTACGGTCAATCATACTTAAAAAAATGTCATCCTTTTGATTTCTGGAGTCATCAAAATCTACAAATCCATGTTAAACATCTGCACTTTTATGAAATCAAAGCCTAAAATACCCTTCTTACCTTGGAAAAGGATTAGTATTCTCAGGCGATCCCATAATAAGCCTGTACACAGAAGAATTCTTTGGATCCGTATAGATATCAAAACCTATGAGCACATCCATACCAATCTGCGTCTTTACCTTGATGACTGTGTCCAGCCAATCAAAAGTGTAAAGGGAATAGTCGAAATCTTCTGTCGCGTTTATAAACGTTGGGTATGCAGGGAGACCAAGCTTTTCTAGGATAGCTATCACTGGTTTTAAACCTCGTTTGTCTAGTGTCTCTGAAAGTAAAAGATAATTTAATTTAATAAGAGCTTTAGGCACTCTTCAAATAAACATACCCCGAAGAATTATCAAACTTAAGTGGTAGTGGGTAGGGCACATTGCTCTCAGAAAATATGGCTGATGAGACTGAAGAGTGCTGGAGTGGCGGCCGCGTACCGAAAGACGCAGCATTGGAAGGCCTCCCACAAGGTGGACTGATGACTTGGTGAAGTCCGCAAGAATCCGCTGGATGCGAGAAGCACAGAACCGTTCTAAGTGGCGGTGTTTGGTGGAGATCTATGTCCAGCAGTGGACATTTTTCGGCTGGAAACGATGATGTTGACTTCTTAAATAACTTATTTGAGGAGTAGATTGGATGTAAACACCGAAACAGTGCATAATAAATGAAGATTGATCGACGTTCAAGTCGAACTTTAAAACGTTTTATAACGTGTTTCAAACAATTAAAGGTCAACATTTGACCGAAGTGAGGGCAAGAGCTTCTCAACGAAAAACTATTTTGGGCACTAATTATAAATGTTTCCTTCGAAAACTCTCATACAAACATTTAGATTAGAATTTTTCAAAAGATTTATGACTGTTAAAGTATGAATGGTTACGCTCGATTTATATGGAGTTCGTTGACATTCCATTCGTAATAAAATATGTAGGTCCTTGGACCTTGGCCTTGAGCTGGCCTAGCGTAGTACGGAGTTTCAACGGAATAAGTGGCCAGCTTATACTGGTTTTGTAAAAACCTGTTTACGTGTGGACTACTGAAAATTTAACCCGAAACATTTCGTCAAAATTCTGAGTAGTAAGTCCTGCGAAGCTCACCCGTATTCATACACCCATTATACATATCTTTGGTCTGCTGCACAGCCTTGGGCTGGTGAGAGGTGTTTCTGTTGAGGAAGTCCCTCACGATGGAGTACACCTTGGTCTGCTTGTCTCGGAACCAGTCGTATGACCTGTACGCGTCAGGTCGTGGGTGGTCCGAGCCCCAGTTGCCGCATACGTACTGGGAGGTAAGAAGACAGTTATTTCAAAGAAGTTTTTGTAATCCTAACCTAATCTGTCTTAAGTTTCTGCCATTGCAAACAGGAATCAAATCACTTGTTGAGACATCTTGACAGAGTAGGTATGTACAGAGTTAAAATATTTTTTACTATTGGTACAAAAATGCTTTGCTCCTCTTCGGTATGAAAACCGCTATTTAGAGGGATTAAAGATGCTGCTTTGTACATTATAAAACTTAGTAAATACTATATTCAAAGCTTCTTAAAGATGATTCCCTCAATGTAGCCGGCGAAACTGAAAATTCCATACATTCTTTTGGCGCTGATTTACATTTTTTTTTTGACAAAAATTCGTTTACAATTTTATTTTATGAAAATCGAAATAATATTTGATGCAAATCGTTATATTTTCACGAAATAGTATTATTATTAGAATTTCTCGGGCTACATCGATGAATCCCTCTTAACTGCAGATGCTGTAAAAATTATTACCTGATAGAAGTTTTCACAAGGATTTGCACTCACGTCCATGGAGAGAGCGAGGTTTGCAGCTGAGCGCAGGCATTCTGTGCTCCTGCATATCTTTACTGGTTTCCTATTTATTGTTAATGCGTCTAAAACAATCGTTGGTAGTATTAGTTACTATTTGCAACATTATTTTTAGTATATGCGAATCCTGAATAAAGGTTGTTCAGAATAAGTAACTGAATCGATTCTTATAATTTTTACACCTTGCTAAATTTTTTCCCAAAAAAGTTTTGCAAGTGTGATGGAAAATGTTATCACTAGTTAATTACAATACAATCGCCGTACGGTTAGGTACCTACTACCTAATTATTATCAATGAGCACAATACGACGCTGGATGGCGTGCCGCGTGGTGACCATGTTTGTGTAGACAGCTTATAACTTTGTGATTTTTCATGATACAGTTTTGAAATTTTGTACATACATTCTTTACACAGAAATACTACGTGTTTCGGGTTTCGCATGTACTAAAACTAGGGTTGTAATCCCATATACTTTGGGGGAGTTAGTCTGTTTTGCTTTTTTAAACCAAACCGTGGTTTCAATTTAAAGAATTGCATTAGACTGAGTATCTTTCTGTGTTTAATGGGTTTAAGTAAGATAAAAAATTATAAGATCAATAAATTGCTATAAATATTCGGTATATAAATAATAATGAAACTGAGAGCCATTTTCAGCAAATAAAATATGAATTATTACATGAATATAAACAGCAGACCAAACAAAATAAAAAGTAAATTCCATGTCCTAATAATAGCAATTACTCATAAAAAATCATCGACATACTATTACAAGGTCAAAGTATCAAAAATAATTATCTACTAAAAATAGATTAAACTCTGTCTTTCAAAAATACAAAACGACTTAGGTAACGTATTTACAGAAGAAAATACAACTTAAGTAGTTTGTTGTTAAATCTAGAGTCGAATTTATAGCAATAATGTTGCCTATGTTTCTTCATACTTCAACAAAACCAAGAAAGAGCCTTTAGTTCAAAAACAACATTCATCGACTAAGTACAAAATAACAAAGATTTTCCGAATTAAAGCCCAAGTTATAGTAGAAATTCTAGTACTTGACCATTTCTAGGTGTTATCACCCGTATGTTTGCACTTTTTGCGCTCTTTATTTACATATAAAGGTAGTTTGGAATGATTTACAAAATGCACCAAATGCTTGCTTGTTATATAAGACTAGATGCTTTGGCCTACTTTTAATAACATAATGAATGACGAGGGAGCATGAAATGCCATAAAAAGGAGTAACCTTCATATAAAGTGTGTGTTCCCTGAAGATAGTTTGCCCTTTCACATTAAATATCTGGATGACCGAGCTTTGCACGGTTTTTGTTTTGTTTGGCGTTTATATATGTATATTTTTTATTTTATTTAAGTATATACAAGAATTGCTTGTTTAAAGGTATGTATTATATAACAGAATGTTAATTTGGTACTCTAAGAGCCGATATTTGATTGCTAATTGCTGTCATTTGTAGATCTTTGACAGTCGTTACGGGTAGTCAGAAGGCAGATGTTGATATTTGACTGATCTTAATATAGTCTACATGAGGTCTACATTATAATTATCTATGTATATTTACTAGTGCTTGTCCAGTGGTCGAAATTCGACGATAATTCATTTAAATATATTTCTGCACTCCTTCTTTGTATAAAAGCCGTGTCAAATTTCAAATTCCTGCGTCCGCGTGATTTCGTATAAACGGGGTACAAAATTTTTGCTTCACGTATTAATATCTAGATATATCTATCTATCGGAAAGGAATGGTCCCAACAACACTCAAGTTTTCTTTTTGTGTGACCACTTCATGCTTGGTAGACAGTTTCTGGCACAGAACTTGAAACTTGTATCATAGATAAGTAGGTATCGCATAAGTAATCTTCAGTATAATGCAGTTAAATGGCAAGTTCTTTCATTTTCAGTACCTAATATGCATCTCGTATTTGTTTACAGTCTAGACCAGGACAATGGTTAATCTTCGCGTCGCAATTCATCTACTAAATGAATGCATCCGTTTTGTGGTTGATGAGTGTTGCATTTACACACTTTACCTAGTACTTCAGTTAGGTACAGTTGACTTCGTAATTGCATCAGCCTAAGGTTCACTTGCACTTCATAAAGCAACAACGTCTTTTTTTCCATATTTTTCATTGTGGCAGTGAGATAGTTTGAACCTTAGTGAAGCTTCAATTTATTGGGAATTGTTTTCAAAAGTCAAGAAGCAATTACGAGGTCGACTGATATAGTATAATCAGCCTATAATGTTCCCACTGCTGGGACACAGGCCTACTCTCTATGAGAGGGAGTGGGCCGTAATACACCACGCGGACCCAGTGCGGGTTGGTAAATGTAACATGGCCACGTATTTTTAGTTTTAGTTAAGTATCCTCATGATGGTTTCCTTCACCGTTTTGAAAGCAGCAGTGATGAAATAATTTACATAAAGTGCCTGTTTGGGTTCGGACCTACGACCACCATGTAACACACCTACCTCACCTTAGCTCTTCGACTGTACTTTATTCTCTGGTATTTTTTACCTATTGGACCAACGACTTAAGGTCACTGAGAATTCGAATTTTCTTTTTTATGATTCTGACTTATTTCAACTGGGTTTAAATAGTATTATAACTACGATATACTCACATAAAATAGTAATAATTATAAAAGCTATCAGTAACAGGATTAATATTATTATAATGATCATGAACGGTAGTCTCTTCTTATATTTTCTTCTAAATCTGAAAAGAAAAAGAAGTTTTTCTATTTATCTGCTAGACCTACTTACTTGAGGATCTTGGTCCAAGTGGGAATTGCGTGACACACTAACAGTAGGAATGGCTTTCATATTGACAGTTCAACAACATTCATTGCCTTATTTACGTTGTTGAGCAGACACAATTTTCGAACATATGAAGCAATGGATTGGCAATATCCTTCAAAATGATTAAGACTATGATCGATAGTGTGTTACGTAATGAGGGTGTTCATGAATATTCAAGCCACCAGTTGGCGCCACTTTGACAAGAGGTCTTCAAGTTCGACAATGAACTTAAAATATTTGATGTCATTCGTTTCATTCTTTCGTTCACCATTCAGTCCGTAGGCGCTTTGACACTTTTGACAGGTGCCCGGACCTGACGTCTCAATGCTGCCACCTAGTGAACGCCATTTCAGAACACCCTCATTAGGTTGCAGGTTTAGACAGTAAGTTAGTAACCGCTGGATGGACGTAACTGGACGGTCCAGTGCGGCCAGTTTCGTCCGTCGCCATACTGTAGAGAGTCGTTATTCGTTTGATTTGCAATGCTAAATCCATTTGTCACTAAATGATGATAGTTTTTTAGAAAAGAAAATAATAATAAACGTTTATTGTCTCCATCACGCTAATTGCGTACCTTACGATTAATCATAATCTGTTTCGTTTTGAAACAGATGGCTAAACCATTGCTTCATATGTTCGAAAAATGTGTCTGCTCAACAAGGTAAATAACGCAATGAATATAATATTGTTGAACGGTCAAAATGAAACCGATTATGATTAATCGCGTGTTACGCAATTAGAGTGCTGTTTTATAGATGGAGTAGTAAGTAGGTACAGTCACGAAAAGAAATAAGTAACCAGGGTAGTCGTCGGATATAGTTGAAGTTTAGTAATATACCGATGGATATTTTTGAAAAAATAGAAAACAAACAGTTCATTGATCTATTTTTTTTTTAAATTATTACTAAATGGGCCCGCTCTTGACCTCGATCACGCCTGATGGAAAGCGATTGATGAGGTCTATGATGGATCAGCGTGCCCAGAAAATGCCTGTTTACGATTGTTCTAGGCACTGGTGGCCACATCGTCGAAACACAGTAAGCTGCTTGACGCCGGACGCCGGTGGGAGGGTGGTCGCGACCCAGGCGGGCGTTAGCCCTACCACCGCAAGGAAAGAATTGGCCAGTCACCAAGGTATTGTGTGTGACTGTCCAGGATGCGCCGAGCGCTCGGTTCATTCGAGTTACTGGCAAATTGCGCTACCCGACGAGGCTTCTTCATGCATCCATTCGAAAACATCCATCCATTTCTTACTAAACTTCAACAATATCCGACCGATCGATGGTTTAATGTAATTAATAGAAAACAAACCGTTCATTTTACAAGTTTAATTTAATTCGAAAACATTCATCGGTTCCCACTAAACATCAACTATATCCGAGGACCTTGGTTACTTATTTCTTTTGGTGACCGTACATAACTACGAGTATATACACAAAACCATAATACCTGGAAGCGTAAAGATCAACCGTCAGCATTAAGCTTAGGCTCCCTAGAGGGTTGCTAAGCGCTGGTTTGGAGCTTTTACCCTGAGCTTTAACTCACCTGGATGTTCTGGATCCGACAGCTATTAGATACCCTGACTCTCTCAGGTCATTGCCGTTCTTCAGCGGAGGAGTGTTGGGCTTCGCGCTGCTGGCCGCGCCTGTGGAAGAAACATTTCGGTAATTTTATGACGTAGACGTGGCGCTAAGTATAAAAATAAATAGTTTATTCACACATTTGGCCGTCAAAATCAACCGTATCAAAAGAGATACCGCGGCCCCTGGCACACAGGCAACTGAGGGAACACGGGTGGGTTTTAGTCAGTAAAAGTCTGACACGCCCTCCCACTCCACCCAGAGCGGGAGAAGTTATTAGATGATTTCCCACCCAAAAAAAAAAACCGTGTGGGTGGTACCAGCGATTGTTGTAGTCATAAATTCGATGCAAAATTACGTTACGTTTGCGTCGCGAATTTGCGCTAGGATGTTACCTAGTGGGCCTAGGAATCCTTCAAACGTTTGCTAACTACAATAGGACAGATCCCTGTCTTCCTGAATTTGTCTATGAAGTAGGTATGTAAATAAGAAAGCTAAACTTTACATACATACATTATATGAAGTCCACGCTAATATTTGTTCCGACTCACTGTTCAGAAATATGGTGACCATCGTTTTTGTTAAATGCACAAAGAAACGGTGAACTATCGTTAAAACCATGTAAAGAACAAGAGATTATTTAACACAACGAGCGATGTCAGCGCGACATATTGTCAGACTAATCTAGTTAGACCAATATTGTTCTATCCTAGATCATAATAATAATAGTACGGGCCAACTGTTAAAGTGTAAAACGTAGCGCACATTAGGGCAGGACGCACTGTATTGTAAAACATCCTTGTGTCGTACATTCTGTTTTAAATAGGTATGAGGCACATGACGTAAGGTCACATCCCGAATAGAAAAGGGAGGATCTTCTTCCGAGTGTCATGTTTGGAGGTCAACTGCCCGACGACTATTGCTGTCGGGACGTTTTTTTTTAAAAAAAATATTGGCGCGTTAAGCTCTGTTTGCACGATGCAGGAATTTTGTGTGACGTCAGTGTGATAGTTCGCATGTATAAAGTGTCGTACGTAGGCACGCAGTAGAGCGCCTTTTTGTATAGCAATGCGATGCGCTGCGGTTTTCATGTGCGCCAGCCTTACGACATACGAATTTATAGCTTCGTGTTATTGCTCTAAGTGGTCGTCTTCTTAAAATAATTTCATAATTGCCTTTACGACATTGAAATAATAAGTACTTTACTGAATATTAAAGAAGAGTTTTCTAAAAGTAGGTAACTTACCTGTAACGGAGATGTATTAATTAATTAACTCCACCTATCATAATAATTTCAAATCTAATCTAATTAAAATTAAATTAACGATAATAAAATAAAAACAATACGCGTGTCATCTGATTCGCATTTTAGACAATTCTAAATTCGAAAACTTGCCCGCCGTATTTTTTTATTCAGACGCGATCTGGGTCCCTTCTCAATAGGTGTAAAAAGAAATTAATTACGTTTTTGAGTGAAAAGCAACGTTATGGAAATCAATATTTAATGAACGTAAGGTAATTTAATTGTTAAAAAGTGTCTACTTAATTATTTTCGTAGATGTTTTTTGTGGATGCAATCGATTCGTAAATCTTGATCGCGAAAAAGTTAACACTGGTTTTAATTGCTCAAAGTAAGAACGCAACGCCGTAAAAGAAAAAGAAAAAAACGTTTGCTTTTTTATTTACGTAATGGCTTCAGAATAATTTAATTCGATTGAAGTGGTCAGTGTTTTATTATAGTAGCGGTCTTAAATCTTTGATCAACGATCTGTAATGTTATGGTGCGGTTTATTTATATTTTAATTTAAGATTATTGTTTGGTTTCCATTATGTACTTTCTTTTTTATTGTCAATTCAAATAAACTGGTACATACGGCTACACATCAAGCTATACATTTCTAGTATAAGCTGATCTCGCATTGTATAGGATTTCCGTACAGTGCGAAATCAGCGTAAACTGGAAATGAATAGCTTGATGTGTAGCCGTGTGTACACGGATTTTTATAAATAAAATAATAGTTTAAAAAACTAAAAACACGCTTTAAAAACCAAACTAAAAAGAAGAAAATAATTTAAATGATAAATGATAAATGATTTTATTTCTGTAAGTAGGTTTGTACAAACACTTTTACACGTCAATCATATTTTTTTTTTTTTAACTAGATGAGGTCGGCGTTTCCTATCTGACTACTCTGAGAAGAAATTTAATTTAATTTAATTCAATTAAAAAGCGTGGGGTGCTTTTTGAAGTATTTTTATTATAAATTAATGTCAAGCACCCCACGCTTTTTAATTGAATTAAATTATTTTCTTCTTTTTAGTTTGGTTTTTAAAGCGTGTTTTTAGTTTTTTAAACTATTATTTATTTTCAATTTTTTAGTTCTGCTAACTACAAAAACGTGTTTTTTTATATTATTAAATTATTGAATTGTCATCGGTCCTCGATAAGTTTACAAAGTTTCAATGAAATCTGACTGTTTAGGGTGGGTCAAAATCGCGCTCTAAGGAGTCGGTTACATACAAACAAACAAACAAACATACAAGTGAAGCTAATAATAACAAATTACCCACGGAGAGTTACATACTGACATACTGACATACAAGTGAAGCTAATATAAAGCGTGTAAAAAGTAGAAGTACGTATTGTCTTTGGCACAATTAATATCGTCGTAAGTTCGTAAATGCTTAATAGGTACAAAGCTTACCTTGAATACTTGCAATGTTTCAGTATAAAAATATGTTTTAAGTTATTCAGCTGGTCAAGTAGGTACGTTGGACGTAGGAACTAGATAAAATCTTTCTGGCTAGGCTATTCAAATGATTTACGATAGCTAAAACGAAAGCTATGTTAACCAACAATGGCTCTAGCTGCCGAATTCTACAAAACGTTTACATATTTAGGTGAAAGACGTACGATGTTTAAAATCAAAATTAAATATATTTTGGAAAGCTATTGTTTGACCTTGCTGGTCTAGTGGTCACAAGTGTTACTGCAGCTGGGTCCTGGGTGGGATCCCTTGTGCAGTCAAAGTGGTTATTTCCATTAAGAATATTTCAGTAGTAGAGACAATGAAGATATTATTATGGTTAGAAAGGGGTGACTATAGAGATGACGACTCAAAGAAAAGTATGTAAGTATTCACCATGACATTTTTATCGTCTTACACAGGCAGCCCACTTCATGTATCCAACGACTTCTAATCATTTATAAATTAAAAAATATTTATGAACATAATTATGATTATCTATCTTTAAATATATACAAATAAATCCCTATTTCCCTTGGTCATGGCATTACACTTGAACGGCTAGACTCATTTTGTTAATTCTTTTTTTTGTTGTTTGTTATTGTCAGGAAAAGGTTTATGAAAGAAAACATCAAGAAGGTTGCGCGTAACATTAGAAAATTTAAGAAAAATTAACCCCATATTAAATTTTCTAATAATAGGTATACCAATTATATTCATAGTTAAGACAAGACAACGTCTGTCGGGTCAGCTAGTAAAAAAAAATAAAATCATACAATAAGACGCATGACGTAGTTTGAAACAGTTGTTATGGAGATGGAATTAATGATGGAATGTAATGGAGATGCAATCCTTTTACCATTGGATACGTAAACATTTTTATCAGGGTGTTTCATAATTCTAAAGCATTATACATTTTTCTTTGCATCTTGTATAATAATAGTAATAGTTAATGGTAACATTTTTGAAATCGCGCCTAGAAGTATTTTATATCGGATACTTTGACTGGACCACCTTTGTAAGACGACTAAAATGTCACGATGTATATATATCAAGTATATTCAACTAAACAGACAGCTGTGCTGCTGAGGAGTTTCTTGCGTCACTTCTTCTTCCCAGTTAAAGCACTAGGAAGTGGTGAAGGGTGGGCGTTTTGGGGGGACTGTCTTATGTATTTTGACGTTCGAAAAGTGCTGATTTTCAGCCTAATTTGAATAAATGACTTTTGATTTTGATTTAATATGGAAGAAAACGACATGTTATGCCGACCCCAAATAAATATGGATAAGGGCTGGAGAATGGTGATGAATGTCTCAGTAGTAGTACAGAGTTCCATAATACGCTCTCCGATATCGAAGTCCTTCGTACGTCTTCGTATCTCGACGTTTCGAACTCGGTCTATTAGACTAATAAATACCAAGCATGAAACGCTCCATGGCTCTTTGTGCAACTCTCAGCCTGTACACAGCCTACCACGTTACCGTCACAACTGAATACACTAGTTATGGAAGCAGTACTTCAGACATTGTGGAATTTAGGCTGATCTCAAAAGGTCTTCCAGTTTTCTAAATGCGGCCCACCCAAGCTGTGTTCTTCTCGATGTCTCTGTTTGTTGATGCTCTTTGACAAAATAAAGAATATGAGCAAGATAGACATACCGGTCAACATCTCCAAGATTTCATTTCCGACTATAATATTAGCAATAGACTGGTGTATTTCATGGGTCATGAAGTAAATGTGAGTGTTCTATACCTACCTATCTAGGAAGTACTTATTAGTTATGACAAGTTTAAATATGCGTTATGACATGTAGTAGCACGGTAGATCATCATAACATGCTTTGTTAGTCTACAATCACCAAAAGCATTATTAAAATTTTTCTTTTTTCCCAACCTGTTTTTTCTTCTTGGTAAGAGACACTGACTCATCTTGATCTCTAATTTTTCTATAATCAACTCATTCTTTTTTTTGGTCTTTTTCCATTTCTATAGCTGCCACTTCTTTCTTCCTAGGAGCCCATTCTAACGGTGATGCCATGTTGTGTTAAGTGTTGTGTGTGATGTGTTATTTAAAGGAATATGTATACCCCTCTAATACCGGAACGACGTAAGATATCATAGAAGTGTTTGATTTCCTCGATTATGTATGAAGTAATATGTGATGAAAAATATATTTTTTATAATTTTATTTCAATTATTAAACTATAATTATATAATAACTAAAACTCATTCGAAAGAGCAGTCCATCGATTAATAAATATTCGATGAATCGTTCAGTCGAAGTAGCGTTTGGCGATAAAAGGTTGCTTCGCAATAAATTCCATTCGAGCAATAGTTCAGTCGACTTTCCATTAATCGGACATATGACTCTCGAAGTTAAGTTACGGACCCTGATTGTAGACATATGATTATTGTTAGTGCAACTATGCAAGGAATAAAGAGGATTGACCAATTGTTACTTCATGGCAATTATAAAGCATACTTCACTGCCTATCCCATGCCCAGAACCATTGCCCATTTCTCTTGTTGTATTTTTTCTTAAATAATTAGCACTAACCAACGCGGCAGAAAATGTAGAACTACCACCAATTGTTAGTGCTGTTCTGCAGGTTTATCGCCTCTTACCAACATGTTTTCAACAGCATTTTTCTTCCAGACAAAGTGTTTCTCTTCTCTTCTATCTTAATTCTTTAAACCCCAATATAGTTGCCTAGAGGCTACGCAGATGATGATGAGCTAGTTAAGAGAATACTCATGTACAGTATGTGAGCTTAACTCAAAGTTAAGTTTTGTCCCAGCAAACCTTGGACCATGATGTTAGTTCTATTCATGTCATGTCTGTGTTTTTGGCGCTAAAACTCAAATTCAAAGCTTTTCTTTCAACTAAACCATATACAAGCACTTTTGAATAGTCAAGGTCCGAAAGTTGCCTATCCCAAAACGTAGATCACTATGGAGAAGAACAGACACGAGACTCCAACGACATTATTTTATATATTACAAAATCTTGGGTCCATTATAACTGAGAAGGAAAAGTAGTTTTAAATTCAACTGCTAGATAAAGTAAGTAGGTATACTCACGGGTCACCGAAGGGCCCATGACATCGCCCTCTTCCCCTGACCACGCGTTCATTTTTGAATTTTCTACTCCATTGATTCAGTACACGAACTTACAAGTTCCATTGTCAACTTTTAAAAATTCCTTATTTTTTTTTTGGAATTTCACATTATAAAGTTTTTTGAACTAACAACCTCATAAAAATACCACTTTTCAAAATATCTAATTCAGGAATTTTCTATCATTCGAAATGCACAGTTATTTTTATGTTTCAATGCGTATTATTCAAATTATTTTTCAATTTAACCGCCACCAAACACTGACATTCCGGGAAACAGTTATTCGTTTTGATTTAAATTCATTGCCTGTTACACTAGATAACTGTCGAACTAAATTTAAATAAGCCCGGTAATGTTCAGCAACCTACGAGTACGTGTACCGATCGTGATTGGTTGTAAGCCCGGCTACATTGCCTTGTGGTGGCGTTTAGCTTACTGAAAGCTCGCTATGCTACTGAAGCTTGTCTGTAGTTTCACTGAGGTGACCATGAGTTGGGTTATTGTTGGCTTTTGAAGATGTACAACTTATTTTGTTTGTCTGTATTTGTTGAAGTAAACAGGATAGCATTTACTTAGGGTGAATATGTTGAGTAGATGAATAATGAAATACTAAGTAGTCAATTATTTTATTCTGTAAGTGGGTTGTGGAGGTCAGAGGGGCAATTCTCGTAATTTTATGAAACGTTCACAGTCTGATCTCAGTCTCAATCTGTCAAAAATACCTCGAGTTTCCATACATTTTTGACAAGTTTTTGACATTTCGTTGTCGCCAAGATGATACTGCGATTAGATTTTGAACGTTTTTAATTACGAGAATTGGCCATCTGATCGCAGTCAGTCCACGTAAAATACTAGTACTCAGTAGCATCAGGTTAGACTGGAAGCCGACCCCGACATAGTTGGGAAAAGGCTAGGCAGATGATGATTGGTTTATTTTCTGAGGTTTGTTGCCTGGTGTGGTTTTCTATCAGCCACAAGACATAGAGTTACAGGACCTAGGCGAGATATTTTGTCGGCAGAAGGATGAGGTTAAACCATTTGATATCATGACTCCGTTGGTGCTTGTCAGCTTTATCTGATGATGATAATTGTTTGTTATGTTTCGCATTATTAAAACAACAGTTCAAAAACGGAATAATGCATAATTTGAAAGTTTTGTTCCTAGTTTTTTTTGACGATATAACTCTAACTTCGACATCAGAATAGAATTAACAACTGGTTTCCAGATATTCCCGACGGACCAACTTATCCTAACTTTCCCAAAAACCATGGCCCCATCCTACCCGGTTCACAGGACAGTGTGGTGATGTGCAGGCCAGCACGCGATCGCTAGTGATGTGCCACTCCGGTATCGATTCAACGACAATAAACCGATACCGTCTCTCATTCAATGCACGAAAGATCGCGTCGTACCTCTATTTACTCACAGAAGTCACAGTCACAGCATGCTTTTATTTTATTGTTTATTTTCATGCTTTCCTGGTATCAAGGTCGAGGGGCACTTAAGTGCGGGGGTTACGGTTCTTAAAGATGGTCGTAAATTTGAATGACTTCTGTAGGTCGTAGTGAATTTTTTTCTGCTTATGAGTTACTTTTTTCTCTGTGGAGCACTTTTAGGGATTAATCTATTGAGGCACGGCTCTTTACGTCCCATTCTTACGTCACGATTCTCCTATGAGAATTTGGAAGAAAGAAGAATATTTAAGGTTTTACGTGTTGAATGTGGATAACATGTGGATAAAGAATAACTAACCTAAAACTTCAGTTTTTTAACATAACAATAAACTAATATTTGAAAAATGTACTTAACTTCTGACGACATTACTTAACTGAAATCTGAATATGTTATAATATATAATTACTAGCTTCCGCCCGCGGCTTCACCCGCATGGAAGTCGGAAATTATCCCGCAGGAACGTACTACCCAAATAATAAGTATCCTATGTGTTAATCTAGGTTATAATCTATCTGTGTGCCAAATTTCATCCAAATCCGTTCAGCCGTTTTTGCGTGAAAGAGTAACAAACATCCATCCATACTTACAAACTTTCGCGTTTATAATATTAGTAGGATGATATACCTAACGATTAACAATATGTCAAAATACGTAAATTCAATTAAAATGGAAATTAATTCGATCGAAGAATTTAAAAATATTTCTTTTGATCTCGGATTTCAACTAATTTGTAATTTTTAACATACTTCTATAAACTTTAATTAGTCTTAACTGACTTAAACACGTCCAATCGTAATTTTAATTCAACAATGTCACCTAACAAGGGAAACTACGATACTACGAACGATACGAACTACGTCATACGCGGACTCGTTGTGTTTGGGTGTACGAAATAAAAAGATAAAAACAGTTAATCACATAGGATGACATGAGACTGGAATATTTTGTGGTTCTGAGTTTAATAGTTATTATCGATAAGTTGACGTACACTACCAAAAATAGATAGTTCTTTATTAAGGTCAATCCATTAACTAATTTTTTTTTATTGCTTCCTTAATTTAGTAGGTGGCTCTGTGAACTTTTTTTTAAGGCATAAGTTATCCTAGGGTACCTAGAACATCACTATTTCAGGTCGATAGTTTCACATGAATATTGCATACTTATTAAGTGATTAGGGTTTTTTGGTCAACCGCTTATCCTAGTAGGCCATTGAATCAGACGACCCAAAAAGGGGACCTACTTAGATACCAATTCTTGAAACTTAAAAACTGTAGCTTTGTTGTGAGACTTATTTAAAAACAAATCGTGTTCCTGATGGGATTTGCCATGTTTGGTATCTAATCTTTCGTGCAAAAACGAATGAATGGATTTAGATGAAATTTGGCACACAGATATTTTATAACCTGGATTAGTCGGCTGTAAATTACGAACTTCTGCATAAACTGTCATCCCTGTATGGGATGTTTTTTTTTTTAAACTTCGTTAGTGCTCACTCTTGGTATAGAAGGAACTTAATAAGTAAAGATGTATGATTCTAGACGCAGCAGTTTAGGGTGTGCGTGGTTTGTCAGTACTTAAATATCAGAATTGTATACAGGGTGGCAAGCACCCGCAAACTGAAACCATGAATTACGAAAATCTAAAAAATTAAAAAATTCCGAAGATTGCAGGTTCGTGTCCTGTCACGGTCGCCAGATTTCCAGTAAGCTCACGTACGCCCAGCGTTCGTCGCCGAATCTCTGGATGCTTTTATTATATTTATTTAATTATCTTTAGGAATGGTCAAATAAAAAACATGGTGTTTCATTGGGGTCGTTTTTAGAATGCACCACCACCTCTCCGCCCGTTTATTCACATCGTATCAATATGACAAGTGACGTTTCGTTCACAAACTTCAACACAGCACATGATTCTAGACCCGTAGCGTAGAAATATTTCGCAGGTTATTTTAAAAAAAGCTGCTGTTTCATAGAGTGCAATATCAAATGCATGAAACAGCTATTTTTTTTATCACCGTCACGAAAAACTTCAACGCATGGGGATTCAGAAACATGTGACTGTACACTGAATCAATGGTAACTGGTTTTACGTCGATGATGCCACCCTTAATAGTAGTACTTGCAACAAATAGAAAGAGAGAAAGAAGAAAAATGGATTTATTTGTCACAGAAACATGTACATATAAAAAGATGACATACTTAACATGATAACAACACAGATATTTTTATACATAGGCATTTTTTTTTTTTTTGGTTGGGAAATCATCAAATAACTTCTCCCGCTCTGGGTGGAGCGGGAGGGCGTGTCAGACTTTTACTGACTAAAACCCACCCGTGTTCCCTCAGTTGCCTATGTGCCAGGGGCCGCGGTATCTCTTTCGAACAACCCGCACCCCTGGCAGGCATCGGTCCTTGCGAACCCCACCTATTGGTGCTGACATCTCTTTGAGGCGCGCGTGGAACACAACGCGCCGTCGACCCGGGCTTGGTCCTTACCGGACAGCGAGCTACCCATTACTCGCCGTCCGCAAACCCGCGCCTACGGTGGCCGGGAATCAGCCTGGGATTCCCGACGCCCAGGGCTTCTCCCGCGGCGACTACGGCCGTGAGGGCGCATATACTGCCTCTCCCTCACGTGCGCCGCCTCCCTCTTTGCGAGCATTACTGCTTCGCAGAAGGAGGTGACGGCTAACCATTCACTCTCGCTCCGTACCATGGCCTGCACCAGGGCCGGACGCGAGAGATCGCCGCCGCCGATCGCCTCCACGAGGACACGGCGGTGCTCCGCCCAAGCCGGGCAGACCGCCACCGTATGCTCCACCGTGTCCTCAGGGCGATCTTTGCAATGGAAGCACCCGGGCGTTTCGTCCCGCCTTATACGAAACAGGAACCTCCCGAAACAACCGTGTCCGGTGAGGACCTGCGTTAGGCGGAAGGTGAGGACGCCATGCCGCCTTATACATAGGCATAAAGAGCATAAATAGTCGGCAGCTGCACGCCGTGACTGTGACAAGAAGGCTTCCACTCAGCATGGTCCTGTGCTATGGGACTCACAGCATAGCACATCCCACAAAAGGTTTCCCGAAAAAAGTTCTAAAGAAAATTTGACCAATAACATCCAAAAACTGTACTCATTACAACGGTAAAGTTGTAATGAGCATAACGTTCGAATGTTATCACGATAACAGCCAACCACCAACTTCAACCATATAAAATCCATTACATATTTACGTTATTCAGGTCCTTATGTATTCTAACGACTTCTCTGTGACCTAAGCTGTAGGTAAGCATGCTATGTTGGTACTCTGTCACTTGATTAATGACCACCCATCGGTACGGACCTGTCAATTAATAAAGTTTGACGAGCGGAAACGATGGTTGGTAGATATATCAAGGAGTTTTCAAGCCATTTTCGTCATTAGAGTAAATGGGGCAGAATACCAATGCAATTAGTGTAATAGCTTTTTACGAGTAAATGTTGACCAAGATTCTTATTAATCATTAGTTACTACTAGCCTATATGAGTTGATGGGTATAATCTGGTTTTACGCTGAATATATAAGATTGGTTGCTAAACCTGCCTAGCATTTTCCCCAACTACCTATATTTTTTGTAGTTTAACCGGATGCAGCTGAATATCAGTGTTTTACATGGAGCGACTGCCTCCCATTTCTTCCCGTGGGTGTCATAGAAGGCGACTAAGGGACTTACCAGAGAATGGGCAGCAGCGTTCTCTATGCATTTTACCACCATACTGCGATCGCCAACCCGCTTGCCAAACGTGGCGAGTTTTGAGGAGGCCTATGTCCAGCAGTGGACGTCTTTAGCTAAAATAATGATGATGATGACTGCCTCTCTGACCTCCACAATCCAGCTATTGGCTAAGACGATACCCCTTGGTAAGACTGGTTGTCAGACTTTCTGGCTTCTGACGACCCGTAACGACTGTCAAAGATCGACGAATGACCGACCAACGGCTTGACGTGCTTTCCGAGGCACGCATAGGTCTTGGTATGTAAAGATGTTCATCCATCCACGGACCGACCTCAGCAAGCGTAGCTTAACCTGTACGATCAACCGTTGCGGCCGTTATTACTTAGCCACGAGCCCCTCCCGCCCGCATAATATTAAATAGGTAATAAGACTTTTTTATCCCAGAAAATGTCAAAGAAAAAAAACTATTAAATGTATTACATGACTCAACTCTGAACAGGCTCCCTTTCCCACCGCATAATAAAACAACACCATTCAGTACTGATGAAAAAAAAACTTTATTTTGCACCACAACAACAATACGGACACGATCTCAACGCTTAAAGAAAAATATTTACACAACCAAGGACGTACGACATTGATTACCACCCATGACCATATCCGCCTCCGTACCCTCCGTATGAACCTCCGTAAGACCCAACCGACACGTACTTCTGTACCACCGGCTGCGCGTACGTCTGGACCACAGGCTGGGCCACCACGTGTTGGGCCACAGTTTGTACCACTGGGGCGGCGTGGACCACCGGTTGTGAGATCACTGGGGCTGCGTGGACCACTTGTTGTGCTACTTGTACTGGGTGCACGATCTGGAAGGTTGGATCAGTTAATGATGTGTAAACTTTTTAAATATAGAACCAAACATCGTTTGGGGTGTGAATGGGGTCATTGACTTGACCGCTTTATTTAGTTGAATTCTAGAAATGGTCTACAATACTACAAGTGGTAGCAGATATCTTTGAATATATTACATAACTCTCACATCATAGCGATCACTTCGATCATTGATCGAAGGATCACTTCCATCCGTCGACTTTAGTTTTTCCTTCTTCTCAATATGGCGTCTGGTTGACGCCATATTGGGAAAAAGAAAGAAAAAATGTCGGCCAACTATGTCAAGTGGGGTATCATTGAATAGGTCTTAAAAATGTATCTTCCTAAATTTTACTATAAAGATTGTTATTGCCTCCAACTGCATGAGATTGCTTATACTATTCAGTTTAATTTCCAAGTTTACTTGTTTTGCAAAATTAGAACGATGGTAAACACAAATATCAAAATAAACAAAGTACCAAGTTTGCGATTCACACGGAAGCTAGTAATTATGTTGATTAGCGGTAAACAAGGCAACCGCAAGAATGATTAAACGGAATATTTACGTTTGAAATTCACAATTGGTTTTCGTTTCGTAGCACTTGCTACGAGACGCGTAGCACGAGGAAATTGAAACTAGATTTTGCATAATGTTGAGTATGAGAAATAACTTTTAGCCTTTGGATAGTCATATTGATGACTGCTATCTGTTGCATGATTTTCGAGATGAGCTCTTACGTGCAAAGCATGCCACGACTAGGGAAAATAGCTGCTACAAAATATATTGTACAACTGTTATGAGGAGCTTATACATATTTAGCTGGACGATTGTTTTAGGGCGAGCATGCTGCATGGATAAGAGCTGACCCACCGTTAAAGGTGCAGTATGCACCATGGATTAAATAACTGCTATGAGACTGGATAACTAGGATAAATAAATGAATAAATTGCACCGACCGCAGACTCGATTAATCGAATGTACCTCATTATTTGCATATTAAGGCGTAAACCGGCAGAATTTATGCCTGCTTCAGATACAGGAAGCAAGAGCTGCCATAGGACGTGTAGTCGATAAATAATTGGTTTGATGATTGCTACATGATTTTTTAAGGTTGAATTCAGGCATTCATTGACTTCAAAAACCTTAAAACGCTCAAAAACCTTTTACAATAATTAAAGACACACCTACCAACATATAAGACACGGAACAGACAAAGATAAGTTGCGACGAGATGCGTATCTGATATCACTCACCTGCTGAAACGAAGCGTAGCTTGTGGCTGCTGGCTTGGCGACTGCAACTGGAGCCGCATGCACCACTGGCTGAGCTACTGCCACCGTTGGCTGGTGCACGAAGCTTACTGATGATAGTTGCTGCAATAAGCGAAAGATTCTGTTTACGTTTATTGTTTTGTTTAATTTTTTATTATTTATATCTGCTTGAGTTTAGTTACTATGTTTTGTTGGTATATGGACGTGTGCTAGCTGACATATGGCAAATAATTTAATTTTATGTTTTGTGTTTAGTAATGTTAATTTCATACATATTATTGTACAGAATCAAGTACTTCTAACTTAACAAACAGCTGTGCTGCTGGGGAGTTTTTTTTTGCGCCACTTCTTCCCAGCTAAACCACTAGGAAGTGGTGAAGGGCGGGCGTTTTGAGGGACCGTCTTATGTAATTTTGACGTTCAAAAAGTGCTGACTCTCAGCGTAGTTTGAATAAATGACTTTTGATTTGATTATGTGACTTATTTACAAGTAAGAGTAAGTAGTAAAAAAACATTACAAAGTGAAAAATAAATTTCGGCAGTCGGTGTCAAAAAAACCAAAATACAAAACCAAAGTCAGCCGACTTCCGAAATTAAAGTGTTTTTTTGTAAAAAACATATAAATGAGAATCAACAGTTTGCCGTTACTACGTATTCTGATCATCTTTAGATAACTAGTCTGAATCATGAATGTTTTGTGTCTCTGATTGCAAGGGATATCGACCTATGTTGTTCATTAGCATTCCACTATGTGAACTGGTTTTACAAAGAATGCAGACCCTGTCGGGCACAGCAAAGTAGTAAAGGGAAGATCGTTTTCTATAGAAATAGGAAAAACAATCAAAGTGGCATGGGACAACGACGCGACGCGCAAACTGAAATCATGAATTGTTTCTTTCGTAGGTTATTAAAAAACAACAACTGTTTCATAGAAAAATGCAATACCTATGCGTTCAAAATGTATGGAATAGTTTTTTTTTTAATAGCCGACGAACATTTTCAACGCACTGCATTGAGAATCATGTACTGTGTCCCTGTCACCCTGTATCTCTCAAATATTCTTCGTACTTATAACACAGTAAGCTCTAGATCTGCACTTACCGCAGGTGCGTGCCAATCGTCAATGTAGCCGCCGGGCCTGGGTTTGGCTGCCACCATCGACAAGATCGCGAAGAGGATCTGTGAACAATGGTTGCGTTGTGATAAATAGTTCAGAACGAGTGCTACTGTATACGTATGACCCAGTTCTGATTCCCTGGTGAGAGACGAAAGGTTGATGACTTCTTTTTTTTTGAGGTTGGCAGGATATTGTGTCAGATGTTTGATGTTAGTCAAGAAAAACGGTGTAGTTTGTATTTGTATTGGTGGACTAGTACGTCAGTAAAACCTTCTGATTTAAGACTTTAAGCCCTAAAACAAAGGACCTATAAGTACATTTTTCGGCAGCAACAATAAAAATCGGCCTAATGAGTGTCGGATCACGCACAATGAAAGGTTGCATTGTTGGGACGCAATATAGGACGATTTGTATATCTTTTATTTGCGTTAACTGGTATTGCATTAAATTAGAGAAACGTGGTATTCATAGGAAATGACAGAAATCTGCTTTATCATTTGATAAGTGATTGGGAAGACAGAATTTTGATTCAGACAAGAAATGGAGAAACTTGAATTTAATTTAAGTATTCAATTATGCTGTTCTTTATTTTAATAATTAAGGTGAATAAAAAGTGTTCTCATTAAATAAATTACTTCACACCGGTCTTTATTAAATTATGTCGTCCTAAAAAGACATCGTGACAACTTTCATATATTATTGCTTCGTGTAAGACAATCGATTTCTAATAAATATTTATAATAAAGTACCCTCTGTGGGCTAGAATCTACAAACATGAATAACTGATGGATTCTTCAAAGTGTTTCTTAAATTATTAACTTTTTTTGTCTATCTATTACTGTCACCTATGTACCTAGTTTATTGACTTTTATTAATTATTCTTTATGACATACGGACAAGTCATGTTATTTCAGAAATTATTAAAATATCAGAAACCCTTACTACAAAACAAGGTTTTATTTAAACCAGGTTTAAACTACCAAGCCAGTTTTTGAATTAAGAACCCAATATGTATAGAAATGCGGTTATTTTTACAACACTGCCACCTTAGTACGGAGCGAAGTTCTAATTTTTTTGTTAAGAACTTTATCCAAATCGAAATAAAGTTAGAAATGCAAAGACTGGCTAGAGCTATAGTTAGATCGCGTTTAGTAATAAGATGGCCTTTGTATCGCAATAATACAAAGGCCATCTTATTACTAAACAATTAATTAATTATTCTTCAAACATGACTTTGATATGAAAATGAGAATATTGTTTCTACTTGGGTGAAAACTTACAATACATTTTCCCATGATTACCAATCAGCGCTTCTTAAAAAATAATGAATAACTTGAATTAAGATAATATTTCAGCTTATTAAAATAAAATTACTTATTTTTTCTATAGAATCATTGCCTACTTTTTCTATTAATACCTATGACAGTTGACAACTGAAACAACGTCAAAGTGAATTTGTTTTTTTTTATCTCTGGAAAATATTTCACACTCATTTATGGTACGAGTATAGTTATAAAACCTCATCATATGAAGATAACACTAGAGTAACCCTTTAATAGGATGTTATTTTTTTTCGTCTTGGTTATTTTATTTTTTATAAAAACGTTGCCCCACACTAGGAATTTCTCCTGTATTGTGGGTGCGTTTACAAACATTTAAAATCACATACACAAACAGCCAGACCCGGAACAAGTACTTGTAGGTCATACAAATATTTGTTCCGTGCGGGACTCGAACCCGCGACACGCAACGCAGCAGTCAATCGCTTAACCACTGCGCTAAACGTGCCGTCAAGCCGTGGCAAGTCTAGCTTTTTGTTTACACGTGTTAGTTTAGTAAACAGGTCATCAGTTGACTTATTGGTAGGTGGGCATTGCCATGATAACCGGCATTCATAGCTGGAATAGATATGACTTATCTTCTTTTATTTCGCAAAAGTAATTCCAATGATTTTGGATGTACGGATTTCAAGGATTGGTAAAGCTGCCGTGCTTTCCCCGTCAAACTCTTTCCCAAGTAAGACATTTATTTAAAAAATAAGACATACAAAAAAAGTTTAGTTTAAAAGTTGTACTTACAAGGGCCCGCATGGTAGACTGTTACTACTGAACTAAGAATGTAGAGTGTGCAATTATGATCGCCTGCGCACCTTATATACTCAGACGGAATTTTCAGCCCATTCCGAATAGGGCTGACATCTTTAGTACCTAGGTACGTGACTGGACTTAGGTCTAAACCTAGCTTATGCATTATTGATAATTACCATAAATTGGCCTAACTTTTGTTAATAACCTCGGTTGAAGCCTACACTCTTCGCCTTATTAAGATGATTTGGTATATTTATGAGACAATTTAGAAGTGAAAAATTCTTTAGCGGCGTCGGATTTTTAGTTGGGGTAAAACTTATTGGTTCACGCCATTGACATGCTAATATTTACAAGTTAGCGTCACCGACATGCTAATGGGTTGTCTTTTTGTAAAGTTTCAAGTTTCCTCTTCTATCGGCAGTACCTACACATGTGGGATTACTGTGATCAGTTAGCTCAAAATGGTGTTTTTTTTCCTGTTTATAAATTCACAGATTTATTAAGTTGAAACGTTGTAAAGAGTGAGCCTCTTGTGCACATAAAGTGCGTATCAATGTAGATTAAAGTGGGCGCAATCAATAATCTGAGGATGTTGCATCGAAGTCCTCGTTATGATGGATGTGTTACCGGCCAAACCCAATTTCAGGCCAAACTAATTTGTCCTAGGCCAAACAGACTTATCCTACGCCTTTCAACCTACGCTCGCCGGCCGCTGACGCGGCGCCGCTCGCTTTGCTCGCTCGGCTCGCGCGCTTTTGGTCACAGTTCTAACCTAACCTAACCAGTAACTTAATAAACCAGTTTGGCCTGAAATCGGGTTTGGCCGGTAACAGATGCACTAAGGCGGCCCGCTAAATTCATCTTAGAGGATTGTATTGTTGATTTTAATGATTAAAATTTTGTACATACAAAAAATATGAGTTTTACGCTCGCGAATCATATTTTATTCAATACTAGCTTTTGCAAGCGGCTTCGCTCGCGTAGACGTCGGAAATGATCCCGTGGCAATGTACTACAGAGATAAAAAGTATCCTGTGTTAATCCAGGTTATAAACTATCTGTGTGTCAAATTTCATCCAAATTGTTGATCGAACTCCAAACCATTAAGCCATTTTTGCGCGATTGAGTAACAAATATCCAAACGTCTAAACATACAAACTTTCACATTTATAATATTAAGTAGAATTAGTAGAATATATATAGTAGGATACAGCCTAACAGTGATCCGCATCCTCCGTAAATAAGTAGTGGTTTTCTGTATCAACATTTTTAATTGGTGGATATGGTGGTAATAGGTTATAGGTAAATCGGGCTGTTGTCTGCAACTCCACGTCAAAGCGCGTATTTTGCGTACGGGTGGGAGAATCAGTTATTCGATCCACCCCAGCTCCTCGAGAAAGGCCAGCAACGCCATGGTGTTGCTGACAATCTCACGTAAGGTAGGTACCCTACGTGAGATTGTCAGCAACACCATTAACAGGCGGTTACAGGGCAAGATGCCTCGGTAACCCAGGTGGGTTACCGAGGCATCTTGCCCTGTAACCGCCCGGGTAGTTTAACAGCACATGAGCCGCTGTCTCGTCGTCCTCCATGCAGGCCCTGCACAGCGGACTGGCTCAGGTATGGTGGTAACAGACGTACCCAAACTTTATTTCTGAAAAGCCTCCTTTATGAATGCTGTTTTGAACTTTACAAGACAATTGCCAGTCGTTTTTATGTAGGTAGGCTATGGATCGATATTATGTTCTTGATGTGTTGTGTAACATTTTTTATTTATATAGGTTTGCTCAATGTTACCTATATGATTTTTTCCAAGATGCCCTTCATCTGTCTTTGGGTCGCGTGGAATTTATAATAATACGTTTTTTTTTATGAGCAAGTAGGTGAGATTGGTGAACTTTCATTAATTACCTTCGTGAGGGTTCGTGAATAAAGGATGCATTTTTAGGGTTCCCTAGTTAACAAGAAACCCTTACAGTCTTGCCTTGTCCGTTCGTCCGTCTGTCTGCAGCTAAGCTCCGACACTCTCAGTACGTATTGGCCTCAGATTATAAAACAAGTACTGGCAACACAGATCAGAATAATATATACTACTGGCAATATGTAATTTGACATCTACATATTATGTACAAATTAGTCACGCCGAAAAAGTGGTAAAATAACTCGCTTATCCTTATTCCTACCTCTTTCAATAATTTATAAAAATCACATTTATATTATTATAATACCCTCCTATCAAGTTATAAATCTATAAAATTAATAGAGTGTCAAAGATAACAACATAGTTTGAAATACTAACGATTTCCTATCGATAAAAATATTTGAACAAGTTAATATTTAATTTACGGAGTTATCATCGAATATTGATAGAGCCATAACATATTTTCGTGCCCATAAAAGTGATGAATGGTGAATTAATAAATTATCACTAAATGGGAATTCAAATAATTAATAATGTATGATTGAAACTGATCTTAAGGTATTGCCTAGCCTAGTGTGGAAGCCATACATCGTTAAAAAAAAGAATTCGGACTAGTTACAGATCATTCACATTAAACAACGTTTTCGCGATCCTTACCGTATCAGTCATTACGGCATTAGGTGACTAGAGCTTTAAACATAAGTCTCCTTAGCACTCCGATCCTAAGCTCTAAACGAAAGAAAACCTCATCATCATTGTCATCATTTCAGCTAAAAGACGTCCACTGCTGGACATAGGCCTCCCCCAAGCACTGCCAGTTCGACCGGTTCCGTGCTTCTCGCACTCAGCGGATTCTTTCGGCCTTCACCAGGTCATCGGCATGCCTTGTGGGAGGCCTTCCAACTCCACGTCTTCCAGTACGTGGTCGCCACTCCAGAATCTTTCGACTCCATCGGCCATCTGTTCTGCGAGCAATGTGCCCTGCCCACTGCCACTTAAGTTTGACAATTCTGCGGGCTATGTTGGTTACATTGAAAGAAAATATGCATTGGAATGATTATGGAAAGCATCTGTGATCTGGCTAGTACTTCGACCGGAGATATCTCTTTTTACCGCTTAAGAGAATGCAGCTGATCAAAACTTTGACATGATCCTTTAAATACTAGACCAAACCCACAGACGCCCTTATCATGTAGTCGCTTAATTTTTAAGTCTTAAAGCCCTGGCTGGAGGCCATAGTTTATTGAGGCAGCCACAGGCAAGTCCAAGTAAGCAGCCGAGAACCTGCAAGGTAGACCTGCAAGATACCATTCCCAAAAAAAGAGAAAGAAACATCCTGGCTTGTTTAGTTAAGTTTTGTTGTGTGGTTGTATCGGATGACCTGACTTGACATCTATAATGCCTACGTTTCTAAAACCTACATAGATTTTCCTAGACACTTGGTTATAAATCAACCTATTCTGACACAGACTTACAACTCGTACCACATGTAAAGCCCCTGATTATTGATAACAAACGTCGCTATGTCTACAAAAGTCGACGGCAACCTGTCTGCGACAAAACCTACATACTGGCAGGTCAGTAACCGGGCAATAAAACACATTAAGTATGAACAATGCTTGGATCAATATTAATAATGAGGTCGGCGCTATCTAGCATCTTCACTTAATAAGTTATTGGACTGTTTTGCATAACCATCTCTTGCCCACCACCTTTATGGACTAAGAGATTACATCAAGAGCAGGGGTTGCATGCAGCGTCCTCTTGTCTGCTACTTTCTTTTTATTAGCGTATCGATAGCAATTTGTCTACGAGCTTGGTAGTTTCAGCAACGTCCATCAACTCCTGTAGCGTGCAGACTACAGGACACGATGGCTACAATATTAAGTGCCCCATTGTTTGTGGGACAGCACTTGACACTCCCGGGTGGAGTCAAATGTGAATCCCAACCTGAGCAGATTTTCTTTGTTTCGGCGTACCTGATTCCTATGTCTATTCAAAGATTTACAGGTAAGCAAAGGCAACTTAAGTCCAGGTGTGACATTTGTCATGTTTGCTATTTTACTACAACAAAATGCTTTAACCGATGTGTGCGCCAATCACTTTTTTCTTTGACTGTTCAATATATTGTTACTAGGTATTTGTTTACATCGGTGGTGGCATATTAGTGGTTGTTAGCTATTGGGTACAATTCCAATGATGGGGCTAAGCTTGGCGGTTTTGTTTGGAAAATTAACTTTACACAAAAATATTCTTGGCCAACTTCTCAATACTGCCACGTTGGTCTAGTGTGTAGTAGTAGTCCTGGGTTCGATTCCTAGGTCAGGCAATGTATTATTAGGTTTTCCCATGAGGGATTTCTACGTTTCTAAGTTTTTTTGTACACGAACCAATCAATGGAGTCTGTCTGAAATATTTGTGCCCGTTTGATGGCAAAAGGCTCGTCCTCTTATACATGGGGTTTAATAATTACTGGGGAAACGTGGGTGTACTATCAGTACACCTTTGCCTAACACTTCGGGTATTATAGGCGTGATGTCATGTGTGTGTGTGCACTTCTCCAAATATATCCAAATAGAAAAACTCAACACTAATCCATCCGGAACTCGAATTCTCGACCATCATCAATTTCATTCAGAAATCGTGCGACCACTTTGCCTTTATGGCAGTGGAATCCCAATTCAAGTTTATTTTGTACTGACGTACTAGACGAAGATGGCCTGAGTGACTCATCCTCCATTTACATATTTTATAGTAAATTAGACTCGTTAAAGATTATCTCTATGTAAGACGAGTTTCCGTCGTTGGTGCATTCTCAGAGACAGGTGATCTGCAAACTAAGGACACAGCTATCAAACTTATGCGGATGTGCCAAATACTGGCACAAGAACAGAACAAGAGTTGCATTGAGTAGATTTTTACAAGATATTTTTAACTTGCAGTGTGATGTCTAATAGGGCTGATTATGATCGCCAATGAATGCATCGTTGGTCTTGTGGTTGCAAACGGTACTGCTGAGTATGAGGTCCTGGGTTCGATTCCCAGGTCGGGCAGTGTTAAAGGGTTTTTCTTTCTGAAATTTCTCAGTAGCAACCCGGAATCTGGATTTGTGCCTGGGTGATGGTAATAGGCTCGCCCCCTGTTACATGGAACTTAAACATAACGCGCAAAATGTGGGTAATCTATTGGTACACCTCTGCCTAATTCTTTGGGGAAACAAGGTGTGATGTTAAATACGTTTGTATGTAGGCCGTAAGTAAATCGATTTGTTTCCTTTAAATCATAAAGTGGACTTGAGCAAGCTCATCCTTAGGATATAAAATTGCTTATCAAAGACCCTTTGAGAATTACATAAAGATACAAGCTATATTTCATAATAAAATAACTATTTCGCTGCGCAGCATTAAACTAGACTCAAAATTAATAAAACCCTATTAACTTCGGAAAAGCAAGAAACGATGGCGAAATGGCAATAGATTAATTTAAGCAATATCGCACTGGATCCTGACAGTTCTATCCCTTGCTAAATTAACTCGTTTGTGGGGCAGGCTTCCGGTCCTATCGAGTCTATACAACAGCTGATCTCAAGCCACTAAAGTTAGGACATCGGGGGCCTATCGATCTTGTACTGAGCAATGGGTGGAGAAGGGAATATGAAATGCATGGAGTCGAATTTGTGTTGAGGATTTGGAAGGATAAAGTGGAAAATGTTTTGTAGTACTCATTATTGGTGGAGGAAATGGTTTAGCAGAAGATTTTAATAGTTGACGGTACTTGGTTCAACTCAATCAACTCAGCCTATCGCTGTCCACTGCTGGACAAAGACCTCTTCCAAGCTGCGCCACAACACTCTGTCCAATCTGTCTCAGCCAGTTTCCTTAAGGTCGTCGGTCCATCAAGCTGGGGTGAGTCCCACGCTACGCTTGCCGATACGTGGTCTCCACTCCAGGACACGTCTGCTCCACCGGCCATCACTCCTTCGACAGACTTCGGCACTTGGTTATACTAAAGTAATTGCTGTTACTGTCAGTATCCATAAATTGGTTAAGTACCTGGGAAACCAATCCCCAAATCTTCCAGATCGTCTAGCTAGTTTTTTTTAAATATTCGTTTCATTTTTTTTATTATGACTAAGAACTGCTCCACATATTTCCTTAACTACAAACTCACAGCGCTATGTATCAACCTATCAACAGTAATTGGTCCAAGTTTTGAAGTCGTCTGCGCAAGAGTGGATAGAACGTATTCCAGTCAGGCGTCCTTAAGTCACAGTAGCACAAAGTATGTAGTTGCTGTGATTCTTAGAAAACAACATTTGAAATATCAGAAATATTAAAGACGGTTCAGATACTTCGATACGGTTCAACCTAGTAGGTATCGATGTATGTCCACTTTTTTCCCCGAGTTTTTATACTGTAATCGAATCTATTAGCAAGTAAATAAAAACTGTATGTCGTTAATATACAGGTTGAAATTGAAAACATGCGACAAACCGTAATGGGAGATTGTACTCATCATTAAGAACAACTTTTACTAAGGGACCAAAGATGCAATCGCAAAAAAAAAAAACAGCTGTTCACTACATTTTGACGAGTCATGCGAACATAAATGTAGGGAACATATGTTTTTTTTTTCGCGATTGCATCTTTGGTCCCTTAGTAAAAGTTGTTCATAATGATGAGTACAATCTCCCATTTCGGTTTGTCGCATGTTTTCAATTTCAACCTGTAGAGATTTTGAAATTGTTTTATAAATATTTGTACATATAGCTTAAAGAAATTGTAGTGGATATTGTGGAAGCTATTTGTGTCAATCGATATTATGTAGTTGATGATGTGAAAATATTTGTAGTGAGCTTATCTGTCGCACGATCTGTTGCTTCATTTGAGGAATGGAATGACGAATAAAAGAAATAATTACTGTGTTTTTAGTTAAGACAGCATTTTCCCAACTCTTTTGGGGTCGACTTCGCTTCTAACCGGATGCAGCTGAATACCAGTATTTATCCTGGAGCGACTGCCCATCTAACCTCCACAACCCAGTTACTGGGTAATACGATACGCCTTGGTAAGACTCGTTGTCAGACTTTCGGGCTTCTGCCGATCCTTAACGACTGTCAAAGATTTACAAATGACAGCCGGGACCAACGGCTTAACCTGCTTTCTGAGGCACGGAGGGACCTTGGTATGTAAAGATAGTCACCCATTCACGGACCAACCGCGGCAAGCATAGCTTAATCTGATCTTTCGAGCCGTGTGGCTAATATGACTTAGCCACAACACATCAATAACTGTACCTTGAAAAGATTTCCTTCAATGTACTGTCGCAGACCCGTCTGCTGTGGTATTAATTTGACAAATGCTGGAAGTCTGGAAATCAGTAGATCATACAGGAGAGATACATACCAGCCCTTTTTTACAAAGGTGTGGACAGAAACACAAAACGCCGCTTGCTAAGATTCCCACATACTCATTTTGCTCCGTTTACGTTCATACATCGCGTCATACACCACGCACGCCGGTTGCGAGTACTATGAAACTTACCTTTTTGAAGAAAATCACCAATAAGTACACAAATACATTCAGTATAAACAGAAGACATTGCCTAATTTGATGAAAGTATACTTCAATTCGTAAGAAAGTATTAGAAAATGGTTTAAGATAAAAACAGCTGGTTAAACGCCCTTATATAGGCTTTCGGAAAACAGTTTCATGACATTTTTTCGCACCTTACCATACCTAGACCCCCCCCAGTGGGTTCCCGCATTGTCGTTGCGGGGGGGCTCAGTAGCCGTGGTCCGCTCCCACGGTGAAGCGAAGAGGAACCCCAAGGTGGGGCCGCTCGTCAGGGCTTTTGTCTCCAAGCCGACGACGTAGCGGCCAGAATGTAGGTTGCGGTGAGGTGCACCGCAACTGAGGCGGGCCGCGGTGTCGAATGGGAGGCATCGCGGCTGAAGATTACAGGCTGCGGAAGAGGAGGAGTGCCGGTACTTCTGAGTAGCGCTCTTCCCTTCCGTGGCCTGGACGGGGCCGCCACCGTTTGATGGCGGACGCGGTGGGGCCGCAGGGGAAGAGGAGTGTCGGTATAGCGTTGGCCGCTCTCCCTATCCCCTGCGGCCGAAAAGTGGTAGGCGGCGGGGCCACTGTGCTGACCCGTCGCAGGGGGACCAAGGGCACCAGACACGGGTACGTCTGGGGCCCTTTTGTTACTTGGTTCCTGGGGTGGTCACGGCGTGCCACGTGTCCTGGTGCACCGAACTGGTGGGGTCCGCAAGGGCCGATGCCTGCCAGGGTTGCGGGTTGTTCGAAAGAGATACCGCGGCCCCTGGCACACAGGCAACTGAGGGAACACGGGTGGGTTTTAGTCAGTAAAAGTCTGACACGCCCTCCTGCTCCACCCAGAGCAGGAGAAGTTATTTGATGATTTCCCACCCTCAAAAAAAAAAAAAAAAAAAAAAAACCATACCTAGACTATCGACATTATTTCTCTAATTTTATTATGTAGCTATGTCTGATTGCTACATTAGGCGTTTCCACACTATTCATTTTACACGAATTACAACACATTCTAGATGTTAAGTCGACCGTCCACAACTGCGTAGGATGTGCAATAGAAACCTTTTACTGCACATCTTACCCCACGTTAGAAACATTAGCTGGTCGTATTGATATACCAAAACCGCAAGATGCACAGTCTCGAACAAAAGTAACACTGAAAACCAAATTATACGCCAGTGGTTATAGGTATGATAAAACACATTTATTTGCAAATTTTACCACACACACATTTATTTGTCCAAAAAGACCAACGATAGGTACAATTTGTCACCTGCGCACATTGCACCCTATTTACAGGGACGTTTTTGAGAAGCTGATTGTGTATCTTGGGTTTTGTATATCAATGGCTGGGCGGTTCATTTGTTTACCAGCCAGCATTCTACCACGGTAGAACCACCCACGACCTGCGACCCACGGGTCGCAGTTAATGATTCCGTCTAAATTTTCATACAAAGCGAAGACAAGTTAATATGTGTAGCTAAGCCGTGGAGCGGTACCTTTATTTGGCCGACCGATAGATATTGTCGGTGCTGACGGCTCTCTGAATACGGTCACCGATCACAATTTCCGACCGCGTCTTAGATTGACATAGATTTAATTAGGTACTCACATATTGCAGGAATATTTGAATTTTAAATGATATACCTAAATGCTGGATATCCTACAGTTTTTTATTATTTTGCGGTGGGTATGAGTTCCAATTTTGTGGGATTGTTTTTTGAGCTTAAACATTAAAAAAAAAATCGATTTGGATACACTTCTTGCATGTTTTTGGCAGTTTTGCTTTTGAGAAAACTTTCTTATATTTAACTTGTGCGTTTGGGAACACAGGTGTATATAAAAATAATATTGATTATACAGAAAGTTGACCCCGTAAGCTTCAAATACTTACAACACAAAACTAATGAAGCGAATAAATGACCTATGACCTATTCTTCGTCTATTTATAAAACAGGAATTCTTGAAAGTTTAAATCTTTAAGAACAGTCAGTAGGCACCTAAAAAATGAAACATGCATGGAATACCTACGACCACCCCACCCAATAAGTTTGGTGTGGAACGCATAATGAATTGCCCTCATTTATACGTACCTATGCGTACTGCTCCTTATGGTCAAACTTGGAAGGCGGGGTGTTCGTATTAGGTAAATTTTGAATAATCGTGAGCTTGGCTTCGATTCTTAATGTATAAATAGTATTTGGGTGGCGTGTGCTAAAAGTACACTGAGGTTTTTGTAGATTCAATGCTTTTTAATACGCTTTTATCAGCTTGTTATGTATATAATAGGTAACGGAATCTTTGAACGTGATTTTCACTCCCTTCAAAACGTCGCGTCGGATTGAAACAATGAATTTCAAGTATTTTCTACTTTTTAGTTTGATTTTTAAAGCGTGTTTTTTTAGTTTTTTATTGCTATTATTTACTTAGGTAAGGTAGAGTGAAGTGCTGTTGGCTTCAATTGAGTAGAATTCTATCCGAATGTGTTGCTTGACTGTCGGCCATTTGTTGCTTGCCTGTCAGTCTTCCACAGATTTAGCGGCACAACCTGATTCCACCATCGTCCTTTTTCTATGGGACTACCAGACGCACTGCAGGGTACCATCCGCACTTGGTTGATATCCCGATCAGTCGTACTCAGCGCTTCTACGCCACTTTCATTATGCGCGCAGCCAAAGTGTGGAACTCTCTGCCAGCGTCTGTGTTCCCTTCCACATTTAACCCGTCAGTCCTAAAAGCAAGAGTGAACAGGCATCTTTTGGGCACGCTCGTTCCATCATAGACCTAGTCAATCAGTTTCCATCAGGCGTGATCGAGGTCAAGAGCAGGCCCGTCTTGCAATATACTATAACATAACAAAAAAAAAAGAAAATTTAAAAATAATTTCTGTCACGCTTCATTCCCGGAAGGATTACAGTGTCTAGTGCAAGCTAATTTCGCCAGTTGTATTTTATAGGATAGGATTAGGTATTGCCATTACCGGGCAGAAATTCAGTCTCAGACCTGACAAATTCTTTGTGTTTTATTCTCATAACGCTTTGGCCGACTTAGGCAGTGAACATAAGACTCGATGTTCAGGTGACGGTCGGCGCTTGCGACCAATTCGATGTAATCAGAAAGAACAGAGAATTAAGATACAAACTGACTACAAAACTTATCATCACGCGTTGTTTCCCCGAATGGTTGAGCAGAGGTATACGTATAGTACACCCACATTTCACCAGTTATGTTCAAGTGCCATGTAATAGGGGGCGAGCCTATTGCCATCAACCAGGCACCAGTGGCGAAAGTACCATATCACACGATTCCTACCAGCTTCCCTTCGGGTATTCCCATTTCTTCTCGTGGGTGTCGTAGAAGGCGACTAAGGGACTTACTACAGAATGGGCAGCAGCGTTCTCTATGCATTTTACCACCATACTGCGATCGCCAACCCGCCTGCCAAGCGTGGCGATTATGGCAAACCCCTCCATATTTTTTGGGGGGGCCTATGTCCAGCAGTGGACATCTATCGGCTGAAATGATGATGATGGTGACACTACGAGTATTTAATTCACTATGATATTCAAACAACAAAACGGTTATTTTTACCTTTTTTTTTTTTTTTTTGGTTGGGAAATCATCAAATAACTTCTCCCGCTCTGGGTGGAGCGGGAGGGCGTGTCAGACTTTTACTGACTAAAACCCACCCGTGTTCCCTCAGTTGCCTGTGTGCCAGGGGCCGCGGTATCTCTTTCGAACAACCCGCACCCCTGGCAGGCATCAGCCCTTGCGGACCCCCCCATTTGGTGCTGACATCTCTTTGAGGCGCGCGTGGAACACAACGCGCCGTCGACCCGGGCTTGGTCCTTACCGGACAGCGAGCTACCCATTACTCGCCGTCCGCAAGCCCGCGCCTACGGTGGCCGGGAATCAGCCTGGGATTCCCGACGCCCAGGGCTTCTCCCGCGGCGACTACGGCCGTGAGGGCGCATATACTGCCTCTCCCTCACGTGCACCGCCTCCCTCTTCGCGAGCATTACTGAGATACCGCGGCCCCTGGCACACAGGCAACTGAGGGAACACGGGTGGGTTTTAGTCAGTAAAAGTCTGACACGCCCCCCCGCTCCACCCAGAGCGGGAGAAGTTATTTGATGATTTCCCATCCAAAAAAAAAAACCCTCTGTACAACGGGTTATGACAGAGACAGATATAGATAAATGCGTCAGCGAGAACGAGATGGAGGAATATTGCACGTTTCATTTAGTTTTCAGCTGTTCAATTTTATTCTATTTAATCTTTACAATCCTATATTAATTTCAGATGTATAGTAAGTATTCTTAATTGATAAGCCGACTTCGCTTCGGCTGCTCTCTTAGAAAAAAATTACACCTCGCCGCTGCCAGGCACAAATCCACTCTCCAGGCTGCTACTGAGTAATTCCTATTCCTGAGCGATTCAAAGAAAAGAAAAACGGCCATCGCTCAGCATAATGCTAGGACCCTATACGAAATAGAGCCCCAGCGCAGGCTTTCAGCGACAGCTTTCAGCGACAGCCGACGTTGACGTGCTGACGTCAACCGGTACAGCATACAATTTGATGAACACAAGAGTCGATGTTCAGGCGAAGCTCGGTGCGTGCGACCAATTTTCGATGTATTCAGAAAGAATAGAGAATTAACTAAAATATCGACTTCTCATGTCGATAGAAATCTAAAGACTGTTAGCCCAGAATTAGACTAGGAGCAGCGAGCTTGGTACTTTAGCAGCGTCCATCAACTCCCGTAGCGTGCAGATAACAGGACACGCTGGACAAGATATTAAGTTCTCCATGGTTTGTGAGACAGCACCACATTAACACTCCAGGGCAGAGTCACCTGTCCTTCAGTCCGGAGTCTATTTAAAGACTTCCAGGAAAGCTAAAGCAGCCCATGCCAGGGTGCGAGATTCATATCGACTACCTTTTTTTCATCTTGAAGTAAAACCTCGCGTAGCTGTTAAAACGGTAAAGTTTCAAATTTTTCAGCTAAATACATAATGCATTTAAGACTCTACAAGCTCACGATAAGTTTCTTCATTAATTATTCACGGTATGCTTGGGCAACCCGATCGATATCACGATTGATTTTGAATGATGAAGAATCATCCCACATTTTTACATCATATCACACCTAGGTTTAAGTTCCTAGTAGTATCTTTTTTATAACCACAAGGTCTAATAGTGTGGTCGAGTCGAGATACATTTTGTAAAAACAGTACAATTATAAAAAAATGCGACTGCGTTAAAAGTGAACTTAAAATGATGAAAGGTTGACTGTTAAACTTTATAGGTACTTTAAACAATCTTAAGCAGTCGACGGCATTTGACATACATAGTTCGTCAACTTTCTGTTTTTTTTTTCTTTTTCACAATAGACGTCTGATTGTCGCCCTATCGAATTTCGATTACTGTCATGTCTTTAGTGATACTCGCAAGATTAAAACAAATCGATTGTCATAAGAATCATCAAAATCAGCCCACGCGTTTGGTTTCTAGAGTGCCACAAAGGAACAAACAAGTTTAGGCTGAAGAGTGAGCTGTGTATACACTTTACCCTCCTCTGCCTCGCACAGTCGGCTTAAAATTCATACCATGGGCATCTCCATTTGGTATTAGTGGAACAACGTAGCTAGGCAGCGAGGCCATCGGACATACATAAGTATCTATTGTCTATCGTGGAAACTCGAATAATGCACCCTACATTTTAATTGACGAGCAGTCGTCAACATCAAACATAACGATATTGTCCTGCACCGCATTAAAGTATATGGGTCACTGGTGGTCGATACCACATAAATGATGCATGCCATCGATCAGGCATCGATGGTGGCAGGGTGGCCGATGGTCGGGTGGCACGCGATGCCCCATGACTGTGTCAACTTGCTTATGGAGTTTTTAACATAAAGTTTTAATATTTTTAATTAGTAGGTATCCAGGTTATCCAGATGTGTCAAATCTTTTGGTATGGTGGATTATTATTTTGATAGGCATATTTGAAATCATGAGTGCAATTCTTTCGGAATTTTTGTTGCTTTGATTTTTTTTATTTTTGTATTTATTAAGACATTGTTATTTTATCTTCAAAAGGGATTTAAAAACTTGTAGAGAAAATATAGAAAGAAAATAAATTGATTTGACCCAGGTTAAGCACACAATATTAACAAATTTAAAATAGTGAAGTGCGCCTCACGGCTGCACAAAATAGGGCCAGTTCAACATAAATGCCAGACAACCTGATGCTGATTTTTTCTGTACTATATTCAGAATTTGGAACTTTTCAAATTCGTGTGCCACATGAAACTCCCCATTGGAAAAATTTACTAAATTCCATACAAACTTTCATTCCCTACTTATTTAACAACTTTAGAGAGATATACAAGTATTTACAAAAAATCTCCCTTAGTGCTACTTTCGTCATAAAGGTAAACATGTGAAAAACTTGCTTCTAGACTGGATGACTGCATCGCTGCTTGTCATCAAACAAAATCTTGTATTTCTATAATCTACTTAATCTTTAAACCTTTAAACGAGCAATTCTTGTATAGGTATATGTATACAGGAAAAGTTTTTATCCAGTGCGCAAACTGTAACCATGAATTCAGCATATCATTCTAGACCCCGCAGCGCAGAAATTTTTCGTCGGTTTAACAAAAAAAAAATCAGCTGTTCCATACATTTACGGTTACAGTTTGCTCACTGAATAAAAACTTTTCCTGTATATATAATCTGAATCTCGGAAACAGCTCCAACGATTTTCATGAAATTTAGTAAGCAGGGGCTTTCGGTGGCGATATATCGATCTAGCTAGGTTTCATTTTTAGAAAACGTCAAACCAAAAAAAATCCCTCATCCAGATATTAAAAATCTTAAATCCGTAAGTGAATTTAAGATTATTAATAAGTAGATTATTGAAATACAAGATTTTGTTTTATAAACACAAGAACTGTAAGAAGTATCAGATCTTATCTTACAAAAAAGTCAATTTGATACTAATCGAATCAGTTTCGTGTGTGTTGTCGTGATTTCTGTCTCGACAGATGGATAAGTGCGATTCGCAATATTAGCGGACAGTTTTACCTTTTTTGGAGCTACACCATTTAAAGATTTTAGACGTAACCTAGATGTTACTCTGCGCCAAAATGCTGGGAACCTAGGTCGTTTTGAGCTAATAGGATTTGGGTAATTAGTATTTATGTGAGGCTAGTATTCGAACTGAACAAGTTCTTGTTTGTAAATTATTTCTTTACCGCTGCTCCCAAACGGTGAAGGAAAACATCGTGAAAAATCCGGCATGTCAAAAAATTAAGACATATGCCATCTAACAACCTGCATTAGGCCCGTAGGGTGGCTTATGACCCACTCCTTCTCTTATAGGCTGATTATACAGGAAAAGTTTTTATCCAGTGCACAAACTGTAAACATGAATTCTGCATATCATTCTAAACACCCCAGCACTGAATAAAAGCTATTCCTGTATATGTAAGCGTCTGTTTAAGATTGGTATCTGAGCTTAATTTCTGAGGTCAGAATATAACGAAAGTATTATTGTTTGTCTAATTACCATAAAATTGTTTAGTATAGGGAGTACCTAGTGGTAGGTACATTTATGTAGAACATAGATACTATGGCTTCAAATCTATGTTTAACCTAGATATAGTTCGAAAGACAGCTATTAATGGAGGCAGCATCATTAGTTATTTACAATTTTGATATATCGCCCCACACGTGTTTCAGTATAAAAGCTTTTAGTTTTAAATGGATGACTAATTCCAAAACTTTAATAATGAACCTCTAATACTTGCTTTTGTCTGAAAGTCTGACAACCAGTCATACGAAGGGATATTGTGTTACCCAGCGACTAGGTTGTGCAGGTCAGTGAAGCAGTCGCTCTGTGTAAGACTGGTAATCAGCTGCATCCAGCTACGTAGGTAGAATGGCTAGGTCGATGATGAAAAGTTTTTAATATTTTTTTTACGATGCTTGTGCTTACTTTTTTAATAAAGCGGGGTGTTTTTCAAACGACAAAACTGCATTGTAACTTTTCTGCAAAATCATACATTAAAGTTACTGTTTTTTCCCTGAAATCTCATAACCCTGTATACATATTTAGATTTCGAATTTACTCAAAGTTAATAACAATAATATAATTAAAGGGGGAAACGCTGGGGTAGACCGGGAAATGTAAGTTTTTTTATGTTTTTTTTGAAATTTTCTTAAACTTATTATGTTTTTTTCAGGGGATGCATGAAGAAGCCTCCTCGTGTAGCGCAATTTGTTCCACCAGTAACTAGAATGAACCGAGCGCTCGGCGGATCCTGGACAGTCACACCCAATACCGTGATGACTGACCAGTTTTTTCTTTTCGGTGGTAGGGCTAACGCCCGCCTGGTTCGTGACCACCCTCCCACCGGAGTCCGGCTCAAGGCTTGCTGTGTTTCGTCGATGCTTGGGAGTACCAGTGCCTTGGAAAAGAGTAAACAGGCATTTTCTGCGCACGCTCGATCCATCATAGACCTCATCAATCACTTTCCATCAGGCGTGATCGAGGTCAAAAGCGGGCCCATTTAATAATAAAAAATAAAATAAAAAGAACTTTGCCAGGTTGTATGTTGAACCACATATGATTCGCGATAGTAACACGTATGTGTTTACAGAATAAACTGCATTAAAATCATCAATACAACCCTCTAAGGTTGTAATGGGTAGCTCGCTGTCCGGTAAGGACCAAGCCCGAGTCGACAGCTCGTTGTGTTCCACGCGCGCCTCAAAGAGATGTCAGCACCAACTGGTGGGGTCCGCAAGGGACAATGCCTGCCAGGGGTGCGGGTTATTCGAAGAGATACCGTGGCCGCTGGCACATAGGCAACTGTAGGAACACGGGTGTGTTTTAGTAAAAGTCTGACACGCCCTCCTGCTCCATCCAGAGCGGGAGAAGTTATTTGATTCGAGCAGTTGTCTTTCGCGTAACTGTCCTGCTACCGTGTGCAAACTGTAAACATGAATTCAGCAAAAAAAGTAAGAAAATTTTAACTTCGCGGGCGGTCTTATCCGGTAACTTTACCTTTGGTTGGTCTTGTGACTAATAAGTTTCCTAGACTTTATGAGAAATTGATGTTAATGGTCTAGTTATGTGTCATTTGTATTTGAAAAGTTCTTAGAACTATTGGATTTGTTTGTCGTCTGGAGGTCAGACAGGTCATTTGGAGGCTTTGTGTTCATTAATAATTCTAAAGCTCGTAGTTAGCTTCCTTTATTTTATGCTTTAGAGAATCGTTCTTGTTTAGCGTCATCTACAAGGTACGTGCGAACTACGCATAAGACTGACGACGCAAAATCCTGCATCGCGCAAGTAGAGCGTTGAAAATCCAACAGCGTGCTATTATTGTATTATTCGAAGACAAGTGACATTTACAACCCGCACTGGGCTCGCGTTGTGATATACAGCCCACTAACACAGAGAGTAGGTCTGTGTTCTAGCAGTGGGAACATTATAGGCTGATTATGGTAATCAAAACGGGCATTTGGTTTGTCCTGAGTACGTGGATCAGTCAGTCCTTTTAACACACAATCCTATCCTACATACCTACCATATGGACGGGTTACCTATGGCACGGGTCACAGTAGTCAAGGATTTGGGAGTAGGCTTCAACACCGGTTTGAATTTTCGGGATCACATTATACGGAGCTGCAAAAGAGCGTATAGAAATTTAGGTTTCATGCTTCGTACGATCCGAGGGTTCACGAATGTGAAAGCTATTATAGCATTATATAATGCATTGGTAAGGAGCCAGCTAGAATGTAATGCAGTCATCTGGGCTCCGCATGAAGCTAAATACAATGTTACACCGATTGACACCGGCTCGACGCGCGTGGCGGCCGTGTGTATGTAGCTCGACGGCGGACGGAGTTTCGTCGTAATGTCGGTATATATGCCTACTGAGGACGCGGACAACCTGCCTCTGTTTACGGAATGCCTAGGTGTGATCAGTGCGGTTATCGAAGTGAACGATGTGGAGAGTGTTTTTGTGCTCGGTGATTTTAATGCCGACGTTTCGCGCTCAAGCAGTCTATTCGGGTGTAAGCTGATAGAGTTCTGCCATGATCAGGACTGGGTTTGTGCGGATCTTGCTATGCTTGGTTTGTCCTCAGATTCTTTTACATATTTAAGTGATGCGCATGGCACCACAAGCTGGCTCGATCATTGCATAGCTACATCAGCAGGGTTGACTGTAATTGATAATATCCAGATTTTAAACGATGTTTATTACTCAGACCATTTCCCATTAGTAATTAGTTGCAATATTGATGCCATTATGCCTAAAATTAATAAATCACAGTGTCAGAAAAATAATAAGGTAATTTGGGGTTCTAGAACTTTTGAACAGAAATGTAATTATGCCAAATTATGTGATAAGTATTTGAACTCTTGTGACTGGCCTAGTATTCCCTGCCAAGGTGTCTCATGCCAAAGTAATGATCACTCTCACCTAATAGATCAGTTTTATTCTCAAATAGTCAAGAGTTTATGTAAAGCTGCTAAATACTCGTATCAGGGCAAAACCTATAACACCAAAAACACGGTTGTTGGTTGGAACTACCATGTTAAGGATTGTCACACAACAGCTCGACAGTATTATCAATTATGGATATTGTATGGACGCCCTACTCAGGGAAGGATTTATGATGACATGATTCACAGTAAAAAAGTTTTCAAAAATAAGTTAAAATGGTGCCAGTTAAATGAAAATAAAATAAAAATGGACATTGTAGCTACACACAGATACAATAAAGACTTCGGAAACTTCTGGAAAGAAACTAATAAATTAAATTATAAATGTAGTCTCCCCTTATCCATAAATGGTGATCAGAATCCTGTTAATATTGCAAATATGTTTGTAAATAAATTTAATCCGCCTCCACCGTCACCTCCGACCACTACTGTCAGCTGTTCGAGCGTGTCGCGCTCAGCCCATGGTGGCGCGGACACCCCGCCGCCGCCGCGGCGCGCGTCGCTGACGGCGGCGAGCGCCGCGGAGGCGGTGCCGTCCGCTAAACTTAGTGAGTTACACGTCACAGCGGAGGATGTATTTCAATGTGTTAAAGGTATGAAACGTGGCAAGTCCCCGGGTCACGATGGGCTCAGTGTCGAACACGTTTTGTTTGCACCTGAAGTGGTATTGGATAAAATTGCTTCCTTATTTAATCTTTGTATTGACCACAGTTACTTACCTCAAGACTTTATGAAAACCACCGTTGTACCCATAATAAAAAACAGAACCGGTGATGTGTCCAGTCTGTCTAATTACCGCCCAATATCACTAGCAACTATATTATCAAAAATTTTCGAAAACCTGATTATGAAACACTTAAGTGAAACGAACATTCCGCTTAATAACGCACAGTTTGGGTTTCGTCGGGGCCTGTCCACTGACCTAGCTATCTTTGCTCTGAAAAATACTATCTACAAATAAATGTCTTATCTTATCTTATCTTATCTTATAAATACTTAAGTAGAAATACAACAGTATACGCATGTTTTTTAGACCTCAGCCGAGCTTTTGATACAATTAATTACAATATACTTTGGAACAAGTTGAGACAAACCCATGTGCCGAATAAAATAGTAGACCTGTTTGAATATTGGTATAACAATCAAAGCAACCAAGTCAGATGGGATAACGCCTTTTCGGAGACGTATAGGCTGACCAGTGGCGTGAGGCAGGGTGGCTTGACTTCCCCGGTGCTATTTAACCTATATGTCAACGACCTGCTCGAGGAGCTGAGCAGCACCAGAGTCGGATGCCATATTGGCGGTGAATGTTTAAATAACCTCAGTTATGCAGATGACATGGTTCTGCTCAGCCCCTCGGCCAACGGCCTCAGAAAACTCATTTCCATTTGTGAGAATTATGCAGCTCGACACCAATTAACCTATAATGTTAAAAAGACAGAAGTAATGATTTTCAAACACGGCAATGGCCCTAATAAGATATTGCCAATTACTTTGTGTGGTTCAAAATTAAAAATAGTTAGTCAGTTTAAGTATCTCGGACACATCATAACGGAAAATTTAAAAGATGACGATGACCTGGAGAGGCAAAGACGTAGCATTGCATGTAGAAGTAACATGCTAAATAGACGTTTCTTCCATTGCTCGAAGCAAGTAAAAATAACTCTGTTCCAGGCCTACTGTCAGTCGTTCTACACCAGTCAACTTTGGTACAAGTACACGAAGAGTGCATACAACACTCTTCGTGTACAATATAATAACGCGTTTCGGGTCATGCTCAACCTGCCCTGGCGGTGTAGTGCGACTGAGATGTTTGCTGAGAGCAGAGTAACCGACTTCTTTGCGCTCATGGGGAAGCTCAGGGCGTCGTTCTTTTTGCGTGTGGTGGCAAGTCAAAATACTGTTGTCAAAGCTGTTTTTCATACTGTGCATTTAACGAGGGAGACAAAATAAATGTACTCAGCATTGTTACGGGGTATATTTGTTTTGGCTTCCTTGGTGTGACATGGTGGGTAGTTTTATTGTTATTTTTCTTTTCTTTACTGTTTGTATTTATGTTCGTTTGTTTATTTTATCTTTAGTTTATCTTTTGTTTTAGAATAAGTTTTCAATTTTAATTTTATGGGTGCTAATGCCTGAAATAAACGATTAATAATAATAAAAAAAAAAATATAGTCTCATGCTGGAGAGGGTACAAAATAAATTTATAAGATATTTATATAAGTGTTTTTACGGAGTCTATCCCTTTTACCCGTTATTGTATCCAACCTTATTTATTTTAGGTATGGTAGGATACAATGAGCTAAGGGTTAGGAGGGATCTTGCACTCACCTCATATATATTTAAATTACTGAGAGGGAAGGTGCATAATGCAGTTATTTTAGCGCAGGTGAGTCTGTGTGTTCCGGACAGGTACGTGTGGCGAAGAAGGCAGCCGCCATTGCTAGTGGAACCGCGCGCTCGGACAAACCTGGTAAGGGAGGCGCCGCTGACGCGTGCACTTCGCACGTTCAATCTCGTAGCGGTTGAGACGGACTTATTCAGTTGTTCTCTGAGTGAATTCACAAGGAATGCATTGTTTGTAATTTGTTATTTGTGAATGAATGTTAGTATAAGATAATTAAGTTAGGATAAGCGCATTTATCGCATTGGGTTACCCTGTAATGGTAGATGTAAGACGAGAATAAAATAAATAAAAATAAATAAATAAACTTTTTAAAAATCTTAGTAGCTGTTCTACCTCCCCCCCCCCCAGCTAACTATGATGAGCCTGCAGAAAGGCTGGCTGGCCTGGAAATGTCATAACCGACTAAGCAAGTATCCCAGGTGTGCAACTTGGTCAGGTGAGGGTACTCCTATGAGAAGCACTGGACTGTAGAGCCACATCGCAAGCTATGCCCGACCTCTTGTTGTGCTCTCTGTGCACTAACACCTGCACTATGGAAGACTTTTGCGAGGCCAACGATAGTGTTGTCAAAGTGGCTGAATTTTGGTCGAAAACCATCATTTTGGATCATCAACACGACGAAAAAGAAGAAGAATCTCACCTAGTTATTATTATGAACATAGGCTAATACACGATATACACAAAAAGCAGTGGAAGCATTAATAATATTTCGATGTTTAACTTAAACCACGTCACAGAAGTCATTAACCCACACTATCACTGAATCTTTCAGAATTATTAGCTTTAGGTACTTTCAGCAACCCTAAACAGTATCGTAGCGACATCTATGTTTCGTTCAAAACATCAGCGTACTAGCCGCCAGTCACTTACTTCACGTTTTAAGGACGTAGCTAATGCTAGTTACTATTTACGACTGGAAATGATGTAACGCAACTAGCACTATAGTATCGAAATAGTACCGAGAGTGTGGTATAGATGGACATTTCATGTTAGTGTTTCATTTAAACGTCTGTTGCTGAAAGAACTTTAATCTTAGGTTTTTAAATCTATGGAATTCAGATTATTTGGACAGGGCGTTTTAACCGTTGACGTAAATACTCTTTAGAGATTCTGCTCTGGGCAATTTTTTTTACAATTTACGTGCACTGATATCAATAGACAAGAAAACAAACATATATCTATTTATATCCGGTCAGATTGGAAGCCGACCCCAATATAGTTGGGAAAAGGCTAGGCAGTTTGACTGCGTTAAATATGATATCAGCCACCATTACAAAATCTGTCACACGGACCACGGTGAACTGCACTAACTATAGTTGTCAAAATCGATCACTATGTTTAGCCTACTGTTCCTGGTGACCCATAGACAAGCGACCTGTTTCCCTCATTGCGCAACGGTAAGTAGTCGGTAAGTATAGCGGGGTGTTCCGCGTTCGATGCCGGTCACGGTATGTTGTGCAAGTTGTCCTTTGTTGTTGTTTCGTGGGTGGTTTGTGGATTAGGTTATACTGTTGTACGATTATATTGTTGTTTGTATGTTTATGGGCGAATGCCTGTGGTCTATTGATCGATCATAATGGTGAAAAATCGCTTTTCAATCATTAATATCGATTTGAAACTAGATTTGCTTAAAATATGTCATAAGTTCGTTATCCAGCATAATTTAAAGGGACAACACTATCGAGTACTGAGTAATATCGGATACAAGAAATACTTATACATCGGTATGAGTTACTTTTCTCAGTTGTGTGACCTACTAATTGAGACGTTTTTTTCCACAAGCTTATTTTAACACTACTTATACATATACCTTCGTCGCCTATTTATGATATCTTGAAAATCTCGGAAAAAACTTCAGATTGGCTCTTTGATTTTGCTAAGTATTGGATGTAGGTCTACAGGAAAAGTTTTTATTCAGTGCGCAAACTTTAACCATAAATTCAGCATACCATTCTAGACACCCCAGCAAAAAACAGCTGTTGCATACATTTTGACCGCGTATGTATTGCACTTTTCTATGAAACAGCTGTTTTTTTTTTTTTTGTAAAACCTACCGACCGAGTTACAGTTTGCGCACTAAATAAAAACTTTTCCTGTATATGCACTCCAGCGCATCATTACAAATAGCCTTTAGCCGCCATGCAGTCTGCAAGTTGCATCCTCACATGAAAACATACACAAACACATACAAAACAGAAGGTTCACGTACTTGATAGTGCTAATAATGATCCAAACAGTTCCCAGTCCAAAGCAACCAAATTGCAATAGTTCCAAACTATTCCTGCATGTTACACAACTAAATGTATTTATATCTGTGCTAGTGGTTGCCCAATTGTCGAAATTCAACCATAATTCATTTAAATAATCAAAAATAATCAAAAATGTTTGCTTTCTGCACTTCTTCCCCATATAAACTTTAGCTGTACCAAATTTCATACTACCTGTCCGCGTAATTTTCGTAAAAGGGGCGCAAAGATTTTGCTTCACTCAAAAATAACCGAAAATAACCAATCTGAATTACTTTAACGATTTTAAATATCGTAGACTGAGTATAGGTGCATTCTGTAATATTAGTGAATATCCCATTCCTTCCCAATCCCATTTCTTCCCATGGGTGTCGTAGAAGGGACTTACTAGAGAATGGGCAGCAGCATTTCATCACCATACTGTGGTCGCCAACCCGCCTGCCAAGCGTGGCGATGGACGACTTTCGGCAGATATGATGATGATGATGAGTTAATATACGAAACCTAAGGAGTCACACCAAGCAGTGGTGGACCAGTGGTAACCCAGATACACGCTTTACTTTGTTTAATTTATCTCATCACCACAGCTCTCAAAACGGTGAAAGATAACATCGTAAGGGTTTCCTAAAACCAAAAATTCGAAGACATGTAAGATCTACCTACGAACCGGCACTGGGCTCGTTTGGTGGATTAAAGCCCAATCACTCCCACAGCGAGGAAGCCTGTTTCCCAGCAGTGGGAACATTATAGACCGATTATGTATGGAGATACCTGACTTAACAGTTATTGCATTCCTCTTTAAAAAGGACCGGCTATTATATTAATACTTATCCTTTTATGCCTTCCTGTGTGACAACCTACTCCATGTCTTCGCCGTCCAACCATAGTTTATTACATAAGGCGACATAATCCGCTCCATTTCCATCGATGACGTCACCTGCCACCCGCCATGGTTCAGGTATTCGAGCCACGTCCTTTTTCCTATAGAAAGTGGTCGCACCACTCATGGTAAGGGACGGACGGTGATGTAAGAACATGTTGTATTTGTTTATGTTTGTATTTTTGTAGATGACTAGCGCCACGGTTTCACCCGTATAAGTCTCTATCTGTGGGAATGTCGGGGTAAAAAGTATTATTACTATGCCCTAATCTGGGTCATGGTCTATCCATGTGCTGAAATTCAAAATCTGTTCAGCTTTTTTAGCGTGAAAGTGGAACAAACAAACATACAAAAATCAAATCTTTTCTATTTAAAATAGATCTTTTTTCAGGAATGATGTAGGTACTCGTGGATATTGTTTTATGACAAATTTGATATTTTGTGGATTGGTTTTGCATTTGTTCGTGTTCTCTACGAGTAAACTAGCTTAAATAAATATTTACCATTTTATTTAGCAAAAGAAATTTCAGAAAATTATATTCCCAGAGCTTATAAATGTTCTCAAAGGTGATAAGGTAGGCCTTTGGTTTGGTCACCGTATTTGTTATGATTCAGTTTATATGTATCCAGCCTACGTTCCATCCATATAATTCAGCCTATAGGTACTTATCCAGCCACTACACCACCGACGCGGAAGACATCGTGAAGTACGTGCGCCAAAGGCTGAATTACGCGCCGAGAGTGCAGCAGCTGCTGGAGTCGCATCGCAACGTCAACTTTAAGGCATTTATGGTGTGCATACCAACATGCTACCTGCATCTGGTGATGGAAGAAAGCTTTTGGCCACAGGATGTGGTATTCCGCCGCTTTTGCAGACAAGTGCCTTCGGAACGCACCAAGACTTAGTGCAAATAAGTGATACATAGTTTGATGATGATGATTATATTTAGGTTAAGGTTATGGGTCTTTGTAACCGAAAATAAATGGTTGATTATTATAATTATTATAGTGGCCACATTGCTGGGAAACAGGCCTAATAATCTCTGTAAGAGGGTTCAGCATTAATCCACCACGAGGTGACAGTGCGGGTTGGCTGATTACAAAATACATAATTACCTACTTAGATGTTTTGAATACAATGATATAGTGTTGACAACAGTACAGTAAAGCATGAGCTACACGATGACTTATGCATGCATACCGTCTGTTGGGACAGGTCAGCTCAAAGCAGCAATGGCTCTTTTCATAAGGCCCTTCCAGACAAGGCCATGCACTGTTAGATTTACATAAAAAGTTTGGTCGAAAAGAGTACTCTGAGATTGTTGCAGTATTTCTTCTCGGGGATCAGTCAGTTAGGAAATGCCAGCGTCATCTAGTTTTGAGATATGGACAAGCAAAGTTTTGACGTATAAAAGTGTCTAATGGTCGATTCAGGCCGATTCCTATAATTTATGGACAGTTTTAGGTTAAAATTAACACTCTTGTATCTTTACCAATAATGAAGCAGTCTTAATAATACCTTTACATAGTAGACCTTCCCTATTTGGATGTAGCTATCACAGGTAAAATTAGCTTACGAAACGATTTATTTGCCCAGTTTGGAACCAAAAAATGGTACCATGGGTAAGTAAAACGATCCGTTTTTAACCGACTTCAAAAAAGGTGGAGGTTTTCAATTCAACTGTATTTTTTTTTTTTTTTGGTTATTGGCTCAGAACTTTCGACTGGGTGAACCTATTTTGATGATTCTTTTTTTATTTTGGTTTATAGGAACCGAGCATTAAAGTATTTACTTACATAAATTATAAACATTTCATTACAGTGGTTCAGATTTCGTTAAATGTTCTGTAGGGTAAAAACAAAAGTCAGAAAATACTTGATATACATTTTATTACAAAAAGGCCATACATTAAATAGTTTTTAGTCGACTGCGGTCGAAATAAACTCTTGTTCTTCAACATTAAAGCTAGAAAATAGAAAAATAGACGTCTATATACAATAGTGCTCTACCAGGTACTTGCTTTCGAAGCCTTTGCGACCAAAAACATTTAAAGAGATCATGTGAAAACATGAACCAATATTGGTTTACCAAAAGGTTAAAAAAAATATATAAAAAATATATTCAACTACATACAAAATGTTAGGCTCTGAAAATAATATTTACATACACTTTTTACACACATAAATAAATAGTTTTCTTTGAGAAAACTATGGAATTTGTGGTTTTATAACTACTTGTCATGGTTATCTCTCTGTTTCAGTTAAATCATTAATAAAAACATAATAATTATGGCAATTTTCGAGCTAATTGTTCAGTATACATTTCCATAATTATTGTCAAACATATATTTAAAGTAGGTTATACTAAGTTTAGAGCTGCTCTCTCGCCAAAAAGAAAAAAATACAAACTAAAAAGTTTTTTTGTTTTAAATATGGCGGTATCACGGATAACCTACTTCAAATATAATTTAATTTAATGGCAACAGGCTTCGTTGTGATTGCACTTTATCCCTAACTTCTCTCACAAAACCTGAACTTATATCCGTATGAAATGTGCCGTCATTTATCATGACGAGCCGTTATTGGTTGAGTTTAATTGTCGCGGCTTTTCATTGGGCCATTTTTCGCAAGCTTACTGAAAGTTCTAACTTGCCTCGATCAATGCTGGCATCTAGTTCGGGCCATCTCGTGAAATACTCTCTCAAAGTTCTATACAACAGATATAAGTCCTTTTTATCATACACGCACACCTAAATCTATCTTATCTACATCACAAAATATCATTCTGACTACGCTCAAGAATCCTATGAAAATAAACATTTCATTTTGTTGGATTTCGTCACTCGTTTGATGACAAATTAAAAAAGAAAACCCCATTACTATATGCATCGAGGGCTAAACGACTCACAATCATTTAAGAACATGGCGTCAACTCCCTCGATTTGAATCCAAAAAGTTTCCTACGCATAGCCCCGAAAAAAAAAACACATTCGAAATTTAAATCTGTCATCGAGCAAGTGACGTCACAATACAGTTTACCATCCGAATTTGGAGTGCAGTGAGTGTCCGTGGGCTAGTCCATGTCCTAAGCCATGACCGTGGAAGTCGCTGATGAGGGGTGCACTGGCGTAGGACTTGAAGACGGGCACGGCGACTGGGGCAGGTACGGGGACAGCTACTGGCTTGGGCACGGCTACTGGGTAGGGTTGGGGCACGGGGACTCCGACCTGGAAAAAAAGGATAAATTATTTATTTGTAAGAAAACACAGTTTGGATGGGAAGCTTGTTTGCTTCTTTTTAGCTGCGACAATCTGATAGTGAAGCCACAGCGTAATGTAGGTTTTGAGGATCATAACCTATTCTACTCGCAAGTAGATTAATTATTGAGTAAGCCTAATTAATTGCTATATTGGCAAATAACAGTCGCACTAAGTGACAACTGTCTGTGGTGACTTCAAGAGCTTTGTGTCCTATATTATTTAAGCGAAGCAGCAACAAACTGTCGTCTATATCAAATTCTTACGCATCTTAGGGTGAAGTTCACCAATGAAACTGAACGTGATCAGTTGAAGAACTGCCAGTGTCATCATTGTTATGGAATATTGATACTGACAGCTCGTGAACGCGGTTTAGAAGACCTGGCCAGTTTGATTTAATTTGATAATTTATTTGTAACAAATGTGGATACAACTTATCTATCATAAACAAAAACACAATGTACATAGATACGGGTATTAAAAAGATAGAGTAAACGACGATGTCTGTGCTAGTATTAACTGTATGACAGACACCGGCGAAGAAAAATAAAGCCCTCAATCGACTGTGCTTACTGGGCTTTAAATCACGCCTTGTTTCCCCAAAGGGTGTGGCAGAGGTGTACCCATAAACCCACCGTTCACCAGTTATATTTAACATGAGGCCAGCCAACAACTGGCCATGACTCCGGGCTGCTACAGAGAAATTCCAGAGAGAAAAACCCACTAACACTTTGCCCGACCGTGGAATCAAACCGAAGACCTCATGCTCAGCATTACCGCTTGCGACCACTAGCCCAACAGGGCAGTGATGACGTATATGATTATTGCAGTTTAAGCTTCCTAGGTTCTACTGCGCTATTTATATACACTGCAAACGTAATAACGCCATTATAAACGACTCAAGTAAACTGGCAAACTAGCTAAGTATCTTGTCTATAGACCGGTCTAGTATTAAGCTCAATTGAGCGGCGCAGGCGACGCTGGCGTGACGGAAACGTCGCTAATGTTGTTCATTATCTGCTTTATGCTCTGAGAAGCCTTTATTGATTTGCTTGGACGTGCAGTTTCAAGTGGGTTGTATTTGTTCTTGCGCCTTGGTATGTTGTCTTTTGTAATGAGGGTGTTCTGAAATGACGTTCACTAGGTGGCAGCACTAAGACGTCAGGTCCGGGCACCTGCCAAAAGTGTCAAAGCGTCTACGGACTGAATGGTGAACGTAAGAATGAAACGAATGACATCAAATATTTTAAGTTCATTGTCGAACTGGAAGACCTCTTGTCAAAGTGGCGCCAACTGGCGGCTTGAATATTCATGAACACCCTCATTGAAACGCGTTGCAGTCTTTGACAGGAGCAGTTTTTAAAGTGTATTTTTACTAGAAATTCTATCTTTTCTTAACTAGTAGATTTGAATGACAATGGACTCACTTTCCGTTTTTACTGGATAGTTCTTTCTCAACAGAAGCCACCTAGCCCTAGCTTCGTGCTATTCGCGGCTCTGAGTTCGGTCGGGGAAACTCATATTGGGTTTTTCCATTAAGAATTTATTTGTAAAATCCCGAAGTTTGGAAGTCGGCGGTATGATACTCCCGGGTCTCAGAAAGCACGTGGTCCTGCGTCTGATCTCTCACCGGGCGTGTCGGATTGCCGTCCCATCGGACTATGATAGTGAGGCAGGAGAGACTGCCTGTGTTTGCGCTCTAACTTGCGCAATATAATTTTCCCGCGCCGAAGGTTGGTCTCAGCTGAGATTAGTCGCCATGGCCGACATTCGATATGAAGAGCTATTAGATAGGTAGTTGGAATCCAAGTTATCACCTGGCTGTGGTAGTACCATGGTTTTTCTGTTATTTGGTGCCTATTTGGGACAGCCCTAAAACGCCCCTGTGATGAGATATTTTGGCAAACTATTGACAAAGTTATTATTTTGTCCACACGTGTTGTCTTTTCCGCATTCATCTTTACAATCTACTAACTAAACACCATAAAAAGCAATTATTTCTTCCTCTGTGCACTTTTCCACTGAACACAAGTTTTCCTAACACACTTTTTTATCGCTTATTTACTTTTATGATAATAAACTCCTACTGTAATCTAAAAAACAAAGCAAGGTGCCAAGGCCATATTATGGCACACAATCAGGGAAGTCAACGTTATACAATCCACATTAACTGACCACGGACAGTAATCGTAATCGCTTCATTAACCTACTAGCAGCAACACGTAGGTGGTTCTTCTCCATAGGTATGACTACACGTTGCAGTACTGTAATGGAATTTTAACTAACAGTAAGTGGCTCAGTGAGAGCACTGATACTGGCCCAGACTTAGGAGTCGTAAGTCATGAGTTCAAACCCAGTCAGGCACTTTACTTTGTGTTTTTAATCTCATTGTTTCTACTCTCAACACGGTGAAGGAAAGCATAATCGCCACGCTTGACAGGCGGGTTGGCGATCGCAGTATGGTGGTACAATGCATAGAGAACGCTGCTGCCCATTCTCTGGTAAGTCCCTTAGTGGCTTTCTACGACACCCACGGGAAGAAATGGGATGTTGCTATTCTTCTAAACAAAAAACCATATACAGACATAAATAGACTAAAGACAAAGGGCATTATTTTCCCTAAGCAACATAACTATATTTTTATTTACCACATTTTACGTAGATGGGGGTGCAGATAACAATATTAGTGCGGGTTACATTTTTCAGCGAGCAGTTTAGGTTGTAAAGTATATTTGCGTAGTCACTTTTTTGCAGATCTTTTTCTCCAATGATGATCAGGCAGTAGTCAGTCATTGAGAAGTCTTTTAATTTGTATTGAATAGTTCTTATGAAAACTGTGTTGAACCGAACATTCAGAATCCAACAAAGTGCACGCGTCATAAAAACGCTGTTCGATGTTCAATTCTCGGCGCCAAGCAGTGCGTTGAGAACCAAGTACGTGAATTATTACGGTATTATTACGTCCGTGTGTATGTTGACTTACTCAGACTTACGATATGATTACCATCCTGTGTGTCTTTATTAAGCTAGAGACGATCTTGCTATTTTTTATAATAAGAACTGTAATTTTATTCTCATTATTATTAAAACGGACAACTACACTACTGCCCTGTGTATTTATTATTTGATCGTATGGCACGTGAAGTGCAGCTGATCGAACGATCTGACTCGTACGTACCTTGCGTATTATGCGTCCTTTGATATTATGCTGAGTTGAGGCCCTATTGCATTCTAAGCGTTTTTTTCCTTTCTGTTTCTGTCCATAGTTTTAAAAGGTGTTTTTTGTTCTAACGCATGTTCCTTTCTTTCGATATCTAACATTTTTCAATACTTACTTGTTTAATGACGGGGTAGGGCACGGCATGGGGCACAGGCACGGGCACGGGACGGTCAACTGGGACGGCAACGTGCCTCTCCACGGTAACGGGGTACGGCTTGGGGACCGGCACGGCGTAGGGACGGTCTACTGGCACAGGGACGGCGACCTGGAATCGAGATAACGACGAGGTTTTATTCGTTTGTTGTAAACTTTGTAAAAGAGTAGACGGACTGTTGTACTATGTCTGAGAGAAGAAGCGGAATCTCATCATATAATACAGAAATGACATGATTTCAATAAACAATCGTAATCCTACAGCAAATAAAACGTCAACGGTATCCAAAGTTTTTTTTAAACCTCTCATATAATTTAGCGTGACAAATAAGGTGGCAGGGACATCGACGTGCAAACTGCAATTATAAATTCAGAATACGATTTTAGACCCTCTAGCGTATATAGTTTTAGTCGGCTATCAAAAAAAAAAACTGTTGTTTCATAGAAAAGTGCGCGACCCAAATGTATGAAACTGCATTTTTTATTATTATTTCAACGCACGGTTCAGAATCATCATCTACATAGCCTTTTCGCAACTATGTTGTGGTCGGCTTCCAGTCTAACCGGATGCAGCTGAATACCAGTATTTTACATAAAGCGATTGCCTATCTGACCTCCACAACCCAGAGTCTGGGTAACACTATACCCCCCTTGGTAAGACTGGTTGTCAGACTTTAGGGCCACTGACAACCCGTAACGACTGTCAAATATCCACAAATGATAGCTGGGAACAACGGCTTAACGTGCTTTTCGAGGCACGGAGGGATCTTGGTATGTAAAGATGGTCACCCATCTACGGACCAACCGCGGTAAGCGTAGCTTAACCTGATTGATCAATCCGTGCGGCTGTTAATACTTAGCCACAAGCCCCTCACGCATGGTTCAGAATCATGTACTAAATTCTTGGTAACCAGATGCGGATCGATATTAGGTACTGCCACCCTGCATATCGATTAAAAAAAATGCATTACAAGAACACCCACCTTGACAGCTACGGGGTAAGGCCTATCAACAGGTACTGGGTAAGGAGCAGGAACTGGAAATCCAACATGCTTCGTCACAGTCGTGTGAACATCAGCACCCACTACGGTCCCGCCAATAGGTCCGCCGACCAATGCACCTCCATAACCCGCTGCGATGGGCCCTGCGGCATAGCCCGCCGCGATGTGGCCTCCACCCCCGTATGGGCCAGCCGCATAACCGTGGCCCAGAGACAGGCCGTGGCCTATCAATGGAGAGCTCAGGCCATAATGACCTACGAGGCCACTTCGCTTCTGGACAACTTTGCTCGGTTCCGGTTCCGCCAGAACGGAGGCTGCCAAGAAAAGTACTGCGATCTGGAAATAAAACGAGTTTTGTTAATAAGGTCATACACAGTTGTTATTGTAATTTTGCCTTCAAAATGCCTGAAAATGCTTTATTATTATTATTAATGTATTTATTTACTAGCAAAGTTGAAGGCGCCCGTTCTACCCACCCTTCTTTTGTTTTCCTAGAGGACCTTTCCATTTAGTGACTTAGTCTAGCTCTGATCCTGGAGGCGTGCTACATGTTCAGCCCATTTCCATTTCAAAGTTAAGGATTGAACTAGTACATCCTATCTTTTGAGTATCTAAAAAGTTTTACTTAAGTGGTGATGCCAAGATTGTCTATTGATAGCCATAGATATTAAGCAAATCAGATGATCATAGAGTAAACGTAAACCACGAAATGCTTATGTCATCAGCAATAATAAAACGACACTAAAACGTAATCAAAGACTACAATAGTATACTGGCAATAGACAGGCAGCTCGCAACTTTTTTTTAATATTAGGAAGTGTCAAACGTAGCGCCATCTAGTTTTTCGTTAACGGAACTAATGAATATAAATATGTATGTATAGATAGGTAAGTCGCTGTGTAATATAGCTACTGTACTGTACGTTGCATATTAGGTACGTACGTACTTATATGTCATGTGGCGCTTATGGGAAGAATTTTAAAGGAATTCTAAAACACAATACATAGTTGTATAAAATTATATTTATTATTACAAAAAATACACATTTAGTACACGATTTTGTGTTCTCCTTTTTCTCCCTTTATGCTTTAGGTAGTGTCGATTAACTGTTTCTCCTAACCACAGCACATTCAGGTACACACACTATTCTAGTCTTTGGGTACACAGCAAGAATTTTGTGATATGGTTGAAATTCACTGTTCACTATTCGCAATAATTACAAGTCCAAACTCTAAAGAGTGCATACGCGTAGAGTCCACAGTAACTTCACAAATTCTGGATATTGTTTACAATACGGTGTTCACAACACGAGCGAACGAATGATTTGTAACGTGGCACAGCAACACGGACGAACGGTAGCTGACCTCAACGTGGATAGCAGATGTATAAGTTGCAAAACAACAAGAACTTTATTGCATTTGCAAAAGGAAAATAAATGCGCACGACCACGACACTCACACGCAGCCAGCCATTTGCAATTTAAGTGTGCCCATACAAAAACAAAATTTTACACGTTTTATATAACAAAACATAACTTCTGTATTATTGTGCTGCTAATAAAAACCTCTATAGGGTCGAATTTATATATTCTGTTATTTCTCAAGATTAACTACAAGAATAACATGTGATCACAATTTTATTTCTTGATTTATATTGTTTCATTGGAAAGGAAACTCCCAGCATAGGAAAGATATATTTAGCCATAGCAACACCGCAATCATTGAATATTTTTTTCCCTTAACGTTATGATAGATGGCGCTGTTTTCAATAAAAAAACGGAATTCTGATTTTACTCCTAGTTGCCATAGCATGAACGTAATCAAAGTTCACTACTCCCTCAAAACGCTATGCAAATGAAGAGAAAAGTGTCAACAACGCATCGATCACCAAAATCGAAGGCTCGGATGCATTTCCGCATAAATTAACCCGAACAATGCATCCGATATTACTTTTACTTGTTGCGTGATATGACTCCATCACCCGTCACCAGGCTACTTGATATGCCCAGACGTACAGTCAGAAACGAAATTCGTATCACAATCAGAATTACAATGAAGGTATTCCTTCTGTCGATGCTTGCAATGGATATTAGAACATGATTTAAACGTGTCCTCAGTTACGTGTACAATCGGTGACAGAATACGGTCGGTTGATTAGTCAACTGTACAGTGTAGTGACTGTTCTTGGTGGCGATGGCGCTGCGGACGCTTAAAGGCAATTATTTGGTAAATTCAGAACATTTGGATTTTAGTTCTAATACTTGCCGTTGTCAAGTTGATTTAGCACACTGTGTTTGGACTGAAGGGATTCCGTGGCAATTGTAAATGAATTTAGATGCAACGGTTTGTTTGTTTACCAATGTACTCTTATTTAATAAATATTAGAACGCTTCATTTACACTGAAAAAGTATAAAGAGAAAACATATAAAAGCAATTTCTGCAAGATTCAGGATATTTTATTGATTGTGAGTTTAAAAACTTGGATACTTTACTTTAGAATAATAAACACCCATGTTAACCGAGGGCCAGTAGAGGTGCTTTTGCAGTTCAACCTAGGAGGTTGTCGGCTGCTTAACCTGGCTTACCTGACGGTGCCTCAATAAATTAAGGCCCAAAGAGAGTACCTAACATAACTAGCGTAATACAGGATAATTTTTTTACCAGTGTGCAAACTGTAACCATGAATTCAGCATACCATTCTACACACCCTAGAGTAGAAATTTTCCGTGGGTTATACAAAAAAAAAAATTGCTGTTTCATAGAAAAGTGCAATACCTACGCAGTAGAAATGTATGGAACAGCAGATTTTTGCTGAATTCATGATTGCAGTTTGCGCACTGGTTAAAAAATTATCCTGTATTACGCTAGTTATGTTTTACTCCCTAGTTCCAGGAGAAGAGCCTATTGCCACTAACCGGACCCAAAGTTATTTATGTAAATAAACCTGTCGGTAATGTACACAGTTAGGTCATACCTTCAATAAAATGTGGATCAATTAATAAGACCTACACCCTAATTACGTAACACACGATTTATCATCATCTGTTTCATTTTGACAGTTCAACGTTTATTAACGTTGTTGAGCAGACACATTTTTCGAACATATGAAGCAATGGATTAGCAATCTGTTTCAAAACGAAACGTGCGTTACGCAATTAGGGTGCTGATCAACTTACGGATATAGTTCGAATTAAGGCGGGGAAAGCGACATACAGAGAAAAAGAACCCGTGTGTTATCTAACTACCCACAACTTGCTAACTTAGCGTGGTTATGTGCGTAGCTAGTTTTTAATTAAGCTGCTTTTTATCATTTATTTATTATTAAACATAGCATCTAGCCTGCATACCTCGAAGGGATTGGCAGAGTTTCATGGTATACCTAGGTATGTACGTATCCACATTCTGCCAGTTTTGGTATGAATCTCATGTAAAACAAAAAAAGGGGGTGAGTATATTATGGGAGAGATACAGGACTTTTTTAACTAGTGCGCACACTGTAACCATGATTTCAGCAAATCATTGTAGACCCCCCACCAAAGAAATATCCGCTGTTCACTTTTCTATGAAACAGCAGATTTTTTTTGTTTAACCGACGAAAAATTTCTTCACTGGAGGGTCTAGAATGATATACTGAGTTCATGGTTATAGTTTGCGCACTGAATAAAAATGTATCCTGTACAATCCTTACTATTATTATAAACGTGAAAGTTTGTATGTATGGATGTTTGTTACTCTTTCACGCAAAAACTACTAAATGGATTTGTATTAAATTTGGCACACAGAAAGATTATAACCTAGATTAACACATAGGATACTTTTTATCCCGGTAGTACGTTCCCGCGGGATAATTTCTGACTTCCATGCGGGCGACGCTGCGAGCGGAAGCTAGTAGCTTATAAACATAACAACACAACGTAACATCACGCCTAGTTTCCCCAAAGGATTGTGCAGAGGTGTAAACTATAGTACACCCACATTTCGTCAGTTATGTTTAATAAGTCCCATGTAATAGGGGGCGAGCCTATTTTTTTTTTTAAACTTTGCACCACACTAGGAATTTCTCCTGTATTGTGGATGCGTTTACAAACATTTAAACTCACATACACAAACAGCCAGACCCGGAACAACTACTTGTAGGTCATATAAATATTTGTTCCGTGCGGGAATCGAACCCGCGACACGCAGCGCAGCAGTCAATCGCTTAAAAACTGCGCCAACTGTGCTGCCACCAATCGGGCATAAAATCCAGACTCCGGGCTGCTACTGAGAAACTCTAGATAGAAAAACCCAACAGCACTTTGCCTGACCTAGGAATCGAACTCATGCTCAGCAGTAGAGCTTGCAACCACTAGACCAACGAGCTAGTCTATAAAGTCAGTGGAAAAATTGTTTTTTCTTTTTGAGAAAATTAGAATTGACTATACTCCATTTGAAATAAGATTAGACATTTAAACAAACCTTTTTTACAGTCAGTTCAACCGATTCTGACTTCTATACCGTAGGCATAAGGATGTCATTAAAAGCAAAAAAGTAGTTACAATACCAACTGTTTACTGCAGCTGCCATTTGTTATGCGACTAAGGCAATAGAAATCAAAATCGGTTGATCAGACTGTAAAAAAGGTTTACTTAAATGTCAAATCTTATTTCAAATGGAGTATAGGTACTTAAATTGCCCGTATATTTCAATCAAAACTGTAGCTGTAGCTACTGTCAAGTAATTACAGTTTTGTATGTATTGTATTGTGTAACGGGCCGGTGTCCGTTTCTTCAAGTTCCAGCGCGTATTTTGCGTGCAGTAAATATGACATGAGGCTAATTGACGTTGTGTGTCATTTTGGTCAACAATTAAATTCCCTGACCGTACATATTAATTTCATTTAGAGGCTGGCTGGGGTGTAGTAGGTAGACTTAATTTGAAAGACAGCAAAATGTCAACGATTTTTGAAAGTCTGGCCATTAAAATCTAATGTCAATTGACGATTTTTTGACAGCGTTTTAGTTAGCCGATTACGAAAGCTTACTTAAGATCGACTGAGCTTTCAGAAACAGCGTTACACTGACGCGATTAGGGGAAGCCTATGAATTGGAATGATATACGGGACTTTGTTTTAGGAATAGAGCGGAGTTGTCAATTCCCTGAAAAAAGTATTGCAGTTGTACTTGTAGGTGTAATGTAAACGTATTTTTAGTCACTTTACTTCTTAAACGTCAAACATGAATATTGATAAAGCGACAAAGTTATATAATGGTTAAATGGATTGATATTTCGTACAGGGTAATACGGAAGTTTTTCAACAAGTTTGGGTGAAAGATTTAAAGGTAAGTATACTTTTTAAAATAAATTGTATCTCTTGGGTAGGTACATTATGTACCGGTCGACAGCAATGCGGATGAATTTTTCGACGCTAAATATTATAAATTGTGAGTAGTTTTAGTTAATACTAGCTTTTGCCCGCGACTTCATACGCGTGGACTTTAGAATCAAGTAGATAATATTTTTTTTGATAATATATAGCCTATTTTTTAAGTTAGACCTCTCGGAATACATCATTGAAAACTGCATTCAATTCCATGCAGTGGTTTTTGCGTGATGCGGTAACAAACATACAGACAGACAAAAATTCTAAAAACCGTTGTTTTGGCTTCTGTTGCTCTAATAAAGACCCCCCATACTATTTTTTCTTCAATGTCTTTAATGTACAGACATCGGCCAGTTACAATTTTATTAAATGTATAGATAGGATATTATTTAATTGTTCTTTTTTCAAGTTTTTTTCTGTTGATGTTAGAGTAATTCTAATATTAATTGAGACAAGCATTTTCTATCATTATCAATTTAGTGAGACAAGCATTTTCTATCATTATCATTTAGTGAGACATTTTATTATTCTATTAGATATTTTTACTGTATCTTCACGCTATAAACAAATTGTACAGAGGTGGACTTCATTAGGGGTTGCAACAGATCTGTTTATTAAGACTTCATCTCGGAATGGAGTTTTCAATTAAAAGAAATGGATGGTTGGATATCGATAGCAGTAACATTAATTTAGGTGCACTACTGTGATCATTTAGATTGCATTCTACATTAATTAGTCCGTGTGAAAAGTGCGCGTAAAGCGTATAACTAATTACAATCTGTTAGGTGTACTTGCGAAATGACTTTTTATACATTGCAACAATGAAAGACACATTTTTTCTTCGGTAATGTCTAAGAGCGACATATTTGAATTAATATTTTTTGAAAAATAAAATAAAATATTACCGATGCCAAAATAATTATTGTGTAATTTTAGTTTTATGTTTAATTTCATTTATACTCAAACTAAACTTAGTATTTTTATCAACACCACAGGACCTTACTAACTAAATAAAGCAATTGTAACTATATCCTAGTTGACCTAATTATACACTTACATAAGCCTTCATATTGAAACAAAACACTGCACTTCAACTGATTAACACTGTAAGGATCGAGCCACACTGTGCATATGTGCTCTAAGGCCCACCAACCACTTATATAAGGCTGGCAGTACACCACCCCACTATCAGACCCATTGGTTTTAACTCCAAACGCCACTATTTGCGACACTTAGTACTCATGTTGCAGGTATGCCGACAATTTGGACGTTATTCAAATTAGCTAAGATTGGCTAGGCTTTGTTTTTGTAATGAGTTCTGCGTTTGTAGGTTGATTTGGATTTGTTACGGGTTGTGATTTGATTATGAGGATGTAATTCAGTAGAACTGATTGAGATTGATCACCTCTGATTTTTTAATTTCAAAATATTGAAAAATTATTATAGAAAAATCTACCTTCCGGCTTTCACGAACTGCATGAAATGCTTTAAAGGCTTACATGAAATGCTTTAAATTTTATAAATAAATAGTGGTTTTTGGGCTCTCCATGGAATGCACATCAGATTTTGAAGAAATTGATAAGTATTCATCTATTTTATAGAACTTTTACGTTCATTGATGCCCAAAAAACAGCAGGTTTTGAAATACTCAGCCATATAAGTGATTGGGAAATATTCGCTATGCTGCCCTGTTTTAATAAAGGTCTGAAACTAAAGGGAATCGTTTTCGTGGTGTTAGTGCCTTTCTGTTTTAAACGAATAATCATACTTACTACAGTCTTAATTTTGAAATTAGACCTTTAGCCAGACATCCACCAAAACGCTTCAATTCCAACTATCCCCGCGACACATTTTATAAATTTCCCTAACCAGCTTACTAAGACCTGTGTCCACAGTTCGTCCACGCAATCTATATCTGCAACCTACTCCTTTTCCTGTACCCTATATACCACGGCAGGTCGTCCTAATTGGTCGTCTCTTAAGTAATAGTATCCGATGTACTTCGACCAACTTATCTGTGAGACGGCCATTTTGAATGGGACTTAGGGTCGGTTTTTGTTTAGAATTTTGGTTTTTGTTGACGAATAGCGCCACCTGTAATTCCAAAATTAAGTTTGTTGGGCAGTACTGGTCTACTGGTCTATTAATTATTTACGTAAATTATGAATAAGGCATTTTAGGCTTTTAGTCGATTTGCACGAGTTAACTCGCCGGTTTCGGGCGAAACGATGCTTTTACATAATATAATATTTTTTATCGGGCGACTCGCTTGGAATTAATATATATTTCGACTACTCCAGAAATACGTATTAGGCAATTAGCATGTTTTGAATTCTATGCACTTTGTTGCAAAATTATTGCATACAATTCAAAACCTACCAATTACCTACCTAATACGTATTTCTGGAGTTGTCGGTTCGCTCACAAATGAATGAATTAACTTCGTGACATTTGCTATAAAAAATATTAAAAGTGTATTCGCCCAATTCGGGCGAGTAAATTCGTGTGAATCGACTATTAGCCGCAATTTAGCGTAAAGGATATTTTGACGTGATCGTAATGATACCTAGCTAATAGATAGTATCCTTATTGATTGGTATCTAATTTGTTTACGGTGGCTGCTATTTGCTTATGAAACTGAGAGGAGGTTTTGTCATATCCTGCTTTATGATATGTTTTTGTGCGATTTGTTGGCAATCTTGCTGATGATCATTAGCAGTGATGAAAATGGATACCGCCATTTATCTACAAGGTGTTATTGAAATAACTGAAAACCTGAAAAAAGGACATTGTAATAATCATTATAAACAATAATTTTAGCTATGGAAGAAACATCGAAAAAAGATCTACATTTTCGCATACCTAACTCGACAAAATGCAGCATAATTAGCTTATAATGTTCCTCCCACTGCTGGGACACAGGCCTCCTCTCGATGAGAAGGAGTGGGCCGTAATCCACCACGCGGATCCAGTGCTGGTTGATAGATGTCACATGTCTTCGAATTTTTGGTCCTAGGACTGCCGGTTACCTCGCGATATTTACCTTTACCGTTTTTTCAAGCGGTCATGAAATCACCATCATCATCATTATTTCAGCCGAAAGGCGTCCACTGTTGGACATAGGCCTTCCCCAATTTGGGGGGGTTTGCCATAATCACCACACTTGGCAAGCCGGTTGGCGATCTCAGTATGGTGGTAAAATGTATAGAGATCGCTGCTGCCCATTCTCTGGTAAGTCCCTTAGTCGCCTCCTACGACACCCATGGGAAGAAATGGGATGGTGCTATTCTTTACGTCCGCCACCACACGGAACGGTCATGAAATAAATTACACAAAATGAAGCTGAAGCTGAACCCTGCCTAGGTTCGAACCCACGACCTTAACAACTCATAATTCGGGGCCACGACCACTGAGCCACCATTGCTTTAACAACGAAACAACCAAAGGGATCAACAGATTTTTATTGCAATTTCAGTATTGGTTCTATAGCTAAGAAGAAAAATAAGAGTATATTGATATCTTTTCAGGTTTATAGTTATTTCAATTACACGTTCCGTGTGGTGCCGGACGTAAATAACCATCCGATTTCTTCGCGTGGGTGTCGTAGAAGGCGACTAAGGGACTTACTAGAGAATGGGCAGCAGCGTTCTCTATGCATTTTACCGCCATACAGCGAGCCAACTCGCCTGCCAAGCGTGGCGATTATGGCAAACCCCCTATTTTTTTTTGTTCGTGGACGTCAATCGGCTGAAATAATAATGATGAATTACATTACACTTTACCTTGAGGCTAGCCTTGAAGACATAGCTTAATTGCCTTCGGCAATGAGGGTAGGTTATTTGGTATTTTGTCTTCAGACAACCTGTCTTACGAGGACCTACGTAACTACCTACTTACCATAATATACATACGTACATAAACTCTCGCCTTTTTGCCATTGTTGGCAGAAACTACAGAATGCCACCTGTTACGATCCTTACATACTCCTTTTGCCTCGTTGACGTTCATACATCTGGTCTGCGAATACTACGCACCTGACCTTTATGAAGAAGGCGGTGGCGATGTCTCGCGTCCGGCTCTGGTCTAGGCCATGGTACGGAGCATGAGTGCATGGGTAGCCGTCACCTTCTGCGAAGCAGTAATACTTGCGAAGAGAGAGGCGGCGCACGTGATGGAGAGGCAGTATATGCGCCCTCACGGCTCTAGCCTCCGCAGGAGACGCCTTGGGCGTCTGGAATCCCAGGTTGATTCCCGGCCACCCTAGGCGCGGGCTTGCGGACGGCGAGTAATGGGTATCACGCTGTCCGGTAAGGACCAAGCCCGGGTCGACGGCGCGTGTGTTGCGCGTTGTGTTCCACGCGCGCCTCAAAGAGATGTCAGCACAAAGCAGCAGCAAAGAGATGCGTGGCCCCTGGCACACAGGCAACTGAGGGAACACGGGTGGATTTTAGTCAGTAAAAGTCTGACACGCCCTCCCGCTCTACCCAGAGCGGGAGAAGGTATTTGATGATTTCTCACCTTCAAAAAAAAATACCCTTCTGAAGAACATCGCCAATAAGGTCACTGTATGTCTTCCTAGGCCTTCCCCTCCCATAATATGTCCTTATGAATATTTTAGTTTACTTTAGTAGTAGTATAATTAACAACTGCGATATTTCAAGTTTCGTGTTTAGCGAATGTCAAAACAATAAACGACAGTAACATTGATTTATAACACTTAGTTTAATTAGTATCCCGGCATTTCCCACGGTGCCAAATTAGTCATAGGTAGCAAAGTAAGTGTAGGACGCAAGCTAGGACCCGGTGGTGACGACGTATGGAGACACTGGACATTGGATGTCTTCCAATTCACATGACACACGCAGTAGGTCAGTAGTGTTTGTGTTCTTTCACCAGAATTAGCTTACCTACTGTCAGGTCATATGAGTTCCTGCATATCATTGTTTATTTTATTTGACTGTATAATCCATTTTTTTATTAATGTTTTTTTTTTCATTTATTGTTGAATGTTAATTACGAGTAATTACCTATTATTGTATACAATCAAGTTCTTCGAACTTAACAGACAGCTGTGCTGCTGGGGAGTTTGTTCCGCCACTTCTTCCCAGCTAAAGCACTAGGAAGTGGCGAAGGGTGGGTGTTTTTTTGGGGACTGTCTTATGTAATTTTGACGTTCAAAAAGTGCTGACTCTCAGCCTAGTTTGAATAAATGACTTTTGATTTTGCCGTAATAAAAAATGAGATACAATTTTCCTAGAATATTAAACAAGTAGTAAGTCAGTGTGTGAGTTAAAGCAATCACTGAGTGTAAATCAATGTCATAAATATAATTAATTATACGATTCAATTAGCAATCAGTTTGGTTTTGTCTAGACTCTAGATTGTCCTATGGAGCAGGACCAGCATATTTCCAAGCACATGCCGGGTACTAGGAAATGCCGGTTTCTGCTCGATTTTTTCTTCGACGAGTGGGTAGTAGATACTGTGGAAGGCTGTAGTTTTTTTTTATTATTTTTATTTAGTTATCTGTATTGGTCTTGGCCAAGCTTTGAATAAGTCAGCCCCTCTCTATTTCTTTCAAATTCTGCTATTTTACCATGCATAGTGGCAGGGTCACCATGAATTCAACACAATCATGATTCTAGCGTAGAAATATTTCGTCGGTTATCAAAAAAAACTTTTATATGAGACAGCTTTTTTTTTGTTGATAAATATCCAATATACCTACCAAGTATCTTTGAAAGGCTCTAGATGCAATAGTTGTATAGGTCTTGTGACTCACTCACTATCACTGATCGACCTCCTTATTTGGTCAAGTGGCGTGCTTTGTTTTACTTTCATTTTCTTTTGAACGTGAATAGGTTAGCCATTGCTGAACTTATTCGATTCGAATGATAAAATGATGGGAAATATTTGAGCTTTCATGGTTTCTATTGAAAAAGCGCATTTTTTTAATTGTTTTCAGTATCATCAGATAATGATCCTGCTGAAATACTCATCAAGACATGAGTTTTCTTGACTTATCTGGAAGTATTTAAATAGATTTCGAACTCAGGTAGGCCGAAGCAAAGAAAACCTGCTCAGATTACTCCGCCCTGGAGTGTAAATGTGGTGCTGTCCTACTAACAATGGGGCAAAATATCGTGATCAGCGTGTCCTGTTGTCTGCACGCTATAGTTGATGGTCGCTGCTGAATGTGCCAAGCTCGTAGTTAAATTCTGGGCTGACTGTATATACGACGTGTAACAGAAAGGGTATATTCATACCAAGGGCACGGCTTCTTTGGATGATATTAAACGATATTCGAAGGGTTTTTAATCCTATCTCTACATGTTCGGAAGTTATGAGAATTTTTAATAAATTGATACCAGAAACCGAATTTTTCAAACTGAAATAAACACATCACTCGGAAGAGATTTATCGTGATATTGGCAAGTAACGTGGAAAGTTATTGACCTACGTAGTGTAGTGACACGTTTGTTATGATTTGAATTTATGAAACACATGAAACCGAAAATTTGGTATGAATTCTTAGAGTATTTTATTTTGTGCTCAAACTGTATATAGTGATTCTATACCAGCTGTTATCTTTAGTGCTTAAGGATAGCAATAGGGTTTCTGTTACACCCTGTATATTACTATTGATACGCTAAGTAGAATACGTATGATAAGAGATTTTGGTATAGATACATAATTATCTACATGCATGTGTTCGTGTTTCTTAAAATAATCGTCAGAAAGATGAGATCAAAGTATTTACACAAAGAAAACAGCGGGCCCAGTTTGAAACCCTGAAAACGACAGCTTTAATTACTTTATTCCTATTTAGTTATAAAAATAAGACTGTCTGTATATTCCAATTAATAAAATAATAATTTACACGATGTATTTCCCGTAATAAGGTAATAATAGGTCTTTACCTATGAAATTGCCGTTTTGTATGAAAAAATTTAAACGAATTTTTTTCATGTATTTTTTATTTGTATTAATCGAAGTAATCACCCATGCAATCAATGCATCTTTGCCATCGCAGTGGCAGTTTATTGATGCCCTTCTTAAAGAAATCAGCTGGACGGGAGGCAACAAATTCTTCAAAGGCATTTTATACTGCCTCTCGGGTATTGAATTTTTTTCCCGCCAAGAAGTTATCCAAATTCTGGAAAAAGTAGTAGTCTGTAGGCGCAAGGTCTGGTGAGTAGGGCGGATGACGGAGAGCTTCCAACCCCAGTTCTTGCAACTTGGAGACCGTCTGCTGTGCAGTATGAGGTCGCGCGTTGTCGTGCAGGAGCAGCGGAGACGAGCGATTGACCAATGCTGGTTGGAGATGTGCCAGCTTCTCCATCATTGTGTTCAGTTCTTCACAGTACACATCTGCAGTAATGCTCACCCCGTTTGGTAAGAAGCTGTGATGAATCACACCGGCGCTAGACCACCAAACAGTGACCATCACTTTTCTAGGGGTAAGTTTTCGTTTAGGGCATTGTTTAGGTGCTGAACCAGGATCCAACCAACTTGCTGAGCGCTTGCGGTTATCAAACAGAATCCATTTTTCATCGCAGGTAACAATGCGGTTCAAAATTCCTTCATTTGTGTGTCTGTTGAGCAGTGCAAGGCACGTCTCGACGCGGACTTCGCGCTGACGATCATTGAGTTCGTGGGGCACCCATTTGTCAAGCTTTTTTACCTTGCCAATTTGACGCAAATGGACCAATATTGTTTTGACGCTAACGTCGAAAGCTGCTGCTAATTCAGCCGTAGATTGTGTATCATCAGCTTCCACAATCGCCTTTAATTCGTCATTGTCGACCAAAGTCTTCGGACGACTGCGAGGTTCATTTTTCAGGTCGAAATTTCCAGAACGGAAGCGAGCAAACCAATAACAGGTGGTGCGTTGGTTTGTAGTGTTAGCTCCGTAAACGTCGTTGATGTTGCGTGCCGCTTGTGCCGCGTTGCTGCCACGACGGTACTCATATTCCATAATTACTCGAATTTTTAACGTATCCATGATGACGAAAAAGATTGAAATGCGATGAAAATGTAACACTAATCAATAAACAAATGACTACTTTTGGAAAAAAAAATCCATGTTTTTAAAATAAAATTAATTTGAAATTAGAATTCTTACCCAAACAAAAATTATTTTGATTTGAAATGGCCAGTACTGCAAAACGGCAATTTCATAGGTAAAGACCTAATATAACAATAAACTTACATAAAGGCCCTTCGCCTTTGACACGGATGAAATGTCACGAGGCGACATTGTAGGTCACGATGCTAGTGTACCTAGCCTACAGCCTACTGACCTTTCACTACTAGTTTCAACTGCAGCTCTAGCTTCCAGCGATCATTATTATTATTTTGTTTTCTTTCTTTTTATACCTGATTATCTCTTATCTCTTTATTCAAAACATAACTACCTAAGCAGCTGAAACATGTCTATTATTACAAATCTTTGGAGTTTATCGGGGCAGTAGTTGGGCGTTTTACATGATGTATTGCGGGAAATTATTGTGTTACCTTGTTTTTTTTTTTTGTGGGCATAACCTTTTTAATACCCTCCGCCTGAGGAAAATGGAGGGTTATGTACTCTTACCGACTAAAATCCCGCAGTGTTCTTTCAGCTATCATGAATTTGGAGTGCCGTATTTGCTGCGGACCCTTAAGAGAAATCGGCCTGCAATCAGTTTTAGCGGTCCAGTTTTATGACCTACGAATACTATTGTTTTATATCGAGATATTTAAAATAGCTTCATTACTATTAACATTCCAAAAATACATTGAAGAATGCTTCCACACTTGAAGGTTGTTGATAATACCAGTAATTATTCCTTTGATCACAAGAAGGTAATCTATGGTATTATACCTTTTCCAGTCAAGTGAATGCTTGTAAGGACAGATACAAGTATGTCCCTATTTATCATGAACAGCCGAGGCTTCCGGCGACTGGGACCGCAATTAACTGGTACCGTGGTCCCCGGTAGCCGGGTCATTTAATTCAATATATTTACATAATCTTTTGTGATTGGTCCCAGTCGTCGCATCGGAAGAAAAATATAATGATCCGGTAACTGAGACCGTGGTTCCCTTAAATTGCGGTTCCAGTCGCCGGAAGCCTCGAACAGTCGACAGCATTTACTTAGTAGAGCAATCGACAAAGTTAATTACAATTTTGTAACACAGCTAAATATCGAAACTTCAGGATGTATATCAAAAAGGCATTAGTAGTGTTGCACAATAGCGCATAAATTATCTATTAGGACCAAGGAAGGCTGTATCGATTGGGAGATTAGAATAATCATGGAGATACGTTTTGTTTTTGTTTTTATCGAGTTCAGGGGAATACGTATATATATTATGTGTATGCATACTATAGTAAAATTTAGAGTCAGTGTGTAACAGTTAGTACCTGCCTATATACCACACACACAATGTGTACTAATTATTCACTGATTCACAGATCACTCCGCCCTGGAGTGTTAATGTGGTGCTGTCCCACAAATAATGAGGGACTTAATATCTTGTCCAGCGTGAACTGCTGTCTGCACGCATAGAATCTGATGGACGCTGCTGAAAGTGCCAAGCTCGGGGCCAAATTTTGGGCTAACTGTATTTAGATTGCTACTGACACGCTAAGAAGAGAATGATAAATAATGTTTTTTTTCTTTCTTTTTACATGTAAGTAACTCTAGTGAGACTAAATGAGGATTCCAAAAATGCTTAAAAAAACAATTTAATTATTTAATTTATTTTCTAAGCATGCAATTTGCACTGAGGTGAACTTACATTTAATCCATGTTCTATTCTTAATTTTTGTAGTCTATATCTGTATAATAGTCAGGTCAGCTCCCGATTAAGGCACAAGTCCATTGTCACATCTCCATTATTTCTGTAATCTTTGTCGCGAGCCAAGCGCGGGGGGCATGATGCAACCCCGGACGCGAATGAACTGGTTCCAATTTATCTGCCCATTATTCAGGTGCTATATTAAATTCTGCCCAGTCTGTTACCTCAAGGATGTCGTTAAGTAATAGTATTAAATCCTATGTATATGTATATTATTAGAATTAGGACGGAGGAACTGAATACACACGTCGTCCGGCGTCTTTACATAAATATGTCGCGGGAAAAAATATAATATGAATATTGTATTTTATGCAGATGAAGTGTGCCGATTGTAGCTTCCATAACACCTTATTAATAGGTGCTCGTATATTATTATAATCTGGGGAATTGTTTATTTACGCGTCATTCTGATCCATCGATTGAAATGCGAAATCCATCTGGTATTTACAATGCAAATTAAATAAAAGCTGTTTTTTTAATTTCTTGGCCTTTCTACCGTTTAAAAGGGGCAACTAGAATCAACTCTATTTTCTTGTAAATTTTTACGAAAAATGTGCGTTTTATATATCTCATCATCATCATTTCAGCTGAAAGACGTCCACTGCAAGACATAGGCCTCAAACTCCGCCACTTCGACCGGTTCAGTGCTTCCCGCATCCAGCGGATTCCTGCGGTCTTCAGAAGGTCATCGGTCCATCTTGTGGGAGGTCTTCCAACTCTACGTCTTCAGGTACGCGCTCGCCACTCTAGAAGCTATTAATGTAGCTATTAGAAATAAATTATATGACTTTAATTTTTAGCTCTGCATTTGACGTCGCTTTTTTCTGAATAAGTTTAGCTGATTGTAGATGCAAATATTTGACACCGAGTAGTACACCTTCTTTTTGAGATTGACAATTCACAATGGAATTAAAACTAAGCCCATTAACTCTAAAAATTAAACCACCATAAAGGACCAAACCATCTTGTTTAAGTTCCCCAAACAACCTGCTTTATCTTTGTTTATTGTCTCGTACAACAATAGAAGCTGAACCATATTGTTCTAGTTGGCCAATAGCAGCAGCTCTCCGTAGCCGGAGACAGTCCGATAGGTTTGTGCAATCAAACGTGCGCTCTGGTGGAATGGCCCTTTGTAATGGATGCTCGCTCGCGGAAACTATGTGCGTGTTTTAATATTATGATTATAACTGGGGTTGGTTGACTCTTTATGTGCCCAGAGAGCTGGCATATTTTTTGGCCAAAAAATCATCATCCCCATAAAATGTTACGACGCTGCCAGTGTTTTAGCCACTTTTCGTCTTTACCGCGATGCGGACGAATTTATTCATGCCATGTGATTCTTTTCTTTCTTTATTCTATATACAGGTACGTATTTATGAATATGGTTTTAAGTTTGGAGCATATTTTTGTTTAAATGTTTGTTTGTTATTAGATACAGAATGCTGCTTTTTGTATGTTATTTTGATTTTGGTTTTAACCCGCCAGCACTCGCGCCTCAAGAAATTACATCAGCACTCGCGTGTAGAGCATTTTGCTCACGTTTATGAATGTCAATAAATGCAAGTTTTACTAAAAAATATTAATAAAAAAATATTTTATTAAATAAAATACACATTATTTATTCTACAAAATATATATTCAAAAAGTTAACAATATTATTTTTTTTTATTTTAATTAACAATCATAGGAACTAATTTGCCAGTCTTGTAAGGCAGTCTTACGGAAAAAAATTAACAAAAAAAAAACTTTTCAAAAAAAAACTTAACTAAGTATAAATAACTAATCTTCGTCATATACGCGAGCTTTACACATATCACATAGTGTACGACTATGCTCGGTACATAAAAAAATTTGGCAGTAAATGCAGCTCTTTTTGGTCTTGCGATTTTTGCGTCTTGGGCAAACCGCGCAGATACCACTTGGTTTTTCTTCTTCTGGTAACTCAGATTCTGGAACAAAACGTTTCATCACTTGCTGAAGAGGAATGAATGATGACTGTGTTCACTGCCTCGATCGCTTTCAATATCATCGGCTCTAAAAGACGGGTCCTCAATGTCTTCCAAATCTTCCTTCATCAACCATGTCAAAAATTGTTCATGCCTTTGATCACGATCCATCTGAAATACATAATAGATTACTATTTTAGTAATGTAAAATCATAATATTACATAAAAGAAAGATTTACTGCTAAGTAAAGCTTTCGCTAAGATGAAAAAATATAAAGTCATGAGTAAAAAAAGTACTTACGTCGATACCCGCGCGATGAGCAAAACGCCGCCTGATGGTACACGGCGCAACAAACGACCTCGTCCGAGTGACTGGCGCATACTGGCGAGAAGTGAACTGCATACAGGGGTGCGGGACGGAACAAAACTCAGCTACCAAATGAACGATGTACGTACGAATAATTTTGACAAAATGGCGCGTGTTTTAAATTTACTGTGAGCAAAATGCTCATAGCGCGAGTGCTCGCGGGTTAAGAATTTTCTAATATTCTAATTATGCTATGTCACATAATATACTCTGACTGATCTAAAATAACCTTTGTGGCCTGGGACCCACAAAGTTCTATTTGAATTTACTGAATGCCTTAGATAATAGATAAGGTAGTTAGATGCACCTGTCCTGACCTTTTTGAAGACCATTCAAATTAGGTCACTATATTATGTCCTTTGCGTTTCCAATCATAGTTACCTTTAGTTAGTCGTCTTTTTCATCCTATAAACATGACCAAACTAACTACTCTACCTACTCTCTCTCTCTCTCTACATACTCTTTTTATTTTTGTCACTACAACTTCTTTGAAACACCGCACCGTTGACTTATCACATCATTCCTTAGCCTATCATTCATAGTCATACCACAATTCTTTGCAAGGAACGCATTTCCACAGCATTTACTTTCTTTCCATATTACACGCTTTATATTAGCTTCACTTGTATGTTTGTAACCGACTCCTTAGGGCGCGATTTTGACCCACTTTAAACGGTCAGATTTCATTTAAACTTAAAAAAAAATCACGTTTTTGTAGTTAGCAGAACTAAAAAATAGAAAATAAATAATAGTTTAAAAAACACGGTTTAAAAACTATTTTAAATTATTTTCTCCTTTTTTAGTTTGGTTTTTATAGCGTGTTTTTTAGTTTTTTAAACTATTATTTATTTTCAAATCACACACTGGTACATTCTCCTCTCTTCCAAACACTATGATCTATGTCTTATTCACATTTGTATTCATCCCCAGTTATTTTTATACTTTACTTAAGTAATTATTTCTAGTTTACCCCATTATTAATGCTTTTATTTACTAATCAAGTATCGCAGCTAAATGTTCCGTACGTAGAAGTAGATCGTTGCATCAACAAACATAGCTCAAGTCACACAAATCTGATAATTCTCATGGCGTCGGTCGTTTCACGTAACTTTACTGCTTACTTTAGCTTTAAAGTGTTTCATTAGAAGTAAAGTAAACTAAGCTAGTTATTTAGTTGACCACGAGATTTCTACCAAGGAAAAGGCTTCCCGAATATTTCCGTGAGTGTCCGGGAACCGTAATAAGTGTGGCCACTGTGATCATCACACTTGCTTATTGCGTTGATGAGGCTTGATGAAAAGACAAGTGTACCTACATTGATCGTAATTGGAATGATTGAAATTGAGGAAGACCAAAGTGGTAAACCTAGACCTCTCTTAACGATTTAAGATACCTGATGATGTTTTTTTTTTATTTCTCAGTAGATTACCTACTGGTGTCCGGATCTGTACCCGCTAGATAGCTATAGACTCGCCCTCTATTTCATGGAACTTATACACAACAGGCGAGATCTGGGTAACTTTAAGCACACCTCTGCGTAATAAATAACGGTTCGGGGAATACAGGCGTCATGTTATGTTAAACTCAAACGCAAAAAAAACCAACTCAAAGCATTTATTTCTAATTAACCAATTAAGGCACTTTAGAATTATCAAGGGATCGGTCAGTCAGAAAGTTGAAGCTAGTAGCCCATTCAAAAGCGTAGATACCAATGGAGAAGAACTGGCAAGCAACTCCACAGACACTCCTTTAAAATGTTTAGATATTAAAGTGTCAACTTAGTACTTGTCCAGCTTGCGATGTCGATCGTTACATCAGTAAGCATCGCTCGCGCAGATCTCGCACAGATAACATCGCCTGGCTACGCGACTATCACTCTAATAGATTCGTACGTTTGGTTGTTATACAATAGGAAACTATTCATTGAGACGATGCACTTAATCTCTGACGTTCTGGTGTACCTAGCTGTGGTTTACACTTATGAGAAGGGAAGGGAAACGATATCGTTGAAAGCTAAGGAAGGGGTAGTAAGGTTTAATCAGCCTATAGAGTTCCCACTGCGGGGATACAGACCTCCTCTAGTTGAAATAGATAGGGCCGTAATTCAGCATCACGTAGATGTCACATGTCTTCGAATTTTTCGGTTCTAGAACAGCCGGTTTCCTCACGATGTTTTCCTTCACCGTTTTGAGAGCAGTTATTATGAAATAATTTACATAAAGTAAAGTTCCTGCTTGGGTTCGAACTTACGACCTCCGACTCGTTAGTCGCTGTCATTACCACGAGGCGCGCTCCCAGTAAGGTTAGTTTTAGCCTAATTTAGAAGATGCGTCTATGGTCAAATCAATGTCAAAGCTAGCTGGGCGGCTAGTACTTACCTATGCTTGAAAAAGTTGTTTCACTGAGGGCAGTGAAACAACTTTTTACACGAGAATACACAGTATTTAAAAAGTGAAATGACGAATTAAGCCAAAATAGAACGAAACTACAGAGTTTCGTTCTATTTTGGCTTAATTCGTCATTTCACTTTTTGAAATGAAAACTTGTTCAGCCGCGTTGAGTGATTTAGAATACTTATGGGTTCGAGTCACCGACATGCTAATGTAACCTGCTTCGCCGCCATGCTAATGTGACGTTTTGTTTTTTTCCAAAGCTTTAAGTTTTCATTTCGGCAGTCCTCGACTGCCTATTTTTTTTACTTGGTGCTGAGTGCACTGGCAACAAAATTATACCAAAACTGACCTATAACTTTGTTATGTCTTGATTTAGTTTTTGCCGTAAATTGACTAAAATAGCGTAAAAGTAGATTATTGTGAGTTTACCAAAGCCAGTCGCACGACAAATTAATCGCTAATTACTAAACTCAACGCGATTATTTACATTCATTCATATAGTCTGACAATGGCAGGTTGGTAGGTCGCCAGGTGTCCCGGATTTCATAAGTTTCGTAACCGCCCCAAAGGACCAGTCTATTGAGGGCAAACCTTTATGTAATGGAGGCGGTAGTCTTAGTTTGTGGGTCACGACTATGCTTTATGAGAATCAACGGGGTTGTAAGATTTGATACAATTGTTTTTCAGCTTCAACGGCAGCTTTAATTTTAAATATTCGCCTTATAGGCTATAGATTGTAATTAATTATTAAGAACATAGCTCTTTTTTATGGGGAGTTAAGAAAAAAGCTTCAGCTGCAACTTTCTTTTTGAACTGAAACTGAATTCATCATTGTAAGTTCCTCCGAAAAGTGTCCATTGTTGGACATCATGGCTTCCTCCTAGGGGAGTGTGAGTCATTTATTTGTGACTTAAGGCTGACGTTTTTTGGAACATCCACAGACATCTGTGGATGATGTCTGTGGAAATCTTGACTCCATCTGGCTTATTTTATTTTGTAACTAGCTGATGCCCGCAGCTACGCCCGCTTGGATATCGGTTATCGCGACCAAAAGTAATCACGAAATTTTGATCCCGTTCCCGCAACCCATGGGAACCAATTCCAGGGATAAAAATTAGCCTATGTCTTAATACGCCTATTTTTAAAGTATTAAAATGGATATATTATGTTATCCTTAAGAGATAGACATTGCCATCGTAGACTTTTCTGTAGACCTTGTATAGATACACAATTCCACCATACATCATTTTGTTATATCTCAAATGGTTTAGGCAGCGTTTTCGTTGAAAGGTCCCAGACGGCTTATTTTTTTCCGACACCTCTAATCTATATCATTATATTTTAGCCAATGTCTACAAAAACTTGACAAATTATATACTAAAACCTTCCTACCATTCTATCCATTGGTGAAAATTTCATGAAAATCGGTGCAGTACGTTTTGAGTTTATCGCGAACAGACAGACAGACGCGGCAGCGGACTTTGTTTTATAATATGTGGTGAAGTGTTCCCATTTTCATTCTATTTACCTAATTTTCGGACAAATTATTGCCCAATATTAATGATGGTATCAGGTATTTCCTATCTTGGAATAAAATAGCTTATTTCCTTAGAAAGACGTAGTTAAATTAGGTTTTGATTTGCGTTTAAGTCTTTAGATCCGCAGCCAAGCTTGTTAAATGCATGTCACGTTCAACACGTCGATTAATCATGACAATATCAGGCTCACCGAATCTCTCAACTCACTCCCACATAGTTCAACATTCCAACAATTTCTACATTCTATGGTTTTGCATACTGCCACCAACACTGCACTAATACTATAAATAACACTACATTTGAAAGGGACGCAGGCGCAGTTCCCACAGCTCCTTACAATATAGATCTAGACCTAACTCGTTTATTTCTCAAATGACCTAAGTAACTTCAAAATCGCAAAGCAAATTAAATTTTGCAATAAACAAGGTAAGGTTGTTTTTACGCTCTGTGTAGATGCTATCAATTGACACGCGAAGAATGCATCGATGCTCTACTTTCCATAGTGTGTCTCAAGGATTTTATTGCTTTTAGTTAGTGTTTGTTTACATTTCCTAGGGCTTCGGGGAAATAGAACCGATTAAACCAACCTTTATGATTATTGCATTTGTAGAATAAACGCTGACGTTTATTCTATAAATGGAATAATCATAAAGGTTGGTCCGGCAAAAAATACGGACTCCGGGCTGCTGACAGCCCGGAGTGACACGGAATATCTAAACTGAAAAAAAACTGGCCGATTTTTGGCGCCATATTGTTTCTTCAAAAATATTTTTTTTCTCCAAACCAATTGAGTGGAGTACCTACCTATAGAAAAAGGGTTTTTGCTGCTCACAGCCTGGAGTCCGTATTTGTGACCGGTTGATGGCAATAGGCTCCTCCTATTACATGGCACTCACGGGGGAAGCTCAAGCACCCTAATTGCGTAACGGTTTAATTTTGACAGTTCAACATTATTCATTGCGTTATTTACGTTGTTGAGCAGACACATTTTTCGAACATATGAAGTAATGGTTTAGCCATCTGTTTCAAAATGATTAATCGTGAGTTACGCAATTAGGGTGCAGGTTAGCGCACGAAATTGAAATATTGAATTGAATGACTTTTTCATGAAATACTCATTCAATGGGATTATATGAATGAAAAGGGCTGCATTGATGATTATAATATTTAAAATTCTGTTTAAACAAACGTGTTATGGTTGCGAATTATATTTCGTTCAACAAACAGTCTAACAATGACCTGTAAATTGCAAAAAAATAAATAAAAAAAAGTGCGTGGAGTCCCTCCGCGCGGAAGAAGTGAAACCGACCGATTCTCATCACTCTGTTGCGTCGATTGCGTTAAACGTTTAAAGCAAGCTTTAGCGTTAAACGTTTAACGTAACCTTGTTGGAAGTCGCATAAGAAATTTCACTTCAAAAAGTGCGTAGAGTCCCTCCGCGCGGAAGAAGTGAAACCGACTCACTCTGTTGCGTCGGTTGCGTTAAACGTTTAACGCAACCTTGTTGGAAGTCGCATAAGAAGTTTCACTTCAAAAAATGTGCGTGGAGTCCCTCCGGGCGGGAGAAGTGAAACCGAATTACTCTGTGGCGTCGGTTGAATTAAACGTTTAACGAGTTAAACGTTTAACGCAACCTTGTTGGAAGTCGCATAAGAAGTTTAACTTCAATAACTTTACGGCTACCTTAGCTAACTGGTGTAATGTGGGTTCTAATTATAGGTACATATCTGCCTAACTCTTCGGGAAATACAGGCGTGATGTTATGTTTTGTTGTGAAAATACATACATTAATGTGAAATGTTAGGTTAATTTGGTCAGGACAGACTTGATGCGGAAGGTATTGTAATTAGCGATTAAGTGCCCTTTTAGCAACAAACTATGTGCTAAAATCCATTATAAGTTTCGTCTCGATTCACCCCTGCATCCCTAATTTCCTATTTACCCCGTTTGTAGGTACTGAAATACTGTTATACCTCTGAGTCTGTTTCGGCCTTTCTTCTCAGAGTAGTCACATAGGAAACGCCGACCACATCTAGTTTAAAAAATATGATTGACGTGTAAGAGTGTTTGTACAAACCTACTTATAGAAATAAAATCATTTATCATATTTTTGTTAAAATTCGATTGCTATCCTTAGAAGCAAGTGCGAATTTCAAATTACCGAAACTTTTTCTATCCCAAGAAATTCTAATGATCTTAAAACGTCCAGCACCAAGCTTGAACATAACTAAATGAGCAATCTAACTAACGAGTAGTGCCGATGTCTATTTACGTCTCACATAAATACGAACAACTTAATCCAATCTGTCATCTTGCGAAATTTTAATTAAAATACTGATGGCGTACTTATAAATTAGACATAATTGGTGAGATTTCATTGGATGAGAGATGTGATTGGATGTTAGAATTAGGATATCGCAGAGCTTTTCCCAGCGGCACGTTAAGTGTGATTCGAAGGGAACTTTAGCTGTAAAGTTCCCTTCGAATTGCGCCCGCCGCGCTCGCTCTGTGGCCGAATATGAACATCGAACGATTTTTTTGTAGAAAATACATAACATATCTTATTTTATCTCATATTTTTGGTTTAAATGTTTGGAACTACCATGTGTGTCACCCATCATCATCATCATCATATCAGCCGAAAGTCGTCCACTGCTGGACATAAGCGTCCCCCAAAAGGGGGGAATTGCCATAATCGCCACGCTTGGCAGGCGGGTTGGCGATCGCAGTATGGTGTTCAAATGCATAGAGAACGCTGCTGCCCATTCTCTAGTATGTCCCTTAGTCGCCTTCTACGACACCCATAGGAAGAAATGGGATTGTGCTATTCTTTTACGTCCGGGACCGCACGGAACCCATGGGTGAGTATCACCTATAGGTCTTTAAACCAAGTAGATATTAAAGTGCGCAACGAGTATTCTTAATTTTAAAAGCGTTTGAATTTGCTTTACGTTAGTTACCTACCTAGTAACTTAATTGGTCGTTTACTTTGGAGAAAGACCCGGCAAGAAACTCCACGGTTACTCTTTTAAAAATAGTTGGCTTTTACTATGTTTTCAAATTACAGTGATAATAAAGATGGGTGGACAGTATACGCCTGTCAACTGTTCATGCTAAGCCGACCTTCATGGTGTGTGAACTTGTCAGAACAGACTCGTATCGTAAATATACCAATCTAATATAATTAATACCTGCTAAGTATTATGCAGCCACAAGATATTGTGTGAACTTATCAAAATAATTATTCTAAATAGCGGTGGAGTGTGGCTTAAATCACTAATCATACGTAACGGCAGTATATCCTACTCAAAATAATAACAAGCTTTCCACTAAGCTTCCAATAAAGGCAGGAGATCCATTTTTACTTACTTACTTCGCTTCTTGGCATATAATGCAATTCTACCACAGAACGTCATGCAAATAACACTACTCAATCGCGATCAATATACACCTACTGGGCCCTAGTATTTAAGGTTAAATAAATTTATTTGTCAATAAGAAATTACAAAGATTTCACTTGAGAAAAAAAAATAGTTTTATTCAGACGAATAGACTAGTAAGCTAGACGAATGTTTTATCATTGATTCGAAAAGAAGAAGACCACAGGACTCTTCAAATACCTTCATCACAGAAAATTCAAGCTCCTGATCCCTGTGACCACTGCTCTCAAATTGGTGAAGGAAAAAATCGTGAGGAAACCAACATGCCCTAAAACCAAAAGTTCGAAGACATCGTGACATCTAGCACCCTGTACCTACTGCGCCCGCGTCGTAGATTAAAGTCCACTCCCTCTCGAAGTGAGGAGCCATGTGTCCCAGCAGTGGGAACATTATAAGCTGATGAAGCAAAAATGATGCTGATGCTGTCCCTGAATGTTTATTTTTGCTTATTGGCACGTGACGTATCCTTGCATTAATGAAATAGATAATACTCTTTTTTGGGTTGCTGCCCTTTCCATTAATAATAAGTCCAGCAGGATTAGCACGACGCTTTCTATTTCAACGAAGAATAGACAGTGCTTTTTCAATACAAAGTGACATTTCGTTTCTCCATTTTTGACATCGCACCATAGACATCCTTCTGCAATCTGTCATTTAGTCTTTCGTTTCTAACGACCTTTGCCTAGGTCTTTATAAATGTAGACTATTTCAGAAGAATATTTCTTCGCAAACTGTCAAAATCACGCTGACCACAAACTTTCTACTCGACGGCCACAAACTATAAACGATTATCTACAAAATCATGATTCGTTTAGAACGTATAACTGTAAAAATTTATAGAAAACATAGCTATCTTCTCCTATTGTACATCATTAAGTTAATAGTCATGTCTTTCTTCCGTCGACAAATCGGTGCTCGTGCTAAGACTGCAGGTTTGCTATGTTTTCCTTCACCGATATCAGGGATTTCCAAGATGTACTTAGAAATTACATATGAATTGAAAAGTCACATTGATACTTGCGGATTTTAACGCACTACCAGGCCACTGGGCCATCACGAATATGGGCACATCCATTACTTCTTATTATTATTAGTTACTAGACTTTACCACCAGCGGCTTCGGCTGCGTGAAGGTCGGAAATTATCCCACGGGAACGTACTACTGGGATAAAAAGTATCCTGTGTTAATCCAGGTCATAAACTATCTGTGTGCCAAATTTCATCCAAATCCAATCGGTAGTTTTTGCGTGATTGAGTAACAAACATCCAAACACACAAACTTTCGCATTTAAATATAATACTAGTATAGTAGGATTCCACATATCCCTTCCCTCATAACTTCATAAGTTATAGGAACGCAGGCCCGCGCTAGATCGTATCAATTTTATTGCATTTTCACTCGTCAATGACATAATCTTCACGCCGCTTCATATAAGGCGCCTGCCAGTCAACCAGCTATAAAAATGAAATAATTTCTAACTGCATGATGTCATGTTACTGCAGTCCCTGTGATTACGACATGAGACTGAAACGTGTGATTTAAACTGTACTGTTTGTTTACACTTGTGAGCCACCGAAATGTCGTGCGTGTGCCTGTTCAAAAAATATGTATTTCTAATGGGCACACAATTGTTTGAAAAATAAGTAAATGTTTGGTTCCCACGATATTTAACGCAGATTAAGGGTGCATTTCACCGGTGAGTCAGAATGCGATCAGCACGTTTAAAAGCACATCTCCGAAGGCGACCACAGATTGCAAACTGCTGCGGCAAAGCCGCCCAATCGCAATGCCAGACCGCATCAGTGAAATCAGTGAAATTCGTCCTAAGCAAATACTTAAAAAAAATGGCTATAGCTGCTATGCTACAGATCAAAAGGGTTCGAATCCTGCTCGTAACACATACCTTAAGTTAGTCCTACAGAATTCTAGGTGTGTGTGAGAAAAATAACCAAAACTATTGGTCTTTTTGAACCAGGAACTTTGACTCACGTAGTGAACAAACGAAATGGTATACTAATGAATAGGTTAATAATGTTTTTAACCGATATTTCCTAGAATATACAAAAACCTACTAGATTACTTTACAATAATAGCGCAAGAGCTCGTTATAAAGACAATTGGCATCGGAAACATAGTTATGCGAACGTAATACATGGGAGATTTTTTGCGTATATCTATTGTTAATTGTATTAAGTCTTTGTTTTCTGGTCTTGTTGAAATTAATTTGATTAACAATGCCATAAACGAGTAAACCTACTAATGATTATGTGTGACAGCTTTTTGTTAATCTAGCAACTACGTATAAAGTATCATGGGATTTGCATAATACCACTGAGTAACCAACTTCTCAACTCATTGATGTCCTTTCAGTTTAGGTTTTGGAAATTCTTTATGAGCATCACTACAATACCTAAGTGTTATTATATGTATAGGTATACCTTATTATTATCAGACGAAACTGGAATGTATTATGTGCTTGCCTCGTAATTTTATCACCAAGCTAGCCAGATTTTTTTAGCTCGTGAAAAACCTTCACTCTAGGTGGGCGAGGGTCTCTCATAGTCATACTGGGGCAGTGGAACTCTTGCGTATAAACTCCTCTCGCCCCCAGTAGGTACCTATGTATTCCTATGAACAAGAACGTCTAGTATGACCTAGATATTCTTGTCATCATATTATCAACATTATTTCACAAAGCGGTTATCAAACGCATGACCCTGAAATGCGGATGTTCGACAATTGCCGCATTTGTGTTATGCAATTAATTGCTCAAAACAATTAAAACATGTCACTAGGCTTAAACCAACTGTGTGGCTAAATGCAGGAACCTATTAATTGTGGGGTCTGGTTAATCTGTCAACCTCGGCTAATGAGACACAAAAAAAAATCTATTGTATTAAAACCGATAAGTGCAGCGCCGGACTTAACCGGTTATCAATCCCGGCTAATGAGACACAATTAATATTCTATTGTAATTGTCCTTATACGGGCCACGCCGTACTTAACCGGGGTAACCCAATGCAGCCTTGTATACAAGGCTTATTAGCCTAAGCAGGTCTTAACTACCCAAAAGGAGTATAGAAACCCTTGCCTGGTGAATAATCAGCCAATAATATCCCTACTGTTGAGACACAGGCCTCCTCTCAGTGAGAGGAAGTGATGTCACAGGTCTTCAATTCTTTGTTGACGATGTTTTCTTTCTCCGTTTTTAGAGCAGCACCCTAATTGCGTAACATACGATTAATCATAATCTGTTTCATTTTGACAGTTCAACAATATTCATTGCGTTATTAACGTTGTTAAGCAGACACATTTTCCGAACATATGAAGCAATGGTTTAGCACTCTGTTTCAAAATGAAACAGATTATGATTAATCGTGAGTTACGCAATTAGGGTGCCGTGCTGTGACATAATTTACACTAAGTAGCGCTATGGATTCGAACCTACGACCTACAATTCGTAAGTCGCGGCCGTTAGAACTAGGTCACCTCTGCACCACTAGCCTGGTGAGGAATTGTTTTCCACATAGAGAATTCTGTTAATTCACGCGATTGCTAAATTGGTAATAGAATTTCTTTTTGTTATAAGAGTCCAAAGACGCATATATAACGCACTACATACTTTATTAATAATCTGATTCACAAATCGCAACACCTCAACAGCGTCAACATCAATACGTCACAGATGCGTATACGTCGTGTGAGCGTGTCAGGCGGTATGCAGCTCACGCGCACGGATTAACGGCACGGGTGTCAACACCCAGCACCCGGTGTGATTGAGTTAGGAGGAGGCTTCAACATCGGACGGATTAGATTAGATGGGATTATAGAGGTATGAGGAACAGGGTGTAAAGTTCACTCATACTCTATTGAAAAGGGAGGATCCTCCGACCAGTCGGGTGTTGTGTCTGGTGGGCTACTGCCCGACGATTGATGTCGGGTTGTTGTATATATGTCAGTTTCGTGGTAAACTCTGTCTGCGCGATGTAGGATTTCTGTGACGTCCAGATGCGTAGTTCGCATGTGGCATTGTAGATGGCGCCACATCACTTTTTGTGTTTCAAGATATTTGTTGCTAAGTATTTTTCTGTAGTGCCGCTACAGGGTTATCTATATATTTTTCTTATGTTCTTAAGGGTTCCTAAGGCTTTGTTGTATTGAGGATGACGTTGGAGTACCGAAAGATGTATGAGGTATTTAGGAAACCGATCTTGGAATTCGTATTTTTATTTTGTAAAACTACTAAAAAGATGATAATAAAACGCTAGTTTTATTGATAAGTAGTTTTTTTCGCCATTTTTATGACATATTGTCAATTCTCCTAGCAAGTACTTCAAGTGTGTGATATGATACTATAGGCCTACATTAGGCCTACAAAACACTTAAATGTCTGAATAGTAAAATAAGAAAGGTCAAATTACTGTGACAGTTTTTTTGTTATCTTACTATCCAGAATTTGAGCCGACCTTGCCCTATGAGAACTTTTTACAAAACGTGGCCTATTGTATAGTAAAATATTTTCTTTTGTTTTGAAGATCATGATTGTAGTAAATTGTGTTACAAGGTTACCCTACATATTTGTTTTTTCGACAGCGCGCACCTAATTAGGTACGTTACATGTAGTTTGATAATGAAAACTATGTATTCACTTATTTCGCTCTAATAATGATGCCATTTGATAGCGCGTACTTCATATCTTTACTTGGCACTTTTATTTTTGTAAAAAGCGACTATGAAGTTTCAAAATGAAAACTGTGTATTCTCTCATTTAGCTCTATTATTGACGCCATTCGATAACGTATACCTAATTACGTTACTTGATATTCTTAATTTTGTGAAAACGAACTATAAAGTTTGAAATGTTTAATTAAACAATCAGTTAAATTGCTTTAATATGACACGCGCAAGTGTTTAGATTCACTAAATTTAAATTAAATAGACAGCTAGACCAATGTACATTAGAAACAAGATTATAAAGTGTATTTCTCGATTGTGCTCATAGCCTAAACGATATGCAATGGTAATGCGACGCGCACCGAGTGCCGTTGTAAATACTATGTCAATTACTCAATATTTACTGACCCCGTATTCTAATAAAATTAACTATCGATATCTAGAGGAATTTCTAGAAGTTGTACCTATGTTTCACTTTTGGATAGTCGACTGGGAGTTGTACTATCGTAGTTAGGTCAAATATATAACAGGTAACTACGGACGTGATTTAGAAGGCAAAGAGAGCACTAAAGAAAACAATTATCAACGATTGAATATATTGCAGCGTCTTATGCAGATTGTGTCTTTATTTTGTGTAAATAATTTCAGCACCACTGCTCTCAAAACGGTGATAGAAAACATCGTGATGAGACTGGCGTGTCCGAGAACCAAAAATTTGAATACGAGATGTTACATCCGCCGACCCACACCAGGCCCTCTACGTGGATGATGGCCCTCTCAAAGAGGAGGCCAGTGGGGTCATTATACGCTGAACAAGCTATAAACAGATAGATCTCACATTGAACCTTTGAATTATAAGCAATTTAGGAAGATGCTGTTGCAAGTTTTCCACAAGCGAATAAATTAAACCAAACAGTTTCCGCTATTTAAATTGTTAATAATAATAAGAAATCATTTATTTCAAGTAACATAGACTCATAATAATAGGACACGTTAGGTTAAGAGACTATTGAAAAAACGAGGTGAATTTGACTCTACACATAAGAAAATCGATAGCCGAACGTGTATGTCAAAATTGACAAAGGCGCCATATAATCTAGACTGCAAAATTATTCATGTCTCGTCCAATTAAGGTCGACCTTTCATCCAAAACTCAGCACCACCATATGTACACAAGTACTATAAAAATGTGCTGTTTACCTCCGTAACCATGGTTACGTAAGAAATACGTGTGCTGACAAAAACCCAGGGTGTTGGGATCACCAAGTATCAGTAGTGCAATGATTACGTTACGATGTGACATCGCGCACGGAATTTTGTGGATATGTCCCACATTCTGTGGGGTTTTACGAGTCGGTTTTGTATTCGTGGTAGTTTGTTGGTACGATGAATTTATTGAAGCGGTGTTGATTGATGATTTTGACGAAGAGCCACACGTTATTAGGTATTTGTTTCTTTGATGCTGTGGTTGAATAATTGGTGAATGTTTGGTGATTGGTGATTGGTTTGTTGTTGTGTTGGAGTGCATTGTCATTATTAAACCTTTCTACCTGTGGAGCGAAGCAATCTGAAACTGCAATATACCTACATGGTGAAAACCTTGATTTCAGCACATGAATCTAAAACTCCTCTACGTTATAATTTCACGTCGGTTTTCTACGCTGGGGGTCTAGAATCATGTACTGAATCCTGCTAACTTGAATAGCTGGCCTTAACAGCTTTATTGAAGATATAGCAAGAGTTGAGAAGAAATATAAGGAAGGCTGACCCCATCATCTTGTTAATTAATGGAAATTGGGGAAAACTGATGATCCAACTCTTGGATCAAGCAACAGCAATGAGAAAAGGAGCCTAGTAATTTATTTTTAACATACGTACCTCACACTGATTTGAATAAACAATACCATTGAACGACCTTACCGTCTCCTATGGTAAATAGTTGATTGTCATGCGAGTGCAGTGTTGTGGTGATGAATCAATTGGGGCAACTGGGGCAACTAGGCGAACTGGGCCAGCGTTGCGGTGCTACGCGGAAGATTCAAAGGCGCCGACGATGTGTTGATTATTTTAATCACAAGGTTTTCTTTTACATTAGAATATCTACTCGACAGCCTCGTTGGTCTAGTAGTTGCAAGCGCTACTGCTGAACATGAGGTCCTAGGTTCGATTCCCAGGTCGGGCAAAGTGTTATTGGGCTTTTCTTTCTGGAACTTCTCAGTAGCAGCCTGTCTTGATTAGTGCCGGGTTGATGGCACTAGTGTCACCTTCTATTACATGAGACTTAGGTTAACATAACTGGCGCCACATAGGACACCAAAACAATGCATGTCGTTTAGTCGTCAGTATTCGTCACTCAATGTCAAGTCGTCAATCTAGTTAGATGGCTGGTTTTTTGGAAACTTTCACCCTTAATGCTGTATTTTTGATAAAGGAACTCAAAATAATCAAAATACTTTGACTAATCCGTTCATGAAACACAAACAAATAAAATTTTCCCCTTTGCGTACACTGAGTGCGGTAGCCAAGTTTTCTCATCATCTCATCGACCGACAACAACCCGACTTCACCCACTCCTGGGTCTATACCTATCACCACATCGTCTTTGCCTCTTTTCTTGTGCTAATTCCTACACTCCTGTGCTAGCTTCATCCAGGTTTTGCATCTCGTTTTCTATTATTATATATTTATTTATTATATCTATATAGTGGTAATTTCTTGGTAGTTAGGTGAGGTGACACCGCAAATTAAACACAATTGAGTTTCTCTGTAATAAAAGAAACGACATTTAATGCTATTTAATACACTATCAGTTTCTCCTAACCAACAAGTTTTTTTTCAGAGCTGTCATTCGACCACAGATTAAATAAAGGCGGGCGACACGATTACGATCTGCCACTGTAATGCTAGTAACGAGGCCTTTATTCTAAAGGAAATATATTTTCTTTACATCACCCCCCCTGGGAAAGGTAACACTTACAAAACATACTGAAAATCTATTAATCAATCAGTTTATATATTGTACTTATGCTAAACTAGTTTTATTCTTCTTCGTCAAGCGTTGGGGCTGGAACCAATTTCGAGATGTGGAAAAAGTTTGACTCTGGTTTTTTATGGCCAGTATTGATCCTGTAAATCGTGTTTGACAATTTTTCCACGATTCTGTATGGTCCGATTCTTAATTCATCCAGCTTTTTCCTATTTAGCTTGTTTCCATTGTCCACAAACACCATATCACCCACTTTAAAGTCAAAGTTTTTTCGATTTTTGTCGTAAAGTGTCTTGTTGTAGTTGTGAGACTTCAGTGTATTTGCTAGAGCTTTTTCCCTGTCTTGAATCCAATCGGTCTCTGTCTTCTTTGGTTTTAGCTCATTTGGCAAAATCGTAACAACGGTGCCATTTAGTAGATACGTAGGAGCGTATCCAGTGACAGTGTGCTCCGTTTCATTGTATTTTTTTACACAATTTTGTGCTATGGTTGTCCATGCTACTTTGGTATCATTTTCGTTAATTTTGCATCGAATTCTATTTACCAATGTTTGATTTAATCTCTCATTTAATCCATTTGAAAAGGGTGAATTCACTGCTGTAAAAATTAGTGGAATATTTTTTTCATCTAAATATTTTTTAAATTCCTTTGAATTAATACCTGGGTATTGATCCGAGAGAATCATGCCAATATCATCAGTTTCTGTGGTGTTCTTCACTAATTTCATAAAATCATTTGCATTTTGTGTTTTAGATGTCAAAATAAATGCGTATCTAGTGAAATGATCTGATAGCAGGTGTAAGTACTTTTTTGTGGACCGGGAACCTCCAAAGCCTCCAATTGTATCAATAGAACATATCTCAAAAGGTTTTGTGGCCGGGCCCAAATGTGACATTAATCCAAATTTATTTTGTCCTCTGGTTTTGTTTTTTATACATACTGTACAAGCTTTACAGGTTTTTTTTATATTCTTTGTTAAGTTTTCTGCTGTATACAGTGAACTTATTGTTTTTTGCATTTGATTTATTCCTAAGTGGCCTTGATCCGTATGTATTTTTTTAATGAATTCTATACTAAATTTTTCCGAGAGAATTATCTTATCTTTTTTTTTACTTTTTTATAATAAACATTGTGGTCTGATTTTAATTTTTCTTTTCTAGACTGTATATAATCATTTTTTTCTTGATCTTCTAAGATATCTTTTAGTTTAATTAAATTGACTACTTTTAATTGTTCATCCAGATTTTCATTGGCATCTAAGACTGGATTTCTGCTCAGGCAATCAGCTTCCAAGTTGAATCTTCCTGGAGAATATTTTATTTCAAAATCATATTGTGATAGGTAGTATGTTAAATCTCCTAGTTCTTCATCAGTTCTTGATTTTATGTTCATATTTTCCAACGGTTTATGATCTGAGAAAACAATGAATTTCCTACCTATCAACAGATGTTGCCAATATTTGACACATTCTTTTATTGCTAGGCATTCCAGATAAATAGCTTTCTTCCTTTTTTGCACTTCATTCAATTTCTTTGAGAAATATGCTACAGGTTTTTCTTCTTTGTTTTCTTGCAGCTGTTTTAAAACGGCCCCCACTCCTAGTATACTGGCATCTGTGCATATATGTATAGGTAATTTTGGATCAAAAATAGTTAATACTGGCTGTGAACATAATATCTGTTTCATTTCATCAAATGATTCTTGGCATTCTTTGGTCCAATCAAAGGCTTGCCCTTTCCTCAATAAGTTATGCAGTGGATCCAATTTTATTGCTATTTTTGGAACATATTTATGATAAAAATTAATCTTTCCTAAAAATTGTCTCACATTTTTTTGTGATTTTGGGATTGGAAAATTCTTAATTGATATCAAGTTGTCTTTCATTGGTCTAACTGAATTCTTCTGTATCATGTGACCCAGATATTTTACTGAGTCAGCTGCAAATTTGCATTTTGAAAATTTTAGTCTTAATCCTTCACTTTTAATTGCTTTAAACAATTGTGTTAGATGCCTGATATGATCAGAGAATGTTTTTGAAAATACTAAAATGTCATCGATAAAATTTACTGTGAACTCTGCTAGTTTATGTTTTCTTACTATGTTGTACATTATTCTCTGAAATATTGCTGGCGAGGTTTTCAGACCAAATGGTAAACAAGTCCACTGGAAATGACCTTCTTGTGTCACAAATATATTTTCTTTACATCTATTATATAAAAATGAATCCCTATTTCCCTTGGTCACGGCATCACACGTGTTCGTCTGGACCAATTTTATTAATTCTCTCTAATGATTTTTTTTTTTAAAGAAAGTTGCGCGTAACATTAGAAAATTTAACAAAACTTAACGATCATATTAACTTTTTTATTAAATACCAAGTATGTCGGGTCAGCTAGATAGCATGTAAATGAGTTGATTACAATGAATCTGTGTCGACTAGGCTACTGTACCAACGCGGAAGAGGTCCAGGTGTTGATTAATTTTGGTCACAAATCGTCTTCGCCAATTGTTACATTTTCGCAAGAATTGAATTAGAAGCGCGCGCGCAGGGAGTCCGCACGTGTGCTGTTTGCATACCTTCTAGTAATTTGTGTAGTTAATTTATGCTTGGTAATAAAATGTGTAGCAGGCTTGATCACTTGATTACTAAAAGCTGATCCAGTGATCTGGCTTGCTACGAATTGTATATTCTTGTTACGGTATAAGTGGTTACGTAGTAAACATTTTAATTGCTTTATTAATAAGCGGCATGCCTGCATTTTTCCTCGTGAAATAGTTGCTAGATTGTGTAGAAGTTACTTCTGAATATCTGTAGACCTTGTGAAGAGGTCGTCCAGAGTTTTGCAATTACGCATTACTGTTATTAGGCATTAATATCCCACTGTTGGGCAAAGCTCTCTGTCTAGAGCTGCCAAGGACCAATCTTTATTAAAGTACGCATTATGATCTGCCTAGGCAGCCAGTCAAACCGGATGCATCTGAATACCAGTATTATACAAGGGGCGAATGCCTATCTGCCTCCTGCACAATCCATAATCGACTAATGAGCCCTTCCACCGTCAGTGCCACGGCTTATTAGTCGACTATATTATTTAAAGTTGACGATTCGCCCGATTCGGGCGAGTTAATTCGTGCGAATTGACTAATAAGCAGAGATCGGATATTCCGATGCATATTTACCTAAAGATAATTTTTAGCTATGAAAGTATGGAAGCGGCTTTATAAATTATTTGTAATATTTATTAAAAACCCCGGGATTCTTGGATTGCATAGCTATTCAGATGTGTATTAATTTAAAATTAATGTTTAACTGGATACAAATATGTGTATGTACTGGGGGAGGGGTGGTTTGTATTAGTTAAAACAAAAAATAAACAAATTACTTACCTAAATTAAGACTTTTTCGATACAAAAGCGCATTCCATGTTAGCTAACATTTCAACTTTAGGTGAATATGCATCCGAATATCCGATTTCTGCCAATAAGCCATACAACAAGGGTTAGGTGTAGGTCTCACAAATAATAAAATTTTATGTCCATGTCATGCTGTATAAGCTGAATTTACGCGTTAAACATTTTCAATCAGGTGAGCTCTCAGATTATTTGCCAAACTATTACATAAAACATTACACTGCAGGCCATACCACGCCAATCCTCAGAACTGGCTGTATCATGGCACCTTACTAATGTATTCTTGTTGCCAGCGATCCCGTATGTTGTCGTGTAACAAAAAGTTGTTGGGCTATCCGCCATGTTAATTAAGTAGGAAGTTGTAACAGTTTAGATCGTATGGTTTAACTATATAGATACTGTACCATAAAGCTGGCTGGGTATAAATAAATATTTGTTCAGTGTTTTTCTTTTTAAAATGTGTACGCCTCTTCAAAAGGTAGCGTTGAAGGGTGTCCTTTTTGGGGGCTGTATTTTTTTATTCAGAAGTTTGTCTAGCCTTTTTCCTAGCTTCCAGCAGATCCGGATGCAGCTGAATAACAGTATATTACTTGGACCAACTTCCTATCTGACCTCCACAACCCAGTTACTGGGTTATATTGGTAACACCCCTTGTTAAGACTGGTTGGCAGACTCAAAAGTCTGCCGACCAAAGATCCACAAATGACAGCCGGGACCAACGGCTTAACGAACTTTTCGAGGCACGGAGAGGTCTTGCCACCCATCCAGGTACCACCCGCAGCAATCGTAGCCTAACCTGCACCCTAATTGCGTAACACACTATTAACCAGAATCTGAATCATTTTGAAGATTATTGTTAATCCATTGCTTCATATGTTTGTATAATTCGTCTGCTTAGCAACGTAAACAATGCAATGAATGTTGTGGCACTGTCAAAATGAAAGCGAATCCGACTGATAGTGTGTTACGTAGCTACCCCTCTGATTTATCGACCGTTTTTACTAAGTCACAAGCCAATTTTATTTGCAGAAGTCTCTTATGCATTCCATCTTCTTTCTCGAGGTGTCTGCCAAGTGAAGTGGTCGAAACAGTTGTGACAACCCGTTATTAACAAAACATTTATTTTTCAATATAATAAATAGAAATATCCGCTGTGACAAATTCGATTTGACAAAATCACCTGGCGCTTTTACCAGATATAAGATAAGGATCAGACGAAATAAGACTTTAAAGATATAAAAACCTCTTATTTTTCACCCAGCCGATGTATTCTGTAAAAATCTCACCTTGAGAACTGAGGTGAAGTCACCTTCAAGTGAGATGTCAATGCATCTGATACTAACGATTAATACTAATGACAGCTCACTTTAAGCTCACTTCACCCATGTTATCACGGTATACAGAACAGCACTACTGGTGCACTCAGAAGTCTAGACAAAATAAAGTGTAGTAGGTATAACAGCTTTCACTGGAACCTGGACACCAATCGGTCAGTCAGTCCGTGAAAAAACTAGAGGAGGGAAATGTGTGAGCCGTATATACGCATATGTGTAGTGAGAGAACCGCATTCTACTGCTTAATTATGGTTCACACACATTCAGTGGTCGGCTACGTAACTCTTCCTAAGGGCTACGATATGGTGGGCGAGAGACGCAGGGTATAACAAGAAAACGCTTAACGCTTATGGCTTGGGAAAATATGAAAAATGTGCAGGAAATATTATTACAATAAATTGAATTATTCAAAAGTGATTAAGATTCACGCTTTAATTCAGATGAATTATTGGTTCTAATTGAAAGGCGTATCACAAGGTGTACCGATGACCTGGTGAAGTCTGCAGAAATCCAATAGATGTGAGAAGCACTTTTCAAAGTGGCGGTGCTTGGGGGAAGCCTATGTCCAACAGCGTTAGACGTAGTTTTTCTCCCGAAATGATGACGACGATGATAATAATGATGGTTGGTTCAAATAAAAATAAATAATGGATATTACGCCTCAGATCAATAAGAAAACAATACTTAGTTTTCATGGAAATAATGGTTGTTGTTGTTGTGATTTTACTGTGGTTACACTTGGCTATGTCACGTTAAAGGGGAAGCGTCAGAATACACCGCGAAATTCAAACTGTCTCACTTGTTTTGTAATTCGCAGATCAGTGTCGTCGCGCTGTAGGTATGTTGAACAAAATATGATTCGCGATCGCACCGTACAACCTGACACTGGCCTGAAAATTGCAAAAAACTAAAATAAATTTGAATTTCGCGGGCTACTCTTGCATAACCTCCTTATTTTGAGGTATTTATTTATGTATTTATGTATTTATTTATTCATGTATTTATTGATTTATTCAATTCAATTCAAATCTTTATTACATAACTCATGTGTGTACTAGATCTTAACATTAATTATTTATTTAAGTGAACCAAAAATTGTTTACATGATGAACGAATATTTTTTTACGCTCTTTGCGTCACAGTCACAGCATGTCCACCACCTAACCTTGCCGCGTGTGATAATAAGGAATCCTATGTTTTTACGAGCTATTCGTTTTGAATGGACGCTCAGTGGACAAATATCCTGTGCACATAATGTACTGGGCATTACACCGCTTGATTTATGTACATAGTTATGTTAATGCATTACTTTGGTAAGTTACAAGCTACAACTTACGTTAACGCATAATTAGGAGACATTTTCTGTGGAACTTGCTGATTGACGATTGGGTCTTGGTTTGTATAAGTTGCAAATGGGCAATATTTTAAATATTGTTCTTCTTGTATCTCTTTCCACAATCTCCAAAGAACCGACTTTAAATCATAATTAAAAGATTTTTTTTATTTTTTTAATCCACATACAAATAATATTTTTAAATATTAGAATATAAAATATATAAAAACATTTAAAGATATTTATTATTAACTTTTGCCAGTGGCTTCGCCCCCGTGGAGGTCGGAAATTATCCCTCGGGAACGTACTACCGGGATAAAAAGTATCCTATGTGTTAATCCAGGTTATAAACTACCTGTGTGTCAAATTTTATCCAAATCCGTTCAGCCGTTTTTACGTGGTTGAATAACAAATATCCAAACACAAACTTTCACATTTATAATATTCATTTATTAGGATAGTATGATTTCTCTCCAGACCATACAGATTAGTGTTTGAAAGGGCCGTTTGAGGAAAGAACTACACAGCTTTGAAAAGCAACGTTCGACGTACAAAATACTTTTTGCCACCAAGTAGCAGTCTTCTGGGTCCTCCTTTGGGTATTCCGATCACGATGATATACATACATTTAACTTGGTATTCTGAGTTTATAGCTTTAGTGTTGTAATAGGAAGAATGGTCAAGAATTCATACTCTAAGGTGCAAAACCGGGATGCGTGGAAAAGTCATCAGGCCACTCAGTATGGTATTGACACGTATATTATTCTTATGTGTTGTATTTATGCTTGTCCACGTAGCAGAATTATATATACAGTGATCACTTAAAAATTATTACGTTTATTTCACGCTTTCGTGTTTACAGCGCAAAGAAAAAGAAGCTCCAGGTGCCAAATGTAAACAATTATTATGGTAAGCTTACGAGACGCTGGATTACACCAACATTAATTAATTAATTACCTGAGGGAATGATAGATCGTGTCGAAAGTAAAAACCACCTTAAAAGTGTTCTAAGGAAACATTACATGTCAATGTGTCCATAGTTGCTGAGGTCCTCGGCGGCCTCAGTCGGCTAATGTCGTGGGTTCTAAGTTCGCTTAACAAACACTGAGTAATATGGGATGATCTCGTGACGTTCGTTGGCTGATGCCGCTGAGTGTAGTAGCTGTGGTTGTAGAATCTATGGTTGCGTGGGTAACTACTCTGTATTCACATACGGAGTGTTTGCCAACAGAACCATTGTTTTAGTATTAGTTTTAACTTAGATTTAGTTTTTATGTTTAACCAAGCAAAGATTCGTGACAAATCCTCGAGAACCTACTGCCGACAAATTGTTTTGCAGTTTGGCAGATGATGTGTAGAAATAAAAATGTAACATATTGGATAAATAAAAACCTAAAAAAAAGCCACGTGCCTGCCATAAAACTAAAGTTACTTTATCACCAGTCTGTACAACATAAGGTCGTCTTTTGCAGACAGCTCTTACAGTGTTATCTGGGATACCATAGAAAGAACCAACAACAATAAACAGAGTCGGTTCGAACACTTACTAAAACTCTACGTTAAGTAACCCATTATTAGTTCTTCACTGAAAATAGAAATCGAAGCAGTCCAATTCAAGTTTTAGTTCATAAACTATTAATTTCTTAATGATACTAGTTCCGAACGTAAACAAATCCCTTATTACATAAGAGATAGCGGTCAGATAGGCTATTACGTCTCCCTTACCGGTGTAGTGGCATAGCCTAACTAGTAACTAGTCTATAGCAGACTAGTTGACTATAGGTAGTCTACGCTAACTAGATCTAAAGTGATAGGTGACGCCCGTGTGTGTCACCCATGTGAAATTGTATAGAGATGTTGTTGAAATTGGATAACAAACCTGATTTATCCTTTTAAACTTTTGTTCTGACTTTGAATGAAAACACTATTCCTAGGAGTGCTATCAAAACCGATGTGACAGATAAGCAAAAATTATCTTATAATGGTTAGTATTGGTAGAGTGAGTTGGGTTCTGCATTGCTATTCTGTAATCATCTCACCGCGTGAAGTAAGCGTGTAGTGAGCTGTCAGTGTCATTTCACCTAATGCTTGGTCAATCCCTACCATTAGTGGGATAACACTGACAGGTCACTGCACGCTCACTTCACGCAGTAAGATGGTTACAGAATCGACATGCTGTTTCTGGCCGCACAGATCGATTCATCAGGTTGAGTTTGCCACGGTTGGTCCGTGGATGGGTGACCATATTTAGGTACCGATACTCCTCCGCGTCTTGGAAAGCACGTCAAGCCAACTGTCAAAGATCCACGAACAACAGCCGCGACCAACTCCCGGCAGTTACTCGTGTATCTTTGACAGTCGTTACAATTCGTCATATGCCCGAAAGTCTGACAACCAGTCTTACCAAAGGGTATCGTATTACCCAGTTACTAGGTAGTGCTGGTCAGACAGGCAGTCGCTCCAAGTGAAATATTGGTACTCAGCTGCATTCCGTTAGACTGGAAGCCTACCTAAACCACAATTTAACTCACTCATTTATCTCAACACACACACTCACCTACCCACACACGCACGACACACACACAAACCCACTCTCATACCTGCGCCTGAATATTGTTTATTTGTTTTATTTTATTTTTAATTTGTATGTTTTGTCTATTTTACCTTGCTATGGAAGAGCGGAGTCTCCTAATACAGGCATTGTTTCCTTAAAAGGAGGCTCCAATCACTAACGTGTTATTTAAATATGGTTACGCAATAAACAATTTTAATTTAATTTAATTTAATTGGGAAAAGGCTAGGCCGATTGATTGATTGGTTATGTGGGTTAGGTTATGGAGGTCACAGCCCGAAGTCACGATTGGTGTCCGGTTGATGTCATTATCCTCAACAACAACTGGACACAAATACTGAACGAAGACAAGAAAAGAAGAAATCTCAACTGCCATCATATTACATGGGACTTAAACATAACTGGTGAAATGATCTTCTGCCTGACCCATCGGGGTATACATGTATTGTGGAATATAAACAAACATGGTTTGTGTATGAATCCCATAGAAAACAACCTAACCAAAGGTCCCGAATTTGATGGACGAATGCAGTTTGTACTTCAGGAAACCCAAAACATTCTTAGGTTTAACTAAGCTACACATTAAGTTTTAATTAGGAACAGACTGTTCAAACAACTTCAACGCATCAGTGAATAATCCATCACTAATTTGCAATGTATGCACACTTTTTTCCACAGTATCATACCATCTAGTTTACAGCTTACTTATAAAACTCATCTTCAACTTCAAGATCGCATTCCCTTGCCGAGTTAACTTACAGTAAAGTCAAAGTCAAAGTCAAAGCATTTATTTCAAATAGGCACTTAAAAGGCACTTTTGAACGTCAACATTTATATTAAAATAGAATTGATTCTAGTCGCCCCTTCCAAAATGTAGTTTCGTATGGAGAAGAATGGGCAAGAAACTCCACCGTTACTCTTTTAAAATGTTTCAAGTACAATATTTACATTCATTAAATGATTATGTGTGAAAACGATGCACCCAGAATAAAATTACCATACCAAAATGGGTAAAATCGCCGTCAATTCCTCTAATTATCAGCTCCATATAAATCCTTGGCAGCTTTCCTATACAGGGTGTATAAGCCGTGTTTCCGCCAAACACATGATGTTATATATACCATTACTTTCCTTAATCGGATCACTTTCATTCGTCACCTGGACTAGAGTAGTTGGAGAAAATGTTTCGTCTTTTTTATGTAAGTTTGTTTTTATTTTGATACTTAGTTTCTAAGTTAAAAGGTATAGAATAGCCCATCAATAAGTCTATGAGCCACTGTGGCCAGATAAGATAGGTACTTACGGAGTGAGACACTATACTCCGTTTGGAATAAGATTAGACATTTAAACAAACCTTTTTTACAGTCCATTCAACTGATTTTGACTTCTATTGCGTCCGTGGCATGATAAATGGCATCTGCAGTAAACAGTTGGTATTGTAACCACGTTTTTGCTCTTAATCCTTATGCTCACGGAATAGAAGTCAAAATCGGTTGAACGGACTGTAAAAAAGGTTTGTTTAAATGTCTAATATTATTTCAAAGAAATTGACTCTAGCAGGTGAGTACAAAAAAAATCAGTTCCGTTAATTTATCTATACTCTAGTACAGTCAACCGGAACTTCTTCGGTTGTAAAACAGGCAATGACATTAGTAAGACTTATACTGTGACATTTATGTGTTTGATTATTATTGTTACATAATCTGCCTATAATGTTCGCACTGCTAGTACAAAGGCCTCCTCTCTGTGAGAGGGAGTAGGCCGTTATCTACGCAGGTCCAGTGCGGGTTGGTATATGTCACAAGTCTTCGGATTATTATTATTTTATTTTTAGTATTTGTACCTACTGCAGGCCAAACGCATCTCTTTCTCCTTTCCACTTATCTCTGTCTTGAGCTACTGGACCAATCCTGTCTGTAGGTCACTCAATAATCGATTATGGGGACAATTCAAAGTTCGTTCCTATTCCTGAATTTCAAAACCATTTTGCCGTGGAAATCCTGTGCTTCTCTAGACTTGGTAAATTGAGAAAAGCGTGCGACTTACCACTTCGGAGTCACTTAAATTTTAATAGTTGTATCGGATAGTCAAAAGTTATTAAGTTAGTACATACCTACTTAAAGTAACATCAGTAATGGTCACTATTACAACTAATTCTGTCCATAATTAGGTGATAATTAGTTGTGAATGTTCAACAACCTCTGCTTATCTCTCAGTGGAAGTTAATTAACTTTGTTTATATTTACGCAGTTCATTAGAAACTATGTGTGATATGATAAGTCATGGAAGCGCTAGTGGTAAATGTTGCCGGAAGTTGACTGATGATAGTGAGGCCATACATTGTTTCAAATGAGGGCAACTATGCTCTAACTCTGTCAACGAAGATACGGGCCAGTCCTTTAGTTGATCCGTCAAAACAAGTGACAATTTCAATTTTTCGGACGGGTAAAAATACATAGGTACCTACCTACATATCGCGAGTAGGGATAACTGTCAAATCGTGTTCGTCATTCATTCGTAGTTCGGACCCCGAACTAATCTTATGTCCGTAAGTGCTACGGAGTAGTATACGCCCGTAACTTCGGCCGAAACTACGGGTTTCGTGCTCAGGCACCAGGTGAGAGATGACCCTTTTGCCTCGTCCAGGCATCTAACATAAAATTAGGTATTTATTCTGCAAAGGGAAGAACCTATACTTAATACTCCCAATCACTCATCTTGCAATAATGGGCACGAGTTTTTCAAAAACCTCTCGATGTTTTCCTTGACCGTTTTGAAAGTAGTGGTGAAGAAATAATTCACACAAAGTAAAACGCCTGTCGGGGTTCGAACCTGCGACCTATAACTCGTAAAATGCGGCCATTACCACTTGGCCACCACTGTTCCTTTATTGCAGTGGTATTGTTAACTGTTGATGAGGAATCCAATTGAACCCAAGACTACAGCAGTCAAATTCTTCCAAATAAGAGTCTCTTTAAAAATAACTTAGCATTACTTCAAAGAAATCTTTTAGAATAGATAACGTCGTCGTTGTGAAAAAATGTAGGTCGGTGTGACGTTGTGGGATTGAAGTTTATCTAAGTCTGGGGACGGTTGAGATATAAAGAGTAGCAGACCTCGTTATTAGTGACCTTATATGATTATTTATTTTCACAACAAGCATGTGACCTGTTTTTTATTATTCGTTTTAATTTGTTGGGACTTGGGAAGTGCCGTGATTCTAAGGGTTTCGTACCAAAATTTTATCGAAATATAGGTACATACGATATTTTTGTATGTATAGTATAGTATATTTATTTCCGAGTATATGGTACATTATGATCTTAATATTATTAAAAAGCTTCACATATACTACCGTTGCCGGTGTAGAAATATTTAAATTAAAGTACAATTCCCATTTAGTTTGAAATGACTATGGGTAACTATTATTTTTTAATACAATGTCAAATTTTATTAATTAGAAACAAAAACTTAAATACCTACCACGCATATTTTAATACTCGCAGTCAGATTTCTTGGTGCTTTTATAATTGTTTGGCGTCGACTAAAAATTAGTAATTTACATTAATTTAGGAGCTTAGTTAGACTAAAAGGTTTATTTTTGGCTCTTCAGTTTCTTTTTTCGTCGGTTTTTTTATCGTTTATGATGTGTCTATGCAAGTAGGTACGCACCGTTGCTATAATAATAATTTAAATATTAGTATGCACCTAGATTTAGAAACAGAAAACTTTACACGTCGAATTGAAACCTAATAAGCAACTGTTGTAGTAGGTACTAGTTTCAAAAAAAGTTAATTCTAAAAGAACAAAGGAGTTAAGAATATTATCACTATTAAGATTTAAAGTAGGAATGGACCTATAAGGTTATATATTAAACATTCTGAAAGATCGTCAAAAACAGCATGTACTCGTACACGCGCATGGTACTTAGTGTTTATCTATGGCTGACACATGGCGGCGGGCCGGCCGGCCATATTAATAGGTATTAGGTATGTAATAAATCGTGCTAGTGCTATTATTGATGAATTTTCAGAATACTACTAGGTACCTAACTAGTAGTCTATTATGAACAAAATTAATTAGGTTAACATAACAAAAGAAGATGCGTAATTCACTAAAAGAGCGTACGGCTACGGAAATTGTTTTTTTTTTTAATTTAGTTCTTTGTAGATAAAATGTTATTAAAATTGAAAACATTTGTTTTTTGACGATAGCCCATTAATCTTCTTTATCGTGAGAGCACTTTGAAATAAGATTAATAAAATCAGATATTGGTCGGCTCTGTATTCACACGTAAAAGGTCGTTCGCTACTGATTGATTTCAGTCTCAAGAAAGGATTACATTCCATAGTTACCTTCTAGATGTGGAACCTAGGGCATTCCTACTCTTCAAACGTTCTTTTCTTAAGGTGGGGGTGGTGGTGGTGGTGGTGGTGAAATCTTTAGAAAATAAAATTTTCTAACTTTTTTTGCAATTTGTATGTTGATTTAAATATTAAAATATATTAAATTAAAAATTTAAATATAAGTAATTAAAATTTAAATATTAAAATTTAAATAAAAATATTAAAATATCGTGACCGTAACAAATATGGCTGTACATGATTATAATAATTTAAATCATCAATACAACCCTCTAACTTCATTTAATTCGATTGAATTACTTTTTATGAAAACTTAAGAAACACGTAAGAAAATTGGATTTTCCCATCTTGGATCTCAGCGACGTTGTGTGTTTTGACCCTTAAGGTGAATGCGCAGAGATTTCTTCCATAAGAACAAATTTCTTATGGAAAAGTGCTTGTGGAAGAAATCTAACTTAGAAAGATGTATTATTGATTCTAATGATTATAAATCTGTAAATACGTACATGTTATAGTCGCAAATCATATTTTGATCAAGTAACAAGCTGACACTCACCTGAAAATTGCAAAAAACGTAACAAAATTTGAATTTCGCGCTCTACCACTGCGCATTCACCTTAAGGTGAATCTAGTCGACATTGTTTCCATATAAACTTCGGGAGTGTATTACTCCACTTTTCGAGAATGTACATAAAAAAAACTTGTTATGGTTTTGTCTCATTATTAATGTTGTATGTGCGGAAACAGAATACTAAAATAAAAAGTTATGAGCCAACAAAGATTCGTATTTCTTGCTAATTTAACCTAACTTTGGGCGTGTTTAAGTAATAAAAAATTGTAAAATCTCCAAAACCAAGTCGGTACCGACAAAGCTCAAATAACGAAAAGTTCAATAAACTTATAAACTCACTCAATAACGTTGTGCATGTAGACTAGCGTCTAACTGCTTATCACTGATACTATCTTTGTCGGACACGATGCCTGGTTAGACAGCATGCTTCTTAGCCAGACCCACCAATGAATTCGAGCCCGCGACTAGTGTCCCCTTAAAGAAAGAAAATTTTTAACAGCGGCCTGGAAAATTCGGGAAAACGAAATGATTTGAAATTTGGCTAGGATGACATCTGTCGGGTCAGCTCTCATAAAAATAAACCTGGGAAGTTTTGCTTGACAATGATGTTTTATACTAACATAGCATATTCACACAGACATATATCTTGCAAGATACTCAGTCATAAATTTTTATTAACAATAGACAGATATGCTAATCTCAACTGAAATGGATTTAAAACGAGATTGTTAGATGACCGGAGATCGTTCTAGAACACTGGACTTAGTGCACCTAGTATCTAATCATTATACGTGCGTAGGTAATTATTATAAGTAAGTAGGTACGTTCATCTAACTGATAAGATAACCGTATCGATTTTGAATAATGATAGACCGAATTTTTGGCGCAGGAAACCATAAAACACGTTTATAATCAATTTGCAAACGTTCGATCGATTAGGTTAAGCCGCGGTTGGTACGTGAATGGATGACAATCTTAACATACTCGTACCAACGGCTTAACGGTTAAGCCCTTAGTCCCGGCTGCCATTCATGGATCTTTGTCAGTCGTTACGGATCGCCACAAGCCTAAAAGTCTGACAATCAGTCTTACCAAGGGGTGCCAATCGTGTTATCCAGTAGCTGGGTTGTGAAGTTCAGATAAGCAGTCGTTCCTTGTAAAATACTAGTATTCAGCTGCATCCGGTTAGACTGGAAGCCGACCCCAACATAGATGAGGAAAGGCTCGGCAGATGATGACATGACGATGATTTCGAATAATAACCGCAATACCGGCCGTAGGTAATCCCGTGGAAAGCCAACAAAATACAATCAAATCCTTAAGAAGTTTGCTTTTTTTCAGATCTTGCTGTTTCTCAGCGTGCACTACGCTGAAAGCGCTGACCAGGCAAAACGATCTATAAGTGATGGTCATTCGATTGGTGGTATAGGTGGCGGTGGCGCTGTCATAAGTGGTATTAGTAGTGGCGCTATCAATAGCGGTGGCGCTGGAATAGGAGGAATTGGGGGCGGCGCTGGCATCGGCAGCATCGGCAGCAGTTCCTTTCCAATCCGCCACACATACTCTGAATACCACAACCGAGTCGCCATCCCAGTGCCCCAACCTGTCCCCTACGGGGTACCCCGGGCGGTACCCTACCCCGTTCATGTCGGGGTACCCGTTGACCAACCGCGCCCAGTCGCTGTCCCAGTACCCCAGCCTGTGGCTCAAGTTATATCTCGACCTGTGGCTGTCCCTGTGGACCGTCCCTTCGCGTACCCATATGCACAACCAGTACCGGTAAGTGTGACGCAAGCTGTGGGGATCCCTGTGCCTCAGCCGTACGCTGTAGGGGTACCTGCTCCAGTAGCTGTGGGAGTTCCCCAACCTGTTGCCGTGCCTGTGTCTGTGGGTGGTGGCGGCGGTGGGTTTGGAGGGCTTGGAGGAATCGGAGGAATCGGAGGAATAAGTAGCATTGGACTTGGTGGTATTGGGGGAATTGGTGGCATAAGTAGCGGCTTCGGCGGTCTAGGTGGTATCGGCCATATTGGCGGCCATACTTCAGTTATTTCCTCACCAGGGATTGGCCACAGCTTGAGCGGCGGTGGTTCAATCGTGGCCTCGTCACATGGCCATGGTTACGGTTATCACTAGGTGCTGACTGTTTTACTTGGTTGAGTTGTAACAAGTCAATAACTTCTACATATATTTATTGTATGTAATTTACCAAATATTGTATGTTAATAAGTGGTAGGTTATGTTGGTATTAAGTTATGCTTACAATTTTGTGTTCATTTTGCTATGACAACAAATATTATATTATACTTAACCTTCGTAATTGTTTTCATTTTTAATCAATGTACAGTCTATTTGGTTTGTACCGATTTATTGCTTTTATTGTATGGTCATGGTTCAATATCCAGGTTTCATACGGTAGTTTCAGCAATTTACAGTTTCGTGCTAATTAACGTTAACGTTATGTTGTATTTACTTAGTCAATAAGTGTCATACTTGTATATTTACTTAGTCGTTTACGTGGATGGCTCAAAAATTTAGCTCCCTATGTTTGCTATTGTAAAATAAGTAAATTACCACCTATTTAGTTTAAAGTCAGATATGTGTATCATGTATACCTGTTTACTGTACATACTTTGCTGTTTTATATTGACTGATGTACAGACGCCAGCACATCAAGCTATGGGCAATCTGTCAAATTTCTTTGATAGATTTTCACCTTTATTGCATAGTCATAAGGTTCATGTTCAATTGGGAAAATTTGACAGTTTGGAGTAGCTCGATGTGTACATAGTCATATTATGTAAAGAATAAGATGTTTAATTATTCTGACTAAGACTGTTTATGATGAATTAAATAATATTTCATCAGAGTTTCTTGTTTTATTTACATACTACTTATTGCCTGTGGTTTCGCCTGCTTGGTGATCGGAAATTATCCCAGGGGAACGTAGGTACCTACTACTGGAGTATCTTATAAGGTAACCCGGGTTATAAACTTACTGTGTGGCAAATTACATCCAAATCCACTCAGCAGTTTTTGCGTGAATGCATTATAATAATTATTATAAATGTTTAGTGTATTCTCATATTGATGCAAAACTTGCTGTTCAGAATGAATGCTGAATCATTAATATTTTATGCAAGGTTTACGGCAAAGAATTAAATAGATCCAGTTACATATTTGTGTGTAACTAAAAACGAAGCATTTTTTGTTGTCAAGTCACAATCATATAAATGAAATCGTACCTAATCAAGTATTTTCATAAGTACCTATCTAATATTGCAAAAACCTTCACCTTTTATTTGCTCCAGTTTCTTCTTTTTCACCCCCTATTTCGTAGTGGTTGTCCATTATTTGTTTTTTTTATTCATCGTTCTTTTAATAAACACAGAGTACAAAAAAAAACAAAGAATATCTACTTACCTAATTAAAAAAATAAAGTTTGTTCCAAAGCATTGTTTTCACTATTCCATTGGCAAATTACTTTTTGCTATTCATTTTATTTTTTCATTCACGTCAACTCCTTTATATGGATAAATAAAGGGATTATCTATCATTATCGTTAGTGCTGTTTCTATTACCGATATTTTACTGATAAAGCAGCTGTTATCGCGCACTGATAGCACAGTATCAGTCTGTACTATTTAGGCGGCCGGATTGGACTTCTCGTGTGATAAAATTATTTATTTAAAATATATTTAAATACTTTTAAACTAGTGTAGGAAGTGATAAGTGTTTGTGTTGTTGTCTGTGATAAAGAAATGAGAATGTATTCCAGTAAGTTTTGTTTTTATTTTTATAAAATATATTATTTGGTGTGTTGTTTTTCGTGTTGTGTTGTCTGGAATAAGTGAGTAAGTTGTTTAATAGCCTTTGGATACTTAATAGTTATCATCAGTGTTTCTAAAAAAGGAAAACCTTAAAACAATGAAGTTCAGTTGTTAAGTCTGTTTGGCTAACCTTCGTTCAAGGCTAACGGACTGTTTACTATACCTATCATAACAATTTAAAGATTCCTTGAAATTAAAAGCATTTACATTCGAACATACCTACAAAGAGACATTTATAAAGTCAGAAAGTAGCGACACCAAAAATAATCTGAATTATTTGTTTGCAAAGAACGTAGAGAATATATGTAGTGTGAAAATCGTAGAAATTGACATCAATCTGGGCTCGCGTGGTAGATTACGGCCCTCTCCCTCCCACAGAGAGGAGGTGTGTTACCCAGCAGTGGGAACGTTATAGGCTGATTATGTGTATGCTATTTATCGTTTTCACACATAATTATATAATGAATGTAAAGTTAAATATTGTATTTAAAATATTTTAAAAGAGTAACAATGGAGTCTCTTGGCCATTCTTCTCCATACGAAACTACATTTTGGAAGGGGCGACTAGAATCAATTCTATTTTAATGTAAATATTGACGTTCAAAAGTGCCTTATATGTGCCTATTTGAACTAAATGCTTTGGACTTTGACTTTGCTAAACATACCAAAATTAAGAACTGTCGCTTGTAGGCTGTATAGATATGGATTTCTTCCTTAATACATAATTCTGAAAAATAAAATAAAAATAGTATTAAGCCATACAATTTGACTGCATAGGGCACTTTTCTAAGAAACAGCAGATTTTTGTTTTGATTACCGGCCAAAATTTTAACGGTTACCATGTGGCGAATTCATAGTTTCAGTTTGAGAGTCAATGTCTCTGACTCCCTGGCGCTGCCAGACCATCACCGGAGTCCGGAGAGCTAAAGTTTCTAAGACTAAATAATGATAACTAACTCCTTAGTTTTAAACTTGTCCCTATATCATCATTATCACCTTTCTCCTGCCCTTACCTCCATTTATTTCGTGTCGACGCAACATTTCTTCTTCTTTCATGCCTCTATTAGTCCCCATCTCAGCCGTCAGTCTATTTCTAACCATATCATCTTTCACACAGTCCATCCATCGTTTCTTTTGTCTTCCCTTCTCTATAGCCTACCCAAATGTCCTTTCTTTGGTATTGTTCGTCAAATCTTTGAGCTCCTCAAGTTCTGAGTTGAGCTGCATGATTACTGATAAATGCGTGCACTGATTGGACAGGTCCACTCAATCTGTGTGGTTATTTCCTCAAAAGACCATTTCAGACACCAATCCACATGGTCTTCACATGATCTGACCAAGATTATGTCTGGACTTTAAAAGAGACCTCTGAGTTTGTTTCGGCCTTTCTTCTCAGAGTAGTCAGATAGGAAACACCGACCTCATCTAGTTTATAAAAAATATGATTGACGTGTAAAAGTGTTTGTACAAACCTACCTACAGAAATAAAATCATTTATCATTTATTATTTACGTTCATACTTTTGGGGACGCAGGTGAAATGCATTTTATTTGTGTCTTCTAGTTGTTTGGAGGTGACGTTGTGGTCGAAAAGTGCAAGTGAAAATCCAATTTGTTGATAGTATGATTATATACTGTAACACACGTCTTATAGTTTAGAATTATCAAAATCAAAAGTCATTTATTCAAACATGGCTGAGAGTCAGCACTTTTGAACGTCAAAATTACTTAAGACAGTCCTCAAAAACGCCCACCCTTCACCACTTCCTAGTGCTTTAGCTGGGAAGAAGAAGTGACGGAACAAACTCTCCAGCAGCACAGCTGTCTGTTAAGTTGGAAGAACTTGATTCTATACAATAATAGGTAAATACTCGTAATTAACATTCAACAGTAAATTACAGAATCATTAATAAAAAGAAATGGTTTATACAGTAAAAATTAGATAGGTACACACGTTAACACAGTTATAAAATTAATTAAACTAGTTGGGATAGAATAAAATAATGACTTAAAATCTAGTCCGTGTCTCGTGACGGTTAAGAACCAAGAGACGGACGCTAAGGGTAGCGCCCTGGATCGTAGCTTAGTGTTGCCACATAACAAACTAACACAAAAACTTATACAAAGTAAACATAGTACAAGCGACGCCACGCTGTAAGGTGCGTACACAAATGCACAATACGTGACGCCACATACCCATTACCTATTCCTCTAGTACCTAAATATATTTAAGATAAAAAATAAATACCTATATTGATAGTCCTATCTATAACTAGATAAAGATACATCATTACTGTCAAACCATGACATAGATGTTTTGATTCTATGTGGCCTCGTCGAATATATTGTTCCCAACACGTTCCCACACTATATTTTTTCTGTATTGAAGAAGCGTTGACAGATGAACCACATGCACAAACAACTGAACTAAAATTGGTTAACTGTAGACTATATGATGAAAAAATTGTTCCACGTTTGAACAAAGGCTGTTTTCCCTGTCGAAAACAAAAAAATCCCATGTAGTCGATTTAGGGTGCACCAAATACACCAGTACAATATTTGAGAGTCAGGTTTACTATCCTTCTTTTATAATCGACTGCAAAATTCTTTTTTTAATGGATAAAGTAGGTAAATATATTTTTTTTACTAAAAGACATCCGACTTTTGAAATAACCATCCCTTCGCGCTGTGTTGTCTTTGGATTATGTATTTTAGTTTTTTACCACCGACTTTCGAAATTAAAGTTATTTTTCGTTTTGTAGTGTTTTTTCGGAAGTCGGTTGGTTTTTTTTTAGAAAAACATTTTTTAAATGTTAATATAATGTAATCAACGCCTTGTTTCCCCGAAGGGTTGGGTGGAGGTGTACCCGGCACAGATCTAGCCTCCGGGGTACTACTAAGAAATTCCAGATAGAAAAACCCACGAAAACCCAATAGCTGTGCATGGATAATAAAAGCATGTTATTTGTTGCTAAACACAACAGTGTGTAATAAGTTCCAATTCGATTAGAGAGAATTACTATAGGATTTAGTGTGTGAAGGGGGACTTTGTATTTTAGAAGTATGAGGAACAGGGTGTAAAGTTCACTCATACTCTATTGGTAAAGGGAGGATCCTCCGACCGGGTGTTGTGTCTGGTGGGCTACTGCCCGACGCGCGACGGTTGATGTCGGGATGTTGTATGTATGTGAGTCTCGTGGTAAACTCTGACTGCGCGATGTAGGATTTCTGTTACGTTCAGTCTTGCGTAGTTCGCATTTTGCATTGTAAATGGCACCACATCACTTTTTGTGTTTCAAGATTTTTGTAGCGAAGTATTTTCTGTAGTGCCGTTACAGTGTTATTTAACTTGCCTTGATTGGTCGTATGTATGGGTTGAATCTTGCAAGCTGAATTATAGCCACTTCCTCTTATCCTACGGAGTTGAAATTGTACATGTTGGTTCAGTTTTGAAGACAGTTAATGTTTGCCTATGATAAGGTGTGGGATGTAATCTGGATTTCGGTCCGGTCAAAATTTTGTCATGTCAATAGGTTCACCACCTATCAAATCGGACTTCACATGACTTAAGCAATGTGAGTGTAGTATGGGTACACTTATCCTGAATCCTTCGGGGTTTACAGTCGTGATGTTATGTGTATGTTTATGTAAAGGTACATTTGTTACATCTTCAACGCCCTTGAATACCTACCCCATACTTAGCTCAAGGGTGTAAGATACCTAGAGGATGATCAATATTCCTTGCAGCTCTTTCAATGTGTAAAATACCCGGTAATGTCATAATGCAGATATCCTTAGGTACATATATTAAAAACACGTTATTCGGAGATAACATATTGGTATTGTTGCTTGGATACATGATTTTCACAAAGTAATCAAATCTATATCCGCTGCTAGTGTTGAAACCGCGATCATGTCACGATATGGCAAGCAGATATCTGCGTAGTTTCCAACAATAAATGCAAAAATGATATTCATTGTAAGGAAGTAAGTAGGCATCGCTATAAAACATATTTTTTTAAAATTCCTTACACATGTTTTGTATTTTTCCAGAGATCCCGTTAATCTTGGACAACATCCCGAGGCAGAAGAGCTTTGGCTGCCTCTCACTTCGATTCGGATGTCTTTTCTCTGGTTTAGTTATCATAGTAAGTATCATGAAGTATATCCTACAAAGAAGTGTATAAGCGTAAAAGTAGAATATGTGATTAATATACATGAAATACGTAATTTCATCGTCGAAAGCCATTCTGGTTTGTTTATTTGTGTATGTGTTACCGGAAATGTATGAAACCTAGGAATTGTACACAATTTCTAGGAAATATATGCACTTCCGAACCTACTTAGGAAATGTGTAAAATAATGTTTCAAAGATTCTTTAATACACACATTTCCTGTGAAATGTATGTATTTCCTAGAAATTTTATGCAATTCCGAGAACACACTAGGAAATATATAAAAAGTAATGCTTTCTTCCGGCGGTCCCACGCGAGCTTATAGTCGCAGATGGTATTCGCGCTCACCACTGCAGCTTCGGCTTACTGGCGGGCTGGGCCGGCCAGCCTCAGCCGCGTCGGCGACCGCTAATACCACCTGCTCCTCAGCTCGCGGCCCGCCTCGCCTCTCCGCGCCTACGCATATTTAAGTAACACTCTAGGGGTAGGGCAGACAAGACTTCGTGGAGTCGGTTTTGCAGCGATTCATTTCTGTCACTAACTTTTAATACATTTCCGATTGCTATTTAGGAAATGCATAGATTTCCTAGGAAAAGTGTATGTTACAAAATATATCATAGATTTCCTATCTATTTTAGGAATTGTACACATTTCCTAGGAAATTGTATACAATGACGGATTACACACTTTTCCGTTAACATATGCACAGCACAGCACAGCACAGGTATAACATAAATCGTGGTTTACTTCTTTAAGTTATCCTTAGTTTCTATACAGGAAAAGTTTTTATTCAGCGCGCAAACTTTAACCATGAATTCAGCATACCATTCTAGACACCCCCGCGACTAAATTTTTCATCAGTTTTACAAAATAAAATCAGCTGTTTCATAGAAAAGTGCAGTTATTTTTATTTTATTAGGTATTTAAAAAAATCTGCTGTTTCATAGAATACCTACTCGGTCAAAATGTATATGAAACAGCTGTTTGTTTTTTGTTTAACCGTCAAAAATTTCTGCGCTGGGGGTCTAGAATGATATGCTGAATTCATGGTTACAATTTGCACACTGGATAAAAACTTTCCTATATAGATAGTCTTCTGCATTAATAAGAGCTTCAAGATTAGATATTTGTTATTATCCCAGTTTAGGTGTAATAATATTAATATAAACTGTTTTTCAATTTCAGTTATACACAGTTCTAGCCCTCGCACAATGTTTAGCGACTCTGGACAAGCAGATCCCCGGTCCTGTGGACACGAACCACTGGGGGAACGTGTTCGTGTCCTGCTTCGAGGTGGCTGTCATCATCTGCCACTGTATTACTCTTATACTAACTACTATCATGCTGGTTGGTGTATTGAGGGTACGTATATTTTCCTAAAATCCCGAGTGAACCATGATTTTTTTAGGTCGAGGCGTGATTTTTATGTTAATTTAGGTAAAGATTGCCTACAGGCGGAATGTTTGACAATCTTTCTTAAATTCAGTGTTCTCTATTGTGAATATCATCCGTCAAATGTTGGGCTTTTTAAAACCAACTGATTGCATAATCCATGATCTAAATGCGTAAGGCTGATGAAAGAACTCGTGAGTAGCTGGTTCTGCTGATCTTCATAATATCACTTATAGCACTAAACCCGCACCTAAGTCACGCTTTTCTGTGACTTAAGTAGTCCATTTCAGTACTACTTAAGTCACAGTAATCGTAATTTTCAATAATTTTCTATATGAACAGCGTAGTGGTTTAAAGCTCGTTGCTCCACTGTATGAGAAGAGGCCATCGTATGCGATGTGCAGTGGTTTTTTTTTTGGGTGGGAAATCTTCAAATAACTTCTCCCACTTTGGGTGGAGCGGGAGGGCGTGTCAGACTTTTACTGACTAAAACCCACCCGTGTTCCCTCAGTTGCCTGTGTTATCTCTTTCGAATAACCCGCACCCCTGGCAGGCACCGGCACCGTGCAGTGGTGACATCATACTCGATCCCAGCAATGCTTAAATCTTCAGAGATATGAAATACATACCTAGATATTAATTAATTCTACTTCTACTCACTTCCAGGAAAAGGCGAACCTGATGAAACCGTGGATAATCTGGACATCTTGCATAGTGCTGGGCAATCTGCTGCTGATCGTCTTCTGCACCGTACTCATGATGGTGTTCAGCCGTTTGGACTTTGAACCCTCATTGATGTTGTATTATATGCTAGCTTTTATAGCATTAAGTGAGTATAATCTATTCTTCAATCATATTAAGTGTTATGTAAGTGTAGCTGTAGTCGTACAAACTTCCTACGATTTCGCAACTTTTATTAACGGAGTTTATTAGAGATCATGTGGTGGATCGATAACCTTGTGAAGGCCGCGGGAATCCGCTGGATGTGGGAAGCACAAGACCGGTCTAAGTGGAGGAGCCTGGGGGAGGCCTATGTCCAGCAGTGGATGTCTTTCGGCTGAAATGAAGATGATGATTAGAGATCAAATGTCCTCCCCCCAGTGGTCGATATGGATTTTTAACCAATCGGCTAGATATATGTATTTTCAAATCTTCTTGACGATCCAAATGGTTTTATTAATGTAATAAATGGTTCGAAAGTGTACGGGATCAACTTTTTAATATAATATCTTAAAATAAATTTTTGTTCTTCTCAAATTCATCTATTGCAAGTATGGTAGTGAAAAATTATTATTCCTAATCACTGTTTAGTTATGAATGTAACAAACTAACTTTAATGTTATCTTTTATAGTTTTCCGAATCTACATGTTGACTCTGGTGTCGAGTCACTACCTGGAGCTCGTAGAAGAGAGAGTGGAACGCCTGCGCACCTTGCTTAGCACCGACACGTGGCACAATACTGCGTAACATTGCTTTCAGTTAAATGTTAGGCACATCCAAGCCTAGTTAATGAGATTTTACTGGTCTCAGAAGGGTGGGCGTGGAATAAGTAACTCGTAACTTTGGAACTGTGTTACACGTTTATTATTAGGAATAATAGTGTTGCAACTAGCTCGCCGGAGCGGACAATCCCCGTCGCAGCTAAGAACTCCTACCATTATGCCGTCGAGTCGAAATGGCGGGATCACTAAGAACGAGACAGATGCAATTAATAATGTCTAGAGGAACGACTTGTTTTCATAAGTTTAGAAGCACCACTATTTCTCTTCGTAGTTAGTTAATAATCCCTTTCACATGCTGGCTGACAAATCTTTTTACTGGCTGAAAATAGTACCTACCTATGGTCAAGCAACGTGTAAAGGGTCCCGCAGACAGGCGTGACAATTTTACTAGATCAATTTCTATAAAAGCATCCAGGTAAATTTTCTACTAGAGCCGTGTAGCGCTGTCGCGTCGTGCCTGTATGCGGGAGTCTTAATAGTGAACCAAAAAATTATGTTAATTGAAATTGTGAGGACTTTAGTATGTACGAGTAATATATTTGATATTAATTAAGTAAATACGTGTAATTCTTGTAAATAAAGCTTTATATTTGTAGGATACCGTTGTGTGTCTATAAAAATGTTTCATAACATACGTTTTCATTGTCACTTTGTAAATATTTTTCATTATCTTACAACAGGACTATTAGTATTAAATTTTTACGAATAAAACATTTAATAATTTTAATTATTGATTTTTATTTGGCATAACATTTCTTAGAATCTTAATTAAATAAAAAATCTACATTAAACTTAATATTTACAATTCCTTTTAAATGTAACGTGGTTTTCAGAATAATTTTACTTAATATTGTTTACTTAACTAAATACATTCATAGAAAAAATATATAATTATTCTCTTAGACACATTCAAATATCGCGAAAATTTAAAATAGTCAAATAATCAAGAATCAAGGTTTTTGTATAAAATTGTGGGTCATGAACAAAACCACTCATCTTTGACCTTTTCATAAAATAGAATGATAATATGCTATATTAATTTCTATTTTGATTAATTATTGCTTTCAAAAGGTGAATAGAAGGGAAAAAACATCAAATCTTTATAGTTTATATGATTTTCATGTGTATTTATTTACCTCGTCATCAATATCTGCTTAAGTAATGTAAGTTTATGGATTAGGCAAAATTGACAATGTGAAATTGTAAACAAATATTTGATAACAATGTGCTATTGTAATAGTTGATGATACACTTGAAAATCGATAGGTAGGTAGGTACTTATTCTAATTATACATTTATTTTTAAAGAATTATGGCAGAAATTATTCGAGGAATCAAAATATCAATGAAAATATATAAAAAATAATCTAGTGCTTGATTAGAAACCTTAATCTAAATACAGGTAACTATAATTAGGTACACCGATTCTATTTAGTAAGTATCACGTTGCAATTTCTGTTTCGGTTCGATTTCAGTTATAACATCATGAAAAGAACGTTAAAAGTAGGTAGGGGAAAGTGGTCACCCTTCGTACGCGGGGTATCTTCGTACGGTATAAAATACAGAAAAAGTAAACGGCACACAAACACGCCTTTGTTTCTGTGCATAGATATACTAGCCACCATGATGCTGATGGAACTTCGCGCCTGTCGCTCCTGGAGTATATGTATTCTGTGCTGTCGCATCACGCTGTGTCAACTGACACGACTTAACGTGTTTCAGCGCACGGTGGCTAAATTTTTGACTGACGTTTAATTTAGACATTGAAAGTAGAATTCTTGTGTTTTTGATAAAACAGTGATGATGGAGTAATGTTAACATTGTTTACTTTAAGCTTCAATCGAAATATTTCTCATACTAAGTTAGGATTTATATAAAGTTGTAACTTATTTTTTTGCAAGGCTTGGGGACCATTCGGACAGTACTACAGAGGGCACATTCGTACGGAATTTTTCGGAAATAAAATAATAAAATATTTCAAAATTTGTTTTACGAAAATTATATTAGGATTTTTATTTATATCGATCGGATTGGAATCCTCTTATTCAGCTCAGTTTTTAATGTTTTTAATGCATGTTTTTAGTTTTTAATGTTATTTGCTTTTTTTAATGGTAACATTTCTTGATTTTGTTTTATATTTTTTATTAAGTAGATTATTTAAATAAGTAGATAAATTATTATAGTAGATTATTTACTTAAATAATAAACAATTGTCATACAAAATAAAAAATAAAAAAAAAGTAGATAAATTAATGAAGTATAAAAGAAAGGGTACGCGAACCCATGAAGTGGATGAGGAATCCATGAATTTAGCAATTGCTGTACGAAAGTACCCCACACGTGTGGTAGGTTCGTACAAATGTCTTATCACAGAAAAATGGCAATAACCCTATAACCCTTTGATATAATAGTTTCAGACTTTTTTATAAGTAACTTTGATATATCTGTTACACGTTAGATAATTTTGACATTTAATTATAGAGTAAAAAAATTAAATGTAAAAAGTGAACGAAGGGTGACCACTTTCCCCTAGGTACTTACAATGACGTATTATAAATAGACGAACATTAGAGCACTTAAAAACAGCGTGAACCATGAATGTAACCTACTAGTACAAAACAATCACACAGTGCACGAAGAACAGGAAAGACCCGTACCGATTCCTGTTGTTAGAAAGAGATACATATGTATTTAGTTACGTCACTAGCGCTGCGCCGCGTCACTGGATGGTACGTGACTAACAACACGACAGGCAATTACCTGTCATTTACCTTGCCAATATTGAGCGCCGGTAACGCATCTAAAGGTAATATATCATTGGGTACTTAGTAGTTTTATTCATGAGAATTAAAATTATTTATTTGTATCGTGAATATCATATACTTTCCTAGGTACCATATTAGGCGCTTTTCGTGTCCGTCTACAAGGTGACCAACGCGGTTAGCGTTGGTCGTCTAAAGTACGCAACGGATTTATTGTGGCTTTCAGCATCATTTAGCAAATTGATTCCGAGAGGTTAATGTGGACACCACTTCAATATTAAAATCACATGTAAGAAATAAATCTCATTGTTGTGTCAATTAGCTAAAACCGCAGGGATTCGCTAGTTAACAATAAAGCAATCACGAAGTAGAGACGACGGATCACGAAGTTCTTGTAACACAAGAAAAAGTAGATTGAATTTAGTATTTTGATTAACTACATACGCCATTTTAATAGGTCAACAAATGTTGCCGCATTCAAAAATATCACTACTATTTACACAGATTTGAAAAAACTTTTAGTGCCTATACGACACACTCCCTAATGTTGCCCTTACTTATAAATTAACTAACCATGCAATCTTATTATTACTATTTTAGACGGCGCCCGTTTCTCTGGAATACTTTACTGTACCGTCTCGCTCCATTTTCACTATCGAACTCCAGATGAGGATCACCAGGTACATTTGAAGCACTAGAATATAAACAAATAAATGTTATTAGATTAGAAATTAAAAGCTAATGATACAGAGGCCAGCAACTTTATTACATAAGCATACGGTTCATGTTCAATTGGGAAAATTTGTCAGTTTGGGGTAGCTTGATGTGCTGGCGTCTGTACGTAGTCATTTTTCTCATCATATCGTCAACGCAATGAATGCCATGAACTTTCGCCTTTCACCATTTTAGCTTTTTTCTGACTATCTTTGGCACCGTAGCGCGTACCTCCCAAAATGATGGTCCGATTTCGATCTGTTTTTCAGTTTTAACTTCAATTCCACTAACAAAATTACCATCAACCAAAATACATTGGTTATCAACAAAAGTACAAACAGAATAATCACCCTTTTTTGGAGGCTGGGAAATCATCAAATAACTTCTCCCGCTCTGGGTGGAGCGGAAGGGCATGTCAGACTTTTACTGACTAAACCCGTGTTCCTTCCAGAGACCACGGTATCTCTTTCGAACAACCCGCACCCCTGGCAGGCATCGGCCCTTGCGGATCCCACCAGTTGGTGCTGACATCTCTTTGAGGCGCGCGTGGAACACAACGCGCCGTCGACCCGGGCCTGGTCCTTACCGGACAGCGAGCTACCCATTACTCGCCGTCCGCAAGCCCTCACCTACGGTGGCCGGCAATCAGCCTGGGATTCAGGACGCCCAGGGCGTGTCCTGCGGCGACTAGGGCCGTGAGAGCACATATACTGCCTCTCCCTCACGTGTGCCGCCTCCTTCTTCGCGAGCATTACTGCTACGCAGAAGAATGTATATCGTACGGCTTTTAATTCGTCTAGTGGTCGCAAGCGCTACAGCTGAGCATGAGGTCCTAGATTCGGTTCCCAGATCGGGCAAAATGTTATTGGGTTTTTTATCTGGAATTTCTCAGTAACAGGCTGGAGTCTTTGTGCTCAGTTGATAGCAATAGGCCACCCTATTATGTGGGATTTAAATATAATTGGCGAAATGTGGGGAAGCCAGGTGTCATGTTATGTGTGTTCACCATTGACCTATGGCATCTTTTTTTGTGCTGGGCTTGGGGACTTCCAAGCTCCTGTGTCAGCTTCATCCAGGTGTAGCTTAGATTGAATATATTTACAACGATACTTACTGAGTTGGAACAGCACCAGGAACAACTCGCTGGCAGTCTCCTTGTTGACGAAGGCGATGCTGTACACAAAGCCGAACACCGAGTACACGATCTCAAAGTATAAGTACACCTTCATTAGCAGCACGTGTTTCTGAAATAACGTGAATTGGTTGGATTAGTGTCTAAATAAGGAAGGGTAGCGTGACTAACTAATAAAAGCCACACGGGTCAAACGATCAGGTTAAGCTACGCTTGCCGCGGGTGGTCTGAAGGAGGGTGCTCATCTTTACATACCAATACTCCTCCGTGCCTCGGAAAGCACGTTAAACCGTTGGTCCCAGCTGTCATTTGTAGATCTTTGACAGTCGTTACGGGTCAACCAGTCTTACTAAGGGGAATAGTGATACCCATTAACTGGGCTGTGGAGGTCAGATAGGCAGTCAGTCTACGTAAAATACTGTTATTCTACTGTATCTGGTCAGACTGGAAGTCGAATCCAAAAATAATTGGTTAAAGGTTAGGCAGGTGATGAGTGTCAAAATAAGGAGATGTCGAGAAAATCTGGTCAGGAAAAGTAACAGTGGCCGTGATTTCGTATTGTAAAAGCAATTCTAAAGTCAAGGAGTCAAATCCAATACCTTAGCTATGGATCATTATCTATGGCAAGGGAGTTTAAGATTACTGATGAATACACAGGGGTTGAGCTGGATTATTTCTCTCATATAAGCATTCACTAAACAAGCCTAAGCTGATAGATTTTCATTTGAAGTGGTATAAGTAAAGTTTGTTATTTTAATAATTTATGATTGCAACTGAAGTACTTACAAGTACTTTGTGATGGCTGTCTAGTTTGATTGGTGACGAGCCGAATTATCAGTTTATCACTTTGAGCCCTTAAAGTCTTAACACACCCTTGCAATGTAATAATAGCGGTTAAAGTATGAAATTGTCGTTGTATAGTAATATACACTTCGAATTGACAGAAAATCTTCATGGTGTGAGATTTTCATGTGAAACTTCTTTCACGTGATACCTATGAGGTTTTTCTTTTAAAAAATTTGCAACATTCGATTTTCGACTTTCAATTTTTTTTTTATTCAGCTTAGACGTAAAGGTGGATACTTCGAAAATCCGAGTTATTTTTGAATATGAGTTCAGACGCGGAACTAACGCGGCAGAAACGGCTCGCAATATCAACGTTGCGTTTGGAGAGGGGACTGCTAATGAACGCACCGTGCGTTTTTGGTATAAACGCTTTCGTAATGGAAACTTCGACTTGAAGAACGAACCACGTGGTAGACCGCCCACACAGGTGAATAACTCTGAATTGAAGGATGATTTTGATTGAAGGTTGATTTTTTTTTTTTTATTTTTTTTTTGAGAATGTAAATGGGCCACCTTTATAATAATATCATACTACTTTGTACACCTACATTTTGGCAAATAAATTACTTACTTACTTACTTAGAAAAAAAAACAAGTTTAAATTTTTCAGTACAAATCGGCAATTTCATACTTTAACCCCTAATACTTAAATATGCTACTCATAAAATTATAAGCATCAAGATATCAACTCACCCTATGCAACGCCACAATGAAGGTGACGGTCATGATGACCTCGACTAGCAAGGCGATGACATCGGTGACCAGCCTCGCGAACTCTGAAGCCAAGGTGATCTGGTCCGACTCGGAGGAGTTTCGGATGTACGAGATGTAGAGAGACAGGAAGCATGTCACTACTATTGTCAGCATCTGGAAGTGAGAAGACCTTATATTAATCTTGATTGTACGATCGTACTAGCTATTTGATCTACAGGCAGCTAACTTTCAACTAGTTCTAAACAATAATATCTAAAAATTAATAAAATTTCCATTATTACATTATCTTAAAAACTATGTTAGTCGTGAGGGATATCTATCAAATATAAAGAAAATAGATCAAAATTAAATTGAAATAAGTAAATTAAAATTAAATTGAAAAAAAATGGAATTGAATTATAATAAATTGAAAAAAATTTAAAATTAAATTGAAATATAAAGTAGTTGCAGCAGAGGAGGAGAGGAGCGGGGGGAGGTTGTTGCAGTAGTTGTTGCTGTTGTTGTGTTGTAGTAGTTGTTGGTAGTTGTAGTTGCGTAGTTGTTTTAATGTGAGTGTGCTGAGTGTTCAATTTTTTTACATCACCCTCTTAAGTTTGCCATGAGCCAAAACGAAAATCGGCAGTGTAATAGAAATATGAATTAAGTTGCATCTATGAGAAACAGCTCGTTTGACTATACATAAGGTTAAAAACAATTGACACGTAACTGGAGAGGTCTGTCGACTTATGTGAATTAATTTTGGGTGACTAATTGATCGTATGAATAATTGAAATGCATTGCCACAATCAAAGTTCAAAATGAAGCTCATCAAGCCTTAGATGAACTTAACTCCATCTATTTGGTCTCTGGCAAATCAAAGGTCTCTCTAATTTGTAGGTTCTAAAGTTAACGCTTTTTCAAGATAAACTGTAGAATGGGTTTTCTTTTCTAATCTTCTAAAAGATAACAGCAAATCGTCTTTATGTCTACTCATAGCAACAAACTGCAATTACCAATCCGCGAAGATTATGCTATGTTTAGGGCGGAAATTATTCCACGGGAGCGTATTATTGGCAGAAACTATTATATTCCCTACCTCAGCTGGGTAATTGCGTAACCCACTAACATTAAGAATGGCTTCCTTTTTGACAATTCAACAACATTCATTGCGTTATTTCCGCTGCAAACTAATGTTTCGAGGATATAAAGCAATGGATCCGCAATATCCTGCAAAATTATTCATATTCTGATTGATAGTGTGATACGCAATTAAGGTGCTGGTCATGGTTTGCCCGTCTGCCAAATTTCATCCAAATCCGTTCTGTAAAGGCGTGAAAAGATAGCAGACAGACCGACAGAGTTACTTACGCATTTATTATAACTAGTGGTAGCTCAGTGGTCGAGATTCGACCATAACTAAAAGATACGAAATGGGACCATATTTAAAAAATATTAGCTCTCTGCGCTGTTTCTCTATATAAATTGTGTCAAATTGTAAATTATGTCTGTGCCAAATTTTATACTCAGCGTAATTTTCGTAAAAATGGGTACAAAGTTTTAGTTTCTCGGTCTCATTTAGATAAAAACATTCAAACAACAAAGGTATTGCTGTCGTCCGACATTGTCACAGTTTGTCGCCATAGGAAGTACATTTCCTTAGACAAGTTTCAAAAGTCATAGCGTTCAATCGTTTTAAAGTACCTAACGGATGATGAACTTGTTCAAATTCAACAGTAAAAATTCTACATGCATCTAAAACCAGTGTGTTCTTCCCACCATGACGTATGGTGCTGCGACGAGGATGCTCATGTAAGAGGCTGTGTACAGGCTGAGAGTTGCACAAAGAGCTATGGAGCGTTCCATGCTAGGCATCAGGCTAATAGACTGAGTTCCAAACGTCGAAATACGAAGACGTACGAAGGTCTTCGATATCGAAAAGCGTATTATGGAACTCAAATGGAGTTAGGCAGGACACCTGGCAAGGCGCAGTGAAGACAGGTGGAGTAAGGCTGTGACAGAGTGGCGTCCATGGACTGGAAGACGTATCTTCAGGCGGCGAGATGGGTGGACGATATTGTTGCCATCGCGGGCAAAACCTGGATGAGGCTGACACAGGAAGTGGAGATTGGCACAAAAAAGAGAGGTCTATGGCCCACCCACTGGGATGAAGTCTGGCTGTGGGTCATGATGATGATGATGAATAATGTATTTACTTACCAAGTTTACATACGCAAAGGCAATGAGGCCCTTCCGTAGCGGGAAGCAGAAGCAACATCTTGTCAGCAGGGGGATCTCCACAGCATCCTTTATCTTGTTTCTATAAAATTATAGAAAAGAAATGATGTTACAACATGATCATTATTACTTACAACAAAACAAAATTATAATTTTACTCTCATGTGGTTAAGATATTGAAGAAGTTTCAGGGTACGCTCGATCCGATCAACCTTGACACGTGGCATCTTTAAAAACCTGATTGGCGTTTCTGTTTACCACAACATTAGCCTTGCCATAATTCGTGTCGACACAAGAATACAGGGTGGCAGGAACATCGACGCACAACCTATAATCTTGGATTCAGTACCTAAATGATTTTGAAGTAGTGCTCAGAAATTTTTCGTCGGTAATTTTAATAAAAAATAAGCTCTGCCGTACATTTTGACCGCGTAGGTGACTTTCCATGATGTAGCTGATTTTTTTTGTTAACCGACGAAAAATTTCTGGAATACGGTATAGAATCATTTGCTAAATTCATGGTTTCCGTTTTTACCATACTAATATAAAATTAACAGCAATGCTACTGGAGATAAATAATAATACGGTGGTAGAAATTCCGAGGGCAAAAACTTTTACAACAAAGAGGCTCTGACTAAAAAGCTTTGGACAGGACTGGCTGATAAAGTGCATTTAAGTACAAAGGTTGGTGGCATAGGAGGGCTGATAGCTATTATCTGCCCCTTATCACCGGACGCGGTGCCCATGTTATTCACATTCCATTGAAGTAGTTAAGGACTTTAATATATCAACAATTTGTTTAAGATTAAACGGCTAGTAGAATGCTTCCTCAAAGCTGTTTATTTGATAAAGTATTGAAGTGAGGACGATAATTGTAAGACAAGATTCTATCAGTCAACTTATTGTAATATCATAAGTGTTGTAAGTTTAGAATTATTTCGAAACTAGCACTTCATCAGCCCGCGGGTTATATCCCATGGAAAGAAAAAAAATCGGGCTTATTTCCAGTCCTAGTTCCAAAATTTCATTTTCCTCACTATTAAGAATACAATATTCTTTCAAATAGAAGCACACCATTACACTGATTCAGGGACAGATAATTTAAGGACTATAAACATTTAAGTATCTCAACGAAAATAAGGAAAATTGGATGGTCTGTGTGAACGATGATAATAACATCTTTTACACAGTCCATCCTTCTTGCTAGAAACCCTGTGACTGCCAAGATGACGCATAATAGAAGAAGTATGAAGAAAAAGACATGTTCCTCCAACCTTAAATAAATTGGGAGAATGTTAATGATGATACACATATCACAGATTAAATACTTACAGTTGATAGAAGCTGAAATAAAGAGGTTAAAAACATATGTAGAAACTGGCAACGTAAGTTACCGACAGCCGGTTGTGTTTTGGTGACGATCGTGTTTTTGAATGTATGATTTTGCATCGGTAATATCTAAGGTCGATAAAGCAAGGCCTGCATAATGTGACGGTCAATCATACATGTTTTCCTCAAATACCTCTGCGACCGACTTCTGAGCTAGTTTTGTAAACTTGTTCAATATAAAAAAAAAAAAAAAAAAAAAAAAAAAAAAAAAAAATATTCGGAAAGATATAACCGTTTTCCTAAGACTATGGTGTTTCTAGAGTTCATTAGCCTAAACGTTCAAGTTCATGTCCATTACGTAGATTACTGGCGAAGGCTGGTGCTTTCCTAAACGACATAAAAAATGACACATCGTCTAGTCACGGTGGTCCGTGACTAGACGATGTGTCATTTTTTATATCGTTGGCAAAGAACACAGGCCCGCAGCGGCAGCGTTTCGGCGCTGGCGATACCCTCTGTGGCAAATGCAGATGGTCTTCCCGAGAGTAGGTAAGTGGTCATCTTCGCCATAGACAGCAATAACAAAGGTATCGCGGGTAGCTTAAATGTCTCGTGAGAGTATTATACAGGGTGTCTGGTAATTAATGGATAACCTGAAATGGTTCATGGTAGAACTAATGGCCATTCAGAAAAAAAAACCTTTTTAATTGTATTTAATCTGTAAAAAAAAACAACCGACTTCCGAAAAAACACTACAAAGTGAAAAATTACTTTAATTTAGGAAGGCGGTGACAAAAAATTTAAATTCATATCCTAAGACACCGACTTCCTAAACTAAAGTTATTTTTCACTTTCACTATAAAGTTTGTTCAGAAGTCGGTTGTTTTTTTTTTACAGAAAAAATAAGTACAAATAAAAAATGTTTTTTTTCTGAATGGCCATTAGTTCTACCATGAACCATTTCAAGGTTACCCATTAATTACCGGACACCCTGTAGATGTATAAGGAACAGGGTGTAAACTTTACTTGTCCTCCATAAAAAGGGAGGATTCTCCGACTAAAAGAGTGTTGTATCAGGTGGACAACTGCCCGACGATATACGACTATATAGATATTATTTACGCGATTGATCAAGTTACGTAAAGTACGTCAATATTTAGTGGCCCTAGTGTGAGTTTCATTTAACCATCTCGATCAAACGCATCTAGCGCGTTCGGTCGTTACTGCAGTATGAATTTGTATTATTTCAGTCTATCATGGGTTTAAAGTATATTTTTTTAGTATAAATTAATAGAAATATAATTCTTTCTTATGTTTTCAAAACAAATGCTTATAAAAAGCTCAAATAGTAGGCTACTGCTGATACCGAAGCGGTTGTAGCATGCTAATGGCACTTAGTCGTCGTCCCATATTCCGGACAATTAGCTGACAATACTAGATAATGATCGCAGGCGACTGCCGGCTGGTATTCTACATAGGTACTCCTCTACTGGGAGCGAAGCTATATAGTAGATACGGTTGCTTCATTGCTCCAAAACATGTTAAGATCTCCACAGTAAAAAAAAAATGATGTCTCCAAGTTAGCCAGTAAACCGTTGCTAATCAGAAAACGTATAGGTCTGGGAGCCGTCAACGAAGATACGGGCCCGGCCGAAGGAAGTTAGACTTCGGACTAACCTTACACCCGATTCATTAACTTCTTCGGGCAAAGACACTTCGGGAGTAGAGACAACTGTGAAATTTGGGTGTCATTCATGCCCAAACTAATCATATGTCCGTAGGTGATACGGATTTCGTGCCGGGTCCGCCCGTAACTTCGGCCGAAGCTACGGATTTAATGCTTCGGGTGTATACCTCCTGAAGCATACAAATTCTCCTAAAAGCAGTCACCTCTTAGAAAATCTTAACCCAACCTAGCTTCATACTAGCTTTGCTTACAGTGGAATTGTGATGCAGGTGACAGTTAGTACGTAATCGCAGTGACAACACGTAAGTCATACAACAATTTGTATTCAGTCATTATTCAAACGTAAGAGACGGGCGAGTATTTATCAGATAAAGCACAAAACACGAAATTTTAGCGAAAGGATAAGTTTTTATGTATTCTGTAGCCTGTAGGACATTTGAACAATGGAACCTTTAACACCTTGACATTTACGCTTTTGAGATAAGTAACATCATCAAAATATATACGATAAGTACGTTCCGGTTGGAATTTTCAAGGATCATTATAATACCAGCCAATAAATCAGCTTACAAAGAAGGAAACAATTAAAGAGATGAAGCATCATTATTGATAATGATGAAATCTAAAGAGATCCAGGGAGATAACAGAGGTTCTTTAAGATCCTGTAAACTATTCCGATTTATTACGGTATAAGTTATTTTCGCTTATCACATTTAACACATGAAGCATCGAAGCTCGGTAGAGGAAAGAGATAGAAAAAGATGAGAGAGACAATTTCTTTGGACAGAATATAGAGGAATTTTAAATAAGAGTAGCTAACATGTATGGTTCCCTGGTTGAATGACCTTTAAGATTCGTCACAAAGGATATACTCAACAACTGTATCTGAAGGAAACCCGAAGATATATTTGAGTCCGTGCCAAGTATTTTAAAACAACTCTGCATAAATTCGTTAGTTTTACAACCAAATCTGTGTCATCGTAAACTTCGTTGATAATAACGAAGAAAAAAATACAGTTATTGAGGATAAAAAATAATAATGCCACTGTATGGCTTTTTTATTAAAAAGAAGTTATTCAGGTTCTTCAAGAAACTAAGATTAATCTTAATCTCGCTAAGTAAAGAGTTACAAGCAGCATGGAAAGAAAAATAATAAAAACAGAAACTAATGTCAATAGTGCCAAAAGGGCCTAAGCTCAGCATAATGTCAGATGACATTACAAGGACAGTGCAGTAGGAATGCAGAACATAAGATCTACAAAAATAGTATTGCAGATCACAGAATATTGATTTTATCCAGGTATCGATCATGATTTTCCCGAGGTTATACCACAAAACGAAAAACACAATGATCTAAGAACCGCAATAGAGCAACCCGCAATAAAACTGTCTAACTCTGATGGATTCATTATCCATTGCCCTTTACTGAACTCATTGCGAACATTATCCGCAGATCAAAAGTAGATAAACATCAAATGAATTTATTTATCCGGTGTACAATAAAGCAATTGTGGAGTTGGAAACTGGATTTTGTCTAATAGTGGTTTCAACCAACCATCTAACCAAAAGGTAAAAATTAGTATCATATTTAATAGTGCTTAACGAGGAAAAATACACAAGATAAGATGTGTTTGACTGCGATCTTGTAAGACCCAAGATACATAATATAATGACATCATAATCAAACAAGTACTATACGTATACGTAGAACTAGATCTCCACCCGCGATATCAATATCATCACCAGTATAATCAAGGTCCTCTTCTGGACACAACAAAAGCGTAAACAGACCCCATAATTTTAAAAAATACGGTGGGACTGTCAAATATGCTGGTGTTCAAGGCTTTCATAATTTCCGAATTTCAAATCACAAGCACATGACTTGTACCGCAACATTGCAACATATTTTTTCTCGACAGAGGTTATCCCACCATCCTCATTAGATGTCGCTTATGTAATGACTGCGTCATATTTCATGGTACCTGGTTACGTTTATGGCGTACATACAGTACGCCATAAACTATACTAACATCTCTATTTTGAACGTAATAATGTTCATAATTAAAGGAAATGCGGTCGGTTTAGCGAATGATTTGGGTTATTATTTTCGTGCTGGGTTTTGCAAGTGACTTTTACGGGTGATTGATAATAATGGTCTAATTTCCGGAGTATAAATGTTCTTTGTGGTTTCCCAAAACGCTATTTGCATGGTAATTTTAATTCACTGGTTATTTTGTACTTTCTAAATGTATTTTCTGCGGGATCTTCGTCGCTGAAGTCCGAGTATGAGGAAAAATTTATTTGAAGTTATTCTTTTAGACTTTAAGCTGAAACATTTTTGATCCTAGAGAAATCATTGACTTGAATGTGTTCTGGCGGCTGATAGATGTCATGCTCACTCAACAGCCTCGCTGAAGGTAGCGAATGGTGCTGATTCATGCGTCGTGTTCGTTCGTTCTCACATACCATAATTATAATGATGTACTAAACTAATATTTTTAGAAGAATATAATTTGAAATAGTTTTCATGGAATTTCTTGCCCTACACCACTTTATGACGGGCTGCTAGCTTCATTCAGACATAGCTGGTTGTCTCCTTGATAGTTCAGAAGTGCCTGTGTATGGTTGAATTAAAATAAATACTTTGAATTGAGTTTGAGAATCAAGTATCTAATTTAACGACAGCAATAACATGACAAAGTAACACGTCAGATTGAATAAAAGCTGTATTTTTTTATGTCGGTCCCAAATTATACTTTTTTACTGTCTCATCTTTAGTGCCCATAACCGTGACGAAGCGATGTGCGTATGTTTGTATACATATAACTGCAGAAACGTGACCAGGCTGAGAACTGAATGATGACAGCTCATTAATGAGCGAAGGCCGGCCGATTAGCTGTAATTCAACCGACGTTAATTTGCAACAGTTTGCAGTCTCGGACCGAACGGCATTGTTATCAAATTGACATATTTACATTGTACACAGGATGCACGTGGATACATTGAAGTTTTCCGTCATTGTCTAGGAAAATGCGGAGTCGAATGACCATGTTAGACGAAAACAAGAAGCAACGTCAGTATATAATGTGCCGGGTCTATAGCTCATATACATGTATGTACATAGATATTGTGTACCTACTAAGGCACAATTTTCAGATTATGAAAAATACCCATTTAGAGTTGAAATAGACCGATGCTCAGTAAGTTACTGAGCATCGGTCAGTAACCGAGGAATGAAGCGAAATCGGGAAACAGAGAGCCCGTTGATTTATTTTTAATTATGTCGGTAAATAGAAATGTCGTTGTTTAATAATACATATCAAATATTAGAAGATAATAGCCGCCGCCGCCATCTCTTTACCTTTTTGTGCGAGAAGTTTAAATAAATAAAGGAAAAAACGCAACTCTCACTACACAGTATATCTCTCTATTTCCGATAAAACGATGAATAAAGAATACAATAATATGTGCCTACATTGAGACTAGACAACTGGCGTATGTTCCTAGTAACGACAACTAGACATTAAATAACTGTGAGTAAAAGAGTAAAAAAATTAAGAAGACTTATGAAAACTAAGCAATAAAAAATATATTGAAATTATTATTACCTATATTTTGGCACTAGGTAACTTATTAAAAAAATATTGTATAGGAGGGCCAAACATTTTAAGTGGTTGGTGATGGTTATACCGTCATACTAATAAATATAAATACTAATATATGGTAAAATTATGAGAATTTTAAATACAATAAATGTTGACCAGCTGGAAGGTACACACATCGAAAAAAAATGCGATCACTTTGAAAAATCGAAATCTTTTTTGTTACGGTAGATTATATTATGATTTCTTCTTCTTTTTAGATTCTTTAATTACATTTCATTGGAACAGTGGTGTACAATGATTAATTTACGTGTTGTTATTTTAGATGATTTTTATATTCCTGTTGGAGTGTTATGGACTAAATAATAAAAAAAACATAGTGTTTTATTTTGACCCATTGTAATAAAAATCACACTCATTTTGAGAAATGCTCAATTTGAGCAAATTTTTCGTAAATTGCCCATTTGGCTAAGTGCACATTATGCGTCAAACCCATTTGATTTTAAACATTTTCCGTTTTCACGGTCATTCTGCTGACGCACTTTTTCATTTACTTACAATTTGCGCAACCATAATGATGATGAGGTACGTTCTCCATGGTTTACGTACAAAGAATCCAATTCTCACAATTAAATGTTACAACATGTGATGACAGACGGCTTACACGCTATGGTTCCCAACGGAAAGAATATTAAAAAGATGGTTCGCACTTGTAGAATTCCATACTCATACCACCGAATACATAAAAGTACAAGTCTCAACTAGGATTTCCTGACAACTTGTCAACAACGGTATTATAATTCACGCAAATGAAATGCACACAAATTAAGTGAATCAACTTAATATCTAAGTATCGGTAGATACAAAAACCTGCTTTAATGTAATGCAAAACTTGACACAGATTTTATTTTATAGCTAAAACGAGAAAGATGCTTTAAAAACATGAGATCACTGCGAGATAAGAACGGTTTACAATAGAAATTGGAGGTACAAAACAGCAAACAGAAAAATAAATAATAATTTAAAAATATTAATCCTTTTACTATATCAGTAGATACTGCAGATAGTAAAGTTGATGATAAAGAAGAGGAGTCGATCTAGCAGCAATTTTAACGGTAAACCAACGATCCATCATTAAAATATTCACAGCGTTTATCGACGGCTTTCTACTGACCCTTATTTCGCTTCGTCCATTAAGTGGGCCACTGTCTTCCATTGTTGGAATCAGAGAAAATAGTCTTCGATCAAATTCGTTTCAAATGTGCAAAGTGGAGGTCATGGATCCATCAATGGACTAAAACGTTTGAATGTTCTTGACTTTTTTTGCAAAGGTTTGCATTATTTACTTGGTCAGCAGATCGTTAAGTTTTCCTTACCTAATTTTGTAAATGTTGCTCGATAATATTGCATATATGTAATGTTTACCACTATTCTGTATTTCGCAGACCTCTCGAATTCAGTAGCTACAGTAGTATCATAATGTATCTGCTCTTTAACAAATAATAACGCTGCTACTTTTGAAATTATCATTGAGGATTAAGTTCAAGCAACTGATCAATTCTTCGATTTCTCAGGCAAACCATGTAAGGACAAGTACCAATATCATGTCTAATTCGATTAAGACACACGTTCGTGCATGCAAATTGTTTAGATTTCACATTCAAACATATGTATATGTAAATACTTGTATATCGTATGTGAATCAACCAATTTCTTTAGTAGTGTTGTTCGTGGTGAAACCATGTGAAAAGATGGCATGGATCTGAAAGTCAATGAGTCGAGGGAAAGTCCTTGTCTTGGATTTGATCCTATTGTCAATTAGATGACCACGTCCCACTAGCTTTTTGACATGAAAAACATGTTTTTTGACGTGTAATTTTCGGGTCTCGTAAGTGTGATGGCTGTCTTTCTGTTGCTATTCCATAGACGAAATACCAATGTTGAAATATTGCTATAATTATGACCACCAAAATTAATTGGAATACTACCATTTGCCCATTTGCCTCGCTTTTATTTTCAAACCTGGATCGAAGAATAAGCCATTATATAAATAATTAATCAAATCAAGACAGTAAAGGAGGTCTAAGTAATAGGTTAACTTCTTTTTCTCGTCTTCGATTCCTATAAAAAACGGCCTAGACACTGATGAACCTATGAATGCGGAAAGACCAAGATACGTTTTTATACAAATTAAATCGCGAACTTTGTTGAAAGCTAACCTTGAAGTTGAATCGTGAACAAACAAAATTCCGTTAGTTCTAACCAAACAAAGTACCTATCCCAGTTGAATACCTGAGTGTCTTCATTAAAATGGCTTCCCGTGTCATTGTCCTCATTGAATATTTTGATACTTACTTTAGGTGATAAATACAGAATTATTTTTTAGTCACCATCCAAATTTTTCAGGGTGATAGTACCCGTGAAATTGAACAACTTTGTCCAAGGAACATGGGTCGAAATATGAAAAAAAAAATCGGACCTCCCATACAAAATCGACCAGCTAACTATTGATTTTGCATGGGAGGTCGATTTTTTTTTTCATATTTCGACCCATGTTCCTTGGAGAAAGTTGTTCAATTTCACGGGTACTACCACCCTGAAAAATTTGGACGGTGACTAAAAAATCAGCCTGTATATTCCTATGTCAACAAAGATTATGTGAGGATTTGTGTTGATAATTAAGTAAAACTTAGCTGCAAAATCAATCTGCCTAGACTTTTGCCTTTGCCTAACTACATTGGCGTCTGCTTCTAGTCTAAGCAGATGCAGCAGAATACCAGAAGTTGACATGGAGCGACTGCCTACCTGAATTCCAAAACCAACCTACTGCAGTAACACGTTCCCCTGGCACACAGGCAACTGAAGGAACACGGGTGGGTTTTAGTCAGTTAAAGTCTGACACGCCCTCCTGCTCCACCCAGAGCGGGAGAAGTTATTTTAAGATTTCCCAACCTCAAAAAAAACCCCTTGGTAAGACTTGTGAAATTTTTGGACTTCCGACTAGCTGTAACGACTTTAAAAGATCTACGAATGACAGCTGGAGCCAACGGTTTGAGGCCCTGGTAACTTTAAATATTGTCGCTACGAGCGATAATAGTTTTTATTGCAATCCGATACAGGTTAAAATCTGTTGTAATAAATTCGAATAATAAATGAGCAACCACTGTCGTAAAAATGCAAATAAAATCGTATAAAATTAGATATTAACTATTTAATAATAAATAATCCATCACTGGATGCAGTTTGGCATTTGAAATTTTATGGTATATTTTTAATTATAATTATAATTGTTATTGAAGGGATAAACTGTTCTTAAAGATAATTAAGAGGTGACTTTGATAATTTTTTCTATGCATTCAAGTATGTTTAATTATGTTTTGAGTTCCATCACTCTATGCAAAAAAGACTTGAAAATATCATATATTTTTTGCTTTCAAATTTTTTCACGGTTAAAGAGGTACACTGGTTTAAAAAAAACAAATTTTTTAGCGTTTTCAACAAATCACCGCCTTAAAACGGGCTTTCATAGGCACGGAGGTGTCTCAATATTTAATTAATCGTCTACGAAACGACCTCGCCAAGGGTAACTTAACCTTCGTTTGACCCGATCGCCTGTTATCATTTAGCTACGAGTAGAAATAGTATAGCTACAATAAAATATATTGTGCTGTGTACACAGTAACCCTGGCACAGGGACGCATTTTAATTAGAACAATACTAAATTAAAATATTTGTAACACATTGTGTTCGCAGATCGAGATTACCGAGGCATAACAATATTTAATCACAGTACAATAAAGTTTATCTTACTGTGTTTTAATTTAGTTGCCAGAAAACAGTCAATTTAGTTGCCCTAGTACCTACTATATTATTATTAATTCGAAACGAGGCTACTTCACATGTTATAAATTATGTATAAGACTACATCAACGCGACGTTGAATAAAAAATAATAGTTTAAAAAACTAAAAAACACGCTTGAAAAACCTAACTAAAAAAGGAGAAATTTACATTAATTGATTATAAAAATACCTCAAAAAGCACCCCACGCTTTTTAATTGAATTACATTATTTTCTCCTTTTTTAGTTAGGTTTTTAAAGCGTGTTTTTTAGTTTTTTAAACTATTATTTATTTTCTATTTTTTAGTTCTGCTAACTACAAAACGTGTTTTTTTTTCCATTTTTTTTTTAAATTAGTAAATTGTCATCGGTCCTCGACAAGTTTACAAAGTTTCAATGAAATCTGACCGTTTAAAGTGGGTCAAAATCGCGCTCAAAGATTCCGTTACATACATACATACATACATACAACCCGAGCTAATATAAAGCGTGTAAATTATTTATTAGTGAGAATAAAATAAATTATATAATAATATTATAAATATGGGGAATCAGAGTTCGATTTCGGAGAGGGAGCCTGAGAAACGGCTACCAGAACCAAGGAAGGCCGCAGGCGCGCAAATTACCCACGGAGAGTTACATACTGACATACTGACATACAAGTGAAGCTAATATAAAGCGTGTAAAAACTGTTCTTAGATCATGTTTATCTCAGCTCAGTTATACTGTTTTTTGCCCCCAAATCAATGTTTTGGATTCTAATAGGTATCTAATGAGGTATTGATTTAAAAGGTCAATCAAAAACGGTTCCAAATTGTTGGTTAAGGTCTGTGGCAAAAAGATTGACAGCCGACAAGAGGAAATCAGAATCGCGATATGGTTTCGCTCACAATTTTGATAAATTAGGAGTGGTGAGGATTTCTCTTCTATTTACCTTGAAGTAACAAAGTTGTGCACCCGGAAGTGTGTACAACTTATTTGTTATACTAGCCTTTGCTTGCGAAAATAATCCAGGCTATAAACTATCTGTTTGCCAAATTTTATACAAATCCGTCCAGCCGTTTTTGTGCCAATCGAACATACATTCAGACAAACAGACAAACGGACAAAAGTTCTTGCTTACCTACTGAAACATTTACGGCCGGTGAGTATACCATCTTTTGTATGTACAAAGTAACATTTCTGTTCTTCAGTTTTGTACGTTTTCTATACAAACTTATATTAATATTTTCTTCAGTGTCGTGTGGTTCCAATCTCTCATTTTGTCTTTCGTTTCTGCTGATTTTCCAATGGTAATGCTAAGTGTGTAAGCACACCCAATGGATCTATTATCACAACTTACATGACATATTTGTTTACAAAAAGAAGATGTCAATAGTCTGTTGTTTACTAATTTACTTGATTATGTTTGATCACACGTGTCGCTCATAAAAAATCTCATGTGCGCGTTCCAACTCATCATTTGACCTTGACCTTCCTCAAGGACGAGTTTTAGCCGAAAGGTGTCGGCGTATTCGTGGCCAGCTACGCGACACCTCGCAGCGTAACATGACACCGGCGCCGTCACTTCGTGTGCAGTAGCTTTTTTAAGCCGCTTTTATAAAATACTAGCTGACCCGATAGACATTGTCCTATCTTAACTATGAATATTCAATTCGCATTTTCTATTTATATCTCACGCGCAACTTTCTTATTTTTTTCTTTCATAAGAACCTTCTGATAATAACAAACACAACAAAAAACAATTAGCAAAATTGGTTCAGCTGTTCACGTGTGATGCCGTGACCAAGGGAAATAGGGATTCATTTTATAATTTAGTTCATAGTTATTGTTTTTTACTTATATACATATGTATTGTGTTTTTTGGGCCTTAGTTGCCAGAAATAAAGGATAAATAAACAAAAAAACAAAAACGATAGAATCTGTATGCCCCTCAACACAACCTCATATTTTATCATAAATTTGGTTGAATCTTGTTTCCGTAACCACCAAGGTTGATGGACTGACGAGATGCAAAACCAGGAATACAACACAACTGACCAGTTTTGAAACAATGCATCCATGTGACTGAGAAATCTCTGAGAGGAAGAAACTAAGGTCATTTACTCCTTTGTTTATGCTTTTAACTTCAAATTCGTCACTAGATTCTTATTTATTATGTATTATTATTTACTTTAACACTGACCTTCTCGGTAATGTCCTATTAGAATGTCAAGTTATAAAAAAAAAATGATTAAGTCTTAAAACGTTCGCCAAAGAACAGATCAGCCAATTTTAGTGGATATAAGTCATCGCCATCCGAAGATTATAGTTAAAAACTAGAAATATGCCTGCAAATAAAATGTATATACAAGAAAGCCTGTTATTTCCAATGCAGTTGTGCTCTTTAACCTTAGACATGTAGGCATATTGCATGATGCAGCCAGGAATGGCGATACACCTTAGGCTTGCAACACCGATTTGCTCATGCTCAATCTATTTCGTACGGATTCCTCCGCTCGAATTTCACATAAATGTCAGCTCAGAACCTACTAATACATGGAAAAAGTTGAATGTATCAATTGGTACGTTACATCGTTACATTTAAAGATCGCCACTACACCCTGAACTGTCGCGGAACAATTGTCAAATTGCGCGTCAAATGTTAGCCACTTCTGGGTGCGCTCGCGCGTATTCGGCCACGTGGAAATAAAACGACGATATCTCCTAAGTTAAGTATAGGAGCTGTTTAGAAGATATTGTAATCACTCAATTTCTAAGACATGTGACGTCCACTAACCCGAATTGGGCCCGCGTGGTAGATTACGGCATAGTCCCACTTATAGAGAAGAGGCCTAGCCCCTACCAATAACAAAATTATTACTCTAAGGTTCATTACGTAGCTATGAGCTCTAGCTCAGTGGTAGCGGCCCCGACTTCCTAGTGGTAGCTTGTGAGTACAAAGATTAATCTCATCACGACTGCTCTTAAAACAGTGAAGGAAAGCTTCGTGAACAAACCGGCATGTCTTAGAACCAAAAATTCCAAGACATGTGACATCCCACAATTGACCCGCGTGGTGGATTATGGCCCACTCCTTCTCACAGAGAGGAGGCCTGTGTCCCAGCAGTGGGAACATAGGCTGCTTACTATACAGTCTTATTTTGTAAAACAAAGTTTTTTGTTATGTATAAACGGTATAAGAAAGCCGTATGTGTTACTTTATAATTTAATCATTTAAGTTATTTTCTTATGTGGGATTGTCAATGTTAATGAATGTCGCTATTATTTTTTTAATTCTTAAGTTGTATAATATTTGCAAACCATGACAATATGGTAAACTGGTTAGCACAACGTTCTCCATACCTTTAACACCTTGCATGCATTTTTTATAATTTTATGTACACAGTCATGTTTGAGTAAATAAATCAATCTCAATCTGAATCTGAAGGTTCGAAGTAAGAAAATCTGAGGAATTAATAAATTATTATGAATAAATTACAATGATCTCTTTACATCTTTAAAATAAACCTTCCTCAAATAAAATAAAATAGTGGTCACCCAGACAAATCAGTATTTTTTATAAAGCATGGCCCCCTCTAGTAACACGATTAACATACCATCTGATGCTCCAGACGATATAAATGTTCTCGATGACAAAATGAATATGTATATGTATTTCAGACAGTGGCCAAACTTCAACAATTTCAAAATTTCGGTAGGGGGTAGGTAGATGTGTGTAGGATATGTCCTCAGTCTTTTCAGGGTATGCCCTGAAAAGGTGTACAGATAGGTAGGTTCCATAAGCCGTATGCCACGGAGGTGTTGAAGGTTAAATGATGCTTCCAGGACAACCAATCGTTGTCCCACTGGAAGGATCAATGTGCGTTCTACGGTAGCACCCAAAACCTTCACAATTCCTCAGGTCAGCTAATTCATTGTTTTAGTTGGTAGAAATGTGACATTGAAAGAAAGCATGAATATGTTTCGCTTTTAATGTCTTTCAAAGATGGATCGTGTAAATAATGATATAGCTAGAAAGGTTATCATTTCGGAGATGACGGCTAATAGAGATGTTTAGAAGAATAAGATGATGATGATGATGGGGATTCTCTTTTCCGCACTTAGTATTAATGAGGTTCTACATGATATAAACGAGGATCCACATGAAAAAAACATTGTCAGCGGTCTAGTGTTGAGCTGGATCGCACGGCTTGTTTGCCTTGTCATCAATCAATGGTATTCTCCGTTTGCTACCTACTCTTGTGCTGGTATATCGTTAGAGTATATATCTATTACAGTCTTATGTACAGATACTTGTGTGACATTGAATATATTTATAGACTGTTATGTAAGAAGTGTTATTACGAGAGCTTGTTTTTGTAAGTGTGTCATCTTCTACTCGTGTGGCATTTGTTTATAATTATTTGACACAATTATTTTCTGTGGGAGTCATTATTTTTGTAGGAGGTGTCCCTTAAACGAGTAGTAATTAAACTTTGTGGTGGTCAGAAGGTATTTATGGCTATGCATTCCAAGCAATAAATAAAATAAGTTTTTCTCCCAAATCAATGTCAGAATGCGATAAATAATGTTAAAATTCCCAATGAAATGAATGTTTTGATAGTCATGGTAAATTGTTTATTGGCAAACTGAGTCTTCTCACTTACAGGCAAACAGTTACCCGTGAAGGGAAGGGAATGTCTTCCATGTCAAACTGTGGATTCGTTAGTTTATTCTTGCCAAAGATTCACGAGCCACAGCTAGCGGTGCTACATACTAGTCTCAGGTTTGGAACAACTGTTTCTTAGCGCGCTTAAATTAAAAGAAACCCGTTATTTTATATCAACTCTGAGATAATCTTTGTTTTCCCGAGATTAATATAACATGTTCTTCGAATGGGACAAGGCAAGAGCTATACCTATCTTACAGTTGTGAAGTACAGAGAAGAATAGATTATCTCAACAATAATATTCGAAATTCAAGTGGCGAAGTGACTCATCGGTAGTAAAACTTTCACTGATGAATGTTCGAAAGACTCAATAACCTTGACCTCGACGGTAAACGTCATCGGTTCCAAACAACGCGCTTCTTTTGTTTGATTTTTAAACAGCCAGTGCTCCACTGTAGTTCTGTTGAGTGCATAAATGGAAACAAAACTTTTTGCTGTTTTTCGAACGTGTAAAACTGGCCACTTTAGATACAAAAAGTTATGACGCACGAAGATTTGAATTGTTAATTGAAGCTATGTTTTCCCTCTTATTATTTTTTGTGATAGATAGCTTTCGGGGATTTTCTCAGGCCACACATATTTTAGATTTATAATTTATGTTTTTTTCAAGGGCAACGTTATTGAACGATTTTTGTAAAAAATATATTGTGCGCTTAAAATTTGGGGCCGGGACTTTTTTCTGTGGCTGTTTTATGGATGATTGAATTCTTGTGTTAAGCTTGTCAATCTTAAGAAATAGAGATTCTGTTCTCTCATATTAAAAAACAGTACCTACAGTTCGTTTTTTTAATTCCAGAGACTAATTTGACAAGGGTTATGTCAAACTCCTTAACTCAAAAGGCAAACACAAAAGACTTGTAATGTCAGATTAGTCTCTGGGATTTTAAAACAAACTTAAGTTTTAAAGTTGCGTAAGTAATTGTTAAGTGCGAATGGCGAAGGCTTTGATTGCCCAGACAGGCACGGCATCCCACACGGCCCGACCGATGCACATTGTGGATTACTGTCTCCTCCTTTTCATAGAGTTGAGGCCCAAAAATGTATCATATTTTGTATGTCCTCTCTTCTACGACGAATCGAGGACATACAAATTCTGATTCTTTTCTTTCTTTTGACAATAGAAGTTTCCCAATAGCCACCATCTTCTTAAGAATATAGTACATACCATTTCCATGTCGTGGTTTATAAACACAACTGTAGTGATTACTCTAAGGTTGTGACCTCTTTGCTCAGTGAATCCAATACAACGGGGTTTTCGTCAAGTACCTTGTGATTATCATGTTTTACAATAACGGAATGTTATGAGGTTGATAATGAAGTGTTGAGTATAGGAACTAAAGACTTTTTAAAGAGATGCTTAGAGAATACCTTAGGATATTATTAGCTATACAGATATAGTGGTATTTCAAATTATGTTTTGCCTTTGTGACTTACATAGTTTAAAGTACTTAATGGTCTGTATTTTGCTTAGCCAAACTTTATGATGTGAGAATTCTTACTTCTGAGTTTTGATGATGTCGGGACGTTTATGCTAATGGCGCGATAATCTCTGCCTGCGTGATGCAGGATTCGGCGTGGATTCAGTATGATGCGTAGTATGTATGTGGCGATGTAGATCCATATCCAACAGGAAATATTTATCTATTTAGTTTAGGTTTTGCGTAGTGTACCTAACTTACAGGATTAAAGGATTCTATCATATTCTATCAATTATTTATATCTAAATAATAATAACATACGAAAGCACGAAGCCGCAAAGCCTTCAAACTCTGAAATGTAAAAAAAAAAACAGGAGTCTACGTACCGTATGTACGTTACAAAGTACTTACATATAAATTCAGTTTTTTTTTTCAACTGGTACTAAAGAAAATCCCGGGATCCCAAATCCCGGCATCTCGGGATCCCGGCCGATATCTGTCCCCGAAAGTCCCGAGATTGTACTTGGCTCTTAGGATTTTCGGGATTTCCACAATCAGGTGTAGTTTCAAAACCATCTTGCGCGAGAACACATACCTACCAGACCAGAGTTAACACAACATGAATACATTAATGATATGATATAGAAGATCCGCAAAGAAGTACTATACTTATTTAAAAGAACCGCCATTGAAAAATGAAACTTCTGGTACTTCAAAAATATGTGAAAATTGAACATTGAAAGAGCTGTCACTTATTTTGTAAAACCAGGTGGAATAGTCTTTTCACAATGGTGGAGCGATTTTATCTTTTGGAAATTCTAAATAGTTTTTTGTTTTGTCTTTTTTATTTCTAACAAAAGTATAGTTTTTTTGTCTTTTTTCTTCTCTTCCTGTAGGTATAGTTTTGTGTTGTGCAACAACATTTAAAACAATTTTTAAGAAATTACTCCAAGTTTTTTTATTTGAGCCCCATTAGAAACCAAATAGTTTAATCACGGAATTAAGCATAAATAATTCCGTAATCCCGGGATTGAAAACATGTTCGGGATTGTATTATCTAACTAAGTAAAGATGCCACCATATCAAACTACGCCAAACTGTAAAATTGTTCCTATTAAACATGAACCTTAAACATAAATGTGATAAAGTTTAAAATCTATCAAAGAAGTTTGATAGATTGGGGTAGCTTGATGTGCTGGCGTCAGTACTAGTACGTGCCAGTCTGTTTTCCTCTTCATAATATCTAATTAAAAGGTTATTTCTTGAGAATCTACTCGACGTTAAATTATGTATACCCACCACAATACCCACAGTGTAAATTACGTAAGAATATAATCTTGTATGTATAATGAAGATTCATTAAATAGGAAGGTAATCAAATACGAGGTTATTTCAAGCTTTTCTATTTAAGATTCATATCGCAAGATTTTAAATTTTTGAGATGGTTTTTTTTTTTTGAAAACTACCTAATGGATGTTTAGTTATATCTTTGCTGTAGTGTTGTAGGTAATAAGATGTATACTAATATTAACTAGAAAAAGTAAAAAAGCATCGTCCATCGTCGTTCCTAATTAATCAGTGTTTTTGCATAGTCCCTTGTTTGTGATATTTTATCTTGATTAGTGCTGAAGAAAACGGTGTTACCTAAGTAGGGTTGTCAACTTTTTCTAGAAGAAGTAGAGTATTTCTATTTTGAATATTTCTATATTTCAGAGAGAGTAAAAAAAGAGTACAGATTAATTAAATAGAGCATAATTTATTCATTTGTGTTTATATATTTTCTAGTACTTTTTGCGGTAGGTACATAACATTTTTATTGATTTTACAAGAATTGTATGATTCCAAACATCCTAATTCTACGCTAATATAAGACCAGGAGTTAATTTTAATCAATATTTATGAAGTCCTGTTCCTCTCTTCTCGCTACTTTACATTCATTAGACAAAAATAGTCAAGTCTCACAGCGGAAATATAGAAAAACCGCAGTAAAACGAAATCATTTGCCTAAAAAAGTCATTTGACGAAAAGGGAGTATTTTGGCGTACTCTATTAGCATTATACTCGTAGTTTATTGAGTACGGTTGGCAACCCTATTTATACCTAAGCCATTGTTTTTCTGGCCACCGCTCTTCGTAGCGTAATTTTCTTGGTAGGTATAAGTAGTAGTATTTTATTATGAGTAGGAAAGATCATAAAATATTATACTTTTAAATGTGCAGTCGTGTTATCGTGTACTTATTAGCAATTATAATATCACATTTAATTGTTTCAAATTATTTATGTAGGTTTTGTATGTATGTAGTGAATCTTATGTATAAAATCCGACGAATAAAGGCTCCCACAGACGCGAAAGTGCGACCCAACCCTAGTAAAATAATTTCCTTGAAGTTCTCATAGAAATTGTTCTATTCAAATCGCGTCGCGCTGTTGCGTCGCGCCGTTCTGTGGGAGCCTTAACTTAATACAGCTGTACATACAAATATGTGAGTACCTAAACGCCATTGTAACTGTACCGGAATACAGAAAGGCCTACATTCAGCAGAACAATGAACGGTTGAACAAACATTACCGTCGGCACAAACAACTTTTGGAAGAAGTTGAAAAATATGGATGTTACATTAACCTATTGTGGCCTTGACTGGCTCGAGCGAGCAGCGGACTTGGAAACACTTGACTCATTGTATGCAATCATTCTTGAATGAGATTTGAAGTGAAGTTTGCGGAATAGCACTAGTAAGCACGGTGACATATCAAGCGAACATACACAAAAAATATAAAAACATACCGAATTGATAACCTCCTCCTTCTTGAAGTCGGTTAATTAAAAACAGAAAACGATCAGCACATTATAAGCCGCGTTCTAAGGTCGTGTCATCATTGTTATGGAATGTTAACACCAACAGCTCTTGGACGAGGTTTAGATGTGCTGATCGCGTTCAGTTTCATTGGTATAATTTTGCCCTTATAGTCAGTACCTAGTTCACATGATTGTGTATACAAACAACGACTGTTTTTGACAAGATACGCCATCGGTTTTAGAAAAGTTTTCGAACGAGGCGAGAAACTAAATAAAATGAAATGACCGTAATACAAATTGAGTCCACATTTTCATATGATAGTCTAATTATTAGAGAAAAAAAAATCTACATTCATAATCATAATTAAAAAAAAAAACTTAAATCTATGTTGGCATACGAACACTAGTTAATCTCCAAAACACGAATTGATCTTTATGTGACACTCGTCCGTGCATGACACTAATCGCAGATCAACCAGCTCAACAATCGTGTATCATATTATGTCATAAGCAGAGATCGGATATTCGGATGCATATTCACCTAAAGTTGAGATGTTGGCTAACATGGAATGCGCTTTTGTATCGAAAAAGTCTTAATTTAGGTAAGTAATTTGTTTATTTTTTGTTTTCACTAATACAAACCACCCCTCCTCCAGTACGTACACATATTTGTATCGGATTAAACATTAATTTCAAATTAATAAACTTCTGAATAGATATGCGATCCAAGAATCCCGGGGTATTTAATAAATATTACAAATAATTTCTAAAGCCGCTTCCATACTTTCATAGCTAAAAATTATCTTTAGGTAAATATGCATTTGAATATCCGATCTCTGGTCATAATAAGTCATAACACAGATTTTTTGTGACATCTATCTATTTCACTTAATGACAAGAAGGGTGACATAACTAAAAACATCTGCAATTTTTAGCTATTTATACAGGTGAACATGCCATAACTTTTGCTACAAAAAAACAACATTATGCTTAGCCTAAAAATGACGGAGCTACAGAAGTTGTGATTGTATTGATAATATTTTTAATTGATGTGGTTTTCAAAATGTAAGTACAAGTTACATAAATAATGTAAAATTAAATCTTTGAATGCCGAATGGTAAAATATGGCTGACCTCTGATGTATCCTAACAACTATGTATTACCCATATTTCCAAAATAAAATTATATTCTATTCTATTCTATCGCTGCTTTTAAACTTTTAAATCATCATACCCAAAAATTGCTCTTTTTGAATTAGGTATGTCAAACTTAAGTATATGTAATCGGTGTCATGTCTACATAACTGGCTTATATATTTTCTATTGGCTAATAATAACTTTAGTCTTATTACATCAGATGTCATCTATGTCGTCATCTAACGAGTATTTCAACCCATTGATCATTGACTTTGGTTACAACTTAGGTATGTACTGAATGTACTCTTTGTTGTTATTGTAGATACAACCGATGTGCCTATGTTGTTGTCAGTCTAGACGGATTTCAGTGTTGGGTCTGACTAAATGACCATAATGTAGCCAATTAAGTATCACTTTTACCTACTCAAACTCAAACCATTTATTTCAATTAAGCCGTTCGCAAGCGCTTTTAAATCACATTGCATCCCACATCATAAGATGATTTTGAAATTATTAAAGATGCGTGAGGTGAATTCCTTTTTGAAAATTCTGTGTAATCCGATAGAATTGGGTTATTTCAATTACAATTAAAGCAAAACAAAATCTTCTGTTTATTTTACTTTTGACGTGTTAAGGCTCCCGCAGAGTGGCGCGATGCAACTCCAGTAAATCAATTTCCATCAAAGTTACTATATAAATTGTTATTTTAATATCGCGTTGCGGAGACTTTATACGAAAATCAATTTGTTTTGAAAAGCAATTTCTAGGGTTGATCCCGTAGTAAAAATTCTTTGTATGATTATTAAAATGGCCACTTAAAATGTTTTCAGTTACCTAAAAAAAAAAAAATTAAATACTTACTTATTCTTTATATTAGGTTAGGGAACCGGACATTTTGTGAGTCAAAGTTTAGAAAACAATAGGCGTTCCGTAATCACTTCAGCACATCCCTGATTTGCGGAAATATCACATTTTAACTAATCCATCAAACTGAGAAAAATCCAACAAACTGTTATCTGTCACAGTTCAGGCATTCAAAATATCCTGTGGCAGAAACAAAAGCGTAACTATCAATGTAAAATATGGGTAGGTAGGTACAATAAATGTAAAGTATAGGTACCTACTGAATTGTTCCGCTTAAGATGATTAATTGGTAGTTAATCATTTTTAATTACTTGCTCGTTTATGCACTTAGTATTCTTGGGAGCGCATGCATACATTTACAATCGTGAATTTGTATTGAACAGAGCCTGAATGTCCTAAATTACAGGCACTCTTCAGTAGGTATTAGAAAAAAATCAAAGGTCATCGGATGTCCTCTATCCAGTGTCCCGCAAAGTATGTGCCGTGGCACACTGATGTACCGTGGTCATCAGTTGGTGTACCGCGGAAAAATAGGTGCGTTTTATCGGCTTGCGATCTGGCACATGACTGTGATAATAGGTACTTCTTGGTACAAATTGTACTGAAAACAGGTACTACAATAACGCATCTGCGTCGTCGTCGTATCAAGACACGAATCGCTATTTGCTATTTTTACTCCTACCATTATCCATAACCAACTTATCTAAGCGATAGGTATTTAAATTCTCACTACATTAAAATAAAATAAAAACGGAACGCCTGAGTACGATCGAGGAAAAGATGAGAGTAGCCCTATTAGCCATTGGGCTAATATAGGGGTACCAACCCCAATTAAATAAATAAACTAGGATTTGAAGTTGGAAAAACCAGGACAATTCAGTTTCAAAACAGGACGCAGTATTAGAGTTGCAATAGATAAATTAATATGTAGTGAAAATAGGTGAAACGAAATTCGAGTAATTAAAATAATCATATTTTTTCATTAAAATATTTGAATAAAATTATACGAGTTGAAAACTAGTTATTAAAATATAAAACAAACACTTTAGTTTGTAATATTTTTTTAAACTTAGGTTAGTTAAAGTATCTAATATTACAAACTTATTATTTTTTACTATACTTTTCAACCCCACCAATTTCCTTCAGTATCTGTGGTTGAGTTAACAAAGAATCATAAAATTGGTCACAGTTCATATCTATGTTATAGATAGTTTTGATTATTGCAATTACTGTTGTTGGCAGTAATCGATTTCTTTCTTTTGACCATTGTGAATTTATGAGGGAAAAAACTCTCTCGACATTAGCGTTATGACCCGTCCGTAGTTCTGCATACTGTTCCTCAGAAATGCATTGCTTGAAATATGTTAGCCACAAGGCGTTTAAGCTGTCGTTTGTTTGAATAGGATTCAAATTTGTGCTAAAATTTTAGAAGAGGCGCGCGATTTTTATAATTTAAAAACCCAGGACGCTGCTTAAAAACTATTAAGGACGTCCCAGGACCCTACAAAAACTAGGACATGACCTGGGAAAACAGGACGGTTAGCAACTCTAGGCTAATAGGGCTACTGAACTGCTCACATCTTTTCCTCGGTGTGAAATGTAAGCCTGCTTAACTGAGCATAGGCGATCCAAGTTTGGAGATTGTTACATTTCTCACTTAACATCTTTTCATGTTTGATTGATTTTTATCATAAACACACATTTGTTTTTATAGGTGTAACTCTTTATTTCTCTCTTATTTCTGATTTAGTAGGTGTACCTTTAAGGTAAATAGTTTGCGATGGACGTGGACATGGACGCAAACGTAAGCTAGGATGCCCTCAGGCTAGGTGAAACGACAATCTTCGCAGGGTTACTGGTAGCAGCTGGATGGCGTGCAATTGGAAAGGCCTATCTCCAGCAGTGGACTGAAGAAGGCTGATGTGTGTGAAAACACCCACAGTTGTAGCGCAATCACAGAAGGACAACCGCATACGACCCACAGTATGCCATCCACAGTATTTTAACCTTTTTTGATGAAACGTGATGAACAAAGCATTCAAGAAGGTAAATTAATTTTTAAGAGTCTTTGTATTTGAGTAAGTAAAGTCATCATACATTGATTTGACTTTTGACAACAATTCCCACTATACTCGACTAAGGTTATACATACTGTGACATAGACAATCTATTTGTCTATGTTTTGCAACCATAGGGCGGTAAAGCTATTGCGAGGTCGACTGCACCTGCTCGTATGAACAAAGGGTACGTTCAAGTAAAACCACCAATGCGAAGGGACTTTCACCGTTTCCGTGTTGCGTTATAAATTAGCAAATGCCAGATTTACCCAACCTGAGCATCGAACAGGCGACCCGTAGGTCACCGCGGTGTAGCAAGAAGCGCAATATTTAGATCGAAACTTTGTTTACTACACCGATTTCGCCAAAATGAAGCGAAGTAACAAAAGAGTTTAAATACAACAAAAGAAAGAATCATAAAAAGTGATGAAACGCTGAAAACATTTTATATAGGTAATAAATTTTTTCACGTCATTCTGGCGGGATTTTAAATTACACGTTTACATTCGCCAAAAAAGGCATGAAAGTTGCGTATTTTATAAAACATGATTATTCCAAACATTACAACAATATTATTTAACTGTAAATAACGAATTCATAATACCTTGTTTGTGTATCTTTGTGTGAGTCGTTGTAGTGCCGTGTTAATAAGTAAAATACAATAAAAACAGGAAGAAAAAGGACAGAAAAACAATGTTACATCTACTATAATATACTATACTATCCCTTCTGTGGCTTTTAAAAGACCATAATACGGGAGGCAGAGACATTACGCGCAAACAGAAACTATTAATTCAGCACACAATTCTAGGCATAAAATTATCAAAAAAAAATCTGCAGTTTTATAGAAAAGGGCACCTTCGCGGTCAAAATATATAGCAGAGCATTTTTTGTTTTATTAAAAAAAGAATAGGTTATTTTTTTTAAACAGGTTCAGTATCATGTACTGAATTTTCCCTGGTGTCAGGTTGTGTGTCTATTTTCCTTGGTGTCAGGTTGTGTGTCTATTTTCCTTGGTGTCAGGTTGTGTGTCTATTTTCCTTGGTGTCAGGTTGTGTGTCTATTTTCCTTGGTGTCAGGTTGTGTGTCTATTTTCCTTGGTGTCAGGTTGTGTGTCTATTTTCCTTGGTGTCAGGTTGTGTGTCTATTTTCCTTGGTGTCAGGTTGTGTGTCTATTTTCCTTGGTGTCAGGTTGCATGTCTATTTTCCTTGGTGTCAGGTTGTGTGTCTATTTTCCTTGGTGTCAGGTTGTGTGTCTATTTTCCTTGGTGTCAGGTTGTGTGTCTATTTTCCTTGGTGTCAGGTTGTGTGTCTATTTTCCCTGCCACCTTAACCTAATTATTTGTTGTCAATGCAATCTTAAATGACGTTTAAGTATATTGTTTTCCTAAAAAAATGGTGTGTATTTATACCGGCTGACTTTTTTTAGCGTCTGGACAACAATATGGCATGTTGTGTAAGTATAATAGAACTCATATGCGCTAACCTTTGCCTGGTAGCATTGATATAGAAAAAGTTCCGAATATCCTTAAAATACATGAAAAAGAAGACACCCTACGGCACTCGCGTAAAACGAATAATAGCCAAAATAGGTAATAGTAAATGGGCGTAAGCTGCGATTGCCTATGAATGGAGCATGACGATAGTGTGAGCGAGACACTAGCATTAATTTCGCTCTACATCTTTGTAGCTGATGCCTACACACTCACGCACACATTTGCGCGTGTTTATAATAATTTGATACACAGTGACGCGTGTCTTGAAACCGTAAACCAAATAAATTACGTCTTGTAAGGTCAGTAAAGCTTTGATAGAAATGTAAACAAACCTGTTGATGTTAAATTCTTATAACAATCACTCACATTCATCTGTATTTTGAGGGTTTTAACGCTTTAACATCCGTCGTGCTAGAAGTACATGTCCCGCAGATAATGCAGAGGAACGTCTTCCAACATTGTGTCGATAACTGACTGTATTATTTCACGATACGTTTTCCCTGTCAATCGACCTTCGATCCAAACTGGACCAATAACCTGTGCGATCGACTTGCACCATTTAAATTTTCACCAGACAAAAAATAATACCTCATCATGGTAAGTTACTCGACGTTGGAGTATTCATACGTCATTATGAAAACAATCACTGGGCGGTTGAAGCACACGCGGAAAAAACAGCGATCGACGTCACGCTATGACTAATCGCAGTGGACTGGAGACTTGGAGCGAGATCAAAGACGCCGCGGGACACGGTACTCGGGTCGAAGGGCGCGCGGGTCGGGGGGGGGGGGGGATGCGCATGCGGCGACACTTGAGCGGTACGCCTGCAAAAAAATATTAGTTACCTATCCCCGGCCGGCTTCAATCAAAGGATTGAATTTCGCTACGAATTCATTCATAATTTCTGCGCGTTGACTAGGGTGCCAATAAGTTGGATTTTGATATTATTTGCCGATTTTTTGTATTTTTTTTAATTTTTATTGTTTTTTAATTTTTATATGAAATGTTTACTACAAATACCTAAGTAATAGTATTTATTGATAGGTTAATTTCATTTTAGGATTTAAAAAAAAAATTGTTCAATTTCCGTGCCATAGGCTTCTACTCCGTTCACCTATTAACCCCTATTTTTTTCCAGACGGTAAAAAATATCATCCGGTATATAAAACGTTTACCCAAAAAAAATCCGGCTTCCGAAAAAACACTACAAAGTTTGAAATAACTTTAATTTCGGAAGTCGGTGACTTTGGATTATGTATTTTAATTTTTTGTCACTGCCTTCCGAAATTAAAGTAATTTTTCACTTTGTACCTAGTGTTGTTTTTTTTTTGGAAAAGGTTTTTTTTACTTTTTAGTTATAGTACCTACCCCACACCAATTCGAAATTTCTTCATCCTTGGGGTCAAAACAATGCATATTTATGCGATAGCAGCAATCGCGGTTGATTTGCTGTAATTTTTTGAAGAGTTCCGTTGTCTGTCTCCGAAACGCATCATTAGATCTATATAAAGTTTAATTGGTACCATTTCGGAATAAACCCCTCTCTAACAAAGAAAAAAAAAGAATTTCACAAATCCGTCTTTTATATTAGGGAGTTATGTTCGAACATACATAAAAAAAAACATGTCGAATTGATAACTTACTTCTTTTTGAAGTCGGTTAAAAATAACAAAAATAACACGAGCTACCACCTAAAAAGTAATGGCTCATTCTGTCTGTTCCTATAAACTCGTCAGTATAATCTGCCTAGCCTTATCCCAACGAGGTTGGGGTCAGCTTCCAGTCTAACCGGGAAAAAAAATTGTAATTTAAATAAAAGGTGCTAAGTAGGTACCGATACAATATTGTGCACTCGAGAACGAACGAAATAGTTAACTAGGTTAGGTTGGTTACCAGCTACGTTTGTTGAAAATATAATAAATAATGTTGATAAGCAACAATTATTGTTGCATATCAACTGGAATACTTATTTATGTTTAGCTCAGTGTTATTCAATCATTAGGTAGGTACTCGTATATGCGATCAGCACAAATACACGGCGTTTAAGAGAAAGAAAGAAAGAAAAAATGTTTATTCCGCACAAACAAAACGCACGTTACAAAAAAAGAAACATCATCATCAGATCTGCCTACCCTTTTCCCAACTATGGTGGTGTCGGCTTCCAGTCAAACCGGAAGTTGAACACTAGTACTTTACATTAAGCGACTGCTTATCTGACCTCTACAACCCAGTTACTGGGTAACGCTTGGTTAGACTCATTGTCAGACTTTCGGGCTTCTGATGACCCGTAACGACTATCAAAGATTCACGAAACGCAGCCGGGACCAACGGCTTAACATGCTTTCCGAGGCACAGAGGGGTCTTGGTATGTAAAGATAGTCAGCCATCACGGATCAACCGCGGCAAGCGTAGCTTAACCTGATCGATTGACCCGTGCGGCTATTCTTACTTAGCCACGAGCCCCAGTCACAAAAAAGAAACATACCTATGAGGGCTTAAGAGCTGTCAGTGTCGTTTCTCGGTTTAGAGATGGTAAGGAATAATCAATGCTACCACCCTAATCAATAATAATATAATCAAACTCGTGAAAGCCGAGAAAGATAAACTCGTGAAAGCCGAGAAAGATAAAAAAATCAAGTATCTTGACTTGGCTCACGAGGTTGTCGACATGTGGGATGTGGACTCAGCAATCATTGTACCGATAGTTTTTACAGCCAATGGCTTGATAGCCAAGAGCCTCGACCAACATCTGAGGAGGCTCTCGTTGGGCAGCTGGGTCAAGGGCTTGATCCAGAAAGCGGTACTCCTGGACACGGCTCGCATTGTTAGGAGGTTCCTCTCTCTGGAGCCCTGACCGCGCCGCCGGTAGCTTGGACCAGGGGGCCGATTCTACTAATTTGCAACGTTACACGTTAAACTGTGTTTCCACAACAGTTCGATTTCAGTCGCCGTTCGATAGTTACATAAAAAGTCATTCTACTATTTTATAAGCAAAATGGAAACTAAACTTAAAACGAATTGCAACTGAACTGTAGCGGGAACACGGCGGGTAACCCGCGTTACCAACATGCCAAAATAATATGTTTTATTAATACCAAAAAGAAAAAAGTTGAATCTAAAATTGTTACTAAACACGAATATGTGGCACTAAAAGTATTACGGTTTCAGACATTTATTTCTCAAAAAGAATACAATTCACTTAATATGAGAAATACAAGGTAATCTTAAAACTAAATACGAGAATTACTTATGAAGAAGGTAGGTATTTGTAAATAAATAAGCTAATTAGAAGACATACAATTTTTACAGTGTTGTGGGTAAAAGGAAAAAGTGGGTGTACTATTACATATCGATTCTGGAAGGCAAGTCAATAGCAATTTTACATTGAACTATTTATATGTACTGTAATGTTTCGAAAATACAGAGTAGGTATTCTAGTTTTCTTTATATATACTTAGCAAATTAGTAAACCATAAATAATAATAATTGATGAGGATGTAAATTAAATTGAATTGATGTGGTGGGTTAAATTTAAAACCTAGAGAAATCTTTTAAGATGTGGTGCTTTGTAGTTCGTTTGAATAAAGTAAAAGACTGTATCTCTTTAATGTCATTCGGTAATTTATTAAACAATTCTGCTCCTTCGTAAAGAATATTTTTCCTTCCGTAATTAGTTCGTGGTGGTCTTAAGCAAATGTTGTTTTTTCGTCTGGTACTACGGTTTTGTGTTTGCCCTTTTTTTGTAAATGTTATTTTTGAGTGTATATTTTTATTTAACAGCTTATGTACTAATATGCATGTGTTATATTTATAAATCTGTGATAGTGTCATCAATTTAGTTTCTTTATAAATTTTTTCTGTCGGAGTTAGGTAGTGGTAATGGAATAAACGTTTAATTATTTTGTTTTGACATGTTTCGATTTGTTTTAAATGCGTTTTAGCTGCAGTGCCCCACACCTCTATTAGGTATTCTAGGTGAGGTTTTACCATAGAGTTGTAAATGATATACCTAACAGATGTCGGCAGGCAGCGGACGATCCCTCGAAGCACGCCCAAGACAGATGATAGTTTTGATCTTAATTTATCTAGATGTGTCTGCCACGTCAGATGTTTGTCTAAATGGAGACCAAGATACTTCTCTGAAGAAACTTGGGTTATAGGCTCGTTATTTACGTATAGTTTTGAGTTGGTTGCGACTTTTTTGTTTCTAGCACTAAAAACAATATAGTTTGTTTTAGAGGTATTAACAGTAAGCAAATTGTCTTGGAACCATCTAGAGAGAGTGTCTAAATCTTGTTGAGCTTGTTCGATGACCTCTTCGATATTGTTTCCAAATAAAAATAGGCTTGTGTCATCAGCATAAAGTATTATATCGCCTGCCAGGTTCAGGTTATGCATGTCATTCATGTACAATATGAACAGCAGGGGACCAAGTATGGATCCCTGCGGCACGCCGTAGGTTAAAGTTTCGGAGTTACTTTGCATATCACCAATCCGAACAATTTGCTGTCTATTAGAGAGATAAGACCGGAACATGTCGTGGGCAGTATCCCTGATGCCGATTTTATGCAATTTTTTGAGAAGGAGACTATGGCTAATTGTATCAAATGCCTTTTTCAGGTCAATAAATATACCGAGTGCTGCGCATTTTTCATCGATATTGTTTTTTAGATTGGTCACAAGGTCAATTGTTGCAGTTAGAGTGTTGGATTTTGCGCGGAAACCATATTGTTTTTTAGAGAAGAAGTTTATAGTTTTGAGGTAATCATCTAGACGTTTATATAATATTTTTTCAAATATTTTAGATATTATTGGGAGGACGGAGATAGGGCGATAATTACCTGGGTCAGTCTTGTTACCCGACTTAAAGATAGGACTAACTTTCGCTACTTTCAAAGAATCCGGAAAGAGGCCGTTTTGTAAACAATAGTTGATAGTCATCGTCAGTTTAGTTATTATTAGATTTTTTATACTTTTTATAGTTTTGCAACTTATCCCATCTAAGCCCGCACTTGTGTTTGGATTCAGATTGTCTATGATTTTGCTGATTTCTGCTTCAGTAGTTGGGGTTAGGTTTAGTAGTTCGCTTGTACTAGATACTGTTGTTTGTGTTGTTGGCTGAGTCTTTATTTGTTCCCTAGGCCTTGCAATTTTATTAGCTAAAACAGACCCTATCGTAGCAAAAAAGGTGTTAAAATAATTACATATTTCTTTACTGTCTGTGATTTGACCGGTTAGTGTATCTAGCTTTGAAGGAGCAGAGCATGATTTAGACTTGGTACCAGCTAAGTTCCCGATTAGCTTCCACATCTTTAAAGGTTTTCTTTCACAGTTTTTGAAAAGTTTGTAGTAGTAGCAGCTTTTAGTTTTTTGAATTTGTTCCAACACGCTGTTTCGTAGGGTTATGAAATTGTTTCTTATTAAGTCATCATTCGGATTTTCTTTATATGCAGACCACAGCTGATTCCTTTTAGTTATCATTCCAATTATGTCTCTATTGATCCAGTCTGCTTTTAACGTATTTTGAATTTTGAATTTCGGTATTCTATTCTTAACTACTGCTTCTTTTATTGTGTGTTCTAAGCTTTCGTAGTCACTCTCAGAGACACTCACAATTTTACTTTCTACTGTTTGGTAAAGCGCTGTGTAATCTAAGGTATGGTACTTTACTTTCTTTTTTATTTCAGGTGCATATTTGCCAACTTCAAGATAGATTTGCTTGTGATCCGACATTGGAGATTCCACAATACTTACATGAAATTTATGATTTTTTAGGTTGGATGAGACATGATCCAGGATCGATTTTTTTGTAGCAGTATCACGGGTGCTAAATTTTTCATCAGTGTTGTTTAGGATTTGGTGTCCATTTTCTAACAGCATTTTTGTATAATTATTAATCGGTCGGCTCGGATTAAGCAGATCGTAGTTGAAATCACCGAACACTAAAGCTCTTTTCCTCCTTGTCAGCTGCTGTGAATATTCCTCCAAAAAATCATTATTGTTTGATTTTGGTGTTTTATATACGGCGCCTATATCCAATGAGTATTTATCTAAATGAACCCATAAGTAGTGATTGTCCTCTTTACAAAGATCCTCAATGTAATTGTGCTTTAAGCAGTCATGAACAAATATGGATACTCCACCGCCTCTTGCGTTTTCTCTGATATTATAATAATGCGAATAATTTGGCAGTTTTAGAATCTTGGCTTCAGATTCTATTTTCTATAATTAAAAGACATAATGATCATAATTTTATCATTAACTTTGTCCTATAGTAAACGTCACGCTCATGTTCGATTTTGTTAGTAGAATAGGTTTTGACATTGTTTCAATCGATCGTTGGCGTAACTAAAACGTAACCGCAGCTGTGTCGCAGCTGGACCGTTGTTCATTTTAGTAGAATGCGAAAACGCTTAAAAGTGGTGATTCGGTTGCGGTTCTATTGCGTTTTTTTAACAAATTTGTTAGTAGAATCGGCCCCCTTGTTCCCGATACCGGTGGGTTACTATTTTTTATATTTTTATACTAATATTTAAAAATATAATTTATATGTGTATTTAATTGAATAAAGGATAATAATCAATGCTATCATATTAAAGGTGGTATTAACTAATATTTTTTTCAATATTCCAAAAAAACCTAGTTGTCACAGTTTATCAGACCAAAGTCTTTAGATAAGCTATTTAATCAACAGACTGATCTTAATAACGTTGTATGTTACAACAGAATAAAAAGAATTTTATACCGTGTACCTGTGTTGTTAAGGTTTGCTATAACAATGGCATTATGTATGTAACTCGTGCAAACTATTACCTGACGTATTGTTTAATTTGTTCTTTATTTAAATTGCAATTCTTGGTAGATGGTAGCAATCTTGGCAAGCGAGATACCTACAAAATTCGCAAGATTCAGTTGCGCTGTTCGTTCCATTTTACATTTGAATTGTGATCAAATGTCGTGGTATTTTTTTTTTGTAACTTAATTAACTGCAAGTATTGAAAGAAGCTAAACCTGCCTAGCTTTTTCCGAACTATTTTTGGAGTCGACTTTCAGTCCACAAGCGTACCTTAACCTGCACCCTAATTGCGTAACTCACAATGAATCATAATCTGTTTCGTTTTCAAACAGATGGCTAAACCATGGCTTCATATGTTCGAAAAATGTGTCTGCTCAACAACGTAAATAACGCAATGAATATTGTTGAACTGTCAAATTGAAACCGATAATGATCAATCGCGTGTTACGCAATTAGGGTGCTGATCGATTTATTTATTTATTTCTATATAATTTATTTTACACCACAACAATACATAACAAAAAACAAGGTACAATAAAAAATATACAATGAGCGGCCTTATCGCTTTCTGCGATCTCTTAGTCTGGATATAAAATGGGGATGTTGTTGGCGTAAATAACAAATACATTATACTAATATAGATGCACAGATATTTATACTTATCCTATAGGTATATTAGATACATAAATACTAAATATACTAGGGGCCTTCCATAAATCCTTGTCACATGTGGTCACACTTGTGAAACCCCCTCCCCCTTGTGTGACGTCACATATTTTTCAATATTGTATGTAGAAGTACATAATTATATGAAAATAGCAGGTTTTCCTTTAAAAAAATATTAAATAAAAAATAATCTTAAGGGCCTACGTCCCGTTTGGGAGCGTAACACGGTCACCTTATGAACCATACTGGTCATTAACGGCTTGTCTTGAAGATTTGAAAAATATATGATTTTGCTATAGATTCATATAGATCATTTTGCCGGAAACTGTACTTTTTTTGTATGGTTAATACTTTTGCTGTAAAAAATATTTTCCAACACGCAATATTTTGGCTTCTATTCCATACTCCTACTAAACGGCTTCGTTATTTGAAAAAAAAATACACTGAAAAATAGATAGTTAGAGGTACCACAGAATCGCCGAAGCACAATTGTAAATTAATCTAAGCAATATCCCCATTTTGAGATAAAGGCTCAGAGGTGCCCTGCGCGGGCGCGGGCGGCAGTCGTGCTTTAGCATACAAACGGGAGATGAGGATACTATGGGCGTTAAATAAAATTAACATAAAGTCTAACGTCCTTATTCATAAAAAGTTATCGAACATCTAAACACTTGCTAAAGTCTGGTTTCTCTTTGAAAACCAGACTTTAGCAAAGCTTTTGATCCCCCTAGCCCTTGTCACACAATGTCACATTTCGTTGACGCCCCCCAACGTGTGACGTAATTTATAGATGGCCCCCTTAGGTATCTAGAGATACAGCCCGCTGACAGACAGACGGACAGGCGGACACCGGAGGCTTAGTATTAGGATCTCGTTGGTTACAAAGACAAAGAACATGGCATACTTAAAATAAAGAAACGTCTGTCTCCAACTCTCCTTTATAATTAACTAAGTAAGTACCTACTTTTTAGTTCGAAGCAGCATGTGCTTATCATTAAGGGCGACTCATAAAAGTCACAGAACTTATTGTTATCTGTTGTTCTAATGACAAGTAAGTGGGCTGGCAGCTTGTTACTATATCGTTTTAAGAAGAACTCTTCACGAAGTATCTTATGGTAGGGACATATTTACTGCGCCATAGTTAGTGAAAATGTACCTACTATGCTTTGGAATGGGTAACTAGCTCCATCTTACTGATTGAACGATCCTTTGACAATTAAACAGTGCCTGCAGTTATTTTACTTAGATGTCTTTGACATATTATATCGGGACCCCGGGGTTTTGGACCTTTAGATGGCGTACAAGAACTAATCATTTTTAGACCAAACAACGTGATACTGACCTGCTAATTGGAAAAAAATCTTAAGAAAACTTGGATTTCGTGGGCCACCCTGACACATTTGCCTTAAAGGCTCCCGCAGACACGTGCGACGCGGCTCTAATAGAACAGGTGCGGGAGCACTGTATTCACCACGTTCGTCCCAATATTTAACAAAAGCATCACGTCAAAAACTTTAAGCAAACCTGGGGGCCGATTCTACTAACAAATTTGTTAAAAAAACGCAATAGAACCGCAACCGAATCACCACTTTTAAGCGTTTTCGCATTCTACTAAAATGAACAACGGTCCAGCTGCGACACAGCTGCGGTTACGTTTTAGTTACGGCAACGATCGATTGAAACAATGTCAAAACCTATTCTACTAACAAAATCGAACATGAGCGTGACGTTTACTATAGGACAAAGTTAATGATAAAATTATGATCATTATGTCTTTTAATTATAGAAAATACTTTTAGTGCCACATATTCGTGTTTAGTAACATTTTTAGATTCAACTTTTTTCTTTTTGGTATTAATAAAACATATTATTTTGGCATGTTGGTAACGCGGGTTACCCGCTGTGTTCCCGCTACAGTTCAGTTGCAATTCGTTTTAAGTTTAGTTTCCATTTTGCTTATAAAATAGTAGAATGACTTTTTATGTAACTATCGAACGGCGATCGAAATCGAACTGTTGTGGAAACACAGTTTAACGTGTAACGTTGCAAATTAGTAGAATCGGCCCCCTGATAGCTTGATAGGTATTGGGATTCACAAATACCCACCGATGCTTATTATTTTAAGTGAAAACTCATCAGTAGTTAAATAACCTACCATATTTCAAGGCCCGTTTTTTGCGAAATCACTTTGGCAATAACAATTTAACCGGTTGATGAACACAACACGAAAACAACATAGTATTAAATAAACACGAACGATTCTAAGAAACTAATCTTGCTTTTCTAAAGACATCTAAAACGGCTTGTTTACTTGTGTTGATTCGGAGAAGATTATTAACAAACAGAGATCGGATATTCGGATGCATATGTACTTAAAGAGAATTTTTAGCTATGAAAATATGGAAGCGGCTTTATAAATTATTTGTAATATTTATAAAAAACCCCGGGATTCTTGGATTGCATAACTATTCAGATGTGCATTAATTTAAAATTAATGTTTAACCCGATACAAAAATGTGTATGTACTGGAGGAGGGATGGTTTGTAGGTATTAGTTAAAACAAAAAATAAACAAATTACTTACCTAAATTAAGACTTCTTCGATACAAAAGCGCATTCCATGTTAGCCAACATCTCAACTTTAGGTGAATATGCATCCGTATATCCGATCTCTGATTGTTAAGCAGGGGATCAGTAGGCAGCATATTCACAACAATTTGATACGCTTTCGTACCGAATCGAACATCAATCAATGTTATCATATGAGTTCTTATAAACCCTAGACACAAATCCAGAACCCAAAAATGTTGTTCATTAAAATCAAATACTAGGGGTGTTCAATAAAAAGTGATAATGAGTATGAAGCAGTTATATATTATTTATTGTTATTTTATTTTTCGACATAATCACCTTTGAGGTTTATACACTTGGTATATCGTTTTTCTAATCCTAAGATTTACTTCTTGAAAAAACCTTCATCTTAATCGCTTAAAAACTATGTAAGACTTCGTCTAAGACAACCATGGCTTAAATGGTTCTAAATTGTCTGTACTATCTTCGCCTTAAAGCTTTGCACCCATCTTCCAATCACCCTGTATTTTATTACGGGGCGAATTTCAATTTTATCTATTTTGCGTACCACGCTCCGACACGACGAAAACAAATGACTTCTATTTTTAAAATGAGAAAAGAAAATCAATAATTTTTATATTTTTACTTTATCAAATGTCTGAGCTTTACCTGCCAGTATTTACTTTTTTGTTGTTCAAGGAATTTATATGCCATTATTACTTTTTATTGAATACCCCTCGCAGGCAACCGCTATTCTTCCTATGGCTGTTTGCTATCGGAGGCAAGGCAAATCAGGTTATCGAAATGTGTAATTTTTGATACGATAGCCTGTCGAATGGTTGTTAAGTTGAATGTTTCACGGAAGTTAACTACTATTTAGTGTTTCCCTGTAATACTTCCAGAGATCGTCACCATAATCACCATTTCAGCCGAAAGACTGAGAGAAGTGAAGAACGAGAAGGAGAAAGAAGAGATGATACATAATAGGTAAGAAGTGAGCACTGAGAAGATAGCTTACTTACAAGGTATAATTGAAATGACTGAAAACCTTCATCATTATAAAAATCTTTGTTTATGGGACCATTCCAGAAATCGCGAAAAAAAAGACATCTGCTCCAGGAATTTACGGGAACATTAACATACATTTTCGAAACCTTACCGACGATAGTCGTTTTCTAGAATGTGAAATATACATCGATATGGGAAAATGTATATATTTCAGGTTTAATCCCAGCGATTGTGACTGAAAAAATTGTTTCAGGGAACTCCATTGAGATCATGAAAACAGATTCTCAACTGCATAGCCTGCGCTTGCGCGAAGTGGTTAGCGTGTTGATCGCATCTTATCATCATAATGACGTTGATACATCCAACGTATATTGCTTAGAATTATTTAAACTCCATTACAGAAAAGACGCGAAGACAATGGATATACTGGATTATAAACTTGCAATCGAAGTACATTTAGAGGACATAGGTACTATAATGGGATAGTAATATTCTGGTGCTAAATCTAGTACCTATATATTGACTGGAGACTATACTCCTTGTTAATCGCCATTCAAATTTAGGACTCAAAAATTCTGTTGCCCCTAAATTCAGGCTATAATAATTTGTAACTGCATATCCGAAGAACGAAACCAAAATTAACCCGTTATGTAGTTCGTTATCTATAGAAAATAGTATTAACAGTCATTTATGATAAGTTCGTGTTCTATCGATTTTATGTTAATACCATAATTATGTTATTTTCCTCAAAACGTGATGATTGCTGCACCTGCTTTACATTTTTAGTACATACTCACAGCGTATATGCAAGTACCCTCACAGGATCCAAACTATGACAGCAACATACAATTTCTAAACGCGCAAAATCGCAAGAAAACTAGAATAATTTCTAAACATTTCCGGAGCAAAAAATACGATACTTTACGTTTGAAGCAGCTAAGACGTCGGCAAAAAAAAAAATTGACGATGTCACCAAAACACACGCGGCCCAAATTGCGTAGATTCGTAGAACTTTCGCTCACAACACTTACTTCCAACTAGTTTCGGTAGAGGTGGACATGACGCGACGGCGCGTGCGCGAACTACAACGGCTGGTACAACACTAAGCTGCGCAAGAGTTGACGCTCCGCGATGCTCGGTATTTACATGGAGTGTTAAAACCCGTATTTATTTTTGTATAAAGAAAATGTCTGTTATCTGTTGAAGACGGAAACACAGACGCATTGTTCATGTTTTTTAAGAACTTGTCTACTTTGTATACGATTTTTTTCTTCCTGAAAAAAGCCTGAATGAAAGGTCTGACAAAAAAAAAACTATTACAAATAAGATATGGCTATTATAGCTATGGATAGTCACACTTAACTTACAAAATTATATTAAATTGTCAGATCCAAACATACACAGACACAATAAAATATCAACTCCTTATGATACCATCTCCTGCAGCTAGACTTATTTAGGCTTCACAGACGCGTGAGAAGATGAGACTGTTATATATTATTGTACGTTTGTTTCCACATTTATCTTGTTTTACTTTTCACAGACTTTCTGAGTTCATAAATATTATGGTTAAATTTTCTTACTGTTGTAGAATTGCCTTGCTTAGTTTAATTACGTAGTAAGCGAGGTAGGCATTGTTAGTCCTACACCATTTAAGAATCTGGTTGAATTGCGACTGAATTGTTACAGAATACCACGCCCAGAAGAGTTGAGCAAAGATCTGCCTATAGTATACCCACATTTCGACAGTTATGTAAGTCCTATGTAATAGAGGGCAAGCCTATTTCCATCAACTAGGCACAAATTCAGTCTCCGGGCTCCTACTGAGAAATTCCAGATAGGAAAACCCAATAACACTTTGCCCGACCTGGGAATCAAATCCAGGACCTCATGCTCAGCTGTAGCGCCTTCGACCACTAGACAAACGAGGCAGGCAATTGTTGCAATCGTACTAAAACAATCATTGTGGAGATGGGCTTGATGAGAGAAACACTGCCTAGTAGTGGCATTATTCATATTCATATAATATGATTTGTTTAACTATGAATTCTATGCCTTCAATAGATGAAGATTGTGCCAGATGCTGAAGATACACGTGTAACAGTTGTCGGTTTGAACTTGAGTATAAAACTACAAACAATCAGTTTAGTCTAACTGTTCGACGTCACGCACTTTAATCAGTGTAATACATTGTTGAACGTCTAGCAATCACTGCATAGCTACGAGGTTCACTTTAGCATTCTTACCTATAACTAGATCTATACTTTGATTTACTTCATTAGGAACTTTCTTTTAAATCAAGCCTAATAAAGCTTTTAAAACATAAAACGTATCCAAGTGTTAGTATTATGATGGGAAATTCTCTATTTTCTGAGATCATAAAATTCTTTATTTAGCAGATTATGTAAAAGATCATTCTTTATCCCATCATCGACAGCAGTGATGGCCCCGTGGAAATCGCCCCGACTTTCGAGTCATGGTCCGGACCTGGTTCCGTTCGGTCAAGAGTTACGCGTCGTGGGTTCAAATCCAAGCAGGCGCTTTATTTTGCGTAAATATTTTTATCACCACTACTTTCAAAACGGTGAAGGTAAACATCGAGAAGGAACCGGCATATCCTAGAACCAAAAAAATCAAAGACATGTGACATCTACCAACCTACACTGGGTCCGCGTGGTACAATAAGGCCCACTCCCAGAGAAGGCCGGTGTCCCAGCAGTTACTGTTCCCAGTATAGGCTGATTAAGAACAGATTATGTAAAATATAATTCTTATCCCATCATCATGAATCATCAAACACATAAATAATTTCCTAGTATATTACTTGTTAGACTAGGATTTTCTTGTCGGTTTCTGAATTAAGTACCTATGTTCTTGTTATATTTTTCGTCTTGTTTCTCATCAACTAAAACATCCTAAAGTATTTCAAATTTTATTAAAATGGTTTTCTTATTTACAACGCTCACATCCTCATCTTTAAGTGGTTGGCTGATGATGGACGGTAGAAGTTCCTTTATACGCTGGTCCGATGCTGCTCGTATGCTATGTACTGGATCTCTCTGCTCTCCTCTCTGACGTAGACAACATTATGGACCAGGAATAGGAGGTAAATGTTCAGGGCTGTGGAATAGAAATATACATTTGAGTTAATGTGTGGTTCTTGGGAAGTTAGAGATGTTAAATCACTTGTGAATATAGGTGACATATATTTCCCTTAATATTTGAGCTATGAGTAGATTAAATAAAATCTACATTTGTGCAAGAGCTGGCTAAAAGATTGGCAGCTTAAGAAACATTTCCTGTGAAAGATTTACCTTCTTGTGTCTCATTACTGATGATCAATTTGCATTGATGAACACATCCAGACTCATGCTGGGTAAGTGCATAATATTAACAGTAGGAATGGCTTTGATTTTGACAGTTAAACAACATTAATTGCCTATGTATGTTCTTAACCAGACTCATTTGATCTCGACGCATTAACAGTAACCAGCACCCTAATTGCGTAACTCACGATTAATCATAATCTGTTTCGTTTTGAAACAGAGCGCTAAACTATTGCTTCATATGTTCGAAAAATATGTCTGCTCAACAACGTTAATAACGCAATGAATATTGTCAAACTGTCAAAATGAAATCGTATGTTACGCAATTAGGGTGCAGTTGCTCGATGAGAAGGTGGCAGTTAATAGTGAAACAACAATACTTCCATTATTAAATCCGAGAAAGTAAGTTATACATTTTAATTTTCAGCTTTACATTACACAAATTGTATCGAATTATGTTTTGAAATCCAAATATTGTGTGTGCTATCACTGTGTTGAAATGCGTCCATAAAACTGCATAATCGGCATTGATGCAACTCGAACACTGACTTTATTGCATAAAAGTATTGAGAACACGTAAACTAAAGTATTTAATCGTCTTAGAGAAAAAGTGAACAATGGATCTAACATATAGAATTTGTTAGTCGTTATATCTGTGATAAAAATGTTCATCTTTGCGATATGTGCCTTCTTTTTGTACCTTTGCCTGTTGGATGATCATGCGGTGTGTCAGTCCGATTTTTTAATGGCCGCCATACACTCTATGGTCAACCCTAGAGGTCTACCTACGCTATAGTGCCTGAGCAGGTAGGACGGACCGTATATTGGAATACACCTGTGCACTCTGTAGTTCTTAGATCAGCTTGTCGTCCATCTGCGCAGGCATAAATGCATAATGAGACGTTTCCGGTAGACCTAGCGTGTAAAGCTTACATTATACAGGTAATGTAGGTATAATGGGATAATTAGTAGCCTCGGTTATGACAAGTGAAACGACAGACAATGAGATACAATTCTAATGAATAATTAAACACTAACCTACAAAGAAGATGTAAATGGCGTTTTTCTTGTACTCCGTGTAGTCGAAGAAGGGCAGGTCAGCGAGAAGTGTCATCAGCTGCGAGACTGTCGCAAAGTAGAAGTAAATCTTCAGCATTAATTTGTTTTTCTGCAATTATATTAAGGTTTCATTTAGCTAGGCAAACTATTTATCCGTTGTTACATTATTATTTTACAATGATAGTCAAGATGCCAAGATTTTTGTCTGTCTCGCCTGATACAAAAGTATTAGCAAAATTCATACGAGCGTGTTATTTTTAATCTAGGAACTAGAAGTTTTATACTTCACCTACACTATTCGTGGAGGTAAAAATATGAAAGCAGCAGGACGGAAATATATGACTATATTCTTTTTACACCGAAACCGCCTTGTACTACCCCTAAACCCAGTGGACTTCCACAACCACTTATACTAAACTACAATGGCAAGTTTTGCACGCGTAACATGATATGCTTCTAAATGTGCACTTGCTGCTGCCCTATGTATGTAGTTCTTTATCTAAAGCAAAGAATGTACAAGACACAGTTAAATTTATACCCTCTGGTGTCCCGCAGGGTCCATTACGATTCAACAAAAGCCATTGATGCACCCTGTGAGTACCAATACAGCAGTCACTATAACTGGGAGATGTACCGCAGGATCACAGGGTAGTGCATGTCTCCATGAGGTTTCTGGTTTGTTAGCTCATCCACCATCTTGAGCTGTTTTCGTTTTATAGTTCATATAGAAGACCTAACTACCAGTACAACTACAGTCACCATGAATATCTGCTAATACTGCGGTCACTATGAACGGGAGGTGTACTGTAGGGTCAGTGTACTGCATGTCGCCGTGAGGCTTGTCACTCGTCAGCTCATCCATCAATCTCGAGCTGTTCTTATATTACAGTTCTTAGACCGGGAGGTGTACCACAGGGTCCATTACGATTCAAAAACGGTGTTTGACCTACCTTATGAGCACCGACCAGTAGAACAACAGTTAGCACAATATATGCTAATGCCGCAGTGACCCTGAGCGGGAGCTGCATCACAGGGTCCATTGAGATTCAAAAACCATCGATGAGCAGAAATACAGTCAGCATAATGTCTGCTAATGCTGCAGTCACTATGACCGGAAGGCGTACCACAGGGTGCATTACGATGCAAAAAAGGTACTTGACTTACCCTATGAGCGCCGATTAGTAGAACAACAGTCAGCACAATATCTGCTAATGCCGCAGTCACTATGACCGGGAGGTGTACCGCAGGGTCACTGTAGTGCATGTCTCCGTGAGGCTTGTCACTCGTCAGCTCGTCCACCATCTCGTACATTAGCATCGGAAACGCGACTAGGGCCAGCGTCTGGAATACAGATTGGAGAAGTTTTATTTTTGTTTTTCTACGTGGAAAGAAGTATAACAATTAAGCTAAACATATATTTCAGCTTCAACGGGCCGCAGCGCAACGCGTGTTCTTACAAAAAGGTGCAATGCGGCAAAATGTTATTTACTCGCCCACATGATCTTACTTTAGGTACATTGTTTTTAGCATTGGTCTTTCCGATTTTGTGTCAAGTACCTGAGCCAAGGTACCTGATGCTTACAGCACTTGAGCATTTTTCTTGATTTTTTTTTAAGGACGACAGTTTACCGACAGGGATTGAGTTTATTAAGTCCATATCAATTAAAACCACAGCAATTATTCTTTATTTGACTTTGCAAACCTGCATGTTTTTTTTTTGCAAACCTGCAAACATGCATTTTTTTATGTAGCTGAGATATTTTGAAACATAGTTAACATTATTTAAGTTGTAGTTTTGTTAAAACTCGTAGGAATTGTATGCGTGGTACGCAAGCTCAACCTTGTGATTCTCAGGAGGATCGGTCAAAAATAGCTCATAATTTGGACTCCGCAAATTATGAGGCAGAAGGTACCTGCATTAATTATATACGTATCAATGAGCAAACAAAGATCATACAAAGTTCAAGTCTGTTAAATATAGTGGAGTAATCTGATCTGTTCACAAACAAAAAAATATATAATTTATTAAATATCAGCTCAATCTTGACCTTAAAACATTGATTGAAAAGGATACAATAATGTGTTAGAACTGATCAACACGTTCTTGTTTCTACCCGAAAAGTATCTAATATTATCCATTTAAAATCCCATTTTGTCAGATGAAAAACTTCCGGAGGGAAACCAGAATGTAATCGGTACTAACTCGCAAAAATTTGGTTAGCTAAGGATTGAGTTAAATGGCGTGGAACTGGATACCAATTTCCAGCAGTAGACCACTAGATGCTGATGACGATGAGCAAATAGATTAAAATACTCCAAGTTATTTGAATGAACTTGGTATAGAGAAGTCTCTTGATTCTTATGTTTTGTACTGGACTTGTTCATAATATCATTAAAATTCTATATTAATGACCAAAGTTTTTAGATGGCACACAATAGTGAAAGGCCACCAGGCCAGCCCACGTTCTGTAGCTACCAACCCGGTTGCACCAACAACTGTAAGTACGTGTAACTTTAATGGAGCCTGCACCCTAATTGCGTAATTCACGATTAATCATAATTTGTTTCGTTTTGAAACAGATGGCTAAACCATTGCTTCTTATGTTCGAAAAATGTGTCTGCTCAACAACGTAAATAACGCAATGAATATTGTTGAACTGTAAAAATTAAACCGATTATGATGAATCGCGTGTTACGCAATTTGGGTGCAGGTGCCCTTTTACTTAGGTACTGGATATCATTTGCTTCTGCCTTAAAATTATCATTTCTTATTAACTTTCAAAATAAATCTGATAAGCTTCGTGTTTCATGAATAATTGTAAATTGTATAAACATTTCATAATAAATACCAGATATTAGAAATGTTGTGGATGGGAAGTAATTAATAAGAATTTCTCAGAATTACTTGCGGTATCTTGTGCTTACAAGATTATGACTTATTTATTTCATTACCATGTTACAGCTTATTTATCTTGCAAGTAACGTTCACGTAAAGTTTGTTTTCAAGTAATCATCATTATCAGATGAGAAAATGCCGTTCTTTTAGATCTGTTAATTATTAGATCTGTTAATAAAACCATCTTGAAAATATCGTGAAATACCCGATTGATAACATCACATGGTACACGTCAGAATACACCTAAGAACAGACCCCTTTATTTATAAACGTTGCTTATAGTTAAACAATGATTAGCGACTGTTTAACCATACATTTATGACGTTTAAACGTCTCTTAACTATAAGCAGCGCTTATAAATAAAGGGGAATACGTTTAATTATTGCACACTTACTAGATCGGCATATCCAAACACAGCTATCCCAACATAAGTAGGTATACAAAAACAGCACTTCTTAACTACAGGTATCTTAGGACATTTTAATTTACACAGGTTCTCCATAGTTCTTACACTTTACATACATTTCATATCAAATCTCATCACTGACTGTGTCTGAGCGACTCTTATCCAAAATTGCATCCTCTTAGACCATCTTTTATAAGATACTTCCGCTACTTAAAGACACATTCATCCTAATATGTATTGTACTTCTTTGTTGATCCATTGCTGTGTTTATTACGACGGTAATCTACCGTACATTGGGGTAATGAGCAATGGATAATGCGTTAATGAGCTACGTCGGTAATGTTCTTCTTTGTTTTGGTCGCTTAGTACAACGATTTGAATGAATTCGTCGGTTTTCATTAATTTATAAATTAACATTGCATTGCATGCATTGGTAAGGCCAAGTGTTTTATGAATAGTAAAACTTGGATTGTGTTTTACGAGATGACCGATAGCATCATCTAATGAAAATATTTACCTAGTTAATAACTTTGTAAATAAATATTTAAAATGAGCACTTTACCAAATAGCTTTTATTTTTTTATTTATTTTATGACGATTTAAAAAAAGAAAAGTGAAGTGTTTCCAGTTTTCCGTCAAGAAGCAACCAATGGCGCCATCTAGTTAATTGAATATGAACTAACTCCCACATCATTAGTCTATTTTTAGATTTCTAAGTAACTGTCCACACTGGTAAGCAAGTGCTTTGTCCAGCCGTGGACAGCTTCCGGCAGATATGATAATATATTTATTGAGCACGAGACATATTTATGACCTGCCTTTGTAGGTAAGTTGGTCATAAATGGTGTCTCATATTCCACTCCGATCATGTCTTCTTCAAATCATTACAATACTATAGTTATTTTGTAAATAGAAGTGAATCACTGCAAGACGAGAAATGCTCCTAGGAAATCATAATTCAAAACCCGAGAATGAAAAAGACCCTAATAATTATGTACTTATTAATAACATAGTCTCTCATAAATGCTAGATTGGTTGGTCTGTTTTATTTTTAAATATTTTCTGTCTTTTAAGCACAGCGTAAATAATAGCGTGACGATACTGATGGTTGACAGGGGAGAATGGAAGAAGAAAACGTGTTGCGCCAACCCCAACATGGGACAAGCGCAAGACGATGATGACGAAGCACACAGACGTAACCTTAGGAAAATTTCCGCAGAAGAATATCGATAATCCTTCGGAGGAAGACATCATCAAGACCATTGCAGTGTATCACAGCTCACGTCCTCCAACTCAAAGAGTAAATAAGATAATGATACCTTAGGGCTGCCAACGAACTAAGTTTTTTTTCTCGTTAAGAACATCAGAAAAGTAGAAAATAAAAGTGTACTATGGTACCTAACCCATTCAGGGTTTTCAGGCATGATGTTATGATATTTAAACATCAGAAAAGAGGAGCAGATTATGATTGTTTCATAAAACCAATGCCCTGAATCATTAAATATTTCGAATACTGCAGCATAGTTTTCTGCATTGAGTCCCGTTGTTTAACAAATCGTCAGCTTAACAAAGTAAAAAACGCAATGAATGTTGTTGAACTGTCAAAATGTACAGCATTGCCATTGTTAATGTGTTATGTGTTATGTAATTACCTCTTTGTTTAACTTTCTATTATTGTAGCATTGTTTGCAGTCAAGATAATCCTATTCTTCATTTATTGCTTTCAGAATCTTTCCAAAGGAGAGCCAGTAAAGCTTGGAATAGTTTTATCTTTAGATATACATACTATAGTTCGTATCGATACTACACAAGAAGAATAACTTCGCGAAAAATTCTTTAAAAGTGGCAATAACATACAAATTCCTTCGGGACCCACCGACCGACACAATTCTGAATAGCCCGGAGTCGCCAACCATAGTCACTTGTCCAACTAACTCAGTCGCTATTCCACGCGCTGTAGTCTAAACGTTGCATTCAGAAGCACCTACCAATGTCACATCAAAAATAAAAGTACCATGTATATTTCTTTGAGTCTGTGATCAACATCTGTTATAATGTTGATTGAAATACCTGAGTTGAAGCGGTGTTGTTTCTGCCTGCCGCTGCGTCGGGGGATCCTTGTGTTTGCTTACTTGAGCTTGGTAAGTATTATTGTTTATACCTCGACTAGCTTCTATTGATAAGGAGGATAAACGAAGATGTGTGAGGACGCTTATGCAATAAGCTTTAGCGGGTGTTTCGATCATGTTGGTAAATGTATTTTAATTGTAATTTTCATTATTTCTTCAGATTGTTCAACTGTAGTATTGTTTGTTTTTTTATCTGATTTTAGTACTAATTAGCACTGGTAGATTTAAGTACTAAGTCCTATTAGTACTTAAGTCATAAGCAAAATATATGAGGTTATAAGGAATTGCTTAGTGTCAATCGGATAATCCAAGTGAAGCCGTAAGTACCTTAATATTAAAGTTATGTTTATCAATCATGGGATGTAAAATACTTCCTTTTTAATAATGTCGTTTCCTTGATTCATGATTGAAGATCTAGAATCTTATTTTTTTTAATGAGGATTCGACTCAAAAATTCCTTGGTTTGTACATAGCTATGTAGATAAGCTATATCTAGCGCTCCTAGACAGAGGAAATAGACAGGACACTCCACTTAGAAGATTAATATGCACACATAACGACACAACTTGACCTTAAACTTTGTTTGCCTTGTAATTTAGCCACTTATGTTGGTGGACCAGGATGCATTACTACTGGTTGATCGTCACTGAGATTCAAATTGACATTTATAAAGAATAAGCCCGACATCATAGTGCTACAAGGATCTTTTGGCGTTGTTAGTAAACATTATTCTGTGGCAGTGTTTTGTGAAAGGTCGGTACTGAAAAAACAAGATGGCGGCGTTTGATACAATTTTTCTCACACGCCGAAATTTACTTCTACATTTCTACAGCCATCTTTTGCAAATAATGCTTTTATTTTATAAATATGATAGTATGACGACTTTTGTACAAAAACCCGGGAAAAAGTCACTCACTCTACTTTCAACGTCGAATTAGAAAGACAAAACTGTACTAAAAAGTCACTCAATCTACTTTCAAAGTCGAATTAGCAAGACAACTGTACTAAATCCTTAATTATCAGATAGCTTACTTCATAATAATTTTAATGGAGTTTATGGAGCTATGATAATCGGAGATCGTAGTTTTCATAAAAGCGGAGAATTCGCGCCATTTCGGCCGGGAGCACTTTAAATGTGCTCTTACATGAGCAATTTTTTGAGTAATTATTGCTCGGCAACAGCAATGGATCAATCTGGATCAATTAAGTGGAGCAATTTGGAGCAACAATAATAAAATGCAGCAATTTTTTCGGGAATATTGCTTCTAATTGCTCCATATATTTCACATTTCTCAATGTCGCCAATATGAGTTGCCGAATATCCAATCGGTTTGGATTTTTTTAGTCTCGTCTTTGCGAGAGGAACCGGCCGGAGGCGGCGGGGGGTGGGCGTATTGCCTAGTTTTTTAAGTTACTCCATATTGCATGGTATTGCATGGCCGTATCTCTGGCAACAGGTTGCCACATGTTGCCATTGCCCTAAATTGTTGGATGTAGTCGTGACGTCATAGTTGACGATAATTGACCAGTGGCCCTAGTGTGAGTTTTATGTCACTATCTCAAACAAACGAATCGAGCGCGTTCGGTGCGCCGATTGGTCCGTCACCAATCCAGGGCTAATCGGAGCGCCAAACGCGATCGAAAACTTTGATCGAGATGGTTAAATGAAACTCGCACTAAGGCCTCAGGATGGAGCAATTTTAGTCGCTCGTGTAAGCGCACCTTAACAGCTAAACGTATCGGCGCGAAAGAGACGCAACCACAGAGAGGATAACATATTGATAAGAAAGGGACATAGTCCATTCGTTTGACGGACCTATACCTAGTTGAAATTGACTATATTGAGTTATTTATTATTTATTTAACCATTTATGCAAACACATATAGACAGACAAGAAGAAATATTTTATAACGCTTATTAAGTTCTGTGTGTTTTTTAGAAATATCTGTGGGCTTACACCTAAAATGGTGAAGTTGATGAGATTCACAATGAAAACTGAAATTTTTTCTTTATTTGAAAATCTTGGGTAATAAAAGTGGTATATTGGTTTTTTATGGACTAAACCCACCTATTTTCTAAATAAAAATAAAAGCGTGTTAACAACAAGGGTTCCTGGATCTTCGGTGGAACTCACCGGCTATCCGTCCTGAGTCTCTCGAAGGAAGAAGGAAATCTCAATAGGTTTTCTTTTTTAACACGCTTTTATATACAGGTATATACATACCTATATATTCTTATTATTATTTAATAATTAAAACTACGATATACAAAATAAATACAAAAACAAAAGGACACTTAGGTGTCGAAGTATTCCTCCGCATTGCTGTCATCAGGAAACGTGCCCAGAAGACTGGCAGCATTGCCACGTTGAATGGCAATGCTAATTCTTTGGCCATTATTATTAGTTTCACCTTTATGTTTGTAAGCATGTTTGTTTGTAACCGACTCCTTTGGACTTGATTCTGACCCTCTTCAAAAGGTCAGATTTCATTTAAACTTTGTAGGCTTATCGAGGACCGATGAAAAACCAATAATTAAAAAAAAAATCCACGCTTTTGTAGTAAGCAGAACTAAAAAAAATTGTAATTGGTTGGCGAAAAAAAAAACATCTGTTCCCTACATTTATGTTCGCATAACTCGTCAAAATGTAGGGAACAGCTGTTTTTTTTTGCGATTGCATCTTTGGTCCCTTAGTAAAAGTTGTTCATAATGATGAGTACAATCTCCCATTACGGTTTGTCGCATGTTTTCAATTTCACCCTGTATTTAATACATTATCTGTTTATTTACGAACCGTCTGAAGCGACTTCCCTGAATTTAATTAAACAGATAACCTTGTTGAGAATGTCAATATTGTTCAATTCTCACATAATAAGCTACTCGCTGGTTTTCAACTTGTCTTACATTTTAATGAGTTATAAACAATAGGTCTCTATACTACCCTAACGATACTGATTAAGTGGAAATCCTTCAAGAAAATAAATAATTACTATTACCCCCTTGTTCGTCATCAAATATCTGCCAGTGAAAGTCCCGTCAAAATCAAGCTGTTTTCAAGACTCATCACGAAACGTCTCGCGCGCAGTTTTCACGACTTCTAGCCTCCCAACAAGCCGTATTCCGTAAACGCTTTATCGCTGAAGACCACATACATACGCTGCGGCAAGTTATACAGAAAACCGAAGAATATATAACCTGCCTCTCTGCTTAGCGTTTGTGGACTACGAAAGAGCCGTCGCTACGATTGAGACTTAGTGTGTACTGCAGTCTCTTCAATCGATCAATCGTCGAATCCGACTCAGCTGGGCATCATTCGTAAACTTACTCGATATCTTCTCGTCCCAAATACCGCAGTGTTTCAAGATGAATTGGGGACCATCTTTACATACTAACTTTGGAAAGCACATTAAGCCGCTGGTCCCGGCTGTCATTCGTTTATCTTTGCAAGTTGTTATGGGTCGCCGAAAGCCCTATAGTCAGACAACCAGTCATTTGCAATAAGTATTGGTGCAATGTTGGTCTTATAGAAGGTTATTGAGTTCCTAATACATAATCGGACATAATTTTTTCATAATTAATGCAAAACAATATGTTACATTTATTACATATTATGCTCAATGGCATGCTTTCTATCATTCATTTTTGCAATACACTAAATATTAGTTATCGTCACATTTTAGTATTATTTATAAATTCATTAATAGAATAAAACATTTTTGCAGCAGTCATAATTTTTACTTAATTTAAAAATAAGTAAATAAGTAACCCTTTGAAATTATTCGGTATTTTGTTATAAGTCCTTGGTGCCCTTGGCAGAACTATTCTATCTGGACCTCTTACTTTTCGAGGACAGCAGTCTTGAGCTTTTTTAAACAGGTCAAAGTGCTGACGGACAAATTTAGCACATTTTAAAATATACATACTGGGTAATGTAAGGAGTTTTAATTTTAAAAACAATGGTTTACATGATTCATAAGGTGGGATGCCACAAATGGCTCGAATACAACAGGCCATATTGTACTGGCGATTCAACGCAGCCGTGATACGCAGTCAATATCGTACTCTGCGACGAGGTCTTTCGCATTGTGTAGAGAACATATAAACGAATTTGTATAATTTGTTACTTATGGATTCCAGGAGAAATAGCCATCCAATGCAACTCCCAGAATAGTAGTTTCGTTTGCCTCTAAAAGAAGTTGTCCATTATAATCTATGAATGTTACGTTTTTCTCTGATATGACCATATGTCCTAAATTGTAAATTTTTTGTTTTATGTGTATTTACATGCAAAATATTTAATCTTAACCGAGAAATTGTTGATTCAATTGTATTGTTAATGTCTATTCTGTAATATTATTTATTTCAGTATTAATTGGTGATGTCATAATAATCGAAATGTCATCCGCAAACAACGTGCATGGATTGGGTGTGCGTTCAGGAAGATCGTTAATATACAGGATAAGTTTTTAACCAGTGCGCAAACTGTAACCATGAATTCAGCATATCATTCTAGACCCCCAGCGCAGGTTTTCGTCGGTTAACAAAAAAAAAAACAGCTGTTCCATACATTTTGACCGCATAGGTATTGCACTTTTCTATGAAACAGCAGTTTTTTTTGGATAACCGATATTTACGTTATTTACGTTGTTGAGCAGACACATTTTTCGAACATGTATGAAGCAATGGTTTAGCAATCTGTTTCAAAATTATTGAGATTATAATTGATCGTGGGTTATGCAATTAGGGTGCTGATCGCCGATGAGACCGAAAGCTTTTGGAGTGGCAATCGCGTTCTGCAAGACGTAGCTTTAGAAGGCCACCCACAAGATGGACCAATGACCTGGTGAAGACCGCAGGAATCCGCTGGTTGCGAGAAGCCAAGAACCGGTCGAAGTGACGGTGCTCGAGGAGGCCAGTGTCCAGCAGTGGACGTTTTCAGCTGAAATGATGGTGATAATGTTCTATTCCAGTTGGTGACAAGCCTGTTTGGCATTCTGCAGGCGGTACTATGGCTGTTCTACCGCGACATCGAGAGCACCTTCACAACCACGGCCGCCCTGTACAGAGGCGTGATCATGGAAGCTCAGCTGTGCGTCATATTCGTACTATATGCGCTGGATATCGTGTTCCATGTTGTTTTGATTGTTGGAGCTCATTTGGTAAGTGTGTTTATGCTTATGGTTAATATTACGCTAGTATTTTTATAAAGGATAAGCAGATATATAATATAGAGATGATACGGAATAGTCCTAAAGGTAATTACGTCCAGGTATGCGGGTTGTTTGAAAGAGATGCCATGACCCCTGGCACACAAGCAACTGAAGGAACATGGGCCCTCCCGTGTTAAGTCAGTAAAAGTCTGACACGCCTTCCTGCTCTGCCCAGAGCGGGCAAAGTTATTTGATGATTTCCCATCTTCAAAAAAAAAAGGTAATTACATGTCGAAGATGTCTCACTGCAATACCTCGCGATTACGGTTTAGCTCGCTACCTCGATGTCACCTCCATGGAAAACAAATGCCTAGTGCTATCAGCCCCAGCACTTTACTTTGTGTTGTTAATTTCATCACCACTGCTCTCAATGCGATGAAGGAAAACATCACGAGGAACCTGGCATGTAATAGAGCCAAAATAAAATTCGAAGACAGGTGACATCTGCCAACTTGCATTGCGTCCGCGTGTTGGATTATGGTAAATTCCCTTTCACAGAGAGGAGGCCTTAGTACCAGCATTGTGGAAACATTATAGGTGAATTATGATGATTATGAGACACGCACGTGCATCCCAGGCATTGAGTTAAACCCCTAAGCAGCCCGCGATGCATCGCAGTGAGGTATCCTTCGGCACGTGCGAGCGTTTCTCTTAGCATGCATTTGTTTTACATGGAGGTGACATAGAGCTGGTAGCCGGCTAAACGGCAATCGCGGGGTATCACAGGGAGGCATCTTTGTCATATAAATAAATGCCCTTAAGGAATGTGGCCAGAAGATCGAACGCAGGATCCTAAGCTCAGCATTTGCAAACACTTAACAAATGAGGCAGCTAGACTTCCAGTTTTTCTCCTCAACCTTCGACACGTATGTAAAAGAGAAAACTATGACAGAAACTTATATTTAAAGTTGTGGGAGTGTCGCTTGTCTTCGGTCACCACCCGGTTATTTGTTTCTTTCGGTGTTTATCTTGGACAATGATGACATCGGTGAACGAAAACATCGTGACGAAACCTCGACTTATAGGTTATATAAGTCTGAAATCACCAACCCGTCTTGAGCAAGCGTGGCGATTAATGCTCGTGCCTTCTCTGTATGTGAAGAGGCTTTTGCCCTGCAGTGAGACAGTAATAGGTTGGTATTATAAGAATATGTTTAATCTTTCAGAAAAGACGACGTCTTCTTCGAGTGTACTACTACTACGAGCTGACGACGATGGTGGCCACCTTCGTAGTGGTGCTGATCACCTACATCGACTTGGACAGGTTCCCTCGGTGGAACTTCGTCGTCACTGAGTTCTCGCTCGCATTCACAGGGTTTGGTAATGTATCTATTTGCTATACTTACTAAAGCTTGGTCCACACTTGTTCAAGTAGGCGTTAAGGTTTACTTAAACGCGCCGGAAAACAAGAAAATCTTCCGAATTCTTTCGGCTAATCGTCCGATTCTGATAGGGTTTCATACAAGTAATCCTAAAATTCACTTCCTTCGACTCAGATAAGTGTGTGTTTTCCTCTAGCCGGGACACTAATTGCTTTTGATTAAAAAGAAACAATTCTAATGTTTGAAATATAAGTCACCACGACAACGAAAATGATGATAATTAATTGTTGTCGAATTGTTAAATTGAATGTCATTGCAATTTTAAGTATCTTACGAAATTACTTGAAGCTAAAATTCCTTAGTACAACATAATCATTAATAATCTACCCATTTCCGAAGCTTGAACCAAGGATCTCCATATTCCACTACGACTAAAAACCCAGACAACAATTTAGATCTTTGACTATGTATTGGTTGCATGATACCCTTTATAACCGTGGTAAAATATTCATGGATACTATACCCGCCGTCTGGTCTACCATTTTTAAAGACCACAGACTCTCTCTGACATAATATTTGTGTGCAGTATTACAGATATATCTGCTGCTTCTAGTCCGCAGTGAGTTACGCAAAGAGAGGTACCAGGAGGGCAGGTCCAGCTACACCAACCACATAGCTGAGGTCTTTGTAGAACCACCGCTGAGGCGGCAATGGAGGACCTTTATTCTGTAGAGTTAATAAAAACAGTAATTGTTGGTTATTCTTTTATTGATAATTGAAATTTATGACATTAAAACAAACTTACAAAAAAGGTACAAGACGTTTTTCATGGTATCCGAAAACATTATTTCAAATGCTCTTTAGCTATTAACTCTTAATTGCCGTGTCAATGTAAAATTAGCTTATACCTAATTATAAAATAAAAAGGCTAGACATTGTCGCAATTTGCAATATTCTCATCATAACTGTATTTGTTGATCAAGAGGTTGATCAACTATTGAATGTATCAGCAATATTTCAAGACCTGTAAAGGCAGAAATAAAACTTGATAAAGGTAAAACAATCAAATATATAGTTCATTATTCTTAATGCCCTTTTCTAATACGCCCGGGTGTTTCTACTGCGAAGATCGCCCTGAAGACACCGTGGAGCATAGAATAGAATAGAATAGAATAGAAAACATTTATTCGACACAAACACAACACAACAGCAACAATAGGGTAGAGGTCTGCGCGGCTTGGGCGGAGCACCACCGTGTCCTCGTGGAGGCGATCGGCGGCGGCGATCTCTCTCGTCCGGCCCTGGTCCAGGCCATGGTACGGAGCAGGAGTGCATGGGTAGCCGTCACCTCCTTCTGCGAAGCAGTAATGCCTGCGAAGAGGGAGGCGGCGCCCTCACGGCCGTAGTCACCGCGGGAGACGCCCTGGGCGTCGGGAATCCCAGGCTGATTCCCGGCCACCGTAGCGGTACCGTTTAAAATGTTACAATAAAATATCTCCCCACATACTCCAACTGAATGGGACGAAATTTATATCCTGTATAAAACGCCCACTTTACAGCCATGCTTATTATAAGTTGGGCGATTACATCGCTGACAAGAATGATTGGCTAACCGCTGCTTGTCCTGCTCCACAAGGTAGCTTAAACTAAATTGAACAGCCTTTGCAAACATTGTTGGAGCTGCTGAAGATTGTAAAAGCTAGATATCTTTGCATTGTATAAAATTCAAACTTGCTCCTAGTATAGGAAAACTAAAAAAAAAACTTTTGGTATTGTATATTGTATTATTTTGTATTGCATAGCATATATATATGAGTACCATGTTCCTACTATAAAGCTACCATTTACAGGGTACGTCTTTCATTGACATGAATGTGTTCTGGCAGCTGAGAGTATGTAAGGCTCACTCAATTGTCATGCTGGTGATGGCGTGTGTGTTGAATAATTAAGTTCCCATCAAAATGGTTGAGGTGAATGGTGCTGATACATACGTCATGTTCGTGAACGGTTGGCGCCTGTAGGGACTGGTCATCTCTTAGCTCCCACGTCTTATTTTAATTTCTGAATTGTTATTTTATTTTTGTTTTCATTACGGACGCTTTTAATGTGCACGTCTTTTTACATCGTTCTCACATTGATAATTTCAAAATAATGATGTAACCAACGTTTTGTAACAATATGATGATTTTAAAAGAGTGTCCTTGGAGTTTCTTGCCCGTTCTTCTCCATAGGTTCCTACTACGCTTTGCGATGGGCAACAAGCTTCATCTTTCTAACTCACCGACCTTGACGATTTAAAAGTGCCTGTAAATTGATTTATTTGAAACTAGCTGACCCGGCGAACTACACCTAAAAGTCAATGAATGTCATGTTTACTTTTAGCTAAACGTCATCATCATCATTTCAGCCGAAAGACAACCTCATACTTTGACAAAAGCATATATTCTACGTTAGAAAAATAATACCAAAAGTAAGTACGTGTATGTAATAAAAACGGAGAAAATAATCACAGGGCATCAAAATATTCGTCCACATCGCTGTCCATGGGAATGTGCCCAAAAGGCTGGCAGCATTGCCACGTTGTATGGCGATGCTGATTATTAGGTCCAAGAATGGGCCAGCCTTCTTTCTGGTCACGTGAAGAGTTGACTAATCGCTTGGCAATGTCTCGGAAAACCAAGTGGGCATCGGACCCCATGGCCAAGTGTTTCTACCCCAAACGGCTCAAATTTATGTATAACACCTTTGTTAGGTGTGCACCTACCGGGTTAAGACATCCTTGTAAATTAAAGGCGTTTTCTAATGTACACAGCTATGTTAGGTAAGAGTACTTCGAAGTCATTATTTAAGCGTTGTTTAACTGATACACCTATGTTTAGTGTGCTCCTATCGAGTTCATCATCATCATCATTTCAGCCGAAAGACGTCCACTGCTGGACATAGGCCTTCCCCAAGCTCCGCCACTTCGACCGATTCTGTGCTTCTCGCAACCAGCGAACTCCTGCGGCCCTCACAAGGTCATCGGTCCACCTTGTGGGAGGCCTTCGAACTTTACGTCTTCCGGTGAACGGAGAGTGCGCACTCCAGAACTATTCGGCCCCATCGGCCATCTGTTCTGCGAGCAATGTGCCCTGCTCACTACCACTTAAGTTTGGCAATTTTTCGGGTAAAAATAGGGTAGGTACTTACAAATATCCAAAATGGCAGCAACGCCAAATACCAGAGCGTCATTATTAGTAATCGCAAATTCACAGATATGATAAGTTAAGTAGATCTCCCTGATGTAGCCTCCATTGTCATAGTCCAGTGCAAAACACAATGTCACCACTATGTGGTAGACAATAAGTGTCAGTCTGCAGTAGCGGTAGTAAACTCTTCTGAAAAATAAAGTGGATGTTCTACCTACACCTCTGCCTAATCCTTCGGGGATTACAGGCCTGATGTTAAGTTGCTGTATTAATAAAAAGTATTCCAGAGGTACAGGATACAAATCTACAGATAATGGATACGGAAGTTGGAACCTGACAACGTCTTGTCACAATTACTTTTTCATTAAAAATTTGCAGTTAATATTTGACACCTGTACTTGATTATTTTATTGCCTGCTCATGAGCTATACCGCTGCCAAATAGTAACTTTTATTAACAGTCAATTAGCCAATTATTTTCACTACCGTCAATATTACTATCTATTAGTCGGCCGTATTCAAAAGTTATTATGAGAACTATTACATGCGCACATTATATCACGCGCTGCCGCTTAACATGAAGTTTGGAATAGAATCCTTAATTAATGTGATGTCTAATGACAACAGAAATGTACAAAGGCGGACTTAAAGCCATTATCTATCAGTCAACCTTTAGGAGATGCAGAGACAAAGAATAGTAGGTGCAATTACGAAAAAATTTGTAAGTGGCATGGATTTTCCGCGAAATGTTTTGCAGGTCATCGTAAATAAATACGTCGCGCTGCATTTGGGAGAGGCGGAGGTAGCGTTTCAAAGACCCACAAACCCGGAAAAACTAGCCTTAACGCACGATAGTAAAAAAGAAAAGTGAAGTTCTTCTAGTTTTCCATCAAGAAGCAACCAATGGTGCCATCTAGTTTGTTGAATATGAACTAACTCCCACATCAATAGTCTATTTTTAGATTTCTAAGTAACTGTCCACTCTGGTAAGCAAGTGCTTTGTTCAGTAGAGTAGTGGACAGATTCCGGCAGATATGATGATATATTTATTGAGCACGAGACATATTTATGACCTGCCTTTGTAGGTAAGTTGGTCATTAATGGTGTCTCAGATTCCGCTCCGATGATGTCTTCTTCAAATCATTACAAGAAGTTAATTTATAAATAGAACTGAATCATTGCAAGACGAGAGAAGCAGGAAATCATAATACCAAACCTAGAGAGTGAAAAAGATCCTAATAATTATGTGTTCATAATAGTTATAGTCTCTTGAAAATGGTAGATTTTTTGGTATATTTTCTGTCTTAAATAATAGCGTGACGACATTGATGGTTGACAGGAGAGAATGGAAGAAGAAAAAGTGCTACACCGATCCCAAGTCACATGGCGCAAGCGCAGGAAGATGATCATGAAGCACGCAGACATAACCTCAGGAAAATTTCCACAGAAGAATATCAAGAACCCTTCGGAGGAAAATATCATCAAGACCAGAGCAGTGTATCACGACTCACGTCCTCCTACGCAAAGAGTCAAAAGATAATGATTCCTTAGGGCTGCCAACTAAGGTTTTTTATCCTGAATATTATGAAAAAAGTAGAAAATAAAAGTATACTATAGGTTCCTACACACTTTCAGGGTTTTCAGGCATGATGTTATGATATATAAACATCAGAAAAGTGAAGCAGATTATGATTGTTTCATGAAACGATACGACTCACTTTCGAATATTGCAGCATAGTTATCTCCCTAGAGTCCCGTTGTTTGAAAATTCATCAGCTTAACAAGGTAAAAAACGCAATGAATGTTGTCCAACTGTCAAAATTTACAGCATTGTATTGATATTGTGTAATTAGATTACCTCGTTGGATTATTTCATTTGCATTTTTTTTAAACTTTGTATTATTGTAGCAATATTTGTAGTCAATATAATCCTATTTTTCATTTATTGCTTCCAGAATCTCAACAAAGGATTACACGTGTATTTTTAAAGAAAATATTCGTACATTTGTATTCCGAACCACCCTCCACGCCCCGGGTAGCTCTAGTTCTCAGAACGACAATGCAATTCCTTTTTACGGGGAGTACTTATTACAATAAATAAGCCAGTAAAACTTGGAATAATTTAAGCGAGATAGAAGTTCGTATCGACACTAGAGAAGAAGAATTCCTTCCCGACAAATTCTTTTAAAACAGCAATAACACACAAATTCCTTCGGGACCTACCGACCGACACATTTCTGAATAACCCGGAGTTGCCAACCCTATCACTTGTCCAACTAACTCAGTCGCTAATCCACGCGCTATAGTCCAAACGTTGCATTCAGAAACACCAACCAATGTCACGCCAAAAATAGAAGTACCATGATAATATCTTTAAGTTTGTGATCAACATCTGTTATAATGTTGATTGAAATACCTGAGTTGAAGCGGTGTTGCTTCTGCCTGCCGCTGCGTCTGGGGATCCTTGTGTTTGCGTACCTAAGCTTGGTAAGTATTATCGTTTATACCTCTGTTAGCTTCTATTGTTATGGAGGATAGAGGAAGATGTGTGAGGACGCTTATGCAATAAACTTTAGCGGGTGTTTCGATCATGTTGGTAAATGTATTTTAATTGTAATTGTCATTATTTCTTCAGATAGTTCAATTGTAGCATTGTTTGTTTTTTTATGTGATTTTAGTACTAATTAGCACTGGTAAATTTAAATACTATTAGTACATAGAAAATCCAAGTAAAGCCGTAAGTACCTTAATATTAAAGTAATGTTACCAATCATTGGGTGTAAAATACTTCTTTTTTTAATAACGTCTTTTCCTTGATTAGTTTATACTCATGATTGGAGATCTAGGTTATTATTTTCAAAAAATAAGGATTCGACTCACAAATTCCTTGGTTAATACAAAGCTATGTAGATAAGCTATATCTAGCGTTCCTAGACAGAGGAAGTAGACAGGACACTCCACTTACAAGATTAATATGCACACATAACGACACAACTTGACCTTAAACTTTGTTTGCCTTGTAATTTAGCCACTTATGTTGGTGGACCAGAATGCATTACTACTGGTTTTGTTTTTTGAGGTGGGTAAATCATCAAATAACTTCTCCCGTTCTGCGTGGAGCAGGAGGGCATGTCAGAGTTTTACTGACTAAAAGCCACCTGTGTTTCCGCAGTTGCCTGTGTGCCAGGTGCCACGGTATCTCTTTCAAACAACCCGCACTTCTGGCAGGCATCGGCCCTTGCGGACCTCACCAGTTGTTGCTGACATCTCTGATGGCGTGCGTGGAACACAACGCGCCGTCGACCTAGGCATTTTTTTTTTGTTTAACTTGGAGAAATGCCTACTGCGCTACCACGGGGAGATAACGCAGTTATGTGGGACTGTAAACCCACTAAAACTCCACAGTGTCCTCCAGTGCCGCTTGAGGCGGGGACACGGAAACGCGCAAGCAATCTGCGACCCACCGCGGCTGTCCGTCACCGGACCCTCCTCGGAGGGGAAAAACCCCTATTACCGGCGCACCAGGATACATGGCACGCCGTGACCACCCCAGCAACTAAATAGCATAAGGGCCACAGACGACAGCGCGGGTCGCCTCAGTTGCGATGCACTTCACCGCAACCTACTTTTTGGCCGCTACGTCGTTGTCGGCTTGGAGGCAAAAGCCCTGACGAGCGGCCCCACCTTGGGGTTCCTCTTCACTTCACCGTGGGACAATGTGGGAACCCACTGGGGGGGATGCATTACTACTGGTTGATCGTCACCGAGATTCAAATTGACATTTATATAGAAAAAAGCCCGAAAATAGAGTGCTACAAGGAACTTTTAGCGTTTTTGGTAAACATTATTTTGTAGCACTGTTTTGTGAAAGGTAGTTACTGAAAAAACAATATGGCGGCAGTTTTTTTCAATTTCTCCCAAACGCCAAAATTTACTTCTACACTTCTACAGCCATCTTTTGGAAATAATGCTTTAATTTATAAATATGTTAATATGACGACTTTTGTACAAAAAACTGGGAAAAAGTCACTTACTCTACTTTCAAGGTCGAATTAGCAAGGCATAACTGTACTAAAACCTTCATTATCAGATAGCCTACTTAATAATAATTTTAATGGAGTTTACAGAGCTATATGATAATCGGATATCGTAGTTTTAATGAAAGCAGAGAATTCGCGCCATTTCGGCCGGGAGCACCATAAAGGTGCTCTTACACGAGCAATTATTGCTCGGCAATACTAATGGATCAATCTGGATCAATTAAGTGGAGCAATCTGGAGCAACAACAATAAAATGCGCCAATTGTTTCGGGAATATTGCTTCCAATTGCAATTGAAATGTGAATTATATAATTCATATTTCTCAATGTCGCCAATATGAGTTGCCGAATATCGCCCCCGAAACCCCCTGCATACTAAATTTCCAAGATTCAGATTATAAATGTACATATATACAAGAATTACTCGTTTAAAGGTATTAGATGCATTTAAGCAAACAATCATATCTGTGTTTTAAAAAAAATATGATCTGTGGCCCTAAATCGGTGAAGTTGATGAGATTCACAATGAAAACTGACATTTTCTTTTCTTTATTTGAAAATCTTGGGAAATAAAAGTGGTATATCGGTTTTTTTTTATGGACTAAACCCACCTATCTTCTAAATAAAAATAAAAGCGTGTTAATAACAAGGGTTTCTGGATCTTCGGTGGAACGCAACGGCTATCCGTCCTGACTCACGACTTGAGTTCGTGCTAGGAAATCATCTTCAAGTGGATGGGTGACTATCTTTACTTACTGGGATCCCTCCGTGTCTTGGAAAGCACGTTAAAGCGTTGGTACAACCCGAAACACGGGCCAGAGAGTCTGACAATTTGGTCTTACTGGTAGTCGCTCCATGTATTTTTACTGGTATTTAGCTGCTTGTAGTTAAACTGGAAAATATGCTAACGTAGTTGGGAAACGACTGATGATAAACTCTAACCCACGGTCCTAAACTAGTCTTTCCAATGTTTGGTTTATGATAATACATTCGTCGTTATTTATTCCAAGTTTATACTGCGAAGTGATAAGAATGTATTTAATACATTATCTGTTTATTTGCGAACTGTCCGAAGCGACTTCCCTGAATTTAATTAAAGAGATAACTGTTGTCAATATTGTTCAATTCTCAAATAATTAGCTACTCGCTGGTTATCAACTTGTGTTACATTTGAATGAGATGTAAACAATAGGTCTCTTTATTAACCTGACGATACTGAATAAGTGGAAATCCTACAAAGAAAATAAACAATTAAATTACTATTATCCCCTTGTTCTTAATCAGATATCTGCCAGTGAAAGTCCCGTCAAAATCAAGCTGTTTTCAAGACTCGTCACGAACCTTCTCGCGCGCAGTTTTGGCGACTTCTAGCCTCCCAACAAGCCGGATTCCGTAAACGCTTGAGACGCGCTGAAGACCACATACATTCGCTGCTACAAGTTACATATACAGAAGAGCGAAAATAACTTGCCTCTCTGCTTAGCGTTTGTGGACTACGTAAGAGCCTTCGATTCGATTGAGACTTAGCCTGTACTGCAGTCTCTTCAATCAGTCAATCGTCGGATCCGACTCGGCTGGGCATCGGTCGTAAACTTACTCGATCTCTGCTCGTCCCTAATACCGCAGTGTTTCAAGATGAATTGGTGACCATCTTTATTATTATTATAGAGAACCTTCCGTGTCTTGGAAATGACACTAGATTAACACATAGGATACTTTTTATCCCGGTAGTACGTTCCCGCAGGATAATTTCCGACTTCCACGTGGGCGAAGCCGCGGGCGGAAACTAGTTACTTCATACAAGGGTTGTTCAAAAACTTTTTCCAAAAAAAAAAAAACAACCAACTTCCAAAAAAACACTACAAAGTGAAAAATAACTTTAATTTCGGAAGTCGGTGTCTTTGGAGCTTTATTTTAATTTTTTGTCACCGCCTTCCGAAATTAAAGTTATTTTTCACTTTGTAGTGTTTTTTTTGGAAGTTGGTTGTTTTTTTTTTTGGTAAAATCTAACCCTTTTTTCTTTATTTCAATGTGCAAAAATAATATATAGATATAAAAAATATCTGGATATAAAATATTTATTTATTAAATAATGGTGCTTTTAATATTTTTTTGTTTTTATACGGCCATCCTGAATAATTTTCCCTATCATAAAAACCACACATGAGAGCTGCTGTTCAAAAATAATAATATTTTAAGCCCATTAAAAAACATGTCCTTTCATCCAAACCTGTTCAGTCGTTTTGACGAGAAAGAGTAACAAACATCCATCCATCCATCCATACTTACAAACTTTCGCGTTTATAATATTAGTAGGATGGATTAGCAATTTGTTTCAAAATGATTCAGATAATAATTGATCGTGGGTTACGCAACCCGCTGATCGCCGATGAGGCCGAAAGCTTTTGGAGTGGTGATCGCGTTCTGCAAGACGTAGCTTTGGAAGGCCGCCCACAAGGTGAGCCGATGACCTGGTGAAGGCCGCAGGAATTCGCTGGTTGCGAGAAGTAGAGAACCGGTCGAAGTGGCGATGCTCGAGGAGGCCAATGTCCAGCAGTGGACGTTTTTCAGCAGAAATGATGACGATGATGTTTTGTTCCAGTTGGTGACAAGCCTGATTGGAATCCTGGAGACGGCACTATGGCTGTTCTTCCGCGACACCGAGAGCCCTTTTACAATCATAACCACTCTGTACAGAGGCGCGATCATGGAAGCTCAGTTGTGCGTCGTATTCGTACTACATGCGCTGGATATCGTGTTCCATGTTATTTTGATTGTTGGAGCTCATTTGGTAAGTGTGTTTGCAATAATAGCTTATGGTAAATAATACGCTGGTATCTTTTTAAAGGACAGGCAGGAATAATCCTAAAGGTATTTACATCCAGGGGTGCGGGTTGTTCGAAAGAGATACCGTGACCCCTGGCATACAGGCAACTGAAGGAACACGGGAGGGTTTTAGTCAGTAAAAGTCTGACATGCCTTCCTGCTCTGCCCAGAGCGGGCAAAGCTATTTGATGATTTCCCTACTTCAGAAAAAAAAAATTACATGCCGAAGATGTCTCACTGCAATACCTCGCAATTGCGGTTTAGCTCGCTACCTCGATGTCACCTCCATGTAAAACAAATGCCTAGTGCTATCAACCCCATCACTTTACTTTGTGTTGTTAATTTCATCACCACTGCTCTAGATGTGGTGAAGGAAAACAACACGAGGAACCTGGCATGTAATAGAGCCAAAACAAAATTCGAAGACAGGTGACATCTACCAACCCGCATTGGGCGCGCGTGTCGGATTAAAGCTAATTCCTTTTTACAGAGAGGAGGCCTTAGTCCCAGCATTGTGGAAACATTATAGGTGAATTATGATGATTATGAGTCACGCACGTGCATGCCTGGCATTGAGTTAAACCCCCAAGCAGCCCACGATGTATCGCAGTGAGGTATCCTTCGGCATGTGCGTGCGTTTCTCTTAGCGTGCATTTATTTTACATGGAGGTGACATAGAGCTGGTATAGTCAGCTAAACCGCAATCTCGGGGTATCATAGGGAATCTTCGTCATATAAATAAATTCCGTTATGGAATAGGGCGTGAAGATCGAACGCAGGACCCTAAGCTCAGCATTTGCAAACTCTTAACCAGGCAGCTAGACTTCCAGTTTTTTTCCTTAACCTTCGATACGTGTGTAGTAAAGAAAACTATGACAGAAACTTATCGTTAAAGTTGTGGAATTGTCGCTTGTCTTCGGTCACCACTCTGTTATTTGTTTCTTTCGGAGTTTATCTAGGACATTACTGACATCGGTGAATGAAAACATCGTGACAAAACCTGGAATTATAGCTAATATAAGTCTGAAATCGCCAAACCGTCTTGAGCAAGCGTGGCGATTAATGCTCGTGCCTTCTCTGTATGACAAGAGGCTTTTTACCTTGCAGTGAGACAGTAATAGGTTGGTGTTATAAGAATATGTTGAATCTTTCAGAAAAGACGACGTCTCCTGCGTGTGTACTACTACTATGAGCTGACGACGATGGTGGCCACCTTCGTAGTGGTGCTGATCACCTACATCGAAGTGGACAGGTTCCCTCAGTGGAACTTCGTCGTCATTGAGTTATCTCTGGCATTCGCAGGGTTTGGTAATGTATCAATTTGCTATACATACTTAAGTTTGGTCACAACAACACAACAGCACAAATAAAGGAAAAATTCCAAACCATAAAAACGTTGAAAATTAAGGTAAATTTTGGTACCTACTTACAAGTTTTCGCGAAAATCTAAATTTACCGATATCTTTTTTACTAAAGATAATGGTACGGAACCGTTCGTGCGCGAGTCCGACTGGCGCTTGGCCGGTTTTGTTTTTATTATCTCCGAAGCTTGAACCTAGGACCTCCGTATTTCACTACGACCAATAACCCAGACAACACTTTCGATCTTTGACTATGTATTGGTTGTATGATACCCTTTATAACGGTGGGAAAATCTTCATGGAGACTATACCCGCCGTCTGGTCTACCATTTTTAAGGACCACAGACTCTCTCTGACATAATATTTGTGTGCAGTGTTACAGATATATCTGCTGCTTCTAGTCCGCAGTGAGTTACGTAAAGAGAGGTACCAGGAGGGCAGGTCCAGCTACACCAACCACATAGCTGAGGTCTTTGTAGAACCACCGCTGAGGCGGCAATGGAGGACCTTTATTCTGTAGAGTTAATAAAAACAGTAATTGTTGGTTATTCTTTTATTGATAAACTTATGATATGAATACATACTTACAATTGAGCTACAAGACGTTTTTCATGGTGTCCGACAACATTATTTCAAATGCTCTGTAGCTATTGACTCTTAATTACCGTGTCAAAGTAAAATTGGCTCAGGCCTAATTGTATCTAAAATATAAAGACTAGACTAGATAACTTGAATGTATGTTAATTGGTTTATTTGTAAGCAACAAAATCCATTTAAATATTATGCAGGAAAATATTGGGTTCTTTAACCCTTTAAAATATTTATAAAGCTACTCGACACGGCAGTCGGCAACGTCCAATTTAGCTAACAAATTACATACATTCGATTTTCGTTTCTGGTTGAGGTGGTTACCTAAATAATAAACTGGCTCTGTAGCTATTGATTTTTCTCTTCTCTTCTCTTATTCTTCTAGTATTTTCTTTCTTTATTTACAACATCAATATAAAATTATTTATTTAAAAAGGAGCTACCTAGTCAGGGATTTTTACTAAGGAAAAATGGAAAATGTTTCAAACAATCTTTTTATTAAAAAAGTTGCATTTTCATAACATTTTTTTTTTGTACTGACAGACAGGCATTGTAATGTTAGTATTTATTTCTACCTATAACCATCAGTGACTAAACTTTTTCACCAGCTGCATACATTTGATTATAACTGTATTCTCTTATCAAACCCTTTATTGAAAGTATTAGAAATAGTTCCAGACCTGTAAAGAAAGAAATACTGTTAAATATATTATTTTTGAGACAAATTAAGGCTATACACAAACGTAATTTTACGCCCTTTTCTAAGGTGTTTGAGGGATACCAATTAATGTCAATAAGATAAGATAAGATAAGACATTTATTTGTAGAAATAATTATCAAAAACAAATAATTATGACTTTAAAACAAATAATTTTATCAAAAAGTAATTCTATTCACAATCACAAAAAATACTTTTTGTATCAAAACGATATGCATTTTATGGAAGAGCTGCTTGCCAAATGTTTATTCAAGTGACCGGTGATGATAATTATAATTTAAGTTATTTTTTTAAGGGCCTAAGTCCCGTTTGGTAGCGTAACACGGTCACTTTATGAACCGTACTGCTCATTAACGGCATGTCTTGAAGATTTGAAAAATATATGATTTTGCTATAGATTCATATACCTAGATCATTTTGCCGAGGGTACTTTTTTTGTATGGTTAATACTTTTGCTGTAAAAAAATATTTTCCAACACGCAATATTTTGGCTTCTATTCCATACTCCTACTAAACGGCTTCGTTATTTGGAAAAAAAATACACTGAAAAATAGATTTTTAGAGGTAAGTACCACAGAATCGCTAGAGCACAATTGTAAATTAATCAACATTTGCCAAGGAATATCCCCATTTTGAGATAAAGGCTCAGAGGTGCCCTGCGCGGGCGCGGGCGGCAGTCGTGCTTTAGCATTCAGACGGGAGATGAGGATACTATGGGCCTTAAGGCATAGCATTATGCCTTATTTCCCTGAATGGTTGAGCAGAGGTGTACAAATGGTACATTTTGGTACATTTTGCCAGTTAATCAATTTCCCAGTTTGTCAATTTCTAGGTAAGTACTTACAAACATCCAAAAACGCAGCACCGAGAAACACATGAGCGTCGTTATCAATAATCGGTAAATCATTGATATGATAAGTTACGTAAATCTCCCCAAAATAGTGTCCATTTTCATGGTCCAGTGCAAAACACAGTGTCACCGCTATGAAGTAAGTAATAAGGGTCAGTATGCAGTAGCTGTAGTAAGCTCGGTACAGCATGGCACTTTTCTGAAAAAGAAATCAAACAATCAATCAATTGTTGGGTTCTTTGAGAAACTAGAAAGAGATTTTCATAAGTAACCGAAGAAATGAATTGGGGGTCAAGAATATACTGTCAGAGAAAGTAATACAATTTTCTTGACCTGCCAATATACAGTTAGATATCTACTACTGCAAAAGTCTGGCCACCAAAAAGTTTGAAATCGACCACATGCTAGTGAGCAAACCTTAAGATATTTGTGATGTATTGGAATATAACAGGCTGGTATGATGATATAAAAGGACTTGTATTATGGTTTTGACAGTGTTATTATCTCTTTGCACTTTTAAGTACCAGCACTTTAATCTACCAAACATTATCAAATACTGTAGACTACTGTAAATCAGTATGCCCACAGTTACTTATTAGTCTATTGACTGGGGCTTTATAGGTCTATTGATGTATGTATTAATATAACGCACATTGGGTAGCAAGTGTCAGTGTATTTGACAGAAAGTTTAGAATAATACGAGTTAATGAACGAGAGTTTGTAAATTATTGTTTATTTATTTATTAGGAAACTCAACAGCTTATAGTTAATTCACATGAGTTATGAAAAACAAATATCTCTTAAGCCAATAACAGAGTTTCACGACATTTATAGAGCTAGGCTAGCTAGAAGTAGCGAAACAAAAAAGAAAAACCTTATACAAATGCAGCTATCAAAATAGGTAAACAAAAAAGTACGACTGTTGACACATTGCTACATTAAGATTGGAAGATACAAGTATGTTGGTGGGTACTAACCCAAATACTATGACTATCTTAACAAAAGGAAAAACAACGGATAAATAACATAAAACAAAATAAAATAAAAAAAAATATTTAAAACGAAATAAACAAAATATTTAAAACGAAATAAGTACTTTGTCTAAAATACTCCGCCCAAAACATTATGTTTAACATTGTAAATAAATTTCTACTTAGCAATTGGAACGTGCTTTGATGAATTTTTTTTTTTTTTTTTTTTTTTTTTTTTTTTTTTTTTTTTTTTTTTTTTTTTTTTCTAATCCATAATATGCACAACACAAACCTACTCCTACTAATATGATGAATGTGGAAGTTTGTAAGTATATTTGAATGTAGGGTAAAAGTCAAGTTAGTTGCCACACTTTTGCAAATCGCTCTATATCTTTCAATATAAAAAGCAAAATACTTTATTTGTAAAACCGGCCGATACTTTTGTTTTTTAACAACAAATTTATAAAAAGTAACAAACGTTTTTTTTTTTTTGTGTGGGAAGTCATCAAATAACTTCTGCTCTGGGTGGAGCGAGAGGGCGTGTCAGACTTTTACTGGCTAAAACCCACCCGTGTTCCCTCAGTTGCCTGTGTGCCAGGGGCAGCGGTATCTCTTTCGAACAACCTGCACCCCTGGCAGGCATCGGCCCTTGCGGACCCCACCAGTTCGTGCTGACATCTCTTTTTTCATCTGCGAAACTAAAGTAATTACAATCGGGGCAACATACCCCTGGGGCAACTATCCTGGTTTTACCCTATGTTACTCAATCACGCAAAAACAACTGAACGATTTTGGATGAAAGTTGGCACACATTTAGTTTATAACCTAGATTCAACTAAGACTTCAACCCCGAACTACGTTCCCGTGGGATAATTTTCAACCTTCACGTGGTTTGTGCCGCTGACAATGGTTAGTCACCGCTATAATGCAGTCTAATTCAGTAATGTGCAATGTCAGGTTTTAGATTGGCATATAAATAACATAGCATGACACCCTGTATCCCCAAAAAGAAGAAAGCTGAGGCGTGTAGTCAAAGCAAAAGCTTACCTACAAAGGTTGCCAGTTTTATTTAAGACTTTTTAATAGAAGGCAAGCCTATTTCTATAAGCCAGCCACCACTCCAGACTGGGTTGCTACAAACATAACACTTTGTCCGGCACCTAACTCCGGACCCGATGCTCCGCAGTAGGGACTTGTGAGACCATTGGACTAACGAAATAGTTTTTTTTTAATATAGTTTACCTTGATCCCAGCTGTGATGAACGTGACAATCATTCCAAATTCCAATAGTTGTAGAACTACTGCCATAACCCCAAAACTAAATAGACTGAGCTGTTCTCTGTTTTGGGAGGAAAAAAAGGGCACAATAGTAGCTGTTATTATTACACCGGTCCATAGAACTGACGCTACCTGTAAATTTAAAAAAACATTTTCATTAAATCACCTTACTTTTTTACTTAGATATTTTAACTATCATATTTTATCAGTCAACAATATAACATATTTTCACCAGATATTTTTTTGGCAACCGACTGAAAACTTTCAGCCCTAGGTCTACAATGTCAGCAGTAATGGAAGGGGTCCGCTAGGGCCGATGCCTGCCAGGGTCACGGATTTATTCGAAAGAGTTACCGTGGCCCTGGTACAGGCAACTGAAGGGACACGGGTGGCTTTTAGTCAGTAAAAGTCTGACACGGCCTCCCGCTCTACCCAGAGCGGGAGAAGTCAGTTGACGATTTCCTACCCAAAAAAAAGACTGTCTAGAATTATGTTCGGATTCATGGTTATAGTTTGTGCCTCTGTGTACGTGCCAGTCTGTATAGTCTATCAACCTCATGCCTAAGGGTTTAGCAGACAGACGAGTTTGTCAGAGTATAAAGATTATTTAGACCCAATAAAATGATTAATTAAGGTATATTACTTTAGTAAAATGTAATGTAACAAAGTCAGCTACTAAAAAAATGAATTCTTGACGAACAAATAAAGTAAAACACCTCTTCTTAGAAATAAATTTGGGCACAAGGAATAATAAGCGTCCCTTTTCATCCTTCTGAAGAAGAAGCAAACTAAGGCTAAAAACTATAAATAGCGTATAAAATTTTAGACTCCATCGGCAAGGCCCAAGACAAAAGAATTGTTCTTCAATGGGTACCATCCCATATTGGCTTGGGTGGAAATTAGAAAGTAGATCGTTTGGCAAAAAAGGCTATCCAGATAATCTCCCAAACGGCTGTACCGATTTCGACTGGACTTTCACTGACAGATAGCTGATATTATGAAGAGTAACATAGGATTTTTTGTCCTGGTAGCACGATCCCGTGAAATAATTTCCAAAATCCACGCATGCGAAGCCACAGGCATAGCTAGTAATTAATACTTTTAATGATTATTTGCACTTACCAATCGCAGAATTGCCCATCCTAATAACGAGCCTCTTAGAAAGCTAAGACATGCGGAGGTACGCCGAACACGAGGTGCACGTATAACATGTTGTTTGGATACTTCACTGGTAGCCAGTGGCCGCCCTAAGTTTGGAGAGCACATTGTGTAAGTTCAATCTGAGCAAAATAAGCTAGCTTCGTGCCCAAAACCTCCAATAACTATTTGGTGAAACCTGAAAAAAAAATAATCCTAGAATGGTGCCTATAAAATAAGCAATTTTTGAATAAGTACCTAAAACTCTCTGACTAGAAGATTGTAATAAGTATGAGATAAGGTTCCCAATAATAATAATAAAATATTTATGTAAACTCCACCTCTACCCCAAAGGTTAAGTAGATAAATGATAGTTCATTACGATACGTGTGACTTAAGGGTAATCTGGTCGCGGGCTCGAACTCATTGGTGGGCCTGGCTAAATATCACGCTGTCTCACCAGGCTTCATGTCCGACAGAGATAGTATCAGTGATGAGCAGTTAGACGCTAGTCTACACGCACAACGTTATTGAGTGAGATGCAGGATCATTTATAGTAAAACATTCGCGAAAAAATTAAGAAAAGTCCTTTGGAAGATCGGGTTTTATGAAAAAGCCAATGCATAAATCTATGACTAATAAAGTTTAATGAATTTTCAATAATTGAACTTTGTCGATACCGACATGGTTTTGGAGATTTTACACTTCTTTTGTTACTTAAACACGACCAAAGTTAAGTAAAATTAGCAAGAATAACGAATCTTTGTTGGCTCCTAACTTTTTAATGAATGGGTTTTTAATTTAGTATTCTGTTGCCGTGCCGGCAATATTAATAATGAAACAAAACGATATCATATTTTACTTTGGATATGCCATTTCAGACAGTGGAGTAAAAGACTCCCGAAATTTGTATGCAAAAAATGTGGACTAGGTTCACCTTAAGTAGTCAATACAGAGTTCGGTAATTTCACGCAATTTAATAATGGACTACACTTAAATATTATTAACACACATGAATACACTATTTAACTAGTGACAAAATGGTCTACTTAAGCCACAGAAAAACGTGACTTAAGTGCGTGTTTAGGTCACACAGTGCTATAAAAATTATAATAATTTTATCTGCTATTAAATTAACAATACTAGTTTTATAAAGGTACCACTATTCTATGGATATTACGAAAATAATTATTTTCAATTATTCTAATATGCTCCATGGACAGCAGTTATTTATCAAAGCAAGTCAACGTACCTGAAGTAATGCTAAAAGCAGTTTTCACTAAAAAGTCAGTAAGTAGTCACTCGGACATGTACATAATTATAGTGTGTCTGTTCCTCTCACAGTATTAATCAACTCTGCCAAATTAAGTTCAGCACTCTTAATTTATATAATTATTGTGAACTACATAATAATATTAGTTTCAATGTGTGTGTGTGTGAGATTAGGTTTGTTTCTAAACAAAAAAAAACCCATCTATCTAATTTGTATCAAATGTGGGTTTTTTGAATACATGTCCATTTTTTTTCATTAAACTACTTAACAATAAAAGCAGTGGTGGTTCAGTGGTAACGACCGCGACTTACGAGTTGTAGGTCGTGAGTTCGAACCCAAGCAGACACTTTACTTTGTGTAAATTATTTCATCACCACTGCTCTCAAAACGGTGAAGGAAAACATCGTGAGGAAACCAGCATGGATTTTTTTGGTTCTAGAACCAAAAAATTCGAAGACACGTGACATCCGCCAACCCGCAGTGGGCTGCGTGGTGGATTATGGCCCAATTCCTCTCACAGGGAGGAGGTTTGTTTCTGACTGATTATGCTAATATAAGATCTCGCCTGTAATCCCTGAAGGGTAAGACAGACAGAGATGTACCCATAGTACAACCACGTTTCGCCAGTTACGTTTAAGTCCCATGTGAGTTATCACACGGGCGAAGCCACTAGCAAAAACTAGCAATAAATATGTTTTCTTTCAGCACCAAATTAACGAACACATTCTTGCTACAAATGAGTTGGAATGGACTTGCTGACTCTTAACAACACTCACTGTACCTACTTGTCAGAGGGGATCCAACTTTGATACCTTCCAGCCTGGGGCAACGGAGGGCCCGTCCCAGGTTGGGAGTACTCCGGACTGTTACCTCAACCAAGATATAGGTACCTAAGTTTGTGCAAGTACCATCTCAGGATCAGTCAGCGGCTAGTAGTGGTCCCCTTGTAGTAGTCAAGTTTGCTATCAGTCAGTTATGTTTTCAAATTTATAAAAAAAGAAAAGGAACGGGTTTATAGAAATTAGTTAGTAACAACTTGAGTATTTAACTCTACTGTCCTTATACTCAAAACTATTGTTTACCTGGGACATCAATAAAAGGAACTGAAAAAAAGACAATATCAACATAGTTAAGTTGGTATTGGAATGATTTTGATTTCTCTTATCATTATTATCCACAAATACATTTGTATTTATAGATAATACTAGGTTCACAGGTCAAATAGATAGATATCACTGACAGTGTTACTTTTAAAGATAAAATTATTTCGTGGGCTTTTACATATTTTAAGAAATTTTCAATTTCATTATAAAAATCAATAATACTGTAGGTACAAAGTGTATTTGTAAGAAAACGTGCCATTCATGGGGGATCTTTAGTTCTTGTTTCGAACAAGTTGAATTATATACAACGTTCAGATTTAGTTAATCTTTCTATTGAGCGCACTATTGAGTTGTATTGTGTTGAACTGGAGCGATACGCAATAACTCGCAAAACGGATCAAGGCCACACAAACGTGTATCAAAGGTGCAACCGCGCATGCGCGAACTATGACCTCGGTTTAAAGGTCAACACGTAGCACGAAACGTCACAGGCATATCGAAAGCTACACTAGATGTCGCTGCATCCACCCTCAAGGGGTGAGAAACCTCATTGTAGAGGCAACTAGATGGCACTTTGCATTTAGCACCGATTTCTGAATCGCGGTGTTAAGATTTTCCGCGAGTGCATGACCCTCCGCGAACAATCTGTATCGGGCAGAACCTTCAAGGGTTCTCGTAAGCTATTTCTCAATTCGGAGCGCTTACTATGTGAGTAATGTATTACTAACGTATTTGCCACGATGATGAATTGAAGTGAAGCCTTCATGGCATGGGCGTGAGACTGGCGATAGTAGCATTAAGCTTTGTAGCATATGTTATCAGCCTTCAATGATCGTTCAGCGTTCAAAAAGTTCGTTGTTGTGATGTTGTTCGCTACGCTTCTATCTGAGTGGCTTTTTTAACCCCTTTTAATACTTTTAAATATTAAAATTATGGCACACATTTCATTTAATTTAATGTTGTGGATCTCGGAATGGAAATTACTTTGCATACCTACTATTGTATAGAATCAATTATATCTAACTGAACTGACAGCTGTGCTGTTGGGGAGTTTGTTGCGCCACTTCTTCTTCCCAAATAAAGCGAAAGTGCTGAAGGGCGTGTTGCTAGGACTACCTAACTATGTACTTTTGACGTTCGAAAAGTACTGATTCTCAGCCCAGAAGGACATGAATTCAAAGCATGATTTTAGACCGCATAAGCATACAAATTTTTCGTCGGTTATGCAATAAACAGCAGTTTTTTTTAAATCATTTCAACGTAGGAGGGTTCAAAATCATGTACTACTGAATGCATCGTAGCAGATTGTGCTTTGACGTCCCAGCCACCCTGTATTTTGTTGTGTAAAGTATACAATGTATGAACAAATAAATCTTTATTTAATAGCTGTCGAAACGAATGTCGGGACCTAAAAACACCCGTGGGAACCTAGGATTATGGTCTTATATGAGTTGCCCTAAAGGTGTGGTGAGTTTTTTATAGTATTTCTGTACACATTATTGCACATGTAATGTGTTTATGTGTACGGAAAGATTAAAGTTTAGATATTAGATTTACTTAAGAAGAATGCGTGCAGTCAAATTAAAATTTTCCTACAGCTTACGAAGACTCACTAGGATTCTTTGTCACGAAAGAGTAATTCAATGTGATTAAATTAACTACTAAAAAATTGGAAAAAACATAAGACCATTTGAATTTTTCGGCCTACCTTATCCCATCCACCTTAATGTTAATATTTCTTTAAATATAAGGAAAATAACCACAAGGAACATTACTAATTGTTTTCTCAAACATGTCAACTAGCTTACTTACCTACCCCTAGATTATAGTTAAGTAATGATTAGCATCTATTTCACCATACATTTTTGATGTTTAAATATTCCTTAACTTTAAGCAATCTTTATAAATAAGGGGACGAGTATTTAAATAACTATGATACTTAATATACGTCCAGAGAACCCTAAGGATCACAGACCCTCTCTAACATAGTATTTGTGTACAGTGTTACAGATATATCTGCTGCTCCTAGGAGCGGACTAGTCCGCAGCGAGTTACGCAAGGAGAGGTACCAGGAGGGGAGATCCGGCTACATCAACCATATAGCTGAAGTCTTTGTAGTACCACCACTGACGCGGCAATGGATGACCTTTTTTCTGTAGAATGAATGAATGAATGAAATGCACCGATCCAAGCGTGGCTTGACCAGACTCGATTAATCGAATGAACCCCAAGATTTGCACTAGCCCCTAGGCCTCGGGTTTCATGGTGCTAGGTGGACTTTAATTTTGTAGAGTTAATAAAAATCAAGTTAATAAAATTATTTTATTGACAAACTTATGACATTATTACGGACTGACAATATTTATGAAGCTACTGAATTTTGATGCTTACAAGACATTTTATTTTCATGGTGTTTGACGACATTATTTCAAATGCTCTGTAGCTACTTATTGACTCATATGTTTAGTGTTAAAATAAATTTAGCGTTAATAAAATTTTAATGACTAGACTTTTTCGCAAGTTGTAATCTCCTTATCATAACTGTATTTGTTGATCAACCTCTTTATGAAACGTATCAGCAATATTTCAAGACCTGTAAAGGCAGAAAGAAAAACATGATAATTATAGGAATACCAATCAAACACATACTCTCATTACTTTTATGCTACTGCTATTATTACTTATTATACTTACATCTCATTGTTTTAAATGTCAGGTCATCGTTTTAAACGACCTTTTTTAAGGATGTTAGCATGGTAAGGGATAAAAAAGTGTCTGTAAATGTAAACAAACTCCCACATATTTATAAACGTTGCTTAAAGTAAAACAATGATTAGTGTCCGTTTAACCATATTTTTTTTACGTTTAAACGTCTCTTAACTTGAAGCAACGTTTCTAAATAAGAGGACGTTTATCTAAAGCAAAAAAATCAAATAACAATGATCACATGAAAATTCTATTGATTACGATATCATCTTTGACTATAAAAGATTTACTAGATTGTTGCAGCGTATTTTCAGAAAAACTTGAAACTGCAAATCTTGTTACAAATGATGTTTTCAATGAAAAAACTTGTTTTGCAGTCTGATAAAAATAGGGTAAGTACTTACAAATATCCAAAATGGCAGCAACGCCAAATACAAGAGCGTCATTTTTAATAGCCGTAAATTCACAGATATGATAAGTTATGTAGATCTCCCCGATGTAGCCTCCATCGTCATAGTCCAGCACAAAACACAGTGTCACCGCTATGATGTAGACAATAAGCGTCAGTATGCAGTAGCGGTAGTAAACTCGGTAGAGACTGGCACTTTTCTGAAAAATAAGGTTTATTGGTTAAGAATTGAAAAAAAAAACCGGACATGTGAATGAATGACATGTGAATGAATTTAAAAAATACCGCCCACCCGTACAAATTTGTAGGTACATATTATAAAAAATTTGGACCACTGGTTCTTGCATTTGTAAATAAATGATTATGATTTATGATTATGATTATGATTTATTTACGACGAATTACGCAAAAATTAAGTTGAATCTTATTACTCAAACATAACCATAACGCAGTATAATTCAAAGCGTTATGTCATTCGATCAAGTTTATGTCAAGTTGTGGACTAAATAGACTGGGTTCAATTGGGTTCCTCCAACACTTCAACTACAACTAGCTTCAACTTTCCAACTGGTCTACTTTTTGACAATTCAAAAGTGCCTGTAAATGGTTTAATTGAAACAAAAGTTTTGAGTTTGACTTGTAACGTGTTTTTTTTAATGAATTAACAAAACGTCCGTATTCTCCAAAAGAGCCCACTCCTTTGGAGAAAACAGAGATTACTGAGGTGCATATCACAACCACATTTCCAGCAATGTTTAAATTCCATGTAAAAGGAGTACCTAAGATAAGAACCGGTTGCCACTAACTGGGCTTAAATCCAGATTCCGAGTTGGTACTAAAAACATTCGTAACGGAAAAACACAATAATTTTTGGCTCAACCTAAGGTCCAAAACCAGGAATAGACCTTAAAAAATATGTTATATGATAAGTAATTACCTTGATCCCAGCGCAGATGAACGTCACAATCATTCCAAATTCCACTAGTTGTAAAACTATGGTAACTACTGCAAAAATCAAAACATTGCGAGCTGTTGTATAATAGTACGGTGATTCCTCCTGGTACCAGTATGTTATACATTGCCAAGTCATTATCATTAATAAACCCGTCCATAGTACTGATACAGCCTGTAAATAAAAATAAAACATTATAATTTCTGGGGCTAGAAAGAGGAATGGAGTGACGAGCTAGACTCCTACCTAAAGGATTGGACTCAAATAGCAAAGGAGAGAAGAAAATGAAAGACGGAAGGAACGCCTTTGGCCTGCTGTGAGAAACAGCTGGCTCAAAATAATAATTTGTTTCCTGGCATGTTCTTCTTTTTGCTTTTTTGTATGGTACTCAGGACTTCGGAACTTTGATTTGACTATATTAGCTAGAGGAAGCCTCGAAACGAGGTACAATTCAGACTAAATTGTGTACTGTCTACGTTATTACTACCACTTCTGAGTTTGTTTCGGTCAGAACAGACAGATAGGAAACACCGACCTTATCTAGTTGAAACATTGAAGTTTGATTATACAAACCTACTTATAGAAATAAAAGTAATTTATCAGTTAACTTACCAATCGCAGAGATGCCCAAATTAATAACCCGCGCCTTACATATTCATCTCTACGTTGCTGGGTATCCTTATCACTGGACTGGCTTGGTTTGAGTTTTTCACAAATAGCCATCAGAGGCCCCAATTTTGAAGTATACATTGTCCAAGTCAATTTTTCAAAAACACTTTTTAGATCGAAACCACCAATATTTTATTGGTAGGTAATGCCTGAAAAGAAATCCTCAATTCGTTATTCAGCAAATAGTGAAACGGATTCATTTACTAGTGACCGACCCCTTCTTCTCCATGGATTTTACAACTTGACAAAACATGGAGAATGCTTTAAAGTAAGTATAATATTAATGTACGAGGATTAAAAATACGGCTTCAGGAATAAACTTTCTAAATTATGGTGAAAACTGATCAAAATCCTAAATTATAATACATATATCGATTAATTTATTTTCAACACCTGGGCAACTGGCTTCTAACTGAGCAAATGTTGTGAATGTGGGGTCAGTCAAGTTATATTAAACACATCATCGACACAATCTTTATAAGTTGCCAAGAAGAGATTACCAATTGCGATAAGACCACTCTTTCAAACAATATTTTCACTATAAAACCGAATTATGTACCTGAACTCTGAAGCAAATCCGGAAGTTTGGCTTCTCCCTCGAAAGCACTAGTCACTTTATATTCTATATTTTATTTACGTCTGCTCCTCTCGCAGTACTTATCAACACTGTTTAATTAATCTGTTTGGTACTCTTCATTTATATAATTGTGAATTTCGTAGTAATAACTGATAATTTTAATGAGCGTGTTAATAAGCTTATTTGTAAACAACAAAACCCATTTCTGGAAATGAATATTTTGTAAATGTTGGGTTTTTAACGCCCTCGAGGTTGTTTATTTGTTATTTCCCACTTTTATAAACTAAATGGGGGAAGCTGGAGAGCACGGACTTACCAAGAGAACTCATCAGCATACTTCGGTACTGGTACGAGCACCAGGTCAATAGTGTCCGATGGGCGGTGGCTATTTCCGACCCTTATATTAGCGAATGAGGCGTTAGGCAAGACGATCTGACCTCGCCTACATTCTCACCGAGGACCTTAAAGATCATGCTGACATGGAGCGGGAGCGGAGGGCACTGTCGGTGTGAGCCAACATGATAGCCCGCAGGTTTGCGCGTTGTCCTGTTGGCGTGAAGGTTACGCTTTTTAAAGCGTACTGTACGTACGTGTACACCTGTACACGTGCAGCCTGAGGGTTGATTGTATTGAAAGGGCATAGTGTGCCCTCCGTGTCCAGTACAACAATGCGTTCCGGGCGGTGTTGGGGCTGCCCCGTTTCTGTAGCGCATCAGGGATGTTCGCGATGGCACGCACTGATTGTTTCCACGCTGTTATGCGTAAGCGGTGTGCGTCCCTGGTGCGCCGGGTGCGGGACAGCCCCAATGCCATCCTAGTAATGATCGCTGACAGATTGGACTGCCCTTATATCCAGCATGGATGTGGCAGGCATGTTGCTGTTCCAATGCCGGTTAGTAAATTTGAATTATTTTGTTCGAAAAAAAAGGTTTTTAATCTATTTTTATTTATTTTTTATTTTTGATGATCAGTAATGTGATTTAATTTAAGAATAAATTTAATTTATTTAGTTAATGCTTTTTATGTAAGTTTAGTTTGTTATTGTAATTATGTTCCTAATAATGAGTCTATTGTTACTTGATAATGAATAAATAATAATAATTAGTAGCTTTCGCGAGGGGCTTCGCCCGCGTGGAGGTCGGGAAATTAGATATCCCATGGGAACGTACTATCGGGATAAAAAGTACCTACCTTATGTATTATTCCAGGTTACAAACTATCTGTGTGCCAAATTTCATCCAAATACGTTCAGCCGTTTTTGCGTGATTGAGTAACAAACATCCAAACATCTAAAATTTCACATTTATAATATTAGTAGGATATTAAGTAGTAGGATTTCCATATTTTTGTTGAAATGGACCGTGAAGAACTATCTACTGAAAAAATGTTACAAAAATCGTTTTATAGAATCAAGTCTAACCGACTAAACAGACAGCTGTGCTGCTAGGGAGTTTGTTCCGCTACTTCTTCTTCCCAGCTAAAGCACTAGGAAGCGGTGACGGGTGGGCATTTTTGGGGGGAATGTCTTATGTATTTTGACTTTTGAAAAGTGTTGATTCTCAGCCTAATTTGAATAAATTACTTTTGATTTGATTGGTTTCGATCCTGTTACTTTACAAGACAGACTTTTGACTGAAATATAGATTCAGTAAAATATGTTTAGGTCGGTACTGAAAATATGTAGTTGAGTATTCACAACTATTTTCCGTGATATTCAACTGCGAGCTCATGGCTGGCTATTATGTAGAACTTCATACTGCTCTCAGGATGTGGGTTAGGCAAGAAGATCAAGATGACGCAGCAAATGTCCCAATATACAGATCGGTTTGTTTAGGGTAAAACCAGGATAGTTGCCCCAGGGGTATAAGTTCCCCGATTGTAGGTAATTACTTTAGTTTCGCGGATGAATCACATGCTATTTTATTAACCTATCGAAAGACTCTCTAACTATCACTAAGTTGACCGTGTCGCATGTCTCTGTGCGATTGCGTGGGAAGACAAAATGCGATCAAAGATTTTGCGGTATAGATGTCCTGTTTCTTGGCGGGGCATCTATCCTAAACGTAATTTATATGGATTAGGCAACTATCCCCCATGCGGGATAGATGTTCCAAAATATACAGGTACGCAAAAATCGTTAATACTCTGGAAATATTTAAGATAATGTTTGTTATTTTTTATGAATTTGTTGTTAAGAAACCAAAGTATCGGCCAGTTTTACAAATAAAGTATTTTGCTTTTTATATTGAGAGATATAAAGTGATTTGCAAAAGTGTGGCAACTATCTGGCTTTTACCCTATGCCTTTAACTAATAAAATTAATGTTAGCACAAATAGTGACTACTATTTAATTTATGTTACTATCGCCATTGTTACTGTATTTAAAAAGCAAGCTATTTAAAGGGTACATTCTGAATTGCGCTGTAATCAATTTGAGCGTGCTTACACCCCTGTTCAGTACGTCGAAACATGCGCCACCTTGCGATAACGCCGACCATTGATAGAGCTCACGCAAACTTCATCCAAATCTGTTCAGCCGTTTTTGCGTGATTGAGTAACAAATGAGTAGGATATCACAGTGAGCAGTTGTGCTGTTTTGTTTGTTTCGTGCTTGTGCTCATAGTTACAGTCGCCATCTAACCAAAGCAGAAGAAGAAATTTGTGGTACAAACTGTTGATAGCTCTCCACTGTCCTAATCATGATATCACTGCTTCGCAGGAGGTGGCGGCTACCCATGCACTCTCGCTCCGTACCATGGCCTGGACCAGGGCCGGACGCGAGAGATCGCCGCCGCCGATCTCCTCCACGAGGACACGGCGGTGCTCAGCCCAAGCCGGGCAGACCTCCACCGTATGCTCCACCGTGGCCTCAGGGCGATCTTCGCAGTGAAAACACCCGGGCGTTTCCTCCCGCTTTATCCGAAACAGGAACCCGGGGGGTTCCTGTTTCAACAACCTGCGTCAGGCGGAAAGTGGGTACACTGTGGCGTCTCTCAAGCCACTCCTCAAAGAAGGGACTTACCGCCGCAATCGTGGCGTGCCCAATGTGAGCATAGTTTGAAATGTACACAACGAGACAAATTTCACAGTAAACAGTAAAAAACATACAATTATTTTTTAACGTGTTTCGAAACAATATTTTGAGCACAATTATGACTGTGCTAAATAGTGTATCTAATTCTAAACTTTAATACGTGTGTGGCAATCGTATTGCTATCAGCTATAAGTAAGAGTTACACTTCTGGCTATTCGACCCCAACCTCACCTCTAATACGCGTAAGAGGAGACAGGTAAAATACCTTCCACCTTTGTCCCCAAAAACATTATAATGCTGTTAACAAGGTTGACTAAATTTCTTTACAAATTGATAATCTAGTTTCTAAACATTTTCAAAATGTTGCCAGGGACTATTGTTTTTATCGATAATACTATACAATGCTCACGCACCCTTTATTGGTAAAAGGAGTGACGTAACTCTTTTCCATGTCTAATACAATGTTTAAGCATACAGTTTTTAATCAAGTGTTTTAAACACGTGTTTTTCTGAATCGGATTTACCGGTTCTAAGCGTTGAAATTGGTGTGCTTTTCGTAGTATCGTTTTTAAATACGGGTGTAACTTTGTGTTTACCTAAGTATCTTCCCCCAGTTATATTCAATAACAAAAACAACCGATAATAAATTAGCAGAAATCACAGTGGGCCTATCCGCTGTAAACATAATTATTATCTTTTCTCATAACGGAACTAAAATGCGTCATTTGTCAATATCAGAAAACCCTAATGTCTGCTGTTAGGCTGACAGCCAGTTGCATAAAGACATACATAAGCATTACCTATGTACGTATTTTTCTGTTCCTTTCTTCTTGTCTGTTTATATGTGTGTGCTTAAATGGTTAAATAAATAAATACATTAATGCCACATTACGTAATGATCTATAACGCTAATGATTTCATTAATTTAATGATGTTGCACGATTCAAGTTTAAGGTGCTAATGGTGCTGCTTTGTGTAACAAAAACTGTGACTGATTGCGTCGTTTGACACTTCTTTATTTAACCTAGCTTTTGCCAGCGGCTTCGCCCGCGTGGGCGCCGGAAATTATCCCACGTGATCGTACTTCCGGGATAAAAAGTACCCTATATGTTAATCCATTTTATGAACTATCTGTGTGCCAAATTTCATCCAAATCGGTTCAGCCGTTTTTGCGTGATTGAGTAATAAACATCCAAATATCTAAATATCCAAACATCTAAACATACAAACTAACACATTTATTTATAATGTTAGTAGGATTAGAGAACCATTAAAATCGAGTCTAATATTGCTTTCTGTAACAAGTTAAAGGTTGAAGTTCGTTTCTGCAGCTGGCTGTGAGTCTTCTATGCAGTACTAAAAAGACAGAACCACTTTTAAAATGGGACTGAAAAACAAAAGAAAATAATGTTTCTGTTTTCATTTGTTTTGACACTTCAATGCCATAGACGAATCCAAAAACAGATGAACAGGATCAGTTTTCAACGACATAAATGAACAAAGTAGACACATCGTATGCTACGCGTTTCTTGGTATATGTGGTACGACACAAGCGGGTCGTGAAGTGACCACAAAACTGCGCACTGCGATCCTGCGGCCTCTGGCTACCGTCGACTGTAACCGTCGTTACTCTGAACCATTTCATGAAACTGTTTCAAGAATTGATTTACGTCTTGGAACCTTCGCGTTTTTTATTCTAGCTAGATGTGCTTTTGTTAATATTTCTGTATTGTTATCCATAACATTAATTTTGTCAGTTCATGACCCACTGAATAATAAGAGTCTGAAACGTCAGAACTTTAGTAAAAAAGGACGTATGTAGCAAGATCTTGCATAATAACAAGTACTCCTGGACACGGCTCGCATTGTTAGGAGGTTCCTCTTTCTGGAGCCCTGACCGAAAGCCTGCCTCGGCTTATAGTGCCTCGTGGTCCAGTCCATTTTATAACAGTCCCCGTCCATCTATTATCTTTAAGCCTAGCCACGTGACCTGCCCAGTTCCATTTTCTCTGAAGTGAGAAAATGGAAATGGGCAGAAGAGTTTCTCTCAACTATTGACGCTTGCTTACTGCGTCCAATTTCAGACAATTCGAGGTTCAAGTAGTCGCTCCAATTTCTTAGTTGAGATTAAATTCAAAACATTTGAAGATAGGCATGAAAACAGAGAAAAGGCATAATATGTAAAGGTCATAAAGGAAAGTAGGTAATATATCGGGTATAGGTAAACAAAAAAAAAGTTATGCGCTTCGGTAATCTTCATATTTCCGAATTTGCACGAATGTCGCAATACAGAGTCAAAGTTAATTAGTTTTACCTAGCACGTTTGTATGAAGTTGTTTCTCTGTCAGATTAAGTATTGTACTTCGGTCGCAGATCGTTAACTACCACTCAAAAGTTTTCTCTTTTTTTTTGTAATTGCTCATTGTTTTTATTCTTTAATTTTGTAATCACGGTAACACTAAATATGCAAGTTCTTTTATAGTTGTGTGTGTAATCATAAAGGCGTTAGCGGTAATGGTCAGGAATACAATAAAATAAGAAAACCGTTTAAAGAGTTTATTGTTTATTGATTCAAAATTATTTTATCATTTACCAGAAGTTACAAATCACACTCACACGAGTGTCCAAACCAAATTTATTTAAGGAAAGTACTACGGTACTACGGTGTAATATCAATATGAGTGGGTATAGGTACAAAATACACGTTAGCTACAGGATCAACAAGTTACAGCATCGCAAATTGTGGTCTATTATTTTAGTCTTATAACCCCAGCTCGTCACCTAATTTCTTATATTTCATGTTATATTTTGATGAAAGTTCCCTTGTGTCTTCATTGTCAATATTGTCTGTTTCTAACTGTTGGACACCTGTTTTCTTATATTTCAAGTTACCTTCTGAAACGTTATCCATATTTCCAAGACAGTTTTCTTTAGTTTCCAATGTTTCTTCAATGTTTTTTTCTAACTCTAGCTCTCCGTCACCTGTTATCTTACATTTCATCGTACATTCTGATTCTGCTGCGTTGTTGACGAATCTGAACTGACAATTGTGGCCAAGTTTAATAATCTCACTCCTCACTAGCAGCACAAAGTAGCCTTTAAAAACTGAAAAAAAAAAGAAAAACGCTTAGGTTAGGCCAAGAAGCTTCCCCCCCGGTGGGTTCCCACACCCCCCCGGTGGGTTCCCGCATTGTCGTTGCAGGGGGCTCAGTAGCCGTGGCTTCCGCAACCACGGTGAAGCGGAGAGGAATCCAAGGAGGGGCCACTCGTCAGGGCTTTTCCTGCTAAGCCGACGACGTAGCGGCCAAATGGTTGCGGTGCCGCCGGGCAGCATCGCAACTGAGGCGGGCCGCGATGTCGTATGGGAGGCATCGCGGCTGGGGGTTGCGGGCCGCGGCGCGGCGGGAGAGGAGTGGTGTATGTATAGCACCACTCCTCACCTTGCGTGGCCTGGACGGAGTCGCCATCGTTAGATGGCGGACGCGGTGGGGCTGCAGGGGAGGAGGAGTGTCGGTATTGCGTAGGCCGCTCTCCCTATCCCTTGCGGCTGAAAAGTGGTTGGCGGCGGGGCCACTTTCCCGACCCGCCGCAGGGGGACCAAGGGTGCTATACACGGGGTCGTTTGGCACCCATGCGCTGTTTGGTCCCTGGGGTGGTCACGGTGTGCCGTGTGTTCAGGTGCGCCGGTGATGGGAGTCATTCACGGACAGCCGCGGCGGGTTCGCGGATGGTTTCTTCGTTCCCGTGTTCTCGCCACAAGTGGCACTGGAGGACACCGTGGAGTTTTAGTGGGTTACAGTCCCACATAATTGCGCTATCTCCCTGTGGTAGCGCAGTATGCATGAGCATTTCTCCACGTAAAAACAAAAAAAAAGGCCAAGAAGCTTTTGATAAAAGTGGAGGCCACACTCCAAATAAAAATAATAGTTTAAAAAACTAAAAAACACGCTTTAAAAACCAAACTAAAAAAGGAGAAAATAATTTAATTCAATTAAAAGCGTGGGGTGCTTGACATTAATTGATTATAAAAATACCTCAAAAAGCACCCCACGCTTTTTAATTGAATTAAATTATTTTCTCCTTTTTTAGTTTGGTTTTTAAAGCGTGTTTTTTAGTTTTTTAAACTATTATTTATTTTCTATTTTTTAGTACTGCTAACTACAAAAACGTGTTTTTTTTCTCATTTTTTTTTTATTTATTTGAATTGTCATCGGTCCTCGACAAGTTTGCAAAGTTTCAATGAAATCTGACCGTTTGAAGTGGGTCAAAATCGCGCTCAAAGGAGTCGGTTACATACAAACATACAAACAAACATACAAGTGAAGCTAATATAAAGCGTGTAAAAAAGTGAAAATTACCTATGGGCTACCGTTCTCTTTCTGAATACATACATAAGAGAGAGAAAACACGTATCACTGTCTCGTTCTTATGTATGTGTTTAGAAAGAGAGCGTTAGCCACAGTCGTCTTTACTTAGGTATTTAGAGTTTTGCCTCCACTTTTATCTATAGGCTTCTTGGGTTAGGCTAACTTCTTATTCGTCTAAAGTGAAATATTTTTTTTCAAATCAAAAGTTTTGAATTGACTTTACAAAAGAGTACGATTATTTTTAAAGTAAATGTGAGTAAAACGAGCACTTACTAAGAAATGTACCGAGTTTTGAAGCGTAAACTAAAATTTTCCATGCCATAGTCGAGACTAGATTCCGCCCATTCATAACAAGCATGACACATTATATGATTACCATGGCGGTGTATATCAATATTTGTAGTAGTAACAGACCCAAGTCGTAGAAATAAAAGGTTTGTATCAGCTTGACGCTTTTCTGAAATAGAAAAGGGAATCTTTTTCATTTTGACTTGCTTCATTAAAAAAAAACCTATTTATTGCTTAATGGTGCATATAAAACACTTTAAACAGAAAAATAAGAATAGCTAGAAGATCTCAAAGGTACTGTTAACTTCATTAGAAACTTCCAGCAGACCAGCAGAAGAAGCATCTTACGTGGAACAGTCCTTTAATATACGTAAATATAATTATTTAAGAATTATAACAACATCCTCACCTTATGTGCTCCAATAATGAATATAATAACGAGTATAAAATCAGTCACAATCATTGTCGATTTGACAATTTGCACATAAATGTTACCTAAAATACGGTCGTCTTCTATCCATGATTTTAAATCCGTTAGTAAAACAATTATGATTAAAAACTGAAAATAATTAAAATAAATTATTATTAAGAAATAAATAAAACTAAATATTGTAAACACTAACCCAAAACTCGTGTTGCTACTTGGAAATTCCTCAAGATTAAACTCGATAATACTTTGCACGACTTGGTGATTGAATCCAGGATTTCTTGCTCAGCAGTCGTGCTTGTGACAGACGAGGCAGTGAAATAGAAGTCCAAATAAATGATTGGCATTCCTTTAACTAAGATCCGCTTTATGACATACTGCTGGGATTCAGGAAACCTCTGTGAGTGAGAGCGTAGTTACCTCTTGGGCCCTGTGACGTTACGGCTATATCACATACCATCGAATGTTTGGATATCCTCCAACTCCTAAGTCGGTGTCACTTTAATTCTGTATAGTTATTCAATCATAACCATTGCTCTATATAAACTTTTCCGCGGCCTTTTAACTTTTATTACAAACAAAAACTAACTTACCAATCTGAAATACCCCCAGAGGAGCAAACTGTATCTTAGCGGAAAACAGCAACAAGCTCTTTTAATTTCCGGCACTTCCGTACGCATTGTGGTGGATATTTAGAATAATACTTGGAATCCTATAAAACACTTTATCTAGAAAACTGCACTCTATTGGTAAGGCTGGTAGACTGGTTCCAAAAATACCATTAATAAATTAGAACACGCTTAGTTTTATAAACTAGGAAACTGTTTAACTATAGCGTTTAAGCTCGCACCAAAGATTATTTTGTAAGTGTTGGTGAGCTTTTTTGAACGTGCGTAACTATTAATTATTTACAAAAACATGACACATCTACTTATGTTGCGCATTAGAAAATGTATGATGTATTGTGAGATAGTCACACGACCCTTATAAGTATACACTCATAGCCAATAGGCTGTTAGGTGAGAAGGTCAGTAAGTATGACGAATTATAAGATAAGCATTCGGGCTTCCCGATTTTGTATCTTTCTTTTTGTTTCATTTCTCACGGCGGAGGTACTTCTCCGCACAAGCTACTTCTTTTTTTGACAAAATAGTAGTAGCTCGTCCAGGGAAGTAAATACTACTCTGTCAAGAAAGTACCAGGAAAGGATCAATAATACACAAAATGTTAGTTATTCATCCAAATTTATTTTATCGCCCTCAAAGTATGCTCCTTCAGAAACGATACACTTACGCCAACGAATAATCCAATCCTCAAAAAAATTTTAAACGCTTTTTCCGGAATTGAGTTCAGTTCTCTCCGCGAATTCTCCTTTATGTCTTCTACCGAATGAAAACGGGTGCCACGAAGTGGTAATTTGAGTTTAGGAAATATAAAGATTTCTTGTAGCGACAACGATTAAGGCCCAATTGCCCAATCTCAAATATACACCCTGTATTGGTCGTGATTGGCTGCTAAATTCCATAAAGGAATAGCGTAATGATAAATCATTTAAAAGGTTAAATCTGCAATATTCTAACCTTTTGACTAAGCTTTTTTTGCAATATCTGGTGAACTATGGAAGAATACGAATAAAATGCAAGATTTCTCATCGCTCACAGCAAATTGTGTGACAATTTATAGCCTTCAGATTGACCAGACTTACAAATATGGAAAATCAATATATTATTTGAACAAAATCCATCCGGTAGTTTTTGTGTGAAGCTGGAACTTACAATCAGACAAACAGACTAAAATTATAAAAAAATATATTTTCGGCATCAGAATCGTTCCCAAAACTCGCAAAAGTAACAAACAAAATATATTTCAATATTTTGACTTACTTTATACCTATATATTTAACAATATAACTAATAAGAGTAGTTTACTAAACATCCATCTATAAAAAATATTACACAACCTTAACACCAACTTAATATCACAGTGTTGGATTATTTCCCTTCGCTATATTGATCAACTCTTGTCATTTATACAATTTAGGCACATATCGTTCATACGTTTATTCTGGTCCTTCTTCTCTGTTAATTTCTTCGCATTTCAAGGTACATTCCGATTCAGCCGCATTGTTCACGAATCTGAACTCACAGTGGCTCCTTAGCTTGATGATCTCGCTCCTCACGAGAAGCAAAACGTAGATTTGAACCACTGAAAATAAAAAAAAAGTTTTTGTTAGGACCAGCCTTACTTTACTCAATAATGATATTACCACTGGGTCTCTCTCTCCATGGTAGCTTGCAGTTCCGGAAGAGGTTGGCACAGGCACTGGGCACAAGCGAGACTACTGATGCAAAAGTGAATGACACTTCTCGAGCAATCATACCTAGGTACGCGAAGCAGTCCTGATCTATACGACAATCTGGGGTCTCGGTCAAACCGGTTGCGAATGTAAATTTACAATGTAATATTTTTATAACATTGATTTACATGCTGTGATTACTCTCAGACACTGAATTATTACTACTAATTTTTTTAGGGAAATTGAATACTTTGTAGTAATATGTGAGCACCCTGTCTCTATAACACTTAATTAATTTATCTGTCATTGCTTGATTTCTTATTATTTTTGTGGTATAATATTTTTATTCTAGGTGTACCTATCGTTTTCGAATATAAATATACAATTAATGTGTTCAATATATTGTAAAACATTTTAAAAGGGTAAATGGTGTGGTGTAGTTTATTTCCCGTTCTTCACCATACGAATCTCTCTTCAAGAAGGGCACCAACAATTTGGTTGAGATTGCACAGGAACTCGTTTTTGGATATATTTCTGTGCTAATCAAAGCTCAATCATGTACGACTGATAAGGCAGGGTAATGTAGGCAAAACAAATTAAAGGCCGCTCACTTGTCATCTGAGTTCATGTAGGTATTTTGCAGAAATTAGATCATGACAAAAAACCTTATCTATATCATCAAAAAACAAAAATGTGGGATAAAAGATTGTTGTAGTAAGTAACAAAGACCAATATTTCTTAATAATTATGTTAGTAGCCTTATTCTTCACAATAAACCTAGAACTGCAATAATCTGTGAATCCATGCTATAAGGTCAGAACCGAGGTAGAAAGCTTGCAGCAGCGGTTTATACCGCAGTATAATGTTGGGTCTGACTCGCACCCAGTTAGAAATCTTACTTCAATAAGTAACTAATATATTTTCACTTACAGATTTGAGCCAACAAAGTAGCTGTGTCTACGACGATGATCCAGATGTGGAACACGAGGTCGATCTCCCCGATGTTGAACAGTAGCAGGGTGTTTATGGCCGAAGCAATGCTCATCAGAGCAGTCAGGATAACCAGAATGAAGCTGTAGATGTAGTACACTCGCAACACCTTCAGGTTTTTCTGAAAATTGTACGAGTTAAATATTATTAATAAATTCAAGATGATTCCGAAATTGCGGTTTTAGTCCTAGCAAGGTAGAGATCTACTAATACAAAACTGCACGCCCCTTCACTAAAATTTCTATACAAGTATTTGAAATGTGTATGCAACAAGCAGTGGAGTAGTGGAGTGGGCGTGCAGTTTTAAATTAGGTGATCTCTACCAATGTGTCTATGTATATTCTATGAGTAAGTTAATTGTTGGGGATGGTAGGGTCTTTTAAGATAAATTTCCTGTAGTTTTTGGCGTTGTTGATTTGATGTTGTATTATATAGAAAGGCTTTATTATTATTATTATTAGGTACTGCAGTTTTCTATGAAACAGCAGATTTTTTTGTGCATAACCTAGGCAAAATTCTAGAATGATATGCTGAATACATGGTTACAGTTTGCGCACTGGTTTGTTTGGCTGGTTTGGCATTGGTCATTATTTCCTCTAATTGTGATAATAATTATAATGTGTTCTGATAAACTCTTTTTCTTACACTGCTACAAAGATCTTTTGGCCACGAGCAAAAAGATCATTGTACAGCTATAGGTAATACTTAGCACCATAGTCACGCACGGGTACTTTTTTACCATGATTTTAAGGTGCGAGATAGGCGGATGATCAAATTGCGGCGACATTCAAGCCGTGCTATCAAAGCTATCGGTGCCATGATATCGTCGTATAGAGATTGATTTTCTATTGAATGTGATGGCACGGTGAGACTAGCCGCGATTCTCTCGCCCGTTATAGCTCTAATGCCAATGCTTAATTAATTGTTTATCAATATACTGCTCAAGCCCTTTTAAGAAAACTTACCATATGACCACCAACGATGAAAATAGTATTTAAAACAAGATCTGTCATTGTTAACAGAATCAAGAAGCCTAATATTGCTGTGTATACTATATTTGAAGGGTCATTCCATTTTGATAATATCCTGATGAAAGATATGACCATTCCGGTGATGAATAACATGGATGATGCCTGCAAAGACAAAAAACAATATTTTAAAAGATCAGTATAAGATAAACTGCTACAAGGTCTGTTTTCGCTTGAATTACTGCTGGTAAGCAGTGCCCCATTGCACTGTGGGTAAATAGTTGTGCAATTAATTGTGAATATTTTTTTTTTATGACGGCCTTCGTTTCAAATTTAGCTACGTGCCAAAAGAACCTAGTGGCGTTATATGTTGATTACCCACTAATACTTCACTTTACAATGATAAGGAAATAACAAAGATTATTATAGGTAAGCTTAAACTGTAACATTGGCATTATATGACGTATATGTTCTACTAAGTAATATTAAAGCGGAGATTTCTTGAAAACGATCAAAAAGGTGTTTTTTATAAAGCAGTGGATCTCTTTAACCATAAATAATTTTTGAAGCAAAAAAATTATATAATATTTTCAAGTCTTTTTTACATACAGTGATGGAACTCAAAACATAATTCATCATACTTTAATGCATCAAAAAAATCATCAAAATCACCTCATCAAAAAGCATCATAGTCATCTTTAAAAGCAGTTTATCCCTTCAATAACAATTTTATCATGACGCACATATCGATCAGAAAACAATATCTGACTTGATCTCTCAGGAGTTTATATTTAGAATGTCCAGCTTTTGATTAATACAACATGAAACTAGCAACCCTCCTTTTGGACGCGTCACCATTGTTTACAATTTTGCACTTCTTCCGTGCTTCGGAATAAATTCTACATTTCTGGATATGGTTTATCGTTCTGTCTGAGAATCTTACATGCCGGACGTGGTATTGGTATCAGTAATTGAGTAACGAGGTCAAATTACAAAGTTGTGTTAGTGTGATTTTACTTACTGTGAGTGCCGTATGTTCTTATTTGATAAAAGATCATGCCCGTTTGTATGTACTTTTGTTTGAATATGGAAATTATTAAAATTCAGGATTAACTGGTACTTACCAATCTGATATATCCCCATGTTAATAAACCATATCGGAGTGGCAAGCAGAAACAACATCGTTTACACACTGGCAGCTCCGTACGCATTTTGTTTTCTTTGTATTCAAACTGGTGATATTTCCCTTTCACAAATACATCAACTTATTTTTTTACAACTTTTGGAACTGGTTAATTACGATTCGTGAACCATTGGCATGTATTAATTCATTTAAAACACAGCTGCTGGGGTTAACCGTTGCCTATTAACGACTGATGGTGTTATTATAATAATTATTGCTTATATACGGATAAGTACGTTTAGAAGATAAGCGCCCGCCAGGGTTTCTTCAGTCGTTTAGAATAACAAAAACAAGTGGCTTTCCAGGTTATTTACGATTTCCAGACTTTGTTAAAAATTCTTAATTCAGAAGAAGAATAGCTGGTCTAAGAATTGAAAACAAGATGAAAGATTTGGTAACCATTACTATTTATATCATAAATGTTTAGAGTAAAATTTCTATAGAGCTAAATAAACTAGAATAACTGTACCCGAAGTCACTCACGTAGACATACTAAAGAAGCATACGAAGTAACAGAACATACCACGAATAAAAAAAAACACAAATTGAATAAGTGTCTCTTGAGTCATCATAACTCATAAGCGCACTAACGGTTAGACAGAGACGATGCGTTTTACAATACATAATAACTGTCAGGACGATTAGGTATATACTACTGCTGCAAGAGAGCAGTTTAATGGGACTGGTATCTTCTGTTTTCTTTAAACACGAAAAAATTCAGTATCATATTTGCATTTATATTGCATTATTGTTAAAGACTCATTAGATTTTATTGAACGAATAGACATCGTAAATCATTCAAAGGAGTATGTTATAGAATTTAGTGCTATTGATGTTCCCAAACTAAACTGTACTTTTATAGGACTTTATAGAGCAGATCGTCATATTGATATATTTCTTCAACAATTGGGTAAAGTTTTACATAAATTAAATGTTAATAAATCACATAAACACCTAATAATAGGAGGAGACTTTAACATAAACGTGTATAATAAAAATAAACAGACTCTGGAGTTCTTGAACTTTATGAAAACATATAACCTGCAACAAATAATCCGCGAACCAACACGAGTGACCAAGACGACATCCACTTGCATTGACCTACTTTTTACAAACTACCCACCGCTCATCAACAAAGCAACTGTCAAAGATTATGGACTATCTGACCATAAGGCAATAAATGTTCAGTTAAATGTAGACTGTTCATCAAATAACAATAGTAAAACTTGGTATACCGAAAAAAGATTATTTACGAAAAATAACATCGAATGTTTTAAAAATTCACTAAAATCAGAAAATTGGGAAACTATACTAAATAAAAATAATAGTGTACACACAAATTACGAAGCCTTCATTACAAAAATAAAAAACTACCTCAATAAATATATTCCATTGAAAAAAATAAGAATAAAATGCCAACCAAAAAAAGGATGGCTTACTAAAGGTCTCAGAAAATCATGCAAACATAAAAGAGTGTTAAGAACAATTTTCAATGAAACCAAAAGTTGTGTGATAAAAAAACACTATAAATTATTTAGTAAAATATTAAAATTGACTATTATAAAATCAAAAAAACTAACGAATATTAAACAAATGCAAAAATCTGACAATAAGGTAAAGACAATGTGGAATATAATTAACACAAAAACAGGGAAGACGAAAATAAATAATCGTGAAAATATATCACTAAAGACAAACAATGAAGAAGTAAAATGCCCGTTAAATGTATCCAACAGATTCAACGAATTCTTTGCGACGGTAGGACAAAATCAAACAAATGACTCGACCAATAACATTGGAAAACCCGTGGTCAACCCCTCTACTTGTTCAATGTATGTACGCCCAGTAGACCAAAAAGAAATTGTTAATATAATAAGATCAACTAAAAATAAACATAGCTGCGGTATCGATGACATTCCACCAATTTTATTAAAACAATGCGCAATAGAACTTTCCATTCCTCTAATGTTTTTAATCAATCAAAGCTTCCAAGACGGCCAATTTCCAGACGCACTTAAAGTAGCTTTAGTAAAACCAGTACATAAAAAAGGTGACAAGCATATCCCAAGCAATTATAGACCCATAGCACTGCTACCAACCTTTTCAAAAATATTTGAAAAAGCTATGTACAATCAGCTATATATGTTCTTAGAAAAGTTTAATATTCTTGACGACGCACAAAATGGATTCAGAAAATGTAGATCAACAACATTAGCAGTTTATAAATATGTTCAACAAGCGCTACAACATATAAACGACAAACAATACGTAATTGGGCTACTACTAGACATGACAAAAGCATACGACAAGGTCCGTTATGACATCTTACTCACTAAACTATATGGTTGTGGCGTACGAGGACCAGCTTATTCGTGGTTCAAATCATATTTACATAATAGGACACAAATAGTACAAATTGAAAATTACGACCATGCTAAAAATCAGATCAAAACCATTAGGTCACAAGAAAAACCAATAACTTGTTCAATCCCACAAGGGAGTGTGTTAGGATGCCCACTATTTTTAATCTATATTAATGACCTTCCCAAAATATTAGATAAAGATAACGCTTTACCAGTATTATTTGCAGACGATATTTCAATATTAATCAAGTGTGGAAATGTAAATAACCCTAGTCTGCAAATACAAGATACCCTCCAAACTGTAGATACTTGGCTCCAGATCCACAACTTAGAAATTAATATCAATAAAACTAAAATAATACAATTTAGATCATACAAAAAACCACCTCTAAATGTAAAAACAACATTCAAAAACACGCAAATAGAAGAAGTTAATACGTTTAGCCTACTTGGCATAAATATTGACACACACATTAACTGGAAGTCACACATAGACCACATAAAAACAAAACTCTCCAGATTCTCCTACGCTCTTTTTCAAATTAAACAAAGCACTAACACACAAACAGCTATGGCTGCTTACTACGCATACGCATACTCATGGTTGCGATATGGCGTCATGCTATGGGGAAATAGTGTTAATGTAGATGAACTATTCATAATGCAAAAGAAATTAGTAAGAATTCTAGCCCAAATAGATAATACGGAGAGCTGCAAACCTTTGTTTATAAAATATGAGATTCTAACTCTGCCGTCAATATACATACTTGACATTTGCGTATTTGTTTTTAAAAATATCGACAAGTTCACAAAAGTAGAAGATACGCACAACGTCAACACTCGCCATAAAAAGAGGTTATGCGCTCCATCCTCAAGAATAAAAATGTTAAGTGATAGCCCATATTATATGGCAATAAAAATATATAATAAGTTGCCAAACATGTTTAAAACTGAAAAATCAGTAACAATATTCCAAAAAAGGCTAAAACTATACCTAATTCAAAAATGTTTCTACTCAGTGAAAGAATTTCTAGAATTTAGCTTAAAATAACGTTTTTCTCTAATGTACAAAAGTGGCGATCTGTCCTATGCAAACCATAAGATTTAGTCTATCCTATCCTATTTAACTTCATAACTATGATACTTTAATTATAATTTATACTACCTGAAAAGAATGACTTGAATATTGCTGAATAATTGTATTAAATTCATTATTATTGACATTAATCTGGTCTTAGCTATAATCTATAATTTGTAAGAAAATAATAATATAATAATAATCTTTAATGCATGCTAATTTAGGATGAATTGCAATGCTTGTAAAAGGCTGCTAAGTCATAAGCACTAACACCCGATAACACCAACACTGTACACTTAGTTCGCAATAAACTTTGACTTTGACTTTGACTATTTTTGAAAATATCTTTATTAGCAAATTTTAGTTATTTGAAATCGTATCACAATAAATTACACTTTGACTAATTCTTCCATACTAATTTTTTAACCGTGAACTGTTCCATGTGTCTTTCTTTCAATATGTCATTGTGTCTACATATTCGGTTGTTTCATTTATGCCAACTCTTTTTCTATCTCCATTGTCAATAATATTTCTATTAGCAGTAATATTTTCATCGGCTATAGCGTATGTTTTGGTTATCTTATCTTTATATACATCTCTATCGCCTGTAATATTGCCAACGGCTATAACATCTCCATTATCAATATTATCCTCTTCACATTTCATTTGACAAGCTGATTCGGCTGCGTGGTTTACGAACCTGAACCCGCAGTCCTTTGTTAGTTTTATAAACTCACTTCTTACCAATAGAAGAACGTATGCTTGAATCACTGAAAATAATAATAAAGATTAATTCCTTCTTTTCAGAATCAGAAGGCTTTGATTTTTTATTCAATACTTCGTAAAATAATCATAAATATTATTTTTCAAAATAATGCTACGTTTCGGTTACTTATACAGGGTGATTGGAAGATGGGTGCAAAGCTTTAAGGCGAAGATAGTACAGACAATTTAGAACCATTTAAGCCATGGTTGTCTTAGACGAAGTCTTACCAAATATTTTTAACAAAATTTTTAAGTTTTTTTTTCGGAAATTCTCAAAATTTAATGTAAACTGCATAATTATGGCCAAATTGAATGATAAATGAATTCATTTTTTATTTATTTAATTAAAGTAATGTGTAAGCAATCAAGCAAAACATGTTTTAGGCTTCTGTGTCATTAGACATTTTTTTTACAGACATTTAAAGCTCAGAAAAAAGAAAAAAATTGTACAATACGTCTTTAAAACCTTATTAAAAAAAAAAAAATTGGTAAGACTTCGTCTAAGACAACCATGACTTAAATGGTTCTAAATTGTCTATACTATCTTCACCTTAAAGCTTTGCACCCATCTTCCAATCACCCTGTATAATAATTATTATTTTTGGGTGGGAAATCATCAAATAACTTCTCCCGCTCTGGGTGGAGCAGGAGGGCGTGTCAAACTTTTACTGACTAAAACCTACCCGTGTTCCCTCAGTTACCCACCCTCACCTACGGTAGCCGGGATTCAGTCTGGGATTCCCGACGTTCAGGGCGTCTCCTGCGGCGACTAAGGTCGTGAGGGCGCATATACTGCCTCTCCCTCACGTGCGCCGCCTCCCTCTTCGCGAGCATTACTGCTTCGCAAAAGGAAGTGACGGCTACCCATGCACTCTCGCTCCGTACCATGGCCTGAACCAGGGCCGGATGCGAGAGATCACCGCCGCTGATCACCGCCATGAGGACACGGCGGTGCTCCGCCCAAGCCGGATAGACCTCCACCGTACACACATCAACAAAAGATTGCGATCACTTTGAAAAATCGAAATCTTTTTTGTTACGGTATGTTATATTATGATTTCTTCTTCTTTTTAGATTCTTTATTTAAAATATAGATTTAGAACATAAAACAGTTCAATTGTTTTTCCATATAAAAAGCTCATTCAGAAATCTGATTTAGTCAATTTTAACGGATTTAAAATACTTTTTCGCGGAAAGTTGTGATTGAAAAAATGCCAAGAGGATTATCAGAAGTTTTACGAACAAGAACTTACGTAACTTTGAGGAAAGAAGGATACACCACGAGAGAAATAGCACGCAGAGTTGCTATATCCCAATCCTGTGTCGTGACCACGATGCCGAGGTACCACGGGATGGGTAATTTTGCTGACCGACCCCGCAGTGGTCGCCCAACTGTTTTGACTGCTGCCCACAAGCGCTATATTACATTGCTGGCAGCCCGTGACCCAACAACGTTACTAAAATAAAAGCAGAAGTTCGGGCCGCCTCTGGGATTGAAGTTAGCACTCAGACCATTCGGAATTGCTTGCACCAGGCTGTATTACGAGCGCGGAGGTCTTGGTGAGCTCCTCTGAATTCCCGGCAACGACAACGACGGAGATTGCAGTGGGCTAGGCTTCGGCAAAATGAAGAAGAAAATATTTGGCAAAACTGTCTCTTCGTTGACGAATCGCGACTCAGTACTCATCCAGATAACCGACGAGTCCGTGTCTGGAGAACACCACGAGACCGTGAAAAGTAAAGAACTGCCACTGGAACAGCTGAACTGTTCCAGTGGCAGTTCTTTACAGTGGCAGTTCAAGGCGGGAAATCGATGTCCTTTTTGGGTGGTATTATGATTGGAGCTAGAACGCCTTTGATCCTGTATCGTGGCTTCATGACAGCAGACATGTATAGAGCAGTTGCTATTGATGTAATTGTCAGACCATTCCGAGTAAACCATGGGCACCAACTTTTACTAGTTGATGATAATGCGCCCGCCCATCGAGCTCAACGAGTCAATGCTGCTCTCTGAGAATACGATATCACAAGGTTAGACTGGCCTGCCGCCTAGAAATGCTGGATAGCTTGATTCTCAGCATGCCCAGGAAGATCACCGCATGTGTTCGAGCCAGGGGAGGAGTTCTATTATATTGAATATAAACCTTTTATTAATAAATTGTTGTTAAAGTTTGGTTAAACAGTCTTTTTCTTTCTATCAAATTTCTGTTACAATTACATTATGATTAATTACACAATTCTTTTTTATTAAAAATGAAAAAAAAATGTTTAATTTTTTAATTTCAAACAGGGTATTTCTATTTAAAGAAAACACACAACAAAGATTTTTCCTTGATAAAGTTCAATTTAAAAAATTGTATCAGCTTATGCTAGTGATCAAAAACTTTTTTTGATGTGTGTATGCTCCACCGTGTCCTCAGGACGATCTTCGCAGTGGAAACACCCGGGCGTTTCCTCCCGCCATCTTCTATGCCTCTACGCATCTGATGACACTAGAACTTCACTAGAAGAAGAACTGAAGAATTGGGCCATGAAAATGTACGAAGGAATTTGTTATCATGCTCATAGCATTAAACCTAAGTACAAGATTAGTATTAAGTTCATTACCGCCTACTTACTTATTGTCTATAAGACCATTGTGATAAGTGATCGTTTCTCATTCCTTCTGTCTCTTATGGTAGGTAGTAGGTATACGTATACTGTAGAAGTCTGTTTCAACCTTGAACCTAAGTAGCTACCTAGCTACTACGGTTGAATCGACACAAGTTAAAACAATAGCGTGCAAAATGTTCAGGACTTTTTAAAAACGAATGATTTCATTTTGAAAATTTTGTCACTGACGTTATCTACATATTTTTAGGGTTTGAGTATAGCTTAGCTAAATGAGTTTATTGTTAGTGGGTCGAAGTATCTACGCCCATCTGAGACTAAGCACTAAAATAAAGATTATTTACCGATTTGAGCCAGAAAAGTGACTACGTCAATCAGAATGATCCAGATGTGGACGACATCCGTCGGGTATAGTGTCATCACATGCACAGCGTACGCGGATAGACAGATACCCATGATTATTGTCAGGATCCAGAGAATGAAGCTGTAGATACAATACGCTTTCAACATCTTCTGATGTTTCTGGAAAATAACAAAATATGCGGAATGGATCGGATTTCGGATTAGCATTCGTTTTCTTAAAGGCTATAATAATAAAAGTAGATCGTCAACGTCACGTTAGTGATGAAGTATGAGCACAATCAAGCCTGTAATGTTCACATTGCTGCGACAACGCCGTGCTCTCTGCGAGTGGGCCGTTACTCGCCACGTGGGCCCAGAGCAGTTTGGTGGCCGTCGCCTCATGTCTCCAAATTTTTGGTTCTAGGAGATACCAGTTTTCTCACAATATTTTTCTTCACTGTTTTGACAGCATTAGTGGTGGTGGTGGTGATTTTGATTGAATGCCATTGTTGTTTTTAGTCGGACAGTCACAGCCGTTAAAATTACCAAGTAACTTGCTGTGGAGGTCAGATAGGCAGTCCCTTTATGCGAAATACTGGTATTCAGCTGCATCCGTTTAGACTGGAAGCTGATCTCTACATAATTGGGAAAAGAATAGGCAGATGATGAATCACAGCCGTGAAAAAGTTTTAAAAAAATAATAAAAAATCGACTTTCGAATTGTATGTATTTTTTTGTATATACCTATTTGTTTTTTTTTTTATAGGTATAATAGAGAACTTTGATATGGCACTCTTACTTATAATTTTAATTATTTTATTAAATTCCTTTTGTCCTCTTTAACGGGTATATGGCCTACGGGGACAACGGAAATTCATGTATTTTTTGTGGGAGGCCTTCCAATGCTACGTTTTCCGGTACGCACGCCGCGAAAATAAATTCGAAAATCGTCAAATAATAATATAAAATTTTTGGCGGCTCAAAATGTTGTCTCAACCAATTTACAACGAAAATACAATCATAATTTTTAACTCACCGTATGTCCTGCATAAACGAACACTACATTTAGTACAATATCCACTCCTGCTACTACAACAAATATTCCAAACAGGACTACATATACTTCGTAACCTCCTTCTTTCTGGGAGTTTGCTAGCATTTCGAACCACGCTTTTGAAACAGATACTAATAGTATGGCACCTATAACCTGAAAAATGTATAAAATAGGGTTTTAAATTTAAAAAAAATTGAACAAAATGTGACTTATTTGAAAATTTACAGTTTCGTGTTTTTTTTTTACTCTTATGTTTTTTTTAGGTCTAAGGTATTTTACAAACATCATCAACATCATATTACTATAATTCTAAATGGCGTTGTACGCTATTTTTGACTACCACATATGACAGTGGAATAAAATTAAACAAACTTAAGACATCTTCCAGAAAAGACATTACGTACAGTTTTATTTGTAGGTAGAGCAGTTTTAGCCTGATTATGTTATAAATCCTTAACATTAGGGGCGATTGCTGTAACATTGTATAATTATCCTTTAACAAGCAGATACTTACCAATCTGATATAACCCCATACGATCAGTCCAGGCCTTAGCGGCAGACACATACAGCATCTTTTAAACTGTGGTATCTCACCACGAATTGTCATCATTTTGTCCATCGATTTTCACAAGTTATAACACTATCAGTTTGTAAATCGTAAAAACACACACAAAAACAATATTAACAAGTTCTGTGAACACAATAAATCAGGTCAAGAAGTTACTTTGATTAAAGTCAGAGGATACGCTACTAACTTTAATACCTAAGTATCTTCCCCCATTAAATATTCAATAACAAAAACAAGCGATAATAAATTAGCAGAAATCACAGTAAATAAATAATATTTTGGACCTAGAAGTTGTAAACATAATTATTTTTATGTCAGATCGGAACTAATATGCTTATTTTGTCAATATCGGAAAACCCTTATATCTGGTGCAAGGCTGAGTATTCTTCACATGTCTAGAAAGACAGAACCGTTATGAAAATCTAACACGAAAACAAAGGAAAAACGTCAATATTTTCACTTGATTTGAAACTTCAATGTTTACATTGCTTCAATTAACAGACGAGAAAGATATTCATCCTCCTTCTACTAACTATGTGTACGAAGTAGGAAGCAGACACAGCTGTACGCCATACGTTACGAGACTTAAAAGGGTAAATGGTAGTGACACAAGCCCGTGGTTAAGTGGCCTGGCCTCAAACCCGCGCACTGCAATCCTGCGACCTGTGGCTACCGTCGAGCGTAATCGTCTCTTAACCATTTCAGGAAACTGTTTGAATTGATTAACGTCTTGGAACTGTGCATTTTTAATTCTAGGAAGAAGTTGCTTTATCAACAGTTCTGTTTTATAGTATTTTTTTTAATATTATCATGACCTAGTACCGTGATGATACTAGTACCGTCGTGTTCCAATTTAAGACTAAAGGATGTAATATAGCGTAGCAAGATCCTGCAGTACTGAACACCACGCTTAAATTTCACCGCAATTCAAGTTTCTACTACATGTTTTCCTGGTTTAGAATAAATTCAAAAGATTTTAAGATATTAATGGAAACAGTTTTGTGGATTTAACAACAGTTTATTAAGTTAACTGTTGTTAAATCCACAAAAGAAACGAAATAAGGTATTGTTGTAGTTTCAATTTTAATTTATAAAAAGGCACTCCAAATAAGGTTCTTCATTATTTTAACATTATTGTTCCAACATTAGTCGGTATTTTTATTTATTATTGCCGTCGTTCCGTGTGTCACCCAATCCTTCCTCACAACTTCCACGTATTACTTCATCAGCGATTTCTTCTTCCGAATGCATCGTACATTCACATTCGGCTGCGTTGTTAATAAACCTGAACTCATAGTTTTTCTTAATTTTAATCATTTGACTTCTTATTAGTAGTAGAATACATGCTTGAATAACTGCAAGAAAAATAACCGTTAGGAGATCACTAACTTTCTTCATGACTTGACTTCATTCAATAACGCTAGTTTAAAAGTAAAATACTTCGCAGTGTGTTGCATACACTATATAAATTACCTATATAAATATAGATTTCGATTAGACCTAGGCTATACCTAGTCGTATACAGACATTTAAGTTAAGCAAAGAACAACAGGCCAATAGCTTGAGCCTAGAACTCAAGTTCATTAATATTAGGAATAACGATAACTTACAGATTTGAACTAGATAAGTGGCCAAGTCAACCAGAAGCACCCAAGTGCGGAATTCATCGATCTCTTGCAAGTTGAACCAGTAAACAGTGTACGAAGACAAGCCGAACCCAATCACTGCCGTCGTTATCCAAAGGACGAAGCTGTACACGTAGTATGCTCTCAATAGCTTCAGGATTTTCTAATAAAGAAAATAAGAAGTAGAAGTATTATTCTGAAAGTGGCACCGGTGTCTAAAAAGTTGCGTTGAAATCGGTAAAAGATGTCAAAGTCAAAAAGTAATTTATTTGCAGTAAATGCGGTACAAAAGATGGTAGGCATAAATGGTTAGTGCAATGACACATTTCGCCATAAGTTGGCATACAAATATTAAATTAAGATGCTAGTGCTAGCATGATAAGAAAATCTCTACACAAATGCTAAAATGCTATTGAAAGCTATTGCTATGCTATGCTATTAAATGCTATTTTTAAGCTTCGAAAACTCAACAGTTAAATAGGTAATTGCTATTACAAGATACAAACATAAAATTTGCTATTAAATAAATTAAGAACATATGAAATAATATAAGACAACATAAAATGTAGTACGTACTAGGTAACACTACATATGGCACTCGTACTGATCACTTTTCGTATTTGATAGATACATTGCTTATTCTTGTTGTTTCATCTGATGTGCAAGTCTTCACTTTGATCCAAGTAAATATAAATTGTATCTTTTTTGAAGAAAATATCATAATTTTTCTTCTTCTTAAAAGGGAAACGCGAAGGTAGGGCGCGAAATTCAAATTTTATTACGTTCTTTGCAATTAGAATTAGCAATACAACCCTGTATTTTTTTTATTTTTTTTGGGTGGGAAATCATCAAATAACTTCTCCCGCTCTGGGTGGAGCAGGAGGGTGTGTCAGACTTTTACTGACTAAAACCCACCCGTGTTCCCCCAGTTGCCTGTGTGCCAGGGGCCGCGGTATCTCTTTCGAACAACCCGCACCCCTGGCAGGCATCGGCCCTTGTGGACCCCACCAGTTGGTGCTGACATCTCTTTGAGGCGCGCGTGGAACACAACGCGCCATCGACCCGGGCTTGGTCCTTACCGGACAACGAGCTACCCATTACTCGTCATCCGCTGTATGTTCATATAGTCCCATTGAATTAGATACTATTTCATGAAACATTCATTTAATGGAATTATATGAACTTGGAGGGCTGTATTGATGATTCTAATTAATAAACACACACAAATGAAGAAATCTTATCCTATCTTATATAATTATAAAATTACATACTTGTTACGGGTCGTGAATCATAGTTTGTTCAACATACAACCAAACTTGAATTTCACAAGCTACCTTAGCGCATCCCCCTTAAATCAATTCATACATATTTATTATTCCCAAAACCAGCAGGCGGTCAGTACTATAAAATAAAAGAAACCTTACTTAACACCCCCTTTGTATACTCACCCTATGTCCACCAATAACAAACACAATGTTCATTATAATATCTCCCAATGTAAAGAGCATTAAAAATGCCAACAATGCTGCATAGATTTTATATCTTATTTCTGGTTCAGATTTGGTATAACCCAACATCGTTGAAAAAGATTTTTCGGCACCAACCATCACTAGGGCGGAAATTACCTGAGAAAGTTGAGATATATTGTTAATAACTTCACTTTTTCGGAATAAAAAGTTACCTACCCCATGAAATTGTGCTGATCCAAGTTAAAAAAATTAATCACTAACATTTACAGACCTCTGTCTGAGATGACACCAATTAGAGAGACATATAATTATACTCAATTTTGGAAAAAGAACAGAATGATCAATTATTATGTTCCTACGCATGGGTCTTCTCATGTAGGTATGTATGTACATACTCACCAATCGGAGATATCCCCACGCGATCAAACCATATCGTAACGGTAGACATAAACAACATCTCGTGCACACCGGTAGCTCTAACCGCATTTTGCTGGATTACTCACTTTTCTAATAACCCCTAAACTATTTAATTCACACTTTTGAAATATAAGAAACGCAGATTCTCAGATGGCACTTGGGCTGTAGAAAAATCTGCAAACACACTCACTGGTTTTTGACACATAAACACAACAGGCAGCCAATCTGTATCTTTTTTTCGTAACTTGTAACTTGTTTATGGTATATTATTGAAAATAGTAGCAGAAAGACTTGTGAGCGCGCTCGCGGAGTGGCACAAGACGGTGGCTAAGTGGTGGGTCCGTGGAATCACGCGCCCGCGCATTTTAAAGCGGCTATAATAGGGCTACACTAGCTCGTCCTGCCATAACATAGAAGACCAGCGGCACCGGGTCACACTTTAGAGACTATAGTAACTGCGATAATATCAGAAGGTTGAAGAAAACGCTTGTTGATATAAGAATGTGAATGAGCATATATTTGATTGAATAACATGACTTATATACTATTTACAATAAAAGGACCTAACCAATAAAAACATCTACATTAAATTAAATAGAAATCTTGCAAAAATATAACCAATAATATTAGCGCATTTTTAACCAATCACATCACAGCACTATGTTGTCGAATGAATTCCGCACGGTGGCGCCTGTGTTTTCGGCGCGAGTGCGCCGAGCGCGCGGGTAAGGCATAAGTATGGGTGCCAGGCAATCCGTGCTTCCATTTCGACTCAGCCACCGTCGTGTGAACGGGTGAGTAGTAAATTTGACGGGCGCGGCGATAGAAGATGAGGACGCCGCGAACTGAAGCTGGACAACCCTGGTGTTCCTGAAGAACAAGATGACGGCGTGTGGGCTCTGCAGTCCTGATACTCTTGTTTCTTTATGAGATGTTATTTAAAACGTGGTGTCAGTTCTTCTCAGGACTGCTTGCTTCATTGTTTCTTTATTGGATGTCAAAAACGTGGTTGTGTGCTGTGATGAATGGTGGCTACAGGCTACAGTACTCCCTCTCAAGCGAAGCGTACCGGCAGCTAGATAACGCGGCCCGAGCGAGTTGTATTCTTGATAGCGGGCTGTGACGTCACGCTGACCGTAGGTACTGGAGCTTGTTGCTTGGTTGGTGTGGTACTGGCCTTGGTTTGCTTGGTTGTGGTAATCTTGGTTGGTGGTAAGGTTTCGGTATGCTCAGCTATGACGTATGCAGGCTTCAGACGATCGATTGAAATGTTAGCTTGCCGATCCGGTAGCTGTATAGTAAACACCTTATTTCTTCGGCTTATAACATATAAGGGGGCCTTCGTACGGACCTTGTAGTGGTTTCTTTACTGCATGGGTTCTGATAAACACGTGACTGCATTTGAGTAAATCTTCATGCACGAACACACGCTTATTGTTGCTATGATGTTCGGTGACGACTTGCGGTTTGTTTACTTGAATGATGTCACGCAGTTTTTCGACGTACGTGAAATCCATTGTAGGTGTGTAGGTAGTTGTAAAAAAATCTCCAGGAAGTCGTAAGTTGTAACCGTAGGTAAGTTCGGCGGCGCTCACACCGGTGTCGGTGCGCAGTGCGGCTCGTAAACCAAGTAACACTGTAGCTCGTTGATCCATGTACTTGCATCGGATAGTTTCGCGCGTAATGATGTTTTAGACCTTGTCCAGAAGAAGCGAATTCGTCGCGAAACGTTTCGCGCGAATTCATTCGCGCGCTATTGAGATACTAGGCACGAATACATCGCGTCCACAAGCATCGCGCGAATTCAAAATACGCGCGTAAATCGCGTGCATAACGCCAGACCCTCGACTCGCGCGTGATTCGCCCTTTCTGGACAAGCCCTTAAGCGAACGATGCCACCGTTCGACCATGCCGTTGCTTTGAGGATGATACGGAGTGGTGCGATTTTTCTTTATTCCCATTTGTTTCATTTAGTTTTGGAACAGCTGACTCTTTCTTGCAATAATAATAATTGTTCGATATTGCTGTCCTTTTCTTGCGCGCTGGCCATGTCCTTGAAGTTTATCGTAGATGGGCACGAGATTGTTTCTATGCGGCTGAGTGTGTCGACGACGATGTTTTGTTTACCGCTCACGTGACGTATGTCCGTTGTAAATTCGCTGATAAACAAAAGTTGCCTCGTTAGCCTCGGTGTTTCTGTGTTCGATTGCGCTTTTGTCATTACGAATGTTAATGGCTTGTGATCCGTAAATATAATTAGGTGACGTCCTTCAAATGTCTTGCGGAAATGTTTGACTGCCATGTAGATTGCGAGTAGCTCTCGGTCGTAGGTAGAATATTTCTTTTGCGCGTGGTTGAATTTCTTGGAATAATATCCAAGTGGTTGCCATGTTTCATTGATGTATTGTTTTAGGACGGCGCCAGCTGAGTTGTCGGATGCGTCGCAGAACAAAGCAAGTGTTGCATGATGTGATGGGTGAGCGAGTAAAGCTGCTTCAATGATGCTGGCTTTACATTGCTGGAATGCCTGGAATGCTTGATCTGCTTCATTGGTCCACGTGATCTGAGTTTTGTCTCGCTTCTTTACGTTATGTAAGTATGAATTGAGTGGTGCTTGCAGTACTGCGGCGTTAGGTATGTGATCGCGGTAGAAATTGATCATTCCAAGAAATCTTCGTAATTCTTCGATTGTAGTCGGCTGGGGATAATTGGTGATTGCTTGGATTTTATGTTGCGGTGGTTTGATACCTTCTTTTGCTACGGTGTAACCTAGGAACTGGACTTCTGGTTTGCCTAGGTTGCAATCGGCGGGGTTGATGGTGATGCCTTTGTCTTCTAATCTCTGCAGTACGATTTGGAGGTGTTCTCTGTGTTTGTCTTCGTTTTTTGATGCCACTAACAAATCGTCGATAAATGGGAAGACAAAGTCTAATCCTCGTAGGACTTCATGGATATAGCATTGAAAGGTTTGTCCCGCGTTCTTCAGACCAGGGCACATACGTGGGAATTCAAATAATCCCATCGAAGTGATGATTGCCGTCTTCTTGATATCTTCTTCTCTCACGCTCAGTTGTTGGTACGCGCGGTTGAGATCTATTGTTGAGAAGATTGTTTTTCCGGATAGGTGGTGGGTGAAGTCTTTGACGCGTGGGACAGGATAGCGATCTGGTATGGTGATAGCATTAAGTCGGCGATAGTCACCACAAACTCTAATATCGCCATTCTTCTTAGGAACGATGTGTAGTGGTGATGACCATGGGCTTTTGCTAGGTCTGCATAATCCTTGTTCGATCATGTTCTCAAATTCTTTCTTCACTGTTTCGAAGCGATGCGGTGGAATTGGTCGGGCTCGGCTGTGTATCGGTGGTCCGGTTGTTTCGATATAATGTTGCACTGGAATATCGGAGTTTAATCGCATCGATGTTAATCTTGTAATGCCGGGCTATTGGGCTAATATGTCGTGGTATGATTGCGACATATCGATACTGCGTACGGTGGGCACGTTGGAGAGTATCCAAGTAATGGGGCGTTGACTTTTAAGCTCGTCACACTGTCGATAAATTTTCGGTTTTTTAAGTCGACGATTAGTTGGTGATGCTTGAGAAAATCGGCTCCAAGTATGGGTTTTGTGACGTCAGCTATGAAGAATTTCCACACGTATGGTCGGCGTAAATTGAGATCGAGTGTTAATGTTTTCTCGCCAAACGTAGCTATAGGTGTGTTGTTCGCTGCGTATAGCTGGAATGATAATGGATTCGGTATTTGTCCCTTTCTTCTCGGTAGCACGGATATGTTTGCTCCAGTGTCGACTAAAAATGATAGTTTCGAGTTTTTGTCTGATATGTATAGGCGGTGGGACTTTTCTTGAACGCCGGTGTCCGCCATTGCCAACGTTCCGTCTAGTTTTCCGAGCTTTGTTTCTTCAATGAGCAAGGCGATGTACAGCGTCTAGCTTGTTCTTTGAAACGACGGTGATAATAACAGAATGGTGATGGCAAAGCTTCTCGACTGCGTGGTCGTGATGTACTACGGTTGCGTGATGAGTAACGACTGCGGCGATAGTTGTTATCGTTGTTGTAACGTCTTGTTTTCAGCTCTGCTATTTCTAGTGATAATTTCCTTATTTCGCTTATAAGGTACTGCGTATCTGCTTGCGGTACGGATGGTGCTGATGGTGCTGGTGCATGCACGGCTGCGACTTCTGTTGCTAGTGTCTGCTCCATTATTTTATCAGCGAGTAGCGCGAGTTCATCAAGTTTTGTCTTGGTGCTGAAAGTTTCGCTGACTGCGAGGACTGAGCGGACGTGTGACGGGAGTTGGTTAGTCCACATAAGCCTCAGGGTGGATTCTGGTATTTTATCGGTTGCAAGGTTTTGCATGCGGCGGAGTAGTTGCGTCGGCTTTTGATCTCCGAGTTCCATCTCTGACAGCAGTTTTTGGAACTGGCGACTGTCTGAATCCTCGTAGGCAGATATGAGCCGTTCTTTGATGGCCTTGTATTGGTCCGTCTCTGGTGGGTTGTACAGTAGGTCCATGATCTGCTCGATGTCTTGTCGCTCTAGCGGTGCAATGACCATCTGTGCAAGCTGGCTTTTCAACCTTTCTTGAGGTCGTTGGTTGCTGCTTCGAAGCTGATGAATCAGAGGGTCTATCCCGCCAGAAAGGTGGAATGCGCATCGTGAGTGATATGCCGGCTGCTTCCGCCTTCGGAACTGGATGCGATGTTGAGCTGGTTTGTTCATCCGTTTGGCAGGGATTGGACATCTTGATTCGGCGATACGTACTCGGCTGAGCTTCGGTAATCGTAGATTTCTTCACTGTGTTTACGAACGGGGTCACCACTTTAGAGACTATAGTAACTGCGATAATATCAGAAGGTTGAAGAAAACGCTTGTTGATATAACAATGTGAATAAGCAAATATTAGATTATTTTTTTTGTTGTTTGTTGGGCATCTCGCAGTTGGCCTTGAGAAGCCGTGACTGCTCAACCGGGCTTTCCTGGGGCTGCCATTAAGAACTTACTCTTAACGCCTCCAGCCAGGGCTTACAAACTAAAAAACTTTTTTCCAAAAAAAAACAACCGACTTCCAAAAAAACACTACAAAGTGAAAAATAACTTTAATTTCGGAAGTCGGTGTCTTTGGAGCTGTATTTGAATTTTTTGTCACCGCCTTCCGAAATTAAAGTTATTTTTCACTTTGTAGTGTTTTTTTGGAAGTCGGTTGTTTTTTTTTGGAAAAAAGTTTTTATTTTTCACTTTTTAGTGGTTCACATGTGCTTACACCTTCACAGCATACTGGCATGATGTTATGTTATGAACTGGTGTAAGCAATAGACAGAGATGAGATTTCAGCAATCCCAGTCCATTTGCTATCATTTATTGAGGAGTTCCGTTGCATATCTCCGAAGTTCTTCATCAGATCTTCACCAAATTGAAATGGAACCACTCTGAGAAAGTACTCTTCCAAAAAATACCTAAATCGCTTTGTGTGCCTATAAAATTTGAAGAGTTCTCTCCATTTCTCCAGGATCCCATCATCAGATCCTGACTTGATGATCATGGGACCACCTGGGAAGTATACCCTTTCAAACAAAAAAAACAAAATTCAAATCGGTCCAGCCATCTTCGAGTAATCGGGGAACATACATAAAAAAAAAAAAAAAAAAAAAAAAAAAAAAAAAAAAAAAAAAAAAAAAAAGGTTCCGACGAATTGATAACCTCCTCCTTTTTGAAGTCGGTTAAAAATAAATTACAAACTAAGCGACTGCACGCTGAGGGCACCCCCTGTGGGGTACGGACCTCGGCTCAGGGCGTCACTGATAGGGGGACAGCTATCATTGGGGACAGGCTGGATCAAAATATTGGCATTATTATTGATCGGGGAATTTAAAGCTACTGGCTCAGCTGCGGCGCGGGCTGGCGCTTCAACGAGCAAGGGTCGGTCGGGGGTCTCGACGTTAGGCGCCGTTACAAGGGGTTTTCGCGGGGCGCGAGGACCTCGGCGGCGAGGTCGGAATGACGATTTTGTGCGGTGTGTGCGAACTGTACTGGTGGCCCTATTGCTTTCCTGAAGGATGGTAATGGGGACGTCTGGGTCGGAGAGGACATGTCGCGGCCGTCGGACAGTGCTAATCCTACCGGGGACATAAGTGGCGGCCTTCACAATCAAGGGATTGCGGTGAATTTCGGCTTTATCGAAGAAACGCTTCGAGTTGCGTTTCAAGAACTGACTGACCGTGGGGATTTTCAGATCGAGATGGAGGATCTCGTTCCGAACGAACCAAGGGGCGCCTGTGGCTTGCCGGAGGAATCGGTTCTGTAGGGTCTGCATCCTATGGATGAATCGGGGGTTCGCGTGTGCAAAGATTGCACCCGCATACGTCATGATGGGCCTTATGCACGCCGTGTAAATCCGCAACTTGCACTTTAGTGACAACTTGCTACGTGCGTTCAGAGCGGAATGTAACCTGCCGAGAGCGAAGGCGGCGCGTGAGCGCGCCTTCTTAATATATATTTGATTGAATAACATGACTTATATACTATTTACAATAAAAGGACCTAACCAATAAAAACATCTACATTAAATTAAATAGAAATCTTGCAAAAATATAACCAATAATATTAGCGCATTTTTAACCAATCACATCACAGCACAATGTTGTCGAATGAATTCCGCACGGTGGCGCCTGTGTTTTCGGCGCGAGTGCGCCGAGCGCGCGGCTAAGGCATAAGTATGGGTGCCAGGCAATCCGTGCTTCCATTTCGGCTCAGCCACCGTCGTGTGAACGGGTGAGTAGTAAACTTGACGGGCGCGGCGATAGAAGATGAGGACGCCGCGAACTGAAGCTGGACAACCCTGGTGTTCCTGAAGAACAAGATGACGGCGTGTAGGCTCTGCAGTCCTGATACTCTTGTTTCTTTATGAGATGTTATTTAAAACGTGGTGTCAGTTCTTCTCAGGACTGCTTGCTTCATTGTTTCTTTATTGGATGTCAAAAACGTGGTTGTGTGCTGTGATGAATGGTGGCTACAACACAAAGTAAACAACAAGTTTGACAGACATACGTCATCATCTATTCCAATTCTGGAAAATTACATTATAAGTTACAAGATATTTTGAAGTTTTGGACTTCCAACCTCCATTTCTTCATTCAGTAATCGTGGACTTTCACCTAATCGTGGTGTTTCTGGAGAGTTGGTCATAATATCCTGAAGCACGTGCTTGTATGTTTCTAAATAAACCAGACAGTGCACATGGACAGCTTAACTGTAAGATGACGCGTCTATTAATCCAGTTAATATGGATGATAGTCATGTCCGTTTTTTTGAGAAGCGAGCTAAGATCGCGCGGGCGGGTGATGCGTCACCAACTACGAGAATTGTGCCCGATGTGGTGACACTCGCTGTTAGAGATTCAGAAGAACCTGTGACATTTTTTTTGCATTTCCTAATGTCAGTGCTATAACTGGTTTCATTTAACTCTACCCTTTCGCGTAAACTCCGTGGATATAGGTAATACCTAATATTACTCCATAAATTGCAATGTTTATAGACTGGTTCGCCAAATCTGGCAATAACGGTAAAATTCAAAGAAGCTTATTTTTAGCAGTACACCATTTTTTTTTATTTAACTAAACAGACAGCTGTGCTGCTGGGGAGTTGGTTGCGCCACTTCTTCTTCCCAGCAAAAGCACTAGGAAGTGGTGAAGGGTGGGCGTTTTGGGGGACTGTCTTATGTATTTTGACGTTCGAAAAGTGCTGATTCTCAGCCTATGAATAAATGAATTGATTTTTATACGTGAGAAGGTATAGATAATAGGTCTTTACCTATGAAATTGCCGTTTTGTATGAAAAAATTTAAACGAATTTTTTTCATGTATTTTTTATTTGTATTAATCGAAGTAATCACCCATGCAATCAATGCATCTTTGCCATCGCAGTGGCAGTTTATTGATGCCCTTCTTAAAGAAATCAGCTGGACGGGAGGCAACAAATTCTTCAAAGGCATTTTGTACTGCCTCTCGGGTATTGAATTTTTTTCCCGCCAAGAAGTTATCCAAATTCTGGAAAAAGTAGTAGTCTGTAGGCGCAAGGTCTGGTGAGTAGGGCGGATGACGCTGACCTTCCAACCCCAGTTCTTGCAACTTGGAGACCGTCTGCTGTGCAGTATGAGGTCGCGCGTTGTCGTGCAGGAGCAGCGGAGACGAGCGATTGACCAATACTGGTTGGAGATGTGCCAGCTTCTCCATCATTGTGTTCAGTTCTTCACAGTACACATCTGCAGTAATGCTCACCCCGTTTGGTAAGAAGCTGTGATGAATCACACCGGCGCTAGACCACCAAACAGTGACCATCACTTTTCTAGGGGTAAGTTTTCGTTTAGGGCATTGTTTAGGTGCTGAACCAGGATCCAACCAACTTGCTGAGCGCTTGCGGTTATCAAACAGAATCCATTTTTCATCGCAGGTAACAATGCGGTTCAAAATTCCTTCATTTGTGTGTCTGTTGAGCAGTGCAAGGCACGTCTCGACGCGTACTTCGCGCTGACGATCATTGAGTTCGTGGGGCACCCATTTGTCAAGCTTTTTTACCTTGCCAATTTGACGCAAATGGACCAATATTGTTTTGACGCTAACGTCGAAAGCTGCTGCTAATTCAGCCGTAGATTGTGTATCATCAGCTTCCACAATCGCCTTTAATTCGTCATTGTCGACCAAAGTCTTCGGACGACCGCGAGGTTCATTTTTCAGGTCGAAATTTCCAGAACGGATGCGAGCAAACCAATAACAGGTGGTGCGTTGGTTTGTAGTGTTAGCTCCGTAAACGTCGTTGATGTTGCGTGCCGCTTGTGCCGCGTTGCTGCCACGACGGTACTCATATTCCATAATTACTCGAATTTTTAACGTATCCATGATGACGAAAAAGATTGAAATGCGATGAAAATGTAACACTAATCAATAAACAAATGACTACTTTTGGAAAAAAAAATCCATGTTTTTAAAATAAAATTAATTTGAAATTAGAATTCTTACCCAAACAAAAATTATTTTGATTTGAAATGGCCAGTACTGCAAAACGGCAATTTCATAGGTAAAGACCTATCTACGTAATTCTCTGTTAGAGTACAAAATATTTTATTTCACCATTTTGATGGTAAATCTGTTCCCCCCCCTCCCTCCCCCGTTGCATACACATTTTCAATGCTTGCATATAAATTTTAGTAGAAGGGCGTGCAGTTTTATATTAGATGATCTCTACTTTCGCCTTTATTACTGATCCCAGTATTAAGACCGATAGGAATGAATGTCAAACAGTAAGCGCTCCTATCAGTTAACAGGACACCACATTGCTATGAATAGCCGCTGGTATGTAGTGTGTAGGATTGGAAGAAGGAAACACTTATTTAAAGGTTCGGATAGAAACGAGTACTTGCGTTGATTGTGTGAGTACCTACTGTGAATAAAACTGGCAATCGTCGTGGACATATCTACTTAGTGCGTTAAGAGACTTAGGTATGCTCGTTTTTACTAACACTAGGTGACACCTGAATGTATTTCTATCTCATCCTATATTAAATGCGAAAGAGAGTTAGTTTGTTTCTTGGGCTTTTACGCTAAATCGGTAGAACAGATTTAGATGAAATTTAGCACATGCGTAGACCATGATTTGGGTTAGAACATTTTTTTTATCCCGATATTCTCACGAGATTAAGACTTCTGCGGGTGGAAAAGTGCGGGGCGCACGGGAGGTCAACGACCGCTTGTAGTATTCTTACTTCAAATACGACTTTAGAAAAACAGTTTTCCTTAAGTTTTATCATGTTAAGATATCGATACCGGTCGCGTCTGCGGAGTTTAGCTAGCCACTTTAATTTAACCCTGTATAAAAGCGCACTTTTGTATTTTAAACGCTCGGTTCAGCGCCGAGATCTGAAAAGTGCTATTATATTTAAGCATTTAGGTGACCGCGACGTCACCTATGTGACGTCAACTATGACGTCACGTGGGAAATCATCAAATAACTTCCCCCGCTCTGGGTGGAGCAGGGGGGCGTGTTAGACTTTTTTACTAACTAAAACCCACCCGTGTTCCCTCAGTTGCCTGTATGGCAGGGCGACGGTATCTCTTTCGAACAACCCGCACCCCTGGCAGATCATCGCACTCTTTTAGAGAAAGATAAATAAAAACAAATCAGTGCCCATGAAAAAAAAACAGTAGGTTTGCAATGTAGACCATCGAATTGTTTTATATTTGAAATTGTGATATTTTCCCGTACATATAGCAACAGTCTAATTAGGAAACGTCAGTGTTTCAGTAATCGCATTTTACACGACCTTTTTAATTAATTATATGCATTATTACCCAACTAGGAGTACTTAATTAACCTACTGTTATGGTACCTAGTTGTTACTAGTCGTTTTCATTATCGTCAGCCTAATAGAACTCACGACGAAAAATAGTATATTTCCACACGGGCAATTTTTTGAGCAATTATTGCTCCATTTGGATCAATCTGTATCAATTAAGTGGAGCAATCTAGAGCGACAATAATAAATTGCGAATATGTTTCGGGAATATTGCTTCTGATTGCTCCATATATTTCATGAGTTGCCGAATATCCATGCAATCGGCTTAATGCCTAGTTTTTTTAAGTTGCTCCATGGATATTATGTGGCCGTATCTCTGGCAACAGGTTGCTGCAATGTTGCCATTGCCCTAAATTGCTGGATGTAATCGTGACGTCATAGTTAACGAGAATAGACCAGGATGGAGCAATTTTAGTTGCTCGTGTAAGCGCCACCTTAAATTCTCATTGTATGAAAAGACTTTTGGCCCCCGACCCGTCGCGTCGCATCCTATCGCTCGCCGCGCAATTTTGGCCCCCAACCCGTCGCGTCGCATCCTATTGCTCACTCGCGCTATTACTCCGTTTCAACTTTGTGTTCTTTACAACTTTTTGTTTTTGCTCGGCTCTAACCCTTAGGTCGTAGCGTGATGATAAATAGCCTATAATTAGCTTTGTTTAAAAAAAACCCCATTTGATGCAAATGAAATAAATGGGATTTTGTTGTTTACAAACAAACTTAACCACACACACATTGAAGCTATTATTATTATTATGTAGTTCACAATAATTATATAAATGAAGAGTGCTAAACGTAATTTGGCAGTGTTGATTAATACTGTGAGAAGAGCAGACACAATATAGGTACATATCAAAGCCACTTTTTAGCTTTCAGCATTGCTTTGGGTACGTTAACTTGCTTTGATTAATAACTGCTGTCCATGGAGCCTTTTAGAATATGAGTAAATAATCATCGTCGTATATCCATAGCAAAGTGGTACCTTTATAAAACTAGTGTTGATAAATCAATAGTAGATAAAATTATTATAATTTGTGTAGCCCTGTGTGACTTCGCTTTTCTGTGACTTAAGTAATCCATTTTTCAACTAAGTCACAGAAAATCGTGACTTAAGTTCGGGTTTAGTCACGCGAGCTATAAAATAGTAGGACACGTGTAACTTAGGGAGTCCAATATTGCATGACGTGAAATTAGCGTGCTAAACGCCATGCCGACCACTTAAGTCACACGTATCGTAATGTAACTACTATCATTTATCTACTTAACCTTTGGTGTAGATATCAACATTAGGCAATGCACCATATTTTTTTAATTTTCATTATTGGGAGCCGTATCTCATATTAGGTAATTGTTACAAACTCGTTGTCAGTGTTTAAAGTAGGTACTTATTCAAAAGTTGCTTATTTTATAGGTAGGTACTAAAGCCATTCTAAGATTCATTTTTTTTTTTCAGGCGTTAATAAATAATTACGAACGAAGCACGAAGCTAGCTTATTTTTGTAAGATTGAACTTTTGCAATGTACTCTCCAAACTTAGGACGCCCACTGGCTACCAGTGAAGTACCCAAAAAATATGTTTTAAGTGAACCTCGTGTTCGGCGCAGCTCATGTCTGAGCTTTCTAAGAGGCTCGTTATTAGGATGGGCATTTCTGCGATTGGTAAGTGTATTAGATACTATCTTTTTACCGGGACCAAAAATGTAGCAAATGTTCGAAGCCTATGTTACTCCTCTTAATATCAGCTATCTGCCACTGTAAGTCCCGTCAAAATTGGTCTAGCCGCTTCAGAGATTAACTGGAACAGAGAAAAAAAATGCTTTTTTATTTCAAATGTACCGTTATTTTGACGTTACAAACAGACACTTCAATTTTATTTGTTTGTAGTATATGTACAGATGTAAAGATTGTACCTATAAACAAGCCTTTTGCCCAATGGGAAATCCCATCAACTAAAATTGCGATTTTCCATATAAAACTTAATTATTTACTTAAGACATAAGAGGACCACTAGGAATAGTACCTACGTGCGCACTTTCGCACTTTTTAGTTAATAGTAATATGCCTAAATTAATAATTTTATCGGGTTCAAATAATGGTTATAGTCTGTCAAAGTTGTGTGTCTGCAAAATCATTAGGTATGAGTCTGACAGTCTTTACAAGGTGGCGGGATATCGATGTCAGAACTGGGCCCCAATTCTGTATAGTTTTAGTGATTCGCCGCGGAATCTTACTACGTTCAAACTACGTCAATACCGAGTTTTGTAAAAACCAATGTAACGGTAAGGAGTCGAAATGTCATATTCTGTATATTCTAAGTGTTGATATTTATTAGCAGATGTCGTGTGTGATCTAAGGAATTGACGTGGTTTCGAAGTAAGGAATAGTTAAATGGCGATAATGAACCTAGGGCCCAGCGCGGTCAAAATGTACTGAACAATAATTTTTAATCATAGCCGACAAAAAAAAATCCTCAAGTTCAGAATCATAAAGTACCAAAGACTAGTTTAATACTCTATGTAATGTACCTAATTAATCCCTGGGAACAGGTTCTAAGTTGAATCGTCGTTATCCTTGCCATCCTATAGACAGGAAAAGTTTTTATTCAGTGCGCAAACTGTAACCATGAATTCAGCATATCATTCTAGACCCCCATTTCATACATTTTGACCGCGTAGGTATTGCACTTTTCTATGAAACAGCAGATTTTTTTTTGTAAAACCGACGAAAAATTTCTTCGCTGGGGGGTCTAGAATGGTATGCTGAACTCATGGTTAAAGTTTGCGCACTGAATAAAAACTTTTCCTGTATAATATTTACAAGCAGTGCTGGAAAAGCTATTTTGAATTGTTGGCCCAGGAAATAAATATGATAGTAATAATATAATCTTGGCTTTAAAATAGGCTGAAAGAAAAGTTGATAAAGTGAAAATGTTTTTTTTTTTAATTTACAGGTAGTGTCAGTACTATGGACCGGTGTAATAATAATAGCAACTGTTGCGCCATTTTTATCACCAGAACACAGAGCACCACCGCCCAGTCGATTGTATTTCGGAGCATTTGCAGTCGTAGTACAACTGGTGGAATTTGGAATGATTGTCACGTTCATCACAGCTGGGGTCCAGGTAAACTATTTAAAAAAAAACTATGTCGTTAGTTAATAGTTCATCATCACCATAATTTCAGCCGAAAGACGTCCACTGCTGGACATAGGCCTTCCCAAGCTCCGCCACTTTGACCAGTTCTGTGCTTCCCGCATCCAGCGGATTCCTACGGCCTTCACAAGGTCATCGGTTCACCTTGTGAGAGGCCTTCCGACATTACGTTTTCCTGTAAGCGGTTGCCACTCCAGAACCTTTCGGCCCCATCGGCCGTCTGTTCTGCGAGCAATGTACCCACTGCCACTTAAGTTTGCCAATTCTTCGGGCTATGTCGGTTACCTTGGTTCTCCTGCGTGTCTCTTGATTCCTGGTTCGATCACGTCCATTGCCTTTTAGCCTTGTAATAAGGCCCGCACAAAGTGTTATTGGGTTCTACATATTTGTTTGTAACTTTCAACAGTCTGGGTTGGTGCGCTTTGTACACTTTTGATGTTAGAACACACCTCAGTTTCCCCTTTTTGGAGACACAGTGTATCAGGCTATGTTATTGTTATGCTAACTCGACTTACACATTACTGAATTAGACTGCAATAATGTAGTGTTTCTGTTGTGCATATCTAAAATAACAATAATTAATAGAACTCACGTTAATTAACGCGTATTATTCTAAGCTTCCTGCCAAGCGTTAATGCGTGCTATTCAATGTGCAAATAAACTATTATATTAATAGACCTTTAAGGCCAGCCTATGGACATACTTACTCATTTATAGTAATGATTTCATCATGTTTTGTAGATTAAAGTGATGGCATGTAAGTGAAAGCGATCAGCACATCTAAACTGTGTTCAGGAGCTGTCAGTGTCAATATTCCATAACAAGAATGACACTCACAACTCTTGCTCGCGGTTTGATTATGTGTTCAGTTTTTTCGGTGAAATCTGCCCTAAGTGTCAAACGCATAATAGTTCTGTATTGTGGTTTTAAAGCTTCGATTCATTCCAGGCTCATATGACTCACTGCATTACAAAGATCTTAGACGATTATAAACGAAGACCAGAAATGTTGTAGTAGTATCTAAAATGTATCCCCTCTAAATATAAACGATTAGCGACTATATAACCATGCATTTTTGACGTTTAAACATTTTTTTTACTTTAATCAACGGTTATAAATAAACTCCTATATTGGTAGGCAAGAAAAGATACATGCTCCATAACCCTTTTCTTGCTTACCAATAAATTTACAAAAAGTTGGAGAAAAAGCCAATCAGAGGGAGGTACCCCAGTAAATTTTTGACCTTGTAGGTATTCTTTACCTTCCTATTTTTGATATGTATGTACACCTACACCTTTTTCTATGGTCTGATTTATACGAAATTGATTGATTGTTCCATTTTTTCTTTCAGAAAAGTGCCAGTCTCTACCGAGTTTACAAAAACTACTGCATACTGACCCTTATTATCTACATCATATCGGTGATATTGTGTTTTAAACTGGACTATGAAAATGGACACTACTTCGGGGATATCTACTTAACATATCAAGCCGAAAATTATGTGTTTCTAGAAAATGACGGTGATGTATTTCTCATTGCTGCCATTTTGGATATTTGTAAGTACTTACTTATTGTGGAACTGGGAAATTGATTAACTGACAAAATGTGATTTTGATATTTTTGACTTGAAGAAACATTTGGCAATCACCTTTTACATAAGATTAATATATTTTTGATAGAAAACAGTTTTTTGTGTGATTGTTAATTCTTTTCAATAGTTCTTTGAATGGTATTCCTCATACGAACACCTTAGAAAAAAGCATTGTTCATAAATTACGTTTGTGTTTTGCCATAATTTATCTCAAAAGTAATAGAAATGTTGTTTTTTCTTTACAGGTATGGAAATATGTTTAATATTTGCAGTAAGGAGTTTGATAAGAGAATACAGTTATAATAAAAATTATGCAGCTGATCAAAATATTTAGTCACTGTTATATATTTAAATAGTTATATTACGAACATGTCCTAAAAAAGACAAGTAAATAGTATATAAAAGTACACATTTTTTATTAATAAGATTGTTTGAAATATTTTCCACATAAAAATACCGACAATTTAGATAAAGAATAAATAACCGATTCACCCACCCGTACGCAAAATACGCGCTATGACGTGGTGTTGTGGACCCCATCCCGTATTACCTATTACCTAAATAAAGAAAAACAAGAAAGAAAGAAAAAAGAGAAGAAGAAGAGTCAATAGCTACCGAGCTTGCAGCATATTTGGTCAACCACCTCAACAAGAAATGAAAATCGAATATTTGCAATATGTTATTAAAATTAGACGTTGCCGTGTCGTGTAGCTTTATAAATATTATATTGTACTATAATAATGTCCTAGATTTATCAATAAAAAGTAACCAATAATAACTTTGTTTATTAATTCACACTTTAATACTAGTAAATTATGATGATAATTGATTCACTTTATTTTTACACTCGAATTTATTTAAACCAAAAATACTGCATTGTTTGGTAATACTCGATAGTGTCTTTCTGCCTATCTAGTTATGTAACGGTGTACAGGACAGACATATTATGACCTTGTATTTGCCAGACGACCAGTAGGTATTGCATTTCAGAAACCATGTCTGTGCAAGCTGGTGTTGAGCATAAAGAGCTGTCTAACGGTCATAACTTCGCAGCCTTGATACAATTATTGTATTGTGCTTGCTATACCGAAAATGTTTAAAAGGAGCAGCTCTTTCCAGTTTTTGTAGCACCTCCCCAAGCCGTTATCTATATAAATAAAAAGAAAATTCCTGACTGACTGACTGACTGACTGACTCATCAACGCCCAGCCCAAACCCTTGGACCTAGAAAGCTGAAATTTTGCACAGAGGTTCGAGGTTCGGTTTTCAAAATTCAACCTCTGAGGGAGTTAATTAAGGGATGAAAGTTCCGCGCGGGCGAAGCCACTGGCAAAAGCTATTCCCAAATAAGAGCACTGACTGACAGTGTAAGAAATAGACCATTCGAAGTGTACTTAAGTCTGCACTATGGCGACGTAGACTCTTAAAAATAAACAATACCTACAGAATATATAGTAACATGAATACGTTACACAAACATAACATCGTGCCTATTTTCCAAACCAAAAGCGTTCATCGCGTCGCATTCATAATGTCACTTTTTCTTCGGATTAGCGGAAGGCTCTCTGACGGTGTCACCACGCGTACCAGTTCACCGAACAAAAAGTGACTTGACTGATTGCGTATTCACGCGGTGATCGGTTTTGGTGAGCTGGCGGGGTTAGGATCTACCTAATACAGACACTACACAGAATATAAGTCTTCCATTGGCGTCTTAGCGGTACTCCCCGACCGTCCCTTGCTCGTTGAAGCGCCAGCCCGCCCTGCAGCTGAGCCAGTAGAGTTAAATTCCCCGTTTAATAATAATAATGCTAATATTTTGATCCAACCTGTCCCCACTTGCTGTCCCCGTAACAGTGACGCTCTGAGCCGAGGCCCGTACCCCGCAAGGGGTGCCCTCAGCGTGCAGTCGCCTAGTATTTAAGTAGTTTTTAAGTCCTGGCTGGAGGCGTTAAGTTAATTCTTAATGCAGCCCCAGGAAAGACCGGTTTAGCAGTCACGGCCTCTTACGGCCAACTGCTTTTCCTGCAATATTTACATCTCTATTAACTAGATTTATTTCATACTAGCTTTCGCCCGCGGCTTCGCCCGCGTGGGTGTCGGGAAATATCCCAGGGGAACGAACTACCGGGATTAAACGTACCCCTATGTGTTAATCCAGGTAAACAATGTCTTCGTACACTGCTTATTATATTGTATCCGAGGTGGGGCGCGCGGATTGATATATGATTACTGGAGGATAACAAATCCTAAAATCTTACAATAGTAACGGAATATATAACAGAACAGAAAATTACCTACTGGAATCCTTGGGCTGAGCGATTATGAGTTAGAAAGGGTTTTTAACCGTCTATGGGATGAGCTTACGGCCAAAGGGCTTTTAATACCAATTTTATGGGTAAGCTTTATTTACGGGTTTCCTATACAAATTTTTCATCCCCTATTTTACCCTCTTCTGGGATGATTTTTCAAAAACGCTAATAGGTAGGTACATGTAATTATTAATTACTAACCAAAAGACTAAATACAAATTTCCATGGTTTGAACTACAAAACTAACGGGTTTCCCATTTATACTTTCATCCCCTAATTTACGCCCTCAGGGGCTGATTTCCCAAAAACACTGAAACACGTGGTTTTCATGGTTTAAACTACAAAAATTACGATTTTCAATACAAATTTTCGTCCCCTATTTAACTCGGGTTGAATTTCCAAAAATCCTTCCTGATTCCTTGTCTACATTATAAAGGGAACCTCTGTGCAAAATTTCAGCTTTTTAGGTCTAAGAGTTTGGGCTGAGCGTTGATGAGTCAGTCAGTCATCAGTCAGTCAGTCAACTCAAACTCAAAGCATTTATTTCAAATAAACCAATTACAGGCACTTTTGAATTGTCAAGGTCGGTGAGTTAGAAATATGAAGGACTTTTCTTTTTATTTAAATAGATTGTTCGTATATCATCATCTCCATCACCAACATCTACCTAGCCTTTTTCCAACTACGTTTTAGGGTCAGCTTCCAGTCTAACCAGATGCAGCTAAATACCAGTATACATGCTTCTTTTTCTTAATTGAATCCTGAGCGGAGAGCTTTGGCAGCCCAGTGGTAATGGCTGCGACTTTCGAGTTGGTCATAGGTTCACCACTGTACTCAAAAATGGAGCAGGAAAACATTGTGAGGAAACCGGCAAGTCTTAGAACTAAAAAACTCGAAGAAAGAATACGTTTATTTGAGGTATACATGACGCAGACGAAACAAAACAAGACATGTGACATCTATCAACCCGCACTGGGCGCGGGTGGTGGATTTTACCCCACCCTCTGACACAGAGAGAAACCCTATGTCTCCAGCAGTGGGGATAGTATAGGCTGGTTACGCTATACTTCGGAAATAAGGGAAGGGAGAATGGTATTATTACAGACTAGATTCCACCCGCGGCTTCGCCCGCGTGGAGGTCGGAAATTATCCCGCGGGAACGTACTACCGGGATAAAAAGTGTGTATCCTATGTGTTAATCTAGGTTATAATCTATCTGTGTGCCAAATTTCATCCAAATCCGTTCAGCCGTTTTTGCGTGAAAGAGTAACAAATATCCATCCATCCATCCATCCATACTTACAAACTTTCGCGTTTATAATATTAGTAAGGATATTTTCAACTAAGTCGAAAACACTATCTGTAAATTAAAATACATATAGTATAATGTGATGATGAAACCATATCAAATATTAACCATGTTACTTTTTTGATTGATTGCTGATTTGTAGGGTTTCGTACGTCCTAATATAAAAACAGAAATCTTATAGGATCACTCGTGTGTCTGTCTGTCTGTCCGTCTCACACAGCCAATTTGCTTCGAATATACCGAACTGATAATTTTGAAGTTGAATTGAGTGTAATTTTGGTACAAATTTGAATTCCTGTGACCTAAACATGAAACGTGTAACGTAAATAAATGAATTTTGAATATGGAGTACACTTTTGGGGGGCAAACTACAAAATTAAAAACATTTTTTTTGCAACACGGTAAGCGTGTGAATGAGGCAGGAAGACTGTTGACCGAAATAGATCTAGTTCCAGAAAGTTGGAGATCAAATTGTGAAAGCCCATACGCCGACTCTGCAGCACGAGCTCCAACAGACTGCCACGCAGTTTGCCAGGTTTATGAAAGATGTACAAGTTATTGGTTTAAATAAATAATTTATTTATTTAAGTACTTCGAATTTGGACGAGCAATGTATGAAACCCTACATCCTCGAATTTGAAATCGAAGGTGCAGTATGCAAACTCAAATAGAACAAATCAGCTGGTAGAGAAATTTTTTTTGCTAAAGAGCTTAAGTACCTACATGTAGGCGATCTAGGTGTGAAGGTAATACTTAACCATTGCAATCAAGTCTGGAAAACAGGCAGCAGGTGTACTGACTGAAAAGAATCCCCTACTAATTATGCCTCTGCACAAGATAGGGTGAACAAGAACGCGCGGGAAATACCGATCATCTGTCAGTCAGTTAGCAGGATGTATCTCATGTGTTGTTCCGTATGTGTCCACACCTCGACTTCATTTCCGGTGGCTTTTCTATGGAATGGAGTTAATTTATAAAAGTAGGAAATAACAAATAAACAACCTCAATGGGGTCATGAAGGCGTTAAAAACCCAAATATTTTCATGCATAATTATTATAAAAATGGGTTTTGTTGTTTACAAACAAACTTATTAACACGCACATTGAAATTATCAGTAATTATTACGTAGTTCATAGTTATATAAATGAAGAGTACCAAGATTAATTAAACAGTGTTGATAAGTACTGTGAGAGGAGCAGACGCAAATAAAATACAGAATATAAAGTGACTAGTGCTTTTTGGACTACTGAGAAGCCAAACTTCCAGATTTGCTTCAGAGTTCAGGTACATAATTATGTTTTAGACATCTTAAATGTAATTTGTATTGCCATAATTTTGTGTCATTTCATTTTTTTTTTGGTACATCGTTGTATAATTATGACCATATTCTTATTATACCTACTATCATAGCGAAAATATTGTTTGACATAGTGGTCTTATCGCAATCGGTGATTTCTTCTAAGCAACCTTAGTATTATAATGATAGTATCGATATGTTTAATATAACTTGACTGACCCCATATTCACAACATTTACTCAGAAATTACTCAATGCTCAATTCTTTATTGCATTCCATATGTTTTACATAGGTAGATGGTATTTATACAGTGAGATCAATATGGACCCTGTCGGGCACAGTAAAATTAGGAGAGAGGAAGAGGGCTACGTACAAATTCAAGCAATTCAATTCAATTTATATAAAATTATTAGATGTATAGTTGGGTATATAATTATCTATGTAGGTCTAAGTATAATTATGTACTGGTATTTATATGATATGAGGTTTGTCTATATAGGTAGGTATGTAACTGAGTTGTTAAAGTTAAATTGTAGTAAAATAAAATTGTGAGCTTCCCATATTTAAAAGAAATTACGAATAGACAAAATAGTTATATTCATATGCACTCTTTAGTTAGTCATTACAGTGACAAGCTTGCGTTTTTTGACACCAACAGTTTTGTGGAAACTTTAAACTCGACTAGGGGTACTATGTATCTTCTTGTTAGTTTAAGACACATAATAGCAAGGCTATTCGTTTTTGACATAAACTCAGACATAAATAGTATGTCGAAGTCTTGTGTTAATTAAGGTGGTGAACCTAAATGTTTACCGCCCAACGTAGTGGGCACGGATCAGCTAGTATTTACCTACATAACACTAAAGGAATCTCTCTTTTAAAATCTATGACAAAGTTATTTGCTAAATAATTGATTTCTTTTCAGACACTATCAATAAAATATTGGTGGTTTCGATCTAAAAAGAGTTTTTGAAAGATTTGACTAAGACAATGTATGCTCCAAAATTGGGGCCTCTGATGGCTACTTCTGACAAGACAACCAAACCAGAACAGTCCAGTAATGAGGATATCCAGCATCGTAGAGATGAATCTATAAGGCGCGGGTTATTAATTTGGTCATCTCTGCGATTGGTAAGTTAACTGATAAATTACTTTTATTTCTGTAAGCCTGTTTGTACAAACAAACGTCATTATTTTTTAAACTAGGTAAGACCAATGTTTCCTATTTGACTGATCTGAGAAAAAACACCGAAACAAACTCAGAGGTTGAAGTCAAATGTCAAATCGAATTTGTTCCAAACTCCTGCGCGTTACTAGGTACCTACTATGCTACTGACAATACAATGAAAAGGTAGGTATTCGCAGTGACATCCATGCAAGGAGCCAAGAAGAAAAAGTAAATAACTATTGGGTACTATTAGGAGCCAGTTGTGACCCATAGCTGGTTAAAGGCGTCTCTTTCGTCTTTCCATTTTTTTCTCTCTTTTGCGATTTGAGCGCTATTCTTTAGTACCTAAGGAGTCTAGCTCGTCAACTTCTATGCACAGAACTTTTAATTTTCTTTTTTTTTATTTACAGGCTGTGTCAGTACTATGGACCGGTGTATTAGTGATAATGACTTGGCAAAGTCTTGCACACTACTGGTACCAGCGGGAAACAGCGGAATTCGGAACAGCTCCCAATATTTTGACGTTTGGCGTAGTTGCTATAGTTTTACAACTAGTGGAATTCGGAATGATTGTGACGTTCATCTGCGCTGGGGTCAAGGTAAATATCATAGAAACTTCTTTGTTGGTCTAGTCCTGGGTTCGATCCCCGGTTCGAATGAATGTTTTAAGTACCAGCCACAGGATTATGCCAATTAAACTCATCAATACAACCCTCTAAGTTAATTTAATCCCATTGATGACTGTTTCATGACTAAGTGACCTGAAAATTGCAAAAACGTAAGAAAATTTGAATTAGCTCTGTTTGACAGAGCTAGAAATGTGGGTGTGGTGTATACGCCTCAGCTATAAAAATAAAACAAGTAACAACACTTGAAGCACCCACTTTAACCCAGTCTATCTATACAGGGTGTAACAGAAACCCTGTTGCTATCCTTAAGCACTAAAGATAACAGCTGGTATAGAATCACTTTATATAGTTTCAGCTCAATATAAGACTCGATACCAAATTTTCGGTAACATATGTTTCTTAAATTCAAATCATAACAAACGTGTCACCGCATTACGTAGGTCAATAACTTTCCACGTTACATGCCAATATCACGATAAACCTCTTCCGAGTGAAGTGTTTATTTAAATTTAAAAAGTTCGGTTACTGGAATCAATGTATTAAAAAATCTCATAACTTCCGAACATGTAGAGAAAGGATTAAAAACCCTTCCGAAATCGTTTGATATCAACAAAAGAAGCCGTGCCCTTGCTATGTATATGTTACCGGCCAAACCCGATTTCAGGCCAAACTAGTTTGTCCTAGGCCAAACTGGTTTATTAAGCCGGGGCACGCTGGTTAAATGGGTTAGGTTAGGTGTTTGAGTAATAAAAATAAACTCAATTTTACGTTATTGCACATACCTACCACTGTTGGTCACTTCATCACCCAAAGGTGAAAATCCCATGACTTTAAGTCCACCTTTATACATTTCTGTGCTTATAAATAAATAAATAAGAGATAATTAGACATCAGATTAATTAATGCTTTTATTCCAAACTTCCTGTTTGACTATAATGTGCGCATGTAATTAGTTCCCTCACGTTTGAAATATGGCCGACTGACAGATAGTAGGTAATATTGACGGTACTGAAAATGCTCTGCTAACTGATTGTTGATTACAAATACTATTCGGCAGTGATATAGCTTACGAGGTGGCAATAAAACAATCAAGTAGGTACAAGTGTCAAATATTAACTTACAAATTACTGCAATTTGTAATAAAAAAATTCATTGATAAAAGACTGGTCGGGAACCAACTTCTGCATCCATTATATCATTCTATAGATTTAGGTTTCTACCTCTGAAATATCTTTTTTATTTACACAACTACTTAACATCACGCTTGTAATCCCCGAAGGGTACGGCTTATAGGTTAGAGGTGACCCATAGAACACCAAATTAAAAAAAAAAAAATTACCAGTAAACTTTATTTTTCAGAAAAGTGCTAAGCTCTACCGAGCTTACTACCGCTACTGCATACTAACCCTTATTATCTACATCATAGCGGTGACACTATGTTTTGCACTGGACTTTGAAAATGGTCACTACTTTGGGGAGATCTATTTAACATATCATATCTGTGATTTTCCGGTGATTGAAAATGACGCTCTTGTATTTCTCGTTGCTGCCATTTTGGATATTTGTAAGTACCTACCGCATTTTTAACTGACTGCAAAAAAAGGTTGTTTTCATAGAAACATCACTTGAGACAAGTTTTGCAAAGAAAGTTTCACTTATTTTCTTAAAATATCTACTAACGCTGTGACAATCGAGAAATTTCTTTTTTTAGTCTAAGATGGCATCGTGTTCAACATACTTAGGTACTTTTTTTTGGTTTAAAGATGAACATAGTTTGGATACATTTACAGACACTTCTTTCGTCACTTAATTAATAAAAGAGCGTTAAACCCATGTGTTTGGCATACCTATAAAAAACATTTTTTTCTCTCTGTACAGGTCTTGAAGTATTGCTGATACATTTAATAAAGAGGTTGATCAAAAAATACAGTTACGATGAGGATATTACAAACTGTGAAAATGTCTAGTCATTATTTTTAAGCTAATTTTACTTCGACACTGTAAATTAAGAATCAATAGCTTCAGAGAATTTGCCTACTCGTAATGTCGTCGGATACCATGAAAAACGTTCTGTAGCTTCATAGATAAACATTATAAGTGTATAATATCATAAGTTTTCAATAAACGAGTAACCAACAATGACTATGATTTTATTAACTCTACAGAATAAAACTCCTCCATTGCCGCCTCAGCGGTGGTTACTGGCACTATACACAAATAATATGTCAAAGAGGGTCTGTGGTCCTTAAGAAAATGGTAGCGACGCTGCTGCCCAGGGTTTGCTGGACATAGGTATATGAAGCATCACCGTTAGTAGAGGCTATTTATATACATCCCAATAGGCTAATTGATATTTTTCGAGAAACCAATCAGTAATGTTCTTTGTGGTTCAACATCATAATCAGCATCAATCACGCGTGCCCCGTGTGGGTGGTAGATGGCGCATGTCTAAGAATTTATGGTTGTAGGACATGCTGGTTTCCTCACCATGGTTTTCTTTCATCGTTTTGAGAGCAATGATGATGAAATAATTTACATAAAGTAAAACGCCTGTCTGGGTTCGAACCACTGGGTTACCGCTGGGCCGCCACAGTCACTGCTCTCATGCCATACTTACCTACTATTTTTTTTGTTTTTTCGGTGGGAAATTATCAAATAACTTCTCCCGCTATGGGTGGAGCGAGAGGGCGACTTTTACTGACTAAAACCCGTGTTCCTTCCCTTGCCTGTGTGCCCTAGCACACAGGCAAGGGAAGGAACACGGGAAGGAACACACACAAGAGATACCGTGGCCCCTAGGCCACGGTATCTCTTTCGAGCAACCCGCACCCCTGGCTGGAATCGGCCCTTGCGGACTCTACCACTTGGTGCTGACATCTCTTTGAAGTGCGCGTGGAACACAACGCGCCGTCAACAGGGGCTTGGTCATTACTGGACAGCGAGCTACCCATTAATCATCAGCATCCGCAAGCCCGCGCATACGGTGGTCGGGAACCAGCCTGGGATTCCCGACGCCCAGGGCTTGGTGCGGGTGGTACCTACTACTGCTTTTTAAAGTATTAGCGAGTCTATTTATGAAAAGGTTGGTCAGTAGATTTGGGTCATTACAAAACAATAGTTCGGCTAGATTATTTTCCTGTAAGTCTTTCATAGCTAATTCAAATTCAATAATAGTAGCAGTTTTTTTTTAAAATCTGGTATTTAGTTTAGACAGGGACAAAAATGTAAAGTGGTCAGTGATAGAGGTTTGAAGTATGGCAATAAATGCTGATACCTAATTTTTATTAATTTTTAACATGAAATGATCTAGGCAATTTTTTGCTCTAGTGGGTAGCCTATGTCCAGGTAGTATTCCATACAATGACAACATATTAAGATAACTGTTCCTATTGTTATGCTCATGAGAGGGTTCTATTTCTTTAGGTTTAATATTTATATTTATATTAATGAAGTATAGAATGTGAAAAATCAAATAAAATAACGGATAAAAATGGGAGTAGAAGCTACGATTCATAATTGAATGCAGTAAATACAGGAGATGATAAAGTTGGTACTAGATAATGGAGCAAATAACGGAGAATTAGAAAAACCTTCAAATGTGAAGTGCAAAAAAAGTAAAGTTCGACGGAACGTGAAGGAAGAATAAATGAAGAGAGGATAAAGAAAGCTTTGAAAGAAGAGAAATTGCGAAAATGAAGATATTACATGTAAGATGATTTTAAAGTAGAAAAAAATACGTTGCAAAGTGTATATATTTGAGTAAACAATTTACAAGAACTTCAATTAGTAGGTATCTAATATTTGAAATAAATATTTCAAATAAAGTGCCATGCTCAGTACCTACTTACAAATGTAAGTAGGTACTGAGCATGGCACTTTTCGATAATAATTAACAGCTGTAACATCCCATTGTAAAACCAGTTCTACGTCTAATAATAACATTAACCTTTTAACCGCCCGACTTCATAAGAGTTATGGTGCCCCCAGCGCCCGGCACAGTGAATTGAAAAATAAATACCTACAACAAAGAGCGATGTGATATACTTAACTTTTTCTATGTCGATATTTCGTTTTAATAACATTTGCATTTTCGAGCCTGGTTAAGGTTAACTAACAACTTACGAAATTATTTTTGGTAAGCCAGTAAAAAAAAAAGTTTTTCAAAATTTGAACGATTTATTAATTAGTACTTATGCTATTCACAATTACTTTGCTTACAATAAAATCAGTCCTGAGATAAACCTCGCCATTTTTATTTCTCAATAGTAAGTAGGTACAGGTAATAAGTTATTATGTGTTTTAATTTATATTATATCCCACTAAACAATTAACAAAACATAAAAATAAAATATTTACTTGGACAATATCAATAACAGTGTACCTATTGACTTAGGTGGTAATGATATTTATCACAATCACATAAATATAATTACCATCTAAGTCAATAGGTAAACTGTTATTGACATCATAAATTTCAATACACATATTTATCGATACACGAACGTAAAAACTACATGCATAAGCACAACCCTAAAAATTCCAGAAGTCGGCACTCGTTTATGACGTACGAAGAGATCATCTTTATCCGACCGTGGCGCAGGGCGTACTAAGTTAACAAAGTAAGTTTCGAAACATGTAGGCTAGGGATGGGGACCATCAATAGGGTATTTTCCAATTTATTAAAAACTATTCTAATTTGAAGATGGGACGAAATATGTAGCAGAAAATTAAAAGTAAATAGATTTATATGAATTCTCTCAATTAAAAACTATTTAAATCAAATTAATTCCTCGTTGTTTTAAATTTACCGCAAAAACGCTCCCTACGATGACTTTTTATCACGTGACCACACGTGACGTCATCTTTGTGTAAACTAAAGTAGTTAGTAAGTACCTAAACAGGTGAATGTCGGATTTATAATTATCAAGATTTTTAATGGATATACAGTGACATTACTGGTGTGCGGTGCCTCTGTCCACAAATACTTCTAAAACTGCGCCAAACTAAGTATTTGTACCGGTGCCGTTTACACAAAGCTGACGTCACGATGTCACGTGATAAAAATCGTAAGGAGCGTTTTGGCGGTAAATTCAAAACAACGAAAAATAAATTTGTGTTTCCTACCAGATTATAATGATTACTTATACAACCTTTTGAAAATTATAGGGTACCTTGTCCATATTTCGTTTTACAAATACTTTAATAACCGTAACAACACGTACATCCTACATTTTTTTAACAGGCTCCTTTAAATTAGCACGCGTTGTTCCTCTAATGTCCTCCATTGATTGACGTCATGTTTTCAAATTTCTTCCGTTACAGTCTCTTCTCCCACCATAGTACAATGAGATTCAGCCGCTTTGTTCACAAATCTGAACGCGCCATTCCTCCTCAGTTTTTTTATCTCACTTCTCAGTAATAGAAGGAAGTAAGTTTGCAAAGCTGGAAATAAAAACAGCAGTGGAATAATATTCAAGAATGCTCTTCACATCAAGTAAATATTCCTTGTTTGCTGTGTCTGTCTCTCTCCCTCTCCTACAAATTATTATTCTGTGTAGGGATCAAACTGGCCGTGACAAAACACTCGACCACTGTGACGATGCAGCTCTTAAGGAAAGCTACAAAGTGCGTCATAACTCCTCTAGGTACTCGTAATTACGATGACGATGGCACATAAATAAACTGTAAGATAGATGCGAAGATGGTATAATATAACATTTCAAAGAAATATTCGCAGGTATTTTAGGTAATCCGCCACTACAGCCATATGTCTTCGGCAAGAGATCGTGCAGGAGACGTTATGAAACTGTTGCATAGCTACACTACTTTATCTACCCTCATACATTGTGTTGATAGGTTCAATACCTACTAAATAAAAGATTGATCAACGTTAAAAGAGCAAGAACAAGTTTTGTAAAGCCATAAAAATGGCGCGCCCCATTAGTAAATAATAATTGATGGAAACTCCTTAAACTTGGTAAAAAAATGTTTTATCACATTATTTTGTTAGAGAAAAAATATTATGGTTCTATTTTTAAATTTCGGTATTGTGTTTTAATAAATTCTTTTTGGAGTCTATAATTCGAATTTTAAGTTATGAGAGTAAATAAAATTCATTAAATTATAATATATATAAATAAAAATATCGATTTATGCTCACCTACAATCACGAAATAAGCTGAGCAGGTAATCAATAGAACATTCCATGAGCAATAGCCCAGCCGCACCAGCTCGCGGTCGCTATCAGCGCAATTTACAATTGCTAAACAGACTGAGGAAGAAGTTACTATTGCCGTCATTATTAGCATCGCTATGATGTACAAATAGTGTCCTCTTAGCAGCTTGGCACTTTTCTGCAACAGTTTTAAATGAATGATAGTTTCACAACAATATGACCAAGAAACGTTTATAGTTGAATAGTTCGTCGAAAGTCTGACAACCAGTTTTACCAAGAGGTATCGTATTATATATGGGTTGTGGAGGTCAGATAGGGAGTCGCTCCATGTTAAATAATGGTATTCAGCTGTGTCCGGTTAGACTGGAAGCCGACCCTAACATAGTTGGGGAAAAGGCTAAGTAGATGATGATGAGTTAGTCATATTAGTTATCGTTCTTGGATATCGCTTGACATCGGCTTTCCAATAACCGATATCAACATCCCGTAGAATGAACAAACAAGTAAACATAAAATTGACAGTTTTATAGGGCTATAAATCTCTGGAGTAAGAGAAACACACAGCACGCCGCGCTGCTTAAGGAACTCAACAGTGAGTTCCCCATTACGAAGGCAATAAATGACCGGGTGCCTGAAAAATTTATCTTCGATAAAAAATACAGAATCCAACTGCATGAGGACCGACGATGCGAAGGCTTGCGCAGTGCTGCGGGCGAATCAAAAACAGGTAGTGGCACAGGGGCTGGAGTCTTCTTGGAGGACTTCAACATCCACATAGCTACACCACTGGGAGTCCATAACAGTGTTCCAGGCCGAATTCATGGGCATCTCCCTTGCCGCGTCTGCAATCATGGCCAGGAAAGTGAAGGTACCACTAGATCCGCATACTCTCAGACAGCATGGCTGTTCTGCAAGCGCTGAACAGTCACACAGTTGACTTTGGGCTGATATACGAGTGCCACCAGCGCCTCAACGAGGTAGGTAGCCTCAATGATATTACCATTCAGTGGATCAAATGACACAGCAGTTCGCTAGGCAACGATGCAGCCGATGAACTTGCCAAGGGGGGGGGTCGAACATGGCACCGGTGGGGCCAGAACCCATTGCGCCAATCTCTTTCGGGTATCTACGCACTCTGGTGAGGAAACGAACCAGAGATCATCATCATTTGACATAGATACATCAAAATTTTCCGTTTTTTAAATTGTATTGTTTAAATTTTCGAAAAGTCATTGAATCTCAATAAAACGCATAGAATGTGCACGATATGGATGGAATAGAGTTATGGAAGTATGGCGAAGTGTCTTGACGCTGCGTAAGCGTGCGTGATCCATCATCGCCCGTTCGATGTCCACCGCAAACGAATGCAGATTATGAACTATTTTTTTGCTCCGTTGACGTAATTGCTGTATGGCGTTCCAGTGTGAGGATAAATAAAATAAATAAATCACAAAATATGGTTGGACCTATACTCCATTTACAATAGCATTAGACAGAAGTTAAAAAAGGTTCTTTTTAATGTACACTTCGTAATAAAATTACATTAAACGTGTTGCAGTTACGATTAATGCCAAAAAAAATTAAGTGTCAATGCTAAAAACCTAAAAGAAGCAGGAGTGAACAACACCGAGTACCTAACTAAATTAGCTGATGACGACGAAGGTTTACCAACGTATTGTGGGTCGTAAGTTGTTATTTAAAATAAAGTACATATTGTAAAAAAAAAGTTATTTTATTTCCTTTTAATCTTATTTAGATTTAAATCATCATGTGATTGTTTGTTTCATTCATTCGTTTTGTTGTAGGTTTGTAATGTGTGATGATTTGATGAAGATGTTATTATAAATAGAACATTATTTAAAATTAAAATTACTTTTACTTCGTTTATCTCAGTATTTAGTACTGTCTTAAATCTACCTAAAAAAGTTAAAACTTAACTTTGAAATAAAATGTTTTGCACTCCTGCTTCTACGAGCCTCTTTTTTCTAAAGCTGTAATAAATGGGGTATAAGTGAGTGCAGGCAGGCTAAGCAAGCACTTCCTGCGCTCGATGCCAGCCTCACGAAACAGGTTCTCCGTTCAACTAAACCACAGCTGCCTACAGTTACAGCAGCTGTAACTGGCCATGGGTCATTTAACAAACATCTCTTTGCAGGGCCTGCATGGAGGATGACGAGACAGTGGATCATGTGCTGTTAAACTGCCCGGTGGTCGCTAATTACAGGGCAAAATACTTCGGTAATCCAGGTACCCTACGTGAGATTGTCAGCAACACCAAGGTGTTGCTGGCCTTTCTCGAGGAGCTGGGGTGGATCGGATAACTGATTGTCCCACCCATACGCAAAATACGCGGTTTGACGTGGAGTTGCGGACAACAGCCCGTTTTACCTATTACCTACCTAATCCAGCACCCTAATTGCGTAACTCACGATTCATAATAATTTGTTTCGTTTTGAAACCGATGGCTAAACCATTGCTTCATATGTTCGAAAAATGTGTCTGCCCAACAACGTAAATAACGCAGTGAATATTGTTGAACTATCAAAATGAAACCGATTATGATTAATCGCGTGTTACGCAATTAGGGTGCAGGTTTAAACTATCTGTTTGCCAAATTTTATTCAAATCCGTTCCACCATTTTTGCGTGATTGAGTAACAAACATCCAAACATCTAAATATCCAAAGAACAAACTTTCATATTTATAATACTAGTAGGATAAGGTTTCAAGTCTCACCATATGACCTCCGATGATAAACACAATAGTCACTATAAAATCCGTCATAAGAGTGGTAATTGCAAAGATCGATAAAGCAAAATGCAATAAAGCCGTATTCAGATGTTTTGCTTTGTCTCCAGACAAACTGAACAACAGTATACTATTTAACAAATAATAATATGCCACAAACGGAATGGAAACGGCGTCAGCAATCTGAAAAAGAAAAAACACGTGCTTTAAAATATTAATACTCTAACACCCCAGCAGTGCATTTTTTTTTGTAGGTATACTATAAAGTCAGAAATAAATTATTAAGCAAGTTAATAAAGGTTACCAAATTAAATTCTCCCTAGGTAAATTAAAATCTCAAGCCAAGTCATTTTGATAGTGACAACAATTGACCAGAGTTCACCAACAGATGACTAAATTTAAAGCAGCTGTTTTAACCATAAATGGCTGTTTAATAATATTTTGCTGTTCACTCTGCACTAACCATTGATTAAGTACTGAATGTGCAATAGAATGGTTAACTTAAATGAAGTAGGGTGTCAATTTGCTTAACAATTACTTTCCCTGAGTGTACCCTCAATCAATATGTTTACATTTGGAAAAACTAGGGCTCATAGCTACATAAGAACTGCTAAGTTAATGGTGTCGCACTAGTTAGATCTAAGCTAACGATCTTGTGTTGACCAGGTAACTAGGCAACAATAGACTTGTGACAATGGCTCTATGTAAACTACTGTTATCAAAGCCTGATTTACATGGTGCGATTTTATGGCTAGTGGCATAACTTACATTGAAGCAACAATAAAAGGTGCACCCTCTAAACAATGTTAAGGCAATGCAAGTCACTTGTTTTGTGTGCCACAGGCAAGCAACTTGCATGTTGTAAATGGGGCATAAGTCAAGCAAAAAAAAGAGAGACCATGACCTCTGAGTTTGTTCCGGCATTTCTTCTCAAGGATCAGTCAGCTAGGAAATGCCGGAGCCATATACAGGGTGTTTGGTAGAACGTTGAACATACGAAAATGGTGGATAGGTGGGGGTCATCTGCTACTTACTCAGCCCTAATTTATTTGGTCCTGGCCCCCTGGATATAGTTTTTTTAATTTTTTGCTTTCTTCTAGTTTCACCACTTTCTTAACTTTAAATTGTAATTTTTATTAAAAATGGGTAAAACAGGCAATATTTTTTTGTTTTTAATCTTGAATGTTGGCAGATTCTTATAAAATTATTGCTTTATTCAGATGTTACCTAGAAAAAAAGTTATGAGTCCTCAAACTTACAGAAAGATGTAAAAAGTACTTAAATCTTAGTTTCAACTTGCATTTAAAAAAATTAATAAAAATTACACTTTAAAGTTAAGAAAGTGGTGAAACTAGAAGAAATAAAAAAAAAATTATTTAAATATGCAGGGGGCCAGGGCCAAATAAATTAGGGCTGAGTAAGTACCAGATGAACCCACCTATCCACCATTTTCATATGTTCAACGTTCTGCCAAACACCCTGTAGTTTTAAAATATTGATGTGTATAAGTGTCTTAAAAGATCAAGTTACAGTTAATAAACATTTAATTTCAATCATAGAAAGCACACTAAACAAATCTCACAGTACAGGATATTACTCAGTAGCAAAATGTGGAATCTGAATTTGTGCCCGGTGGCAATAGGCTATTGCATGAGACATAAACATAATGGGCAAAATGGGTATACCTACTATAGATACGCCTCTGCCTAACACTCTGGGAAACAGGCCTAATGTTATGTGTTGTACATGATCCAACTGGTGGGGTGATGATGATGATGATGATGGGACTCCCTTTTCCGCACGTAGACTCCCATTCGGTTCGTTGTGCGTGGGCAACTGGTGGGGTCCGCAAGGGCCGATGCCAGCCAGGGGTGCGGGTTGTTCGAAAGACATACCGCGGCCCCTGGCACACAGGCAACTGAGGGAACACGGGTGGGTTTTAGTCAGTAAAAGTCTGAAGCGCCCTACTGCTCCACCCAGAGCGGGAGAAGTTATTTGATGACTTCCCACCCAAAAAAAAATGTGTGGTACATGATTATACAAAATACTTACAACCCTGAAATAACCCCACGCAAGTAAGCCAGGTCGTAGTGGCAAGCAACAGCAACATCTTTTACAAACTGGAATTTCTGCTTTCATTTTTGTACTGTCATAGAAGTCTTACAGTCAGCTACTTCCATTCCATCGCACTTCAATTCCACTTAGATCTCCTATTTGTTAAACTTCTGTTGGGTACCTGAATTTCCAAGAAAAACAAACACTTTCAACCAAAATACAAAAGTAATTTTAAACGCAATTAAGTGACCTCCAGGCACAAGTAATGATTGTGTTGGCACTGCCAATATGACAATTGTTGATAATTGTAACAATGTATATACATACTAACTTACAAACACATTTATAAATTTGTAGATAGTAAAGCATAGAGTGCATTCTACACTTGCACAGACAATAAAAGGCCTGGATTTTTGCCAAATATATTTTGAAATTCTCTCTTACGTTTACCAAAGCTCGTTTATATTCTAAAACAGCTGGTTTCATCAGCAATTTAAGTTGCTAAATTAGGTATGTTTACAGCTTATCATTTTAGCAATTAATTAATAATAATAAGATAAATTCTGTTTTCACTATTCAATATTGGTATAAACCACTTATTTTGTAGGTAACTACTGATAATGGACCACACTTTCAGAATAAAAATAATCCACAGGCCTATTTAATATTATTACATCCAATAATGGATTGGTAATAGCAGTTCGCTGCTGGCTCTCTTGTCATGTCATGTGTATGAATCACCGAGATGAAAACAAAAATGTATTGACTGTTAAGGCATTATGAAAGCCAGAATGTGAACATACAGGATGTGTGTTTTTAATCAGAAACATTAAGGTAGCTATAAGAAAAAGATTTGATGGTAGACAGAGACACCCTTCTGTATTTTTCTTTTCAAAGCTGAATTTGAGGATCTATAGACTGGATTTTACTGTGACTAATTCAGAGGGGGCTGGAGCTCCATGACCGGATCCCACCATTTCCCTTACTCTACCAGTCTAACAGATGTGATGCAGGATAACATTCACACTTGTTTATTTACTAATCACTTACTTACATTTTCTTTTTCAGGTGGGAACAATGTAACAGTATAGACACCAAATTCCACACTTAGAGATGTCACCCAAAAACCAATCAAACACAACCACCAACAAAACTAAAAAAAAATATAACCTGTCATATTTTTGACTGCTATGGTGCTATGGTTCATTCCCTATATAAAAAAGTACTCTGTGTTCATAGGAGAGATTACATACATCTTGGGCCTGAATGTAACAAGATAAAAATGGTGTGAATTAATTAATTCAAACTTATCAGTCCCTTGCTGAAGATTCTGTAAGTTTTGACAATTTGAGAGCTGAGTTATTAGAGGTTTATTAAAGGTAAGGTTACTTCAATACAAAATGACTGATTCCTAGGTCAGTGGGTCGTCTTAGCGGAGTGCAAAAGATGTTCTCTAAACACTAATATTTATTGTATTTAGTGGAGAATGTTTGAAAACTGATGAACGAACGTCAATAATAGGTAATTGGAAGGCATAGGTCAAAGCAGTCAGTTTCAGACGTTACTTACACAAAAACCCAAAGGTGCAAGCCATTGCCGAAACACTGACAGAATTGTTTCATCGTTTATGGGACGTTGGCCTAGTGTACCTATTGCAGTGAGTAGTTGCTATCCCACAAGTTATACAGCGATCCATAGTTTCAACAATACTTCGCCACAAGCCGGCGGTAAAATAATCCGAAATAACAATTCCAAATCAAACGTGTGAGCGATCTTCGGGATCGAGTGTGAAAGTAAGGGATGAAGAGACGAAGTAGGCATGGGCAGAATTCGTCACAACATAACAAATATACCTAAACGGGAAAGCACTGAAAAGAAAAATGTACTCTGTGCTCAAAAGTCAAAACACAAAAGCACGAAACCACAGAATACTATTATTCCTAGCGAAGCACGATTTCAACGAGTGAGCTAGTGTTGGGTAACTCAGCACCATAGACATGTATATGTTTTTCCGTGGTTTTTCCATCTCAATGCTCAGCACAGTCGTAGCCATAGACTACTATATATACTAGAGAGTCGTAGCTACTTACTTGGATAGAAAGAGTCACTCACTCTTTATATTTTGATGTGCTAGCACACAACCACAGGGTAAAGATTAGCTTTGCAGAACATCTAAACGTATTGTGACATTTGAACGAAATGAGTGACTATTTCTTTTTTTGATGTCCTTTTATTTTGATATACGATGCTAAGCAAAGGGATTTAAGCTCTAGTTTAATTGCCGTATTTTGCTTTTGTTTGACAACGTCACCATTCTCATTTCTCTTCCCTCATCATCACTTGTATGAGCTACGTGGCGCTCTTAACCGATTAGTCTGCGTATATTTGCCATGTCGCGTTGTCGTTCCTACCACTGACGTATATTATACGTCAGTGGTTCCTACACATCACACTCGCTACTCGTGCGGTGACACATTCACAGCCACAGCACAGTGTGCTAGCGCACTTTATAAAAAGAGTACCTTGATTCTCATTTTCAAAGAGTGTTGTGCTACTCATCCGTAATAGCGAACAAGGGCAACTGTCTAGTGTCAATGTCAGTCAGCTGTCATGCTAGAGACAGACTAATTATGACTGATTCTGATAAATGAAATGGGTGCTTTGAGTTTTTGGCGGGATCGGGTTGGAACATGTCGCACGAATTTTCATTTTCATGAAATTTAGTGAAATAGCGAATTAAATTGTATAATTTTGGTAGTGAATTATTCAATTTAGTTACATGTGTGTGCACAAGTGTAGTGAAGGTGAAAATAAGTGACTAACGTGGACTTTTCGTGTTCCCCCAAAAACTCATGCTAGGTTGTTGTAAAGTTGCTACCGCTTTACAATAACTTTGACTTGACTGGACTTGACTGACTAAAGACGACTATGACTTTTATGTAACTTCGTGCCCGATATCAGGCCATTTACTTGATCGAAAAGAAAAATTACTTGACACTGGCTAAATGCACAAACCGTGCGAAGCCAAAGCCCAAAAACAAAAAAAAAAAAATGGGTGCTTTTTGAGGTATTTTTATAATCAATTAATGTCAAGCCCCCCACGCTTTTTAATTGAATTAAATTATTTTCTACTTTTTTAGTTTGGTTTTTCAAGCGTGTTTTTTAGTTTTTTAAACTATTATTTATTTTTAGTTCTGCTAACTACAAAAGTGTGTTATTTTTTCCTTATTTTTTTTCTATTTATCTCATTTTTTTTATTTTATATTATTGAATTGTCATCGGTCCTCGATAAGTTTGCAAAGTTTAAATGAAATCTGACCGTTTAAAGTGGGTCAAAATCGCGCCCTAAGCAGACGGTTACAAACATACAAACAAAGATACAAGTGAAGCTAATATAAAGCGTGTAAAAATTTAAATCCGCCTTGCTAAAGCTCCACCGCGCTCCCGTGCCAATCCAAAAGATTATAACAACGCCTAATCAGTTTCTTACCCCTGAGCAACATTTTATTCATTCAATGTCATATTGTGCAAGATATGGCAAACTAAAAACCACTATATAACGTTCAAATTAAGGTTTAAACATGCTAAAAAACTGTTACAAAGCTTACAAATCTAGTTTAATTGAGTACCTACATATTTAAAATCAGTCACTCGAAGAACTTCATCTTAATTAATTGGTTGGTATCTACAGACGCCAGCACATCAAGCTACCCCAATCGGTCAAATTTCTTTTATAGATTTTCAACTTTATTACAAAAGCAAAAGGTTCATGAAGAAGTAAAATATATTAATTCTCTTTCATAGTTTTAGGTGGGATGTACGCAACACAATACAAAATCAGAAATTACTTTTCCGATAAACCACACAAACGATTTCGAACGGCGATGGTTCAAATTTGCATTAATATTAGGCAACGGTACCTACTCTGGGTTACTCGAGATCAGTATGCGGGGTGGTAGCTAAGATAATTCACGCGGAACGTCGAAAAAATGGAGAATGTTTCCGACAATACGCGCGGTCTCTCAAGTATTGTCCCGCTCGGAGCCAGTTCATTTTCATTTAAATATCGATACAATAATAATCAATGAGTCGTCATTGATTCCGATTTAGGTAATGGCTATTCGAACATAATTATACCCTATTACTTAGTACCGAATATAAAATGTTTTAAATTTAATTCGTAGTCCTATAATGTTTTGATAGTAGGTAGGTACGGTGGGCTGCATCAATAGGGTAACCCAGTTGTATTAAAATTTTAATATAACTAGGGTACCCAATTGATGCAGCCCACTGTACATACCTACAGATATGAAAGAATAATGCAGTTTCCGCTTCTAGCTTGGCCTATAAATTCACACTATTTGCGCACACCGGTCCTAACATTTTTCAGTGGGAACAGTAATTTCTTGCATAACGGCACTGTGAGTACTCTATTCCTGTTTACTCTAACACTATTCGTGTTTCGTCGTTACGTACAGTTATCAAGAAGAAGCGCACCCAGCGACAACGCGTGCACTGTAGCCGGTGCGAATCTTGGTACTTACGTCCCTCTGCTGCACGCAGGGACGCCTCGCAATTCGGAAACCAGTCTGACAACTCCACACCCGAAGGCCACGCCACTGACGCAAATCTGCTAATTTAAGGTGAACCTAGTCCACATTTTTTGCCTACAAACTTCGGGAGTGTTTTACTCCACTGTCTGACATGGCAAATCCAGAGTAAAATATGATATCGTATTGTCTCATTATTAATATTGTCTGTACGGAAACAGAATACTAAAATAAAAACCCATTAAAAAGTTAGGAGCCAACCAAGATTCGTTTTTCTTGATAATTTTACTTAACTTTGGGCGTGTTTAAGAAATAAAAGAAGTGTAAAATCTCCAAAACCAAGTCGGTATCGACAAAGTTCAATTATCGAAAAGTTCAATAAACTTTATTGGTCATTGATTTATGCAGACTTTTCTTATTTTTTCGCGATTTTTTTACTATAAATGATTCTGCATCTCACTCAATAACGTTAGCCTGGTGAGACAGCGTGATTTTCAGCCAGGCCCACCAGTGAGTTCGAGTCCGCGACTAGGTTCCCCTTAAGCTCTCCGGACAAGCAATCACGAATGCATATGCTTTGATTTCTCGTTTTTCAACCACATAATATTTGCAACTTTGAAGTTTATTCAAATAGTTAATCACATTCTGCTCTGCCGTCTCCAGTTTCAAGGACCAAGCCTGTGGGACTTACATTTTAGTTTTATTTAACAGATTTGAGTTCACGATCTTCTTGTCCGCTGCCACTGGTCACCCGGTGTTTGGAATGGCGCTTCTTGCGGGCCGGCTGCCAGCTTTCTTTGGTGGTATTGTTTTCTTGGTGATTATCATTCGTATCGTCTGAGCGTTTCTCCGCTAAGTGCGCCCCACCAGCGATGATGAAGCTGTTTTTGTAGGTAGAGTGGGGTGTATTTTCGAAACTGTCACAGTGATTACCCGTTCAACTCGTTCAGATTTGTGTATCTTCAAGCCAGTTATTTGTTTCACCTACGTCCGCCACCATCAGTCCTTGATTTCACAGCGGCTACGTATTTTTTTTTTTTAATTCATTGATATACAAAACAGCATATGTAGCGGTCGAATCCGAATTTGAGCTTGACTCGCTGGTATCGCTGACCACTCTTGAGCTTCGGTGTCCATTTGTTTTGGAGGAACCAATTTCGATGTAGGTACGCTCAAAAACAGACGTTAGCTTGTAAGATAAGATTGCACTAGTTTCGCTATTATGGAGTTTTGCTTATTTATTGAACACTCGAGAACACCGATTTAAAGATTAAAAGAGGGCCTTTAAGGGGAATCTAGTCGCAGGCTCGAACTTACTGATGGGCCTGGCTAAAAAGCACGCTGTCTCACCAGGCATCGTGTCTGACAGAGGACTACCTGAAACTGTCGAACACGATGCCTGAAACTTTCATCTTCTTGTCACGCTCGTTTATTCGTAGACCACATCCATCGCTTCATGCTAAAGGAGATCGAGGTCAAGAGCAGAACAATTGAAAAAAATCTAACAGAATTTAGAAAGAAATAGAAATGAAAGCGAATACCTACACATTGTCTTTAACCACAAAATTGAAATAGGTATGAAAATCGAAGTCATTATTGATTTTCATCAATTTGGAGTAAGTAAGTAACTTAAGTAGTAACTTCTCAAAGTGAAGTATGTGTCCATAAAACATAGGTATCAATATACAATAAACATAGGTACAATGTTTGGAACTAAATGACTTAAACGTGAGAAAAACAAAATGTAAAAAAAAATATTTATTGAATAAAAAAAAATATCTCTTTGTTTGAACATTACATTACTCTCTCTAACTCTATAACCCCATCCTGTATAATAAAGTGATCCTTTGCTTATCGTTTTGTTGAATACGTCATGATTATAGAAGGTACCTACAGTTGTACTGGTCAGTTGACTATCATAGCAATAAGTTGTGTCGAAAATGTATAACATTTTGTTAAAAATCTGTTGTGGAAAGTACGATATTATGTAAAATTTGTGAGTTTTCCCACGTGACCATACAAGAGTTTTTCTCAATAAGTGCGAGCTCTTTCTTGGAGTGTATTCCATCATGCCTTGGAAACTGCCAGGGATCAAAAGAAAAAGCTTCCGCCCTCCGCCACTAATTGGTTTGATTGTATGGCAATATTATGTATTATACCAGGATACTTCATCATCATCATGTTGACGTTCAAAAGTGCCTTGTTGACGTTCAAAAGTGCCTTTTAAGTGCCTATTTGAAATAAATGCTTTGACTTTGACTTTGACATCATATCATCCTAAATAAAACGATCCAAAGATATTTACGAAAAACAGATTCCATTATAATAAATAATTACCAGATTACATTCATCATTACCATAACCAGGAAAACTTTTAGGTCCGTATCTCCGGCAGTTTTGCGTATAATGTAGTACATGTTAAATCAGGATGTTTATTTTTCATGCAGCTGAAATAATGATGATGATGATGATGAAGAAAAAATATAAATATTTTTTTCTCGCAATTTCTTTGAAAATGCATGAAATGCGAGAAACACCCTCTAACGTGTCCGCCCTGTGCACGTAACTTAACAGTCAAAATATATTACATTAGCCTTATCAGAGCACAGCACACGCTCGTAACCCTATAGTTGACGGAAACAAAAACAGTCACTGTAGCCGAAATCGGCATGGGATTGATTCATATGGAGCACTGTAAATGTGCCGTGTGCTATTTGAAGATATTTAATTGCTCGACCGCCTCGCTACTCTGTGACCTATTTCTTCTTTTCAGGTTATAAACTTATTGTTCATATATTGGAGAATAAAGAGAGTTAATAGCATATTAGTGAAAGGTGAAAATGACAGCAGCATAGTTTACGAAAGAGTGAACTTATCGGTGATGGTAGTAGATGTGGTCCTCAACGCCATATTTATTTTAGCAGCTCATATTGTAAGTATATATACATACTCAGCCTATAACGTTCCCACTGCTGGGACACAGGCCTCCTCTCCATGAGAGGGAGTGGGCCGTAATCCACCACGCGGGCCCAGTGCGGGTTGGTAGATGTCACATGTCTTCGAATTATTGATTCTAGGACATGCCGGTTTCCTCACGATGTTTCCCTTCACCGTTTTTGAGAGCAGTGGTGATGAAATTATTTACACAGAATAATGCGCCTGTCTGGGTTCGAACGCACGACCTGCAACTCGTAAGTCGCGGCCGTTACCACTGGGCCACCACTGCACTCTGTATATATAACACGCTTTTATTAGCTTGGTATGTATCTATGGATCTATGTAACGAAATCTTTGAACGTGATTTTCACCGACAATTCAATAATTTCATAAATTCGTTCCATTACGCCGGACAAAAAAAAAGGAAAATTAACTCAAAAATGACGGTTCTGTAGTTAGCCAAACTAAAAAATTGAAAATGAATAATAGTTTAAAAACTAAAAAACACGCTTTAAACACCAAACTAAAAAGTTGAAAATAATTTAATTCATTTAAAAAGCGTGGAATGCTTTTTGAGGTATTTTTATAATCAATTAATATCATTCACCCCAAGCTGTTTAATTGAATTAAATTATTTTCTACATTTTGAAAGCTATTATGTAGATCTTTTGTACGTTTCAGAAACATAAGATGCTTTTGAAGACCTCCTTGATCGGGAACATAGTCGCCGTGTTGGTATTTACTCTGTACTCTCTGTGCATGGTTTGTTACTATTCGTACTCGTTGTACGCTCCGTACCAAGTGTCGGTGCAGTGGGTGTACATCAAGCCCCTACTGGAGAACCTTGGGGTGGTCGCATCAGGTGCCAGTTTTGAAATTTGTAAGTTGTTTTAATGCATTATCCATCGTGAAGGGCGGGCGTTTTGGCCGGACTGTCTTATGTAATTTTATTTTGACGTTCAAAAAGAGCTGACTCTCAGCCTAGTTTGAATAAATGACTTTTGATTTTGATTTCGAGTACGCTGGGCGCGACCGACTCGGTCTTTTATCTTGACGTAGGTACACGTGACTTATGATTGATCGCACTTTTTTTTTTTCAAATCTGTAAATGGCGAACAAAATTCCTCAAAAAGTGCAGGACGTGGCAGTCTAATAAGACTGTTTTTCTGTGGATGTAGGTAGGTACCTTTCCTTGCTGCCCCGTCTCAATAATTTAGGTACTGTACTCATCTCTTATTAAGTAGTAGGAATAAAATGTTATTTGAGTACCAATTTTATTTGCATTATTTGTGTGGGTACCTATAATGTTAAATCATTATTCTTCTCTTCTTGTTCTCACACACTACATTGTCTTTTTAATTTCTCCTCTCGCAGGCCTGCTGCAGGCCTTTGTACTCAATATTTTATACAACAATGAATTAACTCACACCACCAAACACCCCAATTATAATATAATTGCATCAATACATACACTAAATTTTTACTATTACCTATGTATAAAACATAGTTTATTAATTCAATTAGATACCTATACTGACTGTGGGAGAAAATTGTGGTTAGATTACAGATCTACGCACACACACTGTCGCACACGTATATGGTCTAGCGTCTTCGTCCATTTTGGTTTGTTTCGACAGCAGAAGTGTCTGTAATTTCGGTACTTTTAATTATTTTTGGGATACAAAATTACCTTTATTAAAATCAAAGCAAAGTCAGAAGTACTTCAATAATTTTTTTTTGTTTCAGTAATATCTTATGCCATGTTGCTATTGTGCAATGAAATTAAAGAACTAGAGACAAATAACTATCTGTTCAGATTTGTGAACACAACGGCTGAAGCAAAATGTGTGATGGAATGTGAAGAACAAAATAAAACAGTGGATGAGGAAAAGGGAGAAGAAGATACATTTGAAAAAGGAACTGTCAGTATAGAAGCCACATTCGAAAAAGGAACTGTCAGTATAGAAGAAGAATTCGATGCAATAGGCAAAACAGCAGTATGTGATTATCCGTTATCCATTGTGGCTGAAACAAAATATATTATAGAATGTTAAACCATTTCATTATTTCAACAGTTCCAATCCAGGCGTAGTAAGCAAATTTATATTAAAATACGTGTTGGATATTTTACTTGCTTTTTTCATTCTGTTACTGTAACGATAACCATTTATCAAAAGAAAGATTCAAATCAAAATTATTTATTTGAACCCGATCCATGCGGGTCGAGCCATGGAAAACTGAACCTCTCGGACATGCGCTTCCCATTAAAGTCGTGGTGACCATTCGGCAGATCTCCTATTCAATAGGTAAGTAAGATTTACCATAACTGCCAAAAGCTCAGTGCATTACTCAGTGACTTAAAAGATCTCATTTTTAATAAAATAAATATATCAAAATTCAAAATTGTTTATTATTAACACATTCACTAACACATTACAATATACGCAAGTTCAAAAAATATGTATGATCTCCTTCATTTTCTATATTCTTGTAGATTGCGTATCCTTTAGTTACACGGACTTATTTCAAGGTTTTTACGTCGTGTGTTGTAAGTTCTCCCTCTTGAGTTCCATGTTCCATTAGTGTAGTTCTTCTTTTCAAACGGTTTCTCTTCCCGCTTCATTCTGTTTACTTGTCATCATACGTTGTGCTTCAGCTGAATTGTTCACGAATCTGAACTCACCGCTCTTCAGTTTTATGATCTCGCTCCTCAGAAGCAGAATGAAGTAAGCTTGCACAACTGGAAAAAAATGCGTTTGATTTTAGATGGGTTGACAGTATTGCTAGCTGCTGCTAATATCTTCAGGTAAGTACGTCACTTTCTCATACATCTATATACATACTTAAAATAAAATTGTAACAGGCCGATGTCTGTACATTAAAGATATTGAAGAAAAAATAGTATGGGGGTCTTTATTAGAGCAACAGAAGTCAAAACAACGGTTTTTAGAATTTTTGTCTGTCTGTATCATGTTTGTTACCGCATCACGCAAAAACCACTGCATGGAATTGAATGCAGTTTTCAATGATGTATTCCGAGAGGTCTAACTTAAAAATAGGCTATATATTATTTAAAAAAAATGATTATCTACTTGATTCTAAAGTCCACGCGTATGAAGTCGCGGGCAAAAGCTAGTTTTAAATAATTATGTACAATCTAATATAATAGCCATATAAGCCATTTATACCGTGATTAATGAGTAGATTAGTAGTAATTTGATGTATTCTTTCCGTGACCCTAAGCACCCCATAAACCCAAGGGAAAATTCATGGGATTCGGGAAAATCCAATTTTTACGTATTTAAAAAAAATCTCAGATTTCGTCACTAAATACCTTGTTCTTTAAACTCTAAAATTGCTATCACTGCTTTTCCATTTGGTAGGGACCTAATACTACAAAAACTTGTCGTTGTAGGCAAATGTTCTAAGTTAAGTTTATTAATCATTAAAAAATATATCTACATACAACAACGCCGACCCATTGCGGGTTGGTGATGGGTAGATGTCACAATACTTCGAATGTTTGGTTCTAGCACATGCCGGTTTCCTCACAATGTTTTCCTATACCGTTTTGAGAACAGAGGTGATAAAATCGACGGTCCCTACGTACAATCCCCTAAGTGGTAGATACGCAATTTGCATGTTTTATTTGCGTGACCTTCAGGCCAGCCTATAATATCGTTTAGTTTAACAAAAATAAGTCTAAGATGGCAAAAAGCACTTTAAATCCATCATGACATTACACTATCTAGAACATGATGTACTTACACGGGTTTGAAGCGCTCTCCTGTAAAATTTGTCATTTGTAGTAGGGACCGTCGAAATAATTTACACAAAGTGAAGCTCAGACAGGGTTCGAACCTACAACTTACAACTCGTAAGTTGCAGCTGTTACCACTAGGCCAGCACTGCTGCTGCTACTGGGCAAACGTTAACAAAATACTGCTCACCTAAAGTCACGAGATAAGCTGCGAAGATTACCAAATACATCGTCGTCTCGCTTGAAACCCAACGTGCTATTGATATGCCGACTGCTACCAGGATCAATAGTGTTGTCACTATCATCTCCCCAATGCAGAAGATATAGAAACATCTTATCAGGTCTGCGTTTTTCTGTTGAAGAGAAAGATTCAGATTTTTCAATATGCATAACAACACTCTAATTGCGTACCCAACACTTTATTAATCAGAATATCAATAATTTTGTAGGTTATTGCGAATCCATACAACGCGATCATTGTTGTTGAACTGTTAAAATCAAAGCCATTCCTGTGTTACGCAAGTACTTCGCAGGAATGGTCGCAAGGGAAACTTCATCTGAATTCGTTCAGCGTCAGTGAGTAACAAACAGTTTTTCCTAACTTCAGCTTAAATTTCTAAGGAGTAAAAACAAGTAGATTGTTGCCCTCACCGCTGGACATGAAACGAACCAAAACGGAATAGAAACGATCAACACATACGTCATCGCATAGACTGAGCAAAAAGAGATAAGTGATCATTGTTTTTGACATCTCACCTTATGACCTCCGACGATAAACACAATAGTCGCCACGAAATCCGTTATGAACATAATAAGAGAGATTAATGATATAGCAGTATATAACATGATCCAGAGCACATATTTCTTGTTCCCACTCATCAAACTCATCACTATTGTACTAAGTATAAAATACCCCAGTATTGGTATGATGAATGCGCCTGCTATCTGTAACAGAAAAATGTGATTTAGAATTAAAACTTCAATAGACATGGTCGAGACGACAATATGACAATAAATTAAACTGCGTCTAATGATGTTACCAGTCTGTATACGAAAATTCAATCAAATAAATCCAATAGTTCAGTCACTATAGCTATAGTTTGACTAGCTAATTGCCAAAACCCAAAATCGGGCCGTCACTACTTTAGGTTTTTTTTTTTTTAAATCACCTTCTCTTTGCGGTTCGGGTGTATTTGATAGTTTCAAAATACTCCCATGCCAGTATAAAAGTATTAGTATTGCCATTATTTACTTTTATTATCGCATTGTCATCTCCACGTGGAATAGTTACATAACATTTATGTACATAATCAGCCTATAATGTTCACACTGGTAGAACACAGACCTCATCTCTGTGAGTGGGAGTTGGCCCAGTGCGGGTTGGTATGTTCTCGAGGAGGCCGCTGTTGTCCAGGCCTGGATCCGGGAGTCGGCGACGATCGGACCCGTCGACGTCGAAGAAGAGGCGCTGTGGTTCCGCGGGGCGATGACGCAAATCAGCGACGCGTCCATGCCCCGCGTCCACGCGCATTCAGGAAGGCGCCAGGTGTACTGGTGGTCTGCCGAGATCGCGCGACTACGTGTCGAGTGCGTGGCGGTCAGACGCCAGTACACCCGATACCGGAGGAGACGTCGTCGGGTCCCTGACGGAGAAGCCGCGCGGTATGAGGTGTACCGCGCGGCTAAGGAGGCTCTGTGGCTGGCCATCGGCGAAGCGAAGACGCGAGCCAGGGAAGAGATGTTGGAGACTCTCGACGGAGATCCGTGGCGCCCCTATCGTGCGGTTCGAGGGAAACTTCGACCCGCGGCGCCTCCACTCACGGAGAGTCTCCAACCTGAGTTGCTGGAGCAGGTCGTCGCAGCCCTCTTCCCGGCAAGAGCGGAGCACACTCCGCCGCCGATGGCATTGCCCGCAGCTGCAGAGCCTACCGAGGAGAGCGCCATCAACGTCCCAGAGGTGACACAGGCAGAGATGAGGGCGGCCGTGATGCGGCTCCGGGCCAAGAACGTGGCTCCGGGGCCCGATGGTATTCACGGCATAGTGCTAGCCCTCGCTCTGAAGGAGCTAGAGCCCCAACTGAGAGGACTCTACACCGCGTGCCTTGAGCAGGGCCAGTTTCCCACGTTGTGGAAATCTGGTCGTCTGGTCCTGCTCAAGAAGGTGGGGCGCCCCGCGGACTCACCGTCCGCGTACAGGCCTATAGTGCTGCTTGACGAGGTGGGTAAAATGTTTGAGCGGATAATCGCTGCCCGCCTCGTCGGCCACTTAAGCAGGGAGGGGCCTGACCTAGCCGAAAGCCAGTTCGGCTTTCGGCACGGGCGCTCCACCATCCACGCGATATCGCGGGTGAGAGTCCTGGCGGAGGAAGCGGTGTCCCGGGGCGGGGTGATGTTGGCCGTATCGTTGGACATCTCCAACGCCTTCAACACCCTGCCCTGGAGCTGCATTCGGGAGGCACTGCGTTATCATCGGGTGCCCCCGTACCTCCGGCGCATCGTTGGGGCTTATCTGGCGGATAGGTGTGTCACCTACATGGGACGTGATGGCGGAAGCCAGCGCCGCATGTCGTGCGGTGTTCCACAGGGTTCGGTCGTGGGACCGCTCCTGTGGAACATCGGGTACGACTGGGTGCTGAGGGGCGAGCTCCAGCCGGGCGTGGACTTGACGTGTTATGCGGATGACACGCTGGTCACGGCCCGGGGGAGCTCGTACAGGGAGGCAGCGTTGCTAGCGACGGCTGCGGTGTCACAGGTCGTGACCCGCATACGGCGCCTAGGCCTGAAGGTGGCCCTCAACAAGTCGGAGGCCATGGTCTTTCATGGCCCCCGGCGGGCGCCGCCGCTGGGATCACACATCGTGGTCGGGGGGTCTCGAATCGCTGTCGAGTTTACCATGAAATATCTTGGATTGGTGCTCGACAGCCGGTGGGATTTCGGCCCCCACTTCCAGCGGCTCGCGCCCAAGTTGTTGGGCGCGGCTGGGGCGCTGTCAACGCTGCTTCCCAATCTGGGGGGCCCGAGCGCCGCCTGTAGGCGGCTCTACGTGGGGATCGTGCGATCGATGGCCCTGTATGGGGCCCCGATCTGGGCGGCTGACCTGACGGCCGGCAGCATTGCTGTCCTGCGAAGGCCACAGCGAGCGATGGCCGTCAGAGTCATTAGGGGATATCGCACGATCTCCTACGAGGCGGCTTGCGTACTGGCCGGATCCCCGCCGTGGGACCTCGAGGCGAAGGTACTCGCGTCATTGTATCAGTGGCGCGAGGACTCGAGGGCGCGGGGCGAGTGGCTGACGCCGCGACATTTGGAGTTGCGTCGGTCACAGCTTCGCGCAGCCCTGGTGGCGGAATGGCGGGACAGGCTTTCACGCCCTACCGCCGGCCCCGCCACCATCGGGGCGGTCCGGCCGGTACTCGAGCGCCGGCTCGGGAGGAGGCACGGCTCCCTGTCGTTTCGGGTGACACAGGTGCTCTCGGGGCATGGTTGCTTCGGGAAGTACCTGTGTCGCATAAACAGGGAGCCGGACGCTCGGTGTCACCACTGCGTCGACTGTCGGGAGGATACGGCGTGGCACACGCTTGCAGAGTGTGCTGCTTGGGAGGAGCCGCGCCGTGCCCTCATCTCAGGAGTAGGCAGTGACCTGTCGCTGCCAGCCGTTGTCGACTCGATGGTCGGCAGCGAGGAGTCCTGGGACGCGGTGGTATCCTTCTGCGAAATCGTACTTTCGCAGAAGGAGGCTGCGGAGAGGGAGCGGGAGATTTCTTCCGCTAACCCGATCCGCAGCAGACGCACCGGGCGTCGGCGGAGGGCGGACAACGCCCTCTTCCGGCCCCCCTAAATGGGTCCAGGGGCGACGGATCTGGGGAAATCCGTCGCCCCCTACTTCTTTGGACCCGAGATGGCGGCGCGTAATGTTCCACGCGCGCCTCTATTTGATGTAAGGGTGGAGTTTAACACCTCACTCCCCCCCTAACGCGAGGTGGCCCGCACAGGCGGGCCGGCACTAGCCGGGGATCGCGGAAGTCACTTTTGTTCCCGTGATCTCCGGTGCAAGTGTGAGGCGGAACACCGGGGTGGTTTTAGTCAGTAAGAGTCTGACAGACCCCTCCGCCCTCCCCAGGGCGGAGGACATCCATGAGGATTTCCCCCCGTAAACAAAAAAAAAAAAAAAAAAAAAGTGCGGGTTGGTTGCGTGGTATAGTTATAATCACCAAATTGGTGTTCGGCCAGTTCAATTGATTTTAGACTGATGTCGAATTTAATATTTTAGATGCAGGTGTACTTGAATAAACTTACAGGTTTCTAAACAGTTTTAAACTAGAATATGGTGTAATTTTTAAATATCGCAGCTTTCTTTGGTTTCTTCTTTATTTGTATTTTGGTATGTCTTGCGATTATCTTTGACAATAATTGTGGATCGATTTCGAAAATTCTACTAACTGCTAAAAACTAACTACCCAAGCAAAGTTAATAACATTTATGTGGGTCTACCATGGGACTACCCATATACATTTCATTAACTTTTCTTGGGTAGTTTTTATGTTAGCTTCGATAAAAAAAATTATCTTTAAAGCCACATCAAAACAATTCTGATGTTGTATATATAATGCTACTGTTATAATATAAGGGTTGTGGCTAAGTAACAACAGCCGCACGGGCCGATCGATCAGGTGAAGGTACTATACGCTTGCTGCGATTGGTCGGTGGATGGGTGACCATCTTTACATACCAGGACCCGTCCGTGCTTCGGAAAGCACGTAGAGCTGATAGTCTTGGCTGTCATTCGTGGATCTTTAACAGGCGTTACGGGACGTCAGTGAGAAGCTCCAAACTGACAACCAGTCTTAACAAGGGCGGATCATATTACCCAGTAACTGGGTTGTAGAGGTCAGATAGGGAGTGGCTTCCAGTGGCGAAAGCACCATATAACTCGATTCCTACCGGCTTCCCTTCGGGGATTCGCATCGGCAACTCTATCGCTATTAAAAAATAGCACGTCAATAGTGGTTGCTATTGTAACCATAGTGGGCAAGAGTAAAGGGATGATAAAATTGAAATGAATTTGGAATGCAAGTCCATCCATTCTGATTTTAAACCGAAAAATTTGTGATGAGTAAACTCATCAACAATCTGCCTAACTCAACGATCAGCAGACAACTGGACGCACCTTCATAACATCAAGTTGGCTGATCTAGACTACAGCATCTCCGAAACCATTGGTCTACTGCTTGGTGCGGATGTTTACTCCGGAGTGATCTTAGGAGGAATAATCAAGCATGACAATGACTCGCCAGTAGCGCAACACACAATGTTGAGCTGGATACTGTGCGGTGCTACAAAGCAGTTTAACTGTCTAGTTACTCTAACAGAGCTGGACACCCTAACTTGAATACGGGGCTTTTGTCCACATTGTATGTGTGCATTTGATATAAGTATCTTATTTTATTTTATTTTTTGTAATGTGCGTTTTGTTTGTGCAGAATAAACATTTTTTCTTTCTTTCTTTCTATTGTCAAAAAATATTATTACACTACGGGTATTTAATTCACCATAACATTCAAACAGCAAAAACGGTTATTTTTAGCTTTTTATTACAACAAAAAAAAACATGTTCTAATTAACCCGGCGCCAAAACGTCATAATCGGGAACTAAAACTTAATACAACAGTGATCCCGTAATGATGTCACTTTAGATCACATGCCACTGTTTGATATTGACGAGAGCAAGCCACTGTACAACGGGTTATAATAGAGACAGACATAGAAAAAATGCGTGAGCGAGAACGAGATGGAGAAATTTTGCACATTTCATTTGGTTTTCAGCTGTTCTATTTTATTGTATTTAAATCTTTACATTACTGTATTAATTTTAGAATGACAGTAAGTATTCTTTATTGATAAGTCAGTCAGTCTTACAAAAATTTACAGCTCGCCGCTGGTGGCTTCATCTAACATACATGCAGCTGCAACCAGTTTGACTGGAAGCCGATCCCAACTTAGTTGGGAAAAAGCTACGCAGATGATGAATAATATAAGGACATCCCGAGAGCACCGGGACATGAATAGTGGACAGGTTTTGAGTATGAATGTGAATGGCTTTAAGAGTATGTTAAAGTCCCTTTTAATAGGAGGTGAACCTATTCCCATCATCATCATCATTTCAGCCGGAAGACGTCCACTGCTGAACATAGGCCTCCCCCAATTTGGGGGGGTCTTGCCATAATCGCCACGCTTGGCAGGCGGGTCGGCGATCGCAGTATGGTGGTAGAGAACGCTGCTGCCCCTTCTCTAGTATTCCCTTCAGACGGTACTCCAGACTACTATTAAGAAATTCCAGAAACAAAAACCCAATGTCACTTTACCCGACCCGGCAATCGAACCCAGAGCTTCATACTCGTACTCAGCAGTATCGCTTGCTACCACTAGACCAACGCGGCAGTTTATGCTGGAAGCTGCGGTAATATAGTATTGGAATAGGTCCGCAAGTCAGATGTAAGCCGTTCTCAACATAGCTGGGAATAGGCTAGGCAGATGTTGAATAATATAAGGACACACCGAGAGCCCCGGAATATACGCCCTAACAACCGTTAAGTCTTTTTTTAACCACTATAATAACAAATACTTACAATTTTGAAATAGCCCCACGCCAGCAAACCGGGACGTAACGGCAAACAGAAGCAACATCTCTTAAACTCGGGTATTTCCACTGTCATCTTGATTTCGATACTGTCAATTATTTCGCTAACAGTTAGATTTTCCTAGAAAACACTGATATCACTTATATAAAAAAGGAAAGACAAATTAAAGTAACTCAACTACCAAATTAATGAATCTCCCGGCACAACAGCCAATGTTAATGATTGCTTTGGCTCTATTAAAATGACAATTGATGATAATTACAACTTTATATATAAAGCAACCTAACCTTTATAGCCTTAAACGACTGATAACGCACGACATTAGAATTTGGGCAAATATTTTTACACTTTGATGTTGACCTTACTCAACCCAAACCTAATCTATAATGACATGACAAGATACTACCAACTGACTACGCACTACAGGAAGAACTAGTATAAATAACTGTAAAGCGTGTTTGAAATAAATAAGCGAACGATAACGATATAGAAAATTTATTCATAGCTATCATAGAATTAACAGATAAGATAAATATGCTTCGAGGAGTAGAACGATAGTCAATAGAGCAGTAAAAAAAAGCAAATCACTGTTACTAACACTAGATATACGCGAATATCTAAATATAATAGTTATTCGAAACAAAGTATCGAATGTAAACGTCACAGCTGCGAGCGACGTGCACTCTGAATCAAGGCTAGTTTCCTACTGGCGCCCGGCGCCCACATGGCGGCATTGGGGGGCAGTAGGCCAACCCATATTTACAAGAGATGTTTATTTTGAAGCTACTATGTCTAAAAGACTTTTGTCTATGAAGAACGAAAGAACTGTTTTTCGATTGTATACCGGTATGTTGACTTCGTGCTTCACTATAATATTGTAAGTACCTACGAACGAAATGCAAGCAAAACATTGTAGGAGTTTAGGGCGTCGAAACGAAGTTATAATTATTATTTTGTCCACAATGTGCCATCATTCTTAGCTGTTTTTCGATAGCGTCCTTGGCTCGACGCATTCCTCGTTCATCCTTATTCAAACACCATCGAAGCATTTGGTTCAAATTTTAATGAGGTTGGTTGTTTTGGAGGGCGACTTAAGGTCGCCGGACAACTACGAATACAGTATAGGTATATAGGCTTGTTGTTGTTCCATTTAATGAATGGGCGTGCCTCGCAAAAAGTCTGTAGTGCTTTTAACAAAGAAATTCTCCAGATTAAACCCTATAGTTGTGTACTCCCTTCTCATTGTAATTCCGACAATATCACAATTAAATTATTGTATGATGAAATGAAACACCGCAGTAAAGTTGCTTTATAGGAAACGAAATGGAACAGACGAATAATAACGTTATTTTCTCCGATGAGTCAACTATCAAGGTCTAATGATATCACTGTTATAATTTTATACAAGGACTCTTAGTTTTAGTTGTCACTTCCATGAAAACTGGTAGGAACAACAGTTAAAAGGCAACAGATTGTCAATTTCAGTATGCAGATAGGTAGATATACCTTTACTTATTAATTAATAATGTATACTGTATTTAATGTTGGCATACCTATTTCAATTAAAACAATATAGATACATATATACTTAATTCATAAATAAGAAAGTAAACAAACTTTGGTATTCTCATTACTAGATATTTTTCTATGTAGAGCATAAAAACAATGTAAGTATCTACAACTCGAAATTAAAGTGTATAATATAACTCTAATTGACAATTATAATATAATAAAAGCAAAAAATAATAACATATTCATAAAAAAAAATCCATAATTATACATAAAAAAACAGGATTATTCTCTAGAATTATTAATAAAAGAGGGAAAACCTTGTTTTGACGTTTTGTTATTGTCGGCAATTTGGTTCACCGGACGTGTTTACCGCTTATCTTTTTAGCAATTCGTCAACAATAATATTGTTTCCAGTAAACTTTTCATGATTGTAAATATTTTGAGAGCTAAGAGTCACTGATATTTTGAAAAGCAAAATCAAATCAAATTAAAGAGAACCCGCGTCCGAACCTTGTGGTATCTAAGGTTTGTCATAATTTGTCAACTAGACTCATTAATCTCTGACTGAAACCTATTACTTTCTGTAGATAGTTCTCTCACTGAAAAGCCAGAAGAGAACCGTCGACACCATAAGATTCCAGCTTCAGCCTACATTAAAAGAGTTGATGACACACTTTATCGAAAGCGCTAGAAAATTCAGTGTAAACTACAGTATAATATTACACAGGATAAGTTTTTACCAGTGCGCAAACTGTAACCATGAATTCAGCATATCATTCTATACATCCCAGCGCATAAAAAAAATCTGCTGTTCCATACATTTTGACCGCGTAGGTGTTGCACTTTTCTATGAAACTGCAGATTTTATTTTTTTGTATAACCGGCGATTTTTTTTTATGCTTGGGGGTCTAGAATGATTTGAGTTGCAGACTGAATAAAAACTTTTCCTGTATTTATATGTGATCTGCAATCAACTTCTGCAACAACTATTTTATCCAAATTGATATGAATATCCACATGAAAAAAATAATATTTTACTTTAATTTAGGTATTGTGAATGTGAGCTATGTGTGTATTTTTTTAAATTGTCTTTTTACTTTCTCAGTTCATTTTATGATGGTCTTTCTTTGGTATTGTTTATCTCGATAAACAATGCGCTCAACTACTCATAGTTGAACTCCTTATGTCCTGAGTTGACCTATACGATTACGGACAAATTTTTGCTCTGATTGGACAGTTTTACTCAAACACACAGATAGCATAATATTAGCATGGATGTATGACAAGTGCAGACCATGATTCTATAATTCCCCATATTTGCCATTCTTATTAGTCGATAACGCGAACGATCTTTGGATAAAACCAGCGGGTGGTTGTAAAAACTGTCTGTCTAAAAATTTATCTTGTGGGCTATTGAATATTGTGGTTGTGACAAAAATGCGAAGGAACTCAATAACCTTCAAAATCTCAAACTCAAATTATTTACAGGCACCTTTCATCAAGGATTTGGTCAGTCAGAACGATGAAGCAAGTTACTCATTCCAAAGCTTAGTATACAGGATGTTTGGTAGAACGTTGAAAATACGAAAATGGTGGATAGGTGGGGTCATCTGCTACTTACTCAGCCCCTAATTTGTTTGGCCCTGGCCCCATGGACATTTAAAACAAAATTATTGCTTTCTTCAAGTTTCACCACTTTCTTAACTTTAAAGTGTAATTTTTATTAAAAATGGGTAAAACAGGCAATGTTTTTGTTTTTTTAAATTATTGCTTTATTCAGATGTTAGCTAGAAAAAAAGTTATGAGGCCTCAAACATACAGAAAGATGTAAAAAATACTTAAATCTTAATTTCAACTTGCAAAACAAAAACGCATTTTTAATAAAAATTACACTTTAAAGTTAAGAAAGTGGTGAAACAAGAAGAAAGCTAAAAAAAATATCCAGGGGGCCAGGGCCAAATAAATTAGGGCTGAGTAAGTAGCAGATGACCCCACCTATCCACCATTTTCGTATGTTCAACGTTCTGCCAAACACTCTGTATATTCCCATTAGGAGAAGAACGGGCAAAAAACTCCTATGACACTCTTGTAAACAAACAATAAAGTTAAAAAAGTTGCGGGTTTTACAACAAATTTCCCGCTTATCATGTTTACAAGTAATCTTCAGTTAGAAGTATCTCAGAAAATGCTATAGATAAGTACAAAGGTTAAATCACTATGTATAAATATTTGTAATATTTCCAACATTTGCCAGTTAATCTGAGCCAGTGCAACCATTAACAAGTTTACTATCCGCGAAGCAGATACAATAGTTAAACAATCACAGAGACTATATAATATATGTGGTTGGTGGCTGAGAGTTCTCACTTTATATTTTGATAATATTTTAAATTCAGTGCAAAAGCTGTACACTTACATCAAAAGTGTTTTCCTTGTCGTAAATTGACAGTTGTAAAGAGTTTATAAAAAGTGATTTAAGTGTGATCTAGAAATTCTGAAGGTCTAGTTAGAAGGTCAATTTTGATTGTTATCAAAGGTCAAAATGAAAGGTGAAATTCCAGTATTCAAAAGATGTTGTTGCTGCCTGCCTCTACGATATGGCTTGCTCACTTGGGGATATTTCAAAATGGTGAGTCTATTAGCTGCTAATCAATGAAGGTCACAGGGATCAACTTTACCGACGTGTACCTACTTATACTAACATACTAACTGTGGTTCTTATGTTTCAGGTGGCAGATGCGTTTCTCGTTTCAATAATGACATATGTGATGATAGTAACCTTAGTCATGTTCAGATTTTATGGAAATGAACACAATTTCAGCCGGATTTATACAGAACTTATTTTATCAATTATTGCAATTGTTATTTTCTTTACGGATTTCGTAGTGACCATAGTGTTTATCATTGGAGGACATAAGGTGAGACTTTAATTCTAATTTTAACTTACCTTATCATCATCATAATAATTTCAGCCGAAAGACGTCCACTGCTAGATATAAGCCTCCCCCAAGCTACACCATTTCGACCGGTTCTGTGCTTCCCGCAACCATCGGATTCCTGCAGCCTCCACAAGGTCGTTGGTCCAAGTCCTGCTGGCTTAGCATGACGCTTTCTATTTCTACAAAGAATAGACAGTGCTTTTTCAATACAAAGTGACATTTCGTTTCTCCATTTTTGACATCGCACCGTAGATATCCTTCTACAATCTGTCATTTAGTCTTTCGTTTCTAACGATCTTTGTCTAGGTCCATAAAGATGTAGAATAATTCAGAAGAATATTTCTTCCAAAACTGTCAAAATCACACTGACAACAAACTTTCTACTCGACGGTCACAAAGTATATCCGATTATCTACAAAATCATGATTCGTTTAGAACGCATAACTGTGATAAATAATAGAAAAACATAACTATCTTCTTCTATTGTACATCATTAAGTTAATAGTCATGTCTATTCTTCCGTCAAAAAATCGGTACTCGTGCTAAGCCTGCTGAGTGGCCTTCCAACTCTACGTCATAATTTACATTTATATTATTATAAAGTTGGGGGCCTGAGGAATAATTGAATGGAGGACCCCAATCGGAAAATTCACTTAGAATGGAACGCCAGCTACATGAACCGACGACTTAAGAAAGCATGTGGAAGGAGGAGAACGGGCTATTATCATTGGAAGAGGCCTTCGTACTGACTAGCTAATGAGATGACGTAAACTGGATGAAATTGATCGCTCCTGTATCATTATTGGGAGGCCAGCGATGATTGTATTATTCCAATATAAAAATTTGCCATGGCAATCATGACTCATCCTTGGAACAAAACCTAATACATATTTTATTTTGCAGAAAAACGTGAAGCTGATAAGAGTATTCTATTTCCTCAGTATGGGGATGTGCGTAATAACTGCTTTATTAACTTGCATAGGAGTTGTTACAACAATACATAATTTAATGGTTTACGACATGTATTACTGGGCGAGAGTTGTGCTGCCACTCTCATTTTATTTCGTCGTACTAGGTGAGCATATTTTTGTTTTAAACTAGTATTATTCCTTAGAAATTATTGTTAACCACTGTACAGAGTGTTGAGCAATTTCAGGAACGTTCAAAGCCAAAGCATTTATTTCAAATAATCATTTATAAGGCACTTTTGAACGTCAACATTTACATTAAAATACAATTGATTCTAGTTACCTTTTGCAGAAAGTAGTATCGTATAGAGAAAAATGAGCAATGTACTCCACCGTTGCTGTTTTAAAATGTTTGACAATATTTTACATACATTAATTATTATGTGAAAACGATGCAACTAGAATAAAATTACCATGTAACATACCACAACAGGTAAAAGAGCAATAATCGCATGAGCACGTTCAATTATTTCCATTCAAGAATTGCATGCAAGAGTTTACATGCGTCCGTACATACAATAATTGAATGTAAGTTTTGTCATTCAATAGTAAATTGCATGCGACTTCTGTTTACACCAAGGCAATAATTGCCTTGCCAGTTTTGCCTCGTCTAAACACAGAGTTGCAAGTGCTCAAATACAATATATATTCTAGTATTGCCTATATTTGCGCTACCAAATATTTCATTTAATTTTATTGAACGTCTTGTCAAGATTTTTTTTAACTTTTTTTTTGAACACGTTTGAATGGTAGACTATTTTCATACCAGAATTTAATGCGATTTTTAGTGCACGTGCTCAATTGTGCGTGTTGTTAGATGGTGCCAATGAATTTTTGCTTCAACTTTGTGGTATGCTACAGGCCATAAACTTGCACCGTACAAATGGATAGAGCAGGGGTGGCCCGAGAGCAGCGACTTACCAGTTGTAGGTCGTAACGAAGTTCCTATCGCTTTGACCGTTCCACTTTATTCGGTCAAGCTCTCATTCGCCAAGTGTAAAAAATTAGAAGTAAGAAACTTCGTTCCAATGAAACCAACCTCTTTGTTTTTCCAGCTGTGCAGAGTTACTTCCTTTTGCTACTGAGGAGTGAGATCATCAAACTGAGGGCCAACGGCGAGTTCAGATTTGTGAACAATGCGGCAGAAGCAGAATGTACCATGACATGCGAAGACAAGGTAGTGGGAGAAGAGACGGTGAAGGAAGACATCGCTTAACTAAAGAAGAACAAGAAACACGACGCGCGAAAATGAGAACTTTATAGAGGAATAGTAAATGTCATATTAATGAGTGGAAGTGAATTTAGATAATTTTATACTTAAGTTTATTGTAAGTTGTTGTTGATCGTTGAAGGTATCAGTAAATAATAAACCATTTTGTAAAATAGTCGGTTGTATTTACTATTTGATATCTCTTTAAAAGTGGCTAAATACCCAAGAATTTTCAATAAACACATACACTCACACAACATTACATTTCGCCTAAATGTCTTTTAAATTTGAAAGCAACTCTGTCTGTGTGTTACCTTCCGATCCACTACGCCGCCGCCGGTAAAGCCGCGGGCAGAAACTAGTATGCCGTCAATTTAAAGGCCGCATTCATGTCAAACGTAACTCAACAGTAGGTTTATTTTTTCTAATTTATTTATTATATTTTATCTAAACACAGGTTATTGTTCTTATAATTATACAAGGCACACTAATAGACCTCTGGGTCTGTCTTAGCATGGTTAGAATTGGGCGTTCTGGATCACGGCTATAAAATTGGGTGTTCGGAATCACGACTATTGAATTGGGGTTTGGGGGACCAGATGATTCAGAAACCCCAATTGTATAGTCGTGATTCAGAACACCCAATTTTATAGCCGTGAGCCAGAACCCCTAATTCTAACCTACTATCAACCACCCATGTGAACCGGCTGACTGTGAGCCTCTGTGTGAACACTAACGTCGTGAAGCCACCATAACTTAATGTCGGTTTGATGTGAACGAAAATGTAGGGCAAAACTTTAATCTGCGTAACGTTTGCTCACAGTCAATGGCTAACAATACGTTTGGTGAGAACGTGGCCTAAGTTTATGCGCAATTTTTTTTCAGCTACCTGCTCTTTTTCTCTCATCTTTGACTCAAAATTCAGCTGCGCAAACTCCGCTCACTGACGACGCAGTCATAAGATCGTCGAATGCATAGCAAATAGGGCATGCGGCGCAGAATGTACGTTGAACCATGTCTGTGGGGAGGTGCCGCATACTTACGCACTTGAGGTCGTACCGACTGTTGACTCGAGCCGTCCGGGAACCCCCATCTGTGGAAATTATCTTTGCTCTGGCCGACTTGTTTTCAAAGTCTATTTAGAGATTTCCAAGTTGGGCACGGTAACGTGTGCCCAGGCAGAAGGCTCTCAGATGGTTTGATAAAATTCTCAGGTGGTTTTTACACTTCCCGCCACAGGTACTCTCGCACGGTAACGCATTATTTGCTGTTCCCGGCATACGTAGCAACTCCATAAAAAAAGCTACCTAGTTATTATTATTATTTTGAGTTCTTTATTTTTCTTCTCTTTTATGAGAGTTTACGACCTTACACACGGGCCGGAACCAAGTGTGTAAGGGGAAATTAAATTGAAAAGGTGGATGATAGTGTAGAAGAAGTCAGGAACTTTCGTGTGATATGACAGGTGTTGAGAATGGTGGCTTTTTGGAGCATGTAAAGTGTGTGAGATGGCATGTGTAGAGTCTCAAGACTTTGTGTGAGAGCCTTCGGTACTACACCGGTAGAAGAGAGTACTTATTATTAATCATTTTAATTCAGAATTAATTATTACATTCCATAATTTGTTAGTAAAAAATACTTAAAACTACGTTAGTAAAATTATTAAATTATTGTACAAATTGACCTACTCGTATTACATTTAAACAAAATTGAGCTACTTAATATTATAGAGGGCACCACCCGAGCCGTGAATTGAATTCCAGTGTCTCACAACTGGGCAATCAACCCTTTCCAATATGGTATTCAGAAGGCTGTTTGGTGCTGCCCTGCACGCGGCGCATCAGGGAGGCCACTCTTTTACGAACGATCGCCCTAAAGCAATCCGTTTTGGCCTTAGCAAACATACCTGATGCACTACAAAAGCGAGGCAACCCCAACAACATCCTGAAACCATTATTATATAGGACCCGTAGGGCATTGAAAGATCCACGCGTATACCGGACCCACAGGCTGCAGGTATAAAATGACTGGCAGTATGCCTTAAAAAGAGCAATTTTCACGTCTCGTGAGCACCGTGCAAACCTGCGCGCCAGCATATTGCATCTCACCGCCAACGCCCTACGTTCCCGCTCTATATCCAAATCATCTGAGAGGTCCTCGGTGACCCAGTGCCCCAGGTACTTGAATTTAGTGACCCTACTTATAGGCAATCCCCCCAGTGTGACCGGTGGAACGGTTTTCGGACACTTACTACCTGCCTTGAAAATAAGTAGTTCACTCTTTTTACTGTTATACCTGAGGCCATGTGACCATGTGGCCATGTGTGTGTTATACCTACTGTGGTTTTTCCAAAACAAATTCGAAAGTAGCGGATTCTATAACAAAATTTCCGCCCCTAATTAACTTTGCAATGAATAAGTAGTTGGATAAATTAGATAAAAAGGCTAAGTTAACCCGTCGCGTGTCTAATTAGCAGACTGAAATTCTATTGTTATCTACACATGGTGGACACTTTACGTGCGAGAGGTAATATGCCCTGCCTGGGCAGAGCACTGCCGTGTCCTCGCGGATGCGTTCGAAGGCGGCGGCGCGGCGCGGGGGCGAGACGGCGCGCGGCGGCGCTCTCCGGCCTACTCTCTAACTCCGTCAACGAAGATACAGAACCGTCCGAAAGTAATTCGAAACTTCTTAGTGAATCCTACAGCCATGTAACTAACTTTTTTGGACAGCCAAAAACATATCGGGAGTAGAGACAGCTGTCAAATCGTGTTATCATCAATGGTATTATATTAAATATCATTGGTTGTCATTTATTATAATATCATTGGTTGTCATTCATTCTTAAGTCGGTCTCCAAACAAATTTTCTGTCCGTAAGTGTTACGGAGTACGAAACGCCCGTTACTTCGACCGAAACGACGAGCTGCTTGAACCGAATGCTTAGGAAGTAAGCCCACTGGCCCGGGTCGACGTTGTGTGTGTTCCACGCGCGCCTCAAAGAGATGTCAACACCAACTGGTGGGGTCCGCAAGTGCCGATGCCTGCCAGGGGTGCGGGTTGTTCGAAAGAGATACCGCGGCCCCTGACACACAGGCAACTGAGGGAACACGGGTGGGTTTTAGTCAGTAAAAGTCTGACACGCCCTCCTCCTGCTTCACCCAGAGCGGGAGAAGTTATTTGATGATTTCCCACCAAATAAAAACAACCTATACAAGTTACATCTAAGACATTTCTTAAGTTCGATGAGATCTTATTCAAAAACTGAGGCTAACAGACAAAGGCTTTAGCCAATGTTTCCTCCTATTGTTTTTTTTTCGAGGCATGTATACTCTGAAAAAAAAAAAGAATTGTGGTATGTGGGTAGTTTTAGGTTCATTTTGTTGCTTGTTTGTTGGAGAAAAACGGACATGAAACTCCATTGACACTCCTTTTTTTTTGGGTGGGAAATCATCAAATAACTTCTCCCGCGCTGGGTGGAGCAGGAGGGCGTGTCAGACTTTTACTGACTAAAACCCACCCGTGTTCCCTCAGTTGCCTGTGTGCCAGGGGCCGCGGTATCTCTTTCGAACAACCCGCACCCCTGGCAGGTATCGGCCCTTGCGGACCCCACCAGTTGGTGCTGACATCTCTTTGAGGCGCGCGTGGAACACAATGCGCCTTCGACCCGGGCTTGGTCCTTACCGAACAGCGAGGTACCCATTACTCGCCGTCCGCAAGCCCGCGCCTACGGTGCGGTGGCCGGGAATCAGCCTGGGATTCCCGACGCCCAGGGCGTCTCCCGCGGCGGCCACGGCCGTGAGGGCGCATATAGGTACTGCCTCTCCCTCACGTGCGCCGCCTCCCTCTTCGCGAGCATTACTGCTTCGCAGTAGGAGGTTGACACTCCTTTAAATATAAAAGTAAAAAAATGTGGATTTTACAACAAAATTCCTGCTTACTAAATGTTTACAAGTAATGTGCAATCAAAAGTAGGTATCTCGAGAAACGCTATAGATAAATATAAAGGTTAAATCACTAAGTATAAATATTTGTATTATTTTCTTTCTTTTATCTGAGCACTATTAAGGCGCGTCCCCTACCAAAACTTCGCGCCAGCCGTGTTTTGGGCAGTTTTTTGGAGCTATCTACTCGTTATTTAAAAGAAATATCAACAAAAAATAGTTTAAAAAACTAAAAAACTAAAAAACACGCTTTAAAAACCAAACTAAAAAAGGAGAAAATAATTTAATTCAATTAAAAAGCGTGGGGTGCTTGACATTAATTGATTAATACCTCAAAAAGCACCCCACGCTTTTTAATTGAATTAAATTATTTTCTCCTTTTTAGTTTGGTTTTTAAAGCGTGTTTTTTAGTTTTTTAAACTATTATTTTTTAGTTTGGTTTTTAAAGCGTGTTTTTTAGTTTCTTAAACTATTATTTATTTTCTATTTTTTAGTTCTGCTAACTACAAAAACGTGATTTTTTTTCTCATTTTTTTTTTAAATTATTGAATTGTCATCGGTCCTCGAAAAGTTTACAAAGTTTCAATGAAATCTGACTGTTTAAAGTGGGTCAAAATCGCGCTCAAAGGAGTCGGTTACATACAAACATACAAACATACAAACAAACAAACAAACCAACAAACAAACAAACATACAAGTGAAGCTAATATAAAGCGTGTAAAAATACATTAAAATCCTACATAATCTTGATTCCATAATGGATGTTTTAGTTTTTTTTTTAAGTAGTATTTGTTTAAGAAATCGCCTTATAACGATACCACAGAAATGAATAACAATAATTCATAACATGCATCTCCTCGTGAAATAAGCTTTATTTTAGTTATGTTACTGACACTAGTAGATAGACAATTTAATCATGAACAATGTGCAAGTAGTTTTTTTTTCAAAAGTCCAAACTTTGGTTTTATAACGATTTTATACACGGCTACACATCAAGCTATACATTTCCAGTTTATGCTGATTTCTTTACGGATTTTGTAGTGACCATAGTGTTTATAAGGTGAGATTTTAATTCTAATTTTAACTTACCTTATCATCATCATTTCAGCCGAAAGAAGTCCACTGCTGGACATAGGCTTTCTCCACGCTCCACCATTTTAGGTCGGTTCTGTGCTTTCCGTATCCAGCGGATTCATGCGCGCACAAAGTCATAGGTCCACCTTGTGGGCCTACCAACTCTACGTCTTAATTTACATTGATATTATTACAAAGTTGGGAGCTTGAAGAATAATTGAGTGGAGGACCCCAATCGGAAAAATTTACTTGGAATGGACGCCAGCTACATGAACCGACGACTTAAAAAAGGTGGCTGAGATAAGCTGAATGTGGTAGGAGGAGAATGGGCTGTTGTGGTGCACTAGAAGGAGGCCTTCGTATCGACGAACTTATGAGATGACGTAAAGTGGATGAGTTAACCGCTCTGTCATTATTGGGAGGCTGATGTCCAGCGATGATTATATTATTCCGATATAAAAAAAATCCAGGACAATCATGACTCATCCTTGAAACAAAACCCGATTAATAATTTATTTTGCAGAAAAACGTGAAGCTGATGAAAGTATTCCATTTCTTCAACATGGGAATGTGCGTTATAACTACTCTATTTACCGGCATAGGAGTCGTTATATTAATACACAATTTATTTGTTTACAACATGCGTAACTCGGCGAGAGTTATGGTGCCACTCTCATTTTACTTCGTCGTACTAGGTGAGCATATTATTGTTTTAAACTAGTATAATTTCTTAGAAATAATTGTTAACCACTGTATAGAGTGTTAAGCCCCATTCACACGGTGCAAGTTTCTGGAACGTTCAAAGTCCAGCGTTCAAAAGCAAACCAATTTCTAACAGTTGTGACAAACGTGGCCATCCTGCTAAATATACTGCCTTTATAACCTGGTTTAGGCTACTGCCGTAGCTTAGAGACGCACCAGATTTGCTAACCATCAAGCAAGTCTCACTTGCAGGGGTAACACCAGCCTTGAACGATATGTAGGTCTGCGAATCCGCTGCACAGCGATGCCTCAATAGATGCAGGTCATCATTATATCCAAATTGAAAAGTAAAATAGAATCAAAGATGAACAGCAATTGAAGTCATGTCTAAATGATGTGTGCCCGTGTAGAATTGTAATAACGACCATTGCTATTCTACACACAAATAAAATATCACAAAATAATCGCACAGTTAGGAACGTAACTCAGGAATGGAAATGCAAGCAAAGCCATCAGAAAAAGACTACATGGATGGAACGAAGTTCCTTTCGCTTTGACCGTTACACTTTATTCGGTCTAGCTCTCCAACCAGAGGAGGTGCGCCACATCAAGGGGGCGCAGGGAAGACCCGGTTGCGTGTTTGACGCGGTACTTAAAAAGACCGCTGACGTCCGGGCCGTCTATAACACCTCCGTGTTTATGTTAAAGTGGGGGGTGAAGATAGAAGAGAAGAATTGGAAGTAAGGAACTTCGTTCCAATTAAACCAACCTCTTTCTTTTTCCAGCTGTACAGATTTACTTCCTTTTGCTACTGAGGAGTGAGATCATCAAACTGAGGACCAACGGAGAATTCAGATTTGTGAACAATGCGGCTGAAGCAGAATGTACCATGACATGCGAAGACAAGGTAGTGGGACAGGAAACGGTGAAGGAAGTCATCTAAAGAGAAACAAGAACTTTATACCTAAAGGAATAGTAAATGTCATATTAATGAGTGGAAGTGAATTTAGATAATTTTAAACCTAAGTTTATTGTAAGTTAATGTTGAGTGTTGATATAAGGAGGTATTAATAAATAATAATAAAAAAAATATAATATTCTGGATGTATTTATTATTTCTTTCAAAGTGACTAAATACCCAAGTAACTCTTGCAATGACCACACACACACACACCTAAAATTACATCTCGCCGGCATTGCAGTAATCCATACTAAAACCTATGCATTTATTTTATTTGATTTACACGGCATAAGAAACCAATTAGGTACATAAATCAAAGTTTAAATAATGAGTACAAACATGAACTAATAACAACAATTCAATATTATTATTCTCACAAAAAGGTAGGCATAACCATTAAATTGGCGAATTTATTAGCGAATAAATCGCAGTCCGGGTTGGCTTTACGAGCTATTTAGTGCGGTCAACACGCGCGGTACGGGAGACGCAGCACGGGCTGCTGTCCGACACAAAGGCATGCCTAGCAGTCGATGTTTTCTGCCACAGAAATAATATTATTCGGTGTGTAGTCGAATCAGCTCGTTGTGGATGTCAGGAGCATCCGTCATATTTCCATACTTTGAGCATAACGCCTACCTGGTCAGTGGCCACATACCCTTCTGGTTTCCAGCATATAATATCCAAGACATCCTAAGAAGAACTTTGTAGGATAGAGGTAGGGATCAGTGGCGAGGTGTCAATTTTTCTAAGAGAGAAGCCGAAGCGAAGTCGGCTTTAACTTCCTGACTTATCAATAAAGAACACTTACTATCATTCTAAAATTAGTATAGGAATGTAAAGATTTAAATCAATAAAATTGAACAGCTGAAAACCAAATGAAATGTGCAATATTCCTCCATCTCGTTCTCGCTCACGCATTTTTCTATCTGTCTCTGTCATAACCTGTTGTACAGCGGCTTGCTCTCGTTAATATCAAGGGGTGCCACGTGAATTATAGTGACATCATTACGGGATCACTATTGTATGAATTTTTAGTTTGCAATTATAACGTTTTGGCGCCCGGTTAATTTATAACATATTTTTTTTGTTGTACTCAAAAGTTGTAATCATATTACCTGTTTTTCTGTTTGAATGTTATGGTGAATTAATAATCCGTAGTGCAACTATATTTTTTGACAATGGAAAGAAAGAAAAAATGTGTATTGTGCACAAACAAAACGCACATTACAAAAAAAAAAAAAAATAAGATACAGTAAATGCACACATACACTGTGGACTAAAGCCCCGTATTCAAGTTAGGGTATCCAGCTCTGTTAGAGTAACTAGACAGTTAAACTGCTTTGTGGCGCCGCATAGCCCAACTTTGTGCATTGCGCTACTGGCGAGTCATTGTTATGCTTGATTATTCCTCCTAAGATCACTTCGGAGTAAACATCCGCACCTAGCAGTAGATCAATGGGTCCCGAGATGCTTTAGTCTGAATCAGCCAACTTGATGTTGTTAAGGTTCGTCCAGTTGTCTGTGTTGATCGTTGAGTTAGACACTTTATGATGAGTTTACTCACTAATTTTTCGGTTTGGAATGTATAATCAGAATGGATATGCTTGCATTCCAATTTCATCATCCCTTTCCTCTTGCCCACTATGGTTCTAGTAGCCACTATTGACGTTTTTAATAGCGATAGAGTTGCCTATGCGAATCCCCGAAGGGAAGCCGGTAGAAATAGTGTTATATGGTGCTTTCGCCACTGGTGGTAGATAGGTAGATAGTAACCGTGAATTCTTCTGTAAAGAAAAGGCAGGAATGCTTTTTGCACTTTTTATAGAAGTGCACACTTAGCTTCGTGCAGATTCCATACAAAAGAACCAGCTTCTAGATTCGAACAACTGTGCTGTTTAAGAGCCTTATTACATGCTCGTTGCGAAAATCATGGGCATTCCGGAGAACAAACCCTAGCCTTTAAAAGATTCTTTGGCAACTGTATAAATGTGATGATAAAATAGTACTAAGCTTAAATGTGACAACCAAGGCCTTCATGTTGGTTGATCTAGTTAGTTTCGTACAATTTATTTTGTATTCAAAATTAATTGGGTGTGCCGCATTCGACCAAAGGTCATACATAGCATTTGTAAGAATTGAACTCCATTTTATTTTGAACTCCCATTCTTGTATGGCGTTTATATAATCTTGCATAGCTTCGCAATCCGATACGGTGTTGACAGCACTATAAAGTTTGAGGTCATCTGCGTTAAGGAGACACTGCAAATTTTGCTACAGATGGAAAGTCATTTACCATGAGTAGAAATAGCAGAGGCCCGAGTATTGACCCTTGACTTACCCCAGAGCGTGTATGGTAGGGACGAGATACGTAAATACCTAGTCTTACATACTGCTGACGGACAAAGAGATAGTCAGCTGAAAGTCGAAGTAAGTTTGGACAGAATCCGATGGCGCTGAGTTTCCGATGCAAGATATCGTTATTTACTCTTCAAAAACTTTACAAGAATCAAAATAAATCATATCTGTCTACCTGTCACTTCTTATCAAAGTGTTTTGATATGTACTTTGTAATTGTCTGCAGATTGGAATCAACCGACCTCTTTTGTTTAAAACCGTGCTGGCTGTTCTATTGCTCAAATATTTTTCAACCTGAGAGTATATAAGTTTATGAAGAACATTTTTGAATATCTTGGTTGGAGATGATAATATAGCGATAGGTCGATAACCTTCAACAGCAGATTTATTAGCAGTCTTAGTTATAGGCGTCACTCGTGACATTTTCCAGTGGTATTATAGATTCGAAAGCGACTCTGTCTGTGTGTTATTTTCCGATCCACTACGCGGGTGAAGCCGCGGGCGGAAGCAGATATGCAGGTATTTTCTTGCAATAGTGCATAATTTTGAGGCGAAGGGTTACGCCTAAACTTTGCAAACGCTAAACGTCGTGATGCCACCGATCTAGATAGGTCAGGGCTCCAATAAGGTTTTGGTTTAAATTTAGAGCTGATATGTTGAGGAATAACAATATGAGGGATGTGGGAATCTGCTGTTTTCTGTAAAGTGCTTTCAAAGAAGTCATAACACAACTGTGGATCTATCGGGGCGGTTGAATCACGGAAAACACTTTCTACGGACGAAGCATACTTCTCCCAATCAGCCTTTTTAAAATTTCTCTTACGTATGGTTTGTTTAGTAACATTAAAATTGGTGGATAATTTAATAATTAGGTGGTCACTCCCTAACGATTCATTTGTAACTTTCCAAATAAAATTTAACGCCAGATTCACAGAAATAAAAGAAATGTCGGAAGAGGATTTTTGCATAACGTTATTCACTAATTTTATACGAGTCGGACTACCGTCATTATCTGATATTAAATTATGATCTAATACAGAATTGAATATCTGGGATCCACGTTGATCGGTTTTATATGACCAATTGGAATGGTGACCGTTAAAGTCTCCTAAAACTAAAGTTTTGTTATTTGCTATAGAAAATATATTATCCCAAATTCTTGGTAAAGTACGAACAGTTGAAGGGCAGTAAATAGCGATGATATTCTCAATATACTGACAATTTAACAATTGAATGCATAACAGTTCAATACCTGGATTATAATTATGTACTTTACGCAATTGCGCTTTAATAGATTTGTGTACAATAACAGCTACCCCACCATAACCGTCATAACGGTCCAATCTGAAGAGATTATACTCATTCAAATTAAAGTGGCTGTCTGGTTCAAACCACGTTTCACTGATAACGGCAATATAAATCTTATCTTTGAATAAAAGCTGTTCGAGCAATGCAGATTTCGGCCGCAGACTTTGTGCATTCCATTGTACAATATTAAATGTTAGAGAATTATTATGACAATCCATTAATAAGTTTACTTCCAAGTGAGTTTTCTGGCAAAGTATTAACCACAATTGTTACCACCCATTCTACGATTATCTTAACCACGCTGTTTATTTTATTCTTAAACGAACCTTTCTTCAGAAGAATATTTGTAATGCTACTTATTAAATTACCAAATGACGTATCTTTTCTATGATCGCTTGATTTCTTTCTGTGAATATCACTTGACTTCTTTGATAAATCGGGTTGTGACGTTGTTTCTTGTTCTTCACTCTTCGAAGTCGTAGTTGAAACGTCCGAGTCCTAATCTATAACGGCGGCGCGGCGTCCGCGGCCACGGACGGACGAGACTGCCACCGTTTTTTAAGTTGAGTTGTTTTCTGTTTCGAATCCCGTTTTGAATGCGAACTATTAGTAGCCTGCTGTTGCCCACGTATTGAGATAGGTGTTTTAACTTTATCTGCAAAAGTTGTCTCATCCTCAGATGACTGTACTGGGTTATTATTTTCTAGTGTACTTGTTTGAATATTTTTCTCTGTCAGACTTATGTTTTTAACCAGAAAGGCAGGGGGAGGAGATGGAGGTGCATACGTATAATAACAGAGCTTTACGGTATACATGTACAGTTAAATTCATTCATTAACTCTCGTAACCTTTTTTCTTTCAAAAAAATTGGGCATTTCTTATCTAGGGCTAAATGATTACCCTTACAATTCACACACGTAAATGTAGTTTTATCGCAATTAACATGGCTGCCAAAACATTTAGGACATTTAGCTTTACTAGACGCACACATCTTTGCAATATGTCCATACCTCCAACATTTGGAGCATTGAGTTTCGGGCAATGTGTATCTCTCGACTTTGGCTCTCATACTGTATATAGTTACATATGAGGGTACGTGTGAACCTTTAAAACAAATGCGTATAGACTCGCTTGCAATCCATCCATTAGAGTTATCTCCTTTGTCATCCGTATCTTTACATCTGCGGTTGAGGCGTATTGCTGACAGAATTTCCACATCGCACGAGACATTGCCAACAAATTCCTCAATTGAAAGATCCAATTCTATATCTATGATAATCCCATATGACACTGCTACTTCCCATGATTTTTGTGAACTCCAACCCGTTTCGTTAAATGCTTTGCAATTGATATTTTTTTCGGCATGAGATTCATTGTCAAACGTGATCATTAATTTGTACAGATTAATATATTTCACGCGTGATATGCCGGTTATGTCATTAGTTTTAAAAAGCCTTGCTAGCGCAAATTGTTTTGGAAACTTCTTGTTATTGTATACGCATATCTCAACTGTTTCTTCTCCATTGTTACAGCTAATCTCCTGAACTGGGGTTTGTCTTCTTGCGATTCTCTTCCCTAGTTTACTTACAGTTGTCCAATTTCTGGATGAGTCATCCTCCCTATCTCTTTTTCTTCCTAAGTTATCGTCATCATCACCTTCTATATTTCCTTTCTCTAATTATGTAGGTACCTCCATATCTAAATGTGTTATATCCTCTAAGTCTTCTCTTTGTGTATCACTACATTTATCTATCAATACGCCATTGCGTGAGTTGTTCATAATCTATTAAGTAGAACGGCCGGCTAGCCGAGCGCGGCGGCTCGGCTACGATCAACAAAATGTTCTTATCGCAAAACCGGTAATTAGCATATGCTCGTACACACGACTAATTAGCCCGAGGCGCAAATCGACACTCCTATTAGTCGATAACGCGAACGATCTTTGGATAAAACCAGCGGGTGGTTGTAAAAACTGACGTCTAAAAATTTATCTTGTGGTCTATGAATATTGTAGTTTTAACAAAAATGCGAAGGAACTCAATATCCTTCAAAATCTCAAAATCAAATTATTTACAGGCACTTTACATCGAGGATTTGGTCAGTCAGAACGATGAAGCAAGTTACTCATTCCAAAGCTTAGTATACAGGATGTTTGGTAGAACGTTGAACATACGCAAATGGTGGATAGGTGGGGTCATCTGTTACTTACTCAGCCCCTAATTTGTTTGGCCCTGGCCCCATGGACATTGAAAACAATTTTTTTGCTTTCTTCAAGTTTCACCACTTTCTTAACTTTAAAGTGTAATTTTTATTAAAAATGGGTAAAACAGGCAATGTTTTTGTTTTTTTTAAATTATTGCTTTATTCAGATGTTAGCTAGAAAAAAAGTTATGAGGCTCGAACATACAGAAAGATGTAAAAAATACTTAAATCTCAATTTCAACTTGCAAAAAAAAAAACGCATTTTTAATAAAAATTACACTTTAAAGTTAAGAAAGTGGTGAAACAAGAAGAAAGCTAAAAAAAAATATCCAGGGGGCCAGGGCCAAATAAATTAGGGCTGAGTAAGTAGCAGATGACCCCACCTATCCACCATTTTCGTATGTTCAACGTTCTGCCAAACACTCTGTATATTCCCATTATGGAGAAGAACGGGCAAAAAACTCCTATGACACTCTTGTAAACAAACAATAAAGTTAAAAAAGTTGCGGGTTTTACAACAAATTTCCCGCTTATCATGTTTACAAGTAATGTTCAGTTAGGAGTATCTCAGAAAATGCTATAGATAAGTACAAAGGTTAAATCACTATGTATAAATATTTGTAAAATTTCCAACATTTGTCAGTTAATCTGAGCCAGCGCAACCATTAACAAGTTTACTATCCGCGAAGTAGATACAATAGTTATACAATCACAGAGACTATAATATACCTATGTGGTTGGTGGCTGAGAGTTCTCACTTAATATTTTGATAATATTTTAATTAAGTGCAAAAGCTGTACACTTACATCAAAAGTGTTTGCCTTGTCGTAAATTGAAAGGTGTAAAGAGTTTATAAAAAGTGATTTAAGTGTGATCTAGAAATTCTGACCGTCTAGTTAGAAGGTCAATTTTGATTGTTATCAAAGGTCAAAATGAAAGGAGAAATTCCAGTGTTCAAAAGATGTTGTTGCTGCCTGCCTCTACGATATGGCTTGCTCGCTTGGGGATATTTCAAAATGGTGAGTCTATTAGCTACTAATCAATGAAGGTCACAGGGATCGACTTTACCGACGTGTACCTACTTATACTAACATACTAACTGTGGTTCTTATGTTTCAGGTGGCAGATGCGTTTCTCGTCACAATAATGACATATGTCATGATAGACTCCTTAGTCACGATCAGATTATATGGAAATGAATACAATCTCAGCCGGATTTATACAGAACTTATTTTATCAATTATTGCAATTGTTATTTTCTTTACGGATTTCGTAGTGACCATAGTGTTTATCGTTGGAGGACATAAGGTGAGATTTTAATTCTAATTTTAACTTACCTTATCATCATCATAATAATTTCAGCCGAAAGACGTCCACTGCTAGATATAAGCCTCCCCCAAGCTACCCCATTTCGACCGGTTCTGTGCTTCCCGCAACCATCGGATTCCTGCAGCCTCCACAAGGTCGTTGGTCCAAGTCCTGCTGGCTTAGCATGACGCTTTCTATTTCTACAAAGAATATACAGTGCTTTTTCAATACAAAGTGACATTTCGTTTCTCCATTTTTGACATCGCACCGTAGATATCCTTCTACATTCTGTCATTTAGTCTTTCGTTTCTAACGATCTTTGTCTAGGTCCATAAAGATGTAGAATAATTCAGAAGAATATTTCTTCCAAAACTGTCAAAATCACACTGACAACAAACTTTCTACTCGACGGTCACAAAGTATATCCGATTATCTACAAAATCATGATTCGTTTAGAACGCATAACTGTGATAAATAATAGAAAAACATAACTATCTTCTTCTATTGTACATCATTAAGTTAATAGTCATGTCTATTCTTCCGTCAAAAAATCGGTACTCGTGCTAAGCCTGCTGAGTGGCCTTCCAACTCTACGTCATAATTTACATTTATATTATTTTAAAGTTGGGGGCCTGAGGAATAATTGAATGGAGGACCCCAATCGGAAAATTCACTTAGAATGGAATGCCAGCTACATGAACCGACGACTTACGAAAGGGGGCTGAGATAAGTTGCATGTGGAAGGAGGAGAACGGGCTAGTATCATTGGAAGAGGCCTTCGTACTGACTAGCTTATGAGATGACGTAAAGTGGATGAGTTGATCGCTCCTATATCATTATTGGGAGGCCAGCGATGATTGTATTATTCCAATATAAAAATTTGCCATGGCAATCATGACTCATCCTTGGAACAACACCTAATACAAATTTTATTTTGCAGAAAAACGTGAAACTGATAAGAGTAATGTATTTCCTCAGTATGGGGTTGTGCGTAATAACTGTTCTATTTACTAGCATAGGAGTCGTTAAAACAATACATAATTTAATGGTTTACAAAATGCTTTACTGGGTGAGAGTTGTGCTGCCATTCTCATTTTACTTCGTCGTACTAGGTGAGCATATTTTTGTTTTAAACTAGTATAATTTCTTAGAAATTATTGTTAACCACTGTACAGAGTGTTGAGCAATTTCTGGAACGTTCAAAGCCAAAGCATTTGTTTCAAATAATCATTTATAAGCCACTTTTGAACGTCAACATTTACATTAAAATACAATTGAATCTAGTTACCTCTTCCAGAAAGTAGTATCGTATAGAGAAAAATGAGCAATGTACTCCACCGTTGCTGTTTTAAAATGTTTGACAAAATTTTACATACTTACATTAGTTATAATGTGAAAACGATGCACCTAGAATAAAATTACCATACATACCACAACAGGTAAAAGAGCAATAATCGCATGCCATAAAGCACGTTCAATTATTGCTATTCAAGAATTGCATGCGTCCGTCCATACAATAATTGAATGTAAGTTTTGTCATTAAATAGTAAATTGCACGCGACTTCTGTTTACACCAAGGCAATTGCCTTGCCAGTTTTGCCTCGTCTAAACACAGAGTTGCAAGTGCTTAAATACAATATTTATTCTAGTATTGCCTATATTTGCGCTGCCAAATATTTCATTTAATTTTATTGAATGTCTTGTCGAGATTTTTTTAACTTGTTTTTTTGATGACGTTTGAATGGTAGACTATTTTCATACCAGAATTTAATGCGATTTTTAGCGCACGTGCTCAATTGTGCGTGTTGTTAGACGGTGCCAATGAATTTTTGCTTCAATTTTGTGGTATGCTACAGGCCATAAACTTGCACCGTACAAATGGATAGAGCAGGGGTGGCCCGAGAGCAGCGACTTACCAGTTGTAGGTCGTAACGAAGTTCCTATCGCTTTGACCGTTACACTTTATTTCGGTCAAGCTCTCATTCGCCAAGTGTAAAAAGTTAGAAGTAAGAAACTTCGTTCCAATTAAACCACCCTCTTTGTTTTTTCCAGCTGTGCAGAGTTACTTCCTTTTGCTACTGAGGAGTGAGATCATCAAACTGAGGGCCAACGGCGAGTTCAGATTTGTGAACAATGCGGCAGAAGCAGAATGTACCATGACATGCGAAGACAAGGTAGTGGGAGAGGAGACGGTGACGGAAGACATAGCTTAACTAAAGAAGAACAAGAAACACGACGCGCGAAAATGAGAACTTTATAGAGGAATAGTAAATGTCATATTAATGAGTGGAAGTGAATTTAGATAATTTTATACTTAAGTTTATTGTAAGTTGTTGTTGATCGTTGAAGGTATCAGTAAATAATAAACAATTTTGTAAAATAGTCGGTTGTATTTACTATTTGATATCTCTTTAAAAGTGGCTAAATACCCAAGAATTTTCAATAAACACATACACTCACTTCTTCTTCTTCTTCTTCTTCTTCTTCAACCTTTGGCCACCCAATGCTGAGAGTAGGTCTCTTCCAAATCTCTCCACTTTTGGCGGTTTTGTGTCGTGGCTATCCAGTTTCTTCCGACCACTTTAATGATATCGTCCGTCCACCGAGTCGGTTGTCTTCCCACACTCCTCCGTCCCGTTCGTGGTACATACATACACTCACACAACATTACATTTCGCCTAAATGTATTTTAAATTTGAAAGCAACTCTGTCTTTGTGTTACCTTCCGATCCACTACGCCGGTAAAGCCGCGGGCAGAAACTAGTATGCCGTCAATTTAGAGGCCGCATTCATGTCAAACGTAACTCAACAGTAGGTTTATTTAGAGGCCGCATTCATGTCAAACGTAACTCAACAGTAGGTTTATTTTTTCTAATTTATTTATTATATTTTATCTAAACACAGGTTATTGTTCTTATAATTATACAAGGCACACTAATAGACCTCTGGGTCTGTCTTAGCATGGTTAGAATTGGGCGTTCTGGATCACGGCTAAAAAATTGGGTGTTCTGAATCACGACTATTGAATTGGGGTTTGGGGGACCAGATGATTCAGAAACCCCAATTGTATAGTCATGATTCAGAACACCCAATTTTATAGCCGTGAGCCAGAACCCCTAATTCTAACCTACTGTCAACCACCGATGTGAACCGGCTGACTGTGAGCCTCTGTGTGAACACTAACGTCGAGAAGCCACCATAACTTAATGTCGGTTTGATGTGAACGAAAATGTAGGGCAAAACTTTAAACTGCGTAACTGGCTAACAATACGTTTGGTGAGAACGTGGCCTAAGTTTATGCGCAATTTTTTTTCAGCTACCTGCTCTTTTTCTCTCATCTTTGACTCAAAATTCAGCTGCGCAAACTCCGCTCACTGACGCAGTCATAAGATCGTCGAATGCACAGCAAATAGGGCATGCGGCGCAGAATGGAAGGTGAACCATGTCTGTGGGGAGGTGCCGCATACTTACGCACTTGAGGTCATGCCGACTGTTGACTCGAGCCGTCCGTGAACCCCCATCTGTGGAAATTATCTTTGCTCTGGCCGACTTGTTTTCAAAGTCTATTTAGAGATTTCCAAGTTGGCCACGGTAACGTGTGCCCAGGCAGAAGGCTCTCAGATGGTTCGATAAAATTCTCAAGTGGTTTTTACACTTCCCGCCACAAGTACTCTCGCACGGTAACGCATTATTTGCTGTTCCCGGCATACGTAGCAACTCCATAAAAAAAGCTACCTAGTTATACCTACTGTGGTTTTTCCAAAACAAATTCGAAAGTAGCGGATTCTATAACAAAATTCCCGCCCCTAATTAACTTTGCAATGAATAAGTAGTTGGATAAATTAGATAAAAAGGCTAAGTTAACCCGTCGCGTGTCTAATTAGCAGACTGAAATTCTATTGTTATCTACACATGGTGGACACTTTACGTGCGAGAAACGACTAGATTATATGGAAAAAAGAGATTATTTTTAGGAGGCTATCGAGAGAAATAATATAATTATAATAACATTATTATTACCTGTTTAGAATTTGTCCCAAGTGGAAAAAGCACCCTTGTAATAAAACGTCTTCAAAGTTAGATCTTATGCTTGAAATGGATTTAATTTTGCGTAAAATATGTTATACCAACTGAAATATTTGACTAGATAAAAAATGGTAAAAGTACTAGTTGGTGAACAAGTTAGTGTTCAAACGTTCACTTGCCAAACATAGGTTTTGTTGTTTCAAGATGTTGTTGTTCAAGAAGATTCATTCGTTTAACCAATCGTCGTTGAAGAGTGTTTTCGGTGAACAGTTACATCGGCGAAGGATTCATTCGGACTACCAACCGTCGATAAATAATATTTTCGGCGAAACGTTTCATCGGCCAATTATTTTTTCGTTCAACTAACCGTCGGAGTAGAGTGTTATCGGAAAACCGTCCTTTCGGTGAGCGGTATTTCGGATTACCATACGTAGCACTGCCCTGCCTGGGTAGAGCACTGCCGTGTCCTCGCGGATGCGTTCGAAGGCGGCGGCGCTCTCCGGCCTACTCTCTAACTCCGTCAACGAAGATACGGGACCGTCCGAAAGTAATTCGAAACTTCTTAGTGAATCCTACAGCCAATCAACTAACTTTTTTGGACAGCCAAAAACATATCGGGAGTAGTGACAGCTGTCAAATCGTGTTATCATCAATTGTATTATATTAAATATCATTGGTTGTCATTTATTCTTAAGTCGGTCTCCAAACAAATTTTCTGTCCGTAAGTGTTACGGAGTAGGAAACGCCCGTTACTTTGACCGAAACGACGAACTCCGGGCTTAGGAAGTAGGCCCCCTGGCCCGGGTCGACGTTGTGTTCCACGCGCGCCTCAAAGAGATGTCAGCAACAATGGAAGGGGTCCGCTAGGGCCGATGCCTGCCAGGGTCCCGGATTTGTTCAAAAGAGTTAGCGTGGCCCTGGCACAGGCAACTGAGGGAACACGGGTGGGTTTTAGTCAGTAAAAGTCTGACACGCCCTCCTCCTGCTCCACCCAGAGCGGGAGAAGTTATTTGATGATTTCCCACCAAATAAAAACAACCTATACAAGTTACATCTAAGACATTTCTTAAGTTCGATGAGATCTTATTCAAAAACTGAGGCTGACAGAGGCTTTAGCCAATGTTTCCTCCTTCTATTGCTGTTTTTTTCAAGGCATGTTTACTCTGAAAAAAAAAATTGTGGTATGTGGGTAGTTTTAGGTTCATTTTGTTGCGGAAGTGACAGTTCACACCAAACGGAATCGAAGAGTATGAAATTTTGCCCAGTTAAGGTTTTTATGGAGAAAAACGGACATGAAACTCCATTGACACTCCTTTTTTTTTGGGTGGGAAATCATCAAATAACTTCTCCCGCTCTGGGTGCAGCGGGAGGGCGTGTCAGACTTTTACTGACTAAAACCCACCCGTGTTCCCTTAGTAGCCTGTGTGCCACGGGCCGCGGTATCTCTTTCGAACAACCCGCACCCCTGGCAGGCATCGGCCCTTGCGGACTCCACCAGTTGGTGCTGACATCTCTTTGAGGCGCGCGTGGAACACAACGCGCCTTCGACCCGGGTTTGGTCCTTACCGAACAGTGAGCTACCCATTACTCGCCGTCCGCAAGCCCGCGCCTACGGTGGCCGGGAATCAGCCTGGGATTCCCGACGCCCACGGCGTCTCCCGCGGCGGCCACGGCTGTGAGGACGCATATACTGCCTCTCCCTCACGTGCGTCGCCTCCCTCTTCACGAGCATTAACGCTTCGCAGAAGGAGGTTGACACTCCTTTAAATATAAAAGTAAAAAAATGTGGATTTTACAACAAAATTCCTGCTTACTAAATGTTTACAAGTAATGTGCAATCAAAAGTAGGTATCTCGAGAAACGCTATAGATAAATATAAAGGTTAAATCACTGAGTATAAATATTTGTATTATTTTCTTTCTTTTATCTGAGCACCATTAAGGCGCGTCCCCTACCAAAACTTCGCGCCAGCCGTGTTTTGGGCAGTTTTTTGGAGCTATTTACTCGTTATTTAAATGATATATCAACTAAAAAAAATACATTCAAATCCTACATAATCTTGATTCCACAATGGATGTTTTCGTTTTGTTTTTGTAGTAGTAGGTAGTATTTGTTTAACAAATCGCCTTACAACAATACCACAGAAATGAATAACAATGACTTATAACATGCATCTCCTCGTGAAGTAAGCATTTTTTTTGTTATGTTACTGACACTAGATAGAGAATTTAATCATGAACAATATGAAGGTAGAACTTTTTTCAAAAGACCACATTTTGGTTTTATAACAATTTAACATCTGGGTGTATTTACCACTGTATTCATGCACGGGGTATCGAGATTCAGTCTGCCGTAAGGCTTTGAGGGTGGAACCCGTGTCGTTTGGCACCGCGTCAGCTGGCTGCAAGTGCACTTGCTCGCCCACGTCACATCATCAGTAGAAAATAATATTAGTATAATAAGTTTGATATTGACATTTGTTTTGGCTATAGTTTTTTTGTGTTATTTACGGCGAAAATCTGAATATTTTTAATTCGATTAAAAAGGTGTGGAATAAAATAAGTTGTCAAGAACTAAAATTCACACCACACCTCGACTTCTGCAAGCTTAGCACAAGCACCGTAGAGAAGCGTTCTGTCGACGGAAGAGTAGACAAAAATGACATTTCCGTGTAGACAGTTGACAGTTTTTAACCGAGAAAGGTAGACAAGCGATTTCTATTCTACAGTAGAGTAGTAATAGGAAGCATCATGCTAAGCCTGTAAGGTGCAAAAACAGTACTGTATCTTTTTTTCTTTTCTTTTGCATATATCTCGAAAATGGTATGTTCTATCACAAAAATAATGAAAATTTCGATCCCCTTTATTAAAGCCCACAAACTTCAACAACTTAACATTTAGGTAACATTTGTTTTTAATTAAAATAAAAAAACACATTTCCGTTTAGACAGTTGCAACGTTTCTTTCTTACAAAAGTTATTTTTAATTTTATTGAATGCCTTGTCTGTGAATTCTGAGATTCTGTGAAGGTATGTGATTTTTACGTGCATTCATAAGTTTTGCGCCAGATGGCGCCAATAAAGTTTACAAAGTATTGTAGAGGTGAGGTGCAGCAAAAAGGGAACAAATGCTCAAGGTTTAAGTTTAAGCCGCCTACGCGCCTTAAGTCTTTGTCCGTGCTGGGCCCCACTTTATTCATGTCCTGCCGCCCCTAATTATCTTTACAATGAATACGCAGGCGGATGACTCAGATAAAAAGGTTAAGTTAACGTAAATATTTGTGTTATTATCTGTATTAGTCAGTTCAACTGTACCAGAGCTATAATTAAGTACATCACAAATTGTGTCTGGCAGTTGATAAGTAATTATATTGTTATTTTAATTTAGTGGAGCTTAGACGTTCAAAACGGCAAAGGTTAGTTTTTATTTCATAGTCCCTATTAATTGATGATTTTAGCAAATTAAATAATTATCTATCGACTTATGAAACAATAACGAATCACAATGAAAACAGAAATTCCAATGTGTAACAGATGTTGTTTCTGTGTGCCACTACGATATGGCTTGCTCGTGTGGGGTTATTTCAAAATGGTGAGTGTTAAGTTTATTATTATTTTATTTACCAATGATGACCCATACATAGAGGGCTACTACTACTTTACCTTCGTGATCAGGCTTTCGTGATACTGTAAGGATTCGGATCCAAAACACATCATTTAATTTTCACATTCCTAGGCCTCACATTAATGTCTACTTTCTACATTTAACTCAATACGCTATTGTCAAATACCTAAAAATATGCTTCTAACCGCTGCTTAACATTAGCCGGTTTCGTAATCATTTTCAAAAGGAATTATTTCCGGTCACATTCGACCAAAACATGTAGACGATCTTCGTTTTCTATTTCTACGAATAAAAGACAGTGCTTTTTTAATACAAAGTGACATTTCATTTCCCCATTTTTGACATCACACCGTAGATATCCTTCTACAATCTGTCATTTTGTCTTTCGTTTGTAACGATCTTTCTCTAGGTACTTATAAATGTAGACTGTATCAGAAGAATATTTCTTCCCAAAGTGTCAAAATCACACTGACAACAAACTTTCTATTCGACGCGACGGCCACAAAGTATACACGATTATCTACAAAATCATGATTCGTTTAGTACGCATAACTGTGATAATTAATAGAAAAACATCTCTTATTGTACATCATTTAGTTAATAGTTATGTCTATTTTTCCGTCGACAAATCGGTTCTCGTGCTAAGCCTGCTGCAGTGCACTGCTATTAAGTACTACTGATGATCATATTAATACACATCTTCGACAACTTCACATTCAGTTTGGTGAAGTGGACTTGCCTATCATAAACACAAAGTTGTTTTAAGGCACGTGCCAAGATCGGAGTCTCATGGCAGTCACAATATCCGTAAGATATATGTCAGACTCAGTGGACCATGGTGAACTGAAAACACATATCTACACTCAAAATTATAATGCCCATAATTAGTGACCTGGTTGTCACCAACAAGTTTACCAAAGTAGTAGGTATACTAGCTTAGGTAGGTACAATACTTGTTCTAATGTTCCAGACAGCAGATATGTTTCTCATAACGATGTTGTCGTATTCGATGATGCGAACGATGATGGAGAGCAGGTCATATCGTATCTATGACGACTATCAGAGCCGGATCTTACAAGAAATTACAGTACCTGTCATTGCTCTTGCGGTGTTCATTGTAGATTTCGTGATGACCATATTGTTCATCATTGGAGGTCATAAGGTGAGATTTCCAATCGAATTCTGCTATAAGTTACAAATAATTTTATGACCAGCTGAATTACTGCCTGGATGTTTTCTAACTTAATTTGGGAGAGACCATGTCCAGCATTGGACTATGAATAGTTTTATAGTTAAGTTAATGGGATGGCTAATACTGGGCCGGGTGGCGAGAAAACGCGCTCAAGGCATAGGTACCGGCAAAATGGTCAGATGCGATCAGGAAGGCTGTTAAAGGCAGTATTTAGCGAGCGGTCCAGACTGCAGAAGACCGCATAGCTTGGAGACACATAGTAGGTGGTCGCGATCCTCAGCAATGAGGGAATAACCATATTTCGCGGCCGGTGCCCAATGGCCGTCAGCCGTCGTCCTACACCAATGTGTAGGACGACGGCTGATGACTACTGACTACATATTTAAAATTGCAACGGTTAATCATGTTTATGCATTTATAAATAGGTACAAAACCAGGAAGAAATTCTGACAAGGCTTTTCCTTTTGCAGAAAAACGTGAAGCTGATAAGATTATTCTATTTCATCAGCATAGCGATGTGGATATTTAGTTTTCTGTTGAGTGCTACGTCAGTTGTTTTGATAATACAGAATTTGATGCAAAGCAAACTGCACTATTTGGTGAGCCGTATCATGAAATGCTCATTTTATTTCCTGGTTTTAGGTAAGCACAATCATTTGTTTGTTTTTCTATTTCTATTTTCATCCTGGAACAGTTTAAATAAATCTGTACGCTTGGCTTGTCTATACTCCATAGGTAGTAGTTGACACACTACTACAAAATACGGTTTAACAAAATCAAATTTATTTTCGATTTATACGATAGTTTCCTATTTTATTCATGTCTATTTATTTATCATTTATTCTTAAACTACTTTTCCCAGATGTAACTACTTGAGCACAATTTTTTAGTTAGATTTATTATAATAATATAATTTTTTGTAATCTTCATATTGTAAAGAGCCCACAAAGACAGGTTCCATAAACCTTTTAGAAAATACAACGAATTGCTAAATATAAAAAGTACAACTGTGATGTAGTATGGCATACTGAAGTGGCAGGTATTACGTTTAGTTGGTTAACCAGACGCCTTTGACAGCGCACTCAAAAACCGACATTTACGATTTTGCGAGGGCGTTTCGATTTTGTTAAATTGTGTCATTAGAGCTAGCAAAGTAATTGATGCTATAACAAAACGATTTATTATTAATGTGACAGATAGTTCATCAGATTCTGATTCAGATTCAGAATAGCGCCTATTATTATAAAACTATAAATAATTTGATTTTAACGTTTGAAATAAAAGGTTTCGCATGTATGAGTCACGTGTTGTTTTTTGTTTACCTTTATTTAACTACCTAAACTAAACTACACCTATGGAGTATAGGTGAATTACATTTAATTTTAGTTTTATTGTAAAAGTCGCTGTTGCTTGTGTACTTGTGCAAGGAAATCTCAGTATGTATGCAACAGATGGCGTTACGTGTATTTCAATGTATGTTATAAGTCTTAAAACCAGTGATCGGATAATCGGGCTTTATTATTCCCACAAAAGAATACAGAATCCCGAGTTACGGAATCGTTCGTATAAAATACAATAAATTAGTCGATTCGATCACTAATCTGTTAGATAGATAAATCAATTTCCACTACTGTGCACATTATCATTTTTTATTGATATTCCATTTGTTTTGAATAAAATAAAGTTATTAAATCAATTCCACTGCTATAATTTCAATAACTTTGTAGTACCTAGTTGTTTTTACAAAATTGATCAATCCTGGGAATCCGGGATTACTTATTTATTCAGAAAGGAATGCCCATATTCTTTTTTCGTGGGAAGAGGTAGGTATAAATGCGCCCGATTATCTGATCACTGGTTATAACTATGGGAAATTATTAATATGAAATCTTAAAATTGATGCCTTAACTTGTTTTTAGGAAGTTTCATTTTTGAAACTTCCTAAAAAGAATTTAAAGCTACAGAGGAATTTTAAATAGCTTCCTTAATATGTGGATAGAAGGATAAGCTGTAACTGGCGCATCAAGCAAACGCCTTTATCTAAACGAAACGCTTTTATTTTCCAGTCGTACAAATGTACTTCCTAATTTTGCTGAGGAGTGAGATCATCAAACTGACGGACAACGGCGAGTTCCGATTTGTGAACAATGCAGCTGAAGCGGAATGTACCATGATATGTGAAGAAATAATAGCAGGAGAAGAGACTGAGAGGGAAGACGTTTGACAAGAGAACATAATAATTTTAAGAGAAACAACAGATGACGAGCTAAAGTGATTACTATTAAGAAAAACTAATAAAGTCAACATTATTAATTTTTAGAGACAATTAAAAATATGAAGTAACTACCTATTTTGAGATAATTTATATATTTTATTGAAAGAAATTTTTACGTTGATTATAAAACATATTTCATATTAGAGACCGAGGAGGATTGTGACAAAGTAGAGTTGTGACAAAGACGATTTCTCGGAACTTATGACCGTTAGCGAGCTGGCAACAGCGCAGGACTGTTTGTTTAGAGACGCGATACTTGACTCAGTACGCGCCAGAAGCCCACGACAAGCGGTTGCGTGTGTGCGACGTCTGCATAAAAAAAGAAACGAAAAGTAAGTTTTTTATTAAAACAATTATTGTATTTATATCTTTGTATATTATATTAACGTGGGTGAGCTATTTTTTCTTATGTTGTGTGTTATTTAGACTTTGAAATCGTGGCATTGTTTTGTTGTGTTTGCATCTCGTTTCCAAATAAAACAAATGTTTTTTGACCAGATCGCGATTTTTGTTACCTAGGAGAGTTGTGACACGCTGTCACAACTCTCCTATTTAAGTTTATTATGTGGGTAGCTCATTTTACACGCTTTTTGCAATGTTTTTTTTGTTGTGTTTACATGCATGTTTGCATGCTTTGATCATTTCTTACTGTCTAATTTTAATATTAAAAGTATTCGGCAATTAAAGTCGTCTTAAAAATATATTTTTTTTGTCAGGGATTTACTTAGGCATGTGGTTTGGTATTGTATGCTGAGTTCCTGTTTTTCTATTTCAGAATGCCAAATAAGTATACACGAAAGACTGATAGGGGTATGGCTAGTATCGACATTTACGAACTAGCCTTTGAAGAAGTTACGTTGAGGGGTCAAAGTCTCGGAAATGCCGCATCCTCTTACAATCTCAACTACATGTCTTTGCAAAGATATATTAAAAAGAAACAGGCTTTTCAAGATAATGCAACAGAGGTGACTCCGTCCATGGGTTATGCTAGTCCCAAAGTTTTTACAGATGAGGAAGAAAACATATTATGCGAGTATTTATTGACATGTGCTGCATCCAATTATGGGCTGACAACAAAAGAAACAAGAAGAATTGCGTTCATGTTAGCAAAAAAATATAATAAAAAATATCCGGCGTCATGGGAAAAAAATGAGATGGCAGGAGAAGTGTGGCTTAAATTGTTTATGCAACGACATCCCAATTTATCTTTAAGATTACCACAAGCTACAAGCATAGCTCGTGCAACGAGCTTTAATAAAAGTAATGTGGATGCTTTCTTTAAGAACTATACTGACATTTTAAACAAACATAATCTTGTGGCAAAAGATATTTGGAACGTCGACGAGACAGGCATTACAACAGTTCAGAAACCTGACAGGGTTATAGCGCGACGTGGAGAAAAACAAGTCAGTGCGATGACATCGGCGGAACGAGGAACCTTAGTGACTATGGCTTTTGCTGGAAACGCAATAGGTAATTATATACCGCCTATGTTTATATTTCCACGTAAGAGATTCCAAGAGCATTTCATTCGTGATGGTCCTACTGGTTCTGTTGGAACCGCTAACGGATCGGGATGGATGCAGGAGGATGACTTCCACTTTTTCCTTGAGCATTTCAAAAATCATGTTAGACCGTCAAAAGAGAATAAAGCTCTGTTGCTCCTAGATAACCATGCTTCGCACACAGCTTTGAAGAATATTGAATTTTGCAGAGATAATGGGATTATTTTGCTGACATTTCCCCCACACTGCACACATAAGCTGCAACCTTTAGATCGTGCTATATTTGGGCCTTTAAAAAAAGCAATTAATACAGCTTGTGATGATTGGATGCGCTCTAACGCTGGGAAAGTCATGAGTATATATGATATTCCATCCATAACAAGATCAGCGTTTAATGTGGCGATCACTGCAAAGAATATCAGTGCTGGTTTTGCTGCAACTGGAACATGGCCTGTTAATACAGATATCTTTGGAGAAGCCGATTTCCTGCCCAGTCAAGTCACTGACCATATTTTGCCAAATCCAGAACCAGAGCAATCGTCAAGCGTTCAAGAAATTACGGCTAATGTAGAAAATAGACCCCACACTCCAAATCCTACTATTGGCACCATTGAATTCAATGAAGCAAGAGCCGTTACTCAAGTTACATCCATTGATCAAGCCACAACATCATCTATCAATCAATCTTTGCCAATGAATAACGCCAATGAACCCGTCGCCTCCACGTCTAGAGCTCGTACTCCTCTAGCTACTACTTCTAATGTGCTCTCGCCAGAATCAGTGAGGCCGTTGCCAAAAGCTCCGCCTAGAAAAAATAACCAACCTAATAGGCGCAAGATAAAATCGGCTGTGCTTACTGACACACCTATTAAAGATGAAATAGCTGCCATAGAAGCCAGCAGGAAGATAAAAAGCGTGAAAAAACGCGTTTTAAGCGAAGGAAAGAATATACCTAAAAAAGCCAAAAAGACTAACAAGAAGAGTGCAAATGATGCTGAAGAAGATGAAGAAAATGATTATTTTTGCTTGTGCTGCCTCGAACCTTATGCCAATAGCAGATCGAATGAGAAGTGGGTTCAATGCTTGGAGTGTAAAGGCTGGTCTCACGAAGAATGCACTGGGGGCGAGCTGCAATACGTCTGCCATAATTGTTTGTCTGATTAGGTTAAGACTATTGACTGATTTTGAAAGTATTGATCTCATAATAATACCTAATTGTTCAAAAAATAATTTAATACTTTTATATTCATATTTGTTGTTATTATAATTCCTGCAATTATTCTAAATAATAATTAAAGTTCCTTTATGCAAAAAAAAGTGCGTTTTGTTTATAATTAAAGTAAAAGTAATTTTATTTATAAAATTAAATGTAATTACACAGCTGTCACAACTTACCTTGGTACTTGTCACAACTTACCTCGGTGTTAGGAGAGTTGTGACAAAGGGAGTAGTTACAGTTTTGAAGGTTTTTTTCAGAAACCTTATATTATATGTTGGCTTTGATGATTAAATCTAAAAGGGTAAGGATTGAGCTATATCGTGGCTAAAATTCATAACGGTGGTATGTTTCTTTACTGAGATATGTTCTTTTAAGTAAAAATTGTCACAACTTTCCTCGGTCTCCCCTACATATTATATGTAATGTTGTGTGTGTTGTGTGTATGTTGATGTTGTGTTGTTGTTGTTGTTTGTTGTTGTGTTGATGTTATGTGTTGTTTTATTTTATAGTATTATTTAGTATTATATTCTTTATTTTTATTATTTTTATACCTAAAATAAGCACAATACATAATAATATTTGTATTCACAAAAGTCTAGCGGGGTAATCGCGTAACACACTCACAATGGCAATACCTTTCACTCTGACAGTTCAACAACATTCACTAGGTTGTGTTTAAAAGTATGTTACGCAATTGTGGTGCTGGACTTATAAAATAATGAGCAAACAATTACTATAGTTCTTAACCCGATTATAGAAACGTAATTAAGTGTATATTTTGATTACATTAATCAGTTTTGAAATCATTGTTTATCAAGAGAAGGGACTCTATCCTATATTTTGTTTTAATTCATATGTTTTTAAGAAAAATCGAATTTTTCAGTCTATTTATCAAATGTGTCTTGTTCTCCTTTTTTTTCATCCTCCATTTTGCTTGGTTTAAAAATTCCATTTTCCTTTTCCACATCGCATTCCATTGTACATTTTGCTTCTTGCGCATTGTTCTCAAAGCTGTTTGTTTCAAGTTTATTTATTTAATCTCTTTTCTTACTAGGAACAAAATGTAAAATTTCAGTACTGAAACAAAAACCAATATAATTTTTAATTAAACATTTTTATTACAAACGTAATTTGAATGAGGGTTCATATAATATATTTCTTCTAATAGATAACTGCCGTAAGATATATGCCAACTGCACCCAGATCCTAGTCCCTCGCACTGTCTCAGCGCTCAACGGTCTGTTGGCCACCAAACCTGACTATGATGCGAACAAGTAAAAACCTATCACGTCAGTTTCGTCTGGCGTTCAGTGCAAAGAGCCATGAGTTTTGTCTTATTTTCTTCAACGAATGTTGACGAATAGGGTATTTTCCAATTTAATAAAAACTATTTTAATTTGATGATTGGTACGAAATATTTAACAGAAAAATAAAAATAAATTTATTTATATTCATTGTAAATCGACTTCAAAAAGAAGGAGGTTATCAATTCGACATGTTTAATTATTTTTTTATGTATTTTCGGGCATAACTCTGTCATATATAGACGGATTTGCAAAATTGATTTTTTGTTCGAAAGGGGTTTATTCCGAAATAGTCCCATTTAAAAAAAAAAACATGATGATTAAAGACGCCTATACCCGTCTTTTATCATTTTGATTTGACAGATTGAAAACAAGTGTGAGAAAACAAGCAAAAGTAAAACAACCGCGAATTGCATTTATTTCCAAACTAGCTGAGCCCGCGACTTCGTTCGCGTGGATGTCGGAAAACGAGAATGTGTAAGGTGATGTTACCACTACTCCATTGAAAAGGAAGAATCTTCCGATCTTGCCTGGTGCGAAGTTCCACCTGGGGTTCTCTACCACAGCCCTTTCAATTGCAATCACTACGTCTTGATCAAGGTTCATAATATCAATGTGACAATGTGTCACTTTGAATTTTGAGAATTAATCAAAATCAAGGCGCCTGGGGCCTTAGTCTGCTATTTTTATAAATTTGTCATTCCAACACGATCCCATTGTCATTCATTTGTCATTTTGCTAAAAGTTCGTAATCTGCTAAATTCATAATGGTCGATCATTGGTCGGTCAATGTTGTCGTAATAGAATTGTGTTATAATGGCATTATCGTTTGAGTATCGTATATTCGTAACGAATTAAAAGAAATGACTGCACAATGACGTTCTAAGGGTAGGTCACTAATCAAAGGAACTGTCAAAATTTTAACAGATCACCGCTTGGTCATTCATTTGTCATTATGTACGAGATTACCAATAAATGCCATTTCTTTCAATGGAGTGTCAGTGGCTGACATTGGAAAGTCATAATGATGCCATTTTATTAGTAGATTACCAAACTTGTCAAAATGAACAATTATGAAATCAATGATAGACCATTCTGACACTATTGTAATAGCAGACTTGAGGCCCTGGTCACGGCACATGATGTGTGCCACAACTGCCATACTCACTAAATCGACTGTCCATCTGGCGAAATGAGCTAAAGTGTTATCATGGTATAGAAGGGAAGGATCACGCTTTTAAATTATACGTGTCTTTTATACTACTTACTATTGTATGTGTCTGCATGTTACCTTTTCACGCAAAACGAATTTAAAAAAAAAATACAAGGAGATAAATGGCATCCTGGGGAGGGATATCGGCGACTTTTTTGTCCGAGTAGCACATTCCCGTAGGACAATTTGCGACATCTACGCGGGTGATGTTACAAGCTAGTGTGCAGTCAACCTTAAGGCCGCGTTCCGCCAAACATATAGATAGTCAACCCCCGATTGTGAGCCGGCTGATGGTGAGCCTCTGTGTGAACACTTAGCGCTTACGTCGCGAGGCCATTATAGCTACTTGTCGGTTTGTTTGGTCACAGTCGTTGGCTGACAATACGTTGGGTGTGAACGCGGCCTAAGTATATGTGCTGTCTTTTTTCTAGCTACTTACCTACTTGAAGTACCTACTATGGTTTAAGGTCGAAAGTAGCGGACTTTACAGCAAAATTCCCGCCCCTAATTTTCTTTACAATTAATGCGTAGCTAGATAAATTAGGTAAAAAGGTTAAATTAATTTTATTTGTGCTATTATCTGTAATCATCAGTTTAACTCAGTGATTCCCAAAGTACTCCAGGTGGACCCCCAGAAGTCCACGATGGGTATACGTTCGCATGAAAAAAAAGGGGGTTCGCAAGTTGTAAGTGGAGGTCCACGAAAATCTATCTAGTTTCGATAGTAGGTAAATAACCAAAATGATGTTTTTTTTTTTGGCTGGGCAATCATCAAATAACTTCTCCCGCTCTGGGTGGAGCAGGAGGGCGTGGCAGACTTTTACTGACTAAAACCCACCCGTGTTCCCTCGGTTGCCTGTGTGCCAGGGGCCGCGGTATCTCTTTCGAACAACCCGCACCCCTGGCAGGCATCGGCCCTTGCGGACCCCACCAGTTGGTGCTGACATCTCTTTGAGACAAAAATGTTGGCTTGGTTTTACCTATCAATGTAGGCAGATAATAAACTACTCAGAAATGAAGGGAAAATAAATCCCAATTTTTCGGTGATTTTTGACAGGCTGTATTTTGTTGAAAAATGGTCGTCTTTATAAAGTCATTACGATTTTATGAATATCTGGCAAAAAAAAAATGAAGCTACGGCTCTCATGCAATCGTAACAGACAGCGCGAAAAAATTATGTTGTAAATTATTTCCTTTTTTTTTATTCTACGGACTGGAGAAATATGTTTGACTAGTTTTGGGAATATGGTAGAACTGTTGCAGCATTGCACCGAAACCAGTAACATTTTGAAAGTGGTCTGTTAGATAGAAAAGATTGGGAACCTTGGGTTTAGCTGTTCCTGCGCAGCACCTATAATTAACATCACAAATGTTGTCTGGCGGTGAATAACTAATTTTGATGTTATTTTAATTTAGTATGAGCTTAGACACTATTCAAAAAGGTAGAGGTTAGTTTTGGTTTAATAGTCCCTATTACTTAATTTAAGAATTATTGACGTAAGTATAAAACAAGAGCGAATCACAATGAGAAGAGAAATTCCAGTGTTTAAAAGATGCTGTTTCTGTGTTCCACTACGATATGGCTTGCTCGTGTGGGGTCATTTCAAAATGGTGAGTGTTAAGTTTATTATTATTCTGTTTACCAATGATAACCCATAGAGGGCTACTACTACTTTACCTTCGTGATCAGGCTTTCGTGATACTGTAAGTATTCTGATCCAAAACACATGCGCAAAGCAAAAGTGGGTTTCATCAAAGATGATCATTTCACAATCTTAGGCCTCACATTAATGTCTACTTTCTACATTAGCCAACGAATGTAGAAAGTAGACATTTACCCGTTTTACATCATTTTTGGGCCTCAGATTGACTATAAACCAGGATAACATTCCTTATGTGCTGCCCAAACGTAGATTACCACAAAACGCTCTCATTTTAAACAGTTTTAGTTAGCTTGCCCTGTTTGTTTTTTGTTTGGGTCTTTAGTAGTTACTTGAAATTGTACCCCCTTCCTGTTGACAGATTGGTCTGATATTTCGTACACACCTTTAGTTTTGTTAACAATACAATTTAAATTACATTGCAAATCCAAGATGGCCGCCGCTACAAAATGGTGGATTACATATTTTTTCACAAGCCCCTCAATATGAGTAGGATTATTATAATAGATTTTTATTTTCTAGATTGATGAAGAAATTGGTGTGCTCACTGGTACCTAGGACCTACCGAATGTTTTTTTTAGATTTTAGTACATTATCTACATCATTATTTTCATTAAAACCGTTTAACAAATTTTATTTTTTAACCTATTTTATCGTTAAGTTAGGCCATATTGGTACATACATATTAGGTCTTTACCTATGAAATTGCCGTTTTGCAGTACTGGCCATTTCAAATCAAAATAATTTTTGTTTGGGTAAGAATTCTAATTTCAAATTAATTTTATTTTAAAAACATGGATTTTTTTTTCCAAAAGTAGTCATTTGTTTATTGATTAGTGTTACATTTTCATCGCATTACAATCTTTTTCGTCATCATGGATACGTTAAAAATTCGAGTAATTATGGAATATGAGTACCGTCGTGGCAGCAACGCGGCACAAGCGGCACGCAACATCAACGACGTTTACGGAGCTAACACTACAAACCAACGCACCACCTGTTATTGGTTTGCTCGCTTCCGTTCTGGAAATTTCGACCTGAAAAATGAACCTCGCGGTCGTCCGACGACTTTGGTCGACAATGACGAATTAAAGGCGATTGTGGAAGCTGATGATACACAATCTACGGCTGGATTAGCAGCAGCTTTCGACGTTAGCGTCAAAACAATATTGGTCCATTTGCGTCAAATTGGCAAGGTAAAAAAGCTTGACAAATGGGTGCCCCACGAACTCAATGATCGTCAGCGCGAAGTACGCGTCGAGACGTGCCTTGCACTGCTCAACAGACACATAAATGAAGGAATTTTGAACCGCATTGTTACCTGCGATGAAAAATGGATTCTGTTTGATAACCGCAAGCGCTCAGCAAGTTGGTTGGATCCTGGTTCAGCACCTAAACAATGCCCTAAACGAAAACTTACCCCTAGAAAAGTGATGGTCACTGTTTGGTGGTCTAGCGCCGGTGTGATTCATCACAGCTTCTTACCAAACGGGGTGAGCATTACTGCAGATGTGTACTGTGAAGAACTGAACACAATGATGGAGAAGCTGGCACATCTCCAACCAGCATTGGTCAATCGCTCGTCTCCGCTGCTCCTGCACGACAACGCGCGACCTCATACTGCACAGCAGACGGTCTCCAAGTTGCAAGAACTGGGGTTGGAAGCTCTCCGTCATCCGCCCTACTCACCAGACCTTGCGCCTACAGACTACTACTTTTTCCAGAATTTGGATAACTTCTTGGCGGGAAAAAAATTCAATACCCGAGAGGCAGTACAAAATGTCTTTGAAGAATTTGTTGCCTCCCGTCCAGCTGATTTCTTTAAGAAGGGCATCAATAAACTGCCACTGCGATGGCAAAGATGCATTGATTGCATGGGTGATTACTTCGATTAATACAAATAAAAAATACATGAAAAAAAATCGTTTAAATTTTTTCATACAAAACGGCAATTTCATAGGTAAAGACCTATTATTACAAGGCAGAAAAAAATATTGTGTAATGTCAAATGTACAAAGAAAAGACTTTTTCAAAAATATCTCATAACAATAAAACAGTATCATGATAAATCAATCGTAAAATAGAGTTGAAAATAAAAATCGTCGCAATCTCCTCAAAATTTTGAGCGTAGACTATCATATTTTTATTTTATGTTAATAAAGGGAATTAAATCAACTATAGACAACCTGCACTGGGCCGAGTGGTGGATGTGCCCACTCCCTCTCACCGAGAGGACGATTATAGGCTGAATATGCTAAAAAACTAAAATTAGTTTCGGACACATTCGACCAAAACATGGAGGGCAAGGTGGCTAGCAGCAGCTACATGAGAGCCCTACGTAGCCAAAGATGCGTGCGATAGGAGCAACTTATGTCCAACAGTGGACTCCTATTCCTACTCATGATCATAATGGTGCACATCTTCAACAAGTTCACACAGAGTACAGTTTGGTGAAGAGGACTTCCCCATCATAAAATCAAAAGGCAAATTGTTTAAAGGCATGTGCCAAGATCGGAATCTCAGGGCAGTCACAATATCCAATCAATATATTATGTCAGACTCAGTGGACCATGGTGAACTAAAAAGACATTCACTCACCAATAAAATGCTCGTAATTAGTGATCTGTTGTCACCAACAAGTTTACCAAAGTCCCAATGTGTACTATAGCTTAGATACAACACGTGTTTTATTATTCCAGATAGCAGATGCTTTTCTCATAATGATTTTGTCGCGTTCGATGATGCAACAGATAATGATGATCAGGGTATATCGTACCGATGATGACTATCTGAGCCGGATCATTAAAGACATGATATTACCAGTCATTGCTCTTGCGGTGTTCGTTGCAGATTTTGTAGCGACCATATTGTTCATCGTTGGAGGTCATAAGGTGAGGTTTGAAATCGAATTCTGCTATAGGTACAAATAGTTTATGGCCCGCTAAAATATTACCTGGATGTTTTCTAGCTTAATTTGGGAGAAACCTTTGTCCAGCATTGGATTGTGAATTTATTGATAGTTATGTTAATGGCATGGCTTTTGATGCTGGGCCGGATGGCAAGAAAACGCGCGCAAGTCAGAGCACTGGTAAGATGGTCAGATGCGATCAGGAAGGCTGTTAAAGGCAGCATTTAACGAGCTGTCCAGACTGCAGAAGAGCGCATAACTTCGAGACGACGGCGTCGCATCGTATGTGGTCGCGATTCTCAGCATTGAGGGAACGACCTTATTTTGCGGCCGATATCCAATGGTTTAGGACGATGGCTGACGGCTACTGACTATTGCTAATTACTTAACTATAAATACAAACACAGGAAGAAATTCTGACATAGCTTTTTCTTTTGCAGAAAAACGTGATGCTGATAAGATTATTCTATTTCTTCAGCATAGCGATGTGGATATTTAGTTTACTGTTGAGTGTTACGTCAGTCGTTTTGACAATACAGGATTTTATGTCTTGGGAAAAAGCTTTGCTGACGCTCTCATTTTACTTCCTGGTTATAGGTAAGCACATTCAAATGTTTGTTCTTCTATATCTATTTTCATCCTTGAATTACTTAAATATATCTGTAGGCTTGGCTTTTCTGAAATATATTTCATTTTTGTTTTATTGTAAAAGTCGCTGTTGTTTGTGCAAGGAACTCTCAGTAGGTATGTTTTCCACAAATAGCGTAACGTGTATTTCAATGTATGTTATAACTATGAGAGATTATGATATGAAATCTAAATTAATATCTACCTTATCTTATTCTTAGGGAAGTTCACAAAAAGCTACAAATGAATTTAGAATGATTTCCTTAATATGCGGATTAGATATATTTGGTGCATCTAGCAAAAATATTTTTCTAAAGGAAATGCTTTTTTTTCCAGTCGTGCAAATGTACTTCCTAATTCTGCTGAGGAGTGAGATTATGAAACTGAAGGACAAAGGTGAACTCCGCTCTGTGAAAAATGCAGCCGAAGCTGAATGTACTATGACATGTGAAGAAATAATAGCAGGAGGGGCTGAAAGGGAAGACGTTTGACAAGAGCATATAATAAATTTAAGAAAAACAACAGATGGGCGCTAATATTCTACAGAAACCTAACACCGTGGAATAGGAGTAATTGTACTATTATTAAAAACGAATACAGTTAACAAAATTGTTTATTTAGGGACAATTAAAAATATAAAGTACATGTTTTCAGATAATATATTCGCCGATTATAAAACAAATTTAATATTAAATAAGTATTTATGCACATTTATAAATGAGCACGCTTTGAATATAACACAATAACATTTATAGCCACAAAAATCCAGCGGGGTACTTGCGTAACACACTCACACTAAAGGCCTTTCATTCTGAGGGTTCTACAACATTCATTACGCTAGTTAGGTATGTCGATGAACAGATGACTTTTGATAATTCATTAGGCCTTTCATTAGGGGTCGTCCATTAATTACGTGAGGTGTTTAGGGGGGGAGGGGGTCGAGGCGAATCTCACACTATCTCACATGAGGGAGAGGGGGGTCTTGGCAAATATTATCACGTAATTTATATTTTTTTCTGCAAAGAAACAATGTAAAATTGATAGAAAACTGGGTTAAATTAAGTAAAACATATTTTTCCGCCATATTTATCGCAGTTATGCGAACGCCACAAATTAGCACAGTAGCTCCTTGATTATTAAACCACCACCGGCCAGCCAAGTCAGTCAAACGCAATGCATAAATCCATCGCAAATAAGCACAGATTAACGTTTTTACACAAAAAATACACATTTTAAAATATCTCACGTGACATTAGTGGGGAGGGGGAGAGGGTCGAGCCAAATCTCACGACATCTCACCAGAGTGAGGGTGGGGGTTGAAAAATCGCCAAAATTACCTCAAGTAATTAATGGACGCCCCCTTATGACAGTTCTAGAACATTCATCACGCTAGTTAGGTATGTTGATGAACACATGAATTTTCAAAAATAATTAAGAGAAGCAATGGACTGGCAAATTCCGCCAAAAACCTTCGGATTGTGTTTAAAAATATGTTACGCAACTATGGTGCTGGACTTATAAAATAATGGGTAAACAATTACTATAGTTCTTAACCCAAATATAGAAACGTTATTTAATGTATACTTTTATTCCATTAATAAATTCTGGAATCATTGTTTCTCAACAATAGGGACTCTTCATTTATTATTGCGTTTTCATATTCCATCCGACATTTTGTTTCAGTCATATTGTTAAAAGAATAATTAAATTTTTCACCAGCAACTTCAATTCCTTCCCCTATTTCTACTGTCTGTTTATCAAATGTGTTTTCTTTTGATTTTTGTTCATCCTCTAATTGAATTGGTTTGAAAATTCCATTTTCCATTTCCACATCACATACCATTTTACATTTTGCTTCTGTCGCATTGTTTTCAAAGCTGAACTGACTATTTGTTTCAAGTTTTTTAATCTCTTTTCTTAATAGGAACATGATGTAAAATTTCAGCGCTGAAACAAAAACCATTATCAACTTAGTTCATTCAAATTGTAATTTGAATAGAGGGTCATGTAGCTAATTTATTTTTTCCAATAGATATCTGCCGTAAGATAAATGCCAACTATGTTATAGACCCTCACATTTGCCAAGTAAAAGAGATTTGACTGAGCAAATGGTCGGTTACTCACACAATGTTTAAAATAAGCGTTTAACTTTTTAATTAGTAGGTACTACGTGACGAACTACTCGTACGTTCCGTGTGGTGCCGGAAGTAAAAGAATAGCACATCCCATTTCTTCCCGTGGGTGTCGTAGAAGGCGACTAAGGGACTTACTAGAGAATGGGCAGCAGCGTTCTCTATGCATTTTACCATCATACTGCGATCGCCAACCCGCCTGCCCAGCGTGGCAATTATGGCAAAACCCTTCTTTTGGGAGAGGCCTATGTCCAGCAGTGGACGTCTCTCGGCTGAAATGATGATGATGACGTCTTATGTTTCAATCACGGCGGGTCATGGTGGCGCCGCTGCTGCGGCTGCTGATAGTAGGTAGCTGACAGTATTGTGCCGCAAGCGGCGCAAATACTGTAACCATAGGAGTAACTAAAGTTTTGCGCCGTTTGGTGTCGAAACGCTCGGGTCATGGGGCCGTAGTGCACGTTTCCTTGATAAGGAAATTTCTCGCCGACCGGTCGAGACCTGACGTGACCAGCAGTGCTCTGAGTCATTCTTTGGCCAAAAAATTTGCATTGCCATTCAACGTGGCAATGCTGCCAATTTTCTGTCAGTCACACTGCCGGATGACAGCTATGTGAAAGAGTACTTCGACGCCTAAATGTCCTTTTTTTGTATTTATTTGTATAGTTAGTAATTTAATTTAGTACCTATAGGCACTTGGACTCATAATCGTATTCAGTAACTTGACAGTTGAAGGGTTACCAGATTATGACAAAAAAAAGATAGTGAGGTGGTGTAAGAATGAATGAACTTTAAAATAATGTACTTACATGCAATAAATATATTTTAAATTTAATAACTTGTCTTAAAAACATGACATGCACTATTAAAAGTAGTAGAATATATTATTTATTCATATATTCCACATGTTACAAATGAATTTTTAAAGTTTTATAATGAAATTAAAACCAAACTATATTTATCATTCGTTCTTTACGCAAAATCTTTTACTATCCCAACACTATTAGTTTTAGTATGGTAACATTATTTTTCTTTGACCTGTCAAGTTACTGAATACGATTATGAGTCCAAGTATAGAGTGAAGGATTTTATCTTGCAAGCAATGAAACTACGTGATGGATAGCATCTCATTATATACCCCACAAAGTTTTTTTTATGTTGTTTAAGGAACAATTCGCTTGAGCTCATTAGAATAAAAGGCCAATTAACAATTGTTGGATTAGAGCCCACTCCCTCCCGAAGAGTGGTAGCCTGTGTCCCAGCAGTGGGAACATGAACATTATAGGCTGATTATGTATTAAGATTGTATCAATGTAATTGTCGGATTGCTGTTTTATGTTAAAGTAAAATAAATGGAAAGCGAAGAAGATAACTTACAGATTTCGATACATGCTGCTGTTGCTACTCCCACAAGGAGCCAGATGATAGGATTGATGGCCGCAGCGCCTAATAGTTTATACAAGAAGCATATCATTGTCATACAGTACCAAATCATGTAGATACTGTACAGCGTGTATACTATCACTGAGGTTAGGTTCCCGATCAAGGATATCTTCAACAACTTCACGTTTTTCTGAAACATACAAAATTGATTATGTAAATAAAAGTTGCTGAAGGTACTCTATCAGAGAAGGGCGGTTAGGTGATCCTACCAGAGGCTCTTGGTTGAGAAGTTCCCACTTTAGAAAATCAAATACGTCTGGTGTATGGGGAAATTAGTCCAATACCGTACCAAGAGAATTATTGGGAGTGCGAACGAGCTATTAAGTATAACGCCCAAAAATTATCAAGCTGCAGCGAATAACGGCAGTATTCTCTTAAAAATTTAAGGCCAATGGCTATAAGACGACGGTGTCGACCTCAGAACAAGCTGCTTCTCACACGGAAAATTGTACTGTTACCAAAACTACAAACGTAATATACAGGAAAGTTTTATAAATTGAGGCTGTCCTTTTAGTAAATTGTGGTGACTTACGACTTCCACGTGAACGAAGTCGCGGGCAGAAGCTAGTATCTAAATATATAAAAATTTATCCGTTTTTCCCTTGGTCACGGCATCACACGTGAACGGCTGGACCAATTTTTCCCTTGGTCACGGCATCACACGTGAACGGCTGGACCAATTTTTCCCTTGGTCACGGCATCACACGTGAACGGCTGGACCAATTTTTCCCTTGGTCACGGCATCACACGTGAACGGCTGGACCAATTTTTCCCTTGGTCACGGCATCACACGTGAACGGCTGGACCAATTTTGCTAATTCTTTGTTCTTTGTTGTATTTGTTATTGTCAGGAGAAGGTTCTTATGAAAGAAAAAATCAAGAAAGTTGCGTGTAACATATACAAGGTGTAACTTAAATAACGCACAACCTCTTAAGGGGTCATTGTACTCATCATTATGAACAACTTTTACTATTGGACCAAATCTGAAATCGCGAAAAAAAAAACAGCTTTTCCCTACATTTTAACGAGTCATGTGAATACAAGTGTATGGAACAGCTGATGTTTTTTTCGCGATTTCAGGTTTGGCCCCATAGTAAAAGTTGTTGATAATGAGGAATACAATAACCCCTTCAGAGGTTGTGCGTTATTTAAGTTACACCTTGTATACTTATATAAAATGCGAATTCAGTATTCATAGCTAAGACAGGACAACGTCTGTCGGGTCAGCTAGTTTTTTGTAAATGTAGACTATAAAGAAATGTTAAACACTGTTTTCAGCTAATACAAATTATCACTATTATTTTCAAATTCAAACTCGAAGCCTAACATGACATAACATGTTGCTACTGAGATATTCCTGGTGAAAAAACCCTATAACGCTTTGCCCGACCTGCACCCTAATTGCGTAACTCACGATTCATAATAATTTGTTTCGTTTTGAAACCAATGGCTAAACCATTGCTTCATATGTTCGAAAAAGGTGTTTGCCCAACAACGTAAATAACGCAGTGAATATTGTTGAACTATCAAAATGAAACCGATTAAGATTAATCGCGTGTTACGCAATTAGGGTGCTGGGAATCGAACCCAGGACCTCATGCTCAACAGTAGCGCTTGCAACCACTAAACCAACGAGGCAACTCAAAGCATTTATTTCAATTAAACCATTTAAATTACAATCACTTTTGTAATATCATAGAGTTGGTCATTCAGAATTATCAAGCTAGTTCATCATTCCAAGGCGTAGTAGGTACCTATAGAGAAGACCGGGAATGAAACTCCACGAATACACTCATATACTCGTAAGTAATTTAAAACGCAACGATAGAAAACGAACTGAAACGTAACTGTTCTGCTCATCACAGAGCACGGAATTGCCACACCAGCAGTGTCTAGAGACAGGAGTAGGCACTAATAAAATTCGTGGCGACGAAAGTGCGTTGAGCGTACAGCTTCTGCCACAAACCGTCTTCAAAACCATCACATTTGTCGTAGTGCCAGTAACCCTGGTTTTGTATGGAAAGTGTTGATAATTCCGCCTCTGACAGAGGCTGCTTAGGCGACTCTGTGCGTCATAATACTCGGTAGAGTCTCTACCAGAGACCAAAGTTATTTGGAACACAACTTTTTAAAACAGCGACTAATAAGTTATATATACAGGGTGTCCGGTAATTAATGGATAACCTTGAAATGGTTCATGGTAGAACTAATGGCCATTCAGAAAAGAAACATTTTTATTTGTATTTAATCGGTAAGTAAAAAATAAAAAAAATTACAACCGACTTTCACTACAAAGTGAAAAATAACTTTAATTTCAGATGGCGGTGACAAAAAATTAAAATACATATCCAAAGACACCGACTTCCTAAATTAAAGTAATTTTTCTCTTTGTAGTGTTTTTTCGGAAGTCGGTTGTTTTTTTTTTGGATTTTTTTTACAGAAAATAATAATAATAATAAATGTTTTTTTCTGAATGGCCGTTAGTTCTACCATGAACCATTTCAAGGTTATCCATTAATTACCGGACACCCTGTATATTATAATTGTTACAATATCAATCTTACCTTTTGAGCTGCAACTATTAATACAATGACGAGTACCAAATCTACTATCATCGCCATTACTTCACCAATTTTATAAAGTACGCTGTTATAGTCATGGTCGTCTTTATTTAACATCTCACGAATTGTTGCTATTTTATCACCCAAGAATATTATGTTTATCGTCTGAAAAATAACAATTATACGTATTACCTTATCAGTTGCTAGTTAGTGGCCACAATACTTGCACCCATGTCGTGAGAGCAACAACGTCAACCAAAACGGTGAAATGCCGTCTCTCTAGCCTCGTTTACTACGCAGGTAGTTTTTCGTATATTTTAGAAAATTAACATACACATACATACAACTCACACTTTTCATGTACCTACGGTGTGGAATGGTGCTTGCTGAATTCTTTATATAATAAAGGATTCTTGTGCTTGTATTACGATAAATGGGGATACACGAACTGGTTCAGCATTTCGAGAAGTATTAGACAGGATTGTGTAGCGTCACCGTGGCTGTTCAACTTGTACATGAAGGTTTTCTGACAGATTTTAAAGAGGGCGAGTGTGTATTGACTATGAATGATGTATTTTATTATAACTAAGTAATTTATTTATTCTTTGTTTGTTTCAGTCCAGTACTAACCCCACAAGATCAACAGTTATCCCAACTGTATCATCGAAGATCGTTATCGTTTTTTTTTTTTTTTTGTAATAACACTCGTTTTTCCAATTCACTTAGACATTGGCAGAATAGTCGACATCGGCTTTGCTTGCCATATGAAAAATAGAATAGAATAGACTATGAATGAGTTGCCTGTCAAATGCCTTCTCTACGCAGACGATCAAGTTTTACTTGCATGGTCAGCAGAACAGATACAAGATATGGTGACTGTGATGGATGAAGCATTTTAGATGAAAGGGATGAATATAAACGTAAAAAATACGAAGGTCATAGTGTTGGCAAGATAAGAGGATGTATCGGTATGTGACGTAAAAATAAATGGGACGGGTGTGGAGCATGTAAGTGACAAGATTGATGAAGGTGTGGAAAGGTGAGTAATTGCGGGCAATTAGGTAAGTGAATACAAAAAAAACATATGAATCTATATATAGGCACTTATGAAACGTCAGAAGCTAGGTGCACGATTCCAATGGTACGATTATATACGATTGTGACCAAACAGTTGATGTCCAAAAAGGCTCGACTGGCTGTTCACAATAGTGTACTGGTATCTACGCGTATGTACCTATCGAAGTGAATGTAGGGTGTGGCAGAAGATGCATGACAATATAAAAAATGCTGTGGAAATACGTTCCTTGCGAAACATTTGTAGTATGACAATAAGTGATAGGCTGAGGAATGATGTGGTAAGGCAACGGTGCGATTAAAAATAAGATGTAGTGACAAAAAGTTTAAAAGAGAATGTTTAGTTGGTTTGGTCATTTTTAAAGGATAAATGAAGGTCAGCCAACAAATGGTATTTACAAAGCAGAAGTGAGTGGAAACGCCGGAACCCCATGCCTTAGGAGGACACATTCTTCAGTACGGTCAGGTGCGTAGTACTCCCAACCGGCGTGCTTATAGGACCAGCATCATAATTACGTAACATACTATCAATCACAATCAAAATCATCATGAGCGCCGGGAGCAAGGAGCAACTAAGTGCACTTGGTGCAAAACATAGGTGTAAAAACAAACAGAACTAAAAAAAAAACCGAAAACGCCTATTAGAATAATTGAGAACTCAACCTATTCTAGGCATGGGCACGCCACGATTGCGGTGCTAAGTCCCCTCTTTGAGGAGTGGCTTGAGAGGCGCCACGGCATCCTCACCTTCCGCCTGAAGCAGGTCCTCACCGGACACGGTTGTTTCGGGAGGTTCCTGTTTCGGATAAGGCGGGAGGAAACGCCCTGGTGTTTCCACTGCGAATATCGCCCTGAGGACACGGTGAAGCTTACGGTGGAGGTCTGCTCAGCTTGGGCGGAGCACCGGCGTGTCCTTATAGAGGCAATCGGCGGCGGCGATCTCTCGCGTCCGGCCCTGGTCCACGCCATGGTACGGAACGAGAGTACATGGGTAGCCGTCGCTTCCTTTTGCAAAGCAGTGATGCTCGCAAAGAGGGTGGCGGTGCACGTGAGAGAGAAGCAGTATATGCGCCCTCACGGCCCTAGCCTCCGCAGGAGACGCCCCAGGCGTCAGGAATCCCAAGCGGATTCCCGGCCACCGTAGGCGCGGGCTTGCGGAGTAATAGGTAGCTCGCTATCCGGTAAGGACCAAGCCTGGGTCGACGGCGCATTGTGTTCCACGCGCGCCTCAAAGAGATGTCAGCACCAACTGAAGGGGCCTGCAAGGGCCGATACCTGCCAGGGGTGCGGGTTGTTCGAAAGAGATACCGCGACCCCTGGCACACAGACAACTGAGGGAACACGGGTGGGTTTTAGTCAGTAAAACATCACACTGACATCTCTTTGAGGCGCGCGTGGAACACAATGCGCCGTCGACCCAGGCTTTGTCCTTACCGGACGGCGAGCTACCCATTACTCGCCGTTCGCAAGCCCACGCCTGCGGTGGCCGGGAATCAGTCTGGGATTCCCGACGCCTAGGGCGTCTCCTGCGGAGGCTAAGGCCGTGAGGGCGCATATTACTGCCTCTCCCTCACGTGCACCGCCTCCCTCTTCGCGAGGATTACTGCTTCGCAGTAGTAGGTGACGGCTATCCATGCACTCTCGCTCCGTACCATGGCGTGGACCAGGGCCGGACGCGAGAGATCGCCGCCGCCGATTGCCTCCACGAGGACACGGCGATGATCCGCCCGAGCCGGGCAGACCTGCACCGTATACTCCGCCGTGTCCTCAGGGCGATTTTCGCAGTGGAAACACCCGGGCGTTTCCTCCCGCCTTATCCGAAACAGGAACTTCCCGAAACAGCCGTGTCCGGTGAGGACCTGCATCAGGCGGAAGGTGAGGAGGCCGTGCCGCCTCTTAAGCGACTCCTCAAAGAGGCAACTTACCGCTGCTATCATGGCGTGCCCAAAATCGATACAGTCCTCTTTTTGTATACGTGGAAAAAAAATAACCAATCCAATTCGAGGCGAAATGGAAAAATTATCAAGCTCGCTTTGCTCGCTCTTGCATCCTACATTGTCTTAACTGCTAAGCGCTAAGGTAACATGCAAAATTCAATTTTTTTTTGGTTTCTTTTTAATTTGCAGGAATTCAATGACTTATTCATGAAATAATCATTCAATGGGTATAATCATTCAATCATTAAATGCACTTAGAAGATTGTGTTGATCATTTTAGTGATTATAAATAAGTAAAGTCAATTTGTTACGGTCGCGAACTACCTGACATAACGCAATGAATGTTGTTGAACTGCAAAAATGAAAGCCAGTGCTATTGTTAGAGTGTAACACAATTAACCCGCTGATGTATAAACGTAAAGGAGGCAAAAATATCGTAAGGATCATAGCTAGTGAAGCTCGGTGGTGTCTACAATACCCCTTGTAAAAATACCATGACTTTATGTTATTTTGTACGAGTATGTCTGTATTTTATCAAATATTGGTTCTAAAATGAATCTCTAAATTTGGATAGGATAAAGTACTCACCAAAGTGATATATCCCCATACAATCAAACCATATCTTAGAGGAATACAAAAGCAACATCTTTTAATCTCAGGCAGTGCCCACTGCTCCATGATGTTGCTCTACTTCAAGGAATACTTTCCACTAATAAAAAAATCTTCACTTTATACTTCCGAAATATTTTTGGTACAAAATATTTTTTTTAATTTTTTAGACACAATTACTATTCTCTGATGATAGCTAACGATCACTGTAACGTCCTTGCTTAAGTACAACTCATGACAAATTATCAAACTGATAAGCAAGGGAAATACAATACGCAAAAAAAGTTGGAATTGTTGCAAGCTTTCATTGATAGCATTTCGTGCCTATTAAAATCCCACTGCTGTGATTAATGCGGATGTGCCATATGCTGACAGTTGCTTAGTCACACTCTATAGTTTCACCATACACTAGATGACTGTAGCCTACCCGATATATTTAATCTCCTTTATGCCTATCCTTTGTTTGTGAGGTTAGTACCTACATATATAATCACAATAAAATTGAGAAGGAATACCTAATATAACAATAATATTGAAATCTAACTAGCTGTCCTGACAGACGTTGTCCTGTATTAATTATGAATATTGAAGTCGCATTTTTATATTTAAGTTACGTGCAACTTTCTTAATTTTTTCTTTCATAAGCACCTTCTCCAGACAATAACAAGCAATAAAAAAGATTTAGCAAAATTGGTCCAGCCGTTCACGTGTGATGCCGTGACCAAGGGAAATAGGGATTAAATTTAATATATTATATAGATAATACTATTTAAAGAGCCTGGGCAAAGACTCTACACAATGGTGCGTAAAGATGGACGATGCTGCCGCAGTCGGCCCAAAAAGCGGTGGCGAGGTGGCTTGGACGCGTACCGCGAGGGCTGGTTCGAGGTGGCGCGGGAAAAGAGTTCCTGGAAGGACTTGGAGGAAGCCTTTGCCCAGCAGTGCGACAATATAGGCTAAACAAAAAAAAAGTATCTGTGGCGTGTTTGATCAGATGATACCTCTCTTAACTTTAAAGTAGGATTTTGAAGATGTAAACAGTGCACTCTCAATGGTTACGGATTGTTTTTTGGCGTGAGTACTTGTATTGAAATCTGAGCAACCGAAGGATTCTAGGATTGAACCATGAGCGAAGCGAGTGGTTCAAATGTAGAATCCTGAGCGTAGCGAGGCTTTCAAAGGTACGAGACGCAGAATAACTTTGCCGCCGAGCGAAACACACAATTTTTGCACCTCACTACAGCGAGGAAAATGCTAGGTGCAAGAAAAACAGCCTAAATAATATATTTTTCACTTCACAACCTCGGAATGATTCTGTTTGTCATTCGAAATCTGCGTACAAAAGTGAATTTTCCCCGCTAGCGTGAAAAGAGTTTTTGAAATTCGAACCTTTCTATTTAATAATTTTCTATGCAGCCAATCCACTGAAAATGCATTCAGAATATTTAATTCATGTCAGTGCGCCAACCCCATTTTTTGAATAATCGCACTGGCCAGCACGACGACTGCATGAAAAAAAATAAACTTTCCACGCTAGCGGGTAAAATGCACTTTTGCACGCAGATTTCGAATGACAAACAGAATCTTTCCGTGGTTGTGAGGTGTAAAATCTCTTTTCGTGTCTGTAGTTACGCTTATTGATCATTTAAACTACGCAAACTCTTACAAAACTCTTTGACGGGTATATGCTATACAAAAAAAAAACATAAATATGTATTAACGCCACAGCGCATACAAAAACGCTTGCCTCAAAACTCGATGTAGAACCTACCTACCAATGCCGATTTGGCTAACAAATGCTGACATTTTACGTGACGCATCCGTTATTTATTTATTTATACTGTAGCGGCAATACAGAAAATACTTCGCAACAATATCTAAAAATACAAAAAGAGATGTGGCGCCATCTACAGTGCCACAGGCGAACTTACACGCAAGACTTACGTCACAGAAATCCTACATCGCGCAGCCAGAGTTTACCGCGCGAGGCGTAGGTACAACAACCCGATATATCAGTGACACTCACTGCCGGTAGCTCAGGCAATAATAATTATAATCAATTGTCGAGGTCACTAGCTAATCACATAAGTACCTATTGCAATAAAACTCATAAAAAAATCATACTAATGAGTAGATTATGTCAGTACCCAATATAAATAGAGCGAGTTCTCATTCCATTTTGTTTTATTTTCTTTGCAATTCATTCGCATGTATTCGCATGTACAACAGGATCGGTATTTATCTCGAAATATGCACGATATAAAGGTTTAGGTTATTGTAAACATTGTAGTGATATCTGCCATTGTAATTTTAACAGTACAAATACAACGATTATAGTCATTAGTTGTGTCCAGCTGCGAAAATAATTTTATTGCAATTTGAAGAAATATTTTTCTTTCGTTTTTATAATATAGTTTACTAGCCAGCAGGACAATTTTGAAACAGTAATTCAAGTGTTGTAGGTAGAGTATATTAAGATCAAAGTAGGAGAAAATGAACGAAGAAAATAAAATTAGGAGGGAAATTCCAGAGGGTAAAAGATGTTGTTTATGTTTTCCTCTACGATATGGTTTGATGTCGTGGGGTTATTTTAAAATGGTGAGTAATTTATTGCTAATTTACTGCTGGAAGTGAGCGTAATTTTTTCATTAACATTAATTGCCACTGCCTGTAAAATTTATGAAGAGTGCCAAAAAATAGAAATGTATTAGTATTACGCTACGGCAGAAAAAAACATGGGATGCCTAGTGGCAAGGTAAAGTGACGATCTTCGTTAAGGGCCTACGTCCCGTTTGGTAGCGTAACACGGTCACTTTATGAACCATACTGCTCATTAACGGCTTGTCTTGAAGATTTGAAAAATATATGATTTTGCTATAGATTCATATAGATCATTTTGCCCGAAGTACTTTTTTTGTATGGTTAATACTTATGCTGTAAAAAAATATTTTCCAACACGCAATATTTTGGCTTCTATTCCATACTCCTACTAAACGGCTTCGTTATTTGAAAAAAAAAATACACTGAAAAATAGATAGTTAGAGGTACCACAGAATCGCCGAAGCACAATTGTAAATTAATCAAAGGAATATCCCCATTTTGAGATAAAGGCTCAGAGGTGCCCTGCGCGGGCGCGGGCGGCAGTCGTGCTTTAGCATACAAACGGGAGATGAGGATACTATGGGCCTTAAGCTGGATGTTGATAGCCGGAGATCGAGTCAAAAGTCGTGCGATTGAAGACACCTAAATTATTATTTTTTTAAGCTAAAGAAGATGACGATCATTATTTTTATTATGTTACAGATAGCGTCAGCATTTTTTATATTAGTGATATCCTATGCGTTGTTACATTCTTGTATGATGCTTGGGTACAATGGAAGCGAAAACGCTTGGATCCGTATCAATGCAGATATTGCTATAACTAGCATCGCACTGACTTTCTTCGTAATAGATTTCCTACTGACCATGCTGTTCATCGCTGGAGGACATCAGGTAAGGGTTTAAACCTCTGCTTAGCATAATCAGCCAATAATGCTCTGCTGACACACAGGCTTCCTTTCTTCGAGAGTGTGGGCTGTAATCTATCACGCCGGCCCAATGCGGGTTGGTAGATGTCACATATCTTGGATGTTTTGGTTCTAGGCCATGCCGGTTTCTTAACGATGTTTTCCTTCACCGTTTTTGGAGCAGTGGTGGTGAAATTATTTATACAAAGTAAAACGCCTGCCTGGATTCGAACCCACGAACAACGACTCGTAAGTGGGTCCGTTGCTATTGGGCCACCACTGCCGTCTCGCTCAAACCTCTGTTTATAAACACCCTGGATGGATGGAGACTACTAAAATAAGTACCTAGTTTATGATACTTATTTTAATAGTCTCCAAAATGAACTTGAATTTACTCTCACCCAGGGTGTTTAATTTTGGAGACTACTAAAATAAGTACTTTAAAGTAGGTACTTATTTTAGTAGTCTCCAAAATAAACTTGAATTTAGAAAAAATAAGAAATTCAGAGAAAATAGGTTTAATGGGGATTGGTTTTGTACAGACGCCAGCACATCAAGCTACCCCAAACTGTCAAATTTTCCCAATTGAACATGAACCTTATGCTTATGTGATAAAGTTGAAAATTTATCATAGAAATTTGACAGATTGGGGTAGCTTGATGTGCTGGCGTCTGTACAAGTACATGTCCAATCCCCATTTACTTTCTGATATTTTAAGCCATGTGTGGAAGTCGCGGAAATCCGCTGCATGCGCGGTCAGGAGGTATATGTCCACTATGCCCAGCAGTGGCCTTTTATGGTAATATAGCCGATAAAAGTGATTGATGGAGAGATGATGATGTTGAGCTCAAGCGACTACTCTGTGCTATTTTATCTTTAGTAATAAAGATTCTACAATAAAGCCTAATCATTCCAGAAAAACATGAAGATACTAAAAGCATTCTATATCTTCAGCATCTCAATTTGGGCAATGACGATGCTGTTGTCTGCTATGGCTGTCGGTTTGTCAATAGAGAGCTGGTTGTCTCGATACATTTCAATGCGCACGTTGATCATCAATTTACTGAACTTCTCATGTTACTACGGGATTCTGAGTGAGTAGACTTGTAACTTTTAACAGTAGCATTTAATTAAAAGTGATAAATTTAAAAGTGTTGGTAGGTGTTCCGTATGACCCAGTCGCTGGGTTGTGAAGGTCAGATAGGCAGGCGCTCCATGTAAAATACTGGTATTCAGCTGCATCAGGTTGGACTGGATGCTGACCCCAACATAATTAGGAAAAGGCTAGGCAGATGATGATAATATCCAAAAGTGTTGACCAAACTGAGAGAAATAGATATAATACAGATGTTCATAACCTACTCCTGATAACAACATTTATTACTCTTCAAAACAATATCTATTTGTCTCTTATATTTTGCCCTCGGGCCTCCTTGCCGGATTGCCGCCATGGGATCTGGAGGCAAAGGTGGTTGCGCACATTTGGGAGTGGCGCGAGGAGGCCAAACGCTGGGGAATAACTCCGCTGCCGCGAGAAATCGCGGCACAGCGGACAGAGCTCCGGCGGGATCTCATGGCGACATGGAGAGTGCGATTGTCGCAACCCAGTGCTGGGCACGCCACGATAGCGGCGGTAAGTCCCCTTTTTGAGGATTGGCTTGAGAGGCGGCACAGCGTCCTCACCTTCCGCCTGACGCAGGTCCTCACCGGACACGGTTGTTTCGGGAGGTTCCTGTTTCGGACAAGGCGGGAGGAAAAGCCCGGGTGTTTCCACTGCGAATATCACCCTGAGGAAACGGTGGAGCATACGGTGGAGGTCTGCCCGGCTTGGGCGAAGCACCGCCGTATCCTCGTGGAGGCGATCGGCGGCGTTGATCTCTCGCGTCCGGCCTTGGTTCAGGCCATGGTACGGAGCGAGAGTGCATGGGTAGCCGTCACCTCCTTCTGCGAAGCAGTAATGCTCGCAAAGAGGGAGGTGGTGCACGTGAGGGAGAGGCAGTATATGCGCTCTCATGGCCTTAGTCGCCGCGGGAGACGCCCTGGGCGTCTGGAATCCCAGGCTGATTCCCAGCCACCGTAGGCGCGGGCTTGCGGACAGCGAGTAATGGGTAGCTCGCTGTCCGGTAAGGACCAAGCCCGGGTCAACGGCGCCTTGTGTTCCACGCGCGCCTCAAAGAGATGTGAGCACCAACTGGTGGGGTTCGCAAAAGTCAAAAGTCAAAGCATTCATTTCAAATAGGCACTTAAAAGGCACTTTTGATCGTCAACATTTACATTAAAATAGAATTGATTCTAGGTCGCCCCTTCCAAAATGTAGTTTCGTATGGAGAAGAATGGGCAAAAAACTCCACCGTTACTCTTTTAAAATGTTGTTCGCAAGGGCCGATGCCTGCCAGGGGTGCGGGTTGTTCGAAAGAGATACCACGGCCTCTGGCACACAGGCAACTGAGGGAACACTGGTGGGTTTTAGTCAGTAAAAGCCTGACACGCCCTCCTGCTGCACCCAGAGCGGGAGAAGTTATTTGATGATTTCCCCGCCCAAAAAAAAATCATGTCTGCTCTACATCTATTAATGTAGTTCTAGATTTCCCTCAGGATCTATTATCGGGGATCGCTATAATAATAATATCTTTATTTCAAAATCAAAAATCAAAATCAAAATATTTTATTTCACATAAGCCTGCATGGGCACTTATGAAACGTCAGAAGCTAGGTGCACGGTTCCAATTTGTCGTTTCCTATGGAGAAGAGCCGGCAAGAAACTCCACGGTTACTCTTTTAAAAATAATTGGCTTTTACAATGTTTTCAAATTACAGTGATAATAGGTATGGGAGGACAGTGCAGGCCAGTCAATAAGTACCAGGTACTTAGAGGAATGAAAATACAGAATAGAAAAACGTCTACAAATCTAGTCTCTAAGGCCTACAACGTTCTCTCATTCACAATATGTAAAAGAATCTACCTATATAAAATGAATCTATTTGAACCAAGTGACATGATTTCGATGACAATCACTGAAAATAAATAGTAGGTAGTAAAATTGATGTATAATGTCAAATAATGACGAGAATATGTCAGACATTGTAAAAAAAAAATAATAATAAAAAGAATAAAAATTAACATTGCAATTTGGGAGCAGTTAATAGACTTTCACACGGTTTTGCTGTTAATGAGGTACCAGGGAAGCCACAAGTGCAGAAGGAATTAATGCCAAACTTCCCTGTCTTTAACGTAGTCTTTTATCTTATAATATGCTTTTTTGATAAGGACACGTTTGATGTGAGTTTTAAACTTTCCATCGCTAAGTTCTGTAACCGACTTTGGCAACTTTTTATAGAAGCGGATACTGTTTATTAGAAATGACTTGCTAGTTTTAGTTAATCTAAATTTTGGAATCACAATTTCATCTTTACTACGTGTATTTAGATTATGGAAATCACATCTTTTTTTGAAAAGACCTAAGTTTTTGCGAACATACAAGATATTTTCTAGAATATAAAGAGAAGGCAGAGTAAGTATATCAATTTCGTGGAATTTGTTTCTAAGAGACTCGCGAGGCCCCATTTTATAGATTGCGCGGATTGCCCTCTTTTGTAAAATAAAAATTGAATCTACGTCCGCTGCCGATCCCCACAGCAGAACGCCATAAGACATAATACTGTGAAAATAAGCAAAGTATACTAACCTAGCTGTGGCTACATCAGTCAACTGCCTTATTTTTCTTACTGCGTAAGCAGCTGAGCTTAATCTGCTTGAAAGCGCTCTAATGTGCGCTCTATTCAGCAAGTAACATGACTCAAATGTGTTAGTAACAATATTCCTTACCCCTATGTTAGTATTCCTATTCTAATCACTTAACCTAAAACCATGAATACATGCGAAACACTGCCACACGCGTAACACCGAGTTGGAAAGCTTGCAGCAGCGACCCACATATAAACAATCTAGTCTGCTTGCCACACAGCGCAAAATCAGGTTGGAGCTGGCCCGCACGCGGCGCACCAGGGAGGCGCATCGTTTTCTCATCGTTGTAATTACAATGTTATTTTTTTTATTTAATCATTTTTATTTTTAAATTTTCCAGTTGTACAAACATATTTCCTAATTCTACTGAGGACTGAGATCATCACACCGAGGAACAAAGGGGAGTTCAGATTTGTGAACCAACCGGCTGCAGCAGAATGTACCATGATATGTGAAGTAAAGGTAGCGGGAGATGAAACGGACACTGATGATGATGAGTGATCAAGAAAGATGTGACACGCGAGTGACATGAGAACTTGGGAGATATAGTGACGAATGTGCCAGCCATGTAGGATGTTTTTAGGATATGAATAAAGCTTAAATTAAGTAAAATAACTACTTTATAAGTACCCAATTTGGTAGTATTTAAGATTTCGTTGTTAGTAAGAGTCCCTGCATTGTTGTGATTTTATCTTTGCATCGGCTCGGTCGTCATTTTATTTAACTTTGGAGATGTAGTGAAGAATGAGTCGATGTTTTAAGGAATTGAATAAACCATATTAAGGTGAATGCGCAGTGGTAGAGCTCGAAATTCAAATTTTGTTACGTTTTTTGCAATTTTCAGGTGAGTGTCAGCTTGTTTCTTGATCAAAATATGATTTGCGACTATAACATGTACGCAGTTACAGATTTATAATGACTAGAATCAATAATACATCTTTCTAAGTTAGATTTGTTACATAAGAACAAATTTCTTATGGAAAACTGCTTGTGGAAGAACTCTAACTTATAAGAGATATATTAGACATTCTAATGACTACAATTCTGTAAATACGTACCTGTTATATTCGCAAATCACATTTAGATCAGGATACAACCTGACACTGACCTGAAGATTGCAAAAACGTAAGAAAATTTGAATTTCGCGGTGTACCACTGCGTATTCACCTTAAGTAATAAACTTCTTTATAACACTGAATTTAGTTATGTAATTTGGTTAAGAACCTCACGCCTTATTTGCCTGCAGGGGTAGGCAGAAGTATACCTACAGTTCACCCAAATTTCGCCAGTTTATGTTTAAGTCCCATGTAATAGGGGCGAGGCTGTTGCCATCAACCGGGCACGGCTCCGGGCTGCTACTGAGTAATTCCAGAAAGAAAAACCCAATAACACGTAAGAGTCAGAAGTCATATACTATGGAAGAAATCCATGGCCCCAAATCTGTATCGTTATAATGATTCCCCGCGGAATCTTACTACGTTCAAACTACGTCAATATAGTTTTTTTTAGAAACCAATGTAACGGAAAGGAATCGAAATAATGTCATATTCTGTATGTTCCAAGACAATTTGTCGATATTATTAATACGATATTAGCAGAGTTCGTGTGATTGACGTGGTTACGAGTAAGGAATCGTTATGTGGTCATAGTGAATTCAGGCCCAGTTAGAAAACAAAATCCCGTGAACACGATGACCACATCTGTTAAGGTGGATCTTGTCGACATTTTTCCCATACAAACTTCGGGAGTGTATTACTCCACTGTTCGACAATTTACATCAAAAATTAAACATGGTATAATTTTGTCTCATTATTAATATTGTCTGTATGGAAACAGAATACTAAAATAAAAAGCCATTAAAAAGTTATGAGCCAACAAAGATTAGTTTTTCTTGCAAATTTAACCTAACTTTGGGTGTGTTGAAGTAATAAAAGAAATGTGAAATCTCCAAAACCAAGTCAGTACTAACAAAGCTCCAAATATCGAAAAGTTTAATAAACTTTATTGGTCATTGATTTATGCAGGAGTTTATTCATAAAACCCGATCTTCCAAAGGACTTTTCTTAATTTTTTACGCGCCTGTTTTACTATAAGTAACTCATCCTGCGTCTCACTCAATAATGTTGTGCGTGTAGGCTAGCGTCGCTCATCACGGGTATTACCTCTGTCGAACACGAAGCCTGGTGAGGCAGCGTGATTTTTAGCCAGGTCCGCCCGTGAGTTCGGGCCCGCGACTAGGTTCCCCTTAAGGTGTATAGATATGGATGTCCACGATAGTACATCACTCCTTGTTTCCCCGAAGGGCCGTTCAGAGGTGTACCAATAGTAGGTACACCCACATTATTAGAATTATCATAATATAATTATATCAGAAATTATATAATTTTGTCTTTTCATCTGCTCGGTTGCTCTTTAATTAATTGTACAAGTGAGGATTTTGCTATCCAGCTAATCACTAAGGCAATAAAATGCTCACACAATTGTGTCAAGGAGTCAGGAAAGTGGAGTTCAGGGGTCTGAAGAAAATAATAAGGTATTTAGATAAATTTACAAATTGAAAGTTCAAAATAACTACATTCGATTCGTTTTCAACCTTCGGAAGTATGACCATGTATCTGCGCACCGTTGTTTTTTTTTTAATATGGCTACCCATTTATCAGCACAGAGGGTAAAAGGGCTCTGTTAATATCCTCGCTCTGTCAACTCCTTTCTTGACAAACCCACTTCTCCTTCTTACTGGACTTCCCAAATTCAATATTTGTGTTCTGTCCATACTAAAACATCTTCTTTCCACCAACCCATCGTCTGCTACGATGTCCTTCTCACCGTTCTGGCTTCATTCATTCTTCTTTCCTTGTCCAGGCGGTCTTTCTTTGGAATGCGCTCCCTCTGAATATCAGGATGGCAACCACTCGTTTAGCTTGTACGAGTAGGCACGTGAACATGTCCGTCAGAAGTGGGCCGAAACATCCCAGCATTGATTTGCTGGATTCGTTTTCTCCTATACCGATCGTTGTTTCTCCTGACAAAGTATATTTTGTTTATATGTATTTATCTATGTATTAGTACCTATTTATTATTGTATTTTATAGTCATGGCCGAGCAATCTATCCCTTATGTTGCATGTTTTTTCTCAGTATCACCCTAAGGTTGACTGGTAGAAAATGCCTAGGCATTAGGTTGGCCTTTGTACAGTTCTTATTTTTATTTTACTTTTTTATAAAGTTTTAATAAATAAAAATAAAATAAAGTACCTAACAGATTTATTAAACAAAAACAACAAAAAAAAACACTTCTTTTAGAACACTACAATTTTGAACACTACAATTTTCCCTACGTTTGCCAAATCTTTTGATTCAAGCATTCTTTTCCCCATTTCAAATAATCTATTTCTTTCTCTCCTGCTTCTTCATCTTTGTATTGTATCATGTATTCTGTTTCCCCCTTCGTTACTGTGAATTCGCTACTTCTCATAATCTCAGTTCTTAGTAAGAGCACGAAATATATTTGAAGCGCTGAAAACAAACCATATTAGAAGCCGAATCCTTAACATAAAATTAATATATCCGAACTATACGGATAATTTTATTTCGAAAGTTGAGAGTCGGTGACCTTTTTCGAATTTACCTTTTAGGTTGATAGTGACCCTATCAACCTAAAAGGTAAATACGATAGTCAAAGTCAATGAAAATCGATAGAAATGGACACTAGATTTTTCGATACTCTGGTTTTCAGTATAAAATCAATATTACAAGGTAGATACATTTTTGGGAGACATAACATGGTCAGAAAATTAAACCACGTTTCGTCGCTGACTGTACCAATATAAGGGGTCGCTCCTATTTGGTATGATGACACCAGCGCAATATCCGCTCGATTAGGACGATGGGATCTCCCCATGCACAGCTTTGCCTAAACCCATTGAAACCACTTTTAAAAGACCTGTAAATTGAAAAACTCACCAATATTCACCAAATAACCCGTATAGTCCAAGACGCGAATGGTGACGTTGTACATTGACATCTTGACCGTAAACCATTCCCGGGCAGACAGCCCAATTAGCACGCCGGTCAACACTACCGTCAGTAAGCACAGACCAATGCTGTAGAAATAGTAAGCTCGGAGGAGGCTTCGGTTTTTCTGCAAAAGTGTATCATAATATCAGAAATAACGTCATACAAAAAATCAGATCCAGGTGTGTTACTAAAATTAACGGTAAAACCCAATGATAATCCGCCCAACCTGGGACATGAACCTAGGACCTCATGCACAACAGTCCTTTCGATCTCTACACCAACGATACAGTCAAAAGTGAAATTAGAAGGTAATTATAGTTAGTCCGTGTGGTGCCAGACGTAAAGAATAGCACCATTCCATTTCTTCCCGTGGGTGTCGTAAAAGGTGACTAAGGTGATGTAAGGTGGTAAAGGTTACTAGAGAATGGGCACCAGCGTTCTCTATGCATTTTACCAACATACTGCGATCGCCCATTCGCCTACCAACTGCCAAGCATGGCGAATATGGCTAAAACCAACCCCCACCCCAAAGTATTGCACAGAACCGATCGAAATGGTGGTGCTTGCGGGAGGTCTATGTACAGCAGTGGACGTTTTCGGCTGAAATTATGAATTATAGTCTGACACTAGCGAGAGCAGAATGTGGCTATGAGGTTTCAGGGAACGCTGCATAAAATTAAATGTCACATCCAACTGCACACTCTAGTAGTTAGTATGTGTTACAATAAATTGCTATTATTGTAACACATACTAACTAATTACTGCCAATTGAGTAGGTAGTTAGTGTCCTAAAGTGGTGGCCCAATATGATCGGTGAAGGTAAACAGCGTGAGGAAACTCCGACGAAGACGTGACCAGCCCATGCTGGGTGTGGTGTATTATGGCCCAATCCCTCTCACAGACACAGCCTGTGTCCCAACAGTGGGAACATTATAGGCTGATTATTCTAAGTCCTTCAGTCTGTATTATAGATTGGTCTGCATGATATGCACGTTTTAACATCTGAACTACCCGAACTATTGTAATGACACTCGCCCAGAAATAAGTACCTTAATACTAGGTCCTCCTACAATATATAGAAGTGTGCCCAGTGTAAAGTCCGATAAGAAGAGTACGATCACTAGAGTCGATATAACACTTTCTGGAGCGTAGTAATAGCGATTAAATCCGGTTTTGTCCATCCCAGCCATTATTATTTTTGGTAATTAAGACAGTAGAACATAGCAGCCTCTACGTTCGCAGTAATTGGTTCTGTTTCTTTTCGATTCTGAAAAATAAACACGTTAGGTCGTCTAAAATATTTACATACAAAATAATAGAGACCCATAGAGGAAGAGATGCAAAAAGTTTTTATGCCAGCATAGACAATAAACATGCTTTGAAATAGAAAGATGAATCTTGAAACCGCTTGAAACGCACCATAGGTAAACAAAAGGATGTCACATCACATGTTATGACAAAAACATTGACAGTCAGTTTGTTTTGATCGCAGTCTTGCCTGCGTAGACAGACTTGCCTGTGTGATTATTTTTTTTTTCTCTAATCAAAATATTTAAAATCTCTGTAGATGAAAATAAAGAAAGATATCTACATTTAACCAGAGCATGGCAACAACATCAGTATTAAATAATTATACCAAAAAAAGCGCAAATTTACGAAAAAAAAAAACAGTATAGATAATCGATCTCACTACTTCATGATATTATTGCTCACTTAGTGATTCTCTATATTCTATATTCTAGAGTCAACCTGCATTTTTAGGATAAAGGTCTGTAACTTTTTAGATGTTCGTGTTACGAATGATTGTTACCTAGTAGTTTTATATTAGTTTATATAGTTAAGAGTATCTCTCCAGTTGTAATAATAATAAGATGAAGATAGTTATTATGGATCATGTCATGTGAGCCTTGCGTGGCGAGGGGCGGGCCGTCATTAGCTCGCCCAATCAATAACACTGGTAGGGGCGGGACATGTGCCCTCTCATAATTAACATCCCCGGACCCGGGGTTTTAAAAGTAGGAGTTCTTAGCCGAGACGGGCCCGACCGACCCTTGCTCGTTGAAGCGCCAGCCCGCGCCGCAGCTGAGCCAGTAGCTTTAAATTCCCCGATCAATAATAATAATGCCAATACTTTGATCCAGCCTGTCCCCAATGATAGCTGTCTCCCTATCAGTGACGCCCTGAGCCGAGGCCCGTACCCCACAGGGGGTGCTCTCAGCGTGCAGTCGCTTAGTTTATAAATTTTAGTTTGTAAGCCCTGGCTGGAGGCGTTAAGATTACATTCTTAATGGCAGCCCCAGGAAAGCCCGGTTGAGCAGTCATGGCCTGTCAAGGCCAACTGCGAGATGCCCTTTAAAAAAAAAACCTCGAGACGGGGCCCTGACCGACCCTTGCTCGTTGAAGCGCCAGCCCGCGACGCAGATGAGCATTTTTACCATAGAAAATAAACATGCTTTACAACGGTACAAGACGAATCTTGAAACACACCTAAGATCTACAAATCAACACTGACTGTTTGACTTTTGACATACACAAGGGGCTAACTGACACATGTTGTGACAATGACATTGACAAGGCAGTCAGTTTGTTTTGTTTTGATTTGATCGCTTTCCTAATTCCTACCTGTGAGATAAAAACAACAACGCTGCTTATTTATTCAAAAATACCCTCATCAAAATCTCTATAATATGTGGAAACAATGAAGGATACATACAACCTGAGCATATCTACATTATCTGTATTATTGAATCATACGCCCAAGAAGAAGCGGAACCAAGGAAAACCAACACACAAAAAATGATCTCACAACTTCACGATAATGTACTTAATAATTATATGATGCTATGTATATATATTTGTATTCAAGTAGGATGACTCATTTTGACGACTATCACCTTACAGGTATTCTCAAAAAGTAACTTTCGGCAAACTTTAAGGACAGAGATACTACAGGATTAATTAACAGTACACACGTGCTCCCGTTTGCTCGATGTTGATCCGTTTCTAATAATAGAAATTAGACATCTGTGTCAGTGTATTGTCACCATTTGCTGCAAATAGCTGCGTATAATATCCTTAAGTTATTAAAACCCTATTTTCAAATTACAGATGATCTCAGTGATGACGATTTGGGTCATTTTGGGTAAAGTGTAGTCGTTTTCGTGACTTCAAAAGTGCCTCACTGTAAACATTGACAACCAACAAAATGGAAGATCTACCAGTTTTTAAGAAATGTTGCTACTGTGTGCCTCTACGTTATGGTTTACTTACATGGGGATATCTGAAATTGGTGAGTTATTTGGAACATTTTATAAAAATATGATAGTTCCTTAATAAAAGAATAGTTCTGGTCCAACTAGCTAGCCCTTTACTGCTGTCATACAACTTTACTATCCCTCTTTAGGTTACGGTTGCCAATAAAATTACTTAAACAAAAGCCTTTGATATTTGTTTCATATTATCCCCTCACCATTTGTCTGATTAATTAAAATGTGACACATTATCCCAGATTAGGGATGGTAAATTTTTTACGCACAGCTCAGGACACTGCATTGGTTAAAGTATTCAAATAGACCTACCATGCTGCAATAGCATGACGATAACCCTTCGTCTGAATTACTTTTAAATAGCCTTCCTAGAAAATTGGGTAATTTTTTCAATAATGTTCAAAATCCTACTCAATATTCTCTATTGTTTCCTATATGTAAATAAAATCAAACTGCGTAATTCATAGACTGAACAAAAATAAAATAAAACCACTGAATTTGCCTGATTGCTAGGCACTAATTATGATAGTTAAATTTTTCCTCAGTATTTTTAGTACTTAATTAAAATACCTTTATTATTTGCAGTAATTAGAAATAAGTAAAACAATTATTGAATGTAATGGAAACAAAGAACTGACTAACTAATATACTTTTTTTTCTATATTTTCCTTGAATAAGAACTAAATATAAAAGTAAAATAAGTAAGCCTTAGTAAAAGAAATATTTTTTTGAAGAGCATACATTTTTTGACCCAGTTTCAGGCAGAGGTTTGCTAGAGTGGGACCAAATAGCATATCTTTTAATATCTTTGCTTATTCTTCTTTTTTTTTTGTCTCTAAAAGTCATCTGCCCAACCTTTTCCCTACTATGTTGGCTTAGTTTTGTCTTTTAAGATATCCTTTTAGGTCTCTAAAATGTTTGTCTTATTTACAGGCTACAGCACTCATAGTACTGAGTTTCTTCGTAATCATTGTGATTGCATTATCAGGGTATATTTTAGGAGATGTTTCTCTTATCACAATTTTAACCCTGGTGGGTGTGATACTGGCAACAGAAATAATAATACACATTGTGTTCATCATTGGAACACATAAGGTAAGGGTATTGTAGATTAGCTTGGTGTTAACTCTTAAGGGGAACCTAGTCGCGGGCTCGAACTCACTGGTGGGCCTGGCTAAAAATCACGCTATCTCACCAGGCTTCGTGTCCGACAGAGATAGTATCAGTGATGAGCAGTAAGACGCTAGTCCACACGCACAACGTTATTGAGTTAGATGCAGGATCGTTTATATTAAAAAAATCGAAAGGAATTAAGAAAAGTCCTTTGGAAGATCGGGTTTTATGAAAAAGCCAATGCATAAATCAATGACCAATAAAGTTTATTGAACTTTTCGATAATTGAACTTTGTCGGTACCGACGTAGTTTTGGAGATTTTATACTTATTTTATTACTTAAACACGCCCAAAGTTAAGTAAAATTAGCAAAAAAAACGAATCTTTGTTGGCTCCTAACTTTTTAATGGATTTTTATTTTAGTATTCTGTTTCCGTACAGACAATATTAATAATGAGACAAAATGATGATCATATTTTACTTTGGATGTGCCATGTCAGACAGTGGAGTAAAACACTCCCGAAGTTTGTATGCAAAAAATGTGGACTAGGTTCACCTTAAGGTTTAAGGTGGGAGATTGTGGGACAGTGGGAGGGGGCAGCCGCGACTGTGTTTTTGGCCTTGTTTGCCCGGGAAGAGGCTCCTTTCTTCCTCTCGCCTCTCTTTCCGACGACTCGGTAGTCGTCTTCCGAGAAGGACGAGGTTGAGCGGGCCTCCTCAGAGTCTGAGTGCGGGACCTGAAATGCCCATACTCGCAGTATTCTGGGAAGGACAAGGGCCTGCGATTGTCTCGATAAAATTAATTTTGTTTTGGCGCTCGCCTTTTGAAGCTATATATTTTTCTTAAACCAGAATTAATCATGATTTTTCTTTGCAGAAAATCGTGAAGCTGTTACAAGCTTACTATTACTACGCCCTGTTCATGTGGCTAGTGACCATGATAATGTCTATCGTGGGCACTGCCTTTATCATACTCAATATGAACAGTCATGGTTCAGATAAAAATTTAGTTTTCGCCTTGACTATCTTGGGCTTTTCATTCTCTATTGGTAAGTATCCATTCTAGTCAGTATACGTATTAGGGTATTTTACCTCACGAAGCGACGCGCGCTTTACTTGTGGTTACCAAGTGCACAAACACGCTGTGAGTGTACACAAATTCACAGCGTGTGTTAGCGCAGCATCTCTCGGACCGTCCAATATACTGGGGAAGTTGGAAGTGTATGCGTGTGTGCGTTTGTTTTTTTATGTGCTGACGCTATTCGTGTCGACGCACATATTCACAGGGAGTTTGTACACCTGATTACCACAAGTAAAACACTATACATAGACAACGTTGCGTGTTACATGATACGCAACACCGATCAGAATAAGGTTTTTTTTGTAAAATTATATTGCTGAAGGCCTTCGAACACTTCGCACTAATGACACGAAACCAACTCATTCAAAGTTTATCATTGCAATGTGAGCTTCATTACTGACTGCGTAGGTATAGTGTTAGTTTTGTGATGCGTGCTCTGCGCATTTCCAATAAGTCGTCCCCGCGTTAACGTACGACTTGCAGGCATCGTAGCAACTAATTGTACACATTGCCTGCATGCAGATGACATAACCCAATGCTTATGTTATTTACGTGAAACGCGACAGTGCGAGGTGATGTGTAAATGGTAAAAAATCTCTGCTGCAGGCTTAGCTTGAGCACCGTTTTGTCGACGGAAGAGTGGACAAAAATGACGTTCCGTGTAGACAGTAACGACGGCAGCTAAGTAAAAGAGTCACTGCAGTTTTTACGAAATTCACTTTAGGTTAGGTTTAAAGATATTTATTCTCAAAAAAGACACACATTCACTTACATGAGAACAAGGCTTAAAGTAAATTATTTATGTAAAAGTTCGTCACAGACGTCTTTATGTACCTAATTATGATATACACATCCAATGCATTCAGCTTGTAGAAAATGTGTAATTTGTCATTAAATATGCAGATAATTGAGTTTTGAATGCATTGAATGAATGTACTTTTTTTTTACTTTACATAATTCGACTTAATGTCACAGTTAAGCGTTCAAAACGAATCATGATTTTGTAGATAACCGTAAGTATATACAGGTTGAAATTGAAAACATGCGACAAACCGTAATGGGAGATTGTACTCATCATTATGAACAACTTTTACTAAGGGACCAAAGATGCAATCGCAAAAAAAAAAAAAGCTGTTCCCTACATTTTGACGAGTCATGCGAACATAAATGTAGGGAACAGATGTTTTTTTTTTTCGCGATTGCATCTTTGGTCCCTTAGTAAAAGTTTTTCATAATGATGAGTACAATCTCCCATTTCGGTTTGTCGCATGTTTTCAATTTCAACCTGTATATGTACTTTGTGGCTATCGAGTAGAAAGTTTGTTGTCAGTGTGATTTTAACAGTTGGCAAAGAAAACTTTCTTCTTAAATGTCTACATAGAAAAGGACCTAGACAAAGATCGTTAGAAACGAAAGACAAAATTACAGGTTATAGAAAGATTTCTACGATGCGATGTCAAAAATTAGGAAACGAAATGTCACATTGGATAGAAAGAGCTGTGTCTATTCTTCGTAGAAATAGAAAGCATCACGCTAAGCTTGCTGAAAGTCAGGGCCATCTTTTCTCTTATTTGTTTTAGTAACCAATGTTTTTTCTCCTTTCAGTTGTGCAGACATTCCTCGTACTATCTCTCAGGAGCGAAATTATCAAACTTAGAGCCAACTGCCCGTACAGATTCGTGAGGAATGATAACGATCCAGAAGGCACTCTCAATTCAGTGAAAGATGATGAAGAAACGTCCATAGACAATGGTACAGTGCGGATTTTATGAGAAAGAAAGAATTAGGTTATTTGAAAAGAGGACGAAACAAAGCTTGAATAGACGGATCAAGAGTCGAGAAGATATTCGACAAAAACCTTAAAGGTTCATCACTCATTATCATAATAATCATAATTTTATTATCAGGCAGCTAAGCCCATAGATAAAATACACAATATAATCTTAAAAATAGCCGCACCACTTCAGAGCGCAGTAGCGGACCAGCACCGGCTCGAAAAAATCCGGCTTGTCGCCAACACGGCGTTAAAAACATGATCGCTCGCTGCTGAGAGTAAGTCCGTCAGCGAAAATACGGGCCCGTCCTTAAGGGGAACCTAGTCGCGGGCTCGAACTCACTGGTGGGCCTGGCTAAAACTCACGCTGTCTCACCAGACTGCGTGTCAGACAGAGATAGTATCAGTGATGAGCAGTTAGACGCTAGTCTACACGCACAACGTTATTGAGTCAGATGCAGGATCATTTATAATAAAAAATTCGCGAAAAAATTAAGATAAGTCCTTTGGACGATCGGGTTTTATGAAAAAGCCAATGCATAAATCAATGACCAATAAAGTTTTTTGGTCATTGATATTCTGTTTCCATACAGAGAATATTAATAATGAGACCAAACGATATCATATTTTACTTTGGATGTGCCATGTCAGACAGTGGAGTAAAACACTCCCGAAGTTCGTATGCAAAAAATGTGGACTAGGTTCACCTTAAGTGTTTCATCCGTCAAAAAAAAGGCAAATTAAATTTTCTGGATTGGAAAAATATGTTGAGAGTAGGGACAAACCGTGTTGTCATTCATTCTTAGGTCCTGTGCACACCACGTTTTTTTAAACGCGCCGTCGACGCGTTTTAGAAACGTGCGTGGACGGCGCGTTTTTATCCTACAGAGGGTCTATAGGCTACATCTGACTCGCGTGCGTATCGCGTCTGTATCGCTACAAACGCGCGTCAACGGCTCGTTTAAAAAACGTGGTGTGGCGTGCATAGGCCCTTAGTTCGGGCCTAGAACTAATCGTATGTCCGTAACTGATACTAGAACCCTCAGCAGTCCAGCGGTGAGATAACAGCTTGTTGTTCAAGCCCCACTTACTAGTTGGTAGCTCACCGTCCACATACCAAAGGCTAGTTTTCGCGTAACGTACAGAAGGGTCTTGGTATGTAAAGATGGTCACCCATCCACGGAACAACCGCGGCAAGCGTAGCTTAACCTGATCAATCGACCCGTGAGGCTGTTATTACTTAGCTACAAGCTCCTCTGATAGATAGACTCCAACCTAAGATGTAAAAGGAAAGAACGGCGTGAAGACCGCGTGCAGGCGGTGCGCCGCCGCGGGTAGCTACTCGGTCTAAGTGCGCGGTCTGTCCACTATTCTGTATTGTCATCGTAAAATGTGCATTAATGAATTTGATTTAAAATCCTTATTTGAATTACAAGTTATTTGCTGTGTCGGATCAGTGCTGTTTTAATGAGTGATGATAATAAGACTCACCATTTTTTTGATGCTGTGCAAAGAAGACAACTATCTCAGGAAGAAAAAAACGTAACTTTGAATAAAAATATGACGAAATTATTGATTACGTTTGAGGAAAATAAATGTTCCTAATTCAAAGAAGTTTTCGTTGAAATCATCGTAATAAATATTGTCTATTCGTGTTGGTTTTTTTTAAACCGTCGACATGTTGAAAGTTGCGAAAAATTGTAAAATTGTAGGTTAGCGAATTGTTAAAGTGCCTTAATATAAAATAAATATTGTTATACTTAGTGCCATAATATACAGGAATAAATACATTTAAATGTGTAATAATATCTTACCGCAAATCCTTCACACAATTGGCCCTGTACGAACTCAAACTCAAACTCAAAGCATTTATTTCAATTAGACCATTTAAAGGTACTTTTGAATTGTCAAAAAGTCGACCAGTTGGAAAGTTGAAGCTAGTTGCCCATTCCAAAACGTAGATCTCTATGGAGAAGAACGGGCAAGAAACTCCATGGACACTCTTTTTAATCATGTTAAGTATTACAAAATCCTGGGAACAATATTCTTGTTGCTTCTATATGTGAGAAACATGTAAAAAAAAAAAAAAAACAATTCTAAATATAAGATTTAAAATAAGCCATGGAAGTTAGGAGATGACCAGTCTCAACCGACGGCGCCCGTTCACGAACTTGACGCGTGGATCAGCACCATCCAGCTCAACCATTTTGTAGGGAACCGAATGATCCAACACACGCGCCACCATCAGCGAGACATTTAAGTGAGCATGACATACTCTCGACTGCCACGCTTTTTCAAGTCAACGTACATCAAAACAACATAATTATTATACGGATGCATGGTACTCACATTTACAAAGTTTAAACAAAATGCTTCTAAATTATATAAAATTAAGAAAGAAAAATATTTAACATCTTTTGAAATTTTAATAAACAATACTTGATTCAGTAAAAATAAAAACTTAATCGTAATGTCAAAAAATAAAAATAATAGGAACAGAAATGTTCATAATGTCAGAAAACATAAAAAAGGGGCGCATCTCTTCCAAATATGAAAATTTTAAATAGTAAGCCCAGGAGCCTGTGGAGTCGGACCAGCATTAAGCCAAGCATTTTTATCAACAATATAATCATCTAACTTATAATATGCTTGTCTAGATAGTGTGCGTTTAATGCATAATTTAAATTTATTTTCATTTACTTCCAGAATATGGGCTGGTATTTTATTATAACATTTTACACAGTACCCCATAAACGAAGTGTGTACTTTAGACAATCGGAAACGTGGTTGATCTAATTTGTTCCTATTTCTAGTGTTAAAATTGTGCCTGTCACTTATCTTACTAAAAAGATGTAGATTTACATTATACTCACAGGAAGGCACGGACATTGGCGCGCAATCTGTTAAAATAAATTCTGCTTATGATTCCCTGCGTTAAAATTACGTAAAGCTCATTTATACGTAAAGTGGGAACTAAAAATTCGCATTCTACGCCAAATGAGCTGCGATGCTTGGCTATTTAAATTTTAAAAACATATTTTTATAAGATGTTTTATTGTTAAGATATAAATAACTGTTTAAGTATTCAATAAAATCTTTATGGTACGTTTCAGTACTGATTTGTCGTTTTCAATTATTCCTTTCATTTTAAGTCTTATTTTCATAAAGAACGGGTTTGTGATTGTGAGTGTATGTCGCAACTAGGCTGCTGGGGTCTAATCGACGATTTATCTACCGATATTACCACTAGAACTCGCTCTTGTCTACAAAACACCAAACAAAAAAAAAAAACGCGTGCGCGTTGTGTTTCTAAACATTATCGAATTTATGGACGAACAGAAAAATTCGGACAGATTTTCGCTTTTTTTCTGTTCTAATCTTCTTGTCTGTTTATAAATATATGTGTGCCCATAAATGGTTAAATAAATTAAAAAAACGTTTCCACCCAACGTAATAAAATCGCGGTGGGATTTTTAACACACAGCATTTTAAACTCTGTGTTGAAACGAGCATTGAGAATAAAAAAATCTGCAGCAGGCTGGCTTAGCATGACGCTTTCTATTTCTACTCTACTGTAGAATAGAAATCGCTTGTCTAAATTTCTCGGTATAAAACTGTCAACTGTATATACGGAAACGTCACTATCACGCTTTTATCAGCTTCATCTGTATGTTTGTTTGGTTGTAACCGACTCCTTTTATTGGACTTGATTTTGAAGTCACTTCAAACGTTCAGATTTCATTTAAATTTTGTAGACTTATCGAGGACCGATGACAATTCAATCATTTAAAAAAATTTGAAAAAAAAAACAGTATAAATAGGTAACTGATAAGTCACGCTTTTGTAGTTAGCAGAATCAAAAAAAAAATTGTTTAAAAAACACGCTTTAATTAAAAACCAAACTAAAAAAGTAGAAAATAATGTAATTCTATTAAAAAGCGTGGGGTGCTTGATATTAATTGATTATAATAAAAATACCTCAAAAAGCACCCCACGCTTTTTAATAGAACTAAATTATTTTCTACTTTTTTAGTTTAGTTATAAAGCGTATTTTTTAGCTTTTTTTTGTCTCCTCTAGCTTCTTTTTTTTTTTTTGTTGGGCATCTCGCAGTTTGCCTTGAGAGGCCGTGACTGCTCAACCGGGCTTTCCTAGGGCTGCCATTAAGAAGTTAATCTTAACGCCTCCAGCCAGGGCTTACAAACTAAGCGACTGCACGCTGAGGGCACCCCCTGTGGGGTACGGACCTCGGCTCAGGGCGTCACTGATAGGGGGACAGCTATCATTGGGGACAGGCTGGATCAAAATATTGGCATTATTATTGATCGGGGAATTTAAAGCTACTGGCTCAGCTGCGGCGCGGGCTGGCGCTTCAACGAGCAAGGGTCGGTCGGGCTCCTCTAGCTTCACTAACTTCACTCTAGCAAACCTTTGCCTGAAATTGGGTCAAAACTTCTATGATCCTCAACAAAATATTTTTTTTTACTAAGGCTTACTTATTTTACTTTTATATTTAGTTCTTAATCAGGGAAAATATAGAAAAAAAAAAGTATATTAGTTGGTCAGTTCTTTGTTCCCATTACATTCAATAATTGTTTTTTTTTTCTAATTACTGTAAATAATAAAGGTATTTTAATTAAGTACTAAAAATACTGAGGTAAAAATTAACTATCCTAATTAGTGCCTAACTAACACTAGCTGGTTAAAAGCATTTTTCACTTCTCATGCTCTAAAAAGACATCGTTATAGCCCTACGAAGCGGGACTAAAGTGACCACTTTAGTCCCTAGGGAGTAAATAGTAATTCGTTTTTTAATTTCCTTCATGTGACATAGACAAACTCTAACAGTCAGTAAATATACTATTATCTGTGGAGTGTGGACTATCTTCATTGCGAAAATGTTGAGAGTTTTAGTTCCATGGTTTTTGCCAAGGTGGCGCCATGTATTTTAAATTGTTAATCTGTTACTGGTTTAGAAGAAAAAAAAGACCGCGAAAATTTCAGAATTTTTGTCGAGTGTAAATTTGTTCGGCTTTTAAATAAATTTATTAAGAATGCCCAGTGACAAATATTATGTTCCTATATATTATGTTCCTTGGTGAAGAGTTTGACGTCAAGCAAAGAGCAAAAGACATACCTAATAGATATTGTGATTTTTATTTTATTAACCGACTTCAAAAAGGAGGAGGTTCTCAATTCGTCGGAACCTTTTTTTTTTTTTTATGTATGTTCCCCGATTACTCGAAGATGGCTGGACCGATTTGGATTTTTTTTTTGTTCGAAAGGGTATACTTCCCAGGTGGTCCCATGATCATCAAGTCAGGATCTGATGATGGGATCCTGGAGAAATAGAGAGAACTCTTAAAATTTTATAGGCACGCGAAGCGATTTAGGTATTTTTTGGAAGAGTACTTTCTCGGAGTGGTCTCATTTCAATTTGGTGAAGATCTGATGAAGAACTTTGGAGATAGGCAACGGAACTCCTCAATAAATGATAGCAAATGGACTGGGAGTGCTGAAATCTCATGTCTGTCTATTGTTTACCCCAGTTAATAACATAACATCACGCCGGTACGCTGTGAAGGGGTAAGCACATGTGAACCACTAAAAAGTGAAAAAAAAAACTTTTTCCAAAAAAAAAACAACCGACTTCCAAAAAAACACTACAAAGTGAAAAATAACTTTAATTTCGGAAGGCGGTGACAACAAATTCAAATTCAGCTCCAAAGACACCGACTTCCGAAATTAAAGTTATTTTTCACTTTGTACTGTTTTTTTGTTAGGTAATATTTATTAGGTAAGTACATGTTTTTGTACTAAATTGACTATTTTTCTCGCACTCGAAGTGAAAAGTACAGTTTGCGCCTCGAGACTAAACGCCAACTTAATATACCCTCGGTTTCATTGACTGGGATCGCACGCTCGGGAGTCAAACCACCTCGGGTATATTATGGCTTCGTTTAGTCCCTCGTTATAAAATATACTATAAGACTGCATGACCTGTAAATTAGTCTAATGTTACTCCACTTTAATTCCAAAGCTTATAGTTTAAATATTAGCTATTTCACAGCCTCTAGAATGATTGAAGAGTAGACATGGGTTAGTAGTGCTATGATAACGTCAATTTTGTCGTAGTCTCGCATAGATTTTGTTACCAATGAACATAGTTCCGTACAATCAATGGATTCGGTCAGTGACCTTTCTCGAAAAATTATTGTATGTAAGTAGAAATAGTGAAAGTTTTGAATCAAACCAGACATAAGGGAGAAAATATTTATATGAAAAACCTTTTATTTAAAGAAAATATAAAAGAATGGGCAATATAGAGAAATATTGCTCAAGATGCTCTGAAGGAATTACTAATAATATTGAATAAAAGATTTCCAGATATCGCACCTACGGTGCAATAACGTCACTTACCTATGCAATTTTTGTCAAAACTTAACTGATTATGAGAAAATACTCCAAATCCACCTCTTTACTTGGTGCGTTATTGTCATTTGTGTAGTACGCAAACTTTCCTCGTCAAGTTTGCGTATTACACAAATGACAATAACGCACCAAGTAAAGAGGTGGATTTGGAGTATTTTCTCATAATCAGTTAAGTTTTGACAAAAATTGCATAAGTGACGTTATTGCACCGTAGGTGCGATATTTTACCAAAAGATCCGAAAACTATTCTAAATACAGCTAGAAAAATTACTATAAAATTAAGCGAATCTGATGGTGAATACTGGCATTATGGACTAATCAATCCGCTAACTATAGTTTTGAACAAGTGGCTAGGCGTTTTAGAAAATATTAAGAGCATTAGTTTGAACATAAGCATTGATGGCTTGTCTCTTAAAAGTTCGAAATATGAGTTTTGGCCGATTTTATGTAATGTTTTTGAAATATCTAACCATTTATCATTGGTGTTTATTATGGTGTCGGAAAACCGAAGAATCTTGATATTTATCTAGAAGAATTTGTAATAGAAATGAAACAGTTATTGAATGACGGAATCCTTCTATCAACCAGGAAGATTATAACAGTCAAGAATATATGTTTTACCTGCGATTCACCCGCAAGGGCTTTTATAAAAGGTACGTACGTTTTCATGCCCTCGAAGACAAGTTTTAATATTGTTTAGCCGTTACAAAACAATAAAGTCGTGTCAGTGGCGCTCAAAAGTTTGTTTTAATTATAGCTGATGGGTAAGGAATGGTCAATAAAAATAAAAGTAATGGTATACATTTATTGCGTTTTATTTTATTTATCACATCGACGGTCCCTACGTATAATCCCCTAACTACAAATGACAAATTTTACAGGAGAGCGCTTCAAAGTTCCAAACACGTGTACATCATGTTCTAGTTAATGTAATGTCATAATGGATTTAAAGTGCATTTTGCCGTCTTAGACTTATTTTCGTTAAACTAAACGATAGTATAGACTGGCCTGAAGGTCACGAAAACAAAACATGCAAATCACGTATCTACCACTTAGGGGATTGTACGTAGGGATCATCGACTTACTCCAGATTTGGCTTTGGTCATTCTATATTTTAAACCATTAGTTGGTTATTTAAGGCCCATAGTATCCTCATCTCCCGTTTGTATGCTAAAGCACGACTGCCGCCCGCGCCCGCGCAGGGCCCCTCTGAGCCTTTATCTCAAAATGGGGATATTCCTTTGATTAATTTACAATTGTGCTTCGGCGATTCTGTAGTACCTCTAACTATCTATTTTGCAGTGTATTTTTTTTTCCAAATAACGAAGCCGTTTAGTAGGAGTATGGAATAGAAGCCAAAATATTGCGTGTTGGAAAATATTTTTTACAGCAAAAGTATTAACCATACAAAAAAGTACTTCGGGCAAAATGATCTATATGAATCTATAGCAAAATCATATATTTTTCAAATCTTCAAGACAAGCCGTTAATGAGCAGTACGGTTCATAAAGTGACCGTGTTACGCTACCAAAAGGGACGTAGGCCCTTAAGCAGCATACCTACTGTTTAAATAACCAACTAATCAACCAATTATGTAAATTAAGCACTTCTGAGAAACTTCATGAGATTACTTTATCATATATACCTACGTACTAAATGTGTTGTAGTCAAGGATATTGTCTAATTTATTTATTTCTCCATCATCCGGGTAGCTTTTATATATGTTGCAATAGATGACTGTTTCATTAGATATGCATTGCATTTTTGTCCAATAGGTATGAGAGTTTGAATATTCTAGTTTATTCACTTTCGAAGTGACGTTTTTAATAGGTCATCTCAATCATCTATCCATTTTCCAACCACTTCGCATGATAGATAATTTTTATTTCCCTCTTTCTATTGTCTTCACTTTTTTGAACGGCATTTCTATTTTCTGAAAACAAGAACAATTACTTAGCAATAACATTAACATCTTTTCCTACTACGTCACAAGTAAGAGATCATTAAGTATGCGGATTTAGTATTTGTGCCATTATGTAAAACGTTCTTTAGTATTAAAATATTTACACCTATTACAGGTACCTACTATCACAAAAATATGTACCTACACTATTATTAATTGATAAATTGTAAAACAAACTAAGTTATTCACTTTTCGCGTAATTGAATTGCAAAAGTCTTATGTACGCACTCGCAATCGACAAAACGACAAAAAAAAAATCGTACACAAAATAAAAACAATATAAATACGATCTGCGGTGCGTAGCGCTTGATAGAATAAATTTAAACCTAGCTAAATATTCACTTAGCTGGGCACGCCACGATAGCGGCGGTAAGTTCCCTCTTTGAGGCTTGAGAGGCGGCACGGCATCCTCATACCTTCCGCCTGACGCAGGTCCTCACTGGACATGGTTGTTTCGGGAGGATCCTTTTTCGGATAAAGCGGGAAACGCCCGGGTGTTTCCACTACGAGGATCGCCCTGAGGACACGGGGAGCACACGGTGGAGGTCTGCCCGGCTTGGGCGGAGCAGCGCCGTGTCCTCGTGGAGGCGATCGGCGGCGGGGATCTCTCGCGTCCGGCCTAGGTCCAGGCTATGGTACGGAGCGAGAGTGCATGGGTAGCCGTCACTTCCTTCTGCGAAGCAGTAATGCTCGCGATGAGGGAGGCGGTACACGTGAGGGAGAGGCAGAATATGCGCTCTCACGGCAGTAACTGCCGCGGGAGATGCCCTGGGCGTCGAGAATCCCAGGCTGATTCCCGGCCACCGTAGGCGCGTCCGCAAGGACGGCGAGTAATGGGTAACTCGCTGTCCGGTAAGGACCAAGCCCGGGTCAACGGCGCGTTGTGTTCCACGCGCGCCTCAAAGAGATGTCAGCACCAACTGGTGGGGTCCGCAAGGGCCGATGCCTGCCAGAGGTGCGGGTTGTTCGAAAGAGATACTGTGGCCACTGGCACATAGGCAACTGAAAGATCACGGGTGGGTTTTAGTCAGTAAAAGTCTGACACGCCCTCCTGCTCCACCCAGAGCGGGAGAAGTAATTTGATGATTTCCCATCCACAAAAAAATATATTCACTTAGCTAGGTTGAATGATGTTTTAGATTTTCAATATCGGAATACCTTCTTACTTTATATTATGCATTTCTAAGCAACATGGCAAGTAATGGCTAGTTAAATCGCTAATCTAGTTTGTCATAACAGGCGAGAATAAGTAGGATCACAAAATCAAGTGAAGTACCTAACGAAATGCCCGAAATGGTTTTCTATCAAGATTAGAGATCCCTAAGATTCCCCACTTACTCTCACTTTGCTCCTTTTACCAGTCGTAAGAATAACTTAAAACCCTTGTACAGCTAGCGTACAGTCCTCAGCTGGTTAATAGACTTAAATATGGTAATTGCACAGAAATGTGAGGATCAAGAGAATTTAGTTAGAATTATTGCTGGATAACAAATTAACGCCATTTTAATGTAAACAAGCTATATTGAAAAATCCACTAATATCTGTTAAATTTTCATGATATTTCAGAGCTTTAAAAGTAAAAACTCATTATTTCATTGCTACAAATAGATATTAATGCTCATAAAATGGTTGTCTTTTTGTAAAAACCCATGAATAATTTTACACCGTATTTATTTTGTAAACTTATATTTTTTAATAAAACTATATTATTTCTATGGCGCGTGTAATATTTCATAATATCACCTATATTATATTAATAGTAAAGTGACACCCCAGTACAATTTACCGATAGAGATGCAAAGAAACGTGAAAATTACTTACCTTAAATTGGAAATTAATTATATTTGCCCACAGATTATAGTTTGGCATAACTCTTGCACTGCACAAATAGTCTTTTTTTGCTATTTCTTTGTAGATTTAACAATCGCCGTAATAAAGCCATACACCATCTTTTGGCTGTCTAAGAGAATTCAAGGAGCTAGATAGCGGCCTATTGACAGCTGTCTAAGCTATTGTAGGTACAGCTCATATACAGCTCTTACAATGCTCTGGAAAGCTTTTAATAAGCTACCATACTGCTCAAGGCTGATTAATTTTGGGCCAAATTTAGAATTATAGAAGCTGTGTAGCCGGATATACAGCCTTTGTACAAAATGCATAACAGCCTCGAGTTTTCAAAAGTTCTGTTGTCCAGTGGCTATACAGCTATGGGTGCTGCTTGGGATGGGGCTTAAAAATATCTGGCGAAATGTGGGTGTACCTCTGCCTTACCATTCAGGGATTACAGGCGTGATGTTAGGGTGTATGTTGAACCAATCACTATATCATAATGTACATTATTCTGAAAACATATATTTATTGCTTCGTGTGTTCCTGTCTTAACTGAAGAAGACAGTGTTTCCATTACTTTGAGAAGAACCAATTATTCTATTGACTTTGAACTAAGAGATAAATAAAATGTGAATTTTAACTTCCAGTTCCGTTACATAATTCCGCACATAAAAAAAATATTTATTTTTCTAACTCTGTTATCTAAATTACAAATAAATACATGTCGTTTTGATCAATGAGTATGCAGATGCCAGCTTATCAAGCTGGGTAGCTTTATAAGCTGGCATCTGCAATCTGCAATCTGTCAAATTTCTTTGATAGATTTTCAACTTTATGACATAAGCATAAGATTCATGTTCAATTGGGAAAATTTGACAGTTTGGGGTAGCTTGATGTGCTGGCGTCTGTACTTCTTACCATTTTATTTCAAATAATTGCATACTGTGACATAAGTATTTCACGGACGGAAATCAAAATAATACAAACAAAGAAAATACTCTTTTAAATTGATATTTGTCTGCAACGATGTGCGGAGAAATTAAGGCCATAATGGAAATTCAAATATTATACTTTTTTTTTTTTCAATATTATTAAGTCTTTGTCCGTGCTGGGTCACACTTTATCCATGTCCTTTGCCGTGTCGTCGGTGTTTGGCATTTGAAACAACTGCGTCAAGATTTTAAGAAAAAAATAAGAAAGCTGCGCGTAACATATATGCACGAAAAGTTTTTATTCAGTGCGCAAACTTTAACCATGAATTCAGCATACCATTCTAGACCCTCCCAGCGAAGAAATGCGCTGGGGGGTCTAGAATGATAATTATGCTGAATTGATGGTTACAGTTTACGCACTGGATAAAAACTTTTCCTGTATATATTATAATCTGAATCTCGGAAATGGCTCCAACGATTTTCATGAAATTTTCTACGCAGGGGGTTTCGGGGGCGATAAATCGATCTAGCTAGGTTCCATTTTTAGAAAACGACAAACGAAAAAAAATGGAGCAAAGTTCGGTCATCCAGATATTAAAATTTTACTGTGTCAAATCTCATACTCCTCCGTCCGTATGACTTTCGTAAAAAGCGGTACAAAGTTTGCTTCACGTAACAATATACAAATATATTCGTCGTTTTCAGATCGCAGCCACCATACTATCAATAACACTACTGGTAACATTGGTCCACTTGATAGCGATGATGAACCGAAATCGGAGCTCGTTCGAGATCCACTACACTGTGGTGATCAGCGTAGTGCTGGTCATGCTGTTGACTGATGTGATGCTCAACACAGTGTTCATTGTTGGAGGACATACGGTGAGCTTTTTAGATTAGGTAAATTATACAGGATGGCAAGGGATGTCGAAGCACAACCTTGTAATCATGGATTCAGTACATATTTCTGAACTTCCCTACGTAGAAATTATTCGTAGGTTATGAAAATAAAAACCGGCGACACGTAGGGCTCTGTACCACAGAGCAAAAACGTTTCTTGTGTGTAAAAAAATAAAAGGGAGACCCCCTTTAAGTCTAAGTTTATTTTACTTTTAACTTTTTTTGTTATAGCGGCAACAGACCTTCTTTTTCAACTGTCCCAATTTCAACCTATTACGGATCATGAGATGTACCTATTTTTTGTTCTAGAAAAACGTGAAGCTCCTCGAAATCTACTACATCTACAGCATAGTCCTGTGGGGTCTGAATATCACACTGGTAGTCTTTATGGCCTACGTCATGATGCCCGTTCCAGAAGGCGTCCTGTCTTTCTACAGCTGGTTACTGCTACTCGACTTATCTAGCTCCTTTGTTAATATTAGTAAGTGTTACTAAAACGAACGTTTTTTAATGTTAACAACATTAAGCATCACACCTCCTTTTACCCGACTGCGGCAAAGCCAAAGGAGGGTTATGATCCTCGAAGGGTAAGGCAGATGCGTACTTACCTATAGGTAGTACACCCGCATTCTGCCAGCTACTTTTAAGTCTCCTGTAATAGGCGGCGTGCCTACTGTCATCAACATCTCCAAATCAAATCCTGGCTCCGGACTGCGACTAAAGAATTCGTGATAGAAAAACCTAATTGCCCGATCTGGGAATTGGACCCAGGACCTCGTGCTCAGCGGTTACGACCACTAGACCGAAGGAAAACTAGAATAGAAGGGTTTCTATGTTATTGGGTGGAAATTAGCTCGCAGCCGAAAGCCTAGGTAAATTAGTTGGCTATTACATTTGCAATATCAGAGGTGTGGTAGCCACAGACGCCAGCACAGCACGCTACTCCAAACTGTCAAATTTTTCCAATTGAACATGAACCTTATGCTTATGTTATAAAGAGCTTGATGTGCTGGCGGTCTGTACATTGCTATCCTAGAGATTGGTGAATAGGTAGTCTCATGTGTTTATTATTAGACCAGCAACTGGTCTAATCTAAAGCAGAACATTGCGATGCTGCTTGGCAACAGATAAAGGTATGTGGTTTTATGGTAGTACTGCATAAGCCTTAAGTCCAGTAGCAATACCTATGTTTGTGAAACTCCAATCCTAACTATTGCGAAAGTAAGTTTGTTACGCTTTGACGCTAAAACAGTTTAACGGATTTGTATAAAATTTAGCACGCAGATAGACCATGACCTAGGCAAGGACATAGGCTACTTTTCATCCTGGTTCGTAGACGAAGTCGCGGGCTACAGCTAGTGTTTATACAAAAGACGGTCATAAGCGCGACTGGTTTTTATGCTATAGTTTTGCGAGATTGCTACTGTACTTCTGATCACAACTATACTATTGCAATATTATAATATATCAGGCTGTTCATTGAAAGGCTGGCGATTATTTTTTGTGTGCCCAGCACCATAATTGACACACCAATCATCAGAATTTTGAAGGTTATTGGTAGTCCATTGCTTCATAAGAAGAAAATTGGTTTACTCAACAACGGAAATGACGCAATTAATGTTGTTGAACTGTCACAATGAAAGCTATATATTCCTACTTTTAGTGTGTAACATAATAATTACCATGCTGAGATAGGAAATTTGATACTTTTTTATCCCGGTAGTAAGTACGTTTCCGTGGAAAAATTTCCGCCCTAAACATAGCTATCTTCGCAGCCCGGTCCAGAGTCCAGAACTCTCTGATCCAAATCTGTGATCTTAAAGTTGCATTACTTTTTAATCGACTTCAAAAAAGGAGGAGGTTCTATGTTCGACTGTATGTATTTTTTTTAATGTAGGTATGTTCACCGATTTCTCCCCCATTTCTGGACCGATTCTTAAAATTCTTGTGTTATTTGAAAAAGTATACGCCTGAGATGGTCCCATTGGCACCAAGTGAGGATTTGATGATGGAATCCCAGGGAAATCGAGGGCAACCCTCTAATGTTATAGGTATTAATATGTTTTTCATATATTTTCAAAAGCTATTGAGACACTTGCGTATGGTCATTATCATCTCATGACGCTGAGCTGATGAAGGAAGGTACAACTCTTTGACGGTTAGGAGTGGTAGGATGTTCGGGCATACTTCCGTCATGTAGGTACAGACGAATTTGTAAAATATATATTTTTTGTTCGAAACGGGTTTATTTCGAAATGGTCCCATTAAAATTTCATATAGATCTGATGATGCGATATGGAGACAGACAACGGAACTCTTCAAAAAATGACGGTAAATCAACCGCATTTGCTGCTATCGCATAAATATGCATTGTTTTGATCCCAAGGATGATAACATTTCGAATTGGTGAGTTATTTTTCATTTTGTAGTGTTTTTCCGGACATAAGTTGTTTTTTTTTTGGAAAAGTTTTTAACTTAATTATTTTGTTTTTATAGTAATGCAGACCTACTTTTTGCTGCTACTGAAGAGTGAGATCATCAAGCTTAGAAACAAGAGTTCAGATTCGTGAACAACGCGGCTGAAGCAGAATGCAGATGAATTACAAAGATGAAGTGGCCGATGAAGAAAAAGAGATGGAAGATATTTGTAAGAAAGGACGGAATGAGACAGAAGATGTGTGCGGGAAAACACGTCACACTACTAATGGAACGTGTCACAAGAATGAGGATCAAAACTAATGGATGGATACTGCGACTATATTGATATGTTATTAAGGAATATTACCTATCTAAAGCCTATTCTAATCATTGTTTGCAATTGATGTTATTCCCACTTAGCTTTATGTCATTGTAGGGACGGAGTCGCGTTAAGTCCGGTACGATTAACGTCCGTTTATGGCCCTATTGTATTCTTGAATTAAACTGTATTAAAATACATCTTTAGGTACAGTCCCCAGCACATCAAGCTATCCCAAACTGTATATTTTCCCAATTGAACATGAACCTTATGCATTTGTAATAAAGTTGAAAATCGATCAAATAAATTTGACAGATTGGGGTAGCTTGAGCTTGATGTGCTGGCGTCTGTACGTAATTTGCTTTGTTCAGATGAACAATAACGCAACTACCTACTCTGGTTAATGCTTAAACATGCTAGATACAAAATTACAAGGAAATCCATATTTTCCCAGATTTGATAATAAAGCATGTTAATGCTAAGATAAGGACAAAATGATCTCAATATTATGATGACCAGACCGGGCTTATCATAGAGGTCACCGCCATCAACAAATTACTATAAACAAATACAAATTATGACTGTTCTTGGCTGTTTCACAGGAAAAATTGTGTAGATAGGTACTTTCTCGTACTTGGGGCTCGTAGCTAAGTAATAAGCACAGGTCGATCTTCTAGGTAAAGCATCGCTTACAGAGCTTGATCCGAGGATGGGTGACCATCGATTACCTGAATATCCCTCCAGGACTCGGAAAGCACGTCAAGCCGTTGATCCCGGCTGTCATTTGAAGATCTTTGACCCAAAAATCTGACTCACCAAGTAAGAAACTGGGTTGTGGAGGTCAGAAAGGTAATTCCGTGAAAGAGCTGGTTTTTAGCTGCATCTGGTTAGACTGGAAGCCGACCCCAAGGTACGTAGATGGGAAAAAGCAGGTGGAAGATGATGACTTACCTAGTCATACTCGTTCCTTTATCTCCTAACCATTTTCGGGACTCCCGAAACAAGTAGGTACGTATTTCTTCGTTCTTCAGAACTGCGAGTAATTACGAATGATTTACATAGTATTTTTAAGCAGAAAGTATACTATTGTAGTCTTTGAGAACAACCCTGAATGAGTGACAGGAAAACAGCATAGACAACAATTATCTATACCTACGCTTATCACGAACTATTGTCGTTGGACGACTGGGTAAGTACTCATTTAGAATATGAGATCATTTTTGTTGCCGGAATCGGAAGCTTTTCATTATCAGCAACTAAAAATAGCCCGGGGATTTCACCAGGAATATTATAAAGAATCTATACCTACGCCTATCACGAACTATTGTCTTTGGACGACTAGGTAAGTACTAATATTTACGATATGACATCATTTTTATTGCTGGAGTTGGAAGCTTTTCATTATCAGCAACTAGAAATACCCCCGGGGATTTCACCACGAATGTAAAAGGACCTACGTAAACAAAAGTGATTCGACGAATTTATGAACAACAGCGTGGGTTGGTAACGTGAATTACTGGTTATTGTAGTGGCCTGACCAATTACCCATCTACAGTCATACCTACATAAAAAAGTACTGTGTCTCTGTAGACACAGTACTCTAACTCGTCTACTACTGTTAGTAGACGAGTTAGAACTCATACATAATCAGTCTGTAATGCTCCGACTTCTGGGAAACAGGCCTCTTCTCTGTGAGAGAGGCTCAGTGCGGGTTGGTAGATGTCACATGTCTTCGAATTTTTGGTTCTACGACATGCCGGTTTCCTCACGATGTTTTCCTTCACCGGTTTGAGAGCAGTGGTGATGAAATAATTTACACAAAGTACATCGCCTGCCTGGGTTCGGTTACCTACCCGTAAGTCGCGGCTGTCCCCACTGGGCCACCACTGTTCTAGCTGAAGTTAAAAATCATGTGAGACCGGAATTTGTAAACTCAGAATAAGCACCCTTTTCTTGGAAACCATAGTATGAGCATCTTTAGGTACTAGGAAGGTTTAGGGACTGCCTCGTTGGTCTTGCGGTGGCAAGCACATGAGTTTGTTCCTGGATTCGATTCCTAGGTCAGGTGAAGTGATACTGTGAAATTGGATTTTTTTCATCAGGAATTTACAGTTACAGCTTGGCTCCCGGAGTCTGGATATGTGCCCAATTGACGGCGATAGGCTCGCCTCGTATTTCATGGGACTTAAATAAAATTGGAGACATGTGGATATCCTATTGGTACTTCCACTTCCGCCTAACCTGTCGGGGAATAGGTACATTACACATGTACGGGCTTCGGGTCTTCCGAAATCTCAATGTTTTGATTCGTACACGAACAGTAGGTACCTACTTAAAACTTCGGGCACCCCGAAAAGCACTGACGCAGAACTATGTCTGGTGGGGTCTACAAGAGCCCCTGGTGGGGTCTACAAGGGACGATGTCTGCCAGAGGAGCGGGATGTTTGAAAGAGATGCCGCGGCATTTTTCATTATAATTATAATTGTTATTGAAGGGATAAACTGGTTTTAAAGATAATTGAGTGGTGACTGATGATTTTTTTGATGCATTAAAGTATGTTTAATTATGTTTTGAGTTCCATCACTGTATGCAAAAAAGACTAGAAAATATCATAATTTTTTTGCTTTCAAAATTATTTACGGGTAAAGAGATACACTGGTTTAAAAAAAACACCTTTTTGAGCGTTTTCAAGAAATCACCGCCTTAAATGAATTATGGTCATATTTCGACCACTGGGCGACCCCTAGTCATTTCAATTACGTAGTGCTTGGGAAATCGATTTTTGGTTACGAATCTACGTAGCCGGTCTACGGCCTACGCCATTTAGAAACGCTACGAACCGCATTAGCTACGCTACGCCACATTTACGCTTATAGTTATTATTAAAACATTATTCAGAATTGTTTTTATTACCTCCAATGCGGCGGACGGACGACGTGTTGTATCACACAATTTATCAGTTCTTTTATGTTTTAATAGGAACTAGGCATTACCTACTTGTTATTGCAAAACACCAATGTGAATAGAGCAACAACATTTTTACACGACTGCGCCAGTAGGAGGGTTATGTTTTTCGAGTGTATGTATGTATATTTCTTTGGCACGCTCTGATGTAGTCTAAACGGCTTGATCGATTTCTGCTTGAGAAGTGCCGTTAGATTCGGCTTAATTGTGAGAGTGACGCTGGGTATATCCAAATTGAAAAAAATGGCTGTTTTTGGCGACATATTGTGTCTTCAAAAAAAATGTTTTTCTTTCTCAAAGCAAAAAAAAAAAAATCAAAAAACCAGACTGCCTAAAAACTGAATTTTAATTTTAAAAAAGTGATACTTACAAGAAACTAGTTATAAAAGGATAGCTATTAGACTGAACACTATAAGCAATCTCATGCAGTCGGAGGCATCTTCTTTGCCTTACAGATTGCAGATGATACGAAGAAGTAGGTAGAGGTATTTAGGTATCATTTGTTGCACTTGCGCGTATTCTGTATAGAGAGGAAGCTACGGACATTACAAACGTCCCAACACATTCAAAGTGGTTCCGAGATCCACTAATTGAATCCAGCACGTCCTGAGTTCGTTCCTGTGTACTTGTCAACAGGAATATAAGGCGTGATCTCATAGTGCAGGTAAATATTGTGAGTGACGCGTCACGAGACGTGTGCGAGAATAGCAAACAAATGGCGCTTCCTCTGTGACGTGGCGACTGGATAATTTAGGTAGGTATACTTCCATTGCAACGTGTGGTCGGGATAATTCACAGGGGTCATTGATACATCCCTACGTAATTACCTGACTGCGTGACCGCAGCATTAGGTACCTACTCTCAGTGCATTAATTATATTGAACACGTAGGTCGCTGTATGCCCGCCGAGTGAAGTTGACCCGCACAGGCTGCACGTCTAGAAGGACTGATAGTAAGCTTCGTGAAAACCTGGGAGTCAGCATGTTACAGCGGACAGCCACCTACGTTCCCTTTCAATGTCACAAATGTCGTTAAGATCTTCAGTGACCCAATTTATTTAAACTTGTCCACACTTCGCAGTGGTTCTCCATAAAGTCCACTTTAAAAACTAGTTATTCGTTCGCTCTTTGTACCGTTGTATTTGAACCCATGATTCACCGCTTAATATATCAAAATGGCGCTTTTTGACAAATAAATAAGGTCTCGAAATAAAATTCCATGCCCTTGTGGCCTGTGGGGTATTAAAATAAAGGGGTTATGGAGACGATTGCAAAAATGTACCACACTAAAAGATTATAAAAAATCCAGAGATGGGCCGAATGTGGTTTGAACCGAATCCGAACTTCGGCCGAACATTCGGTTAAAATGAAAAGTTCGGCCGAACTTCGGTTCAATACCCTTTAATTGTAATAAAAAATACTTGATGTAAATTAATGTTTACTTTGTGAACCAAAAAGGTGATTTATTTTTCTTTTTTTCAATTCACGAATTGTATTCAGATGTTTTTTAGAAGAATACTAAGCATATTTAATTTTTGTAATAGTATGTCTAATTAATTAGGCAGAGATTTTCAAGAACAATAAAAAGAACTGATTTAATTTAAGGTTTACATTTACAATGTTTTTAACTAAAATAAATGACCATGGGTGAGTAAAAGACATAATTTCATTTTACAGTAATGCTATACTCTAATTCTAATAAATTTCAGTCAAAATAGTGCAAGTAGGTATTATTTTTCTTGTGCCGAATGTTCGGCATCTTAACCGAATTTCGGCCGAATGCCAAAGTTCGGTTCAAGCTGCCGAAATTCGGTTCAACCGAATGTGAACCGAATTTCGGCCCATCCCTAAAAAAATAATTTTAAAGGTTTTTAGTTCAATCTGAGATTTGATAATTTCTTTTCTTTCTGGTACTTACTCGATATAATATTTAAGCTACGTTTCAACGCTGACTGTTCATTGCTGAAAACCAGAGAGGTAATAGCGTTAATAAACAATGCATATTCCGTGTTTGTAAACAAAACGACACAAAATTAAAAATATCATAATTTATTCAATATCACAATGGTCAATTAATTATCTTAAACTATATACAAAATATTTACAAGTTAAATTATTATCAACTAGAAGTAAAATGAGAGAGCGTTCACAAGATCATCAAATTCATCAACGTCGTAGTTTGGGCATGACTTCTTATATTATGGCACCATTGACTCAGAGCATCATTAGGTAAAGCGGGTTGCATCAGCATGGAACTTCAAGAACCTTCGACGAAGAAAATTTACTAAGGCAGAAACTTGTCCGAATACAGACAAAGAACAATAAAGACTTTTCGCTGAGAAAAACTCTGTTACATAGCAATATTTTAATGGTTTTGCAGGGGATCGTGGCTATACAGTAAGTGATTTTTATACCCTTCCAAATTTTTCAGGGTGATAGTACCCGTTAAATTGAACAACTTTCTCCAAGGAACATGGGTCGAAATATGAAAAAAAAAAATCGACCTCCCATGCAAAATCAATAGTTAGCTGGTCGATTTTGTATGGGAGGTCCGATTTTTTTTTCATATTTCGACCCATGTTCCTTGGAGAAAGTTGTTCAATTTAACGGGTACTATCACCCTGAAAAATTTGGAAGGTGACTAAAAAATCAGCCCGTATAATATCAGCCGTCCAGCACCCTAATTGCGTAACGCACGACCAATCATAATCTGAATCATTTTGAAACAGATTGCTAATCCATTGCTTCATATGTTCGAAAATTGTGTCTGCTCAACAACGTTAATGACACAATGAATATTGTTGAACTGTCAAAATGAAAAAGATTGTGATTGATCGTGAGTTATTCAATTAGGGTGCAGGTCGATCGAACGTTAAGCAACGCTTGCGCGGTCGGTTCGTGGATAGGTGACCACCATTTATTAGAGATTCCTCCGTGCCCCGAGAAACACGTAAAGCCGTTGGGCCCGGCTGTCATTCATAGATATCTGACAGTTGTTATGGGTAGTCAGAAGCCCGAAACCCTGACAACCAGTCTTACCAAGAGGTACCGTGTTGGGTTGTGGAGGTCAGATAGACAGTCGCTCCTAAAACGCCGGTATTCAGCTATATCTGATTAGACTTGAAGACGACCCTAACATACCTAGTTAGAAAAAGGCTAAGCAAGATTGATTGATTTTGATGAATACATTTTGTAGTGAGACAATTCATCGCGAAATAAAAGAGTGAAGGTCTCTATTCAGCCATCTTGCTGCTCCCAGTAGAAATAACATGCTGTACTGACAACAGCATAGCGTAAAATAAGGATAATGTAGAATAAGTTGGTGCTTGGTGCATTATTCTACGTGTCCGATGCAACCCGCCTTTAATTTCTTTTCATGGTTCTAGTAAGCCATCTAAATATCTACAGGAACTACAGTAGGGTCGTACACTCCATTGGATTCCACCTTGCCATCGTACACTATCTGCTGGAGCTGGTTCTCGAATCCGTGAGGTTCTGACTCTTCCATCTTCTTCAGCAAACTCCTTAATAAGATTATGAGGTAGACTTGGATTGCTGTAACAAAAGTAATGTCATAAGATTATGTAGAACAACGGCATGGGAGTAGATGGGATTCCAGGCTTATCTAACACAAGAAGGGCGAACCTGATCGGATTTTCTGGTATGTTTTTAGACTTTCCCGATCAGGTTCGAACCCACTTCTCGTGTTCATGAAGCTGAAAATCTCATCTACTCAAGGGTAGAGAAAAACTCTTAAAGAAAATTTAAAATGAGACTGAGACATTATCGGCAACTTACAAACCGTTAATAATTGTAAAAAACAGGGTACCTACTTATAATATAAAATTGTCTTCAATGATGTTTGGTAATATGGGACAATCTGTGCAGCGCAAGTAGAGAGGCCTTAGCACATTTATTTATTTATTGAGAAGGCACTTCAACGACTTATTCACTAAGGCAAACACAAAAAGGAATCACAAACAGTTTTAGGAATTGTGAATTAGTCACTTACAGAAGTGCACAGCATTGGCAGAGCATATGCCCAACAGTGGACTGCAATCGATATTTACTGATGATTATGAGACAGTAGTTACAGGTACCTACGCAATAAAATAGGTCGTAGGCACCTCTATGCAATACCATTCTCCATGTAGCAAGTTATAAGTCTTTTAGACAAATTCAATTTAGATACATCAGTTTGGGAGTTAAACTGTTAAATTGTATCAAATCGAATAAATCAATTTGAAAGCTGGTGGTATACTTACATAAAGCCGCGAACATAAGAGGCAGTACTTCGAAGACCATGTAGAATCCCATCCGACTCGATACAGAGGCTGAGAAGTCGATGATCTGCACTAGAAATGACGCCACCGTCGTCGTCACCGCGAAGTAGTAATACGTCTTTATGTAATTAATTAGTTTCTGGAACAAAGGAAAGAAGGTGTTAAAAACATATTAGATAGGTGGCTATAGTCGATCAAGTAGTTCCTTTATCACCCTTAGGCTGAATATCACTTGCAAGTCCTAAAACGCCAAGGTCGATTTGTCTTTGGGATAGTTAGATGATTTCGATCTTAGTGAAGTTTAAATTTTCTAGGAATTGTTGTCAAACGTAATGAAGCAATTACAAAGTTCTAGAAGACCAATGTTAGTTGGCCACCCCTTTGCTTAAAATTGGTGTTATAAAAGGCTATGGAAATGTCTTAGTTGTTGCCTATAATTTATTAGGAATTTGAGATTTTATCGTGGGCTATATGTAGATATAAGGATTTATGTATTTTACGTCGATAGTCCTAGGTTATCATTTGTGGCCTCGAGTTGTAAGTCGGGTAGTAACAGCTATGTGAACATTGCATTGCATATGTAAGCTATCACGCCCTTAATACCAGGAGGCTCCTATTTTGGTATTATGCTTTATTTACATTTTTGTTCTTTGTGCTCTAGTTAAGTTTTGATTTTATTTGTTGGTATATTGGCATGGCTGGCTGACATATGTATGACTAATTATTTAATTAATGTTCTGTGTTTCGTAATGTAACGTTTATATTACTTTGTCTATGTATGTATAGAATCAAGTCTATCCGACTAAACAGACAATTGTGCTGCTGGGGAGTTTTTTCCGCTACTTCTTCTTCCTAGCTAAAACACTAGGAAGTGGTGACGGGTGGGCGTTTTTGGGGGGACTGTCTTATGTATTTTGACGTTCGTAAAGTGCTGATCCTCAGCCTAATTTGAAAAAAAAAGGCTTGTGGCTATATAAGTAATAACTGCCGCATGGGTCGATCGATCCGGTTAAGCTCAACCGCTCACCGCGGTTGGTCCGTGGATGAGACCATATTTATATATCAAGACCCCCTCCGTGCCTAGGAAAGGACAGTGCCCTACCGAAACATCGCGCCAGCCGTGTTTTGGGCAGTTTTTTGGAGCTTTCTACTGGTTATTTCAATTTTTTTTTTGGTTCAAATAACTATTAATAATATTGAATAAGTCACTGGTACAAGTCGGGATACTTGCACGGCGGAATCCACAAACTCGTGTTTGAAAGGAAGGACCTCAATCACTGAGCCAAAAATAGTTACCATATGGGTTCCATAGAGCAGTATGGCAGTAAACACAACTTCAAAACAGTAGATGGCGACACACACGCCCTCTGGTATCGAGACCCCGATACTGGTTCCGTGGTAGATCGCGAACAGGCCGAAATCAGCGTGCACCGAATAACTGTAGATCCCCACCATAAACGCACTGAAGATCTGTAAAGAATTAAATAAAAGATTATTATGTAACTTCAACGTAACAGGCGAAATGTACTAGTTACAATAAATTTACTTCCAAAAAACACTACAAAGTGAAAAATAACTTTAATTTTGGAAGTTGGTGACTTTGGATATGTGTATTTTAATTTTTTGTCACCGCCTTCTGAAATTAAAGTTATTTTTCACTTTGTAGTGTTTTTTTTAGAAGTCTGTTGTTCTTTTTTTAAGTTTTTTTTTTTTATTTTTTACTTTTTATTTATAGTAACTACCCCACACAATTTGAAATTTCATCATCCTTGGGGTCAAAACAATGTATATTTAAGCGATAGCAGCAATCGCGGTTTGTTTGCTGTAATTTTTTTAAGAGTTCCGTTGCCGTCTCCGAAACGCATCATCAAATCTATATGAAATTTAAATGGGACCATTTCGAAATAAACCCCTTTCGAACAAAACAAGAATTTTGCAAATCCGTCTATATATGACGGAGTTATGCCCGAACGTGCTTACATAAAAAAAAAATGTATATATGTCGAATTGATAACCTCCTTATTTTTTAAGTCGGTTAAAAAGGGGGTGGTTATGCATTCAGTGGGTTATTTTTTTAAATACTTTTTCGCAGAACACAAAACCGTTAACGTTCTGTGTAAAATCGAGCCGCCCCCTAAATACGTATAACGTAACACACTCATCATCATCTGCCTAGCTTTTTTTTAGTTGAGAAAATGGATATTATCAATCAATTTATTTTTATTTTTCTGTTATATATTTCGTCCCAATCTTCAAATTAAAATAGTTTTTAATAAATTGGAAAATAACCTATTATTATTTTTTAGTTTTTAGTTTCTTTTTGTCTTTTAGTTTTGCTTCTGTAACTTTGTGGAGGTGGGTTAGGTTAGGTTAGTGACTTCGACACAGTATTATACTAATGCAGTTGTTATCGAACACACAGTTTCTGTACCTAAACTGAGTTTTTCGTTTCAATAAAATTTACTTTACTATTAATCTGAATAATTTTGAAAGATATTGCTAATACATTTCTTCATATTATTTCAGAAAAATGTCTGCTCAACAACGTAAATAGCGCAATGAATGTTGTTGAACAGTCAAAATGAAAAGGATTCCTACCGTTAGTGTGTTACGCAACTACACCGCAGGTATAAAAGGAAACAGTGAATTAACTTATCAGTCCAAGATTCATCTTATATCCCACTGTAGGTAGATAGGTTCTAATTCTGATGCATTATACCTAGGTATATCGAATTATTGCTATTAAGTATAAATAACACTTCCTAAAATTAACCATTTCCTAAATAATGTGCTTTTAGCTGTAATGAATTCGGCCTAAAAATTAATAACGATACAGGGGAATTCCTTTTTTTGACAGTTATTATTATATAATTGGATAAAGGACACTAAACGAGAGTGGCATCCGTTTAGCGTCCATCAATGCGTTAAATAAGCATTGCATTAAACTTCAAAATGTTCATAGTTTGAATCCCAGAAGCGTTTATTTTTATGGTTCCGCTTCCATAGCCAAGCGATGCGAACGAAATAATATTGGTACTAAACCTCGTCTATCCCTGTCCATCCGTCTGTCCGTTTATCCGTCCTTCCGGCCGTCTGAACGTCATCGTCAGCGGGCTGTATCTCATGCATGAACCGTACTAGGTAGACAGTTGAAATTTTCACAGACAATTTTTAACGCCGCTATAATAACAATTAATAGTAAAAATAAAATACAGCTATAAACTTGTAGCGGCACTACAGAAAATACTTCGCAACAATATCTAAAAATACAAAAAGAGAAATGGCGCCATCTGCAATGCAAGACTCACGTCACAGAAATCCTACATCGCGCAGTCAGAGTTTACCGCGCGACTCGCTTAGGTACAACATCCCGACATCAACCGTCGGGCAGTAGGCCACCAGACACAACACCCGTCTGGTCGGAGGATCCTCCCTTTTCTATAGAGTATGAGTGGACTTTACACCCTGTTCCTCATACCTCTATAAACTAAAGAGAGAATATAATAAACGTGTTTTTTTTTTAATATGTAGGTAGATGGTAGTGTTAAATATTGTACGATGGTACAGACGCCAGCACATCAAGCTACCCCAATCTGTCAAATTTCTTTGATAGCTTTTCAACTTTATTGCAAAAGAATAAGGTTCATGTTCAATTAGTAGAATTACAAAGTTTCATTCTTGGTGTTCCGCGCGGTCTATCTGCCTTTGTTTTATATACTATAAGCTACACTCATACTACACACAAGGTTATAATAACATTATAACTATTTATTTGATTAATATTTGTAAGAGGCGTAAACCTACAATAATAACGTAAATCACAGAGTTCTTAACCGAATCAATTGAGGCAGTCTTTGTGTGGCTACTCATACATTACTTCAATTAGTTTAAATGCTTGGCACTTAGCGCAGATTGGTAGGGTCAGTAACAAAAGAGAATGATAAAGTTTATGCTTTTTTGTGTTGTAGCTATGGAAACTGCCTCATACGGAATTAAGAACTTTAAAAATTGCTGTTACAACCTCACAATTAGGCTATAATGTTCCCACTGCTGGGACAGTTGACCATAGCCCATTATTAACCACGCGAGCCCAGTGCCACACGTCTTCGAATTCTTGGGTCTAGGACATGCCAGATAGAATCTATTTCAGAAAAATGTGAATGACTCTTTAGGTAAGTTCTAATTAAATCTTAAAGTCACGAACAGAAAACACACAGCTTAAGTCGTTACGTCTAGAAGCTTGAAATTTTACTCAAGAGTTCCTCATTTATAACAAAGGTAAAGCAGTTAGGAAGGATTTTTACATACTTATTCTTTTTTATGCTGACTGTAGGTATGTAGGTACCGACTGCACTGCACTATGTTAATAAATACTTATTATTTTTCTACATGAAAACTCTATCAAAGCTATCCTCTTATTTATTTATTGAACACCTTACAGGATTTCATACAAATGACACGTTTGTCATTGATTCTTAACAGTGACCTTAAAGATGAGCATTGACTGGTTCGTTAGTGGCGCCATCTATCTCGTGTCGAGTCGTCTCCTGAAGCAGATATATTTGTATGGACTTTTAGGACTTTGTTATATTTTGAATGAGACTGAATCCATAACCAACAAACCCAAAAAATATTTTAATCACAATTTATCAAAAAAAAATTTTTTACTAAAAATACACTTCACCACAACACTACACAAAAAGGTGTCGCGAAATACAAAACGAAATTTTGTCTTTACAATATATCAATTTGTCAGCCACCGTAGGCGTCCGAAAGTTAACACGATTAGCCTAGTCCGGAAAAATGACGTCGCAAATACGGAAATAAAAATACTTACAAGATTAATGTAACCAAATGTGAGAACACCCCTTCTTAAGGGCATGCAGAAGCAGCACCTTCCAAGGATGGGCCAGTCACAATACATGTTTGAAACGAAACTGAAACTTCTTGAAACGAAACGGGAGTTTTGTGTGCGTTTGAGAAACGCGCGCGTTGTCCCGGGTTATTGTCAAGACTGATGAATCAAGCTATTTGTCAACGTATTTATCTAATGGAGATGTCTGCCTACAGTGCCGGACATCTGAGCCGCTGTTACACTTGATAACGATGTAAGTGACATGTTTTGACCGTTAAAAGAAGTTTTTGAGGTTGGTTTACTATTGACATTGCTGGTATTTGGATGCGAAAAGGGCCGCGAAGTTATTTCCGTCGCGTAAATCTTTTCAATATAGCATAGGTAGTGGTGTAACCATAATAATAGGTCTCCCCAGTGGGTTCCCGCATTGTCATTGTGGGGGGGCTCAGTAGCCTTGGTCATCCTCCCACGGTGAAGCGAAAAGGAGCCCCAAGGTGGGGCCGCTCGCCAGGGCTTTTGCCTCCAAGCCAAGCTAACGACGTAGCGGCCAAAAAGTAGGTTGCGATGAAATGCATCGCAACTGAGGCGGGCCGCGATGTCGAATGGGAGGCATCGCGGCTGAGGGTTATAGGCTGCGGCGGAGGAGGAGTGCCGGTACTTCTGAGTAGCGCTCTTCCCTTCCGTGACCTGGACGGGGCCGCCACCGTTTGATGGCGGACGCGGGGCCACGAAGCCACAGGGGAAGAAGAGTGTCGGTATAGCGTTGGCCACTCTCCCTATCCCCTGCGGCTGAAAAGTGGTAGCCGGCGGGGCAACTGCGCTGACCCGTCGCAGGGGGATGAAGGGTGCCAGACACGGGGTCGTCTGGGGCCCTTATGCTACTTAGTTCCTGGGGTGGTCACGGCGTGCCATGTGTCCTGGTGCGCCGAACTGGTGGGGTCCGCAAGGACCGATGCCTGCCAGGGGTGCGGGTTGTTCGAAAGAGATACCGTTGCCCCTGGCACACAGGCAACTGAGGGAACACGAGTGGGTTTTAGTCAGTAAAAGTCTGACACGCCTTCCTGCTTCACCCAGAGCGGGAGAAGTTATTTGATGATTTCCTACCCTCAAAAAAAAACCGTAGTAATAGGTACCTACTTTTATTTATTTAAAATTAGTACAGACGCCAGCATATGCTGGCGTCTGTACTAATTTTAAATAAATAAAAGCTAATAAGCTAATATCGAGCTACCCCAAACTGTCAAATTTTCCCAATTGAACATGAACCTTATGCCTATGTGATAAGGTTGAACATCTATCAAAGAAATTTGGCAGATTGGGGTGTTGATGTGCTGGCGTCTGTACCTACGCTACATTATATAATATATACATTGTACCTACATAAAATAATAAGATTTAACCAGTAAAGGTTTTTTTTTGTGTGGGAAATCATCAAATAACTTTTCCCGCTCTGGGTGGAGTAGGAGGGCGTGTCAGACTTTTAGTGTCTAAAACCCACCCGTGTTCCCTCAGTTGCCTGTGTGCCAGGGGCCGCGGTATCTGTTTCGTTCGAACAGCCCGCACCCCTGGCAGGCATCAGCCCTTGCGGGCCCCACCAGTTGATGCTGACATCTCTTTGAGGCGCGCGTGGAACACAACGCGCCGTCGCCGTCGACCCGGGCTTGGTCCTTACCGGACAGCGAGCTACCCATTACTCGCCGTCCGCAAGCCCGCGCCTACGGTGGCTGGGAATCAGCCTGGGATTTCCGACGCCTAGGGCGTCTCCCGCGGCGACTACGGCCGTAAAGGCACATATACTGCCTCTCTCTCACGAGCGCCGCCTCCCTCTTGGCGAGCATTACTGCTTCGCAGAAGGAGATGACGGCTACCCATGCACATTCGCTCCGTACCATGGCCTGGACCAGGGCCGGACGCGAGAGATCGCCGCCGCCGATCGCCTCCACGAGGACACGGCGGTGCTCTGCCCAAGCCGGGCAGATCTCCACCGTATGCTTCATCGTGTCCTCAGGGCGATCTTCGCAGTGGAAACACCCGGGCGTTTCCTCCCGCCCTATCTGAAACAGGAACCTCCCGAAACAACCGTGTCCGGTGAGAACCTGCGTCAGTTGGAAGGTGAGGATGCCGTGGCGCCTCTCAATCCACTCCTCAAAGAGAGGACTTACCACCGCAATCGTGGTGGGCCCAGCACTGGGTTGTGACAATCACACTCCATGTCGCCATGAGATCCCGCCGGAGCTCTGTCCGCTGTGCCGCGATTTGTCGCGGCAGCGGAGTTACGCCCCGGCATTTTAAATAATAATAATAATAAATAATTTAATTCAGGTAACAAAGACCCATAACATAAATACCTTATAGACTAACATACATAATTATGAAAATCCACACAATAGTAGTACTTCACTTTGCACTAGCTTTCCTTTGTGCTCTCCTGTGTTTTGCCTCCGCGTGCCACTCCCATGTGTGCGCGAGGACCTTGGCCTCCAGATCCCATGGCCATGGCGGCGATCCGTCAAGGAGGCTCGCCGCCTCACCTAAGATCGTGCGGTATCCCCGGATAAGCCGGATGGCCATGACCCTATGGGAAGCATTCAGCTGGCGAGCTGGTTGGCGCTTCAAAGAAGGCGCCCACACCGGTTCCCCATTAAGGGTCATTCCAGGAGGTTTCTGTAGGTATTCTGCTGTCTTAGAAATTAAAACAGTAGTAGATGTTGGCACGATCGAACATCCACTAGTACCTATTTGAGCATATCGTTATTCTTTTCCGACCATTATAAACAAATGCCACATACCCTGTTCTAACTTAGATCATCCACTAAACTGCATAATGACGGAAACTCCAACACTGAACCCAAAAACAATTTTAACTCTATTTCGAAGGAATAAAGGCGTAAATAAATTGTGCTTAATTATAATGAATACTGTTTACTGATAATAGTGATAACAATATAAACTCGTGCAAATCATACTAAAACAGTCATTTCTTTTTTTTTACATACATTGCTTTTCACGCACAGGAGCTAATAGAAATTGCCATACTAAAGATTCAATGTATCTGAAACCAATGATTTCAATCGTTATTAAAGTTCGCCTAGCTAGAATTCTCGGTATCAATTCAGACTTCCCTAGTTATTATTTTACAAATAATATTTATATTGAAATGTTTACCAATGGACATCATAATATTTACGCCAGTTTTTGGTATTTTTTTGGTTTTACGGAACAACAAAGTCTTAATAAACATGTTTACAATTAACGAATGGGTAAGTACGAATAATGAAACTAGTTAGTAAACACAAAGTAGGACCATAGGACCCCAAGTGTGCCCATACCATTCTTCGCAAACTTGGTCAGGCACTCAGAGCCCAAGCATAATTATGCCCAGACCGATAGCTGTTTTGGCTGGACAGCCATAGAGCAACTTGCTCTGATAGTCGAGCGACAGATTGATACGGTATCTATTTGGCAAGAGCCGATTGGAGAGAGTAAAGTAAGAAGCGAGGGATTGGTAGGTACTAACTACTACCAACTACGCTATTGTAGAGCACATCGAGCAACATCTGCAATCCCTCAAACTTATTAATACCAAATATTCATGACGGTTAGGTAGCCAGTCAGCCGGAAGTGAGTCAGTGCGAAGAGGCCACCTTCTAATCATTTCTGTAAACTCCTCCAAAATCCCAAGTGGCGATACGATAGCATAAAAACATGCCACAATAGGGTATTTTCTAATTTATTAAAAACTATTCTAATTTGAAGATTGGAACAAAATATGTAACAGAAAAATAAAAGTAAATTGAAATATCCATTTTCTCAATTTAAAACAATTTAAATCAAATTGATTTTTCGTTGTTTTGAATTTACCGCCAAAACGCTCCTTACGATGACTTTTTTATCACGTGACATCGTGACGTCAACTTTGTGTAAACTAAAGTAGTTATTATGTAAACAAGTGAATGTCGAGTTTATAGTTAACAAAATTTTTAATGGATAGAAAGTGATATTACTGGTGCGCGGTGCCTCTGTGCACAAATACTTCTGAAACTGCGCCAAACTAAGTCTTTGTACCAGTGCCGTTTACACAAAGCTGACGTCACGATGTCACGTGATAAAAAAGTCACCGTAAGGAGCGTTTTGGCGGTAAATTCAAAACAACGAAACATAAATTTGATTTTAATCGTTATTAATTGAGAAAATCGATATAAATAAATTTATTTTTATTTTTCTGTTAAATATATGGTTCCAATCTTCAAATTAAAATAGTTTTTATTAGATTGGAAAATACCCTATTCCCACATCCGGTAAGAGACCCCTATCCTAGTATCAATGTCTATTTTGCACTAAGTATAATGTATATTTTTTTTTAGGTATCTTTGTAAATATTCTTAAATAAACTTTTTTACAATAACTACATCGAAACAAATCACAGACATAATAACAGTTAAACGTCTGTGAAGCAAATGGTACCATAGTCATGTCTAACTTTTTCGAAAAAAAGTTATACTTTGGCTGTTCATTGACTTTCCTATGCCTGAAAAATAACCCGATTTTTTATGGAGCAATGTCAAAACACAATGCCAAAAACACGCCAAACAAAAAGCGTCAAATTTGACAGAATTTGACTTGAAACGCCAATGCTAAGCGCCATGCTGAGCGCCAATAGTGAATTTATCAAAGGCGCGCATTGCGCGACTATAATTTCTAAGATTGTAGATGTGTTACATACCTGTGACATTACCGACGGTTGCGTCGTTTTTGATGCTATATTCGTTAAAATGCGGATGCTTGGTCATCTTGGCATGGACCATGGTAATTATAAAATAACTAAGATACATCATGTCGCTAAGTAATTGTCGTGAAGAAATCCTTTCTCCAATCTTCCCTTTATGCCTGAATATCCTATAACTGACCAAGACGAGGTAGCAGCAACATACTTTGATAACCAAAATATTGTTAATAACAAGGGTAATTGGAGAACCCAGATTCAAAATATTTCCATGATATAAAAAGTTCTAAATGGTGATGAGAAGTAAGAATGAATCAGACTGAGTTGTCAGTTATCCTCGAATCAATTGACATAGTCACTGAATAGATAATAATAGTCCACGAATGTGTGTTATTAACCATAGAATTAGCAATATTGTTGAGAGCTGTGTGACAATTTTGGTGGACAATAATGTTTATTCTATCCGTATAACGCGCTATGTGTCACGTGCACGGAACCAATTAATTATAAATTTGGTTCTACAGATATATAGTAGTACCAGAATCAAAAGGTAAAATTATGTTAACGAACAATGCAAGTGAACTTAAAGACTACCTAGTATCAATTTTAAACCAATTACCATAAAATGAAGAGATATTGGCTTGTTTCACCAGCCATCCTTGCCGCAGTCGAGTCTCCTTGCCTCACTGGCAAGACAGTGATGTTGTGAGTAGACGAGCAGCTGTCAGCTCGTCACTCAGCAGCATTGTTTTCTTGAGCGTGGTGTTAGTGCGAGAACTTTAACTATCTGTTTTTCTCGCTCGTGTATCAATAAAACCCAATTTCCTTCCACCAGTTACGGGTCATATTCTACAACGTGTTCTTCTTGGTGACCTTTTTTTGGATGTACATGCCGGATTCGGATTACGTTAAATCACAGCCCACGAGTGAAAGCTTCTTTATGGTGTTCCCGAGCTACATCATGCTGATTGTCACAGAATGCTTTATTTTCACGTTCACTATTTATCTAGGAGTGGGAATTTACACCGTATGTATTTATTAATACTACTACTAAGTACTAATACTACTTTTATTACCATTTCTTCCTTTTTAGTATTAGCACGAAATAATTATACAATGTTCCCACGCCCAAGCTGTGAGAATATTGTAGACACATGTCCCAACATAGGCTTGTGAGTGAGCTATTATCTACCATGGGAGCTCAAAACGGATTGGTAGATGTCACATGTCTTCGAATTTTTGGTTCTAATTAAGACATGCCGGTTTCCTCACGATATTTTCCTTTACCGTTTTGAAAGGCGTCCTCACCTTCCGCCTGACGCAGGTCCTCACCGGACACGGTTGTTTCGGGAGATTCCTGTTTCGAATAAGGCGGGAGGAAACGCCCGGGTGTTTCCACTGCGAAGATCGCCCTGAGGACACGGTGGAGCATACGGTGGAGGTCTGCCCGGCTTGGGTGGAGCACCGCCGTGTCCTCGTGGAGGCGATCGGCGGCGGCGATCTCTCGCGTCCCGCCCTGGTCCAGGCCATGGTACGGAGCGAGAGTGCATGGTTAACCGTCACCTCCTTCTGCGAAGCAGTAATGCTCGCGAAGAGAGAGGCGGCGCACGTGAGGGAGAGGCAGTATATGCGCCCTCACGGCCGTAGTCGCCGCGGGAGACGCCCTGGGCGTCGGGAATCCCAGGCTGGCAAGCCACCCTAGGCGCGGGCTTGCAGATGGCGAGTAATGAGTAGCTCGCTGTCCGGTAAGGACCAAGCCCGGGTCGACGGCGCGTTGTGTTCCACGCGCGCCTCAAAGAGATGTCAGCACTCTGGTGGGGTCCGCAATGGCCGATGTCTGCCAGGGGTGCGGGTTATTCGAAAGAGATACCGCGGCCCCTGCCACACAGGCAACTGAGGGAACGCGGGTGGGTTTTAGTCAGTAAAAGTCTGACACGCCCTCCTGCTCCACCCAGAGCGGGAGAAGTTATTTGATGATTTCCCACCCAAAAAAAAAACCGTTTTGAGAGCAGTGTTGATGAAATAATTACAACAAATTAAGCCACCTGCCTAGGTTCGGACCCACGAACTACAACTCGTAACTCGGGGCCATTACCATTGGGTCACCACTGCTCCCCAAAAAAACTCGTGCCGTAGTAAGTAGGTAAATATCTAATCCAGTGCACGAAGTGGTAGGTACTGGTGCTGTCTGCACAGGACGCGTCACACTTAAGTACATTTAGGTATCGCTACTTTTGGTGGCACCTAATCACATATTTCAAAATTGGTTGCTGTGGATATCTTGAAAGATGAGACACCAAATGATTTGCAAAATGTACATCATAATGACATACTTATTCGTGGAAAGCATCGTCGTTGAATTTCTTCTAATATAAGTAAGACACAGTAAGCACCAAGCCAATCCAACTGAGTTTTAATTCATGTTTCAGGAGTCTGTATTCAGAATTCAGCAATACTTAATATGTCGTTTCTTCGCATTCCTCATTGAATTCATCGCCTTAGTGATTCTGAGCTACAATCATATGTACTATATTGGATGGTACTTAGTGTTCCTTATGATAATCAGTAAGTAAACTATTACTTCCCGTCCTTGGATACCACTCTGTCACAGCCTTACTCATGCAGCCTTACAAATGCCCGCGTGTTCACACCAGAATAGCGGTGGCGGGCGGCGCATATTAGAAGAGGCCTATGTTCATTTTCCGGTGGATTGCGGTCGGTGGAGGTTGATTGGAACCGGGGCTTATCAAAGCCGATGCTAACTATACCAAGGTTCCAGAGAGAGCCAGGAGGCGACCTCCTAAATGTTTACGAGTCCCGTTCAAGAGTAGTTACCGCTATATTCATCAAAACCCAGATCGCACTGCAAAACGAAAGCAGTCAATCAGTATTTTTTAGCTTTTTAAAGTTCGGCATGCCATAGTTATGGGCCAAGTCTTGAAACTGTATTTTATTATTACAGTTCTGGAATTATACGCGTTCATCGTTGTGTACAGCTATTACGTGGAACTTGCAGAAGAACAAGAGGCGAAAGGGTGCGAAGACACTGAGCCGAATTGTGGAAGCGAGCTCAACGAGAGTATGGGAGATACACAAGAGGCAATGAGTATGCAAGCATCGCGACACACGAGAAAATCGCCCTGCACCGTAGAGATACGATGTACGCCAGAGCTACGACCGCCACGATGTCCTCCAGAGCCGCGACCGCCACGATGTCCGGCAGAGCCGCGGAAGCCGCGTTGTATACAAGACCTGCGAGATAGGCGAGCATCGCCAGTTACACGAAAGAGGCGAGATAAAGGCGATATGAAAAATGTGCGAGATATTATGCCAGATTTTCAAGATTTGCAGCCTAAAAAAAAAAAAACACTGAATTCTAAGGGCCAGAGTGTGTGGGGCCACAAAACTCCTACTTCCCCCGTTTGACTCAAGGGGCAACAAAGGGTGGACCCTACCGACATGATTGTAATGTTAATTTATTTTTGAAGCCAACTTTTAATTTACGTGTTACAATTATTATTACAATAAACAATGGTAAATATAAATTACTATCTTTTGCCAGCGGCTTCGCCCGTGTGCAGGTCGGAAATTATCCCACAGGAACGTATTACCGCGATAAAGACCGATAAAAATGTAGGGGAGACCGAGGGGAGTTGAAACAATTTTGACATTTTGTTTCATACACCAAATACAGTAATCGTATGATATTAGTACCAATCGATAGGTCATTCTTTACACTTGCGAATGACTAACATAAAGAAATTGTAAGCGTTAAATATTGTGGTGAAAAATCGACTTAACCGTAACAAGTCAACTTGTTTCAACTCCCCTCATACCGAGGTAAGATGTAACAGGGGTCGAGGAGAGTTGAAACATATGATTTTTGACAAGTATTATGGGCAATAAAATAAAAATGATGATATAATTTAAAGGTATTTATTAAAATAATCCTTTTCAAGTACGAAACAAACTTTTTTATTAATATTTTGTACTGATATATCAGTTAGGTCAGTAGGTAACAACAGGTCTAATACAAATAATCAACTCAAAGTAGTTAAAAGTACCATAACGTCCTATTTGTAACATTCATTAAAACAACAGTCAGATAAACAAAACGTTTTACATTCTTATAAAACATTCTTCTTTATTCTAAATCTTTGACATCAAATAATTATTAACTCTCATTCGTGTCTTATGTAGGTATTACAATGAGTGTTGATCAATATTTCTTCAAATATTTAAGTTACAATAATTTCACAAATGTGAAAAATAAAAATATTATGAAAATAAAATCGTCAATCTGACAAGCAGTTGTGGCAATCATGAGAAAGTTCCCCACCAGTGCCCGCTTCATGAACCCAGTTTTTGTATTCCAGACATTGCCCCCATTTTTCTTTGGCCAGAGCAGCCTAATAGCAGACTATTTGAATATGTCTCAAAACAACAAAGGCAAAAGGATTCTTCTTCTTCTTCACTGTCTTCGTTTCTTCTTTGATTCTTGACAACCTTTTTTTTGTGCGCGTTATTTATTGACTGCTGTCTGATATAAAATTGAAAACGAGGAGAGTTGAAACAAGCTGTTTCAAATCTCCTCAGAAAGAAAAAACCTACCAATTTTTATTTAATCCACCTTCAAGAAGCAAATACACAGAAATCAATTATAACAAATATTTATAATAAATCTTTAGTTAATGAGCTTTCGAAACATATATAACTTAAAACAAAATACAAAACCCTTATCAAAATATAAGCATCGTAAAAAAACGTTAAAAACTTACTTTTCACGATTTTTGTCACATGGCACGCAGAACTCCACAACCTCGCGACTTACGCCACCGACGCGAACTAACACGGCAGCAGGCGGAGGAAAGTGGTTGAAAAACGACGTTGCCAACTCGCTAATGGTTTTAAGATTCAAGAAATCGGTACTGTTTCAAATCACCTTTGTTACAAATCCCCTCGGTCTCCCCTATTAAATAAGCCGTTAAGCCGTTTAACCCGTTTTCGAGTAGATTGTTAAGTAACAAACATACAAACTTTCACATTTAGATACTCATCACCTAATTGCAAAAACTGAAAAATTCTACAAAAGACATTCGATTCAAAAGTCAGGCAAAAAAAATTAAATAGGTACCTACATAATGTCAAAATATTTTTACTTTGAGGTTATTTGTTGCAAAATATATTAATAAAAGCCCCAAATAGATACGCAATTTACTGTTAAACAAATTAGTCATTGCAAATTTTAATTTTCGACTATAATTAAAAAAAAATCTCCCAAAAGCCACACGCTACACTAGTCCTCAATAAAACTAACTTCATTTGTAAGTTGAAGAATTACCTGATTGATCTAGAAGAATAATAAGAAACTTTATTTGTAAACATTGGTAGTTAGGTACACGGTGTGTGAGATGTCACAATATTAGTTATGATTCTCTGTTTTGCTGCGAAGACACACACGAAGATTAGATTAGTTGATAAAATTATCCTACTTGCACAACAATCTAAAAACACACCCAAAATAATCTAGGTTGACGGGCAACCGAAATAGTTCATATACTCGTACTAATGGTTCACTGGTCATACGTTATCGACATCGCCCTTTCATATCCGTATCAGATAACTGATACTCAGCTAAGTTATTATCAGAGACAAACCCAACGCACAGGTGTCATTTTTTTAAATTGTTCACTAATGCAGTAATAATTGTAATATTTGAAAATAGAATCAGTCTGACTGTGGTTGTGGTTTATTAAAGTTTTTTATTCAATTTTTTTGTGTTGGTGATAAAAGGCCATGGGTATCGAACTGCCAAGATATAGCAAATGCTGTTATTGCATTCCTTTAAAGATTGGAGTGTTAATCATCGGATATGTTTCTATCGTGAGTACTTTTAAATCTACTTTTATTTTAGGTATTTAATAATTCCATATAGGACGACAGTGTTTTCACACTGCGAAATATCTATCTAGCTATTCATTTCCAGTTTTAGCTGAACTCTCATTGTATAGGCCTTTCGTACAATGAGAACTGGAAATGTAGAGCTTGATATGTCGCATTTCGCCGTGCGAACCTTCAGATCTTCACAATTCATTTTTATCTCTAATGTATTTCAAACATCATTTTGTCACTAACATTTTTAAACGAGTGACAGAAGTAAAACGACGTTTTAAATTCGTAGCGCTAAATGAATGCAAATTATTACCTACAATTAGAGATTTGTGCTGCAAAGCTGGCCTTAGAGCTTAGCGCCCGTTATTTTTAGTTAGCAATATCACGAAACCGTAATTTTGCTACGATTTTACTTGGGAGTATTTTTTTTTATTCCCATTTTTTTGCATTCACGTGCACTAGCCTTCTTAAGGCTTATTTCTAATCAAAACCGATAATTTTCTTATATTTTCAGGTTGCGTCCTGCATGACTCTTGGTACGATTTCGTATTCAATCTTCAGAGTGTCAGAATTCGTTAAGGATAATAACAACAAACCGCATCCTGCGCATCCACCTAATGAAGTATCTAAGGCAGCCTTGGGCCTGTACCTCTCCTTCGCCTACTACCTACTAGTGTTCCTGTTTAGTTTTACCATTAGTCTCATTTTAGTTATTGGAACTCATGCTGTAAGTACCAGAAACGGATATGTACGTGTACTTAGGTACCTATTTGTGCTTGGATTTCAACTAAGTGGGAAGAGATACCTACCTAGCTACCATACTAATGTGAAAAAAAGTTTTGTAGACTTTTCTTCCCACTTAATTCGAGCCGAGGAATGCCATCGCTTTCTAATACCAGTGAATGTGTGAGCTTTGAACTGCCAAATACACAGCCTACACAGGGCACACTGTTAGTTTTAGGTACATATAGCAGTTCGCAGTGAAATGTAACAACTTAACTCCTTAGGGGTGAAGTGCCAAGGTAGCCCATACGCTGATAATAACATTATTGATGTGAACTGCAAGCACATTGGCAACAATCACAGTGGAGAAGAAAGGAGCTATATTTATCATTTAGGTTTCTGGGAATACAGGAAATCATTATGGGTTTATTCATTTGTATTTCAAAGAAATGATTACTAATGATGACAAACTATTAGCCCAGTAAAAAAACAGCAACCAACAAAATTCTTCTAACTTTATCACACGGATGATTGTTATTTTATCTTTCGCTTACACATATTTTGTTACTTCGATTTCTATTATTTTTATTTACACTGCTGGATTTTAATTACAAGATTGGCTTGGTATGTACCTACCCGTTACAAGCCAATCTTTTTTTTTTTTCGCAAAATGGTTTTTTGGCCGAGTAATTCATTTTGGCGCCATCGTCGTCGCCACGGCCACGTACAGCTTTTTTTTTACTACTTGTGACGCTCCACCCAACATGAACGGTGACGGCCTCTATGCCTACTTTAAGGCGGTGATTTCTTGAAAACGCTCAAAAAGCTGGTTTTTTAAACCAGTATAAGTATCTCTGTAACCGTAAATAATTTTGAAAGCAAAAAAATATATGATATTTTCAAGTCTTTTTTGCATAGAGTGGTGGAACTCAAAACATAATTAAACATACTTCAATGCATCAAAAAAATCATCAAAGTCGAGGTGACTTTGATGATTTTAATTACCTTTAAAACCAGTTTATCCCTTCAATAACAATTATAATAATAATTAAAAAATACCATAAAACTCCAAATGCCAAACTGCATCCAGTGATGGATTATTTGTTATTAAGTAAATAGTGTGAATTTTATACGATTTTATTTGCATTTTACGACAATGCTTGCTCATTTATTATTCGAATTTATTACAACAGATTTTAAACCGTATCGGACTGCAATAAGAACTATTATTGCTCGTAACGACAATATTTAAACTTAAAAATTTACCTTGTGGTCGCATGTCTGGTCCCGGCTTAACAATAAAATTCTGTTCTTCTGCTTCAGGGCAAGCCCAGTTATTTGAGGTTCTACTTCAAAGCAACTATGTTCTTGTTCGCCATGAGCATCGTTTTGGTGGTTGTGACGGCCGTGTTCATGGGATTCTTAGCCACACTTCCCGTTCTGAAGTGGTCCTGTAAGTATCCCATAATTTTATTACTGATTCCTGAGTTAAGTACAGACAGGTGAAAGAACCCATGGGCCGGATGGCTTTGGCATTTCATGCGGGCCTCAGGTGGCCACTTAGGTCAGCCAGTACTATCCGGGGGCAGGCAATATTACCTACTATTCTATAAGGGACAGTCTCCGATTTATCTACTAACTGAAAAGTTATGTTATAAGTTTCTAGAAGCTAACATACTACATAGTATTGTTCATAATCACTTCGATTCCATTGATCTCACGAGTAAGTTATGTTATGTGGTCCCCCGCACTGTAAATAAGCGTAGTGTTCGTGCAGGTACATTGTTCGCTGTAAATACTTGTCGGACTAATTCAGGATTGCGTTGCCCTGTTCGTCGTATAGTGGAATCGTATAATCGCAACTTCATTGACATTGATATTTTTGTATGTTCCAAATCTAAATTTAAGTCTAATGTTTTAAAAATCTTATCTAATGATAATAAGAAATAGCATGTGTCCTTTATTCTATATTTAATTTATTTCAACCGTTTTAATTATTTTTATTAATGAATTGTCAATTCCGTTTCTTTTATTTTCTTTTATAATCTTAATTCTTATTTGTGATAGTAAGAAACAATCCCAAATATGTATATAATTTTGTCCAAAAATTAATATGTAATAATTTTTTTTTCCTTTTATTTTCAAACACTTAATTATTTAATTGTACTGTATTTTAATCGTGTATTTTAATAATAATTTTTCTTAATTTTAAATAATATAATTATCTGAGTAATGATACTCTAGTGGCACTTTTTACCTAATTTTAATTTTGTTAACATGCGGATAATGTAGTGGGCTGCAATATTGTTAAAACTGTATTTATTATTCTTATTTGTAAACATCTTATATTGTAGCTGTTTATTGTCCCATAATAAATAAAATAAAAATAAAAGGCAACCCCAGTCATTAAATTCCAAACTGTGAACATCTCGGCAATCGCATCTTTTTAGAATGGGTAATAAAAGAAAATAGTACTTATTCTTGCAACTTATTGTTGTGATTTTTGAAATATTTGTATTGATTTCAGATTCGTTACATTTAAATGGGCTTTTGTCTTCTGTCCGGCTCTGCGGTGATTATTTTTGTAGTCAGAGTCTGTCAGAGACCCGGAAAATTCCAGAAGATATAAAAATGTTTTCTTTCTTTTTCAGTCACGCTTCTGGTTTGTATGATTATGGTTAGAAGTTACTATTTGGTACTAGAAGAGAGAGAAAAGCCACCAGTTTATGAGTTGCAGCCTTATGTTCCTGTACAACAAGGTCAGCAGGCACCGTTGATGGCTTAATTTAACTTTAGACTGTTTATTAATTGCGTTAAGTAGGTATTTTATTAGTTTAGTTATATATAATAAAATGAATGTTGTGAATATTTTTAGTTTTTTCTTCATATATGTCTAAAAGGTTGTATTAAAGTTGCCCGCCGCTGATGCTCGGTTCACACTATACTTCATAGGTTTAAGTAGTTAAATAAAGGTAAACAAATCCTAAATATGGTTTTTTTATAGTTGACACTTTCTTGTTTAAAAATACGGTGTAACAAAATCATATTTATTTTCGATTTAAACGATAGTTTCCTCTTTTACTAATGAATGTTAAACTTTATCATTTATTCTTAAACTACACTTCCTAGGTGTAACTACTTGAGCACGATTTTTTTTAGATTAATTACAATAACACAATATTTTGTAATCTGCCTATTGTAAAGAGCCCAAAATGACAGGTTCCATATACCTTTTAGAAAATACAACGAATTTGCTAAATTGAAACCAACAACTGTATGTGATGTAGGTTCTGGGGGCCGATTCTACTAACAAATTTGTTAAAAAAACGCAATAGAACCGCAACCGAATCACCACTTTTAAGCGTTTTCGCATTCTACTAAAATGAACAACGGTCCAGCTGCGACACAGCTGCGGTTACGTTTTAGTTACGCCAACGATCGATTGAAACAATGTCAAAACCTATTCTACTAACAAAATCGAACATGAGCGTGACGTTTACTATAGGACAAAGTTAATGATAAAATTATGATCATTATGTCTTTTAATTATAGAAAATACTTTTAGTGCCACATATTCGTGTTTAGTAACATTTTTAGATTCAACTTTTTTCTTTGTGGTATTAATAAAACATATTATTTTGGCATGTTGGTAATGCGGGTTACCCGCTGTGTTCCCGCTACAGTTCAGTTGCAATTCGTTTTAAGTTTAGTTTCCATTTTGCTTATAAAATAGTAGAATGACTTTTTATGTAACTATCGAACGGCGATCGAAATCGAACTGTTGTGGAAACACAATTTAACGTGTAACGTTGCAAATTAGTAGAATCGGCCCCCATGTATTATGGCAACTGAAGTGGCAGGTATTACGTTTAGTCGGAGATTTTCTTCATTTGTTTAATGCTCTGTAACTTTAGAGAAGGAATAATAAAGAAAAAGAAGTTTTATTTACTTGGTTTTATTTATTCATTTTATGATAATCATAGTATAAATGTTTTTTAAGAACTTCCTGTTTGAAATATTTATCATAAAAAATGTCCAATTTATTTAGCATTTCTTTGATAAAGTGGTTGTCTCTGCTGCCAGACTTTGACAGCGCTCTCAACAATCGACATTTACGATTTTGCGAGTGCGTTTCGATTTTGTTAGATTGTGTCATTAAAGCTAGGAAAATAATTGATGATACAACGGAACGATTTATTATTTATGTGACAGATAGTTCATTAGATTCTAAATCAGATTCCGAATAGAGCCTATTATTATAATGAATATAAATAATATGATCTTAACATTTGAAATAAAAGGTTTTGCATCTATAAGTTACGTGGTTTTTTTTATTTACCTTTATTTAATTACCTAAACCTATAGATAGAGTATAGATAGTCGACAGTTCAGAAATCCAACGAGGCAATACAGTCCAATGCTAAACGGGATCATGTAGGTAGTATATAATCCAGAGGGGTAATTGGGTAACTAAAACATATAATAATCACCTACGGCGACTATGTGACACACTGGCAATGGCTTCATTTTGACAGTCCAACGACATACATTGCGATAATTACGTTTTTGAACGGAGACCTTGTCAGTTTCTTTTACGCATTGAGCGCGTTTGGCCCTCTGATTGGCCCTGGATTGATGACGGACCAATCGTAGCGCCGAACGCGGTTGACGCGTTAGGCACTAAGGCCATAGACAATTATTTCGAACTTAAGAAGCAATGGATTAGCAATATGCTTTAAAATGATTAGATTATAGATAGGTAGTGTGTTACGCAATCAGGGTGATGGAGGTAATTCAAAAGCCGTTGATTCGGTGACAGAATAGTGATAATGATTTCAAGAAATAATTTGTACGGTATTTTGAAGTGAAATTTCATGGTGGCGTCAGCCAAAATTAACTAAAACCAAAATTCCAAAATTTAGATTAACTAAAACTAGCAAGTCATTTCTAATAAACAGTATCTGCTTCTATAACAAGTTACCAAAGTCGGTTACAGAACTTAGCGATGGAAAGTTTAAGACTCACATCAAACGTGTCCTTATAAAAAAGCATAGGTATTCTAATTTCGACTTTTTATTAGTGATTTTCATACAAATCATGTCACTTGGTTTAAAATAGGTTCATTTTATTTATGTAGATTCGTTTACATATTCTGAATGAGACAATGTTGTAGGCCTTACAGATTGTAGATTTGTAGACGATTTTCTATTCTTTATTTTCATTCCTCTAAATAGGTACCTGGGTAGGACAAACTAGTTTGGCCTGAAATCGGGTTTGGCCGGTAACATAATATAAAAAAAAATGCATTACTATGGTAAATTTTCACAGGAAATGCAAATAAATGAAAATTCGTTTTTTTAATCAATATGTACCCACATACAATTTTGAGCTATTTATTAAAATTTAGGTACACTTTATTTACTCGAAAAACTTAAGATTCCATGTTACATTCTTAAACAAAAAAAATGCAAATCGAAATTGACTACTAGATTAACAACCAATTGGACGTAATTACGCAAAAAGGATCCAATCCACACTTTTTCCGAAAATATAAATATCATTTTAATACTAGAAATAAAGACAAAAGAAATTTTCCGAAATTGAGTTATATACCGGATGAATTTTTTTACCGTCTGGAAAAAAATAGGGGTTAATAGGTGAACGGAGTAGAAGCCTATGGCACGGAAATTGAACATTTTTTTTTAAATCCTAAAATGAAATTAACCTATCAATAAATACTATTACTTATTTGAAGTAAACATTACATATAAAAATTCAAAAACAATAAAAATTCAAAAAAATACAAAAAATCGGCAAATAATATAAAAATCCAACTTATTGGCACCCTAGTCAACGCGCAGAAATTATGAATGAATTCGTAGCGAAATTCAATCCTTTGATTGAAGCCGGCCGGGGTAGGTAACTAATATTTTTTTGCAGGCGTACCGCTCAAGTGTCGCCGCATGCGCGTCCCCCCCCCCCACCCGCGCGCCCTTCGACCCGAGTACCGTGTCCCGCGGTGTCTTTGATCTCTCTCCAAGTCTCCAGTCCACTGCGATTAGTCATAGCGTGACGTCGATCGCTGTTTTTTCCGCGTGTGCTTCAACCGCCCAGTGATTGTTTTCATAATGACGTATGAATACTCCAACGTCGAGTAGCTTGCCATGATGAGGTATTATTTTTTGTCTGGTGAAAATTTAAATGGTGCAAGTCGAATGTACGCCGACGAAGAACACCTACAATTCCTTAGATATAACGGTATCCCTGCCCCCCGGATCCCCAGCACAGACTTGATACTCCGGACTTGTCAGCGGTTACTTGACCATGGCCAGTTTCACCTTGAGGCCCGCCACCCTTGTCCATACACGTCGAAGACGCCATCCTGTAATATTTCCAGCGACACCCAAGGAGGAGCACCCGGCAAGCAGCTCGTCGATTTGGCGTAAGCCAGTATGTGGTATGGAAGTTACTCCATTCAATGGAAATGCATCCATACCATTTCTCACGCATGCAAGCTTTGCATGCTCCGGACCCTGGACCTCGTATTGAGTTCTGTCGCTGGCTGCAGAACTACCCGTAGGCGAACATTCTATGGAGCGACGAGTCCATATTTACCCGCGTTGGTATCTACAACGTACACATCAAGTTCGATTCAGTGTGAATCACTGAATCGAACTTGATGAGCGTGTTCTTTTAATTTAAGTGGTTTTTGAAAACTCCACCAGTGCTCATTGTGTATCGTGATCGTGTATTATCGCGGCCCAAACATTCAGTTTACGGGCCGCGATAATACACGATCGCATAGGTAATTGGTCCAGTTTGGATCGAAGGACGATTGACAGGGAAAACGTATCGTGAAATAATACAGTCCGTTATCGACACAATGTTGGAAGACGTTCCTCTGCACTATCTGCGGGACAGGTACTTCCAGCACGACGGATGTTAAAGAAAAAGAAAGAAAGAAAAGAAAGAAAACATGTTTATTCTGCACAAACAAAACGCACATCACAAAAAATATAATAAAACAGATACACATACAAAGTAGCTAAAAGCCCCGTATTCAGGTAGAAAAAGTTATAACCCTCGAAATACAGATGAATGTGAGTGATTGTTATAAGAATTTAACATCAACAGGTTTGTTTACATTTTTATCAAAGCTTTACTGACCTTACAAGACGTAATTTATTTGGTTTACGGTTTCAAGACACGCGTCACTGTGTATCAAATTATTTGCCTACTAAAACTACATACAGCAAGATGACGTATGTAGGTACACGTACAAATGTGTGCGTGAGTGTGTAGGCATCAGCCGCAAAGATGTAGAGCGAAATTAATGCTAGTGTCTCGCTCACACTATCGTCATGCTCCATTCATGGGCCATCGCAGCTTACGCCCATTTACTATTACCTATTTTGACTATTATTCGTTTTACGCGAGTGCCGTAGGATGTCTTCTTTTTCATGTATTTTAAGGATATTCGGAACTTTTACTAAATCAATGGTACCAGGCAAAGGTTAGCGCATATGAGTTTTATTCTACTTACACAACATGTCATATTGTTCTCCAGACGCTAAAAAAAATCAGCCGGTATACCAATACACATCTTCAAGGTGATATATTTATTATCAAAAAAGATTTATGTGACAAAATATAATTTTAAACATATCTACAACTACTACATCTTTAATATCAAAAAAGATCCATGTGACAAAATACAATTTTAAACATATCTACAACTACTAGATACCAAGCCACATCTATGGACTACCTCAGATATTTTTCATCAATACAAATCCACAGCCCATGAACAAACGAACTTCATGTGGATTGGATCCCTTTTGTGTAACTACGTCCAATTAAGTTAATAGGTATTTAATAAGTCATCTACTATATTTTGAGAAAGTTGTAGAATCTTCTGTAAATTATATGCTTAGATGCTGTTCGGGCGCCTTCGGCTTTCTTCGTCAGGCGTCGGGTGGCTGCGTGGACGATGGCGCGGGCGGCTACGCGGGTCAAGGAGTGGGGCCAAGGGACTAGACATGGGCGAAGTAGCTCACTGAAAAGAAAAAGAGCGATTAGCTCTTTCACTCTAAAGAGCTATATCACTCTTCTAGCTCACTAGCTCTTCTATAGCTCAGTGACACAGACGCCGAGACGCCGACTGTTAGCTCAATTGACTCACGCCGCACGCGCGTCGAAGGAGACGGGTCAGCTCGCTCAATAGTGAGTAGCTCTTTGGAAGTTTGGACTCTTTATTACTCATACTCACTAACTCTTCTATAGCTCAGTGATTCAGACGTCGACTGTTAGTTCATTTGACTCAAGCTGCACGCGTGTCGAAGGAAACGGCTCGGCCCGCTCATTAGTCATTGTCAATAGTTCTTTGGAAGTTTGGAGTTAAGTTAAATAAGTTTTTCTGTTTGTTGATATAATGTTATGACTTTACGTAAATGACACGGAAAAAATAAACAATGCAGAAATTTTATAATGTGCTAAAGTATTTTCTGCTTTAAAGCTATGGCCATAAAGATAGATTTACAGTGATTTATGTCGTATGATAGTCTACAACGAAATATTCCGAAGCGAACCGAATGAGCCGTTCGGCCGCTGACTTCGGTCGGTCATCGGTGTCTCGCTGAAGTACTGATAGTATGAGAGCTAACTGAGCTAGTGAGCTACTTAGCGAACGAGTGAGTGAGCGAGAGCGACGTCCATCAAAAAGAGCTAGCTCTTTTCTATCACTCGCTCACGAGCTACCCATGTCTACAAGGGACCACACTAGACATGGGCGAAGTAGCTCACTGAAAAGAAAAAGAGCGATTAGCTCTTTCACTCTAAAGAGCTATATCACTCTTCTAGCTCACTAGCTCTTCTATAGCTCAGTGACACAGACGCCGAGACGCCGACTGTTAGCTCAATTGACTCACGCCGCACGCGCGTCGAAGGTGACGGGTCGGCTCGCTCAATAGTGAGTAGCTCTTTGGAAGTTTGGACTCTTTATTACTCACTAGCTCTTCTATAGCTCAGTGATTCAGACGCCGACTGTTAGCTCAATTGACTCACGCCACACGCGCGTCGAAGGCGACGCGACGGGTCGGCTCGCTCAATAGTGAGTAGCTCTTTGGAAGTTTGCGACTCTTTATTACTCACTAGCTCTTCTATAGCTCAGTGATTCAGACGCCGACTGTTAGTTCATTTGACTCACGCTGGACGCGTGTGGAAGGAAACGGCTCGGCTCGCTCAATAGTCATTGTCAATAGCTCTTTGGAAGTTTGGAGTTCAGTTAAATAAGTTTTTGTTTTTTTTATATAATGTTATGACTTTACGTAAATAACACGCAAAAAAATTAACAATGCAGAAAATACTTTGGCACATTAGGTATAAAAAGGTACCTTTTATAATGTGCCAAAGTATTTTCTACTTTAAAGCTATGGACATAAAGATAGATTTACAGTAATTTATGTCGTATGATAGTCTACAATGACGTATTGTATCGAAGAGCTATTGTTGGAAGAACGATCGGCCGCTGAGTTCGGTCAGTTATCGGTGTACTGAGAGTCTGAGAGCTAACTGAGCTAGTGAGCTGCTTAGCGAACGAGTGAGTGAGCGAGAGCGACGTCCATCAAAAAGAGCTAGCTCTTTTCTATCACTCGCTCACGAGCTACCCATGTCTAGACCACACAATTCATTAGCGAGAGCAACCGACGACACACGCGCGCCTTCTATTTCTAATATTGTACAATTCTTTTGGATATGTTACCGGCCGAACCCGATTTCAGGCCAAACTAGTTTGTTCTAGGCCGAACTGGTTTATTAAGCCGGGGCACCCCGATTAAATGGGTTAGGTTAGGTTAGAACTGTGACCAAAAGGGCGCGAGCCGAGCGAGTGCAGCGAGCGGTGCCGCGGCAGCGGCCGGCGAGTGGTACTTCCAAAGAAGGCTGTTAACGAAACGGCTAAATAAGCTAGTTGGCTGCGACATATCACGCGTAGGATTAAGTCTATTTGGTCTAGGAGAAACTAGTTTGGTCTGAAATTGGGTTTGGCCGGTAACACTCGGCTCGCGCCCTTTTGGTCACAGTTCTAACCTAACCTAACCCATTTAATCGGGGTGCCCCGGCTTAATAAACCAGTTTGGCCTAGGACAAACTAGTTTGGCCTGAAATCGGGTTTGGCCGGTAACAGATATATCTTAACAGTTTATACAGTCCACTGCTTTCATTTCAAAGTCCATTTTAAGACCCTTACAGATGCCTATTTATTGCTATTTTAAGATAACTTATATACCTGAGTGACCTACAGAAAATTTTAGCCCATCATAAAAGCCATAATTTTTTGCATTTTCTGAGAAAATTTAATATAGTAATGTATTTTTTTTACAGCATCAGAAAGTAGAGATTTCAACGAACAAAAAGCGCAGTGCGACTTTAAAAAAAAAGCAGATATTTTGACGGGAGAATTTTCGATCTATCATCTACTACTACTCATCAAGCTACACATTTCCATTATAAGCCGATCTCGCATTGTATAGGATTTCCGTATAGTGCGAGATTAGCTTAGACTGGAAATGTACCTATAGCTTGATGTGTAGCTGTGTGTACTTACGCCAGTACATTAAACTACCCCAAACTGTCAAATTGTCCCAATTGAACATAAACCTTAAGCTTACGAAATAAAGCTGAAAATATTATCATAGAAATTTGACAGACTGAGGTAGCTTGATGAGCTGGCGTCTGTACATACTTACCGAAAAAAGGTTTATAAAATTTAGATTTTAAAAACCTTGTTTCTCTAATTCTACCAGGCTAAGGACCTGGCCATTTTTGTGCAAACAAAATGAAAGATGCCTTTAAGTTTTCTTTTTATTGTTTTTTTTTTTGCAATAAATAGCAAATTGAAGTGTTTTTTACCCATTTCAGCCTGAGCCTATTATAAATAGAGCAATAATTAATGAGAGCAAATATTTTGAAAAATATCAATAATAATAAATAGGGAGGCATTTGTGAAGGCCATTCGAATTAAAAGTGACTATCGCGGCTTCCGATAAAATAATATCATGCGTTCATTTAATGTTTCAGAACTTTCAGAATATTCTGTTCAAAGCCCTAGCAACACTTCAACGAAATGTCAATGTCAAGCAAGCTATTATTGCTCCAAATTGAAAACGTTCGAAATCTATGCATAAACTGCAAAACATATCGGATCTCTCTTTCTGCCTTGAATGCAAGACACGCAGACAGTCCCGTTCCCACAAACCATTTTAATTTTATTGCATAATACGTAAAACGTTGTGATGTGATCGGTATCTTTTCATTGAATATTCCTGAATTCTTCGAAATATATTGTTAAAAAGCAATGAAATCGGTTTAATTTAACTTAAAAATTAACCTAATTGGAATACGAAATGGCTAGTTTATCTAGCAATCAAAGTTTTACCGCTGCTCAAAACCAGGTTCGTTAAAGCGTAAACGCGCGAACCTTACAAATTATCTTTCTATTTATATTGAAATCAGTCGTTTGATGCCACCTTCCTGTTGAAACCGCAACAGAGAATATAAAGATCGTGTTTATGTGTAAATCTTTTGGTTTTTAGCTTGTACAATGGATAAACGACGCGGGATTATTAGAAGGCAACCGCAGAGCAGACTGTTTGAGAAAAGCGGTAGAAATCTTGGTTCACCAGTGTTCTCCTCTGATTCCACAGTATATGGAAAATATCCTAAGCTATTACTGCGACAAATCTACAGATGTGAAGAAGATAGTCATCTCTTTTATTGAAGGATTGAGGTAAGTTGCCACTGTTTTGTGGTTAGGTGTGTTAATAATTGAAAGATTCTTCTAATCTCGCTTTTTTCCAGAAGAATACTAATATTTGTTTTGTTATTCATGCTACCCGTGACTGTTGTACCTGTTTCTTGGATGATCACATTGTCCTGTCGATATAATTATTTTGTTTTAGAATAGATTTTAAAATTTCTCAACTTTTGTCAATTTATTTCTACTTCAAACTGAAGTCGTCTCCTGAATTCTGTAACTAAATTTAGGAAAGTTTTACTGAGGCACTAGATAGATAATAATCATTTATTGGGAACAAAAAACAAACAAACAATGTTAAACGATGATAGCTGCAAAAGTTAAAACTGTGGCGCAGCTACCAACGCCCGACTCCTAGTGAGAGGGTAGGTTGTTCCAAGACTTAATACATAAAATTAAAAACAATTAAGTTAAAATACATTTTGAGATAAGTGCCGTGTGTATGAGTACCTAATGTAGAGTAGGGGAGGGCAAGTTGCAATCAATCAACAGCCCCTTTATTCTCATACTTTTATCTTGTGCTTGTTTAATTGCTGTTATTTTCTTAACCCCGCGCATGTCAAGTGTACACCAGATGTTCTGATAACAATAGAATTTCTATTATGTCTGCTAATTAGACACGCAACCGGTTAATGATATTCTTTATTGTATTATATTGTATTTTTCTTTGTTATTTTGTTATTAAGTCTTGCAGTTCAGTGTACCTCTTGGCAAAACTTTTACGATTTCCATTGCTTCCAGTTTGGACCTGCTGTGAGATTGAGTTCATCCTCCCATCTTTTCCATTAGCAACCACTATTGGGTTAGCCAACTCTAGGGTCCCATTCTGTCAGAATTTTACTCCCATCTTCAGTGATTGTTCCATCTTCATTTCATATGACCTATGTTAGTGAGGACGTTTGACTGAAAGCCGACTCCAACATTTGGGAAAAGGGTAGGCAGATAATGATGATGATCTTATTGAGATCATCTGTCACTATTGTCTTAGCTCTTATAGAAGTGTTCCTTTCGTTTTTGTTAAATTTGTCAGAGAGCTTTGAAGGAGAGCTCTCTGACACATTTCTGATATTTTTTTATTTTCTAAAAGAAATGAGTAATAGTTACAATGCTGTGGTAACATAATGTAATGTAACATGTGAACAAATCTACCTTAGAATGTGCTATAGAACTGTGTTAAAGTTCAAATTGACACAATACTCACAATACAATAGGCTAGATTGTAATACATTTTTCAGTTAAGTATTAGTTATGGCCCAGTGGTTTCGGTCCCGGTTTACAAGTTGTTGGTTGTGAGTTCAAACCCAGACAGGCACTTTATTTTGTGTATTTAATTTCATCACGACTTCTAAACAATTAAGGAAAATATAGTGAAGAAACTGTCAAAAACGTCTTAGAACCGAAAAATTCAAAGACGTGATATCCAGCAACCCGCACTGGGCCTGCGTGGTGGAGGATAGCCTGCTGTCTATCATAGAGAGGAGGCCTGTGGCCCAGCAGTGGGAAAATTATAGGCTGATTGTGTAATCAATTATGAAAAACTTTTGTACTTATAAATAAAGGGAAAAATAAAACAAATTCAATATTTTTTGCAGTAACAGCAACCAGAAATACTTACCGAAGATCATTGTACAACTGCGTCAGATGGTCAGTGACTCGGTAATAGCTGTTCAGAAGAGAGCCATCCAGGCTTCCAGCATCGTATACCGTAACACGCTGCTGTGGATGTGTCAAGGTGCGGCAGACACCACCGAGATGCAGTTTGTTTGGAAAAATATGTCAGAGCTGAAGGTATGCAGATTAATTTGTTTATAAAATCGTTTACAAAGAGTGTACATTTAGCCAAACGTGGGAAATTCCCCATACAATTAAAGTGCCTAAAAGTAAAGTAAAATAAAATATTTTTATTAGAAAATGTAAGTAATGATGGTTGGGAATTTGAATGTTAGGTAGGTGATTGTTAATCTAGAATTATCTTTATATTAATACGTGAAGCAAAATTACGAAAATTACGCGGCTGGAGGAGTACTTATGCAATTTGAAAAAAGTTTATATGGAGGAGTTTGGAAAGCATTTAGGAGTTTCTTGGCTGAATTTCGACCAGTGGGTCACTAGTTTAAATTATTTGTTACATTTGTTGCCCAACCACGGTGAAGTAGCAAGGGAGGTCGTACCAGGCGGCGGCCGACTTAGCGGCAGACGGGGTTGCGACAATCGTCGATAGGATCCGGCAACTGGGACTCGAGGTGGCCTTGCACAAGTCCGAGGCCATGTGTTTTCATGGTCCTCGGAATGCGCCACCGGCGGGTTCCCAGATAACGGCGGGAGGGGTTCACATCGGCGTCGAGTCGACGATGAAGTACCTGGGACTCGTCCTCGACAGCCGGTGGAACTTCGCGGAACACTTCCGACGTTTGGCTCCCAGACTGGAGCGGGCCGGGGCTGCTTTGAAGCGGCTCTTGCCCAATCTAGGGGGGCCAAACGCCTCCTGCCGGAGGCTCTACGCGGGGGTCGTGCGGTCCATGGCCCTATACGGGGCGCCGGTGTGGGCGCCTACATTGAGGCGCCAACCAGCGCGAAAGCTGAAGGCGTCCCATAGGGTCATGGCGATCAGGATGATCCGGGGATACCGCACGATCTCAGGTGAGGCGGCGGGCCTCCTTGCCGGATTACCGCCATGGGATCTGGAGGCAAAGGTCCTCGCGCATATCTGGGAGTGGCGCGAGGAGGCCAAACGCCGGGGCGTTACTCCGCTGCCGCGAGAAATCGAGGTGCAGCGGACAGAGCTCCGGCGGGATCTCATGGCGACATGGAGAGCGCGATTGTCGCAACCCAGTGCTGGGCACGCCACGATAGCGGCGGTAAGTCCCCTCTTTGAGGAGTGGCTTGAGAGGCGGCATGGCGTCCTCACCTTCCGCCTGACGCAGGTCCTCACCGGACACGGTTGTTTCGGGAGGTTCCTGTTTCGTATAAGGCGGGAGGAAACGCCCGGGTGCTTCCATTGCGAAGATCGCCCTGAGGACACGGTGGAGCATACGGTGGCGGTCTGCCCGGCTTGGGCGGAGCACCGCCGTGTCCTCGTGGAGGCGATCGGCGGCGGCGATCTCTCGCGTCCGGCCCTGGTGCAGGCCATGGTACGGAGCGAGAGTGAATGGTTAGCCGTCACCTCCTTCTGCGAAGCAGTAATGCTCGCAAAGAGGGAGGCTGCGCACGTGAGGGAGAGGCAGTATATGCGCCCTCACGGCCGTAGTCGCCGCGGGAGAAGCCCTGGGCGTCGGGAATCCCAGGCTGATTCCCGGCCACCGTAGGCGCGGGCTTGCGGACGGCGAGTAATGGGTAGCTCGCTGTCCGGTAAGGACCAAGCCCGGGTCGACGGCGCGTTGTGTTCCACGCGCGCCTCAAAGAGATGTCAGCACCAATAGGTGGGGTTCGCAAGGACCGATGCCTGCCAGGGGTGCGGGTTGTTCGAAAGAGATACCGCGGCCCCTGGCACACAGGCAACTGAGGGAACACGGGTGGGTTTTAGTCAGTAAAAGTCTGACACGCCCTCCCGCTCCACCCAGAGCGGGAGAAGTTATTTGATGATTTCCCACCCAAAAAAAAAAAAAAAAAACCACGGTGAAGTAAGGACTGGAAGATTTTGTAGGTATATATATTTATCTTTTTTTTTTTTGTAGAGCTTGCGTCTGTCTAATAGTTTTGTAAGGGTACAGTAATAGTAGTGTAATCAGTAATCCCCATAAGTAAATGGGATAATGTTAATGAGCTTACGGTTATACTGATATTATATTCGATTTTAGGAAAACTGATGGTATTAGTATGAAATCTATAATGTTAATATCAGATAAAATTTCTATTAAAATTATACGTAGATGATGTATCTTAATATCAGATTACACTAAAAATCCGTTACCCTACCAATCCGCACCGGGCCCGCGTGGTGGATTACGGCACACGCCCGCTCACAGTGAGGACGCCGGTGTCCCAGCAGTGGGAACGTTATAAGCTGATATGCCATGTCACTTGATGATGATGAGACTCACTTTTCCGCACTTAGACTCCCATTCCGTCCGTTGTGCCATGCCACTTATTCAACTATCTTTTAATCTACATGTGTATTCTGTATTCTAAAATCATTTTTAGTAACCATTTTTGCAATACAATGTAAAAAAGAAAAATAAGGTCCTGAGAAATTTTTAGTTGCAATAATAAGATTCTGATTTCAGGTTTAGCTCACTATGCTGGCTCTTTAAACTGTAATTATTTTATTTTTCTGTCCACAGCTTGCAGTCCTAAACATGATAGACAGCGACAACGAGGGCATCAGGACTCACTCCATAAAATTCCTGGAGGAGGTGGTTTTGCTGCAGACATCCAGCGAAGGAGCCTCTAAACTAGACAATCTACCTGCCAGCATGACATTTATAAATAAACATGATTTGGAAGTGGAGTCTGAGTGAGTAATCCTTGTTCTTTTGTTTTTTTAGATAATACTAGCTTTTACTCGCAGTTTCACTACTTCCAGGATAAAAATTATCCTATGTCCTAGCCCAGGTTAAGGTCAATCTGTGTGCCAAATTTCAACGAACGTTAAGGTGTGAAAAGGCAACAGATAGAGTTACTTTCGCATTCATAATATTAACTACTAGTATCCTCTGTTAATCCAGGTTATAAAAAAAGTTAAAAATTATTGGAATCGATTCAGTTACTTATTCTGAACAAACTATATTCCGGTTTCGCAATTCTAAAAATATTTTTGCATATATTTCTATGTATGTTCAGCCCTCACTCCGTTATTTATGAACTGGTTTTTATTTTCCCATTTTCCAGGACCATATTACAGCTATTGGTAAAGTTTCACAACTCCCAGCACATATCTAGTGTTAACTTGATGGCGTGTATGACGACACTCTGCCTGTTAGCCAAGTCCAGGCCAAAGTTCATGCCGCGAGTGATACAGGCTTTAGGTGACTTGCACACGACGTTGCCACCAACGCTATCGCAGTCCCAAGTCAATTCCGTACGGAAACAACTCAAAATGCAGCTTATAACCTTATTAAAGCATCCGTCTTCAAATGAAGTGATGCCGCAGTTGACCCAACTGTTGTTAGACATAGGAATGTCGACGCAGGAAATAAATAAGGTGTTGCCTAAAGATAGAAGGAACAAGAGGCTGGGGGAAATTAAAACTGGAGACGCGCCGGCTAAGAGGCTTAGGGTAGACTCTCCTCAAAGTAATAGTCAGGGTAGCGACAGTAACAGCAGGAGTGAGTTCAACATATTTGACGAGGATACTCTACCTCCTGCAGTGAGTGCGCCCCCAACTGCACTGAAACAACCGGTCACTCCGACCGAGGACTCGCTATTCGATGGTCTGAACAACGTCGAAGATGTCGTCAACCTTGTCACACACACTCTCGTTAACTATCTACCCAACGAAATGCCCAGCACCTTTGTGAACTCCTACAAACCTATTCCTAATTCCGGTTCAAAGGCACAAAAGAAAAATCTAGCTAAAATGATACTCGCGTTGATTAATAGCAAAGAAGAGCCTGTGCAGGTACCTGTGGTTCTACCTGTACCTGTACCTCCAACTCCTGTTGTTTCTGACGTGGCATCAAAAATACCGTTGCTAAGAGACGACGAAGAAAAAGTGACGCTCAAAAATGCAGTAGCGAAATTGCAAGAGTCAACGAAAGCAGAAAGACAGATGGAAAATGCCGTGTCGAAGCTTATGGAGGAAACGAGACAGGATCATTTGAAAGAGGAGGAGAGAAAACAAAAGGAGAAAGAAAAGCCTATTCCGCCGCAAACGCCTACAGTTCCTAAGCTAAAACAGAAAGTAAAGTTATTAAAACTGCAGGAAATAACGCGTCCTATTCCTAAAGAGATAAAAGAGAGGTTGATAACGCAAGCTGTCGGGAGAATATTGAAAGCGGAGACAGAAAGCGTGATTGGTGGAGCGGCAAACATTCGTGCGAAGTTTATAACGATATTCGCATCAAGTTATACACCAGGACTGAGGGAGTTAGTGTTGAATTACATACTAGAAAACCCGGTAAACAGGATTGACTTAGCTTTGTCATGGTTGTACGAAGAATATGCTTTTATGCAAGGGTTCAACCGCCACCCAGTGACATTACAACCGAAGGTTCACGAAAAACACGACCAGAATTACAACCAGTTGCTGTGTGCGTTGATAACACAGATTTGCGAGAGAGGAGATCCTTTATTAGAGAGTTCCAAAGACATGTTGTTGAGGAAGGTTTACTCCGAGTGTCCAGTGGTGACGGACGAGGCCGTTGATTACTTGAAGCATTTGGTGACGGAGGATAAGGTTGCGTTGTTAGCGTTGGACTTGTTGGAAGAGCTGTGCGTCATGCGACCGCCGCGCGCGCATAAGTATGTTACGTCGCTGCTGTGTCATATTTGTGAGTATTATTTGTTTTCTCTTATTACTACATAATTAGTGATACGCAAAGCTAATTCTAATTAGATCTTGTATCTCATTTCTTTGGGTTCATGTATTCTCGATAAGAATGAAACCTTTAAATACCAATCATTAAAGTATTGAATAAGTTGAGTCATTTTTTTTTCGGACTTTGTACGTGTCTTTGGACAGCAGAAGCCTTTTTCAAAATAGACATTAAAAATATATGACTTAGAATTTTGTGACACAATTAGATAGCATTTTACACCTTAATATCTAAGTTACATAATACTGACTCTGTTTTCCAGTGAACGAAAACGACGAAATACGCGAAGTGGCTCTAAAATCAACTCTAAAGATCTACAAGCGCAGTACGGACTCTGTTCGCAAGGTCATTGAGAAGCATGCTATGCTGTACCTCGGGTTCATATCGCTGAACCAGCCACCGCCAGAGCTGAACGATACTAGAGGAGGCGTCAGGACCATGTGGACTGATGACATGTACCATATGTGTCTCAACCTTGTGATGGCGCTGCTGCCTGAAAATGAAGGTACAAATTGCTTTTTTTTTTCTAATATTATCAGGCTGGATGTGTGATTTTTCTTGCAGTATTGGGTTTATTGGGTCATTGTAAATGCGTGAACCATATTAAAACCTGCTACAATTTCATCACACAGGCAAAGATTTTTTATATAGTTTATAAAACCATTTATTTTAAAAATTTCGTATTGGAGATCATCATGAATAAATACTTTTTCACAAACAATGGCAGTCGGACACACCGATTAATATCGTGTCAAGCGTGTCTTGCTGTCTGCAGGTTACGGGAATTATTGGGCGTTACTGTAAGTGTCAAATTCGTAGCAAAATTCTGGTTCGAGCTAGATTAGCATAACATGAGCATACCATAATCAACCTATACAGTTGCCACTGCTGTGTCACAGGCGTCCTCTCGGTGAGAGGGAGTGGGCCGGAAACCACCACGCTGGGCCAGTGTGGGTTGGTAGATGTCTCATGGGTTTGAAATTTTTGGTCCTAAGCGCCTGTCTGGGTTCGAACCTGCAACCTACTACTCACCATTGAACTAGAATACTGTGTAATATTTTCAGAAGTAATAATCGAAGTAGCCCGCGTGTACGGCTGCGCGGGTGCCGAAGCGAAGCGCTGCGTGCTGCGCGCCATGGAAGCGCCCGTGCGGGCCGTCGCGGCCGGCCCGTCTGGGGGCCCGGCCGGGGGCCCGCCCGGGGGCCCGCCTGGCGGGGCCCAGCCCGTGGAGCTGCGGCCCGCTTTCGCCGCGCTGCTGGACGAGTGTCCCAGGGGCGCCGAGACCTTGCTCACACGACTCGTGCATATATTCACTGAGAAAGGTAAGCTTTATAACACCGACTAGCGTTTGCCTGCGGCTTCGCCGGTCTGAATTTATCCCACAGAACGCACTACTAGTATAAAAGTATACTATGTCCTAATCGGTTGGTTGAGGGAGGCCTATGTCCAGTAATGGAGTTTTCGGTTAAACTGATGATGATGATGTCCTTCCGCGTCATGTGCTACCCGTGTGCCAAATTTCATCAAAATCCGTTCAGCCGTTAAGGCGTGTAAAGTTAACAGACATAGACATACATTCACATTTATAATTTAACTAGCTTTTACCAGCGGCTTCGCCCGCGTGCACGTCGAGAATTAGTATAGTATAGTATAGTATATTTATTTCCGAGTATATGGTACATTTTGATCTTAATATTACTAAAAAGCTTCACATATACTACCGTTGCCGGTGTAGAAATATTTAAATTAAAGTACAATTCCCATTTAGTTTGAAATGACTATGAGTAACTATAATTTTTTAATACAATGTCAAATTTTATTAATTAGAAACAAAAACTTAAACATATTTATGAATGAAATGTCAAATGCCTTAAATTTAAAAAGTCAATCCACACTAAGTACCTACTGATTACATGTAATGTCAAAATTTATAATTAAAAAAATCGTGAACTGAATTATCTTACAGGAACGTACTGCCAGGATAAAAAGTATCCTGTGTCAATCCAGCAGGCTTAGCACTACGCTTTCTATTTCTACTCTACTGTAGAATAGAAATCGCTTGTCTACATTGCTCGGTACAAAACTGTCAACTGTCTATACGGAAACGTAATTTTTGTCTACTCTTCCGGCGACAAAACTCTTGTCTACGGTTCTCGTGCTAAGTCTGCAGGTTATAAACTATCTGTGTGCCGAATTTCATCCTAATCCGTTCGGCCGCTTTTGCGTAATTAGGTTTGTATGTAAGCATGTTACATACATTACATACAATTTTTTTCTTGAAATAAGTAGTAAGTATATGCTTACGAAACGATGAATGGTCTGATATTTCACTGCTCGGTAAAGACAAAATTTCACAAACAAAACAATTCCAGACAATGATTTTTTTAGGACGCATCAAGTGACAATATAAAGTGCATTTAATCATCTGATCTTTGTTCACAGCTCCGCCCTCGAAAGAGTTGGTATCAAAAGTGCGCGAACTTTACGCGACGCGCGTTTCCGACGTCCGGTTCCTCATACCTGTGCTCACTGGACTATCGAAGAAGGAGGTAAGTAGACATCATAGTTAGAACTAACCAACTAGCTTACACCAGGGACTTCATCATCGTAAAATTTCAGCCCCTGACCCAATGACGGCACGGTCGGCGCAGCGGTTAAGTGATTGACTGCTGCGCTGCGTGTCGCGGGTTCGATTCCCGCACGGAACAAATATTGGTATGACCTACAAGTAGTTGTTCCGGGTCTGGCTGTGTGTGTATGTGAGTTTAAATGTTTGTAAACGCACCCACAATACAGGAGAAATTCCTAGTGTGGAGCAACGTTAACAAAAAAACGCGTCGCGTTCTATCGCCAACCCGCGCTATTACTTCCTTTTCTGACGATTTTTTCATTTTGCTCGGGTCCTTACGGCGGTGATGTTAAATACAACTGAGCAATCAAACGCAAAAATCTTTTTCCTAATTCAACCGGTAGTTTAAAAAATTCAGTTGCTTTTTTTTATTGTATCCTTCAAACTGATTTACAAACTGCTACCCCAATTTGTCAAATTTCTTTAATAGATTTTCAACTTTATTGTATCCTTCAAACTGATTTACAAACTGCTACCCCAATTTGTCAAATTTCTTTAATAGATTTTCAACTTTATTGCAAAAAGATAAGATTCACGTTCAGTTGGAAAAATTTGACAGTTTGGGATAGCTTGATATGCTGGCGTCTGTACTGTAATCACAAATGCAATAAAACAGTGACAACACAAAATAGTAGTTCCAGAGATTAGCGCATTCAAACTAACGAAGAAACACTTTAAGTTTTTTTTATTTTCTCGTTTAGTGCATGTTTCCAGTATCCCATCTATTAGTATAAGTGTTGTACAAAAGTGTAAACTGAACTATGATTTTTTTTCATACATCGTACTGGTAATAATATTGTCGCGTGTTGAATCCGAGACTCCGAGAAGAGTAGAAATGCTCATATTTGTATAAAGATTCTGTTAGTACTATGTTTTCTTTATTTTCATAGATAATGGCAGCACTACCAAAGTTCATAAAACTGAACCCGATGGTTGTGAAAGAAGTTTTCAACAAGTTGCTGGGACTACAGAATCCTCACGAAGAGAACTCACCAGGTAGATTATTTTGAGAATCATGTCAAATTTATCTTAAAGAATGAACGTAGAGAGGTCGCGGAATTCACACATAGTATTAGGAGGAAAATAATTATAATAATCCCCTGCAGATGTGGTAAACAAATGAGTGTTATAAACCATAAGGCGATGGGCACGCCACGATAGCGGCGGTAAGTCCCCTCTCTGAAGAGTGGCTTGAGAGGCGGCATGGCGTCCTCACCTTCCGCCTGACGGAGGTCCTCACCGGACACGGTTGTTTCGGGAGGTTCCTGTTTCGTATAAGGCGGGAGGAAACGCCCGGGTGTTTCCATTGCGATGATCGCCCTGAGGACACGGTGGAGCATACGGTGGCGGTCTGCCCGGCTTGGGCGGAGCACCGCCGTGTCCTCGTGGAGGCGATCGGCGGCGGCGATCTCTCGCGTCCGGCCCTGGTGCAGGCCATGGTACGGAGCGAGAGTGAATGGTTAGCCGTCACCTCCTTCTGCGAAGCAGTAATGCTCGCGAAGAGGGAGGCGGCGCACGTGAGGGAGAGGCAGTATATGCGCCCTCACGGCCGTAGTCGCCGCGGGAGAAGCCCTGGGCGTCGGGAATCCCAGGCTGATTCCCGGCCACCGTAGGCGCGGGCTTGCGGACGGCGAGTAATGGGTAGCTCGCTGTCCGGTAAGGACCAAGCCCGGGTCGACGGCGCGTTGTGTTCCACGCGCGCCTCAAAGGGATGTCAGCACCAAATGGGGAGGTCCGCAAGGGCCGATGCCTGCCAGGGGTGCGGGTTGTTCGAAAGAGATACCGTCGCCCCTAGCACACAGGCAACTGAGGGAACACGGGTGGGTTTTAGTCAGTAAAAGTCTGACACGCCCTCCCGCTCCACCCAGAGCGGGAGAAGTTATTTGATGATTTCCCACCCAAAAAAAAAAAAAAAACCATAAGGCGATGCTCTTCTATGGGTCTTACATTCTCGACTCTTGGAGTCTCAACGGTCAAGACACTCACCTCTTTTTAACGAGGCGTGGAATACAGGCTTGTAAAAATAAGAAGGATTCGAAAGAGAAGTTAATCTTGACTCAATCGTTTTTTTTTGTGCCGTTTCAAGTAAAAATATGCATTAAGCAAGTAAGAATAAGGTTTAATTTTAGGTTATTGTAAATAAAATCTTCTTTTTAATTTCAGTGTATAGTATAATGATTTGTAAGTAGTAATTGGTTTATAATATTTGAAACACAAAGTACTTTATTCGTTTTTATTTTATTTCTTTCGTGAGTTTTAATTATTCCAGAAGGCCAATTCTCGTAATTAAAAACGTTCAAAACCTAGTCGCAATCTGATCTCGGTGACCATCCAATGTCAAAAACTTGTCAAAAATGTATGGAAACCTGAGGTATTTTTGACAGATTGAGATTGAGATCAGACTGCGAACGTACTTAAAATTACGAGAATTGCCCCTCTGACCTTAGTGTTTTTGAGTACAATATGGAATAATTTTATTATATATTTTTTTGTCTAATACAGGGGTAGTATTATGAATTTGTTGAAAATGGGATAATAATGAGTTTCTTATTTGATTTTGTACTAACCAATATAAAAAGTTTTACATCTATCCCCAGAGGCTTTGAATAGTTTGAGGTACTAACTTTTTGATAATTTAACACTGATAAAATAATAACTACATATTTTAATATAATTTTATCTTTATTAATTTGAGTGAAATCGGTGTGTTGTTATATTTCACGGGGAACCATTTATTAATTGGGTAGTAATGAAACAGTGGCACTCCGGGGAGTGCTGACAGAACTGAAAACTTGAACAATTATGTGTGTATTTTTTTAATCGTCAATACAGGATTTCACATTGGGTCCTTGGGTCCTGATTGTTCTCGGTAAAAAATTATAAACGAGCAATCGACTTCAGCCATTAAAGGTAACAGCACAGATTTTTACGATAAAAATACAAAGGGAAGGAAAGGGATAAAAGAATTAGAATTTCCTAACGAAAGAAAGGGACTTTTCCAAAGACATCAACGCGCGATTCATCCGTGTGCTCAAGCGTTCGGTGACGATGACGCGAGTTCCATAAATTTTGTTCACCTAGAAAGTGCTTAACGCGCCTAAAGAAGCTTTCACTACAATAATTGCGGGCACAGACAGGATAGGTCCACTCAACCTGTGTGATTCTTTCCTTAAAATACCATTTCAGACACCAATCCACATGGTCTTCACATGATTTGACCAACATTATGTCTGGACTTTAACCGAGTTACTTTTGAGTTTGTTTCGGCCTTACAACTCAGAGTAGTCAGATAGGATACGCCGACCTCATGTAGTTTTTAAAATATGATTGATGTGTACTTTTTTTTTGTACAATCCTACCTAAGAAATAAAATCATTTATCATTATCATTTATAGTTCCAACAACTTTTTCGTAGTGACTACTGCGTAAATTGACATTCTTCAAATGGATTTTGTTGCTAGACTATACACGAGCTATGAAAATTGTTTTCTGTCGGGGTCAAATTAATTTCATTACATTACATGTGCAACCAAAAAAAATCTGCAATTGAACTAAACCTTCCACCAAAGCTATGGACCTTCGCTGGAAGGTTTTCGGGTGGCATCGACGCACAAACTGTAACCAGGAATTTAGCACATGATTCTAGACCCCGAAGCGTAGATATTTTTCGTCGGTTATCAAAAAATGTGCTGTTTCATAGAAAGATTTAATACCCTACGTAGTCAAAATGTATGGCAAAGCAATATTTTTTAAATTCACCGAGGAAACACAACGCTAGGATTTTAGAATCCATGGTAACAAGTTGCACATCGATGTCCTAACACTCTGTATAACGGCCATATAATTAATATCACGCTTACTAAATGACTGTGATTGCCATTCAATCACAAGTGTTAATCTTAAATCACAAGAGTATCACTATTCGTCTCGTCAAAACTGCTAGCACATTTCAGACCACCTATGTACGGTAATGGAGTGACAGAATTTGACTTATTTTAAGAAATTTTACTGTATACGACATAATATAAAGCTCACATTTCATTGTTTAAATTTTATTACATATTGCACATTTGCATTTACTTACACTAAGTTTTCTACCGATATTCCAATAAAATATTTTTGTTTCAGTCACACCCGCTGAGCTGTTAGTGGCGCTGCATCTCATAGACCCTAGCAAGGCGGACCTCAAGTACATCATCAAGGCTACTGCGTTATGCTTCGCTGAGAAACAAACTTATACACAAGATGTAAGTATGAGAGAAAATCTACTATCGCATCGTCCCGTTTTACTTCAAAACTCGCCCTTACTGCTACGACATAAAGATTGACGGTAATGTCAAATTTAATTTTGCCACTCGAATAGATAAATCACATTGAATTAACATTATTATTTCTCTTATCAATATGGCATGTACATCTATTACGAACAGAAAAACCAAGATATTTTTTACAATTTTAATTCAATAGTGAAACAAAACGTTGTAAGGAAATCGGCCTGTACTAGAACCAAAAATTCAAAGACATGTGACATCCGCCTACCCTAGCTGGGCCCGCGTGGTGGATTATGGCCCACCCTCTTTCAATGAGAGGCCTGTGTGCAGTGGGAAAATTCTAAGCTGATTATGCTATTCATATAAATCAAAGTCAGCATTTATTTCAAATAGGCACTTACTTAAAAGGCACTATCGTCAACATTTACATGAAAATAGAATTGATTCTAGTCGCCCCTTCCAAAATGTAGTTTAGTATGTAGAAGAATGGGCAAGAAACTCCACCGTTACTCTTTTAAAATGTTTTAAATACAATATTTAACATACATTCATTATATAACTATGTGCGAAAACGATGCACCCGGAATAAAATTACCATACCAAAATAGTTTAATTAATTTTAAACAAATTAATTTTAAATACATTGATATCCTTTCTGCAGGTGTTATCAGCAGTACTGCAGCGGTTGACAGAAGAGCCAGAGATCCCCGTGCTGATGATGCGAACAGTGCTGCAAGCGTTGACGTTGTACCCGAACTTGGGGCCCCTTGTACTCAATATATTGCAGCTGCTCATAGAAAAGGAGGTGAGATAAGTTTGGTTAAAAAAGTAAAATGTTTAAATTCCGCAAAACGTACAATAGGTTGCGTCATAATAAACCCATCCTCTTACATAAATATGCAGGTTGCAGGGCAGTGCTGCATTCGGAATCCATGCCTGGATCTAGTTCATTTTATTATATTAGGCTGTAAGGGGAACGCTTCCGAAGCCAGAACGTAGGTTATATAACAACCTAAATGCAAACGAATACCAATAACTTTTCGCCTTAAATTGGTTATTTTCAAGACTTCATATTTCATTAACACGCAATGGAAACCTTACAAAATGTGAGGTCACTGACACGCAAGGCGCGACATCGCGCGTCGCGGGTGCCGCACGCTCCGTACGGCCGAGTCCCGGGATTTATACGGAATTTACAAACGCCACTTTTTAAATGCCTACCTTTGGCGAATCACATTTAAAATACGCTCCTCTGTCTGAACATTCACTTGTTGGCCACCACCTGCCACCGCCATCGGAGCAATCGGCCAATTTTCTAAAACTCGCTGAAAAGCTGCCGTTATCAAGCAAGAATCACACGGATGCCGGAAGTTCGGAAATCTGTCTCTGTAAATCCTTAACGCAAGAGAAGCATTGCCACGGGCTTTTCATAAACACACGCACACACACATGTTGTAGTATTTACGAGCACTGTACACGTATGCGTTAGGCATTGTTTATCACAACAAATAAACAATAAAACTGCACTAAAAACGTAAAAATAATAACTAAACACAAATTAAAAAACTAGCAAAACACTAAATACGGTTCAATAGCTATCGATCGATTGGACGTAACGCACGCGCACGTTCGCTCACGAACGGAGTCGGAAAGTTTATATATTAATGACCTTGCTTACATGACAGGAAGCCATCTTGTTATTTCGTTAAGTGTGCCATTATGTTCAGTAATCAGACTATGCGTATCACCAGGTATGGCTAAACAAGGTAGCTTGGGAAGGCTGGGTGAAATGCTGCGAGCGCCTCGTGCCACAGTCCACCATCCTGCTGGCCGGGCTGTCCCCGCGCGCGCTGCAGGCCGTGGGCGCGTCGCCGCGCCTGCAGCGCGCGCTACAGGCGCACGTGGCCCAAGTGCCGCCCCACCAGAGGGCTAACTTGCCACATCATATTATTGCTTTCTGTCAGGTTGGTACCTATTTCTACTTCATTGCTATAGAGAGAAAGAAAAACAAAGGAAGAAAATTTGTTTATTCTGCACAAATAAAAACGTACAGTTAACATTACCTATTAGTTTTAAAGAGGAAACGGAAAGAAAGGCTGTCCTAAGGATTTCTATAATAAGTTTACTATGCCTTATTAAGCTAATTTACTATCTCATTCCCTCTTATTAATTATTTACTTTAGTGGAATGCATTCTAAGTCGATTTTTTAAGTGACTTTTGTAAACGGTCCAAAAACTGTTGGTTGCAAGTTGCAATGGAATATAAACTTAGTACATGACTGACATTGAGTTTGTTGTTCCTATACTTGATAAGCTCTCAGATTCTAAATTCAAATATAGCGTGTGCTACTACTTCTGTTTGAGCAGGATAATCTAATATCGTAATTTTTCTTCCTAACAGCAGGAGATTCCACCACCATTCGTGCCTCCCATGCCAGTGGGAGTGCCCATGCAAGTAGGATTGCCCATGCCCGTAGGGTTGCCCATGCCCGTGGGGATGCCCATGCCCGTTGGAGTGCCGGCGCCAGTCCCTCCACCCAACCTCGTGGAACCATTGCCGCCCGGCATGGAATGAAGCAACATACAAGACAACTGCTATCGAAAACATGAACTTTACCCTAACGAGACCCGCGGGTGTTAGGTGTACAATATAAGGAATAGTAATGATTTAGTATAAAGCTGTATTATAATATTTTTTAAACTGCGTGTGCTATATTAAATTTGGTTTTGTACAAATGGTAAAGGAATTACTAAGATACTCAACAAATAAAATGTATATAATTGTATCTCAGACAATTTAGGAGTGAAAGCATTTAAGCACACCCGTTTTTTTTTTAATATTTGTAATAATGTTCTGTATATCAATTCTTCAATATGAATAATGACTTGTTAAATGAATGTTATACAGTTTAAAATGGAATGTTTCCAGAGAAAGACTGCTCAAAAGGCTGCGAAAGATGTCAGAATAAATTGCGGAATACGCTGTAAACGTTGTTTTATTTCATAGTTCAGTGCACGAACGCGCGACATAAAAAAATCGTAAATTCCAATAAATGTTGTATCAAATATACATCTATTCCATACCTACAGAGCTTTTCAGAACCTATCGATACGCTTATATAACGAATCGAACATCAAGCTATAAACGCTGTCCATCAGAAAATGTTGTCAGTTTACAATTAAACGACCGCTATTCTTCCGATGGGTGTTTACCGTAGTCGGCGCAAGGCAAATCAGAGGGGTGATTTTGTAAGACACTAACGTAGGAACGGTTTTTTTTTGACAGTTCAACAACATTATTTTACACTAGCTTTTGCCCGCGACTTCATACGCGTGGACTTTAGAATCAAGTAGATAATCATTTTTTTTGATAATATATAGCCTATTTTTTAAGTTAGACCTCTCGGAATACATCATTGAAAACTGCATTCAATTCCATGCAGTGGTTTTTGCGTGATGCGGTAACAAACATACAGACAGACAAAAATTCTAAAAACCGTTGTTTTGGCTTCTGTTGCTCTAATAAAGACCCCCCATACTATTTTTTCTTCAATATCTTTAATGTACAGGCATCGGCCTGTTACAATTTTATTATATGTATAGATTGTCAAGGAGACAAATTTTTCGAATATATGAAGCAATGGTTTATATAATATTTCACCATAGAATTGTAAATACCGTTAGATTATAATCTATCTCGCGAGATTATAAACTATCGATAAATTGTGAACTGCACCATACTGCTTACCGACCGAATAGGTTTTTTTTTGAGTGGGAAATCATCAAATAGCCCCCCCTTATACCAGGAGGCTTTTATTTTGGTATTATGCTTTATTTACATTTTTTGAATTTTTATTCTTTGTGCTCGAGTTAAGTTTTCATTTTATTTGTTGGTATATTAACATGGCTGGCTGACATATTATGTACCTATGATTAATTATTTAATTAATGTTCTGTGTCTCGTAATGTTTATTACTTTGCCTATGTATGTATAGAATCAAGTCCATCCGACTGAACAGACAGCTGTGCTGCTGGGATGTTTGTTGCGCCACTTCTTCTTCCCAGCAAAAGCACTAGGAAGTGGTGAAGGGTGGGCGTTTTTAGGGGACTGTCTTGTGTATTTTGACGTTCGAAAAGTGGTGATTCTCAGCCTAATTTTAATAAATGACGTTTGATTTGATTTGATTTATTTTTTATTTTATTTTAAAAAAGGCTTACAGACTAACAAATCAATGATACAAATAAAGTAATATAAAAAAATTGCTAATAACAAGCCTCCACATATAGTTTTTAAAACATGGATTATGTGTCAAATAAAACTAGATAAAGTAATATGTAGTCATCATTTATTGAATAATGCAGATACCTAGAATACTGTACCTACTACAAACCTACTATTAATATAGGTACGGCAACTGGCATCTTTACCTTTACATAGCAACTTTACCCATGAGTACTGTACGTAAGTTTCTCTCGATTACTAAAAATCTGTTGCCGCCATTTAATATCGAAGCGATACAGAAGTAGAATAATATACTATTTGTAACAAATTTTTAGTTATCGCGAGATATTTAAATACAGTTCTCATTGGTAAAGTTGCTCATGGAAAGTAAAGATGCCACAGTTGACGGTATTTCTAACATGGTCCGTTATATGATGTTATATAGTTATTGATGGATGATAGATAAAAAATGGATTAGGTATGTGTCAAATAAAACTATATAAAATAATATGTAGACATAATTTATTAAATAATGTAGGTAAGACCTAGGACCATCGACGTAAAATAAATAAACAGGTAGGTAGGTAGGTATTATTAGTAACAATAATAAAATCATGGGTCAGCAAGACGACCGGTCACCACACGGAGCACCCGTTTACGAGCATAACCCAAAGATCAGCCATTACCCCCTCGCCATATTTTAAGGAAGGACGTAACCCGACCCCCGACGCTACCGCAAGCAGTGACATATTATACGGGAGCATGACGAACTTGCTGCCAGTTGCTCAGGCCCGCTTTGACCGCGTTGGTATTGCACTTTTCTATGAAATAGCTGATTTTTTTTGTATACCGACGAAATATTTCTGCGCTGGGGGTCTAGTATTATATGCTGAATTCATGGTTAAAATTTGCGCACCGATTAAAAACTTTTCCTGTGTATAGTTTGATATGTCGTCGTATAATAATATAATGTTATTATGTATTTATTTGACATAAAGTACACAGATACAGGTGACACGGCAATTAGCCTGGTAAAAAATAAATGATCAATTACCCCTATGCTAGGAAAACCTGTGTTACAGGGGTCATCCATCCGTCCATTATGGATGTTATAATCGTTACATTCAAATTAGTAAAGTGCACTTTACAAAATAATAAAACAAGAATAAAAACTATACTAATACAATTTTGAGGATAAAAAACGAGGAAAAGGTAAAGGAGTTTAGATTAATAACAATGAAAAGGGAGTGTCTATTTGAGTGCCGGGTGTGAGTTAGTCTGAGTGTAGTTGTGTATGTGCGAGTGGCTGCCTGATTTGTTTTGTTTAATTAATGGTTTGAGTAATTCTTCTGTGTCGTCATAAAATAGGGTGAGCAGATATTCCTTTATTTTTTGTTTGCATTAGAATTTGTTGTATCAGATATGAATCGAAATTAACTTTGGTTGGACGAGCAGGGCCCAGAGGCGTCAGTTTCACCTAACATTTCACATATTTTGGGTCTAACAACAGTACTCGCTACACTATTATAAAACCACATTTGCCCACGGCTCCGCCTGCGTGGATGTCTGAAAACGCGTAAAAAAGTAGCCTATGTCCTTCTCCAAAACCTAATAATAGTTACATACTTAGGTATATCCTTGCAATTTATCGGAATCTAGGAAGATTACCGATTCCGTTACTCCACTGGTCTTCACTTTGCTAGGTAGAGCCCACGATGGGACCCTATGTTACGTGAGTTTGAAGCCTTCTATTTTGGGCGATATCGCTTTGAGCATATTTTCTATGTTGTAAGGAGATTCTGAAAACATACAAAAGAATATAAACAATATATACTGTCTTCCTACTTACTCAATAATAAAATAGAAAAATTCCTTTTTAGAAGTCTGTTAAAAAAAATCTCGCTGGTCCATTGTTTGGAAAAATTACACTAAATTAAATAGGATCCCTTTCCTACTATAGATATGAGGTAGGTACTGCAGTGTTAGTTGTTGTTACTTACCAACAGTCACCCATTCCTTGTCGGTGTATCCGAACTCAGTGCGAGCGTCTAAGATGGCGTCGTGTAACACATGCGTCACTACCACAGCGAGGACTAGGGCTGGCTCGCCAGTCGCTGGAATAATATAATAATCTCCTTCAATCTGTATGTATGTACAGAGGCCAGCACATCAAGCTACCCCAATCTGTCAAATTTCTTTGATAGATTTTCAACTTTATTCCATAAGCATAAGGTTCATGTTCAATTAGGAAAATGTGACAGTTTGGGGTAGCTTGATGTGCTGGCGTCTGTACCAGGAAAATGTTATTCTACGACAAGGAAAATGGGCTCCCCATGTACCATAGCACAGGTACGACCATTGATCACTTTCTTAGCTTATTTATGGCCGATTCCTATAATTTATGGACCGTTATTGGTTAAAATTAAGAAGCCTCTTGTGTCTTTATCAATAATGAAGCAAGGACATCATAGCTTTGCATAGTAGACCCTCTCATATGGAAGTAGCTATCACAGGTAGCTAAAATTACCTTACAAATCTATTTAAATTCCCAATTTGGCAATAAAAAGGCTACCACTGGTAAGCAAAACGAACGATCCGTTTTTGTTTATTGGAACCGGGCATTAGTGATGACGATTTCAGAGACTATAGTTGGCATCGGACTTCTTTTTTTTTTGGGTTTTGGCTTCACACGTATTGTGCATTTAGCCAGTGTCAAGTAAATTTTCTTTTCGATCAAGTAAATGGCCCGATATCGGGCACGAAGTTACGAAACAGTCATAGTCGACTTTAGTTAGTCAAATCAAAGTTATTGTAAAGCGGTAGTAACTTTACAACAACCTAATAGGAATTTTTGGGGAACACGAAAAGTCCACGTTAGTCACTTATTTTCACCTTCACTACACTTGTGCACTCACACGTATCTAAATTGCCAAAATTATACAATTTAATTCGCTATTTCACTAAATTTGATCGACATGTTCTAACGCGATTCCGCCAAAAACTCCGGCATCAGACTTAATAATCCCAAGTTCCCGAAACAATATGGTGGCACATATTTTCCTTACCTTTAGACCGGAGCACTCCAGCAGGATTGCTAGAATTTCTTTTGAACATGACCCTGAAGTCGACAGGTATGTCCTTTGCACCTGGCGGCTTGTAGGTCCAGGTTCGGTCTGTTAGCAGGCGCCCGGTGGACTCTTCGTAGACGATCCTCTCAGAAGTCCAGAGGCCCAAGCCCATGACGAAGGCGCCTTCGATCTGTGGGTGTTAGTTACGAAATATGGTGAATGAAATTACCTACGCTGTAAAATAAGTTATTTTAGTAATAAAATACAGTAAATTGTACCTACTTATGAGACTATTTTGCATCAAAACTCACTAAACACGCATTTTTTCGATACTATACAAACGAAGCTAACCTGCAGAAACCTCACAGATCCGGCTGGCGGGCAATTGCGTTACACACTATCAGTAGGAATGGCTTACATTTAGACAGTTCAATTCATTGTGTTATTTACGTTGTTGCACAGACAAATTTTTCGGACATATGTAGCAACGGATTAGCAATAACTTTCAAAATGATTAATAATGTATAACACAATTTGGGTGCAGGGGGCCGATTCTACTAACAAATTTGTTAAAAAAACGCAATAGAACCGCAACCGAATCACCACTTTTAAGCGTTTTCGCATTCTACTAAAATGAACAACGGTCCAGCTGCGACACAGCTGCGGTTACGTTTTAGTTACGCCAACGATCGATTGAAACAATGTCAAAACCTATTCTACTAACAAAATCGAACATGAGCGTGACGTTTACTATAGGACAAAGTTAATGATAAAATTATGATCATTATGTCTTTTAATTATAGAAAATACTTTTAGTGCCACATATTCGTGTTTAGTAACATTTTTAGATTCAACTTGTTTCTTTGTGGTATTAATAAAACATATTATTTTGGCATGTTGGTAACGCGAGTAATCCGCTGTGTTCCCGCTACAGTTCAGTTGCAATTCGTTTTAAGTTTAGTTTCCATTTTGCTTATAAAATAGTAGAATGACTTTTTATGTAACAATCGAACGGCGATCGAAATCGAACTGTTGTGGAAACACAATTTAACGTGTAACGTTGCAAATTAGTAGAATCGGCCCCCTGGAAAGATTGCGTTAACGCACCCATGCGAGAACAAAATCTACAAAAATAGTCGTAAGTTTATAGAACTTTCGACTTTCTCTAACACAGAATAGCTACAATATGTCTACCCACCTGTCCCACATCGATCTCAGGGCTCATGCTCACTCCAGTATCCTCCAACAAGTCTAGCCTCCTCACTATGTGGTTGCCAGTCAACACGTCTAGCTCCACTTCAGCTGCGCACACGCCGTATACATTGTAGCCGACAAGACCGTCGTTTGGTGAAGTCATGTAGGTTGCCTGGAGGTTTATACCTGTTAAAACAAATAAAGGAGTATGTTGCTTCATGTAGCATCACATTGGTAGACATCTGGTGGTCGAAAACCATTCACAATGTGTTTTCATGTTTGCGTAGTTATGGCAAACTACAGATCATAAAAGGGATACACTAGGTACCTATACCTAATAGATACCTAGTGTATCCCTTTAATGGTCAGTTTTAAGTTAAAATCTGACAAGAATTCAGGGAGAGCCATACTTAATTGAACATTCTGTTTCACGTGAATCACGGAAAGAGGAGAATCCATTACGAGAAGGCCCTCCATCTTCCGTAGCTGTTGGCTTTCATAAAATGACTACCTTTAAGTAGGAGAAAAACACCCAACTATAAAATATGCAGCATACCTTTGTCGTAAGCCTTTTTCACGACCTCCTCCCACGTAGGTTCAACGAGATCCTTCTTCGCTACGTCCAATCTCTTCATAAGATCCTCGCAGGCTTTCACAGTGGCGTACGCAACCGAATCACTGGTTATGCTACCATTGGAAGCCATAGAATTCGGAGAAACAAAACTATCACTTCCTCGAACTGTGACTTTCTCCAGCGGCACTTTCAAAGCATAAGCACAAACTTGGGCAATTTTGGTGTTGATACCCTGTCCCATTTCGATCCCTCCATGGGATATAGCAATGGTGCCATCAGCATGGTATACGGAAATGGTAACAGGAAAGTTCCCTGAGTATCCAATAGGGTAGGACATGATAGAGATCCTTAACCCACGTTTTCTCCACGCATTTTCTTGGTTAAATTTGGCGATGTCGGCTTTTCTGTCATCAAAAGTGGTGTCCATTTTGAATGACGAGATCATTTCTCTGAGGGCGTCGTGTTTTGGCGATAGGTTTGTGAGTCTGACCTCGACGTGGTCTTTGTTTGTGGCGTGGGAGATGCGCTCCATTATGTGCTCGGAGAATGCTATGCCTTCTGTTGTTCCTGGAAATTGATGAACGGTTGTCACCACAGATTCGAGCTTGGCTTCGTTAAAGAAGCTTGGTCGATATACCAAATGTATGTATGCATAAAACCATAGTATAAGCATAATCAGCTGATAAATTTGCTACTGCTGGGACATAGACCTCCTCTCTGAGAGAGGGAATGGATTATAATCCACCACGCGGGCCCAGTGCGGGTAGGACAATGTATATATATAATATCTTCGAATTTTTGGTTTTACTTAAATTTTTTCCTTCACCATTTTGAAAGCAGTTAATGAAATAACTTACACAAAATTATGTAAGTGCTTGCCTGGCTATATTCGAACACACGACCTAACACACGTAAGTCGGGGCCCTTACCACTGGTCTTCTACTGATCAGAAGTAATAAAAAATCACAAAATGTGGACTATATGTTAGGGACTTTGGTGATATTGGCAACTCAATTAATGGTCGATATTGGTAGGTAATAGTCAATTAGTCCAAATAATATAGAACAACCTACCAGGCGCTCTACACCATGTCTCGCTCGGCTTATCAGTAAGCACGCTGTACCCGGTGATCTTCCACGTCTCGCTTGAGTACAGGTTGGTGATAGACCCTGCTATGTCACCGGACGGAGTGTCGTTGAACGAACAGCCACAATCAGTAAAGAAGGTTACGTTGAGGTATTGGATTAAACCGTCATCGTTCACGCCAACCTGGAAATAATGATAACGATAGTAGATAATAGAGCTTCCTTGTATATGGACCCAACCGTAGATGAGCCGCGAGCATGAGTTTCGGTATAGGAGGTCCTATTACATTATGAGTTTTCTCTAAAGTTGACAACACTTCACCAAATCGAGTGGCTTTCAGGTGCAATATAACTGTAGATACCTACTGTAAAGGTTGCCTGCAATAGACGACCTTATGTTGTACAGGCTAGCGATAAAATAACTCTATAGTTACATTCGAGCGTTTTTAGAATAAGCTTTCAAATTAAATAGAATAGGTTTTTTGTTTCGCAAAGACACGAGTATTATCACATGAGTAACTAAACGGATTATGGTAGGCGCGTGGCTGTACCTAAACCCGAAAACCAGATCACATAAAATTTATTCTACATAAACGTAATAACTTGAATGTCATCAGTGTATTAATAAATTCCGCTACGTCCTACATACACATCACCCATGAACTAATACGTCGTAATACCTACTTACTTATACCTACTGCCTTGGGCATCAAATCAGCGTGTATTTTCTAGTGTAAAAAAGAGATGTTTATACCGTAGGAGTTTACCTCATATTGAAACTCGCAAGCATGTCGCTTGCCTATAGCGTGCATGTTGTGTGTGATAGGCATCACGAGCGTCGCGCTTCTGTTGAGCTTGTGGGCGACTAAGGCGCTTGCGCACGCTATGAGCGACGAGCGGGACGCCTTGCCGCCGTACGCGCCGCCTACTCGCGGGACCTCGACAAGAACCCTGAAATCAGGAAATGCCATATACGAAAAATTATTGATTTTAGTCAGCATTTGTAATCTAAAAACTCTACATTCAAAAATTTCTCCACACCAGCTTGCGTTTGGGGAAAACTTGTAGAAATCGTCTCATGACGAATATTGTAGAAATAGTTACGGAACGAAAAAGCGTTTTGCCCACTGATTATAGAAAGAGACTTACAGAGAGAAAGAGAGTATTTTCATGGTTTTCAAAGGTGTTAAAACGAATAGTTAGGTCAAAATTAAAATCCAAGATGAAGCGAAAATTTTAAAGTTTTTCATCATGGGTGTAATTTTTATGGTTTTCGAGGGTGCTTTAACCGACAGTGAAGTATAAGTAAAGTTTATGTATTAAAGATAGTAGAAAAACCTCTGAGGAGGTTGGTTTAGATACAATTGAATGAATAATCTAAAATGAATCTCGTGGTCTGTGTTCGAGTGCAATGGTTGTGTAGAGAGTTAACAACGTTACATTCGAGGTTGAATAAAAAGCTTCCTGACGGGCGTCCCTCAACCCCACATGAAGATATCTGTGCATGACATGTCAAAGTAGTTCCCATAAAAATCTAAATATACATAGCGTGCCAAAAATCATCCAATAAAATCTTTCTTATTTACCGATTTTCATCAATATTCAACGCCTTGGCCACCGCCACATGAACCAAGTCCATCCACTGTGTAGAGGACCGCACTACCAGTCCGTTTTCCGTGACATGCGTGGAACAGCTCTGGGTCTCCATCGTGTAGTGGTACTGGGAAGGTACTGTGAAGGTGCCGGTGATGGTGTGCTGGATGTCTGCGCCTTTGGTGGTTGGTTCCACTGTTACGTCCTTGCGGATCTGTGGTAGTAAGTTGGTCGAGTTATAGAAATACGCATCATGGTATATACAATGAACTTGATGCTTTTTTTTATCGAGACTGCGAGTAGTCTTAAGCAAAATAACATCAGTCAGATGGACCGAAAACCTGAAGAATCTTTCGTATTCCTCCTTTCAGTCCCTCTTGAAAAAGGGAGCGGGGAGGGATCGGATGCAGAAGAAGAGGAGTTGATTTTGGTCTAGGTTCAACAAATGAAACACCAAAATTTCAAACCATTCTGTTTCTGCCGTTCCTCAAGTTACGACTCTAATTTTTTGGACCAAGATAGACAATTTAAATAGTAATCGCATCGTGTATAAAAAATACTTTAAATAAGTATATTATAAAAAAGGTTTTTTTTCAATAACTTTGTTTCATTGTGTCCATGTACCTATGTGTATTCAGTGAAACACCTAATTTTTTTAAATGAAACAGGGCTAATCAACAATTAAATAGGTAATACTTTATTTGCTTCCCCCCCAGTGGGTTCCCGCATTGTCGTTGCGGGGGGGCTCAGTAGCCGTGGTCCGCTCCCACGGTGAAGCGAAGAGGAACCCAAAGGTGGGGCCGCTCGTCAGGGCTTTGGTCTCCAAGCCGACGACGTAGCGGCCAAAAAGTAGGTTGCGGTGAGGTGCACCGCAACTGAGGCGGGCCGCGATGTCGAATGGGAGGCATCGCGGCTGAGGGTTACAGGCTGCGGTGGAGGAGGAGTGCCGGTACTTTTGAGTAGCGCTCTTCCCTTCCGTGGCCTGGACGGGGCCGCCACCGTTTGATGGCGGACGCGGTGGGGCCGCAGGGGAAGAGGAGTGTCGGTATAGCGTTGGCCGCTCTCCCTATCCCCTGCGGCCGAGAAGTGGTAGGCGGTGGGGCCACTGCGCTGACCCGTCGCAGGGGGCCAAGGGAGCCAAGGGTGCCAGGGTAGTCTGGGGCCCTTGTGCTACTTGGTTCCTGGGGTGGTCACGGCGTGCCATGTGTCCTGGTGCGCCGGACTGGTGGGGTCCGCAAGGGCCGATGCCTGCCAGGGGTGCGGGTTGTTCGAAAGAGATACCGTCGCCCCTGGCACACAGGCAACTGAGGGATCACGGGTGGGTTTTAGTCAGTAAAAGTCTGACACGCCCTCCTGCTCCACCCAGAGCGGGAGAAGTCATTGGATGATTTCCCACCCTGAAAAAAAAAAAAAAATACTTTATTTGCTTTTAATCAACTAGGTAAGTATACGGGCTGTATTTTTAGTCACCTTCCAAATTTTTCAGGGTGATAGTACCCGTTAAATTGAACAACTTTCTCCAAGGAACATGGGTCGAAATATGAAAAAATAAAATCGACCTCCCATGCAAAATCAATAGTTAGCTGGTCGATTTTGTATGGGAGGTCCGATTTTTTTATTCATATTTCGACCCATGTTCCTTGGAGAAAGTTGTTCAATTTAACGGGTACTATCACCCTGAAAAATTTGGAAGGTGACTAAAAATACAGCCCGTATGTAAGCAATAAATTACAAAAATTTAAATTTAAATAATATGTTTTATTCATAGTCATTATTAGGTACCTACGATAATAATCAGACTTATTTAATCAGTCTTAAACATTCACAATCACAGAGGTAATACCTACTTGTTCAGGAATCAGGATTATAAAAAAAAATCGCCTTGTCGCTGTCTTACGGTCTTAAAAATAATAAAAAAAATACCTAAGTATTTTTTTCGCTTAAAACATTTACAATGTTGTACGAGTTGCAGTCTCATTATTAAAATATCACAATCATTGTCGTAATAATTAGGTATAACTTCTTATTATTACCTATATTAATAAACAGACAAAAATATCACATGATTGAAACGGAACAAAAATATCACATGATTGAAAAAACACGCTTTAAAAAACAAAACTAAAAAAGGAGAAAATAATTTAATTCAATTAAAAAGCGTGGGGTGCTTGACATTAATTGATTATAAAAATACCTCAAAAAGCACCCCACGCTTTTTAATTGAATTAAATTATTTTCTCCTTTTTTAGTTTGGTTTTTAAGCGTGTTTTTTAGTTTTTTAAACTATTATTTATTTTCTATTTTTTAGTTCTGCTAACTACAAAAACGTGTTTTTTTTTCTCAATTTTTTTTATTATTGAATTGTCATCGGTCCTCGACAAGTTTACAAAGTTTCAATGAAATCTGACCGTTTAAAGTGGGTCAAAATCGCGCTCAAAGGTAACCGACTGGTTACATACAAAAATACAAACAAACATACAAGTAAAGTTAATGTAAAGCGTGTAAAAATGCAACAAAAAGTGAACTATTGTCATACGGATTAAAGTCAAAGACACTTCGAAATGTACAGAATGCAACTCAATAATGTTATGTGAACTTATGTGTCACTGAAGACGTCCTCTCACAAGCGGCGCGTCCGCAAATGGGCGTGTGCGAGGGGGCGGGGATGGCTGAGCATGTCCTTTCTTGCTATACTGCACTATCTGGCAACGTCGTCTTTAGAAATACCGCAAAGTTTCACTGTGTACGATTGTTTCAATGCGGGACAGGTGACCCAACTCTATCTTATCACAAACTAGATTTGTTATATATTTGATTAGTCACAAAGAACACTGAATGAAGAAACATTACCGCAGTTCAAAAAGTAACTTACTCGTCTATCCTTATCAGGGGCCAACAACGCATCTTTGACGCTTAACACAGGTTTGCCATCCAAGTTCTTGTACTTCACTTTGACCAATTCCGCAGCTGCCTCAGCAGCTCTTCTGGTGATCGCTGCCACCACACCCACTGGCTGACCGTAGTAGGAGATATTCTTTGACGCGAAGATCTCTTCGTTGGTTCCCATCCAAGGCACCTCTGAGGGTGTGAAGGAGTTCCTCCCTGGAATATCTTTAGAGGAGAAGAAGGCGAAGACTCCTGGAATTTTCTGGAAAACCCAAGATGAAATAACATTTGAATAAGAACTGGTAGGTACACCAGAGTTTACGAATGAGATTCCACTTTAAAAGGCCATTGTGCCATTGTTGCGTATTAACCACATTTATTCGTGTCATCATACAAACATGACACACTAATATATAAGCGATGGCGCTACCTTATATTTATGTAGGTAAGTAACTATTTAACAACTTTTGGTTTAAATATACTGAATAACAGTCAACCAAATCTAGATACTGTAATAGTCTTTCAAATACGTACCAGAGCTTCAGTAGCATCAAACTCCTGTATTTCAGCTCGACAGACATCAGAAAGCACGAACGCGACGTGCACTGCACGTGGACCGTTGAACACATCACAAGAGTATTTTGCTTCACCTGAACACTGGGGCAAATAATTATGGTTTTTATCGTCGGAACCTTATGATGTCTTATAGCATAAGGTAAGTAGGTGTGCGATACTTCACGATGATCATTATTCTATTACATCGATGGAAAACGAATTGAACCGTCATCGGATCAGATTTACTAAGAGATAAAGTAGCCTTTTAATAAAGGCTCTTAGAATCAGGCATTTTTTAACCTCAACTGTTGCAAAAGAATAGCCCTCAAAAGCCCATTCTTCATCACTTAGTTCTTGCTTGAAACCTTGAACAGCTACCTAATTAATTAACAAATTATTGGCAAACGCTTCAGTCTAATTTGCTTTGTTTCTATCGCAGTTTGCTTACTTATACGAAATTCGTATTGCGTAACTCCAATAACGTGCGATGAAAAAAGGAAAGGAAAGAAGTGGAGCAACAAATAAAAATGTTTGCCTTACTTGGGATCAGACTGGACCCCACGACACGGGCAATCCTAGTATGGGGTCCAGGGTGTTTGTAAAAATCTAGCTCCTATGTAATTTGGTACTAGCTTTTAAAGTGAAAACTTCTTTAGGCGCATTGAGCACTTTTTGGGTGAACAAAAATCATGGATCTCGCGTCATCGTCACCGAACGCTTTCCATGAGCTATATGTATACTGTGTATATAGGTATGTGTATTTTTTGAAACTCGCGTCATCTTCACCGCACGCTTCCCATGAGCTATATTTTATACTGTGTATAATGTACTTATATAGGAGTTTCAAAGCGTCAAAAATATTAATCTAACAGCTCGACGATACAATTCACAAGTTACTTAGTATTTTTTTGATTTAATTAGATTATGAGCCACGGCTGGGGTCTATTTAAAATGGTGGTTGGGTGAACGAGCACACGGATGAGTCGCGCGTTGACTTTTTTTGGAAAAGTCCCTTTCTTTCATCAGGAAATTCTAATTCTTTTATCCCTTTCTTGCCCTTTGTATTTTTATCGTAAAAATCTGTACTGTTACCTTTAATGGCTGAAGTCGATCGCTCGTTTATCATTTTTACCGAGAGTAATCAGGATCCAAGGACCCAATGTGAAATCCTGTGTAAAAAATACACACGTAATTTTTTATACTACGTCGATTTTTTTTTAACTGAATAAAGTTTTTATTATTACCTATTTAGGCTATAAAATTTTATTTTTATTTTATGTTGGATTCCGAAAAATGCCTTAGGAAGGAGAGTCATGTTTAGCTGTACCTACTTACAAAACTACAAATATCGACTGCCTCAAAAATTCTGAAGTAAATATTTCTAAAACTGGAAAGTTAGGTATATGATAACTTATTTTAAATTGCTGATATTTACCTGTGAGAGTGCCTCAAGCTTGGGCACCGGTTTGTTCAGAGGCCATAGAGTTTTATCTGTCTCATAAGCCTGTGTCCCTCGGGAGACAGGTCGCTCGAGTATACTACCGCCAGATTTATACCGTGGATTTGCGTCCTGGTAGAGTGATAGTACTGCCTGAAAATATGAAATGGCGGTTACTTGTAAATAGTGAATATGAATACGGATAAGATGCTGTTGCCAAAATATTTCATCACGTGAGCGTTTAGGGCTATTCCAAATACGCATCACAAAACAGATCAACCACGGTGCTAGCAAGCCAGGCTGGTGTTAACAGGAATTCCAACTACCTATCTATTAGTTCTTCAGAACGAATTTCGGGTATGGCAGCCAATCTCAGCGGAGACAAAAGTTTAGTGCACTCACTCTTCCCTCACTCTCACAGTTCAATAGGACGGCAATCCGACACGACCAGAAAGAGATCAGCCGCAGGACCAATGGCGACACGTGCGCACCGACATGGGGGTATCGCAGCGCCAGGTTCTAAACTCCGGAAACGGAGAAATTCCTTATGGTAAATCCCAATAACACTTTGTCCGACCTAGGAATTGAACTCAGGATCCCACGCTCAGCAGTTGCGCTTGTGACCACGAGACCAACGGAGCAGGACCACCTATATCTACGATCTTCTACTCCCATTATCCAACTGTATTACTTCTTACTACAACTACTACATTTTATGACTGTCATACATCGCTTAGTAACAAATTCACGCCAGAATGGGATCGGAAAGTGCAGCACAGAGATATGTAGCAGGTAAACGGTGAAGGAAAACATCGTGAGGAAACCAGCATGTTCTAGAACCAACAATTCCTAGACATGTGACATCTACCAACCCGCACTGGGTACGAGTGGTGGATTATGGCCCACTCCTTCTTACAGAGAGGAGGCCTGTGTCCCAGCAGTGGGTGAAGGCCAATTATTATGGTACATATAGTATGTATGCGAGTATTTAACTTACTTTATAGAACAGCCCCAACGCCAAAGTCTTCCTACAGCTTGCAGACGGTTCCGGCAGGACTTCTACCGGAACTAACTCCTCTTCCAGCTTCTTCAGAGCTTTCAACAAAACCTCATTGCTGAACAGATTCTGTCCAACGAGCAAAGCCTCTGTTTGTCCCGCTCTTGTGAATGTAGGACTAATGTTGCCATAGACTATGTTGGCAGATTTTATCGTCTTTGCCGTGTCTAGTTTAAAACGAAAACCGGCGTTGACTACGGCGTGTGCGTTCTGCGCGCGAGGCATGATCTGGGAAATGAATGATGTCTTTATTGTACTAAACTTGTTTTTTTTTTAACGGCTTATCCTGGCTATAATTCCACCCATCGTTACTGCAGTATAAGGGACACTAGCCAGGGTAAGCCGTTAAAAAATAAAAAAAAAGTTTAGTACAAGTAAACAAGTAGTTTCTTCAGAAGATAATGCCTCAGATACTGATACTGAGTTGGAATCAGAGAATGTATGTACTCATATACTGCCATGTGGATAACCGAACATTAGGGTATAAAGTCATAACACTTTGATTTCCCGGGAGTGTGTATTAAACCAACGTTGCGTGAATTAAATCACGTTTGCACTGACGTTAAAATATCGCGGCAGGGTTTTATCGTGCAGTGGATTTACAAGTCTCGGTGCTGAACCGAGCATTGAGAAAGCAACAGATTGCATCTTAGCGCGTCGAAAAAACACAGACACATTTACTTTCGCATTTTTACTATAAGTTAGGATAGTATGTGCTAGTGGCTAAGTAGTAACGGTCACCGCGGTTGGTCCGTGGATGGGTGACTATCTTTACATACCAAAATATCTTTATATGCCCGAAAGTCTGGGGCGTATCGCGGGATTTTGGACTCTCAGTATTGAGAAACCGACGGACTGCATCTCAGCGCGTTGAAAAAAAAACACACTGTTCGATTGATTGATTCAACTCTCGGCCTAAGCAGTGCACTTTACGATATATTTTTTCTAATACTTAGGCATGTTTTGTAAGTTACTACTAAGTGGGGCCTTCGTAAAGGAAAACCTAAAAAATAACAATCTTTCTTTGACGTCATGGCCGCAATCAGCAAAGAGGATAATAATTAATTTTATTACAGTTACCAATATAAATGCGACAGTTGTTTGACCAATTTTGGATAATTTGTGAATGAATAAATCACAGCAAAATAAACTATAAGCACATTTGTTATTATTTATTTAGGCTGCTGTGGGCAGACCATAACCTAAGGGCCAGTAAGACAGAATGCAAAAATGCCTAAGCAATTCACTGGCTCCATGGAAAATAGGACCGTATTACCATAGCCTAAAGTAGAAATAAGAGCAACCGAGTCGCGACTTCGCGAGCAAGCGGGATCCGACTGTGTTTCATACAAATTTCTACTTTAGGCTCCATAGCCTGAAGAATTTACTGATTCCATTGAAAATAGGACCGTAAACACCATTGTTTACGGTCCTATTTTCAATGGAATCAGTAAATTGTTCGGGCAATTCTCCGTTCTGTCAGAACTGACCCTAGGGTGCTTGCATTAAGACGTGAGTCTTCCCGGTACAGACACATCATCGATCAACTGAGCAAGACCCCGATTGGTGCGGGTAAATTGGCTCTGTTTTAACTTTTGCTCATAAGCATGAAGAATTTGTTGAAACTTTGTATAGACCGCGGCTCATAAGTTGAATCAACATCAGAACAAACAACCGATGGTGCACTCGTTCGAAAAATAATGAGGTCAACTGCTAGTTTAGTCATTGATGTAACGTGTACTGAAGTTTGGAATTAATAACAAATCGCGGCGCGTAAGTTGAAACAAAATCCGCCAGTTTGGTTCAATGAATTAAACCAAAATGGCGGATTGAATTGTACAGAATTCTCTGTCTACGAATTGTATCCTGTTTTTATAAATAGCAAAACTCCTGTTTAGAGCAAATAAAACTGTTATGACTCTGGTCTGCGCACTGTCATAAGTACCATAATTTAATTTCTAAAATCTTAGGTACCTACCTAAGTAGTCCTTTCGGGGTTAACGCACATAATAATACGTAATTTAAATAACTAACCGACAAAAACAAGCTATATTTAGAAAAATGATTAGAAGTCGTAATAAATTCGGCGACGACGTTCAGGAAAACGAATGTAATAAAATCAATCTATGTTAATTAGTTTATATATTACCTTAAATGTTCTAATTAGGTTGTTACTGGACAATGGAGGAAGCTTCACTTCAGTTATCAGTTTATCCTTTAGCTCTGTTGCTAAAAAGTCATGGATTTTCACCTCGACTTTGCTTAGATCACTATTTACTGAAAAAGGTAAATTTAAAAGGTTTTTAGTTTTCAAGGGCTTCATAAGGTTCAGTAACCTATAAGCAGAGTTCGGATATTCGGATGCATATTCACCTAAAGTTGAGATGTTGGCTAACATGGAATGCGATTTTATATCGAAAAAGTCTTAATTTAGGTAAGTAATTTGTTTATTTTTTGTTTTAACTAATAAAAACCAGCCCTCCTCCAGTACATACACACATTTGTATCGGGTTAAACATTAATTTTAAATTAATACACATCTGAATAGTTATGCAATCCAAGAATCCCGGGGTTTTTAATAAATATTACAAATAATTTATAAAGCCGCTTCCATACTTTCATAGCTAAAAATTATCTTTAGGTAAATATGCATCCGAATATCCGATCTCGGCTTATAAGATTCAGCGGCCCACTATAATATACTAGCTTTTTCCAGTGGCTTCGCCTGCGTAGAGGTCGGAAATTATCCCATGGGAACGTATTACTGGGGTAAAAAGTATCTTATTATTTTAATCCAGGTTCGGCCGTTTTTACGTGATGGAGTAACAAATATCCAAACATCTAAACATGAACATTCACATTTATAATATTAGTAGGATAAGGACTTGCTTAATAAGTCTAGTTTTTCATGGTACGTACTTATGGTGACGGTAGCTCCAACAGTTTCCAAAATCAAGAACAAGTCAGATGGAAAGTCATGATGTTGGTTTTTTAATGCCAAGTTTCCTCCAATTGTTCCAATCTGAAATAAAGGACGAGAATTTAAAGTTTATGACTAAAAGAACAATATAACCCAAAAAAAATTCGTTCGGAAATTAAAACCCGAGCACTGAATCGCACTAAAAAGTATGAAACATGAAAATATTCTATGGCTGTAGTCGTATGCTACTTTGCCCTAAAGTTTATGATCGCTTACTACTGTTTTAATGTATTGTTTCAGGCGATCAAGAGGCTTCCAACGATACCCATTAGTCAAATTATGTTAAGTAGTTTCGAAGTTATGACGGAATAAATACATGTCGGTCAAAATCATAACCCCTTTTTGCTTCACCATAGTTGTGTTAAAAGAATTGAAATGTGAATAATTTATTGATTGATTTCTACCACCTAATTCATGTCAAGAGTATCAAGCGGCCATTTTTTGCGGTAAATACAACATATAATTGCGTTCATTGAAGCAAAATATGCCGACAGAAACTCATCATCAACTCATCATGTTTTTTCGTAGCAGCTAGCAACGACCTCTACGCACTCTCGTAGCAGTGGTCTACGAAGACCATCGTCCTCGTAGCGTAGACCTCTGCTACGCTAGTCAAGAATTAAGTGCGCTGATTGATATGGAGACCTTACATTTCTCACAGGTACATGTGCAACTAAATCCAGGTGATTATACAAAGTCTCCAAGTAGCTGAAGTCTCCATTCTTCCTGCTCCACTGCTGGAAGGTCTTCATGACTTCAGTAAGGGACATTCCAGCCCCCAAGATAAGATTCTCATCTGCTCGGCACAGTTTTAGATTCTCTATCGACGATATGTCTATTAGGATCTTTGGTTCGAGTCCTATTGGGTATACTCCTGGAATGATAAATGATTTTGTTTCTGTAAGTGATCATTGATAAATGATTTTATTTCTGTAAGTAGCTTTGTACAAAAACTTTTTACACGTCAATCATATTTTTAAAACTAGATGAGGTCAGCATTTCTTTTGACTTCTCTGAGAAGAAAGGCCGACACGAACTCAGAGGTTGCCCGTCGCAGTCTCTTTTAAAGTTCAGACATTATCTTGGTTAGATCATTTGAATACCACAGAGATTGACTGTACCTGTGTGGTTATTTCCAGTCAGTGCACGCATTTGTCAGTAATAGTGCAGCTTAACTCAGAACCTAAGAAGCTTAATGTTTCGACAAACAATACTAAAGAAAGGACATTTGGGTAGGAGAAAATGTAATGAGAAAATGTGTTACGTTTTTAACAATGTTTGAGTCGGTTATATTATGTAAGTTTTTACGAACATACTTCAACATACCTTTGCCAGTATTGCCGGCAATCAGCCGGTAACTATTTGTACCTTCGCGCGCCAATACCTGATGAGATTAATGAATTATTATCCTACCATAAACGAAAACAGAATAGTCTGTTATATCAGCTAGACTTCAAATTTGTTCAAGGGATCTCTGTATTACATACAGTAATGGAACGAGCATTGAAAGTAGAACACCACGTCATGATGCTAGTTCTTCAGTCCAGAATCTTAGGCTGCTTTTACAGAAGAGATGTGTGACTTAAGCAATATTCTCATGATCTTTTTCACTTGTTCATGCTTTTATCTTTTTCATGGGTTGATATGACGAGCACTTACGCATAGTGGGCGTCAAAGACAATTATTTCTAGAAAACACATATCTTATATTAAGTATCAATAAATCCATCACAATATACCTTAAAGACATCTTCCACACTGTATGCCTTGTACCACCGCCCTGAAACTGTATTGAGTTCCTTCAGCGATTCTTGTGTGTCTTCTATGAGGCACCACTCGTCTTCTGACGTACTGCACTTACGAGTGCACTTCTTTGCACATTTTCTTATGTGCAGGTCTTCTAAATCCTGACGAAGATATTCGATTTTATGTGTCATTTACCTACTCGGAAACTTATGAACACTAAATTTCATAAAATTTAACAAAAGTGCACAGGAAAATGAAGCTGGATATATTCAGGAAAACGGTCAAAGTTGGGAAGATAAAATGATCATTATGAAACCTTGGTTCCTGTGCAAAATTAATAAATGGTTTTATTTGTTTTTTTTTTCTATGATCCTATATCCTGATACTGAATTTTTCAATCAATGCACTCCTGATATATGTCTAACAAAAAGGTACCTGTAACTTTTCCTGGAGTCCAGAGTCGGTATCTGTGGCGAAGCTCTTGAAGGCATCCAGGATGGGCCTGTACCCGGTGCAGCGACACATGTTGCCACCGAACGAATTCTCAACCTGCTGCATCGTCAGGGTCCTGCTCGACTTTTCGAGGCTGCGAAAGATAATTTTCAATTAATTAAACAATAATTGAGGTAACTGTGAATATTGTTGTGGCTATTGCTAAACTTTGAATGACTTTTCTGTTTCTTCTTTTTTTTATCGTTGAAACCTTACAATAGTATGTTGGTAGTTCCCTCTTAAACTTGGCACCTACTAAGCTACAAGAATAATTAGAAAGGTTTTGACATTCAGACACCGAGGGTGATGATTAAAGCATAAGTCTTCCAAATACCTGTACATATTCATGACCCATCCTGGCGTGCAGTACCCACACTGGGTGCCATTGAAGGTGGCCAGGCGATCCTGGATGGGATGGTAGCCATCTTTGCGGTTGCCGATACCTTCCACCGTTTTTATGTCCCAGTCGTGGCATGACAGGATGTGGACCAGGCACTGGAAAATAAAATGACAATCTTTAAAGATGTTGAGGGTTCCTTAATCAAAGACAAATAGCTAGTTAATTCAAGCCATGAAACACTCGGTTCTATATTCAAAAATAAATAATAGTTTAAAAAACTAAAAAACACGCTTTAAAAACCAAACTAAAAAAGGAGAAAATAATTTAATTCAATTAAAAAGCGTGGGGTGCTTTCTGAGGTATTTTTATAATCAATTAATGTCAAGCACCCCACGCTTTTTAATTGAATTAAATTATTTTCTCCTTTTTTAGTTTGGTTTTTAAAGCGTGTTTTTTAGTTTTTTAAACTATTATTTATTTTCTATTTTTTAGTTCTGCTAACTACAAAAACGTGTTTTTTTTTTTGTTTTTTTTTTCTCAATTTTGTTTAAAAATTATTGAATTGTCATCGGTCCTCGACAAGTTTACAAAGTTTCAATGAAATCTGACCGTTTAAAGTGGGTCAAAATCGCGCTCAAAGAAGTCGGTTACATACAAACAAACAAACCAACAAACAAACATACAAGTGAAGCTAATATAAAGCGTGTAAAAAGGTTGGTCACTGTAATGGCTGGCAGCAGTGGTGCCCCAGTGGTAAAGACCCCGACTTACAAGTGATCGTAGGTTCGAATCCAGGCAGGCGGTTTACGTTATGTTTATAATCAATTAATGTCAAGCACCCCACGCTTTTTAATTGAATTAAATTATTTTCTCCTTTTTTAGTTTGGTTTTTAAAGCGTGTTTTTTAGTTTTTTAAACTATTATTTATTTTCTATTTTTTAGTTCCGCTAACTACAAAACGTGTTTTTTTTCTCTAATTTTTTTTTTAATTATTAAATTGTCATCGGTCCTCGACAAGTTTACAAAGTTTCAATGAAATCTGACCGTTTAAAGTGGGTCAAAATCGCGCTCAAAGATTCCGTTACATACATACATACATACAACCCGAGCTAATATAAAGCGTGTAAAAAGATTTTATTTGAGGACTTTGTATGTCCTGAAATAACTTGAAAAAAAAAACACATCGTATTCGGCCCGCATGGTGGATTATGAATAACTCCTCGCTTATGAGGCCTATGTCCCAATAGTGGGGAGATTAGAAATAGGTGGAATATGTATTAATGATAAGAGGAACATTATTCGATCAGCTCCGATGAATGCAAAATAGATGTTTGGTGAGTTTTTCACATACCTACTTTATCACTACGGATTACCTATTTTTTGTAGATTAATTGAATTTAAAATAAGTTTCAGACCTTCTTTTCTACCTTTACAGTACTGTATTTCTTTTTTAATACACAGAACTTATATGAAACATGATCAATTCCAGCACCTAGAATCAATTATATTTCTTTTAGGTACGTTTAATGTGACAATTTGACTATCACTTTAAATATCTAATAAACCCTGTTTCTATTGCTTTAAAAAATGGTTACAACTAAAACCTTCATCTTTTAGTTAAAAGTTTTCGAAGATAAGTTCCGTTCTTGGTTTCAAACCACGTAAGCACAAATGTAAAACTATCCGAACGCTATGATATCGATTCAAAAGTACCTACGTCCTACATACCTATTGGTACTACATAAGTACCCAGTTACATACCTAGGTAGGTCCCAATCTATTTGTGCAACTCCAAATAACCCAAGAGGAGAGGTAAATAAAAAGGAAAACTGCCCAAATATAGGTAAGTATACGAAATATCATGAGGTAAACCGCACAATATTTTTGCTTGGTCTACAAATAAGAGAATTATATTAATATGTACATGTATATGAAAAAGAAAATAGTCATAACGCATCAAATAATACGTCCGCATCGTTGTCAATGGGAAAAGTGCCCAAAAGGCTGGCAGCATTGCCACGTTGTATGGCAATGCTGATTCTTTGGCCGAAAAATAGGCCATCCTTTTGGTCCTGTGAAGTATTCTTATATGTATAAGTAATTACCCGTTTTCCTCGAACAATCACAATATGCAAAAAAGACTTGAAAATAACATATATTTTTAACCGACTTCAAAAAGGAGGAGGTTATTGTGTTTTCAAAATCATTAACGGTTAAAGAGATACACTGCTTTATAAAACCACCTTTTTGACCGTTTTGAAGGAATAAACAAACAAGAAACTGGTCTCATAAAAACAAATCAGGTTTTATGGGATGTTCATCATCATTTGTGACAGCTTGCAATAAAACCCGATTACCTACCCCTGGTTTTCCTTAATGACTTGAGATAAAAAACTGTCTATAAGATGAAGGATGGTCAGAAGACTTAAAAATAAACTTTGGAACGGATAAAAGGTGGGAGAGGGCATTAACACTAATAAATGTCTCTGTATTATGTCCTTCGAGTAATGAGATATAATTTATCGATAATATTTGCTAACTTCTAAAAAATAGAGAGCAAAAAACTTGGTTTTAACTTGCACTTTGTTCTTTTTACTAAGTATCGCCATCATGTTAAATTAAAATTACTGAATGATAAATGAATTCATTTTTATTTTATTTTATTAAAGTATTGCGTAAGCAATCTAGGAAAACATGTTTTAGGCCTCTGTGTCGTTTGAGTTTTATTTACAGACATTCAAAATTCATAAAACACATGGAGACACACACACACATGGAGTAGTTTGAGAACTCTTTTTGGAGTACTTTGGGAATAACTAAAAAACACTATGTACAATACATATAATCCTTGGCTTTGTATTTTCGGTTTTTGCCACCGACATCGATCCTGTCCTATTTTTGAACTAGGTTAACAAAACAAAGCCTATTATGTTGCTGAATATAGTTTTCGTTGCACTCATTCAAACTTAAAATGTTTGAAAAACATTGCAATCTCTACCATTGTTTGTACATGTTGCATACCTAACTTACGAGTGAGTAGACACATTAGGTAATTAGCTGCTATAAGTAGGTTCACCTAATTTCAAATTAGGCTGTGAATCAGTACTTTTCGAACGTCAAAATTACATAAGACAGTCCCCTAAAACGCACGCCCTTCACCTCTTCATAATGCAAGGAAAAAAAAGAAGTGGTGCAACAAAGTCCCCAGTAGTAAATGTACCTACTGCACGAAGCACGAAGTTTTCTCCGCGATATCCTTGCTTGTTACGTCATTACGTTAATGGAAATGGAAGCCTTGAAGTGGTTATGTTGATGGAACTCTGCAGGAATTACGATTAAGATTTTGGATTTGGCAAGGGACCGGTCGTTACGGCGATACTTTAGGGCAGTCAAACTTCAGAAATGAAATTAATATGGCAGAGGTGATGATGATAACTTATTCTACCACTTCTCTTATCCTGAGTTAAGCCAAAGGCTTTTTCGGAGAATAAATCTTTAGATAAAATCACGTAAATAATATACCAATAAATAAACACCTTAAAGTAGTAAATTCAACATGAATCAACAAACAATGCGTGACCATGAACTTGTGTGGTTGAATCACCTCGGTAAGCGACACTGACCGATGAAACCCATTCGAAAATAAAATAACCCAACATATTTTTATTCAAGTTACGAGTGGCCAAGACTACCATCTGTATAGCCGGTTCTCTCTATTTATCAAGAACTCAGACTAACTTAACGAAGTCTTAAGATGATATTACTAAAGAAGGTGCATTTAGTTTACTGGCTGGTCCAAATAGTGCCGTCATCGCTGGATCCTAAATTTCTCCTTTTCGATCTAAATATGTATATCTAGAATCATCATCATCATCTTAAAACCTTTAACGCGTCTTCCGACAGGAGTTGACTGGAAAATATTACGCGAAAAAGCATTCATACATATTATGCCTCCCCCCCCCCCTCCTCCATACGAGGTTTGTCTTTGCTAAAATGTAAATACAAGATGGTGCCTGCGAAAATTTAGTCACGGTTTGTCTCTTCATCATCCAAAGGTCGACTGGTAGGAAATGCCCATAGCATTATGTCCGCATTTGTATACCTATTTCTGTGTGTGAACTATTAAATAAATAAATAAATACAATTTTATTTTTGCTTTAAATCATACGTGAGAAGGAACTTCGTGTCTGACGGGGTCTCCCAAACGCACAAGTTTTTTAAATATATACAAATGAATTTAACTTTTTATTTATGTCATATTAATAATGTGTTATGTTAAAATAAAAATAAAATCCGGTCGTTTTATGCGTCGTCCGGTTAGAGTCGGAGCTATATCCTAATTCTACTGTTTTTATTGTTTACAGTATTCGTTTATGACTGCATTTTATTACGAAATACGTTATACACGTATGTGTGAGTGTGCCGTTTCGAACGTTTGTTCGTAGTTTCTGTATTGTCCATATTTATATTGTGCTTTGTTAAAACAATTTTCATGAAGTGTTGATAGAAATATTGACCTTCTAAAACAGCGTCGCGCCGTCGCGTCACGCCTGTGTGCGGTAGCAATTACTTGTCGCACCAAGTGTACAAGAATGCTGTGAATGTGTGGCTGGAGATGAGTAGCGTCAGCATGTAACACGTGTGTGTTTTGTGCTAACGCTACTGTAATATACATTTAAAAAATCTTAATGATCAGGAGCTCCTGTGCTTATTACAGACTTTCAATAAAAATAAATACCTACTATATACCTACCAGAATTTGCCGTCTGATTTATCGTCACAGATACAGTAATCTGTAATGTACTCTAAGAGGTGCTATTAGGTACCTACCTATAATCACATAACCTAACAGCAAATTATTGTTATTACGCCATTGTACACACATACATGGAATATTACAATAAATAAGATATTCAATGTTGTCTTACGTCAATAATAATAATTTACCTACATAAGTACGTAAATGGCGGAGTATAAAAATAAAACAGTCAGTAATCCAAGGTCTAGGCTAGACTAGCTAAACGTTGATAGAATACTAACACGAATTACTTAATTTATACAGAGGTCCAAATTAATAAAATTAAATTGTCGTTTATAATATCAAAATAACATAAAATTATATTATGAAAGTATATTTATATGCCTACGGTACAGCTTCATCTGCCTTTTCCCAACTATGTTGGGGTCGGCTTCCAGTCTAACCGGATGCAGCTGAATACCAGTATTTTACATGGAGCGACCTATCTGACCTCCACAACCTAGTTACTAGGTAATACGATACCCTTTAATAAGACTGGTTTCAGTCTTTCAGGCCTCTGACGACCCGTAACGACTGTCAAAGATCCACAAATGACAGCCGGGACCAACGGCTTAACGTGCTTTCCAATGCACAGAGAGGTCTTGGTCTTGGCATGTAAAGATGGTCACCCATCCACGGACCAACCGCGTCAAGCGTAGTTTAACCTGATCGATCGACCCGTGCGACTGTTTATTACTTAGTCATAATCAAAAACATTTTATGAAATTTTTGTCTCTGTGTTTGTTTGTTTTTCCGGCTAATTTCCGAAACGGCTGGACCGATTTTGATGGGACTTTGACTGGCGGATAGCTGATGTTATAAGGAGTAACAAAGGTTTTCTGTACCGGTAGTACGATCCCGGGGCGGAAGCTAGTACCTACCTATGATAAAATTGTCTTTATCTTTTAATTTACTTTCCTAAATTATTGATAATTATGTATAACTTACAGAATTAACAGCGAACACATGCTTCTCCTTCGTGACGGGGTGGACTTGCGACACAGACACGACGCAGGCGCCGCAGCCACCTTCGTGGCACATCGCCTTCGTGCCATGCAGCTGGAGGTAGTTGCGCAGGTAGTCGTTCAGGGAAGTCTGCGGACTGACCTCTGTTCCCGCTGGAAATAAGAATAATTTATGACACAATATTCCTGTTTTGCTTTGTCAGTTGCATCGCTCTAAGGTTGACTGGTAGAAAATGCCTCAGGCGTTAAGTCCGTCTTTGTAGTGCTTTTTTCGGTTGTGCATAAATTGTTAGTAAACAAATAATATTAATGAGCAGTGATGGCTCAGTGGTAACGGCCGCGACTAACGAGATGTGGGTCGTAGGTTCAAATCCAAACAGGTGATTTACTTTGTGTAAATTATTTCATCACCACTGCTCTCAAAACGGTGAACGAAAACATCGTGAGGAAACCGGCATGTCCTAGAACCAAAAATTCGAAGACATGTGACATCTACTAACCAGCACTGGGCCCGCGTGGTGGATAACGGCCCACTCCCTCTCACAGAGAGGACACAAAGCTGACGTCATGTCCACACGTGACGTCAGCTTGTCATGTGATAAAAAAGTCATCGTAAGGAGCGCTTTGGCGGTAAATTCAAAACAACGAAAGTACATTTTATTTTAGCCGTTTTTAATTGAGAAAATGGATATAAATAAATGTATTTTTATTTTTCTTTTACATATTTCGTCCCAATCTTCAAATTAAATAGGTTTTAATAAAAATTTAAATACCCTATTCTGCTGTTCCATATACTGTGTTCACATGCATCGACAACATTTATGGAACAGCTGATTTTACAAACCAATAAACAAAAACTAATCTTGTATACATCAGGAGCTCGTGGATATATCTACAAATCGTGTGAGATCAACCAGGGACAGTTCCCGAAACCCCCACTTAAGGCCCATAGTATCCTCATCTCCCGTTTGTATGCTAAAGCACGACTGCCGCCCGCGCCCGCGCAGGGCACCTCTGAGCCTTTATCTCAAAATGGGGATATTCCTTTGATTAATTTACGATTGTGCTTCGGCGATTCTGTGGTACCTCTAACTATCTATTTTTCAGTGTATTTTTTTTCCAAATAACGAAGCCGTTTAGTAGCCGTTAATGAGCAGTAGGGTTCATAAAGTGACCGTGTTACGCTACCAAATGGGACGTAGGCCCTTAAAGGGGAAGCGCCAGGGTAACTCACGAAATTAAAATTTTCTTAAGATTTTTGCAATCTACAGTTTCATTATACTGTGTACACTTCAACATACAGATTCGCGACCGTTTTTTTTTTGAAGTTGGATATCATCAAATAACTTCTCCCACTCTGGGTGGAGCTGAGGGCGTGTCAGAATTGTACTGAGTAAAATCCACCCGTTTTCCCTCAGTTCCCTGTGTGCCAGGGGCCACGGAATCGCTTTCGAATCCCGATCATAACACGTATATTTTTACAGAATTATAATCATCAACACAAACCTTTATGAATATAATTCTGTAAAGCTTTATTTTTAACTGTAGCACTGTGTGTGTGTGTGTGTGTGTTTTTAGCTGTGTGTGCACATGTTCATGTAGCCAATTAATTTTCAGTTATTTTTTTTTTATTTATTGAGTTTACCAACACATGCTAAGTTTATACTAACACTATATGGATCCATGGTTTGTTTTTTTATTTATTTATTTGAATTTGAAATCATAATTAAATCAACATAAGAACTGACCCTGACCTGCAGAATGCAAAAACCGTAAGAAAATGTGAATTTCGCGTGCAACCTTAGCACATACTCCTTAACATAACATTAAACCCCTGTATTTACCAAAGGGACACAGGTGTAGCTACCTACTTAAGGATGTAGCCAGTTAAATCCTACATGGATGAGGCGAGTCTATTGCTATAAACCGGTCACTAACCCAACTGAGTTTCTAAAGGAAAAACCCCAATAACTGCGCTTTGACCGACCTGGGAATCCAGAATCGGCTCAGCATTCAAGCTAAGCTTAGGACCACTAGACTAGGCTATCTTTCCCATTTTAAACTGTTGTGTAGTAGTGTTTTTATTGAAGTCACTTGATTTTTATTTTAAGATACATACCCTAGAATACTAGTTCATAATCATTGCTTCGTCTACCTACAGTGCTTGCACAAAGTAAAAGATTACAATACTTCCATTGCTGTAAAAACTCTGGTCGACATAAAATTATGTAAGTAACCTAAAAAATGCCCTTAATAACAAATGAAAGTTGCTCTCGTTGTGCAAGATACTGGACAAGTGGCACTAGGTTTAAATACTTTAGCACCATTTTATTGGCTCTGACATTATATAATTTATTGGCTGAACAATAAAACCGATCGACTGCATACCTACTCTCGAATTTTACTATTAGGTCTTTACCTATGAAATTGCCGTTTTGCAGTACTGGCCATTTCAAATCAAAATAATTTTTGTTTGGGTAAGAATTCTAATTTTAAATTAATTTTATTTTAAAAACATGGAATTTTTTTTCCAAAAGTAGTCATTTGTTTATTGATTAGTGTTACATTTTCATCGCATTTCAATCTTTTTCGTCATCATGGATACGTTAAAAATTCGAGTAATTATGGAATATGAGTACCGTCGTGGCAGCAACGCGGCACAAGCGGCACGCAACATCAACGACGTTTACGGAGCTAACACTACAAACCAACGCACCACCTGTTATTGGTTTGCTCGCTTCCGTTCTGGAAATTTCGACCTGAAAAATGAACCTCGCGGTCGTCCGAAGACTTTGGTCGACAGTGACGAATTAAAGGCGATTGTGGAAGCTGATGATACACAATCTACGGCTGAATTAGCAGCAGCTTTCGACGTTAGCGTCAAAACAATATTGGTCCATTTGCGTCAAATTGGCAAGGTAAAAAAGCTTGACAAATGGGTGCCCCACGAACTCAATGATCGTCAGCGCGAAGTACGCGTCGAGACGTGCCTTGCACTGCTCAACAGACACACAAATGAAGGAATTTTGAACCGCATTGTTACCTGCGATGAAAAATGGATTCTGTTTGATAACCGCAAGCGCTCAGCAAGTTGGTTGGATCCTGGTTCAGCACCTAAACAATGCCCTAAACGAAAACTTACCCCTAGAAAAGTGATGGTCACTGTTTGGTGGTCTAGCGCCGGTGTGATTCATCACAGCTTCTTACCAAACGGGGTGAGCATTACTGCAGATGTGTACTGTGAAGAACTGAACACAATGATGGAGAAGCTGGCACATCTCCAACCAGCATTGGTCAATCGCTCGTCTCCGCTGCTCCTGCACGACAACGCGCGACCTCATACTGCACAGCAGACGGTCTCCAAGTTGCAAGAACTGGGGTTGGAAGCTCTCCGTCATCCGCCCTACTCACCAGACCTTGCGCCTACAGACTACTACTTTTTCCAGAATTTGGATAACTTCTTGGCGGGAAAAAAATTCAATACCCGAGAGGCAGTACAAAATGCCTTTGAAGAATTTGTTGCCTCCCGTCCAGCTGATTTCTTTAAGAAGGGCATCAATAAACTGCCACTGCGATGGCAAAGATGCATTGATTGCATGGGTGATTACTTCGATTAATACAAATAAAAAATACATGAAAAAAATTCGTTTAAATTTTTTCATACAAAACGGCAATTTCATAGGTAAAGACCTATTATTATGTTATCATAAGAATGAAGTAGTAAGAATGAATATCTAATTATGTATTTTGTTTTAGTAATGTTCCAGTAATTGTAATATACCATTTGAAATATTAGGTCTTTACCTATGAAATTGCCGTTTTGCAGTACTGGCCATTTCAAATCAAAATAAATTTTGTTTGGGTAAGAATTCTAATTTCAAATTAATTTTATTTTAAAAACATGGATTTTTTTTTCCAAAAGTAGTCATTTGTTTATTGATTAGTGTTACATTTTCATCGCATTTCAATCTTTTTCGTCATCATGGATACGTTAAAAATTCGAGTAATTATGGAATATGAGTACCGTCGTGGCAGCAACGCGGCACAAGCGGCACGCAACATCAACGACGTTTACGGAGCTAACACTACAAACCAACGCACCACCTGTTATTGGTTTGCTCGCTTCCGTTCTGGAAATTTCGACCTGAAAAATGAACCTCGCGGTCGTCCGAAGACTTTGGTCGACAATGACGAATTAAAGGCGATTGTGGAAGCTGATGATACACAATCTACGGCTGAATTAGCAGCAGCTTTCGACGTTAGCGTCAAAACAATATTGATCCAATTGCGTCAAATTGGCAAGGTAAAAAAGCTTGACAAATGGGTGCCCCACGAACTCAATGATCGTCAGCGCGAAGTACGCGTCGAGACGTGCCTTGCACTGCTCAACAGACACACAAATGAAGGAATTTTGAACCGCATTGTTACCTGCGATGAAAAATGGATTCTGTTTGATAACCGCAAGCGCTCAGCAAGTTGGTTGGATCCTGGTTCAGCACCTAAACAATGCCCTAAACGAAAACTTACCCCTTGAAAAGTGATGGTCACTGTTTGGTGGTCTAGCGCCGGTGTGATTCATCACAGCTTCTTACCAAACGGGGTGAGCATTACTGCAGATGTGTACTGTGAAGAACTGAACACAATGATGGAGAAGCTGGCACATCTCCAACCAGCATTGGTCAATCGCTCGTCTCCGCTGCTCCTGCACGACAACGCGTGACCTCATACTGCACAGCAGACGGTCTCCAAGTTGCAAGAACTGGGGTTGGAAGCTCTCCGTCATCCGCCCTACTCACCAGACCTTGCGCCTACAGACTACTACTTTTTCCAGAATTTGGATAACTTTTGGCGGGAAAAAAATTCAATACCCGAGAGGCAGTACAAAATGCCTTTGAAGAATTTGTTGCCTCCCGTCCAGCTGATTTCTTTAAGAAGGGCATCAATAAACTGCCACTGCGATGGCAAAGATGCATTGATTGCATGGGTGATTACTTCGATTAATACAAATAAAAAATACATGAAAAAAATTCGTTTAAATTTTTTCATACAAAACGGCAATTTCATAGGTAAAGACCTATTATAATATTATACTAATATTTTATAATATACTAATAATTTATATTAAACTAATAATTTATAAATTATAATATACCTACTAATAATTTAATAATTTAAAGAGCCATATAATGACACTTATGTTTAATAATATTGAAGCTGTCATTCGCAGATCTTTGACAGTCGTTAGGGTAGTCATAAACCCAAGAATATACCATCAGGTATCGTGTTACCCAGTAACTAGGTTGTGGAGGTCATGTAGGCGATCGCTTCATGTATATGTATAATACTGGCAGATATTCAGCTACATCCAGTTGGATTGAGAGCCGACCCCAACATAGTTGGGGAAAGGCTTGGCAAATTGATTGCTATCTAACCTTTTCTAACACTTTTGAGCCTTCTTTTAAGAACCTAATTACGTAATTATGGCTTGTATATAGCTAAAACAAAGTCTCGTTACTATGATTTTGTTAGAAATAAAAGCTAGTCTGGATAGAATCACATTTTAATCCTTTTCTAATTAAGTATTTTCATTATACCATAACTAAATCAATTTATTAAAAATTATCTTTGCAGTAGCCACTAGAATATAGTATTATAAATAATTAAAGTTAAAGGCGATAAGCAGATTAGTTTTACGTAAAAAAACGGTAAAATATTTTTAATTGAAAAAATTCTCACAAGCACGTAGATGGCCAGTTTACGACCTGACTCACACGAAGCAGATAAATTAAAAAAAGAACAATTGCTCGCCTCGTGTACCCACATAATATTACAGACATAAAATTAAGGTAACCCGTGATTTTTTCTTAGTTTTGCAGGTCCTTTTAATGAAAAAGTCCCGTCCGCTCCCGGATGACGCTCGTCTACACCATGGTTGTTGCACGGACACGCCCCGGGCCCTCCACGTCTTCTAACCCGGTGTATTTTATACATGCTCCGCTCCGGCCCGGCCCGGACACGGCACGGTGTAATCCCTTATACCTACGGTTTTTTTTTAGAGGGTGGAAAATCATCAAATAACTTCTCCCGCTCTGGGCGGAGCGGGAGGGCGTGTCAGACTTTTACTGACTAAAATCCATCCGTTGCCTGTGTGCCAGAGGCCACGGTATCTCTTTCGAACTCCTGGCAGATCCATAATACGGTAACGCTGCTTTGTGGCAGTATTGGGTATGGTATACGTCTCCAGATGGATGAGGTACTTTACAAAAAGGTCTACTTGCTGCTTACGGGGTAGACCGTGAAATTTTTGTTTTTAGTTTTTTTACAATTTCCGGATTGGTGCCAAGTTGCAAATTGATCATAATATGATAAGCGACCGTAACAAGTATGTACTGTCAGCGTCAAAAATATCGGGACGAATAGACTGTACAAAAGGGTCTCAACAACTAAGAAAATTAAACTTTATCTCCATTGGATAAAGTTTTTGTCAGAATGACAGTTGTCGTGTACTGCCTTTATTCTAAAACATACCTTGTGTCATTGTGTTCACATTTAATTTTCATAAGTACTTGTTTAGATTATTTTGAACAGTCTGTTCGTCCCGATATTCTGACTGTACCTAGATTACAATCATAGATAAAACTCCCTTTGATTCTGCCTACTAATAATGTTTGTTTTTTCAGCTAGCTTCATGAGATGATCATTGCTATTTTTATTCTAAAACTAGCTTTTGCCCGCGGCTACGCCCCCGTGGATGTCGTGTATCGCGCCTATGTGCTGTCCTTCTCCATATCCCAGGCTATACCTCTGCCAAATTTCATGACAATCGGTTCAGCGGTTTAGGCGTGAAAGCGTAACAGGCAGACAGGCGCGTAACAGTTACATTCGCATTTATAATATTAATAGGGATTATATTAGCCGTAGGGATAGTAGGGATTATTTAATGATTTTGTTGAGGTTTTCAATTGCCGCAATTAATATTTTTAATAATATATCTAAATAATAGATAGTAAACTTGTTATATAAACAAATCAACAGATAACGCTGCTTTCCATTTATCAGTTTGGTAGTGAGATTATTATTATCATGAGTATGCAATAAATATTAAAATACATTACAGTACAAATTTACACAACACACTGATACAGGGTTGCCTTTCTAGAAGAAGTAGCCTATTTCAAATTACAGAGAGAGGAAATAAAGAGTTCAGATTAATAAAATAGAGTACCATTTATTCATTTCTCTTTATGTATTTTCTAGCACTTCTTGCGGTAGAATTGTAGGACTCCAAACATCCTAAGTAATTCTACGTTAATAAGATCAGGGCCTCATTTTAATCAATGTTTACTAAGCCCTGTTTCTCTCTTCTCGCCACTTCACATTAATGACCGACGAATAGTCAAGTAGAAAATATAGAAAAACCGCAGAAAAACGAAATCATTTGCCTCAAAAAAGTCAGTTTATGAAAAAATAGTATTTTGACGTACTCTATTAGTGTTATAGATTATAGAGTACATCCATAAGAAAGAGAGTACAATACTCTATTTTAGAGTACGGTTGGTAACACTGCACCGGTACACACGGCTACACACACGGCAATAAGCACTAACGTAGAAGTAGCTCATGCTCAAGAATTTGTAAACTTCTTTAATAATATACCATTTAAAACGACGGAAGCCTTAAATTCGTCACCCGATGTCTCAATTGATTTATCAAGAGCGAACGTTCCAGGCTGCCCTGTTGAATTTAAATTGAAGCACTTAAACTCTATGATAATTACAAAATCATTTCGGCACATCAAAATCAAATTGACCGAAGATCTATGGGGAATGTATAACAAAGTTTGTACATCCATAATCGAGACCATAGCACCTTAATTAGCTTTAATATTTAATTTGTGTGTAGATGAAGGAGTCCTCCCGGATTTAATGAAATATAGCAAAGACGTCAACAATTATTATAGACTAGTATCCGTGCTGCCGGCATTCAGCAAGGTGTTCGAAAAGGTAATGTTCAATCAAATGCTCAATCATTTTATCACCAACAAAATATTACACGATCAGCAATGTGGGTTCACCAAAGGACGTTGTACGGCTGACGCCGGTGTCACCTTATTAAAACACATATTCACAGTGTGGGAGGATGCCCAAGATGCCATAGGAATCTTTTGTGACCTTTCCAAGGCATTTGACTACGTTAATCACGAAACCTTGCTCTTAAAACTTGAGCTAATGCGCCCATAGTCCATAATTGGACTAGGTGAACTTGCGCTCAGTCTAGTAAAATATTTTTTAAATGAGAGACAGCAAAAATTGCAAGTAACTGGTGTCAATTCAAATGGTTTAAAAATAAAAATGGGTGTTCCACAAGGCTCGATATTATATCCTTTCCTCTTTTTAGTATAATAATATATTAATGATCTAGCTCATTTATTAAAAAAAAACAACCACATATGGCGTTATTTACTGACGATACATCCTTAATTTTTAAGATTAGTAGACGTGCAACAAATCCTGACGACGTAAATAACGCCCTACTGTAGGTACAAACTTGGTTCTCCACTAATAATTTAGTATTCAATGAGAAAAAAACGAAATGCATAAGATTTGCTTTACCGAATGTTAAAAGTACTGATTGTGACATGGAATTGAACAAAGAGAAACTAAATATCGTCAATTAACTGTTTTCTTGGCGATCACGCTCGACTCAAGGTTACAGTGGGGTCCTCATTTAACAGCTCTTGCAGGAAAGCTAAGTTCAGCAGCATATGCTGTGAAAAAATCCGTCAATTCAACATTAGTGATGTTGAAACCGTGAGACTAGTATATTTCAGTTACTTTCATAGTATCATGTCTTACGGTATTTTACTATGGGGACGGGCTGCAGATATAGAGTCTATTTTTATTCTATAGAAAAGAGCCACCAGAGCAATATATGGCCTCCGTAGGCGGGATTAGGGTACCTGGTCAATATATCTATGAGAATATTATGTACATCAGGAAAAATTTAAATATTTTTAGTAAAAGAGGAGAAATACACGCCATTAGGACTAGAAATGGGCACCAATTAGGTCAACCATGTTTCAGACTGGCTAAAGTAGACTCATCCTTCATGGGGTACTGTTTAAAATGTTACAATAAAATACCTCACCATACTGCAACTGAATGAACCGAAATTTAAATCTTGTATAAAAAGCACACTACGCAGCCAAGCATATTAAAAGTTGGGCGATTACATCGCTGACAAGAATACCTGGCTAAACACTACCTGTCCTGCACCACAAGGTCGCAAAAAACTAATTTTATCAGCATTCGACAATATTGTTGGACCTGCTGAAGATTGTAAAACTAGATATCATTGCATTGTATAAACTCAATCTTTTAGTATTGTATAATTGCATAGCACATGTGTGAGCACTATGTTCCTACTATAAAGCTACCATTTACTGGGTACGTCTTTTATTGACTTGAATGTGCCCTGGCAACTGAGAGTTTGTCATGCTCACTCAAATGTCTCGCTGGTGGTGGTGAGTGTGTTGGATCATTAAGTTCCCTTCAAAATGGTTGAGCTGAATGGTGCTGATCCATACGTCATGTTCGTGAACGGGCACCGCCAGTAGGGACTGGTCACACACATCACACAACAAATTGCAACACAACACAACAATATCATGATTTAAAAACAGTGTCCGTGGAGTTTCTTGCCCGTTCTTCTCCATAGGTACCTACGCTTTGGAATGGGCAACTAGCTTCATCTTTCCGACTCTTTGGCAATTCAAAAGTATTTGAAATAAATGCTTTGAGTTTGAGTTTGATACATCAAGCTATATATTTCCAGTATATGCTGATCTCGCATTGTACGGAAGGTCTATACAATGCGAGAGTGTAGCCGTTTGTACAAAACAAATAAAAATACTACGGTTTGTTTCCTGAATCCAAAAAAGTCTATTTGTTTGCTCTCTTAAAAGTAAAGTAGGTATCAAACAACGTTTTACGTACAGAAGCATTCAACGATACAGGTAATTGAAGAAGCAAATTCTAACAGAAGAATCTATTAACGGATGTAGGGAATCGCATTGTAAAGGATCTTATGATTTTTAACACCATAAACGAGTCGTTCAATAAGGCCTTTATGCTTTATGACTTTACTCGCCTGACTCGGTCCAATCGACACTTTAATAAATAATAGTTTAAAAAACTAAAAAACACGCTTTAAAAACCAAACTAAAAAAGGAGAAAATAATTTAATTCAATTAAAAAGCGTGGGGTGCTTGACATTAATTGATTATAAAAATACCTCAAAAAGCACCCCACGCTTTTTAATTGAATTAAATTATTTTCTCCTTTTTTAGTTTGGTTTTTAAAGCGTGTTTTTTAGTTTTTTAAACTATTGTTTATTTTCTATTTTTTAGTTCTGCTAACTACAAAAACGTGTTTTTTTTCTCATTTTTTTTTTATTATTGAATTGTCATCGGTCCTCGACAAGTTTACAAAGTTTCAATGAAATCTGACCGTTTAAAGTGGGTCAAAATCGCGCTCAAAGGAGTCGGTTACATACAAACAAACAAACATACACGTGAAGCTAATATAAAGCGTGTAAAATAATATATTATTTTCTTTAGGCGACTCGCACGAAGTCATTTGTGGGCGGATGAACAAATACAGAAATTGGTGTTAGGCAATTGCAAACAAGAAAAATTTAAGGAAATATTACACTTACTTTACTTATTATATAAAATACAAGACGTGCCAATTGCTTAATACGAATTTCTGGAATTGTCGATTCAAACACAAATAAATTAAAAAAACCGTGTGAATCGGCTAAGAAAACTATATAATAACTACAAATAATTTATTTGCAAATACACAAACATGAGCATTGTCGTCGTAATTCGTTACAAACTCTTCGGTAAATGGAATCTAGAAGCTGTCTGTGAAGGTATCACGTTATATGGCCCTTATTCTAGAATAGTACCTACGTCGGCTGGTAAAAAAATACTGTTTAATCAAATTGTAGCCTATTCACCAAAATTCTTTCCTGGGAACAAGCTGGTTATTTGAAATGATATGGGACAGATCATAATAGCTACACACACACCATAATAGTGAAGTGTGAACTCTACCGCGGCTATAAACGATGACACACCCACGTAATAAAAAGAATTAAATTATTTCCGGATTTGAACTTAGGACCTCCGGAAACGTTAACTAATTCTTTGACCCTTTTGCTACAGTGTTATAATTTGGTTAAGCAATATTTTTGTAGCATAGTAAAGAAGTTTCACAATAATTCGTAATAAGTAAACATACATTAACATAACTACATAATAACCGACAACAACAGACAGTATGACAGGTTCCCATATTATTCAAATTTATTTAAAAATAAAATAAAAAACTCACTCAAGGAGTATTGATCCCCATTAATCGTGAAATTAATTCTATCCATGTTAATGTCACGTCAACACACTTTTATTATTACATACACAACACGAATACCATATGATAAAACGAATAAATAAGTAATAGTAATTATAATCGCGCGGTCACACTGGACTTGATCGTGACGCGCGCCGGCGCATACTGGGTGCGTATATACGAAAGGGTACCGGCTTGAGACGTAAGATGTTATCACAGATAACATCCCATACATATTTTGCACTGTCCATATTCATAGTATAAACAACGCACACATGGACAACGTTCGTTTATTTAAGATTAAGGGGGAAATAAGAGGGCACTTTCGAAGTTGCAGTGCAGCTTGTAGAAGAAAAGACACTGATCATATTTTCTGGTTGCTGTGTTCATATTATTTTAATGTTGAGTATTATTTTAATGAATTAATGCCAAGTATTACTTTAATGTTTTCGACGCATGCTATAAGTTGATGAAATATTTCATACTTACGGAACAGAACCATCTAGCTGTGTAGAACGAATAATTTAAATGTGTTACGTAGCGTATTGTATGATAAACGGAATACCGCTGGGCAAATATGCCCAGCAGCGGAAACATCTCAAAAGAGGTTTAGTGCTGAGAAAAATCTCCGACACAAATCGGTGTGCAAGAGCCGAAGTGACTGAGGCTTTGTCAGAAGGTTACCAGAGTTTCCAGAATGCTTTGCAGTTTATTGCTGACGATGAGACTCAGATATCGCAAACGATTCACGATGGTCGATTTCTGTTAAAGGACTCGGAAAAATAAGATCATGCCGTAATGGCCATATTTTGGGCTGCCATAGTGGATCGAATCAATCGTATCAGTAACAGTACAACTTTACAAAAACCAACTATTGAAATTCGAACTGCAGTCGATCTTTTAAAATCGCTTTTAAATTTTTGCTATCACAGCGGGAATTATTTGACGATTACGAGATGAAGGCGAATGAAAAACTGATACTGAATACAGTGATGAAAATCAGCGTGAGCAAAGAAGAAAAAGGCATCACGATGACTGATCTAGAGAAGAAGTTGTGATCAGAGGAAAACATAAGTTGAAGATTGAAGCATGTTTGCTTCAATTGTCGCGGCGACTAGAAGTTTATCGGGAAATCAATTCTCTGTTTGAATTTCTAACAGATTTCATGAAAAAGGCTAACAATGAAATCAAAGAGGCTTGTACAAAGGTGGACATTATTCCGAGCACATTGAACCCGAGTTTATAAACGAGTTGGTACAGTTCAAGTACTTAATCTTACAATTACATAAAGGCGGGGATTGCGGGCAACCACTAATAAAAAACTGCCTTCGTACGTCAATGCCTCAGAACCGTTTAAATTAATTCTAGATAATAGCGATTGAAAATGATGTATTTGAAAAGGTCAACTTTCAAGATGTTATGAACGATTTTATAGGCAAAAAAGTTAGAAAAATTAATATACTTAAAATTGATTTACTTGACAAAACTTTTATCTTACGTTTATTGTTTTTTATTGCCTAGAACAAGAATAAAGTTATAATAAAAATAATCGCGTCTAATTTTTCTTTCTGGGTCCATCGTGAGACCGTGAGGCAGCCTCATCTCATATTTCCTATTCCCAATGAGACCTGGATCATCCTTTATACAAGGTGTAACAGAATGGACGCAAGACCTGAAAGTAGTTTGTTCCTAATTGACTACTGAATCAATTTCAGTAACTTTTAATATAAGTATTTTTTTATAAAATTATGTATTTTGCCAAACCTACCACTGATTGAGCCAAAGAAAATTCAATCTTAAACCAGAAGAAATAAGATGCAATTTTAAATGCATAAAGTAATGCTTGGGTCGACACGTTTTTCTTAATAACATCAGTCAGTTTAAAAAAAAAATGTTTTGGTCATCGTATTATGCTTTTAACTCAAAACTCTAATTGGGGTGTATGAGGTCTTGCGTTAATTATGTTACTCGTTGTATATGACGTATTCATTAAGACCATTTCAATGAGCTCAAACAAAAATCTTTAGAAAGACTGTAAGTTCCTGACGAGTTAAGCATCAGTCAGGTGATGCTGCTGATGCTATTACTCACATCCTGTCATCAACTTGAAAAGAGCTGATGATCTTGAAACGGCTGAAAAGGGGTGGACATGGTTAATCCGGCCCTGAAGATACAATGGTGGCGCTACCAAGGTCGAGCAGTCGCTCCTGCCAGCAAAATATACACAGCTTTATGGAGGGTACCTCACTAAGTGTCCGATAGGTCTCTCAACCAACCATTCATCGGAAGAAGTTATTTGATGATAAAAGACCATACATTTTTTGGTAGTCGACCGTGATTACGCTCCACTGATGTTTATAGGTCCCCTAAGGGAATTATCAACACATCCATTCATCTGATATATTTACTCAGTATTGAAGATTCGTATACATAGAGGTCGTTATATGTAAATAAAATATGTATATATACGCTTTAAATTTTATAACTCAACAGTTTTTCCAGCAATAAAATGTTTGAATAACATTGTTAATTTGTCAAGTAATTGAAAAATCATCAACAAAAATTGAGGTTATAAAATTAACCTTCAAGTCAAATAAAAAAAAAACCTTCAAGGACATTTAAGAATTTCGGGTTTAAGTATCAAACCAAAGCGATCAATTTGTGTGGCAAAATAAATTGGCATCCATAGGTAATAAGCAGAAATCGGATATTCGGATGCATATTTACCTAAATATATTTTTTAGCTATGAAAGTATGGAAGCGGCTTTATAAATTATTTGTAATATTTATTAAAAACCCCGGGAATCTTGGATTGCTTATCTATTCAGATGTGTATTAATTTAAAATTAATGTTTAACCCGATACAAATATGTGTATGTACTGGAGGAGGGGTGGTTTGTATTAGTTAAAAAAAACATAAACAAATTACTTACCTAAATTAAGAGTTTTTCGATACAAAAGCGCATTCCATGTTAGCCAACATCGCAACTTTAGGTGAGTATGCGTCCGAATATCCGATCTCTGGTAATAAGGTAAGTTTTCTGGTTTACATTTTCATTAGATAGTTTTGGGACAGACCATAGGACCATCTCCATATAAAAAGGACTAAATCCGAAAAAAGATTCCAAAATTCAGCTGTTTTTGTGGTTCACATACCATTCACGTCTTGGTGTAGGCCTACTGTTTCTTAAGAGGAATACAATACGTGTTATTATCATCTGAGCGTTCACGTTAGTCAGTACCTACCTAAGCGCTGTTTTATCTAAGTACTTTAGCTACCAGAGTCGTGTTTTCCATAAGCTATACACGACATCAATGACAATAAAAGTTTTCCTTGTTCTTGTGGAAATGAATTCAATTCATCCGTTTATAGCGGAAGCTATCCTTCAACTGACTTACTAGAGTATTTTTAACCGACTTCAAAAAGGAGGAGGTTATCAATTCGTCGGAACCTTTTTTTTGTTTTTTTTTTTTTATGTATGTTCCCCGATTACTCGAAGATGGCTGGACCGATTTGGATTTTGTTTTTTTTGTTTGAAAGGGTATACTTCCCAGGTGGTCCCATGATCATCAAGTCAGGATCTGATGATGGGATCCTGGAGAAATAGAGAGAACTCTTCAAATTTTATAGGCACACAAAGCGATTTAGGTATTTTTTGGAAGAGTACTTTTTCGTAGTGTTGTCATTTCAATTTGGTGAAGATTTGATGAAGAACTTTGGAGATAGGCAACGGAACTCCTCAATAAATGATAGCAAATGCACTGGGATTGCTGAAATCTCATCTCAGTCTATTGCTTACACCAGTTCATAACATAACATCACGCCGGTATGCTGTGAAGGGGTAAGCACATGTGAACCACTGAAAAGTGAAAAATAAAAACTTTTTCCAAAAAAAAAACAACCGACTTCCAAAAAAACACTACAAAGTGAAAAATAACTTTAATTTCGGAAGGCGGTGACAAAAAATTCAAATACAGCTCCAAAGACACCGACTTCCGAAATTAAAGTTATTTTTCACTTTATAGTGTTTTTTTGGAAGTCGGTTGTTTTTTTTTTTTTTGAAAAAGTTTTTTTTATGTTATGTATTTTATTTATTTTCAGTTGAAAGCGAGATATACAGGAAGAATAGCACTATCTCTTTTTCGCAATAGGACACTTCAAAGTCAGAACCCGAACATCGTTTCATAAGTTCAGTGGATATTATTGCCACTATTGTCAGATTTGAAAATAAGAATTGTAAAAAACGTCTGCAGTACCTACTCTACATAAACGTTCTACAGGCCATTCACCGCTATCAATTTCAAAAAGAAAAAGAAGGGAAAAGTTTGAATAGAAATCTATCAATGTCAATCTATCGCGAAGAAAGAGCAAATCGAATACAATGAACCATAATGATGACGGAGAAAATCGAGAGCATGTTGGAATGTATAACAAGAATGAATCGGCAACATATTTTTTATCAACGAGGTCGACGCTACCTAGCTGAAACGATCGTCACCTCAGGTCAAGTTACAAACCAACATCAGGCACTAGTTATTTGGCATTTGTGCTGAACTGGGCCTCTTTGGCACACTTTCCAGCAAATTTACATCGCACTTTACCTACACTTTTTGTTTGTTTTTTTTTTTATCTGCTGTATATTGTGAACCTTTTAGTCTGTGCTGAATAAATGTGTTTATTTCTTCTTTCTTTGGAATTGCGTTTGAGTTTGCACATCTTTGCCTACAAGTCAGTGGAGCAATGATGATCGGACGCGACGTACGAGTTGTAAGCTCGTTGATTCGAACCTAGACGAGCACTAAACTTGGTGTAGAATATTTCATCACCACTACTCTCAAAACGGTGAAGGAAAATTCAAAGACATGTGACATCAACCAACCCGCACAGGTCCCGCGTGGTGGATTACGGTCCCTCTCCCACTCGTCAAGAGGAGGCCTGTGTCCTAGCAGTAGGAATATAATAGGCTGATTATCCCTAAAAACCTGAACCTGAAAAATTGTAGCGATTTTTAGTCTCGTTTAGAGTATTTTGTTTCAAAGGAATCGACATCAATTGTCCATGTGTATTATAAAACTCATGCGCTGAAAATAATATGAATTTATTACATTTTTATGATTTCAAAAATGGAAAAAATAGACTTGCCGGTTGGAAGAATGAAGTTGCTAGACATTAAAAAATGTTATGCTTGATCACAATGTTGCAACTGAATAAATGACTTACTAAAATGACAAATTATTGCAGATTGAGTATTAAATGGATGTTAAATTAAGTTTATAATATTTAAGTTGAATTTGCTTTAACACCACGTGTCATCATAATTTCATCGGAAAGAAATCTACTGCTGGACATAGGCTTCCCTCAAACATCCGTCGTCCCCACATCACTACACACAGTACAGTCAGCACACTACCAAAAATCTTAAATACACTCATTCATTCATTCACTGACAGGCAACACACAGCCTAAACTGCTGGGTCAAGAAGCATGAGATTTTAAGAGGGGTCGGCGTATCATGTCTTCTACACTTCTCTATTAGCCGTCGTTTCGGTAGTCACCCCTTTATCTAATTATATCATCATTCACACAGTCCATCCATCGTTAAAATGTACCCTGTCACCCTCAGCGACCCCATACGGCCGCAATTTCTCTAGAGAGAGGCGCGCGCGGGACACGGCGCGCCGCTACGCCATCTCGGGCCTTTTATTGTTCAGGCAACAAACTCCCCAAGTCTGTAGCCTGCAGGCCTCACCCTAAGACGGCCGGAGATCGTTCCGTGCCCTCCAGCGCCCGGTGACTCTTCTACGGATTAGAAGGGAGGTTGTATCCTCCCTCTCCCTTTCCGCCACCTCCTTCGCGACCTGCATCACTTTCTCACAAAAGGAGGTCACGGCGTCCCACGCGCTCTCACTTCCTACTATGGGCTGGACCATGTCCGGAAGCGAGAGAGTATCCGCAGTATCGACAGCCGCGACGAGGTTACGGCGCTGCACTGTCCAAGCAGGGCCTCAAGGTTATGCTGCACCGCGTCGTCAACGCAGTTGCAATGGTAGCAACCAGGTATCAGTTCCCGGCCTATGCGACACAGGTACTTACCGAAGCACCCAAGTCCGGACAATACCTGTGTCAGCTGGAAAGTAATGGCGCTATGCCGTCTTTCCAGCTCACAACGGGTCTTACCGCCGATATAGTGGCATGCCCTGCGCTGGGTTGCGCAAGTCATTGTACGCACTCCACCAGTGGGGTCTGGAAGAGATCAGCCTTATGCACCTCGACATGACGAGGCATCAGGTGCTCGCTCTACTCCAGCGCTTTCGCGGCGCCACCGATTTAGTGACGCTAGGATTTTGGAATCAAGATGGGTGGTAATCCGGCCAAGAGGGTTGCCGCCTGTCTCTGTGGTCTTTTCAGTACTGGATGTTACGCCGAGGTTGTCTGCCCATACAAGCGATCCATGGACTGTACGATTTTGGTCTCTCCCTATTCTTAAAGCCATCGACATTCATACTCAAAACTGTCCTCACGACATTTTCCTCATTCCTCTGTATCACATGCCCATACCATGACAACCGATTTCTACACAACTTTTCAGTTACTTTTATTGAGCATACTGCATATTGAGTGCAATATATACAGGTATATATATAGGTATACAATACAGACGTCAACATTTTATTTAAAATTCGTATAAGCTACTATTTGGCATTCCATTTAAAGTGGCGTAAGCATCGTAAGGAATAATAAATGAGAAACAAAATATTTCTTCAAACTCTAGGCCGTTGTCCTGAAGTAGTCTATTTCCAATGCAGACAAATACCCCAAGGTTTTTCATAATCATATTCGTCGGGAGCTGGACCAATAAGGTTCCTTTATTGAAACTTGTCATGCATTTTGAATTAATGGGCTATACTATGTCCCCACTACTAGGACTGAGGCTTCCACTCTGCGAGAAGCTTATAATCCAACACGCGTACCCAATGTTTGTTGAATCTTATGACTTCGTAAAAAAAAACTCATCATGTTTACGGTCTGAAATACCTATAGTTGTTGCACGTGCTCGTGCATATACTCTTGAGACATAAACCCGTACTTAATTCATACTATTCTGTGAATTAAATATTTAAAAAACATTACCACATAAGTCACAGAATAGCGTGACTTAATCTTAATCGCGGGTAAGTAACAGAACCCTCTAAATAATAGGTCTTTACCTATGAAATTGCCGTTTTGTATGAAAAAATTTAAACGAATTTATTTCATGTATTTTTTATTTGTATTAATCGAAGTAATCACCCATGCAATCAATGCATCTTTGCCATCGCAGTGGCAGTTTATTGATGCCCTTCTTAAAGAAATCAGCTGGACGGGAGGCAACAAATTCTTCAAAGGCATTTTGTACTGCCTCTCGGGTATTGAATTTTTTTCCCGCCAAGAAGTTATCCAAATTCTGGAAAAAGTAGTAGTCTGTAGGCGCAAGGTCTGGTGAGTAGGGCGGATGACGGAGAGCTTCCAACCCCAGTTCTTGCAACTTGGAGACCGTCTGCTGTGCAGTATGAGGTCGCGCGTTGTCGTGCAGGAGCAGCGGAGACGAGCGATTGACCAATGCTGGTTGGAGATGTGCCAGCTTCTCCATCATTGTGTTCAGTTCTTCACAGTACACATCTGCAGTAATGCTCACCCCGTTTGGTAAGAAGCTGTGATGAATCACACCGGCGCTAGACCACCAAACAGTGACCATCACTTTTCTAGGGGTAAGTTTTCGTTTAGGGCATTGTTTAGGTGCTGAACCAGGATCCAACCAACTTGCTGAGCGCTTGCGGTTATCAAACAGAATCCATTTTTCATCGCAGGTAACAATGCGGTTCAAAATTCCTTCATTTGTGTGTCTGTTGAGCAGTGCAAGGCACGTCTCGAGTCTCGACGCGTACTTCGCGCTGACGATCATTGAGTTCGTGGGGCACCCATTTGTCAAGCTTTTTTACCTTGCCAATTTGACGCAAATGGACCAATATTGTTTTGACGCTAACGTCGAAAGCTGCTGCTAATTCAGCCGTAGATTGTGTATCATCAGCTTCCACAATCGCCTTTAATTCGTCATTGTCGACCAAAGTCTTCGGACGACCGCGAGGTTCATTTTTCAGGTCGAAATTTCCAGAACGGAAGCGAGCAAACCAATAACAGGTGGTGCGTTGGTTTGTAGTGTTAGCTCCGTAAACGTCGTTGATGTTGCGTGCCGCTTGTGCCGCGTTGCTGCCACGACGGTACTCATTTTCCATAATTACTCGAATTTTTAACGTATCCATGATGACGAAAAAGATTGAAATGCGATGAAAATGTAACACTAATCAATAAACAAATGACTACTTTTGGAAAAAAAAATCCATGTTTTTAAAATAAAATTAATTTGAAATTAGAATTCTTACCCAAACAAAAATTATTTTGATTTGAAATGGCCAGTACTGCAAAACGGCAATTTCATAGGTAAAGACCTAATATTTATAGCTTGTCATTTGTTTATTCTGTGCCTGGTTCCCATTCTGTCATAACGACTGTGACATAATAACAGTGGAAGGTATCGGTAACCGCAAAGATGGCTATCATCCTATCCAGGATTTTGTTATTTTTTAGGGTGGAAAATCATCAAATAACTTCTCCCGCTCTGGGTGGAGCAGAAGGGCGTGTCAGACTTTTACTGACTAAAACGCACCCGTGTTTCTTCAATTGCCTGGGTGCCAGGGGCCATGGTATCTCTTTCGAACAACCCGCACCCCTGGCAGTAATCCTATCTAGGATCGCCTGGCCACGTTCAATGGAACTACAAAATTGCATTTGATTACCCATTTCTTGTGGAAGGCAGGCTACTTAACATTACGCTAGGATCCTTTTTTTTTTCTAAGCGAAAAGAAAGTATTAGCGCGGGCAGGCTCAGGCGACGCGATGTGACGGGGGGCAGGCGATGCGATGTGACGGGGGAACAAGATATTTCACGCGTAAGTCGCGGACAGAAACTAGTTTATACTTCTTCTGCTTAGCGTGTCGATTCCAAAAATAACATGAAAAAAATGTATGTAAATGTATAGTGTTCTTAATTATTTTGGCCCAAAATTCAGCAACGCGAATACCGTTCGCTGACGCAGCCATTAGGTCCTCACATGTGCAGATGCAAGATGAGAGATGAGCCATTGTCTGTGGAGAGATGCCGCATACACATCATAAACTTACATAAGTAAGTACTGATGCTCTATAATCATGGTTTCAGATTGAAGGAAACTTGGCAATAAAGAACCACCATCATGACTTTCCGTCCGGCTTGTTCATGATTTTGGAAAGTTTTGGAGCTATCGTTACAATAGGTAAAGTAGTCCTACACATTAGGACCAGATTACCCTTGCTCAAGACGTTCTTCAAAGTGTTGCTGTCGCTATAATATTCCTCAAACACACATAGACACAGTGGCAGACATAGCTGATGCTATGTATCTATACCACTTGACTGTGACTTGAAATTGAGTTTATATTGACTACATTCGAAAATGGAAGACCTTTTTTCGTCAGTAATTAGTGATGTAAGCAAAGTCGAGATGATGCTCCGAGACTTTTTAACAACAGAGCTAAATAATAAACTGATTTCTGAAGTAAAGTTTCCTCCATTGTCCAGTAACAACTTAATTAGAACATTTAAGGAAATATATGACTAACAAAATATACTTAGATTTATTTTATTTTATGTTGATTTTCCTGTCATAATGTTGCTTTAAAAAAAGTAAGACTAGTAAATTTATTGCCTACATTAACTTTAAATATACCTACTTAATTCTTGAAATTATACTTTTTTTTGTTGGTTATTTAAATTATTAAAGAACCTTGGTTCTTCGGAACGAAACTGAGTCGCTGTCAAATTGTTGCTGTACTGCGTTCAAAGAGTAAAGTAATATGACTGCGTTACAGTATAATATAACGTAGGTACTCTATGGTCACTGGTCAGTACAAATTCAGCTATATAACTTTGCTTTTCTCATGCGAAAATCGGACTCTCCTAACTTTAAGGTGTGTGGTAAAGTAATAGGATGCACAGCATGATTGTGTTGGTGGAATGTGTCCGATGTACTGCTCAACTCGTTGAAATTGTCTGTAATGGATGTTGGAATGTTCCAGGGTATTTTAGCTAAGCCTACTTCTGAAGCAGAAAATATATTACATAAGTACTTTTTAACCGACTTCAAAAAGGAGGAGGTTCTCAATTCGTCTGTTTGAATTTTTATTCTGTAAGTACGTTTATTACGCGATATCTCCGCCAGTTGTGGATGGATTTTGAAAATTAGTTTTTCAATGGATAGGGTACCTATGCTTCAGGGGTTCCATATGAATTTTATTAACTTTGCTTCGGTAGTTTTTGCGTTAGCCTCGATATTAAGTACGTTTTAAATCCACTTTATGTACAGACGCCAGCACATCGAGCTACCCCAATATGTCAAATTTCTTTGATAGATTTTCAACTTTATAACATAAGGATAAGGTTCATGTTTAATTGGGAAAATTTGACAGGCTGGGGTAGCTTGATGTGCTGGCGTCTGTACTTACCTCGATGATTTTTTTTTTTTTGGGTGGGAAATCATCAAATAATTTCTCCCGCTCTGGGTGGAGCGGGAGGGCGTGTCAGACTTTTACTGAATAAAACCTACCCGTGTTCCCTCAGTTGCCTGTGTGCCAGGGGCCGCAGTATCTTTTTCGAACAACCCGCACCCCTAGCAGGTATCGGCCCTTGCGGACCCCACCAGTTGGTGCTGACACCTCTTTGAGGCGCGCGTGGAACACAACGCGCCGTTGACCCGGGCCCTTACCGGATAGCGAGCTACCCATAATTCCCGACTAATAAAACATTTCGTTCTTCGCATTAGTCGTCTCTGTCACACATGGTGCAAATTTCTACTTTCTCTCCTCTTATGGAAGTGGTTCCCCGTATAATCGCACCAGCTGATCACGCAAAGAAACAAATAATCGACAATCAATGGAGGAGTTTGCCAAATGCACAAGCTCGTCATCCTAAAGGGTTGATTGAAATTAGTGAGCCAGATAAGTTTTGGGATCAATTACTGAAAACTGAAGACTTTTCCGAGCTGGCTCATTTTGCTCTATCTACACTGTCCCTACCCCATGCGAATACTGACTGCGAGCGGGTTTTTAGTAAAGTCAATTTAATAAAGACAGAGATAAGAAACCGGTTAACTGTGGAAACATTGAACGGCACACTTCTTGCTGCAGAGATCGCAAAAGGTTCAACTCGTACTGGAAACTGCGTCAATTTTGAACCCACAAAAGAAATGTATAGCCGCATGACAACAGGTAAAATATACGGCAGAAAAAACGATGACAGTGAGGATGTTCCTGACATAATATTCGGAGAGGAGGTGTAAACTAAGTTACCTTGCAAATTTTCGTAATAATATAAAAAAATTGTTTTAGTTTGTAGTTGTGTAGTTTTTTTGTGATTTTACTTGAGTAATAATAAAGATTTTTTGAAATACAACACAAAGTGATGTTTTATTTAGTAGGAAACTTGCAATCGTTTAATATATTGAGTAAAAAGTCCTAAATCCTGTAGTTCAATATGCCTTAATTTTGGTTTTAGCACGTTTTCGATGCATAATAAATGTACGAGGTTTGAATGTCAAAATACGAGATTTTTAGCTACATTATGTACAAGGAAATTTTTGTTACGGTTGGCAACCCTGTACCCATTACTCGCCGTCCGCAAGCCCGCGCCTACGGTGGCCGGGAATCAGCCTGGGATTCCCGACGCCACCTCGTTGATATGTTTTACTATTGTTTACATAGCAAGTAGTGGTAGGTTTACGAATTGGTGTGGGGTAGGAAAAGGAGACATAGAGGTACATAACTAAATAGTGAAAAATAAATGATGACGATGACGATGTCAATCCCATCGTGCTTTTACAAATAAACACTTACTCTTATACTAGGGGCTTATTTTTCAAAAGTCAGATAACTTTTATCTGAGGTATAAATATGTCGGTTTGACAGCTTTTGTATTAAACTGTGTACAAATTGGGATATTTGTTCACCCGGCGAGCGGTCAATTAAAAAAATTGGCAAGTTTGAACGCGGCCTTCATGAGGCCACGCCCCTTTTCGGACCCCTTGCGTTTAAACCCTGATTTCTCGCTATTTTACTATGAAACCCATATGAAACTGTAACTATTTCGCAATTTGTACAATATTATATATTCGGTGTATGACTTTCATGTAATTGGGATTACAATCAAATGAGTATGTTTCGAATTAAAAACGAGTGTTGTTATTTTTCTGTCATTTTTATCATTCAAGGCCCCAGAAATGTAAGTAAAATACATATTTTAATAAAAAGTAATTTAATAGTAATCACTATTACACTACAATAACGATTACATAATAAACATATTACACCAGGCAACCAAATCATATAAAAAGACGATAATCTTAACGCGACTCAAGGGGCCGTTTAAAATTATTACTAGGGATGGGCCGAAATTCGGTTCACATTCGGTTCAACCAAATTTCGGCAGCTTGAACCGAACTTCGGCATTCGGCCGAAATTCGGTTCAGATGCCGAGCATTCGGCATACAAAGAAAAATAATACCTGCTTGCACTATTTTGACTGAAATTTAATAGAATTAGTATAGCATTACTGTAAAATAAAATTATGACTTTTAGCATTACTGTAAAATAAAATTATGACTTTTACTCACTCATGGTCATTTATTTTAGTTAGGAACATTTTAAATGTAATCCTTAAATTGTAATTGTGTGTGTTGTATTGTAATTCTTAAATCTCTGCCTAATTAATTAGACATACCTACTATTACAAAAATGAAATAAGCTTAGTATTCTTCTAACAAACATGTGAATACAATACGTAAATTTAAAAAAAATCACGTTTTTGGTTCACAAACTAAACATTCATTTACATCAAGTATTTTTGATTACAATTAAAGGGTATTGAACCAAAGTTCGGCCGAACTTCAGCCGAACTTTTAATTCACACATTCATCTTTACACAACTTCGACACGACGTACATTCATCTTTTTTTTGTAGTCGTAAACATGTCGCGGTTTGACAAAATGTGTGTGTATTCAATCAGTTCAAGACTGTCACTAACCTAAGAAATACTTATAATTGTTCACAATGAACGGAAGTCGTAAATATAACCCATCAAAAAGTCTACTGTTTACAACAACAAAAGAACAGTGCTTCACAAAAACGGTTTTTTGTCTTATGAATTGCTTAATCGATTGCAAATGTGAAAACTATTCCAGAAAGTAGGTACAGATGCCAGCACATCAAGCTACCTCAATTTGTCAAATTTCTTTGATAGATTTTCAACTTTATGACTTGAGCGTAAGGTTTTTGTTCAATTGGGAAAATTTGACAGTTTGGGATAGCTTGATTTGCTGGCTTCTGTACCTAACGCACCCCTGAGCCAAATCGGTTGGGTCTGCCGAGACACAGTAATTTGCTGGCTTCTGTACCTAACGCACCCCTGAGCCAAATCGGTTGGGTCTGCCGAAGTGCCGAGACATAGTAATGTTGGTATGCCGTGAGGTACTGATTTGCTCGATTTTTGACGATCGACACGTCTGAGAAAACAAAATCAAGTAAATGTGTACCTACTTATGCAACAGACGGGCGCCATCCTATTTTGTGCCAATCACCCCTGTGGAGAGTTTTTGTCAATAAAGGTTTTGTAATTTTTTGTTGACCAACAAAACCGATCAATCTTGTAAACTTGTAGATCATTAATCTGACAGTGCTTATTTTACACGATTTTACCCTTGATATTTATCGATAGACAAAAATCAAGTAATACCTAAGTGTGACCGAAAAATATGGGTTATTATAATTCAGTGTCAGTACGCCATATAGCACAATTTATTAAGAAACATTTCATGTTCCCCTATGACCATAGTTTTCCTCGACGGCGCGTTGTGCTCCACGCGCGCCTCAAAGAGATGTCAGCACCAACTGGTGGGGTCCGCAAGGGCCGATGCCTGCCATTGATGCGGGTTGTTCGAAAGAGATACCGTGGCCCCTGGCACACAGGCAACTAAAGGAACATGGGTAGGTTTTAGTCAGTAAAAATCTGACACGCCCTCCCGCTCCACCCAGAGCGGGAGAAGTTATTTGATGATTTCCCACCGAAAAACCACAAACTGTTACCTTTCTTATTAAAACATTAATATTTTTTTATAAGCCTATACTGTCCCTCTGCTGATGAATAGCCTCCCGAGGCATGCTTTTCCAGGGCCACCTCGATCCAACCCTGGCAATAGGTACGCGTCTAATCTTGCCTCCTCTTCTTGGGCCGGCCTCGGTGGCGCCGCCATCCATCATCAGGCACACACTGTGTGGATGGAACCTATTGCCCAGTGGTCACTGTGCATGTGGCTGGCGTGTGGTTTACTAAAAAGTCCTTTTGACAGCAGCAAGAGCAACCCAAAAACAACCTTATGGTTACGAGAATAAAGATCACTGTGATTATGATAGACTTCTCTGTGGCTGCTTAATATTATAATCATCTGCTTTCCCTTTTGGCAACCATGTTGGGGTCGGCTTTAAGTCTTACCAGATGCAACCGAATACAAGTATTTTACATGTAGCAATCTTAAATTTAACAATTTAGACCTACCCTTGCAAAAGCTAGTATGATATAGGTACTCAACTCAACTCAACTCAAAGCATTTATTTCAAATAAACCAATTACAGGCACTTTTGAATTGTCAAGGTCGGTGAGGTAGAAAGATGAAGCTAGTTGCCCATTCCAAAGCGTAGGTACCTATGGAGAAGAACGGGCAAGAAACTCCATGGACACTCTTTTAAAATCATGGTATTGTTACAAACAGTTGGTTACATCATTATGTTGAAATTATCAATGTGAGAACGATGTAAAAAGACGTGCACATTAAAAGCGTCCGTAATTAAACCAAAAATAAAATAACAATTTAGAAATTAAAATAAGCCGTGGGAGCTAAAAGATGACCAGTCCCTACTGGCGGCGCCCGTTCACGAACATGACGTATGGATCAGCACCATTCAGCTCAACCATTTTGAAGGGAACTTAATGATCCAACACACACGCCACCACCAGCGAGACATTTGAGTGAGCATGACATACCTCAGCTGCCAGGGCACATTCGAGTCAATGAAAGACGTACCCTGTAAATGTTAGCTATATAGTAAGGACATAGTGCTCACAAATATGCTATGCAATTATACAATACTAAAAGTTTGAATTTATACAATGCAAATGTATCTAGCTTTTACAGTCTTCAGCAGCTCCACAATGTTTACAAATGCTATTCAATTTCGTTGTGGAGCAGGACAAGCCACGTTTAGCCAAGCATTTTTATCAGCGATGTAATCCCCCAACTTATAATAAGCATGGCTGCATTGTGTGCGTATAAATATTTCAAGTCGTGTTTGTAAGTCATAGTTCAATCGCGACGATCGCTTTTGGTTTGGAGGCAGGGTATGCCTGTATTAACTTTGATGTGTACCCCGTGTACCCCGTGTACTCTACCAGTGACAATGTGTGTAGACCTAATGTCAACTGTGAAGTTACAGTTATCGCTAAACAGGAGCAAATCGAATAGAATGTACAGACGCCAGCACATCAAGCTACCCTTAACTGTCAAATTTTCCCAATTGAACATGAACCATAAGCGTATGTTATAAATTTGAAAATCTATCAAAGAAATTTGACATATTGGGGTAACTTGATATGCTGGCGTCTGTACAATCATATAGTCGATGGAGGTACGATCGAGGAATGAAATCGAGAGCACCTTGGAATGTGTTAGGAGAATGAAACGGTTGCATATTTGTATGACGACGCTACCTACTTATTTACTTAGCTGGAACGCTAAAATATCGTTTCAGTTTGCATATTTTTGCCTAGTACCTAGGTAGTCTAGGTACTTACCTACATTAGAGAATAATAAGCTATATTTTTGTTATTATAAAGAGGTAAAATCTGTCTGTATGTAGGGGGTAATCTCCGTAATGGATGGACCGATTTTGATGAAATTTGGTAAGGGGATACTTTGAACACTAAGGTTGTGATAAATAAACAATTGATTTCCCTGACTTTACATTACTTAGGTACCTAAAAAGGGCTGTATCATGGCTACAGTTGTTAATAAACCATTTTAAACCAAAATCCGTGGTTTAAAACATTATGCCGGCGGCGGCGGCGCGTGTGATTCGAGTAGTACCTACCCACCTACAAGTTACCTCTAGTGTTACTATTGATTCTCACGTTTTCGATTTTATGTTTTTTTTTTTAATTATTTTAAAACAAAAAGGAACATCTTTATTTTTACACGCTTTATATTATATTAGCTTCACTTGTATGTTTGTAACCGACTCCTTAGGGCGCGATTTTGACCCACTTTCAACGGTCAGATTTCGTTTAAACTTTGGAAACTTATCGAGGACTAATTACAATTCAATAATTTAAAAAAAATGTAAAAAATAGAAAAAAAAACTGAAAAAATCACGCTTTTATAGTTAGCAGAACTAAAAAATAGAAAAGAAATAATAGTTTAAAAAACTAAAAAGCACGCTGGAAACCAAACTAAAAAAGTAGAAAGTAATTTAATTCAATTAAAAAGCGTGGGGTGCTTGACATTAATTGATTATAAAAATACCTCAAAAAGCACCCCACGCTTTTTAATTGAATTAAATTATTTTCTACTTTTTTATTTTGGTTTTTAGAGCGTGTTGTTTAGTTTTATAAACTATTATTTAAGTATTTTACTTTTACTCTATGCTTCGAAAGTAGTCCTTATGGCAAGTTGTTCTGCCACGGGAAACAACCATTAAAAATCGGTGTTCTCCAAATCACGTTTGTTAAATATTTATGTAATTGAAATAAACTTTTTTTTAAATATTGTTTAATATTGTGAGTAGTGGTGGCCCGGTGGTAACGGCTGCGACTTACGAGTTGTAGGTCGTAAGTTCAAACCCCGACATGCGCTTTACTTTGTGTAAATTATTTCTTCACCACTGCTCTCAAAACGGTGAAGGAAAACACCGTGAGGAAACCGGCATGTCCTAGAACCAAAACAATCGAAGACATGTGACATCTAACAACCCGCACTGGGCCCGTGTGGTGGATTACGGCCCGCTCCCTCTCACAGGAGTCCTGTGTCCCAGCAGTGGGAACATTATAGGCTGATTATGCTATCAACTATTATCTTAGCACAGCGGCTGCCATTTTGTCCGCGCGAAATTTTGCCCCCGACTTGCCGCATCGCATCGCATCGTATCGCATCCCCCACGTTGTTACTTCGTTCTTCCCTCTCATCGAGAGGAGGCCTGTGTTCCAGCAATGATGACATTATAGGTTGATAATGTATTGGTTAAAATGAAGACTTGTATCTTACCACCAATAATGAGGCAAATACCTCATTGGTAGCTTAGACCCGCCCATATGAAAGTGGCTATCACAAGTAAAATTAGGTTATGAATTGTTATACTCAGTAGCAGGTTTTACACAATGAAACACGAACGATTCACACTCAGTCTGTATTTGGGCAGGGTAACATCCTTATCTCTAGTTCACAATATAATGCCCCTTCAAAATTATTTGCCTCCCTTTTTATACACTTAACCGCCATATTCAAATCAACTGTCAGTTAATTACTCAATGTGCTATGGATACTGAATTATTGTTATAAAAATCAACTATTAATTATTATGGGAAAATAAATACAAAGAATATTATTTAGACATTAATGAGAACATTTGAAAGTAATTTAGGAATAATTAAGCAACTAGTACGTCATAACCGTCGAGTATCTATTTCGTACTTGTTAACAGAATCTATCTAAATGCCCGGTTTGACAATAAAAAGTGCTACCAATGCTACCATAGGTTAGCAATACGTTTCGTTTTTGTTAAATAGGAACCGAGCGTTAGTTAAAAGAATATGATAAGTCTTGGGCGTTTATATGAACAGCAACATCCATCTCAACATTCAGCCAGATAAGTCCGCTGAAGTTTTTCTCTCTCACTTATATCTATAAAACACAGGCAAAAACCTCGTTCGTCAACCATTTTTTTACTTTTTCTCGAGACGCATAATCTGCTTGTCCTTGACTTTACGTACCTACTTAAGGCGTCAAACGATAGCCATTGAAATAAGTCCTTCAATACCATTTGTTTATCATAAATCACTTTTCTTTATCGTGAGCTGCCGATAATAAGTTTCTAAGACTGAATAAAAACGTCACTTGACATCGCAGGGACGAATTTGGTGGTTGTTAATAAATAATGAGCGTATCTATAGATTTGGGTACGGTCAACTGTGGCATCTTTACTTTTCATATCAACTTTACCCATGAGTACTGCACTAAAATTTCTCTCGATAACTAAAAATCTGTTGCCGCCATTTAATATCGAAGGGATTTAGAAGTAATATAATCTACTATTTGCAACAAACTTTTAGTAAACGAGAGATATTTGAATACAGTTCTCATTGGTAAAATTGCTAATGGAAAGTAAAGACAGCTGACAGTAGGTACCTAAAAAAAAATCAAAATACTAAAACCCGACTACTAAAAAATCACTCTCCGAAATACGACCGCGGTCCTAAGTCAGTTTGCCCAAAAGCTTATGATCGCTTACTGTTGTTAAAATATATTGTTTTGTTGGGGTAAGGTGGCTTTCAGATGAGAAAGAACATTGTCTTGCTTCGTACTTTTTAGAGTGTGATTTTTCAGTAGTTGGTTTTTTTTTGGATTTGCTTTTTTAACCTATTTTGGGGTTAACTAACAATAAATAATTATGAAATGTTATAATAAGCCCTTTCATTGGATATGTTACTGGCCAAACCCAATTTCAGGCCAAACTAGTTTGTCCTAGGCCAAACAGACTTATCCTACGCGTGATATATGTCGCAGCCAACTAGCTTAATTAGCCATTTCGTTAACAGCCTTTGGAAGTAACGCTCGCCGGCCGCTACCGCGGCGCCGCTCGCTTCGCTCGCTCGGCTCTCGCGCTTTTGGTCACAGTTCTAACCTAACCTAACCTAACCTAACCCATTTAATCGGCGTACCCCGGCTTCATAAACCAGTTTGGCCTAGGACAAACTAGTTTGGCCTGAAATCGGGTTTGGCCGGTAACAGATACACATAAATTTTATTATTAAAAAAAAATATTAGTTCACGATTTTACGTCCTCTAGAGAGGCGCCATATTCAATTTAATGTGACGTCACATACGATCAAGACGCTATAACGCTCATTTGCCGAACAATGTTATGGAGCTTAGAAGTTTTTAGAAACAGATGCATGTAATGTAACACATACATAAATACCAGTTATAATCTTAACCCTCCTTTTTGCTTTGCCGTAGTCGGGTAAAAAAAATATTTCGTCATCATTTCTCCTTTCCCAGGTCTGGAAGAAACTTCTCTAGAAATAAGCAGTACCTTTGTACTCAAAAGTTTGGAATCGTTTCTTTATGTTTTTGTATTGCAAAAATTTCATTTAAATCATTAAGTTTAATAAACCAACAAACTAGGTGACCTCTGCGCATGCACTGGCACTGAGAACGGCGCGCGGCGTAGAAGAGAAGTCGCAAATTTGCAATGGGTCGTACAGTGTGCGGGATTGATAGAATTTCGACTGGACACAGAGTAGTTGCATGATGGTGGAAGTACTTAATTAAAAATACAATATTTCACTGTCAAAGGTAGCCAGTACTGAAGTATACTGAGCCTACTGTATTGTGTCTGGGCAAAGTGTAGGTCCCATTAAATCTAACAATATCATTCCATCAGATCAGTTACGAAGAAGAGAATATGAGACAGTTGGATTATACGACTGATGTACGCTAGCTGTGAGGCTAATTTAAATAGATAAGTAAAACTAAGTTACCAATAGGTATTCAGTGGACCGGCTGCCGGTGAAAACCAGCGCTAGAACTCTGTTTCGCATAAGGTCATAGCATAATGTTGAGCGATCGCCGTTTTGCGTGAATAAGACACATATTTACCCCCAATTGATAACTTTTTTGTGTTTGTGTTCTTTCTCTGCGTCATTTTTGCCGCTAATAAATTAATTTTCTTTCTTTCTTTTCTTTGTATTAAGTTTATCATTATTTTTGTCGAATTGAGAATTATTTAGAAGCAAGAAGTGATACAATCGTTCCAGAAAACTAATATAAAAGCTGAGTTAAACAAAATAAACTATTTGCGTCATATGATGATATTGATGGATAGATTTTTATTATGATAAGGGACTGATAGTGGATTATCCACATTCATTACAATTTCTTAGTCGTTTCAGATGATTGTTTGCGTTAGCGGACACCTTTATTTATTTTGTAGTTTAATCAAGAAGCATCGATTTACCTTATTCAAAGAGGAAAATATCAGTAAATACTCTTGTTATCAAGCTGAGTTATACTTTGGAGGTTAAATTATTTCCCAACACGTCACGTAACAATGATATGTGTCAGTAAACAACGTCATTTTAAACATAACTTTTACACATTTATGATTTAAAAAAAAATGCGGTTTGATAAATAAGAACCTAAAATCTACAAAAACCTGTTTGGAGGTTTTTGTAGATTTTAGGTTCTTATTTATCAAACCGCATTTTTTATAAAAAATGTTAAAATTTAAGTCGCAATCTTATCTCAAATCAAATCATATCATCAAATCATTTATTGGTTTGCAAACTTGGGTAATTAGTACATTGATGTAAACAAAAAACCAACAAAGAGCGGACTATCAATGTCAAAAATAAGACGGAAAAGCGGGTAAATTTGTGTTTTTTGACAAATTGAGATAGATACGAATGTTCTTAAAAATACGGGGCATTCACCTCTGATTCAAATAAAGCTAAATCTTAGGGCGTCTACTTTAGCTATTTTTTTTTACAATACCTCTATCTAATTCAAAGTATGTATGTAAATTGTTGTATCATTAAACCAATCTCGCCAACGAAAACGAGCCCCATGCACAAAATTATGTCAAAAACCCAAATCAAGATCTGACTGCCCACCGCAAATACATCCCTGTACACTTTGTGACACACTAATCATAATATTATGTAGATTCAGTTTCACGAACTGTTAGTGTTAGCAATATTTATATACTAAGTTTACGCCGCCCGCCCGGGGCAGTGGGGAGGAAGGAATATACTATCCCGTTGGCCATTATGTATGGCATTGTATGGTACTCTATACTAAACGCTTGAAGGATAAGGTCGTGTTGTGTTGTTTGTGCAAAGGAGAGCCGTGTGATAAAAATGTGTTGGTCTGAAAGATGTTGCTACGTCGTCCCGGCGAATTTGGGATGCGTTTTGGTGGGGACTTTCAGTTTTGTAAGTGTTAATTTTTTAATATTTTCTTTTCTGCCACAACGGAATCTATAAGTATAAACACGTTGAAAACTATTATTCGTAGTAGTATAAATGATAATCAGTTCTTTAAATGTAATTTTTGACTAAAATAGAAAGCGATATAATTATTTTCACTAAAATAAGTCAAAGCGATTGCGACCTTTTTGGTATGGCATATCTACCAATTGTCAATGTCAAATCAGGGAATATTATTTAATGTTTTTGTTTCATTCGCCGGGGGAGAAAGTTTTGTGTTGTGAATTTTAAATTTCATCTGAATGTGCAGGACAGCCGATCCCATGGTTTAAGCTTTAGATTAAAGATAGTTGTAGGCACGTGTTATTTAAGATCTTGGGAAACAAATCGCACCTTTAGAAGTATAGAGACCTATTGCGAAATTAGCCGCAACCAAAATAGGTCTCTATAATTCTAATAATTCTAAATGAATTCTAAATAATTTTGCTTGCGGCTAATTTCGCATTAGGTCTCTATACTTCTAAAGGTGCGAAATAGGTGCCATTTACAAAGTAAGCATTTTAGAAAGTAGTCAGATGGGGGCGACTCGGGAATTTCTGGTAGGTATTTGTTTATTGCCGAGCGTTGTAATATAATGATTTGTTTAATTATTGTTGTTAATGTTTTGTTATTAGTGTGAACGAAGATGTTTGTCAGCGCCTATTGATAAAAATATTTGTATTCCCTTTTAGTTCTTTTATAGTTTGTAATAAGTTAATAACCAAGGACGGTTACCGTTACCAATAAAATACCGGTAAAACTACCAAAACATTACGTTCCGTTCCGTTAAGTATTTAACGTTAAAATTACCGTTAAATCATAGGATTTACCGGTATTTAATTAGCGTTACCAATATCGTTACTTCGCTAAAATCTAACAATAAGCAACATTTTTTGCGACGTTGCCAAACCGAACTAAGCGCCTCGCGGCTTTGCGTTTGGCTCTTTTATGCGGGGCGGCAAGTCGAGGTGCGGTGTAAATTTTAGTTCTTGATAACTAATTTTATTCCACACCTTTTTAATCGCGATTAAAAATATTCAGATATTCGCAATAAATAACACAAAAAAACTATAACCAAAACAAATGTCAATGACAAACTTATTATGCTTATATTATTTTCTACTGATAATATGACGTAGCGAGCAAGTGGACTTGCAGCCAACCGACGCGGTGACAAACGACATGGGTTCCACCCTTGAGGCCTACCGGCAGACTCACAGAACACATATACTCCTAACGGAGAAGAATGCCAACTCCATACAATATTTAGTAGAACGATTGTGTGAGCGCCATCTATATTCGCCCCTAGGAAAAAACCTCGTATGGCGGTAAATTCAAACGTTTGCTTAGCATCCCCAGCCTATTGAACATGGTTTTTGGTAGGCCCATTCTCTTGTAAGAAAACTCGAATGTGGGTTTCTTACAAGAGAATATACCTACCAAAAAACCTATAGAGTGGATATGGCAAAATAAAACGGTAGTGTGTAAATAGTTTCATATTTATTTCAACAGTTTCATTACAATTTATTATTATTGTGTTCATAATATTACATTCAAATAGTTTAATTACCATCTGTTTGCAGTAGCCTCAGAGTATAGACTAAACCATAAGTTTGTTTTAACTACATTTACATTGCTACATATTAGTAATCTGTGATTTACATAGATCATACAACAAGGTTAGACAAAACCCAATTTTCAAAATGTACTCAAACAGAATCGACAGTAGATTTTATTTATTTATAAGGTACTAATATTAATTAAAAGGTACACCAACGACTTATTCACTAGAAACATTAAGATAGTATCAATAACATATGCATTGAGTTATGGTGAATTTCTCACTCACAGGCGTACACAGCACTTCACAACACACAGATCAGTAGAAATGGTGACGAAGTTATTCAGTTATTTACGATACGTACAGTACTTAAGTAGGTTTATTATACATAATTATAACGAGTCCTGAAGATACATGGTAGATTCGATTTTATTAAGAATGTATTAATAAAACAATAACAAACCACAATTTCAAAGACATTTATCGTCTGACTGACATGACATTGAGATGCCACTATGAATTATCAAAAATAACTACTATATTTTCGGTTTCATTAAATTTAGGACAATATTACTATGATATTACGTAATTTGGACTAACAAAAAATTTGCATTACTTCAAACAGTCATTCACTTTTTTACTATCTAATAAATATTTATATTTCGTTGGCAAATTTTCTGTCTAAAAACTACTATTTAGAAAGGAAAAAAAACGAGACAAACACAATGCAGCCGTGTTACAACTTAAAAATAAAGTATTATTAGGGACCTAATTTTTTGGGTCCTTCACAATATTTTTTATGTTGGCAATGTCATATTTCTGCCCCGGGTACCTGTCCTACATTGGCCAATACAAAGTTGATACCCCCTGGACTGAACTGAATCTCGTTGTCGTTACCCCACGCATGAATACAGTGGTAAATACGCCTAGATGTTAAAATAAAATCTTTATAAAAAAAATCTACTTGCATATTATTCGTGATTAAATTGTCTATCTAATAGTGTCAGTAATATAACTAAAATAATGCTCACTTCACGAGGAGATGCATGTTATAAATCATAGTTATTCATTTCTGTGGTATCGTTGTAAAGCGATTTGTTAAACAAAAAAAAAACTAAAACATCCATTGTGAAATCAAGATTATGTAGGACTTTAATGTATTTTTACTGCCCAAAACACGGCTGGCGCGAATTTTTGGTAGGTGAAGCGCCTTAAGGCGAACCTAGTCGCGGGCTCAAACTCACTGGTAGGCCTGGCTTAAAATCACGCTGTCTCACCAGGCTTCGTGTCCGACAGAGATAGTATCAGTGATGAGCAGTTAGACGCTGGTCTACACGCACGACGTTATTGAGTGAAATGCAGTAAGTATCATTTATAGTAAAAAAATCGCGAAAAAATGAAGAAAAGTCCTTTGGAAGATCGGGTTTTATGAAAAAGCCAATGCATAAATTAATGACCAATAAAGTTTTTTGAACTTTTCGATAATTGAACATTGTCGGTACCGACTTGGTTTTGGAGATTTTACACTTCTTTTATTACTTCAACACGCCCAAAGTTAAGTAAAATTAGCAAGAAAAATGAATCTTTTGACTCCTAACTTTTTTTCCGTACAGACAATATTAATAATGAGATAAAACGATATCATATTTTACTATGGATGTGCCATGTCAGACAGTGGAGTAAAACAGTCCCGAAGTTTGTATGCAAAAAATGTGGACTAGGTTCACCTTAAGAGAATTATCCCCACCAGGAAATATTATTTAATGTTTTTGTTCGTGTTTCATTCGCCGGGTGAGAAAGTTTTGTGTTGTGCATTTTAAATTTCATCTGAATGTGCAGAACAGCCGATTCCATGGTTTAAGCTTTAGATTTCAAATAAACAACAATCTAGCGAGTACGATTTACTTAGATAATGAATTATGTAATGTAAAAATTGTTAAGCAGCTAATAAATAATGTACATACTCATTTTTGAAGAGTCTAATCTTTATGCTAATATTAAGATGAGGTAATGTTTGTTAGTTTATATGGGGCACATAATCTCTGGAACTACCCGTTGGATTTGCATTTTATAGCGCAATTCTTAAGAAAGGTTATTCCTTAGGAACTGGGCAAAAATATAAAAAGTCGGAAGTTTAAGTCAAAACGAAGTAGGTAACAACGCGGGCGATGCGATGCGGCAAGTCGGGTGCAAAATTTGACGCGGACAAAATGGCAGCCGCTGTGCTAAGATAATAAGTTGATAGCATAATCAGCCTATAATGTTCCCACTGCTGGGACACAGGACTCCTGTGAGAGGGAACGGGCCGTAATCCACCACGCGGGCCCAGTGCGGGTTAGTACATGGGGTTGGATCTAGTATCGTTTGGCAGGAGTTGGAGGGTAAAAATTGATAAAACTGGCAGGGCTTGGGTCCCCGATTGTAACGCTACCACGCTTATTAAAAGGGAATGCATAATTTTCGAGAAAATTACAAAACAAGTTTCTAACCTCAACAAATCAGGTAAAAGCGAAAATGGAACGTAAAAATTGACAATCAAATCTGACACAATATATTGTCTGTGGTCTAAAATATCGTGCAAAATCGATAAAACGGAATGTAAAAAAGACGCCCATTTGTGTCAAATTCCACTGTCATCCAACAGACCCTGCCATCCCCCTCGTGGTTATTTTGTTTAAACCATTGAGATTCCGTTGAGTCCTCCGATTACCTACTAGGAGAACATAGGATGCAAGAGCGAGCGAAGCGAGCTCGGGACTTGGGACACCCCAACTCGGACAGGTTAGGTTAGAAGGGTCTGGTGAGCGAGCGAAGCGAGCGAACACAGACCCCGCCATTCCCTTCGTGGTTATTTTTTTTAAGACTATTGAGCCCCGCGAGGCTCCGACTACGTCTTTTAGGCAACTTTAAAATGTTTTGAGGTTAGGTTACAAAAAAACATTTTTCTCGGAAACGGTGAGTTACTTTTTCATGGGAGTGGTGCCAAGGAGAAGGGGCCCACCCCTCTCCCCCTACTCCTGCCAGACGATACTACATTTTTACCGGTAGATGTCACATGTCTTTGATTTTTTAGTTCTAGGACATGTTGGTTTCCTCACGATGTTTTCTTTCACCGTTTTGAGAGCAGTGGTGATGAAATAATTTACTCTAAGTAAAGCGCCTGTCTGGGTTCGAACCTTCGAACTACATCTCGTAACTCGCGGCTGTTACCACTGGGCCACCACTGCCCTTGTTGATAGCGTAGAGATGGAATACAATGCTGATTGATGACTGATGAGTACCATATTATAGGAATTAGCAATCCTTAATATATTATAAACGCGAAAGTTTGTATTTTTTTTTTTTTAAACGTGGCCCCACTAGGAATTTCTCCTGTATTGTGGGTGCGTTTACAAACATTTAAACTCACATACACAAACAGCCAGATCCGGAACAACTACTTGTAGGTCATACAAATATTTGTTCCGTGCGGGAATCGAACCCGCGACACGCAGCGCAGCAGTCAATCGCTTAACCACTGCGCCAACTGTGTATGTAGGTAAAAGCCGGCTTTGCCACACTTTTCGAAATAAATCTTTATCTCTCAGTACAAAAAGCAAGATACCTACTTGATTTGTAAAACTGGCCGGTACTTTGGTTTTGTATATACAAATTTATGAAAAGTAAAAAAAACATAATCTAGAAGACTACAAGACCTAAGTGGCTTTGAAAAATGCACGCACACATTTACACAATTGACGTGAACACCATCTAACGACGACAGCCATAACAATTATCACACAAAACTTATGCGAAGTTTAGCACTAACGGTTATAAAACTTGCGTTTAGCTCCTCTAAGCCCCTTAATATTTCTAGAGTAGGTATTAGCGATTTTTGCGGACCTCTATATTTTAGGACATTTATCCCACGATTCCCACGTAAGGGATAGTTGCCTAATCCATATTAATTACGATTAGGATAGAACAGAACATCTATCTCGCAAAAACTTTGATCGCATTTTGCCTTCCCATGCAATCGCATAAAGACATGCGACACGATCAACTTAGTGGTAGTTGGGGAGTCTTTCGATAGATTAATAAAATAGCATGCAATTCATCTGCGAAACTAGAGTAATTACAATCAGGGCAACTTTACCCCTGGGGCAACTATCCTGGTTTTTACCCTATGGATGTATGTTACTCTTTCACGCAAAAACTACTGAATGGATTTGGATGAAATTTGGCAGACAGATAGATTATAGCCTAGATTAACACATAGGATACGATTTATCCCGATAGTATGTCCTCGCGGGATAATTTCCGACTTGCACGCGTGCGAAGCCGTGGGCGGAAGCTAGTATTGAATAAAGGCTTCTTAAAGGCGCGACGCGACAGCGCTACGTGACACTTGTAGGTAGAACAATTTCCATTAAGTTTTCATAGAAATTGTTCTATGTGAGTCGCGTTACGCTGACAAGTCACGTCATGTTTTAGGACCCTTAAACGAAATAGTGCAAAACTGACATGCAAGCATTTGGCCGTTTCTGCCTATCTTGATAAGTCAAAGTTCAAAGTTATTTATTTACTAGCGACCCGTCCCTGCTTCGCTCGCAAGCTATTATTATTATTTTGTACTGATATGGCAACATGTCAAAACATCGAGATTTCAGTGGTATATCTAAGTTTAACACCAATGTATAATGCACATAAACCTTTCGGAAAAAACCTCTCAATGATGGGGAAAAGCGTATCATAATCCGTCGCGAAGTTTAGAATAACAACGTGGCCACAAACTGACACGAAAAGCGACTGTTTATAAAATGTAAATTTTGACAGTTCAACAATATTCATTGCGTTATTAACGTTGTTGAGCAGACACATTTTTCGAACATATGAAGCAAGGGTTTAGCACTCTGTTTCAAAACGAAACAGATTATGATTAATCGTGAGTTACGCAATTAGGGTGCTGGTTAAGTGGCCCTTGGACTTGGATATGGGAAACTTCTACTATTGATAATTATAACGAGGTCCCGACACAATGTAATGAAATACCTCTGTTATTCGGAATGATTAAACTTTTATGTGACCACCTTTACATACCGAGACCCCTCCGTGCCACGGGAAGCACGTTAAGTCGTAGGTCCCGGTTGTCATTCGACACTCGACTGTCGTTACGAGTCGTCAGAAGCCTGAAAATCTGACAGCCAGTTTTACCAAGAATGTAAAAGTATTGTAATACCCAATAACTGGGTTGGGAAGTCAAATAGGCACCCGGTCCATGTAAAATATTAATTGTTATTAAAAAACACTGAAACCCCAGTGCAAAAGCAATATGAAGTTATGTAGAATAGGCACAAGTATCTACATATTATGTTTCTCAAATAGCATAACTATGTAAACAAGTTTAAAGAACATGTAAATATATAGCAATAGCAGCTACTACGTTATCACTAATTTGGTCATTTTACAATAGAAAGTAGATAAAAATTCAGAGATACATTACCTTTTCCTGTTTACTCCAATCATGGGAGCGTATTATTTTCATTGCTATCATCGCAAACACGATTCTTATTTTCATTATCATTAATAGAAACAAATACAAATAAATCGATAATTTTTTGAGATATGTCTGTCAAGTGTCAAAGTCACGACAGATACAGAAATCGTGCATTTAACAACTTTATTCTTAAAATCCTATTTTTTAGGCTACTATTACGATTATAATCTGGGCTGAACGCTTAATTTCACCTCTATTTCGTTTCGCTACTAATCACCTGCAAACTTTAAAAAAAAAAAAACATAAATAACGAAAAGATAATCACTGATTAGGAGGTAACCAATTGATAAGCTAAACAGTGGCTAATCAGTGATTAGCGAGTTTTTTATAAATAAGGCTGTTAATGCCTCGCTTAAATCTGCGCAGCGTTGCGTATGTTTCCCACAGTGAAGTTTGTTACTAATTTATCCTAATTCCTCGTCTTGATCACCATTTATCCATAACCTATTCATTGAGACCTTTCAATGAGCCCAAACACGACACTTCTGCTGTTTATTAGTGAGTGACTTGGGTATCCTGGACATTCCAGGTGTTGCTCCAGCATCAGTTCAAGGTTACTTTGTTCGTCTAATATCATTGAAGTAATAGAATACCAAATTTCGACTTGACAAATCCCTTCATCAACCAGAAAAGAGCTGATAATTTCCAAACGGCTGAACCGATTTTGATGAAACATGTCTAAGAACACTCTCGACTAATTCACCTTTCAAACACAAAAAAAAATCAAAATCAAAATCGGTTCATCCGTTCGGGATCTACGATGCCACAGACACACACACACAGGCACGTCAAACTTATAACACCCCGTCGTTTTTGCGTCGGGGGTTAAAAAGAAGAAGACCAATGCCCGTCGTTATAGTATTATTGCACTCTTGATTTTCAATGCTGCAGCTCAGCATTGAGAGCTTGGCTATACTCAGTGTTCTCTACAACGAGGTCGTCGTCGAGACAACCTTGAGATCGAGCAAGCGTGCAGTGCTGTTCAAATGGTAGATATTCAGCTATCCACTAACGCAGCTACGGTCGTCGACTCGTCGACAAACTCTAGGCTGTAATCTCCCGAGCTTCGGGCTTCTGACGACCCGTAACCACAGTCAAAGATCCACGAATAACAGCCGGGATCCAAACTAAACTCAAACTCAAAGCATTTATTTCAAATAAACCCATTACAGTTACTTTTGAACTGTCAAGGTCGGTGAGTTAGAAAGATGAAGCTAGTTGCTCATTTCAAAGCGTAGGTACCTATGGAGAAGAACGAGCAAGAAACTCCATGGACACTCTTTTAAAATCATGATATGTTACAAAAAGTTGGTTATATCATTATGTTGAAATTATCTATGTGAGAACGATGTAACAAGACGTGCACATTAAAAGCGTCCTTAATAACACAAAAATATAATAACAATTCAGAAATTAAAATAAGCCGTGGGAGTTAAGAGATAACCAGTCCCTAATGGCGGCGCCCGTTCACGAACATGACGTATGGATCAGCACCATTCAACTCGAACCATTTTTATGGAAACTTAATGATCCAACACACTCGCCACCACCAGCGAGACATTTGAGTGAGCATGACATACTCTGAGCTGCCAGGGCACGTTCAAGTCAATGAAAGTACCCTGTAAATGTTAGCTTTATAGTAGGAACATAGTGCTCACACATATGCTATGCAATTATACAATACTAAAAGTTAAATTTTATACAATGCAAAGATAGGTATCTAGCTTTTAAAGCTTTCGTTGTTAAAGATCTTTGTTGTTTTTTTGCGGCTACACGGCTATCAAGCTATACATTTCCAGTATAATTATGCTGATCTCGCATTGTATAGGATTTCCGTAGTAGCGGTGTACCTATACATTTGCCAAAAGAGATAAGTAACAGGGTCGTTGGATATACTTGTAGTTCTTTGAAGTTTAGTACAAAACCGATGGATGTTTTTGAATGAAGTTTTATTTTATAAATGATCTGCTTTTTTTTTCTATTATTTGCATTATATTTTATTCGAAAACATCCATCGGTTTCTTAGTAAACTTCAACTATATTCGAAGCTTTTAGGCTTTTTATCTTCACGCTACGATCCTAAGGAGCCAAGTAAAGACAACAAAAGTCAGAAAAAACGCTGAGAGAAGACGCATTGATGTCGCGGTCAGGCGATGCGATGCAATGCTATATGATATATTTTAAAGTTAAAACAACAAACAAGCGGACGTAGTCGTGCGTCGGCAGAAGCTAGGAATAATAATTTTAAAATTAATTCTTTTCCGGAAGAAAATTGTATGGAATTGAAAATTATAGGCAAATCATTAAAATATCTACCTACAGGTGAATCTTGTCAACATTTTTTCCGTACAAACTTCGGAAACTACATTGTACAACAAAAAACTTTTTCCAAAAAAAAAACAACCGATTTCCGAAAAAAACACTAAGTTGGTACTTCACTTTGTAGTGTTTTTTCGGAAGGCGGTTGTTTTTATTGGAAAAAGAATTTATTTTTCACTTTTTAGTTTTATTTAGTAGCCCTTGTCAGAACTGGACCAAATTGAAAAGGGACCACACGGCAAGCACCAGCTTTCAAAATCGGTTCACCCAGTTGAAAGTTGTGAGGTAACAAACATAAAAAATTAAAAATACAGTCGTATTGAGAACCTCCTCCTTTTTTGAAGTCGGTTTAAAATTAAACATGGTATGGTTTTGTCTCCCTTATCTCTTTTGTTGACCGTACATAGTTAGGTCATGTAGTATGCACTAGGTACTAACTATTTAACCTATGTATGCTAGGTAGGTACCTAGGTTCTAGGTTATTATACTAATCTTAGTCATTCCAAGTACGTACCAACTTACTTGTTTGTTTAACAAGCTGTTCCGCTGTTCCTGCAATATTTACCTCATGGCCATTTTGATATTGATATCCCTTGCGGCTGCACTCTTTACACTTACAGAAAATGGCATATGTCGTCTCTTTCTTGTACATATTATTAGCGTGTCAGTAACTACGCCAACTGTTGCTTACATGTAAATTCTTTCAACGTTCGGGTCTTCCCCGTTTAGCGGTGGCGGTGTTGCCAATTAATTTAGCGACTTAGAATTGCTAGCAACGTAAAAAGTAAGCGTAGTTACCTAACAATATTAAAAAAAGTGTCCATGAAGTTTCTTGCCCGTTCTTCTCCATAGGTACCTTCGCTTTGGAATGGGCAACTAGCTTCATTTTTCTAACTCACCGACCTTGACAATTCAAAAGCGCCTTAATTGGTTTATTTGAAATAAATGCTTTGAGTTTGAGTTTGATTAGCATTTTAATTTAAATCGCTAACCGCTCACGAGACTTATCTGCTCGCGGCGTTTTTACCGTTCAAGTGGCCAGACCCTCCCGTAAGTAATAAGGGTTTTTGAAGGATAGCTGTTTAAGACGTCAATTTGTTTGCTGGTTTACTTCTCTTCAGTTGGTTATATCTTAGATTTAACTGATATAAGTCCAGTAAGATGTTTTCAACGTACTTACTGCCGTTTTAGCAGCGCGTTTGAGAAGCGTTTTGTCGTCGGAAGAGTAGACAAAAAATGTTTCCGTGTAGACAGTTGACAGTTTTGTACCGAGAATTGTTGACAAGCGATTTCTGTTCTACGGTAGAGTACAAATAGAAAGCGTCATGCTAAGCCTGCAGGTGTTCAGCGCTGAGAATTGAAAATCGGACAGAGTGTTATTTTAACGCACTGGGAATGCACTCTGCTGGATTATCAATGCTCGGTTCAACACAGAGAGTTGAAAATCGAGTGTCCGATAAACTCCCGCCGCGATATTTTTACGTGGTCTAGAACTAGATCAATTATTAATATTAGATGAAAGAAAACTTGAGAGGTGTCAAGGGACACCCGGATGGAACGAAGTAAAAAAAAAAAAAACAAAATAATATATAATATAAAAGACGAAATGAAAATATCTGGCTTGCTTTCTATAAGTGAGAGAGAGACACACAGAGAAGCATGCGCACGCCGCACGGCTTACAATAGCTTACTATAGCAAAAAGTGTCGTTACAACTTTTCGTGAGAATTTTTTCCGTCTAGCCCCCTTTCACAACGCGCGATAAGGAACTTCGTTCCAAAAATATTCATATGAAGAATATAAATCATATCTCATCTCATCATTCTATGAGATCCTACTAAAATGTAGGATATATTTTAAATGTGAAAGTTCGTATGTTTGGATATTTGTTAGGTACTCTTTCACGCAAAAACTTTTTTACTTAGATACTATCTTTTGTCAACGTCTTCGCCCGCGTAGAGGTCGAAAAGTATCCTATGGGAACGTATTACCGAGAAAAAAAATATCCTATGTGTTAATCCAGGTCATAAACTATCTGTGTGCCAAATTTCGTCTAAATCCGTTCAGTCGTTTTTGCGTGAAACGTTAACAAACATCCAACCATCCTCACAATCTTTCACATTAAATTTATAATATTATATTAAGGCGGTGATTTCTTGAAAACGCTCTCTCTCTTTAACCGTAAATAATTTTGATAGCAAAAAAATGTATGATATTTTCAAGTCTTTTTTGCATAGAGTGATGGAACTCAAAACATAATTAAACATACTTTAATGCATCAAAAAATCATCAAAGTCACCTCTTAATTATCTTTAAAACCAGTTTATCCCTTCAATAACAATTTTAACTATAGTTAAAAATATACCATAAAATTACAAATGCCAAACTGCATCCAGTGATGGATTATTTATTATTAAATAGTTAATATCTAATTTTATACGATTTTATTTGCATTTTTACGACAATACTTGCTCATTTATTACTCGAATTTATTACAACAGATTTTAACCCGTATCGGATTGCAATAAGAACTATTATCGCTCTTAGCGACAACATTTAAAGTTACCAAGGCCTTAAGGCCCATAGTATCCTCATCTCCCGTCTGAATGCTAAAGCACGACTGCCGCCATGCCGCCCGCGCCCGCGCAGGGCACCTCTGAGCCTTTATCTCAAAATGGGGATAGGTATTCCTTGGCAAATGTTGTTTAATTTACAATTGTGCTCTAGCGATTTTGTGGTACCTCTAACTATCTATTTTTCAGTGTATTTTTTTTTTTCCAAATAACGAAGCCGTTTAGTAGGAGTATGGAATAGAAGCCAAAATATTGCGTGTTGGAAAATATTTTTTTACAGCAAAAGTATTAACCATACAAAAAAGTACCCTGGGTATTAAGTACCTACTGCATATGTCTATGTCTATGTTACATGTATTTTATCTACTAGCATTTCGCACGTGACTTCGACCGCGTAAAATGATGGCCACAGACTCGCTGCGTGCGCGTCGCATACCAACGCATGCGCGCCCGGGTTATTCCATACTTCGTTTAGGTACAATTAGCGTTCTTCCCAACTTTTGTTTCGTTTTGCTCGGCTCCTAAGGGTCTTAGCGTGATGTTTTATAGATTAAAAACCTTCGTGGAGAACTAGGTTATCAAATACAAAAATATTTTTGAAATCCGACTATTAGTTCCAGAGTTAATTCCCTACATACAAACTAACTACCTTTTTATAATATGTATTAGTTGTCAAATTTTCCCAATTGAACATAAACCTTAAAAAATTGTGATAAAGTTGAAAATCTATCAAAGAAATTTTGTAGGTTAGGAGTAGCTTGATGTGCTGGCCTCTGTACTTATAAGTTATTATTTATTTGCTAATGATTTATTTATAGTTAATTAAAACGTTATTAACTACATAAGATTACTAACTACATACTAATTACATAAGACCAATAATGAGTAACGGAGAGCAGAGGTAGCCTAGTGGTAACGACCGCAACTTACGAGTACGGTGACAAAAAATTAAGGCGGTGACAAAAAATTAAAATACATAATATCCGAAGTCACCGACTTCCGAAATTAGAGTTATTTTTCACTTTGTAGTGTTTTCCGGAAATCGGTTGTTTTTTTTTGGAAAAAGTTTTTAGAACCAAAAATTCGAAGACATTTGTGACATCCCCCAACCTGCGCTATGCCCGCGTGGTGGATTACGGCCCACTCCCTCACATTGAGAGGAGGGCTGTGTCCCAGCAGTGGGAACATTATAGGCCGAGGGTGTAGTGTCGTGTATTTTCCTGTGCGAGTCAAATAAACACTTTTTCTTTCTTTTCTTTCCAGTGAAATAATAGGTACTTACCTAATGGACATAAAGAAAATGGTTCTCTATTGTTTTCCCTAACTTTTTTATCCATAATCTAAAGTGCCATATTTTTTATTTCCCAATCATCATTTGTCCGAATGATAACTTGCCCAAACTTAATGTCACATATTATAACATGTCATAAAATTTAAATCCCTAAAATACAATATGCCCTAAGTTTGTTTGTCTTGTTTACAATCAATTTTATACAAAAGAAATAAAACTGTTTTCAATAAAAGATAAAAAAAGTCTATTTTATTTATCCTAATAATGTTTTTAAAACAAATTTGTATTTCAAAGCTTTTGTTATGAACTTCTCTCAGGCGTTACGTAGATACGAGTTATGTAAATGTATGACAGCGGGCAATATTATACCTTTTCTTCTACCAAATTGTTTTGAGATGGTTCACTTGTTGCGTAGTTCCCTGCAAGCAAGCATGCAGCATGTAAGCGAGCATGCAGCATGAAAGCGAGCATGCACGCATACACCATGCATGCAGCAAGCATATAGCATGCAAGCAAGCATGTGGCGTGCAAGCAAACATGCAGCATGCAAGCAAACATGCAGCATGCAATTGAGCATGCATCATGCAGCAAGCATTGTTTCTGTCACGGCTGCGGCGCGGCGGCGGCGGTCGCACGAGAGCTTATCGTCGCAGATGGTTTAACGCTCACCACCGCAGCTTCGTTTTGCTGGTCGGCTTTGCCGGCCATCCTCAGCCTCGGCGGCGAGCGTTACAACCACCTGCTCCTCAGCTCGCGGGCCGCCTCGCACCCCCGCGCCTACTCGATTCTAAATTACACTCTAGGGGTACGGGTAGGGCAGACAAGACTGCGTAAAGTCGGATTTACAGCGATTCGTTTCTGTCACTAAAACCAAATTTTTTGCAAATGTTTTAGGACTACCTATTTTGGATATATTAATAATAACAATACTTAGGACAAATTACCTACTTTAATTTATACAAAAATAGGAGATTACAATTATTATCCTTCTCGATATTATGACAGACTAGTTTTAGAAGTAAAGATAAATATGAAAAACAAAATTTCGAAGTTTTGAACATTAGTGTTAGGTACTAAAGTTTATAGCAAACGTGTTATGGATAACGATTTTCGGACAAAAAAAATTAGGAGAAGAAAGGTAGTACCTACCAAAGAAAATTATAATACTCTTAAGGGCCTACGTCCCGTTTGGTAGCGTAACACGGTCACTTTATGAACCCTACTGCTCATTAACGGCTTGTCTTGAAGATTTAAAAAATACATATATGATTTTGCTATAGATTCATATAGATCATTTTGCCCGAAGTACTTTTTTTGTATGGTTAATACTTTTGCTGTAAAAAAATATTTTCCAACACGCAATATTTTGGCTTCTATTCCATACTCCTACTCAACGGCTTCGTTATTTGCAAAAAAAAAAAATACACTGAAAAATACATAGTTAGAGGTACCAAAGAATCGCCGAAGCACAATTGTAAATTAATCAAAGGAATATCCCCATTTTGAGATAAAGGCTCAGAGGTGCCCTGCGCGGGCGCGGGCGGCGGCAGTCGTGCTTTAGCATACAAACGGGAGATGAGGATACTATGGGCCTTAAAACTAACGTTACTTGCTAGTTGCTACCTAACTAGGTATTTTGTTAGGGTAAATGTAGTGAGGAAGTCGTTTTCCTTCTACGTATAATGGGTAATTGATTTTGTTAGGGTAAATGTAGTGGGGAAGTCCTTTTCCTTCTACGTATAATGGGTAATTGATTTTGTTAGGGTAAATGTAGTGGGGAAGTCCTTTTCCTTCTACGTATAATGGGTAATTGATTTTGTTTTGACTAGCTTTGGGAAAATACACTATAAGAATATTTAGTTCTAGGTATGACATATTTATTATTTTAGTGTAGTTTTTGGTTGGTTGCCTTCGGGGAATACCTACAGGCGATAAGTAATAAGTAGTTTGTTATTTTATGGCTAAAGATATTTTGTTTCACAATAATAATTTACAAAGATTTCAATTGGTGAGCCGGTATATTCACTGATTAAGGAATCAGGACCAGGCAGCGGAATAATTGCGTAACACACTAACATAACTTAGGAATGTAGTGAGCTTTGATAATAATTCCTCGTGGAGGCGATCGGCGGGCGGCGGCGATCTCTCGCGCCCGGCCCTGGGGGCCACTCTCTAAGCACGAAATCCGTAATCTCGGTCGAAATTACGGGCGTTTCCTACGCTGTATCAGTTACGGACCTGTGATTACTTTGGGCGTAAACTAAAAATGAATTACTTCACGATTTGACAGTTGTCCCTACTCCCTATATGGTTTTACCCGTCCAAAAAGTTAATTAATCAGTCGGGTTTTTTTAATGTATTTTTGTTTTGATTTCACAGTTTTTAGTTACTTAATATATTTTTTGACGTTAATGAGACCTATTTATGGAACCCTTTATTTTGATACCCCACTCAATAGGTTTTGAAAAAAAAATAAGTCGTGAATATGGCGCCAAAAATCTGCCATTTTTTTTCCAATTTTGATATACCCAGTGTCTCACAATTAAGGCGAATCTAACGGCACCTCACAAGCTGAAATCGATCAAGTCGTTTAGGCTACAGAGCGTCCGTCCCAAAGAAATATACATACATACTACATACAAACACTCGAAAAACATAACCCTCCTTCTGGCGCAGTCGGGTAAAAATAAGCCATGGCAGTAATGAGATGACCAGTTTCCACGGCACCCGTTCACGAAAATTACATTTAAATTAAATGTAATTTAATATTGAACTCTTTTTTTTCCCTATTGTACTGACGCTAGCACATCAAGTTTACCCCAATCTGTCAAATTTTCCTAATTGAACATGAACCTTATGGATATGGAATAGAGTTGAAAATCTATCAAAGAAATTTGACAGATTGGGGTTGCTTGATGTATTGGCGTTTGTACTAGAAATGGTGAAATTCACTGATTCTTCGTTTTTATTTCTTTGGCAACTCTTAAAAAAGAAAATAGCAAAACATAAACTCGGCACTGCCACGTGCACGTAGGTAGCTACTTCTGACCATCGTAAGGACTATTCCGGCTTTATCACCTGAAACAAAATATAAAGTAAGTAAAAAACATTAAAAACTTTTTCTTCTTTGGTCCTTTTCTTGTTCTATTTGTATTGGTCGAAAAAGGGTGGTAAATGAAAAATTCTTGTATTTCTAGAAGTAGGTTTATACTAAAATTTTTACACGTCAATCATTAAAAAAAAACTAGATAGACTATTGTTGTTGCTCCAGATTGCTCCAATTAATTGATCCAGATAGATCCATTAGTGTTGCCGAGCAATAATTGATCAAAAAATTGCCCGTGTAAGAGCACCACAATTCGACGAACAATACCAAAGAAAGGACATTTGGATAGTCGGTCAGACAAATCTGTGAACAATGTAACGGAGCCTGAGAAATTTATTTTAACAAAATATTTATTTTTTTATTGATCGTCGCATAAAGGGGCGGTGAACAGATGTGCTCATCGAGCAGGGGATTTTGTATAAGAATACATTTTTTATTCTTATTCTTTATTGTACACATTTACAAAAACAATGCTAAAATATTTATCATGTAGCTTTTTAAGCAATAGTCGTAGTAAAAAAACTAAAAAACACGCTTCATTCAATTAAAAAGCGTGAGGTGGTTTTTGAGGTATTTTTATAATCAATTAATGTCAAGCACCCCACGCTTTTTAATTGAATTAAATTATTTTCTCCTTTTTTAGTTTGTTTTTAAAGCGTGTTTTTTAGTTTTTTTTAACTATTTTTTAGTTCTGCTAACTACAAAAACGTGATTTTTTTTTTAATTTTTTCCTTTTTTTTTCATATCTCTCAATTTTTTTTTTAAATTATTGAATTGTCATCGGTCCTCGATAAGTTTGCAAAGTTTCAATGAAATCTGACCGTTTAAAGTGGGTCAAAATCGCGCTCTATGGAGTCGGTTACATACAAACAAACAAACATACAAGTGAAGCTAATTTAAAGCGTGTAAAAAAGAACCTTTTTTTCACTTCTGTCTAATGCTATTGTAAATGGAGTTTAGTAGCTTGTCACTTCTTTAATATCCAATGATTAATTGAAAAAAAGCGGCAACCGCTTTTTGGTTGTGTGTCACAGCGCTTCACGCTTTTTGAACCCGACCTTTCCCAACCTCCACGCAGGTGAAGCCGCAGTAAAAACCTGTACCTACGTAACTAATGATGCCAAAATTTCTTGTACCTTCCAGATATTATCCCTATTCGCGCTAGCGACATCGATCGCGTTCTTCATCATGGAGAGTAAGCAGAGCCTGCAGCTGTCCTCCCAGAGTGTCCACTTCGCTAAGACCTTCGGCCTGAACCTGAACATGGCTTCTGTGCACATCATCCTGTCTATCGCGATCATCGTTGCGCTACTGTGGATGCTGTTCTCCGTCATGCTGGTGTTTGGTGTTATACAGGTGCGAATAAAAAAAACACACTGTTTGATTTTCATCGCTCGGCGCTGGAATAACAAAACACAATTTAATAAGGTTGAAAAAACTATGTTGCCTAATAAGATCACAACATTGTTTGTGGTCTTGGATGCAGTCATCGGACATCTAGGGTACCTACCTACATTCCGAATTAAGCCATAATAATCGCTAGCATCGCACCGCTCACATCAATGATATCATGATTATTACAGCTGAGATCTGACGAAAATTCGGATACTAATTTAGATTCATGGGACAACGTTATCGCGCTCATGCAAATATTAAATTGATAACGGTGCAATTCGGAATCCTCCCCTAGAAGGTACAGATTTTAAAATTAACTGCTTCATTAGACAATTCAAAAGTACCTTTAAATGGTCTAATTGAAATAAATGCTTTGAGTTTGAGTTTGAGTCAGCACCCTAATTGCGTAACACACGATCAATCATAATCTGTTTCATTTTGACAGTTCAACAATACATATTCATTGCGTTATTTACGTTGTTGTGCAGACACATTTTTCGAACATGAAGCATTGGATTAGCAATCTGTTTGTGCGTTACGCAATAAGGGTGCTGTATTCGCAAGCTTGGAGTCTCGGATTCGATCTCCAAAACCGGTAAAGTGGTATTTGGTTTCCATTAGGAATGCCCTACTCAGTAGCAGCTCGCAGTCTGAATTTGAGCACAGTTGTTGCAAATAAGCACGTTCCATTGGCCAAAATAATACTTGAACAGAACTGGCGGAACGTAGCACATAATAAGGTTTTATTTGCGTACACTTGGTACCTAAACTTTGTTTAAGTCGTTGTTTCCTGTTTTACACGCAATATATTATTACTAGCGTATGCTAGCGGTTTCGCCCTCGTGGTGGTCGAAAATTATTATCCCACTGGACCGTATTACCGAGATAAAAGTATCCTGTGTGTTAATCTGTGTTATGTGTTCATCTAAATCCGTTCAGCCGTTGTTGTGTGATTGAGTAATAAACATACAAACATTCACATTGATAATATTAGTAGAATAATTCGAATTTAAACTTGCACACATTAATATACAAAGGATGGTCATATAAATTAGGTATCCTTGTCGAGTCGTTTAGGTAGGCACTATGTGTGATACACTTCCTTGTGGTCTAGAAGCTAGCGTACCTAGTTGTCTGCTTTACACATGAAGTAGGTACGTAACGATAGTATGATCAGTTGATCACGTAAGCTGTTTATGTAAGTAAATTGTAGGTACACACAACAAAACTAAGGAAAAATACAAGAAATATTAAGAGCGCACCGAGGGATTAGCGGCATAATTGCGTTTGTTTGATTCCTTCCTGCATCGTTATTATATAATCTTTAGTTTTGCAATGAATATATAAATAAATCGTACACTTTAGAAACACGATTAATTGTAGTTTCCTCGATGGATAAATGAGAAGTGCTTCACGGAAGTTCTTCAGGTTTTTTTTTAATACGTTGTCCATAGCGTAAATATTTTACATTTTGAAAATATGTAAGTATTTGTGTCAATAATACTAACGAAATACCTAAATTAGTGCGCGAACCGTCCATTCTAGCCAGAGTCGTCACCGATGGTCGCTTATTAGGGTGCTAAAGGTAGCATATTTTCCAGCGAATTCCAGCAGTCTTCACTAAGTTGTCTGTCTATAGTCTATACAGGGTGGGGCCCCGACGCGCAACCTGCCGGCTTAGCACGAGAACCGTAGAGAAGCGTTTTGTCGACGCAAGAGTAGACAAAAATGACGTTTCCGGTTAGACTGTTGACTGTTTTGAACTGAGAAATGTAGACAAGCGATTTCTATTCTACAGTAGAGTAGAAATAGAAAGCGTCGTGCTAAGCCTGCAGTTACCATGAATGTAGTCAACGATTCCGAACGCACCTGCGTTGAAATTTTTCTTCGACAACATACGTGTAGTTGTTCCATACATTTTGACCGTCGAAAAATGTATATCCTAGGGGCTAGAATCGTGTGCTAAATTGGTTACAGTTTGCGCGTCGAACTCCTTGCCAGGGTTATCTTCTGGGCCCTACTCTTGTTGTGCCTTCCGTGTCTGTGGCACTGTCACAAACTCGCGGAGTTAACGTAACTACATAAATTAGAACGATTTTTAAATATATAATACTAGTTTCACACATAATATTGAGGTACTAGGTTTCAAGACTTTAAGAAATAAAGAAATGCGACTAGCACAAATAGATTTACGTATGGTATACTATTTGTGCTAGTCGCAAAAATTGTAAGTAATCGAAATGCTGTAGAATACCTTTAGTTGTATTTTCGATTCAAAAACCGTATGAATTTACGTCACGGATAATTATTGAGTAACACACTAACAGTGGGAATGGCTTTCATTTTGACAGTTCAACATATTCATTGCGTTATTTACGTTGTTGGGCAGACACATTTTTCGACCCCATGAAGCAATGGATTAGCAAAATCCTTCAAAATTATTCAGACTCTGAATAAATGTGTGTTACGTAAATAGGCTTCTGGTGAAAGAACACTACCTCCTATAACAGTCGTATCAAAAAGCATGGATTTCTACTAAAAGACAAGGAAATGTACACACTGACGCTTTTGGTCGTACCTACATGCCAATCGACTGCGTAATAAAACCACAAAATATGATTCAAAAACAGAAGACCACAGTAACAACAATATCCTTGATGATCGTGTGTTATAAGTATGGGGATAATAATAGTCATAATTAGCTGAACATTAAATGGTGAATTAGATTGAACGCGTCATATCCGACTCAAAATTATAAAATCATTCAGCGTTCCCATTCTGGAATATGCAATGAAAATGCGGATTTACGAGACCATGAAAGTCGTTTTCATCCACAAACATGTTGGCATCTGATTCTACATATATCGATGATATATTTACGATCTAAGGCAGATCTAGGATTAATTTCTGGGAAGGGAACATAATCCAGACAACACCCCGTCAGAAACGAAGTTCCTTACGCGATGCTCGCACGCACACACACTCGTATTAATAGAAAGAGATAGACGAAGAGAAAGTGTGAAAACCTAGGTTGCAAAAGCAAGCAAAGCGAACTCGAGAAATTTAGCATCCACCTCAAAAAAAAAATTCATGACTTGAGGTAATCTGTATACGCTTTGTAGATTTGTAGACGATTTTCTATTCTTTATTTTCATTCCTCTAAGTACCTGGTACTTATTGACAGGCCTGCACTATCCTCCCATACCTATTATTATCACTGTAATTTGAAAACATTGTAAAAGCCAATTATTATCTTAGAGTAACCGTGGAATTTACTTGCCGGCTCTATTCCATAGGAAGTGACAAATTGGAACCGTGCACCTAGCTTCTGACGTTTCACAAGTGATTTAGATTTAGATTTTGAACGCGCGAGGCCTCTCAGACCACTCAATCTTTTTAGCATTGTATGTTATGTTGAAATCTTCTCGCCGACTCTAGGCCGGTTCATTTTTGGCATTGTAGACCTCCTTTGTGGTGCTCAAGTACCTACGATTTGACAGCATCCTGAACCTTAATAGTTATGCCACTGCTGCTGAAGATATAGTAGGTGCACCTTCCGCGTTCCTCATTGAAGCAAAGTCTTGATGGCTGTGCATTCAGACGATTCAATTTTATTTTACTTAAACCGATTTGGGGGGGTGCCCCTGTGCCTGCAGACTTCACAAGGTCATCAGTCCAACTCTACGTCTTCCAGTACGCGATCACCACTCCAGAACTTCGGCTAACCTTTCGGATAATAAAAAGAACAAATACATTTAAATAAAATGAATTGGATAACCCTATGAAAAGTTCAAAACACCATATTCTTGTTTCCAGAACAAGCCAAGCTTCGTGCTCAGCTACTTCTCATTCGGCATCATCGTCACGATCATCTTTCAGCTGAGCGCACTTCTTGTGTTACTGCAAAACAGCTGGATATTGTCATTGGTCCTCTTCATCTGGTCTAGTGAGTACATATTTGTTCCTTTTATGTTATTGGATTGGAAGCAGGTGGAACACCTTATGGTGATGGCTCACCGCCGTCAATGGACACCTACAACTGGAACCAGAAGGCTCGTAGGAGTCGTAGGCATCCCTGGTATCAGTGAGAGCAGTGGCAGCCTAGTGGTACGGCCGCCACTGACGAGTTGTTTGGTGCAACTGAAAAACAGCAACGTTGCTGAGCGAAAGAAATAGGGTTGGTGGTTTTACTTCACTGCAAGCGTAGCATGACCATCATAGAAAGGGGTTTTGTCGACGGAAGATTAGACAAAATTACAGATTGCAGAAAGATTTCCACTGTCTTAAGCATGGCGATATTAATACTGAAAAGAAGAAATATCTCTATTCTTCAGTCGAGAAAAGTCTACGATGTCAAGCATGACGATCTATTTTTCTCTACTTTTGACACTTGGGAGTAGAAATATTTTTAGGGAATTATTATCATTAAAATCAATCAGTCAGACTTTTACTGACTAAAACCCACCCGTATTCCCTCAGTTGCCTGTGTGCCAGGGGCCGCGGTATCTCTTTCGAACAACCCGCACCCAGGTTCATTTAATCCCACTGAATGAATTTTTCATGAAAAAATCTTATACCTTTGCGCATCCATCTTAAATACATCATTATTCATTAGCTACTTCCCTGTTGCTATGGAAAGAATAAATTTGTCTTTGTTTTCATAGAAACGTGAGTCTACGGGTCACAGGTCACCCCGTGTTTTGCTAACTTTGTCTATTTTTGGTAGAATAGAGATAGAGTTGGTCATGCTACGCCTGCTGGTCATAAACATTCACGATACGAGCTCGGCTATTAGGTACTTCGTCATACCGCACTGCCAGGAAGATGCGTAAGGGTTCTTGAAGGCTTCAATAGACGGCTGTGACAAAAATATGCTATGTACCAAACCAATCTTCGCACGTGATAATTTCCCTACCTTGGTATATTACAGGGTGGCATGGGAGGGGGGATATGACGCACAACCTGTTACCGTGGATTCAGTAGGTACCTACATCATTCTGAACCTGTCTGAAAAAATCCTGTTCCATACATTTTGACCACTATCACCCAAATTTTATGGTTTATGACCCCTCCCCCGTTCTTGTCACAGGTGGTCACACTTGTGAAACCCCCACTACCCTTGTGTGACGTCACATATTTTCAATTTTATATTTAGAAATAATTGAATTAAAACAACAGTTCGTCCACTTTTTAAATTTTTACTAAAACAGCACTCGCCGACAACTTAAACCTAGATATTATAAGCCTTATAAATATAGATAGATCGAGTTAGTAATACTTTCAGTTTTTGTCGAGTTTTAGTATTTTTGATTTCAACATGTGACGTCACAAATCTTGACCCGTGTCCCTTGTCACACAACGTCACATTTCGTTGACCCCTCCCCCCTTAACGTGTGACGTAATTTATGGATGGCCCCTTAGGTATTGTAGATACTTTTCTATGAAACAGCAGATTTTTTTTAAACCGACGAAAAATGTATGTGTCTACTTGCTAGACATCATAATTATTATGCTGAATTCATGGTTACAGTTTGCGCGTCAATGTCCTTGCAACCTTGTATATCAAACCAATAATTGCGCGTGATAATTTGCCTGCTACAAATAACATTTTTTTCTAAAATATCTTATTCCGTTAAGTATCTTCAACTAAGATTTAAAAAAAATCTATTCCAGTGCTCCATATACACGTCTTGGTGGTCGTGCACACGGTTTACGAGCTTATGTTGAGGGGCAAAGACTTCAGATTCCGCCAGCAAGAAGATGACGAGGATCTGCTAGCTGAATGCTTCGATGGAGATTTGAGCAGAATTTAGAATACGACGTTACTTTTTTAGAGGTGCGTCCAGACAGTGTGACGCATGCGCCGCAAACAGATTTCTTGCATGTTAGATACCTCAAGCTAGACGGGCTCGTCGCTAATTTCGTGGCTAAGCGCTGTGGATGGGTGAGCTGTCGGTCCCGGCTTTCATTCGTAGATACTTGACAGTAGTTACGAGTAGTCAGAAGCCCTAAAGTCTGGAAACCAGTCTTACCGTATTGGAAAAAGTCTAGACATAATGATTTAGATGCCTCAGCCTGAAGAATGCGTCACAAATGTGGCTTTACATTTCAAGAACATGCCTTGCACTGTCTGGACGCACTATGAGACCACGAGGCCTTGTATTCGTTTATGTAAAATTTACCATAAATATTCCTTGCTTTTTACCCTCTGGGATTTTGTAAACTATGTCGAAGCCCCTCCCTATTACTGGGAACTCCAAAGAGTGAGGTTGTGATATACTTTGAGTAAATTATGAAAAGAAATCCTAAGAAAGAGATGGAGAAACGACGAAAGCTTTGTCTGCGTCATTCCCATATCATATTATTTTCCGTGATTTCATGGATTCCACTAAATATTCAGGCATTGTGCATTGTATGATTCAGATAATCTGTTGTTTCTCGACCAGATGTGCAACATATTTTGCCACATGTGAAACAAAACAATTTTATTAAGTACAGCGGCAGCGGATGCCTAAGATAATGCACCATATATTTGTTTTGTAATCCCGAAAGTAATCTGACATTTCAAGCCATTGTGTGTTTGATTTTTAAACTATGAGTTTGACATTACACCTGTCAAATTACTATCTGGGTTTTAAAAACGAAGTATAGGTCTGCTAATAATTGGGCCACCAATTCTTTGTGTCAGAGTATGTAGATCAGAGTTTGAGCTATAGACATTGAAGTCTAAGTCAAGTCAAGTTTGTAAGTCTCCACAAAGTCGAGCTTTTCCGAAATCTCATGAAGCCTTTTTTACAGCTGGATTCTGAATGAGAATTTGACCCACCTTCTAATAGACATAAGCCAAAACCCATACCAAAACATTACGTAGATCTCATTAAGAAGAAAATCCTACCAAATTGATTATAATTTCATTTAGTACGTTCTTCTTTTTTTTAAGTATTTTTTTCTATGTCCTGTTCACCACCTTCAAGAATTAAGTTCCTTGAGATAAATAATATTATCTGACAGATAATTTCATACAGTCTCTGATCATTTTTTTAATGTAAGCATCTGAAAGATAATTATCGCGACTCAGTAAAATGGGTCCCTAGGACAGGATGCCAAAAAATGCACGCTTTTGTTAACTTGTAAGTAAACGTAGCACTAAGTCTTTAAAATGTACTTATATTGTTACTGATCAAAGTATACCTATATTCTAAGTTTATATATAATTAAAGTTAATGACTTAATAATACTTTTAAGATTTTGTGTAAGCTTTTTTGAAAAGATGCGTAAAACCGAATACCTACGTCAAGAATACCACTCGTAACTTGTACGATCGGTTAAAGTCATGATTCGAAATTTGTATCAGTTTCACTAAGACCGGTTCTACACTGCATCTGATCTGAACCCTAGAAATATCGGTTTGAAGTAGCCATAGTTTTATTTATATGAGGGGTTGCGCACTAAGGGGTCGACTTCATAAGCGTAAAATCCGTAGTTTCGACCGAAGTAACGGGCGTTTCCTACTCCGTATCATTTACAGACATAAGATTAGTTCGGTTACTAACTAAGAACTAATGAGAACAATTTGATTGTTGAAATAGACACTTGTTTTGACGAATCAACTACTTTTGGACGAGCCCGTATCTGCATTGACAGACTTAGAGAGTATACTCCTGATCCGAACTAGCCGTCAGAATTTAGAACACTACTAATTCAGATTGTACGCGGATATTCATTTCGAATTCGGATAGTATGCAGTGCAGAACCGCTCTAACAATATTATAATCCATAACTAAGTAACTATCTAACTAACGAACTATCTATCGTTATACGAACCGTTATCTGTACTATCTCTTACTTAAACCATTCGTATACAAGGTGGCAGCGATATCGAAGCGAAAATTGAAACAGTGAATTCAGCAAACGATTCTAGACAGCGAGTAAGTTTTCATCGATTATCAAAATGCCTACGTGATCAAAACACCTTATTGTTTTTTTTAAATAAATAACCGACAAAACATTTTTCAGCACAGTGGCTTCAAAATTATATACTTCCGTGGTAACTAACAGGTTTTATACCGATGTCCCTGCCATTATGTATGTATTGCTAACCTAGTGGTAGAATCTTCCGATTAAACCTAATGTACAAACGTATGGAAAGAAAACACTTTCTATATAAACTTTATAACAGTGTTATATTATTTTTTATATAGACATAAGTACAGTAATAACAATTAACAAATGTTTTGACTAGTATTTTATACCTAAATCTTTTTGTAATAATAACAATAAAATATAAAGAAGATACTTAAAATATTATTTACATTAATAAACCATTTATTTTTAGCTAATCTTCAATAGCTTAAGTTTACAATTTGACACATAATTAGGCTCATTGCAATGCATTGCATTGCATTTTTATTGCTTTGGTATTTAATTTATTATGACAGCACCCTAATTGCGTAACACACTATCAATCAGAATCTCAACTCAATAATTTTGAAGGATATTGCTTTTCCATTGCTTCATATGTTCGAATAATTTGTCTGCTCAACAACGTAAATAACGGAATGAATGTCGTTGAGCTGTCAAAATGACAGCGATTCCTACTACATATTAAGGTGTTACGCAATTACCTCGCTGGAATTTAATATAATTTTATCAAGGGTTTCATAACTCTCAAAATGGCTTACATTTCGGCAGTGCTAAAGTCGTTCTCACATCGGTGTTTTAGTTAGTAAATACCTACACTTCAGTGCCAGTTAAGCTGCTTACAGATCTGCAGACGAGTGGCATCTTGTCGGCGACTGAGATAACTGCAGTCTAGCAATATACGTCGTTAACAGATGTGCTCGCCTATAAGGAGCCTTAAGTCAAAGCCCCAACAGCTGGGTTCACTCTACGTGCTGGCCCTGGGTGATATTATGCTCCTAGCGAATTATCGGATGGTTTTACTAACAGAAATATCGACAATCACGCTTGGCACCACGGTGTAGGTATGACTAAATTATTATTTGTTCAAGCTACGCTGCTATCCGTGTGGTGCCGGTTGTAAAGAATAGCACCATCCCATTTCTTCCCGTGGGTGCCGTAAAAGGCGACTAAGGAACTTAGATAAGTACTAAAGAATGGGCAACAGCGTTCTCTAAACATTTTACGACAATCCTCCCTTTTTGGGGAAGCCTATGTCCAGCAATGGACGTCTTTCAACGAAAATATTGATGAAGCTACGGTCCTCACCAAGTCTGTATTGTCTATTCCTTTTATCCAATTTAATGATATTTCCACTTAAACACATATAAATTTAATGAAAGTGTAAATTGAGTTGGTTTCAGAATAAAGACTACCTAATTTTGAAAAGTTTTCAAATCTTTTGCAGTTGTAGCGCAAAAAGACTTTAAATAGGAGCGTCTTAAAGTTGATATTCTAAAAACACATTTGATTACATGGTTGGAAACAAAATCGTGAACGCATTATAGCTGCGTGGCTTCGACCGACCAAAGAAAAGATGGATGGTGATGATGACGATGACGATGGTAATTGTATAACATATCGCCAATGCTATTGCTCTTTCCTTATGACGTCAGTGACAGGCTAGTTTAACATATAGACTTCTTCTACTTAATTTAAACTTCTTCTCTGCTGTTGAGTTGCTTGTAGAAACTGTTGCACAGCAAGATTGTGTACACGTTGTGACCTAAAACAAAAAGAATAAATCAAACTTTAGCAAAACTAAGTCCTCAGCTGCCAACCCTTTTCCAAACTATATTGGCGTGAGCTTCCAGTCTAACCGGATGCAGTTGAATACCATTAAGTATCTAACTTGGAGCGACTGCCTATCTGACCTCCACAACCCAGTAACTCAGTAATATGATAACCCTTGATAAAACTGGTAGGCAGACTTTCGGGTTTCTGACTTCCTGTAATGACTGTAAAAGAACCACAAATGACAGCCGGGACCCATGTTAACGTGCTTTCCGAGGCACGGAGGGGTCTTGATATTTAAAAATGATCATCCATCCATGGACCAACCGCGGCAAGCCTAGCTTACCTGATCGATCGACCCGTGCGGCTGTTATTACTTAGCCAAAAGCCAAGTATGGTACCTTAGGCGAGAATGAATCAAGCAATGCTGCTTGATTGATTCTCGTTGTAACTAAAACGGCAGGCGCATGTTATTTGTTAATTCGCCTCGAAGGTTGACTGATGAGAACCATCAGCTGGCCCTTTATGTCATTTATTATTAAATTAAGTCACTAAAGTCAGATTGTTTGTTACAACTGTAGGAGTAGTGAGACACAGATAATTATAATTATTAGATCCAAAAAAATAAGCGCTTGAACGTTTACTCTGGGCAACAATCTGCAGAAAAGCACTTTTAGTGATGAATTTTAATAAGGTTACTATTAACCTTCCCCCTGTTATCAAAATAAATAACATCACAGCGGTACTTTTTTGCGTACTGCATTTTCAACTCTCGGTGTTGCACCGAGCATTAAGAATCCAACAGAGTGCAGCGCGAGTGAGTCTCAGCGCGTCCAAAAAATACGGTGTTCGATTTCCAACCGTCGTCGTCGCTAAGCAGTGGGCTGAAGATTAAATGCGCGAAAAAATCTCTCTGCGATATGATTAGGTCCATATGAACGTAGACTTATTATCTTGGAAGTAAATTTCAAGTTCGTATTTTCCAATTATTTGAAAATCGGTCAGACGTCCACAGCTAGAGAAGCATAATACTGACCAATATAAACGACTTCCGTGCAAATAGTCCCGACGCTGATGTTTGGAGAATTGAGGAAGAAGATGAACATGGAGAGGATGAAGAAAACAATCCACATGATCATGTACGCCTTGATGATAAGGGCCCGCTCCTGGAAATGGAAAAAAACAAATTAATATTCACGAATACCTATACGATAGGATGTCCACTGATGAATAAAGGCTTCTCCACTTCAACGCCATTGACATTGATCGTAGGCCACTATACAAGCATGAATGAAGTGCATGGCTAGCCATCCTGCGAGGTTGCTCCTCTTGGTTTGAGGACATCCAGTTAAGACGGTCTTTCGATCCGCCTATCCTCAATGCGAGCAGAAATGAAGACGCTTGGAGATTCATCCAACGCAATGCAAGCGAGTGGGAACGCGATGACATCGAACGACGATTGGAGAATCCGGGAAATACGTGTTTTTGAAAAAGCGTAGGTAACAAGTGTTTGAATAAAGAATTCAATTCAAGTGGTAAAAGCGTTCGTTAAGAAACGCAGTCTTATTTTGAGAGCGCGAATCGTTCAGACTAAAACAAACAACGGTTTAGCCCCATCTCAGCACCTATGAATTTTCATCCATTTTTTGATGACTGTGTACCTAAAATGCTTAAGACAGAGTGCCGAGGTGGGAATATTTCGTGGGCATGATAAATAAATTCATGTATGCCGAGATGGGAATAAACCGGAACAACGAGGTTGGGTTTATGTTCATATTCCAATATTTTTTCCAATCGAATTATTGTCCGCCGCCATGATGCACAACAAAGCGACATCGAAATGAAATGATATCAAAATCAACGCCTATATCTGGATAATCTAACTATTTTTGTGTTAATTATTTCATCACCATTGCTCTCAAAACTGTGAAAGAAAACATCGTGAGGAAACCGGCATGTCTTAGAACCAAAACTTCGAAGTCATGTGACATCTACCAGCCCGCGTGGTGGATAACTGCCAATTCCCTCTCGCCGAGAGGAGGTCTATGTCCCACAACATTATAGGCTGATTATTTACTAAAGTTTGGCCACATCATGAAGTAGACGTGTGTTTAAATATTCATATCATCAAACTTTGAGTGTTCTATGATCTAGCCAGACCACATCATGATGTTACCAGAGTTTGATGTTCTATTTCATGAAATACAACCGTTTCATGAAAGGGTCGAACACTTTATGAAATGATCAGTTCTAAGATCTGGCTACGACATATGTATGTACTAGCTTTTCCCCGCGGCTCCCCCCCACGTGGATGTCGGTTATCGCGTAAAAAAGTAGCATAAGTCTTTCTCCATATGCCAGGCCAAATTTCATGACGATCGGTACAGCGGTTTAGGCGTGAAAGCGTAACAGAGACAGACAGTTACTTTCGCATTTATAATACTAACATAGTATAGCTATGTATTACAAATCTTACCGTAGACACTCCATACACGAAGACCACATCAAACAGAAACTTGATGAGGAACATGAACACTAGTATGATGGACATGGCATACAGCCCTGTGATGCCAGCCTGCATCTCCACGTCACCGGCATACTCCACTGTGACGTCAATGGCTCCTACTTCTGCTGCTAGTACTATCATTAGTGATAGTAGCGTGAAGGATAGCACCTGCGGAGGAGAACAGTTAATAAGATAGGGACATTCCAAGTCTTGGGATTTTTGGTGTCTGAGTCTTCTTATTGCCCTAGTCCACTGTTACTTGAGGTCGGCGCAACATGTTTTTTGTCCCATTTTCCCCTGTTAACCGTCACTCTATCATTCATTCTTTTTTTTAAGGGTTCTCAATCGATAGTTAATGTTTTATGTTTGTTACGTTACCTCAGAACTCCGTCATTTATGAACCGATTTGAAAAAATCTTCTTTAGTATGAAAGGGTATACTTTATAAAGGACGAACGGGTATTGAATAAACCATACTATATGGATAACCATTCGCACGTGAGGGAGAGGCAGTATATGCGCCCTCACGGCCGTAGTCGCCGCGGGAGAAGCCCTGGGCGTCGGGAATCCCAGGCTGATTCCCGGCCACCGTAGGCGCGGGCTTGCGGACGGCGAGTAATGGGTAGCTCGCTGTCCGGTAAGGACCAAGCCCGGGTCGACGGCGCGTTGTGTTCCACGCGCGCCTCAAAGAGATGTCAGCACCAATAGGTGGGGTTCGCAAGGACCGATGCCTGCCAGGGGTGCGGGTTGTTCGAAAGAGATACCGCGGCCCCTGGCACACAGGCAACTGAGGGAACACGGGTGGGTTTTAGTCAGTAAAAGTCTGACACGCCCTCCCGCTCCACCCAGAGCGGGAGAAGTTATTTGATGATTTCCCACCCAAAAAAAAAAAAAAATGGTTAGACCATGACTGTTAGGACATACGATACTTTGTATCCCGATATTCCCACAGGATCGAGACATATGCGGGTACAACCGCGAGGCGCAGCTTGTTTTACAATACACTTCTTTCAGTTATAATGAGACTGATTAACTATACTTGCTATATGGTTCTAGATTCAGTTTAATAAATAGTAGGATATGTCCGGTCTGTCCAAAGTTTATCACTTCATTTAGTACGTTTTCTTTTTTAAGTATTTTTTTCTATGTCCTGTTCACCACCTTCAAGAATTAAGTTCCTTTAGATAAATAATATTATCTGGCAGATAATTTCATAAAGTCTCTGATCATTTTTTTATGTAAGTATCTGAAAGATTATTATCGCGACTCAGTGAAACGGGTCCAGACAGACTATGTAGGTACGGTCAGCAATAGAGATAAGCTACCAGAGGGTCGTCAGATATAGGTGAAGTTTATTAACAAACCGATGGATGTTATATAATAAAATTAATTGTGTTTTTTTTTTTTAACTTTGAAGCTGCCCCACACTAGGAATTTCTCCTGTATTGTGGGTACTTTTACAAACTTTATATTGAATGAATAGAAACAAATTGAATAAATAGAAAACCCACTAAATATTGATCGAATTAAATTTCATTCGAAAACCTAAATCGGTTTTCTACCAAACTTCAACTATATCCGACGACCCTGGTTTGGTAATATCTCTTTTGACTAGACCAAGATACTTTCATATACAAAAATATAACGCCTATTAAAAACAACTTAGCAAACTCACCGCATTGATGCTTCCCATTATAATACAGCCAGTCTTCAGGTCGAACACAAAGCAACATGTGGTCAGCTGAGGGAGCCCCATTTTGTCCTGAAACAACAGTTATTAATATTTCAGCTGGTTTAAAAAAGTAAGTACTGGCGTTATAACTTTATAACATAATATAACATCACGCCATGTTTCCTCAAAGGTTTGGGGAGAGGAGTACCTACTCCAGGGGGTACCTATGGTCAGTGGCGTAACTAGAGTGGGGCAGGCAGGGCAAGAACCCTGGGCGCCTATCGAAGGGGGGCGCAAAAAGTTCCCAATTAATAAATTTAAAAAAAAACATCAATAAACCATTTCATACTGTTACCTATGAGGATCAAAGCGTATTTCGAAATCTGCCTATTTCTATTCAAATTCTCAAAAAATTGCAGCATTGCAAGCGATTTTTTAGCAAATAGAAATTAATACCTTCGTTATTGAAGGCTATAATTGGTCAAAAAAGGTAATGCGACCTAGCTTTGCTCCGACCAAGAAGATAATTTATCAAGGGGCGCAAATGTGATGCGTGCCCTAGGCGCCGTTTTCTATTGGTACGCCCTGCTGCCTATATTACACCCACATTTGATCTACTAAAGTCGCATCGCGCTATCGCGTCGAGCTGGTCTGCGCAATGTCCCTAATCCAAGCTTCCGGCATTAATTCTAAAAACTTTGGTGAAAACCGCAAAAAAATCAGTTGATTACTTCAGAAAAATAGTGCAGTCACACAGAGAGAGCGACTTCAATTTATAATATGTATACTTGTATCTCTTGTGGCTAGGTAATAACAGCAACTCGGATCGACTGATCGGGTTAAGCTACGCTTGCCGCGGTTGGTCCTTGGATGGGTGATCTTTACATACCAAGATCTGTCTTGGTATGTAAAGACTCCCCCTGGGGGGAGGGGTCTGCCCCTCCGTGCCTCGGAAAGCACGTTAAGCCGTTGATCTTGGCTGACTTTCGTGGATCTTTGGCAGCCATTCCGGGTCGTCAGAAGTCCGAAAGTCTGACAATCATTCTTACCAAGGGGTATCGTGTTACCCAGTAACTGGGTTGTGGAGATCAGATAGGCAGTCGCTCCATGTAAAATACTGGTATTCAGCTGCATCTGGTTAGACTGGAAGCCGACCCTAACATAGTTGGGATAAGGCTAGACAGACATCGATCACTTGATCGATGAAGGTAGATGATGACTTGCATCCATAGAGATGTATAGATTACCTATATAAAATTCGAAAATCATTTAAAAATCAAAGCTATAGATACTATTTACAGTCACTTAAATAAAGTTAATTGACCCATACTGGGCCCGCGTGGTGGATTACGGCCCACTCCCTCTCGTAGAGAGGAGGCCTGTGTCCCAGCGGTGGGAATATTATAGGCTGATTGTGATTATGCTACAAGTTAACTCATCCATGATAATAACTTAATGCGCCCTCATGGCCCTATTCGCCGCAGGAGGCAGGGAATCCCAGGCTGATTCCCGGCCACCGTAGGCGCGGGCTTGCGGACGGCGAGTAATGGATAGCTCACTGTCCGGTAAGGACCAAGCCCGGGTTGACGGCGCGTTGTATTCCACGCGCGCCTCAAAGAGATGTCAGCACCAACTGGTGGGCTCCGCAAGGGCCGATGCCTGCCAGGGGAGCGGGTTGTTCGAAAGAGATACCGTGGCCCCTAGCATACAGGCAACTGAGGGAACACGGGTGGGTTTTAGTCAGTAAAAATCTGACACGCCCTCCTGCTCCACCCAGAGCGGGAGAAGTTATTTGATGATTTCACACCCTCAAAAAAAAAAACACAAAAACACGGAACTCTCGATAACAATAGTACCGCACTTCATTTAGATTATATAAACGTACATAAACATGCAAATTATATAGCAGTATAAAAAAATGTCGCAGCCGGAAGTCTCTAATAGTGTTTGATTTGATTTATACCTACGTACGTAGTCTTTATCTAAAGTTCTGGTCCATTTTTTGTGAGCTAGCGCGCTGAGCTAAAATTACATGGCAAGGTAAACCAGTATGGAATAGCATCCAGCATAGAATGACACGTGGAATAAGTAGAAACTAGAGTTTATTTAATTATGGAGTTTCTACAACAAAGAGTCACACAAAATACGAAAAATCACGTTTAAAAAATTTACCTAAGCACCTATAAGAAAGCCTAGATAAACTCGTATTGTTGGATTTTTAAAACTTGGCTAAGCGCCGGGAGTTGAAAATCCAATAGAAAATCCGCACTTTGGAAGTAGGTATTTGTCTGATTTAAATGCGTTTAAAACCTCGAAGTAATTGATGGAGGTACTCTGTATTTGTTATAAGTATAATGTACATACACATACTTTGAGAAGTATAATATTATTATTGTTTTAATTATTGTGAATGTGAGGACTGTGTGGGTCATGTTTTGTTTTTTTTGTTTTTTTTTTGTTTTGTGTTTCATCTCTTTCTCAGTTAGTTTTAATGTTAATCTGGCAGTTTGAGTAATTTATGCGGCCTACCCAAATGTCCTTTCTTTGGTATTGTTCGTCAAATTTTTGAGTTCCTCAAGTTCTGAGTTGAGCTGCATGATTACTGATAAATGCGTGCACTGATTGGACAGATCCACTCAATCTGTGTGGTTCTTTCCTCAAGAGACCATTTCAGACACCAATCCACATGGTCTTCACATGATCTGACCAAGATTATGTCTGGACTTTAAAAGAGACTGTGACCTCTGAGTTTGTTTCGGCCTTTCTTCTCAGAGTAGTCAGATAGGAAACGCCGACCTCATCTAGTTAAAAAAAAAAAAAAACTAAAAAACACGCTTTAAAAACCAAACTAAAAAAGGAGAAAATAATTTAATTGAATTAAAAAGCGTGGGGTGCTTTTTGAGGTTTTTTTTATAATCAATTAATGTCAAGCACCCCACGCTTTTTAATTGAATTAAATTATTTTCTCCTTTTTTAGTTTGGTTTTTAAAGCGTGTTTTTTAGTTTTTTTTGGGAGGTTTTAAGGGAGGTTCATCTTAAGTATTTAATTTTTGAATGGTTTCTTTGTATCTATTTGTTGTCTGGACGCTTTTAACTTGTTCGTCTGTTTTATCGTACTTATATATATGTAATTATATGTTCAATATTAATGATGTTACTAATACTTTTGTAAAAATATAATTTAAAAGAATGTCTGTGAAGTTTTATTCCCGTTCTTGGAATGCGTTACTAGCTTCATATTTCTGACCGAGTCCTTGACTATCCAAAATTGCCTTAAGATGGGTTAATTGAAATAAATGGTTTGAGTTTGAGTATTTAACCGTGAATGTCAAAGTAGTTAAATACATCATGAACTTAAAAGGGTTTCAATTAATTACGTTACCCATCCCTTTTACTGTTATGGCGTACCCTTATTAAGGAGGAGAAGACGGGCTCGTAGCTAAAAAACAATAGCCGCCCAAGTCGATCTTTATGGTTAAGCAACGCTTGCCGAGGTCAGTCCGTGGATGGGTCCATAACATACCGAGATTCCTCCGTGGCTCGGAAAGCACATTAAACCGTTGGTCTCGGCTTTCATTCGTCAGATCCAATGACAGACGTAACATGCCCGAAAATCTGCTATCCAGTCGTACTAAAGGGTATCGTATTACCCAGTAACTGGGTTGTGAACTTGTGATGGAAGTCAGATAGGCAGTCGTTTCAATGAGACTGTAAACCGAACCCCCAAAATAGTTGAGAAATGGCTAGGCAGATTGATAATAGGCGTGCGTCTACTTCTTTTTTGATGATTCTCTCTACTAGCAGCTAAATTAGGTAATTGGATTGCACTTACTTCTTCTTAGTTTGAACCAACACTATACTTTGTACCAGGTCTGACTATCGAACTCCCGACCTCTTACTCGACAGCCTTCAGCCGTTTAGCTGTTGCGGCCTAATTTACGAAATAACCATCATTTAGCCACTTACACAATCTTAATAGATACCTAAACGTACGTAAACCCACACAATATATCAAAACTTCATATAACACACAAACTGCAACACCAAAAAAAAAATCATAAAAAAAATTAACATAGATCACATTATTAAATACAGGGCATTCCGAAAACAACGCGCAAACTGAAACCAGGAATTCCTCACATGATTCTAAACCCCTAACGAAATAAATGTATCGCCAGTTTAAAAAAAAAACTGTATGATAGAAAATTTATTTTAGAAATCATCAATGATAAATTTCAACGCGACGCAAAATCATGTACTTCATGAATTTATTGTAACAATTTGCGCGTCTGTTTATTTCTCTGCCACCCAGAACTTCACTAAATATAAGTACATATCTATAGCACGTACCTTTTCTATACGGTTGCCTACTTAGATGTTCGGTAGTTACTGTGTCACTGGTACGCCACCCTTACTAGACGGGGTCTCCATGGCGTATAGCCAAAGACTTCAAGAATTCAGATGGGGAAGTAGGTCAAGTGTTGGTGAAACCTCTGAGAGGGCCGCTATTCAAGTTGTCAAGTCTTCTGTGTATTTTTTACACGACTGTGCGACGTAAAGGACGTAAAATTTGTTTATCTGCCTATTTATGTATGTATGTTTATTCCTTTGTGGCACTATAGACCCAAAACGCGTGGGCCGATTTTGATGATTCTTCCGTCAATTGATTTGTTTTAATGTTTTTTTTTTTGGGTGGGAAATCATCAAATAACTTCTCCCGCTCTGGGTGGAGCGGGAAGGCGTGTCAGACTTTTACTGACTAAAACCTACCCGTGTTCCTTCAGTTGCCTGTGTGCCAGGGGCCACGGTATCTCTTTCGAACAATCCGCACCCCTGGCAGGCATCGGCCCTTGCGGACCCCACCATTTGGTGCTGACATCTCTTTGAGGCGCGCGAGGAACACAACGCGCCGTCGACCCGGGATTGGTCCTTACCGGACAGCGAGCTACCCATTACTCGCCGTCCGCAAGCCCGCGCCTACGGTGGCCGGGAATCAGCCTGGGATTCCCGACGCCCAGGGCGTCTCCCGCGGCGACTACGGCCGTGAGGGCGCATATACCTACTGCCTCTCCCTCACGTGCGCCGCCTCCCTCTTCGCGAGCATTACTGCTTCGCGAAGGAGGTGACGGCTAACCATTCACTCTCGCTCCGTACCATGGCCTGCACCAGGGCCGGACGCGAGAGATCGCCGCCGCCGATCGCCTCCACGAGGACACGGCGGTGCTCCGCCCAAGCCGGGCAGACCGCCACCGTATGCTCCACCATGTTCTCAGGGCGATCTTCGCAGTGGAAACACCCGGGCGTTTCCTCCCGCATTATGCGAAACAGGAACCTCCTGAAACACCCGTGTCCGGTGAGGACCTGCGTCAGGCGAAAGGTGAGGACGCCATGCCGCCTCTCAAGCCACTCCTCAAAGAGGGGACTTACCGCCGCTATCGTGGCGTGCCCAGCACTGGGTTGCGACAATCGCGCTCTCCATGTCGCCATGAGATCCCGCCGGAGCTCTGTCCGCTGCACCTCGATTTCTCGCGGCAGCGGAGTAACGCCCCGGCGTTTGGCCTCCTCGCGCCACTCCCAGATATGCACGAGGACCTTTGCCTCTAGATCCCATGGCGGTAATCCGGCAAGGAGGCCCGCCGCCTCGCCTGAGATCGTGCGGTATCCCCGGATCATCCTGATCGCCTTGACCCTATGGGACGCCTTCAGCTTTCGGGCTGGAGGCGTTTGGCCCCCCTAGATTGGGCAGGAGCCGCTTCAAGGCAGCCCCGGCCCGCTCCAGTCTGGGAGCCAAGCGTCGGAAATGCTCCGCGAAGTTTCACCGGCTGTTGAGGACGAGTCCCAAGTACTTCATCGTCGACTCGACGCCGATGTGAAACCCTCGTGCCGTTATCTGGGAACCCGCCGGTGGCGCATTCCGAGGACCATGAAAACACATGGACTCGGACTTGTGCAAGGCCACCTCGAGTCCCAGTTGCCGGATCCTATCGACGATTGTCGCAACCCCGTGTGCTGCTAAGTCGGCCGCCGCGGCGTGATTGAGTAGCAAACATCGCATCGTCCAAACACTAGTACCTACTGATTCGTAGGTGCCGTTTGTGGAATAATATTTTAAATAATAAACTATTCTACTAATGGCACCTGCGAAAAATATCGGTGGGTGCCGTATGTGGAATACCTCAGGTGCCATTAAGTCAGGTGCCGTTAAATCGGGTGCCCAATGTGGCATACGTCGGCATCCTACCCCCAAAACAAGCTCACAATAGGGCTGGAAAAAAATATTTTGTTTAGTTATTTATAGAAATGGTTCTCGTCGATTTGTTCTGTTATACACGAATTTTAATCATTGTATCAATTACATTGTTCTATGTCTCATTTAACTGTGCAATTGTTAATAATATACGTTTTCATCCTTTCCCTGTTTCTTGTACAATAACAATAATTATTTGTAGAAAGTCTATTGTACCGTTAGTTATCTGACAGTGAATTGTATTTCCCTGGGACAGGATTCGTCATAGATGATTTTCCTTGAAGTAGGTACCTAGTAGGAAAATTATTATTGTGATATACTAGGAAACAACTTTCTGAACGTTTCTACAATGATTTATGTAAGTATAAAAATTACTTCTTATTTTTTTTTATATATTTTAATTATAAGTCTTAAATGAATGAATGGACACCGACCCAAGTGTGGTTTGACCAGACTCGATTAATCCAATGAACGCCAATATTTGCACTAGCTCCTTGAAGCCGCATATTTCATGGTGCTACAGAAACTATTGCATATCAAGGAGTGGACCGGGGTTGCCGTAATCGTAGGGAGACGTACCCTATAATAATATGTACAAGTATATAAAAAGAAGAGAATCACAGGGTATTAACAAATTCGTACACATCGTTGTCAACAGGAAAAGTGCCCAAAAGGCTGGCAGCATTGCCACGTTGTATGTCAATGCTGATTCTTTGGCCACCAAATAGGCCAGCCCTTCTCACTGAATCGATGATGCGTTTTGGATTAGGTACTTTGGGCCAATATATGGCCACGTCAATCGATCCTCAAAAGCACAGGAGTGTCTTTTAGATACCTGCACCCTAATTGCGTAACTTGCGATTAATCATAATCTGTTTCGTTTTGAAACAGATTGCTAAACCATTGCTTCATATATTTGAAAAATGTGTCTGCTCAACAACGTTAATAACGCAATGAATGAACTGAACTTGAACTGTCAAAATGAAACAGATTATGATTAATCGTCAGTTACGCAATTAGTGTCAAGTCAAATTAACTTTACATTAACTTAACATTTCTAGTGAGATGAAACATTTTGTGGATTAGGAGCGCAGCTTGATTTTGCAGTTTGATGATCAATAGGAGAACGAATGCTCACAAAAACCTAGTTTATATTGTCTAAGAATACATACAAAATGGCCTAAAGTATTAAACTGACTTCCTTATCTACTACACCTTCCTAATAATCACCTAGTTATAATCATCTCATAGCTAAGTTGGTAGGTGCCATAACAGGAAAAATATCTATCAAGTTTATTTATCAAGTTTTTATATAATAAATTATGAACAAACTCGTAAACAAGTATATTATAGACAGTTTCGTCTTTAATATAAGCTGTTTGCAGTTTAAATTCCAATAAAAAAGTCTCAATTAAGTAGCTAATTCAGTATCATCTGCATAATTAGGTACCTACCTCAATAATAAAGTAGTTTCTTGTTCTTGTTTTTGACTCAAGTTCTTGTAACATAACAGACAGCTTGGTGCTTGGGTGTTTGTTGCACCATTTCTTCTTCCCAGCTAAAGTGGTGAAGTGCGATCATTTTGGGGGACTATCTTATGTAATTCAGACGTTCAAAATGTGCTGATTCTCAGTATAGTTTGAATAAATGACTTTTGATTTTGATTTTATCTTTAGAAATCCAGTGTAAACGATATTTCGCATCTATTTGTTTCACAATGCTAGTCTGTGGTCCATCAGGCGCCGTTATGTCTGAAATTTTAATCAATAGTATGGACCAGTCCGGGATACTGGACCAATTAGGTTTTTTGTATAATGTAGGTAGGTTAAATGGCCAGACAGATTAGGGGTGACGGTATTTAAACGGCATTAGCATAATTTTGTTACTACGCTTTGAAATGGACAACTACCTTCATCTTTCAGAGTGACCGACCTCTGGACAATTCTAAAGTGCTTGTAGTTGCTTTATTTGGAATAAATGCATTGAGTTTGAGTCCACTGCTGGACATAGGCCTCCCACAAGCTGCGCCACAACACTTTATCCTCCGTCTTCCGCATCCGGTCTGCCCCAGCCACCTTTAAAAGGTCATTGGTCCATCTAGCTGGGTGGCTGTGGCTACCACTAGCTGGTCGCGCTCTGTACCGCACCAGCTAGTGGAACTTCTGCGCGGACCACCACTTTGTGCTCCCTCTGTGCTTGCACGGGTTGCATAGCAGGCCGTGTGAGCGCAGGGGGGGCACCGGAAGCTGCCCGGCGAGCACCCACTCGCCGCCCGTGGTCGCGGAGGCCTTACCCCCGCTGAAGCCGCCCCAGCATGCGCGCCCCCCTAGGGCTGCGATGCCGGGCGTGAAAAGGATCGGACGCCGTGCCGGGCGACGGTGCTGCTGAGAAATCGGCGGCACGCTGCCCGGCCCACCCGGAAGTGACGCGCCCCCGATGAAGAGGGGAGAAGACTGGAGAGATGGGGAGCGCCGAGCCAGCTGCGACTGCCGGCCCGCCGTCGTCATTGGCGCCTGCGCGCGTTGCGTCGACGCCGCCGTCGAGCCGGCACGCGGTGCCCGTCCGCCCCGAGGCGTTCCGGCACCGCAAGCGCGCGCCGCAGCGCCGCCCGTCGCGTCCCCGTCGTTACCGTGCGCTCCGCTGCGCCGATGCGCGCACCGTTGCGCTGCCCGGACGAACCCGCGCCGCCCGTGCGGTGCGCCGATCACGCGCCGCACGCCGCTCGCGCACCCACCGATGCTGCGCACCCCGCGCCGCCCGCGCCCCGCATGACGCCTGCGCTCCCTCGCGCTGCCCGTGCGCCGCGGGCGATAGCAAGACGGCCGAAGCTGACCCGTACGGGTCAGCCCGACACACCCAGAACTGCCTGCTGCTGTTCGTGTATGTGGCGCCGCCCCGCGTGCCGCGGCCCCTATCGCCGCGCCCGCCGGCGCCGCCACGCACGGCACCCCCTGTCGCTGGTCGTCATCCGCTGGGCCTCCCCTATTGAGGGATGGGGGTCTCACCCGGCGGTGACTTGACCGCCGGGGGTGCCGAGTCCACGAGCAGCAGCCCCACCGGATATGACCTGGGGCGCTTCGCAACGAAGCCCCCCTCCACCTGAGAAGACCGGACGGACGGGAGGTGGCGCATCATGCGCCCCCCCTCCGCTCCCCCCCGCAAGCTTCGGAGCCGTGCGCGCCCTGCCGCGCCGGCCGTTCCGAAGCCCCTGCACACCCGGACCAAGAGCCTGTGCGGTCGCCGTGCGGTGCGTACTCGCATCGCGCGGCCCGCGCACGCGCAGCCCCGCGCCTTTGGCGCGCCCCCGGTGCGCCCTGTCGCGCTGCCGCCTCGCCGCGCGTGCCACACCGCCCCGCGTCGCCGCCCGCGACTGAAGCCACCTTTCATCGGAAGGACACAGAAGCTGGCCCGAACTGGGCCGCTTCAAATTTGAGAAGACCACAGCTGCTGCTCGAGGCGTCACCGGGCTGGCGGTCGGCTTCAGGACCCCAAGCGGGTCCGCCCAGAGCGGGAGACCGACCGCAGGGGTTGAACTGGAGTAGTGCCCGGGTCCCCCGTTGCGTGACGGTCACCTGCCGGGATGACGACTGCCGCCTGGGACGACGCCTGCACCAAGCGAGTGAGGAGCAGCAGCTTCGGAAACCGGATGCCCCGTGGTAGGCAGTCCCAATGATTGGCCCGTCTTTACGGGCCACTGCATAGCATCCGCGGTCAGGGGGCGATGCCCCGATACCGCCTGCCGCGCCCCCTTACGGGATCGCTGCGACGACTACGAGCTGGGTGGCGTCCCGCACTAAGCTTGCCGATACATGGTCTCCACTCCAAGACTCGTCTGCTCCACCGGCCATCGATTCTTCGACAAACATGGCCACCCACTGCCACTTCAGCTTGCTAACCCTGCAAGTTATGTCGGTAGTTTTATACCATGACACGTAACTCGAAAATTTAAGGGCTAACCAAATTGGGTAACCTTCTAGTTAGCCGATAACTACGACTGAAGGAAGGGCAGACTGAGAGATTACCTAACTTGTGAAAGAAACCCCAGAAACAAATGCCAATCTCTCTTGTGGCAAAAACTTTTATACAGGAAAAGTTTTTATTCAGTGCGCAAACTGTAACCATGAATGCAGCATAATATTCTAGACCCTACAGCGCAGAAATTTTTCGTCTGTTATACAACAAAAAAAATCTGTTGTTTCATAGAAACGCGGTCAAAATGTATGGAACAGCTGTTTTGTTTTGTACAACCGACGACAAATTTCTGCGCTGGAGGGTCTAGAATGATATGCTGAATTCATAGTTGCAGTTTGCGCACTGAATAAAAACTTTTCCTATAGGTACTGTGTTTATATTTAAATAAGTTGATTCAGGTAAGAATTGAGATAGTTTCGATCCAGCCTGGCTTTGCTGCCCTCTCCTAGCGACGCCCTAAGCCGAGGTCCAAAGGGTGCCTAGCTTTTAAACCCTAGCTGGAGGCCTTAATTTATTAAGGCAACCACAGGCAACTCCGGTTAAGCAGCCGACAATTGTCTAGGTTGGCCAGCGAGATGCCATGCAGAAAAAAAAATACATCAAAATCGACAGTAGCTCAACGGCCTAAGCGCCTGACTGGAGGTTGTGAATTTCATCCCGACTTGTTTCATAACTTTACAAGTAATGTGAACCCTCCTTATAAACTTCTAGCATAATAATTTGACCTACCCATTCGGTTAAATACCAAAAAATCACGTAAGGCGTCAGTCTGACCTTAATTTTTTTTAATTTGATTTTTGTGTGTGTTTCCGAATCTTGTAATCTGTTGGGAAAACCAACACCGACACATAAAATGAATATAAAATGGCTCCCAGGCACTAATCATGAATTCAATTAGCAAGGCAATTGAGTAATTAAAGCCACTTACAAACACATTAAGGAGTCGGTAGCATCCAACACACAACTCAGTGAATTACCTAATTACATACCGAAATCAAGCGCCGTATCCAACTAGGGTGGGGTGCTTTCGGTAAGCTGTCCGACGTACTCAAGTCGAAGCGGGTGCCTATAAACCTAAAGCGTCGCATGTTTGAGCAGTGTGTCCTCCCAGTCATGACGTACGGGGCTGAAACTTGGACGCTCACCAAACACACTATCCACCAAATGCAAGTCACCCAGAGAGCTATGGAACGAGCCATGTTGGGCATCTCCCTCTACGACCGGGTGAAAAATACCGAAATACGGAGACGAACGAGACTCACAGACATAGCGGAAGTGATAGCAAAAAGAAAGTGGAAGTGGGCGGGCCATATATGCCGTAGACTGGATGGGAGATGGGGGAAAAAAGTGCTGGAGTGGAGACCACGAACAGGACGGAGGAATGTGGGAAGACAACCGACTATGTGGACAGACGATATCATTAAAGTGGCCGGAAGAAACTGGATAGCCACGACACAAAACCGCCAAAAGTGGAGAGATTTGGAAGAGACCTACACTCAGCATTGGGTGGCCAAGGGTTGAAGAAGAAGAAGAAGAAGATACCGAGACACCTCCGTGCCACGGAAAGCACACTATGCCGTTGGTCCCGGCTGTCATTCGTAGATCTTTGACAGTCGTGGTGGGTCCTCAGAAGCCTGAAAGTCTGACCAGTCTTTCCACTGGGTTGTGGACGTCAGGTAGTTACTCCATGTAAAATACTGGTATTCAGCTGCATCCGCTTACACTGGGAGACGACCCCAAAATAGTTGGGAAAAGGGTAGGTAAGTTGATTGAATTATGAAATTCAACACCCTACTAGGCGTTCGTCACATCTATATTAATATTATAAAGAGGTAAAGTTTGTGAGGTTGTAGGGGGTAATCTCTGGATCTACTGAACCGCTTTAAAAAAATATTTTACCAATAGAAAGCTACGTTATTTGTGAGTGTCATAGGCTATATATTAACCCGAAACATGATAAGACTTTTTCGTGGTAGTCGGATTTGCAAAGTAAGTCGGAGAAAAAACGGTCGAACGAAAGAGTTTTTTACGAACGCTGCCTTAACGAGGAGAGATATATTGATTAAGTTCTAGAGAAAAGTTGTAGAGCTTGATAATGCCTGCAAAAAAGTCAGCGACAGCATAATAATATGTCTAACCTTTATATTTAAGTCACAAAAATAGTTTTTTGTTAAAAAATAAATAATTTAAATCGTTAGGTCATGTTTATTGGTCATATTATCAAGAATAATTATGAATTCTTATTAGAATAAGTAAATTTATCTTCTCAAGTATTCAAAACATTTCCCTTTTACTGCATATAATTTGGAAGAATAGTTAAAGAGATAATATGACATAGGTATGGATCCGCGACCGTGTCGTAATCTATTGAGTGATATAAAAATGTTTACTGCCCAACGAAGTGGGCACGGGTAGCTAGTACTTAGGTATATAAAAAACTTGTAACAAACCATTGCTCCGCATGGGTGCTGAAGTAGCGTCATGTTGTCAAAACATGATGTTTTGGTACTATATCTCAGTAAAATATTAATGTTCTTTCCGGGATAAATTCTCTAAATGATAGTAAAAACTACATCAGAATCCATTGTACCTAAGTACTGATTAGATGAACAAAGCGGTCAAATTTACAGACACGAAAACCGACTTTATTTTACACTATTTATAGTTTATTTATACTGGTACTAGGTTTTGATACAGAGATCTAGGACAGTAGTTACGAGTAATTAGAAGCCTGAGAGTCTGACAACGAGCCTAAATACTCACGGTCTTATTCATAAAAAGTTATCGAACATCTAAACAGTTGCTAAAGTCTGGTTTTCAAAGAGAAACCAGACTTTAGCAACTGTTTAGATGTTCGATAACTTTTTATGAATGAGACCGCCAGACTCATTTCTGCTGAAAGACATCCACTGCTGGACATAGATCTCCCCCAAATGGGGGTTTGCCGTAATCGCCACGCTTGGCAGGCGGGTTGGCGATCGCAGTATGGTGGTAAAATGCATAGAGAACGCTGCTGCCCATTCTCTAGTAAGTCCCTTAGTCGCCTTCTACAACACCTACGGTAAGAAATGGGATGGTGCTATTCTTTTACGTCCGGCACCACAGATAAATGAGATGAGATAAATATTTGGCTTCGTATCTTCTTTAATTTATTTTGTGATCTTTCTTTTGCTAGGCGCAGAATAAAACTCATCATCTCCCTCGCTTTTCGCCACTTACCAGTATTTTATGAGCGATACCCCTTGGTAAGACTGGTTGTCAGACTTTCGGGCTTCTGACGAGCCGTAACGACTGTCAACGATTCACGAATGACAGCCGAGAAAATGTGCTTTCCGAGGCACGGAAGAGTCTTGGTATGTAAAGATGGTCACCCATACAAGGACCAACCGCGACAAGCGTAACTTTACCTGGCCGATCGACCCGCGTGGCTGTTATTGTTACAAACAAAAAATTTTACCATTCAAATCTCTCTCTCAGGAAATCTCCAAACGGCTGGTTGACACTTCCCGTGACCCAAGGGCTGGTTTTTACTTTGGCCAGAAGCTGAGCATTGCTATACAACGTGGTAATGCCGCCAGTCTCTTGGGTACATTACCAGTCGACAGCGATGCGGATGAGTTTTTTGACGCTTTGTTTTAGTTTATTCGCTGTAGTTACTTAGTTTAATTGAAATTCAAATCTCTTAAATAAGAAAAACAAAATGAAATTAGAACATTCATGTATTCAGTCCAGAAGAAGTATTTAAAAGCGTCGTGGCATGGCGTGGCGAGGCGTTTTTTACTTCCTGACTACTCATATCAGTAAAAACTCTATGTTTATGTACTATGTACGTAAATTTATTCCGCTTGTTAACTGTTACACCCGTAATTTCATGATAGTAAGTAACAGAACGAGGGTGTGACAGCACCATGGGTGTGCCTATCGATTGAAAGCCGTCGCCATGGGAACCCATACAAGTATGGCGTGGGTGGCGAGCGCCAATGATGTGATTGACACATGTTTACGCAAACCATACAGTTCGCGTTAAGTGACTTTAATCATGGCTGCGTAAACAATGTTGGGGGACGATTATTCTTTGTCATAAATAACAAATTCTTTCCAGGAATTGATATTTTTGGATAATATCAAAAATAATTTTCCTTCCGACAAAGAGATCGGGCTATTTTTTATCGTTCCAAGATACTAGTTTACCAAATAAGTCTGAATCGTAACTTAAATAAGCAGAATCTTTATGTGTTTTACTTGGAATAAATAAAAAGTCGTTTGATCGGTATATACTATTTATAAACAGAGAGGGTGGCTACATTGAGAGTTGAGACAGATAAATGTCACAAAAACAGTTGTACCTACCAATCTCTTTTTAGTGCTAATGCACTGGACAGTTAAGTGGTTTAAAACTAGATGACCTGGTGAACTAGAGATCGATACAAATTCATATTTTTTTCGATATTTCTGTTTATGTGATTTGTTTTGTCACCCTAGTACCTAATGAGTCGAAAAAAACTAAAAATTAAAATGAAATCGGTCGGGCCATTTTCGAGTTTTTGCGAGACTTCGACGATTGATAAATATGTATAAAGGGTTAAGAGCAGAGAAACCATTATTTATTTTTTAAGGACTACTAGAATATTTAATCTATCTACATTTACAGGGTGACTTTAAAAACAATGGACGATTGCTTACCCAATCTTTCGCGTCCGGCCCTGGTTCATGGTACGGAGCGAGAGTGCATGGGTAGCCGTCGCAGCCCTAGCCTCCGCGGGAGTCGCCCTGGGCGTCGGGAATCCCAGGCTGATTCCATAGGCGTGGGCTTGCGGACGGCGAGTAATGGGTAGCTCGCTGTCCAGTAAGGACCAAGCCTGGTCGACGCCGCGTTGTGTTCCACGCGCGCTTTAAAGAGATGTCAGCATCAACTGGTGAGGTCCGCGAGTACCGATGCCTGCCAGGGGTGCGGGTTGTTCGAAAGAAATACCGTGGGCCCTGGCACACAGGCAACTAAGGGAACACGGGTGGGTTTTAGTCAGTAAAAGTCTGACACGCCCTCCTGTTCCACCCAGAGCGGGAGAAGTTATTTGACGACTTCCCACCCTCAAAAAAAAAAAAAACCATGCCACAGCGCGTTCACAGGGTAATTGTGTACACGTAGTAAATATACCAGTCGCAATTATGTACAACAAAGAAAATTAAAGAAAAAAGCATCTCGTCGACCTCGGACTATGCCGTAGCCATTGTGCTACCTACGAGCCCTTGACGTTCTTGTGTAAAGTACTTGAATTGCTTTTATTTGCTTTTACTTATTGTATTTCTGTAGGTCTATGTTATGGGCTGTATTTTTATGCAGGATATCTTCACGGGTACTAGAATAACGTCAGATTTTGACTCACTAACCCCTCATGAAGTAACTCTTGCTTAGGTACAGTCACGAGCATAAATATCTTACCGTTACGCAAAATGCAGAAGTATTTTTCTCGTGAAATAGAAATAGCAACTTTTTCTTTTCAGACATGTTTTATTTAGTATGGTTTAGATCAAGGCTGCTCGACCCGACGCTCGCGGTCCACCACGTGGCCCGCCAACGCATTTGAGTCGGGCAACCAGAAGCTATCAGCTGGCGATTTCAGGCCTTCAAAGTTCATACTAGGTCAAAAAAATATTTTGCTTTAAAAATTTCTGATTTTTTTCAACTAGCCAACAATAAAGCATGTAGGTATTTCCAGAAGTAACGGCCGCGACTTACGAGTTGTAGATCGTGGGGTCGAACCCAAGCAGGCACTTTTCTTTGTATAAATTATTTCATAATCACTGTTCTCAAAACGGTGAAGGAAAACATCGTGAGGAAACCGGCATGTCTTAGAACTGAAAACTCGAAGATATGTCCCCGCGTGGTAGATTACGGCCCACTCCGTCTTGAAGAGAGGAGACCTGCACCCTAATTGCGTAACTCACGATTAATCATAATCTGTTTCGTTTTATTTATTTATTTATTTATTAGGTTCACCAACAATTGTTTACACTGGTATTATGCTTAATATAACATGTAACATAAATAATGTACTAGTGTAACAATCACTTATAGGTAAACTCCGCATGCATTAAAGAAACAGATGGCTAAATCATTGCTTCATATGCTCGAAAAATGTGTCTGCTCCACAACGTAATTAACGCAATGAATATTGTTGAACTGTCAAAATGAAACCAATTGTGATGAATCGCGTGTTACGCAATTAAGGTGCTGTGTCCGATCAGCGGGAACAATATGCGCTGATTATGCTAGGCGCTTTCCAATGGTATTGTCAATCTTCATTATTGCCCCTACTTCAGTTCTTCCCACTGTTTGTGTATCTACTCTAACCTTAGAGTGCTAAGGTTGACGATTAGAATATGCCAGTGGCATTAATTCACCTTTGAGGGGCTTGTGGCTAAGTATTAACAGTCACACGGGCCGATTGATTAGGTTAAGCTACGCTTGCCGCGGTTGGTCTGCGGATGGGTGATCATCTTAACATACCAAGACCCCTTCGTGCCTCGGCGAGCATGTTAAGCCGTTGGTCCCGGCTGTCATTCGTGGATCTTCGACAATCGTTACGGGTCGTCAGCCTGAAAGTCTGACAACCAGTCTTACGAAGCGGTATCGTGTTACCCAGTTACTGGGTGGTGTAGGTCAGATAGGCAGTCGTTTTATGTAAAGTACTGGTCTACAGCTGTATCCGGTTAGACTGGAAGTCGACCCGAAAATAGTCGTGAAAAAGCTGGGCAGACTGATATCACAGAGCTAATTAGCTATGTGGTCTGAATGTGTTCCTCGTCCTGCTAGGTGGTATTTAAATTTTGCTGATATTAGAAACAATTTAATCCGACTAGGTAATCTAGGTATTGTTGGAGCCACTGCTTCCCGCGACAAAACACAGTTACAGTACAGCGCTAGTATTACGAGTCAAGCGACGCACCGTGGCGTGGGTCCAGTGCTGCCACCTGCGTCGGACCGCACGTTGGAACATGCTGGCGAGTCATTGGCTAACGTCACTTGGGCGCGGGAATACCAAGTTTTTAAAAACTCCGAGCTGAGTGGGTTGAGCTTACCTCCGACCGTCCCTTGCTCTTTGAAACGCCAGCCCGCGCCGCAGCTGAGCCAGTAAATTCCCCGAATAATAATAATAATGCAAATATTTTGATCCAGCCTGTCCCCACTTGCTGTCCCCCTCCAGTGACGCCCTGAGCCGAGGCCCATACCCTGCCGGGGTGCCCTCTGCGTGCAGTCGCCTAGTAAGTTAAGACGTTTTTAAGCCCTGGCTGGAGGCGTTAATTCTTAGACCCGAGTTCACCGACACAAATGGCAGCCCCAGGAAAGCCCGGTTAAGTAGTCACGGCCTCTCAAGGTCAACTAAGGGAAGCCCGACAAAAAAAAGGCCCGCTTTTCGTCGTAGAAACAACATCTGTCCATTATTGTCAAATAGTTATTGTAATTAATTAATTGGCTGTACATTAAAAGTGATCAAAGTACATCTATCTATTTATTCTTGTTTAAAGTAGACTTAACTTACAGTATGAAGTGGTAATTTCTCAAGGATTCTTTGTGCCCTGTTAGTGGCAATAAGTTCGCCCCCTATTAAATGGACCTTAAGGCCCTGCACCCTAATTGCGTTACACACGGTTAATCATAATCGGTTTCATTTTGACAATTGAACAATATTCACTGCGTTATTTACGTTGCTGAGCAGACACATTTTTCGAACATAGGAAGCAATGGTTTAGCCATCTGTTTCAAAACGAAACAAATTATGATGAATCGTGAGTTACGCAATTAGGGTGCTGGTAACTTTAGATATTGTCGTTATGAGCGATAATACTTCTTATTGCAATCCGATACGGGTTAAAATCTGTTGTAATAAATTTGAATAATAAATGAGCAAGCATTGTCGTAAAAATGCAAATAAAATCGTATAAAATTAGATATGCTATTTAATAATAGATAAATAATCCAATACTGGAAGCAGTTTGGCGTTTGGAATTTTATGGCATATTTTTAATTATAATTGTTATTGAAGGGATAAACTGGTTTTAAAGATAATTTAGAGGCGACTTTGATGATTTTTTTATGCATTAAATTTTTTTTGAGTTCCATCACTTTATGCAAAAAAAAACTTGAAAATATCATATTTTTTTTGCTTTCAAAATTATTTACGATTAAAGAGATACACCCTTTTTGAGCGTTTTCAAGAAATCATGGTGAAATGTGGGTGTACTAAGGTAAACGCAGGCTTATTCGCGCCAAAAGAATCGACCGCGCCAAAAGAATCGACCGCGCTTTTTGTAAAAGCCAACTTAGATTTATTTCCGTCACTGGCCAATATAAGAACACGTAATGGCCCCTTGAGATCCCAATACAAGAACTTGCTACATTCGGGTAATTACAAAACAGCACTGTTAGGAAAAAGTATTATGACAATGGGACCTGTCATTTATAATAAAATACCTCATAATTTTAAGGATTATTCAGTAAACATTTTTAAATCTAAGGTTACTGCACTATTATTAGGCAAATATTATTACTCAGTGAAAGACTTTCTAAATGATAAAAATTTATCCTGATTATGATTGTTATAATTAAATACAAATTTGACCAATTATGACTTATGTACCTGACTATAATAATATTAATTGACTTCACTTTAATTTTTGTTTTGTTTTGCTGACATTATTTAATTTGTATTAATAGTTTAATTTATGTACCTAATAATTTGCACGCCGTAAGGTAGACTGTAGCCGATCTCATTTATTTATGTACAACATCTTATACCTGTACCTACTTTCATAGCAAATAAAGTTCTGATTCTGATTCTGATTCTGAACTCACGAAAACCGTCCAAATTCTTTCGGCGCGTCGCTGTGTTATGTGTAGTGTGCTTAGCACAAAACGCTATTTCAATTAGCATCAAACTGGCGACCTTGTGCGGTTATTTATACAAATAATAAATGACGATTAAACCACGGTTTGAATAGCATACCATTCGTAATTAATAATGTGATGTGCATGCATCGCTCGTCTTCCTAATGATGGAACCGGTTTGATTCGTGCTAGTGTTGATATCGTCAATAACACATTATATATATAACTCAACTCAATCTACGCTACAATGTAGATTACAAGACGAAACAGGAAAAAGTAAAATTAAAAATATAAATCAAATAACACTCCTCTTTTTGCGTCGGTGGTTAATACTTCAAAACATGTCTTTGTAGAAAGATTTCATTAATTCTTAGGCCCATTACTGTACAGTAGATTAAATAGGAAACTAAGTCTAAATAAATAAATTATTAAAACTGTAAACAAATTGTACTTAAACATTTACTGTCCATTGATTGTTTCTATTTTTTTTTATGTAGGTATGTTCGGGCGTAAAACTCCGACTTATACCTACTCACGGATTCGCAAAAAATTTTTTTTTGTTTGAAAGGGGTTTATTCGGAAATAGCCCCATTTAAATTTCATATAGATCTGATCATGCGTTTCGGAGACAGACAACGGAACTCTCTAAGAAATAACAGCAAATGAACCGCGATCGCTGCTATCGCACAAATATGCATTTTTTTGACCACAAGGATGATAAAATTTCGAATCAGTGTGGGGTTTTTACTATACCTAACTAAAAAGGGAAAAATAAAAACATTTTCCAAAAAAAAAACAATCGACTTCCGGAAAAACACTACAAAGTGAAAAATAACCGCCCTCCAAAATTAAAGTTATTTTTCACTTTCTAGTGTTTTTCTGGAAGTCGGTTGTTTTTTTTTTGGAAAAAGTTTTTTGTTGACCCAAGTTTTAATTTATTTATTACTTCATACACATTGTTAATTTATTACATTAAGTATTTAGTGCATTCTGTAGCTTGAAGCACAGGTTCACTTCATGCAAATTAACAACTACGCTCTATTTTTTTTTTTTTTTTTAAGGTAAATATTGTAAATGTGTTCCTTTTATAGATAAACGAGGTTATTATTGTTAAATTATAACTGTATTATAATAAAGGTGCGATGTCGGAACTGCGTCACGGCTGCGGAAATTCAGCAAAAATGCCAGACAAGTAGTGGCTGACGCTGGTTATCAACTGGTCCTGTTTTATGCTACTGTGTATTATTAGATCCAAAAAACACAACAAAGGTGTTTTAAATGACGCAATGAATGTCGTTGAACTGTCAAAATGAAAGCAATTCCTACTGTTAGTGCGTTGTGCAATTACCCTACTGGTTAGTAGGCTTGTTCCGTATAACATGAATTATACAGGGTGATTGGAAGATGGGTGCAAAGCTTTAAGGCGAAGATAGTACAGACAATTTAGAACCATTTAAGCCATGGTTGTGTTAGACGAAGTCTTACCAAATTTTTTTAACCAAATTTTTAAGTTTTTTTCGGAAATTCTCAAAATTTAATGTAAACTGCATAATTATGGCCAAATTGAATGATAAATGAATTCATTTTTTATTTATTTAATTAAAGTAATGTGTAAGCAATCAAGCAAAACATGTTTTAGGCTTCTGTGTCATTAGACATTTTTTTTACAGACATTTAAAGCTCAGAAAAAATAAAAAAATTGTACAATACGTCTTTTAAACCTTATTAAAAAAAAAAAATTTGGTAAGACTTCGTTTAAGACAACCATGGCTTAAATGGTTCTAAATTGTCTATACTATCTTCACCTTAAAGCTTTGCACCCATCTTCCAATCACCCTGTATAACTGGCAAAACGTGGATTTACCTATCTACTAATACTTCTGCCTGCCCCTTCGGAATCAAGGATGTTCTGATGTTAAGTATCAAGGGTCCCTTGATACACAATGATGCCTGAGGGGCTTCAGGGTTTGTAATAACAGCCGAACGGTTCAATGGTTCAGGTTAAGCTATGCTTGCCCCGGTTGGTAACCGATGGGTGACCAACTTTACATACAAACTCCCCCCGTGCCTCAGAAAGCACGTTAAGCCGTTGTGTCCCGGCTGTCATTCGTGGATATTTGACAGTCTTTACGAGTCGTCAGAAGGCCAGAAGTCTGATAACTACTTTTACCAAGGGTTATCGTTTTACCCAGTAACTGGGTCGTAGAGGTCAGATAACACTGATAAGGATATAATAGCTTTCACTAATCACGGTAAATATTTAAAAAGATACTGATAACGACAGAGAAGTAGTGATAAATGAATCATTCAAAGATAAAAAGAAACAACTAAGTTAACGTAAACATAATCTATTTTCGTACGGTATCTTAGTAATGATTCTTTATTGTCTTGTGGCTGCATGGTGACGTCAGATTGGTTAAGTGGAATTCGTCGCGGTTAATCAACGGATGGGTGTCAACTGCTAGGTTCAGGATCATGTACTGTGTATCTCATCAAGCAGGAATAGTCCTATATTTATTTATTTATTTATTCATGGACAATAAACAGCTACGGCCCTGAGGACACGGTGGAGCATACGGTGGCGGTCTGCCCGGCTTGGGCGGAGCACCGCCGTGTCCTCGTGGAGACGATCGGCGGCGGCAATCTCTCGCGTCCGGCCTTGGTGCAGGCCATGGTACGGAGCGAGAGTGAATGGTTAGCCGTCACCTCCTTCTGCGAAGCAGTAATGCTCGCAAAGAGGGAGGCGGCGCACGTGAGGGAGAGGCAGTATATGCGCCCTCACGGCCGTAGTCGCCGCGGGAGAAGCCCTGGGCGTCGGGAATCCCAGGCTGATTCCCGGCCACCGTAGGCGCGGGTTTGCGGACGGCGAGTAATGGGTAGCTCGCTGTCCGGTAAGGACCAAGCCCGGGTCGACGGCGCGTTGTGTTCCACGCGCGCCTCAAAGAGATGTCGGCACCAATAGGTGGGGTTCGCAAGGACCGATGCCTGCCAGGGGTGCGGGTTGTTCGAAAGAGATACCGCGGCCCCTGGCACACAGGCAACTGAGGGAACACGGGTGGGTTTTAGTCAGTAAAAGTCTGACACGAAGAGCGGGAGAAGTTATTTGATGATTTCCCACCCAAAAAAAAAAAAACAATACTACTAACTAATAATATATACAGATACTTATGCGGAATAGGGTTTAAGACCACTCATCCTCTATAGCAAAGGGAGGACCGTTCGACCCGACGAGTGTCGTGTCTGGTGGGCAACTGCCCGGAGACTGTTTTTTTTTTGTGAATGATGTCTCGCAGGTCAACCTAAGAGGTCTTTGGCTGCTTAACCGGGTTTGCCCGTGGCTGCCTCAATAAATCAAGGTCAGGGCCTAAGAACTTAAAACTAAGTGACTTCACGCTATGGGCACCCGTTGTGGCATACAATACGGACCTCAGCTTAGGGCATGGATGACATTTTGAGGCATAATATTGAACAAAGTCGGACGTAATCTGCTACACTGATGACACAGCTGTCATTTTTCATAGAACTACTTCTAAAGAAGCTCTGGATGGAGGTAATGAAAAAGGGAATAGTATCATAACAACATGGCTAGAACGAAAAAAAAAACAGTCAACCTAAAAACCAAATTCTTGACCTTAAAGGAAACTCGATCTAGCAGACCAAGCATCGATTAATTAAAAACATACAACAAAAAATACTATGTTTTAATTAACAGCAGCACCCGTCTCCGCTACCGACTGTAACTGTAATGTCATTTACAGAGTAGAATAGACAAAATATCTAGCCGTCATAATTGGTCAGAACCTGTCCAAACAAATTCAAACACTACAGAGAGCAGTGATGGCCCAGTCAGTGGCAATGACTATAATTTATTTATTTATTAGGAAACTCAACAGCTTATAATTAATTCACATGAGTTATGAAAAACAAATATCTCTTAAGCCAATAACAGAGTTTCACGGCATTGATAGAGCCAGGCTAGCTAGAAGTAGCGAAAGAAAAAAGAAAAACCGTATACAAATGCAGCTATCAAAATAGGTAAACAAAAAAGTACGACTATTGACACATTACTACATTAAGATTGGAAGATACAAGTATATTGTGTGTGTGTTGTGTATGTATATTCTCTTTGCCCAATGGTGACGGCTGCGACGTAGTTCCGATCATACGTTCGAACTGAGGCAGGTGTATTACTTTGTGTTAATAATTTCATCACCACTGCTCTCAAAACAGTAAAAGAAAACACATAATGCAGTTATTTTAGCACAGGTGAGTCTGTGTGTTCCGGACAGGTACGTGTGGCGAAGAAGGCAGCCGCGGAGCCGCCATTGCTAGTAGAACCGCGCGCTCGGACAAACCTGGTAAGGGAGGCGCCGCCGCCGCCGCTGACGCGTGCACTCCGCACGCTCAATCTCGTAGCGGTTGAGACGGACTTATTCAGTTGTTCTCTGAGTGAATTCACAAGGAATGCATTGTTTGTAATTTGTTATGTGTAGGTACATGAATGTTAGTATAAGATAATTAAGTTAGGATAAGCGCAATTATCGCATTGGGTTACCCTGTAATGGTAGATATAAGAAGAGAATAAAATAAATAAATACTTAAATAAATAAATCTTGAGGAAACCGGCATGCCCACGAACCAAACATTCGAAGAGTTGTGACACCTACCAACCTGCACTGGGCCCGCGCGGATTACGGCAAGGACCCTCTCACAGAGAGGAGGCCTGTGTCCCAGCAGTGGGAACATTATATAAAGGAAAAGTTTTTATTCAGTGCGCAAACTTTAACCATGAATCCAGCATACTATTCTAGAACCCCAGCGAAGAAATTTTTCGTCGGTTTTACAAAAAACAAAATCGGCTGTTTCATAGAAAAGTGCAATACCTACACGGTCAAAATGTATGGAACAGCTGTTTTTTTTTGTAAAACCGACGAAAAATTTCTTCGCTGGGGGGTGTAGAATGATATGCTGAATTCATGGTTACAGTTTGCGCACTGGTTAAAAACTTTTCCTGTATATACATATAGGCTGATTACATCTTACTATGCCAATCTGTCCTGCAATTCTGTGTAGTGTCTGGGGCAGTGCCGCCAGTGCTGGAGCTGGAACGGGCACAGCGAGCCGTCCTCAAGGTACTTCTACAAAGGCTAAAATTAAAATTATGATAGAGCAATATGTGTAGTGTGTAGAAATCGTTATAACAATTCAAAGAAAAGTATAAATAAGTTTTGATTAGGTACTCATTATTATCATATTGAAGACAATAACAACCACTTTAAGTTTTTTTCTATGAATCATAAAAGTGATGTTTTAGCTTATCAATGACGTATACGCTCTGGAATACTTTAAGTAGATAATATTCCACTTCCAGTAGTAACTAATTAAGATTGCAATTTGGTGCGTCAGGATAAAGTGCAGTGAGGAAAATGGTCAAGAATTATGATGACGCACAGAAAATAGCATTTACTTTTATTTTTATTTGTCTAACAAGAAATGTCTCTTTTTAACCGACTTCAAAAAGGAGGAGGTTATCAATTCGTCGGAACCTTTTTTTTTTTTTATGTATGTTCCCCGATTACTCGAAGATGGCTGGACCGATTTGAATTTTGTTTTTTTTGTTTGAAAGGGTATACTTCCCAGGTGGTCCCATGATCATCAAGTCAGGATCTGATGATGGGATCCTGGAGAAATAGAGAGAACTCTTCAAATTTTATAGGCACACGAAGCGATTTAGGTATTTTTTGGAAGAGTACTTTCTCGTAGTGGTCTCATTTCAATTTGGTGAAGATCTGATGAAGAACTTTGGAGATAGGCAACGGAACTCCTCAATAAATGATAGCAAATGGACTGGGATAGCTGAAACCTGGGATAGCTGCTTGCACCAGTTCATAACATAACATCACGCCGGTATGCTGTGAAGGGGTAAGCACATGTGAACCACTAAAAAGTGAAAAAAAAATTTTTTCCAAAAAAAAAACAACCGACTTCCAAAAAAACACTACAAAGTGAAAAATAACTTTAATTTCGGAAGGCGGTGACAAAAAATTCAAATACAGCTCCAAAGACACCGACTTCCGAAATTAAAGTTATTTTTCACTTTGTAGTGTTTTTTTGGAAGTCGGTTGTTTTTTTTTTGGAAATTTTTTTTCATAAATATATTAAATCAGAAAAATATAAACCCTCTTACAAATAAACAAAAGTTGCACCAGGAATAACCACACATTTTCATAGGACCGTCCACGAATGACACCCGGGATCAACAACATAACTTGGTTTCCGAGGCACGGCGGGGGCGGGGGCTTGGTACGTAAAGATGGTCACCCATCCACGTACCAACTACGGCAAGCGTTGCTTAACCAGGTGACCAATTCTCGTCATTGAAAACGTTCAAAATCTAGTCGCAGAGTCATCTCGGCGACAAGCAAATGTCGAAAATGTATGGAAACTCGAGGTATTTTTGACAGATTGAGACTGAGATCAGACTGTGAACGTTCTTAAAATTACGAGAATTGCCCCTCAGATCAATCGACCCGTGCAATAAGAATAGAGATAAAAGTGGAGGCAACACTCTAAATAAGTGAAGACGACTGTAGGCTAACGCTCTCTTTCTAAATACATACATAAGAGAGAGAAAACACATATTACTGTCTCGTTCTTATATGTATCTATTTAGAAAGAGAGCGTTAGCCCACAGGTTGTCTTCACTTCTTTAGAGTGTTCTTGGTCCAAAACCCCTCACCAGTATTTTTAAATTTAAAATCGTTCGAATGCACGTTACGTTTACTCGTTCACTTCTTACGCCCTGTTGCACAGGTCACGTCTACAGTGCCTAGATGTTTTATTAATTAAGCGCTACATATTATAGCGTATGTTTTATTAGTTATACTTAACATTCAGCGATGGAGCTCCCAAAATAGTTTGCACAATAAAATGACATCATCTCCCATGGCAGCGCCGCCGCCGACCAATGCGTCCGTCGGCGAAGCAAAACGCCATACTAATGTACCTAGGTATATACCTATGCTTTTGAATACTTTTTTTTTCTGTCTGTGTGTTCGCTCGTGTCATGTTTTGGGCCGTCTGTAGCCTTGCCATGCTTTATACAGGGGAGACGGTCGGGTATCAAGTAATTTATGTGCATCTTTTGCGTCTCATTAGCCGAGTTCGATGAGACGGAGGAGGTTAATTTTATTAGGTCTTTACCTATGAAATTGCCGTTTTGCAGTACTGGCCATTTCAAATCAAAATAATTTTTGTTTGGGTAAGAATTCTAATTTCAAATTAATTTTATTTTAAAAACATGGATTTTTTTTTCCAAAAGTAGTCATTTGTTTATTGAATAGTGTTACATTTTCATCGCATTTCAATCTTTTTCGTCATCATGGATACGTTAAAAATTCGAGTAATTATGGAATATGAGTACCGTCGTGGCAGCAACGCGGCACAAGCGGCACGCAACATCAACGACGTTTACGGAGCTAACACTACAAACCAACGCACCACCTGTTATTGGTTTGCTCGCTTCCGTTCTGGAAATTTCGACCTGAAAAATGAACCTCGCGGTCGTCCGAAGACTTTGGTCGACAATGACGAATTAAAGGCGATTGTGGAAGCTGATGATACACAATCTACGGCTGAATTAGCAGCAGCTTTCGACGTTAGCGTCAAAACAATATTGGTCCATTTGCGTCAAATTGGCAAGGTAAAAAAGCTTGACAAATGGGTGCCCCACGAACTCAATGATCGTCAGCGCGAAGTACGCGTCGAGACGTGCCTTGCACTGCTCAACAGACACACAAATGAAGGAATTTTGAACCGCATTGTTACCTGCGATGAAAAATGGATTCTGTTTGATAACCGCAAGCGCTCAGCAAGTTGGTTGGATCCTGGTTCAGCACCTAAACAATGCCCTAAACGAAAACTTACCCCTAGAAAAGTGATGGTCACTGTTTGGTGGTCTAGCGCCAGTGTGATTCATCACAGCTTCTTACCAAACGGGGTGAGCATTACTGCAGATGTGTACTGTGAAGAACAGAACACAATGATGGAGAAGCTGGCACATCTCCAACCAGCATTGGTCAATCGCTCGTCTCCGCTGCTCCTGCACGACAACGCGCGACCTCATACTGCACAGCAGACGGTCTCCAAGTTGCAAGAACTGGGGTTGGAAGCTCTCCGTCATCCGCCCTACTCACCAGACCTTGCGCCTACAGACTACTACTTTTTCCAGAATTTGGATAACTTCTTGGCGGGAAAAAAATTCAATACCCGAGAGGCAGTACAAAATGCCTTTGAAGAATTTGTTGCCTCCCGTCCAGCTGATTTCTTTAAGAAGGGCATCAATAAACTGCCACTGCGATGGCAAAGATGCATTGATTGCATGGGTGATTACTTCGATTAATACAAATAAAAAATACATGAAAAAAATTCGTTTAAATTTTTTCATACAAAACGGCAATTTCATAGGTAAAGACCTATTATAATATTGAATTCCATGAAGCTTGCGGTGTGTATGGATACCAGAAGAGTGGGTCAGAATTTTATACTTACCAACCCATCTGATTGGTCAGTATTGGTCACACAGGTATTTAATTATTATTCTCGAGAATACCGCTATCATCTGCAAAACCCAATGCAGACTTGTTATTTTGATCGATAGGTACCTATTATAACTCAGGTCAGTGGTACAAGATAAGATGTGTTTATTACAAGTCATTTTAATACCATTAATGTACATATCTGTGCATTAGGTGTACAAATCAAGCTCTATAAATTTCCAGTTTACGCTGATCTCGCACGGTACGGAAATCCTATACAATGCGAGATCAGCTTATACTGGAAATGTATAAGTTGATGTGTAGCCGTGGTGTGTACCAGGAAAAAATATGTGTAGCCGTGTGTACTATTCAAAACCTATTTTTTGCTGTTCATCATTCGCCTAGCCTTTTCCTTACTGTGTTAGGGTCGGCTTCCAGTCTTACCAGATGGAGCTGAGTAGGTAGGTAAGTAAATACTTACCTACCTACCTCCACAACCCAGTTACTGGGTAATACGATAGCCTTTGGTTCTTCTGACGGCCCGTAACGACTGTCAAAGACTGTTTTTGGCTTTCCCTAACATAACAATACTTTCTAACAGTAGTGAGCTATTTATTATAAGCTTCAGAGCAAAGTGGCATACGACTACGGGTTTCCTATGAGAATATTTTCTTGTTTCATTCTTTTTAGTGCGTATTTTTCAGTAGTCGGGTTTTAGTTTTTGAACTTACGTCTTCATTTATTGTCGTATTGTGGTCTCTAAATTGTATTTCGTGTGGACAGTTTAGTACGTCTGTGTGTGTTTATAGGTTTAGGTAGTTAAATAAAGGTAAACAAAAAAACACGTGACTCATGGATGCGAAACCTTTTCTTTCAAATGTTAAAATCATAATATTTATAGTCTTATAAATTATAATAATAGGCTCTATTCTGAATCTGAATTAGAATCTGATGAACTATCTGTCACATTAATAATAAATCGTTCCGTTGTATCATAAATTATTTTGCTAGCTATAATAACATAATTTAGCAAAATCGAAACGCACTCGCAAAATCGTAAATGTCGATAATTGAGAGCGCTTTCAAAGGCGTCTGGTTAACCGACTAAACGTAATATTGCCACTTCAGTTGCCATACTACATCACAGTTGTACTTTTCAATTCGTTGTATTTTCTAAAAGGTTTAGGGAACCGGTCTATTTGGGCTCTTTATAATAGGCAGATTACAAACATTATAATATTATTATATAAATCTTACTAAAAAAATGTGCTAAAGTTATTTGCATGTAGGAAGAGTAGCTTAACAATAAATGATAAAGTTTAATACACATTAATAAAAGAGGAAACTATCGTATAAATCGAAAATAAATTTTATTTTGTTACACCGTACTTAAAAGAAAGAAAGTGTCAACTATAAAAAACTCTTTTTACGATTTGTTTACCTTTATTTAACTACCAAAACCTGTGGAGTATAGTTGTGACTATTCAAATTGTGTGTAACATAGCTTAATTATTTACATAATATGAAGTTAAGTGTACAGATGTCAATTGTCCTTTCAGATATTTTTAAATAAAATAAAACGTCCACCATGTGTGCTCTAGCGAATTCTTCCAACCGTCAATTGTTTTATGCTGCGGCCACACCAACGAGAAATGTCACTGATTATCGCGATGTTGGACGTTAAACGTAGGTGTAGCCACAATTTATCCCGTTAATTTTACAACGGCATTCACATTGCCATTGACAATGACCGTAGTGTGGCCGTGACCTTAAAGAGGTCAGACAGTACAACAATATTCATTGCGTTATTTACGTTGTTGAGCAGACACATTTTTCGAGCATTATGAAGCAATGGTTTAGTCATCTGTTTCAAAACGAAACAGCACTCTAATTGCGTAACATACGATTAATCCTAATCTGTTTCATTTTGACAGTTCAACAATATTCATTGCGTTATTAACGTTGCTGAGCAGACACATTTTTCGAAAATATGAAGCAATGGTTTAGCACTCTGTTTCAAAACGAAACAGATTATGATTAATCGTGAGTTACGCAATTAGGGTGCAGATTACCAGACGTGCGTTGTTGCGTTGCACTTTGACCTATATTCATTGGCTGTTTGGAGGAATCCAAATTGATATTATTTTCTTATCCGCTTCCTGTTAATTAAAGGATGAGTAAATGTCTACTGCGTAGGATGTCGTTGATAGGGGGATTTTACCTTAGCCTACTAAGGGACAATCCCGTTTATCAACCACTTTACATTAGTCACCAATTCATTCTATATTAAACATTCATCATATGGACTTAACCATAGTAGGCTTCGTTCAGGACATATGCCTCTCAATAAATTTGGTTTTATGATGAACAAGTTAACATCACCTGTTTGCAGTACGTGTAACGAAGATGAGGACACGTATCATATTTTGATGAGATGTGTCCGGAATCAATCGCTCAGAACACTAATTGGCGCGCTTAACATAGACCTTTTCAACCCGTTATCGGATAATATCATTCCTATAATAAAGAACAGACCCAGAACCTAGCTGTAAAATACACTAATGTAAATTAATGTTAACCTTTTGTATACCTATCGAGTGTCATATTCGCATTTAGCAAAAAAGCTCTATAAATAAAGAAAAAAATATCTTGGCGTTAGGAAAACAATGTTTCCCTCTACATTACATAGATTTCAAAGCAGTGTTAAAATAAACTAGACTCGCGTTATCAGGCGATTTTATCGTAGTTCCAATTGAGATGAAATACCAATTTATAATCCCAAAACTAGTTGGTTTTTTAATGAATTTGTTGGTACTAGGTATCATTTTCATCAATCAACCAATTAAGGAAATACATAATGACGCAAATACCAATTTGGATTCAGGGAACAATCAACATCTCAGTATTTACCACATCGCAGAGTTAGAATATTTTGGAAAATATTGATGATTCGTTTATACTATTTAGTAAAAACTATTCAGCATAGATAGGTACATAATTAGTTTAGGTACTTATAGATATAAAGAGAGCTGTGGCGGCTCAGCGGAAACTGACTTCCAGACAGACGCTTTACTTTATGTAAACTATTTCGCCATCACTGCATTCAAATGAGTGAAGGAAAACATCGTGAGGAAACCAGCATGTCCTAGAACCAAAAATTCAAAGACATGTGAGATCTACCAAACCACACTAATCCCGCGTGATGGACGTTATGGCTTAAGGGGAATCTAGTCGCGGGCTCGAACCCAAAGGTTGGTGGGCCTGGCTAAAAAGCACGCTATCTCACCGGGCATCGCGTCCAACAGAGGTAATAGGTATATTAGTGATGAGCAGTTAGACGCTAGTCTACACGCACAACGTTGAACTTATTTTTTACTTAAACACGCCCAAAGTAACACGAATCTTTGTTGGCTCCTAACTTTTTGTTGGGATTTTATTCTAGTATTCTGTTTCCGTACATGCAATATCAATAATGAGACAAAACCATACCATGTTTAATTTTTAAACAAAATATAGTAAAAATGTCGACTAGATTCATCTTAATTCCTCTCACAGAGTGGAGGCCTCCGTCCCAGCAGTGGGGACATTATAGGCTGATTATGTATACAGGTTGAAATTGAAAACATGCGACAAACCGAAATGGGAGATTGTACTCATCATTATGAACAACTTTTACTAAGGGACCAAAGATGCAATCGCGAAAAAAAAAACATCTGTTCCCTACATTTATGTTCGCATGACTCGTCAAAATGTAGGGAACAGCTGTTTTTTTTTTTGCGATTGCATCTTTGGTCCCTTAGTAAAAGTTGTTCATAATGATGAGTACAATCTCCCATTACGGTTTGTCGCATGTTTTCAATTTCAACCTGTATATGTATAATAATGTTAAATATTATCTACAGGTACTATATACGTATATATATTTAATACCTTTAAACGAGCAATTCTGAATCTCGGAAACGGCTCCAACGATTTTCATGAAATTTAGTATACAGGGGTTTTGGGGGTGATAAATCGATCTAACTAGGTTTCATACACATTTAGAAAACGAAAAAAAAATACCGAGCAAAGCTCGGTCATCCAGATATTATTATTACTTATATTAAATTAAATAAAATAAAATAAAAAATAAAATCTTTTTATTTCAGGCATATTTGACCCATACATATTGTTAGTAGAACGACTTAAAACTATGGTATTATTTAAAATTAAGCTATTAATTTAAGTATTTGCCGCCCTCTGGGGCCCCGGGCACGCGCACTTGTGCTTGAACCCAGTGCCCCAGAAGGGGGCTGTCCAGCTTGTGGCTGAGCACGTTCAGGATGGCGTTGGCGCTCCCACGCGTGCGGAACATCAGCGACGCGATACGGCGTCGCAGCACAGTGTGAAAGCCGTCTGTGTGCTATATTATTATAAAGGTGAAAGTTTGGAGGTTTGTTACTCAATCACGTAACAACGGCTGAATAGATTTAGATGAAATTGGGCACACAGATAGATTACAACCTGGATTAACACATATGATACTTTTTATCCCGATATTACGTTCCCATGGGATAATAACATTTTCGACCTGCACGCGAGCGAAGCCGCTGGCAAAAGCTAGTATGTAAACAAAGCAAAAAAGAACAACGGTACACAATTTTATATTTTAAGTCTAAGTAACTAAAATACTGAATTCATAAACTCCATGCCGCCGTCGGTGTTATAAAAATTCATTGATGGAAGCCGTAATGTATTTGAAGTGGGATCTTGTTTATTTTTAGTTTAATGACCCCTTCAATAGTACGAAAACAGACTTCCCAAGTTCATTTTTTATTTTGTTTCTGGATATGTAGATTAAATCTGCCTAGTTGCCAACTACGTTGGGGTCGGCTTACAATCTAACTGGATGCAGAGGAATGCTCTAGTTATCTGTCCTCCACAACCCAGTTACTGGGTAATACGGTACCCCTTGGTAAGACTGGTTCTCACATTTTAGGGCTTCTGACGACCCGGAACGACTGTCAAAGATCTACGAATGACAGCCGGCACCAACGGCTGCCGAGGCACAGACGGGTGTTGGTATGTCCCTACTAATAATAGTTACCCATCCACGGACCAAACGTGGCAACCTAATTCGTAGATCGTAGGAACATAAGTTCCACGCTCGTATGACAGCGGTAGAAAAATATATTTCTTGAATAAGTAATCCATATCTATAGAAGTTAATATTCATGAAAACCATCCCGTATTAAGTTTCAAATATATTAAGAAACACCGATTATCCTGACTACAATCAGAACTACCAAAAACTATTCCATGTTAAGCACATAAGTCTTAACCGAGTTGTAAGTAATCTGTAAGCACTTTTAACGATGTTAAAGTTATGTCGTTAACGTTGCCATATGATAGTTGCATTTTCAATTCACAAAGCTTGAAATAAGCTGTCAATAGTATCAATCCCATAGTTACAAGCAGAGTTGCGACTTATTTGAAATACTTGTATTTAAAATGCAAATACAAAATGCAAAATACGTATTTTATATTTTGTATTTAAATACCTTTAACAAAAAAGCATTTTGCATTTTATTTGAAATACTTTTCGAGATGTATTTTGTATTTGTAAAATGCAAAATACTTTACTGCTAATTTTCGCCACTTTACCACTCAAACCATGTAAATGGGTACCTAAGCGATTCGACAAATAGCCACTAGCGGCGCTGCAAGTGCTGCAACCTTGCGATTGCGGGTTTGTGTGCAAAGTGAAGTTACAAAACATAGGTAAATATCGTTCGTTATCTGTGGAACATGACAATACGCGCTACGCCTTGTTGATTGGTTTTACTTCGATTACCGGTCTTTCTGTTTCGTCGCCGTTAATAGTGTTTATTATAAAAAAATAAGTATTGGATTTGGTTTTCTACTGTTGAAATATAGTAAACAGAGATTACTTGATCAATGGTGATGTGAATCAAAATGTAAGTAGGTACATAAACATAAACTCAAAAGTTCGTATGAAATAGGTGGCCCCAGTGTGAGTTTCATTTAACCATCTCGATCAAACGCATCGAGCGCGTTTGGCGCTCCGATTGGTCCGTCCCCAATCCAGGGCAAATCGGAGCGCCAAAAGCGCTCGATGCGTTTGATCGAGATGGTTAAATGAAGCTCACACTAAGGCCTCTGAAGCTAAGTAAGGGTTTCTACCGTTTTTGAATATTACTCAATCAGTCACATACACCTACCTATTGGTGTGCCAACAGTAACTAAAATTGAGTAACAATGTTGGTTGTTTTAATATCTAGGTACTACGCTCGCGCCTATTTGCGTACGCGTCTACAGTTTATTTCTTATGTTTTTTATAAGTTAATTAATGTTAGCTAGCCCCGAGACCTGTTATGGTGTTCAATTTTTATTTTATTCTCTATTTCAGGGATGGCCATAACCTCAATTATCCATTTATATTGAGGCAGTGTTTCAAAGACGTTAAGTAGGATGCTGGACACGAAGTTAATAATTCTGCTGTTTGTAAAAATGTTCAAAAACATTAAAAGGAAGCGTGACTGCGACTACAAACTTCTTGAACCATATACTAAACACATACCCAACAATAAAATTAAAAGGGTATTCCTAAAATACAACACCTGTTTACCAAGTTCTGCACCAGTGAAAAGAGTATTTTTACATGGTGGGATGATCATGCGTCCACAAGGACGCAACATGTCTGATGCTCTTTTAAAACGAGTAATGTTAAAATCTTTAATAAATAAATAACACTAATTTCATTTAAAACTATTTTATTTGAATAAAGTATTTTGAAAATACGTATTTTGCATTTAGTATTTAAAATACAAAAAGTAAAAGTATTTTGTATTTTGCATTTGAAATGGTAAATTAGAAAACTATTTGCATTTTGTATTTAAATACTTTTTTAAAACTATTTTGTACATCTCTGGTTACAAGAAAGAAGGACATATGCCCGATAGATGTAAAATGAATCCGAACCCAGTGTCTCTAGTTTGCCCCCATCACGCGCCAAAACTACACTTCTACTACTTCTTAATTTTTTTATTTATATATTTAATAGAACACATACATTATTTTACATTTAGTTTGGTGCCAACATAAACTCTTCTAAGGGCATTAGGTAAATTGACAGCTTACTTCACTTAAGATTTCTCGATGAAATTTTTACAGAATAGACCAGTCAAAGTTGCAGTTGCTGTCAAATCTTATGTAAGCTATTGTAGGTACTTAGATACCTACCTAATTGGTTGACCAAGATAAGGTCCACTTCAAAATCATTCATCAAAAAAATTATATAAACTCATGGCACATAAACAGTATCAATTTAATATATTAAGAAATACCAGCTATAAATTATGTAATTCCGGACAAAGGTCTTCACCTCTCTCTGGGTTGCCTTTTAAGGCTAGTTTGCCATGAAGTTAACCGAGTAATCCCAGCCAGCATGTTGGCAAGGCAACACCTTGGATCGTTGCCTAGCTTTTGAGAAACAGTGGGGACGAATACCTGCTTTCCATTTGGTCCAACTTAAAATATGACTACGTTTACGTCGCTAGGGATACTGTTTGATCCTGTTTATGTGTAATGAATGAGTTTTTTTTTTTTACGAGTGCTTTTGAAGTGGTCAACCAATTAGGTAGGTACCTAAGTACATAGAATAGCTAACATAAAATTTGACAGCAACCGGTCTGTAGATAAAAATGTCATCAAGAATTCTTAAGTGAAGTAAGCTGTCATTTCACCTAATACCCGTAGCATTGAACATAGAAAACAAAAACAAAAAAACAAGAATATCTAAATGTAAGAACTGCATGTGTAGTACCTAGTGGCGCGTGGTAGGGGCATAGCTGGAGACACCTGGTTCCGAATTTCCGATCATGATATCTACTCTACAGGGTATCTCCTTCGGCAAGACATTATAGCGTTCATTCTTGTTAACAATATTGACATCTGTACTTTACCTGTGTTATACAAATATGTTATTGACTAAAACATTATTGACAAAACTACTTATTTGATTTGAAATTTTCTTATATCTATGGGATTGACACTATTGACAGTTCAGTTCACCCTCACTTTACCTAAGTTTTCACGGTGAGTTTTTTCACAGAATAGTTTGTTGTTGTAATTTGTTGATAAAGTAAACAAAAATACTAGTAATTTTCAATTACGGAATAATTATGGTGTAATAACGGCAGTCACAGTATCAACAAGCATTTATTTACTAATGAACAACGACTTATTCATCGAAAAGGGTTATTTACCTTAACCTTTTAATTAGTCCTTAAAAAAAGGTTCTGAGTCACTTTTGGAGTCCATGGTTCAATAAATTAGAAAAACCACAAGCATACCTGTGGCATACTTGATCTAGGAAATGTCGTCATCAAGAAGACTTAAGAATAATAAGGCCTTATAGAGGTATGAGGAACAGGGTGTAAAGTCCACTCATACTCTATTGGTAAAGGGAGGATCCTCCGACCAGACGGGTGTTGTGTCTGGTGGGCAACTGCCTGACGGTTGATGTCGGGATGTTGTACCTATGCCAATCGCGCGGTAAACTTTAACTGCGCGATCTAGGCTTTCTATGACGTGCGTCTTTGCGTAGTTCGCATGTGGCGTTGTAGATGGCGCCACTTCTCTTTTTGTATTTCTACATATTGTTGCGAAGTGTTTTTCTGTAGTGTCGCTACAGACTCATTGTTATTCACAATTGCTCTAATTTCCGTTGGGATGTATCAAAGTTCATCACGATGACGCCAATACTTCAGATACAAGTACATTATACAAGGTGTAAAAGAATAAGCTCAAGTCCTGAAAGTTATCATCATCATCATTCCAGCAGAAAGACGTCCACTGCTGGACATAGGCCTCCCCCAAGCTCCTCCACTTCGACCAGTTCTGCGAATCTCCCACCCAGCGGATTCCAGCGGCCTTCACAAGGTCATCGGTCCACCTTGTGGGAGGCCTACCAACTCTATGTCTTCCGGTACGCGTTCGCCACTCCAGAACCTTTCGGTCATCTGTTCTACGAGTAATGCAAGAAAATAGTTTTATCATAATTGACTACTGAATCGATTTCAGTGAATTTGTAATATAGGTATTTTTTTAAACTATGTATGTATTTTGCCATACTGTCCAACGATTAAGGGGAACTTAGTCGGGGGCTGGAACTCACTGGTGGGCCTGGATAAAAATCATGCTGTCTCACCAGGCTTCGTGTCCTACAGAGATAGTATCAGTGATGAGCAGTTAGACGCTAGTCTACACGCACAACGTTATTGAGTGAGATGCAGGATCATTTATAGTAAAAAAATCGCGAAAAAATTAAGAAAAGTCTTTTGGAAGATCGGGTTTTATGAAAAATCCAATTCATAAATCAATGATCAATAAAGTTTATTGAACTTTTCGATAATTTTAAAATTAAATTTGAAAATTGGCAAGTAAAACGAATCTTTGTTGGCTTCTACTTTTTAATGGGTTTTTATTTTAGTATTCTGTTTCCGTACAGACAATATTAATAATGAGACAAAACGATATCATATTTTACTTTGGATGTGCCATGTAAGACAGTGGACTGACACTCCCGAAGTTTGTATGCAAAAAATGTGGACTAGGTTCACCTTATGCCAAAGAAAATTAAATATTATCTTAAGGCAAGACTCAATTTTAAATGCATAAAGTAATATGCTTGGGTCTACGCTAGTTTCTAAACAATAATAGTGTAGGTACATTAAAAAACAGGTTTTGGTGAATACTAGTATGTTATGCTTTTAACGCAATACTCTAATTGGGGTGTATGATTAGGTATGTTACACATAGTATCGTAAAACGCTGTGATGACTTTTGTATGAACTTAGAGGTTGGTTGTATTGCTGATTTAAATAATAATAATTATGTAAATTGTTAAGCCATACTGGCTTGTGATTGATTGATTGTTACAGTCGCGAATCATATTGTAATCAACATACAACTTTGCACTGACCAGCAAATTGCATGAAACGCAAGAAAATTTGAATTTTGTTGGCCAGCCTGGAGCTTCCACCTTAATCACAATCTGAGTTATTTTGAAGGATATTGCCAATCCATTGCTTAATATATTTGAAACGTTGCCTGCTCAGTAACGTAATGTTGTGGAACTATCAAAATTAAAGCCATTCCTACTGTTAGTGTGTTACGCTAATTAGCTCACATATCTGGGGCTAGAACTCGGGACCTCTTATTACAGCAGTCTCATTGCCACCACATGTTATACCGACTAGGTACTGAATACAATTAATCGATTCCTAGGTATCCTATATTGGTACTATTTGGTGAACCACAGCTAGCATTTTTTATTTGTTCAGAAAGAAACAGAAACACGGTGCATTGTAACTTCTTCTTCTTCATCTTGTTCTCTAGCGTGTCGATAGCCATCTAAATACAGCCCTAAATTTGGCTACGAGCTTTGCATCTTCAGCAGCGTCCATAAACTCCTGTAGCGTGCAGACAATACGACACGCTGGACAAGATACGAATGCCCCATTGCTTGTGGGACAGCACCACATTTGCTCTCCAGAGCGGAGTCATCTGTGAATCTCCACCTGAACAGATTTCCTTTACTTCGGCCTACCTGAGTCCGGAGACTATTTAAAGACTTCCAAAAAAGTCAACGCAACTCATGTCCAGGTGCGGGATTTTCAGCAGGTGGAACGAAGGGGTTTGGTGGGAGAGCACCATCTCGCCACAGGCTTAGCCTTTTCTTAGACCTATTATTGCCAGTGAGTAATTGTAGAATGATCAGAATATTTGCTGGCAGAGAGTAGTCAGAATAGTCTTTGAGTCAGAACTTATAAATAAGTGTAGATATTTTGTGTGAGTTGTGTACACCATGGGCCAATCTGGATAAGGCACCTTGACCTTAACGATAACCCGCAGAAGTCATCGCACTGTTTAGACATTCAGGCATTTGTCCAAAAATACTCAGACCCCCTTTTAGCTAAGTAAACCGAGTGCGTCTTCATAGGGCGGATCAATCATATCAATCGACTGGCATCATAGATGTAAAAGTGTTTTTTTTTTTATATCCCATAACTCTAGAGTATGAATGAGACCATATCAAAGAACCAACTAACATATTAATTATTTATCAAGTTCAATTTTTTTTTACAGTTTTCGTACAAAATAATTCGACAAAGTCACGATTATTAACGTAAAACACCCTTACGTGAAATATTTCAACGTCGAATTTTTTTAGCTTTAAATATGAATGATTAGTTTGAATGAAGATGAATTACTCGTATTTATCAATGAAACTTAGATACTTACACACATGTAGAGTCTAGTGTTAGTAATTAGTACGGTAATTTGGCAATGTCGCAAAACTTAAGATTCGTCATACGGTGACAATTTCTTGACCTAAATTAATTATGATTTATGATATCTTCGAAACTATGAATTTTTGGACCATATATTCTAGGACTATTTGTATAATTTTTCCATATAGAATATCCCAAGAGTTATGGGATATAAAAAAAAGCCCAGTAAATGCATAACTTTGAAAAAAAAAACAAATAAAAACAAGTAGTACATATACCAAAGTTATGTTTTGTTTTACCATAATTTGTATTTTTATTACCTTACACCACGACCACAAATTAATTAATTCTATAGGTTTTTTGTTGTTAGAGTAATTTTTGTCAACTGAACAGGGGCCCAAGTCTGCTATTTTTATAAATTCGTCATTCCAACACGATCCCATTGTCATTCATTTGTCATTTTGCTAAAAGTTAGTAATCTGCTAAATTCATAATGGTCGATCATTGGTCGGTCAATGGTCTCGTACAGGAATTGTGTCATAATGGCATTTTCGTATTGCCATTATTATAAAACTCGTTAGTAGAAATGTTTTTCGAAAAACTACTACTAAATTTGAACATTTATTCATGTCAGATTTCATTTATATATATTTTTACATTTTATTTATTAGTGTTATAAGCAATCTAAAGTAATAGGAAGTTCGTAAATTAAGTCAGTCATTCATTTGTCATGATGTACGAGATTACCAATAAATGCCATTTCTTTCAATGGAGTGTCAGTGGCTGACCATTGGAATGTCATAATGACGCCATTTCATTAGTAGATTACCAAACTTGTCAAATGTGAAATCAACAATTATGAAATCAATGTTATACCATTCTGACACTATTGTAATAGCAGACTTGAGGCCCTGATAGGTTAGTAATAAATAGAATGACTGCTATAAAAAAAACAACTTTAATTATTGTTCTTGTGAAAAAGTTCAAAACATTAATTTTAAAAAGTTTAATCATCCGTTGCTTATAGAAAAGTATCGAAACACAACTGCACAGACCAATAACTTAAAAATAATATATTATGCTTAAAGCCAATTTCAAAATGGTATTATTCACTATTTTATGTAATGTAAATAGTAAATTGTTGCTATACATGTTTAAAAGAAGTGAAATTTGGATGAACAACAAAGTTTGCAATATTGAAACAAATTTTTACCTTAAATGTAAAAACCGACCAATTCGGTAAAAAGAAAATAGACATTTGTAGTGAATACTAATACTAATTAAAACCAACTATGGTTCGCTTAGCAAATATCTTAACGAAAGCAAGGTGGTTAGTCTGTGGTTTAAAATATGTGGCGCGTCCTTCATACTAGCTACCTGCGCGCACTGGGGTGCGCACCGGGGTGCGCGCAGGTAGGTAGTATGAATGTCCAAAAACCACCCATTTTTTGTCCAGAAGATACCCAAACAGATGGTATGGCCGTCTTGAGCCAATAATTGATTCAATGAGCAAAATAGTAGTAACATTCATTAGTAAAATAAGTTAAATTGTAATTATGATTAAAATAGTTAAGGCTTCTTCAAACAGGCGCGACGCGACACTTGTAGAACAATCCATGAAGTTTTGAAATTTCTACGACGAGTGACGCGTCGCAACACGACCGTTGATATACATGCATTGACTTATAATAAATTAGCAGCGCTCCGCGGTTTAACCCGCGTAGTTCCTAAAAAAAATATAGCCTATGTCACCCGGGGTCCCGGGGATAGTGTAGCTTCCCAACAGTGAAAGAATTTTTGAAATCGGTCCAGTAGTTTTTGTGTGAAAACATTACAAACATACACACAAATGTTTCCTCTTTATAATATTAGTTTAGATGGTACATGTGCGTGAGTGTGATGTGTAAAAAGTGTGTGTTTTATGTGTTGATGTTTGGAGGGTGATGGTGTGTGAGAGGGTGTAGGTAATTAGGTGATGTCTGATCTTGTTGAACTTAAATATTCCTTAAACATAAAGTCAAAGTCAAAGTCGAAGCATTTATTTTAAAAAGACATTTAGAAGGCACTTTTGAACGTCAAAATTTACATTAAAATAGAATTGATTCTAGTCGCCCCTTCCAAAATGTAGTTTCGTATGGAGAATAATGGGCAAGAAACTCCACCGTTACTCTTTTAAAATGTTTTAAGTGAAATATACAACATAGTACATTCAATAAATAATTATGTGTGAAAACGATGCACCCAGAATAAAATTATCATACCAAAATAGGTAAAAAGAATGAAATTGAAGCAATACAGATAAAAAAATTATACCGTTAAGGATTACATTGAGGAAAAAAAATTTGGGATTGACCTGCTCCAATTTTTGCATACTGAATGTTGATTTTTGTTTTTGTTGCAAACTTATACTCTTCGACATTTGATCATGAATATTTACTTTGAGAAGTATAATATTATTATTGTTTTAATTATTGTGAATGTGAGGACTGTGTGGGTCATGTTTTTTTTTGTGTTTCATCTCTTTCTCAGTTAGTTTAATGTTAATCTGGCAGTTTGAGTAATTTATGCGGCCTACCCAAATATCATTTCTTTGGTATTATTCGTCAAATCTTTGAGCTCCTTAAGTTCTGAGTTGAGCTGCATGATTACTGATAAATGCGTGCACTGATCGGACAGGTCCACTCAATCTGTGTGAATTTCGAAGATTATTTTTTGAGTAGATACTAGATAGGGTATGCCTCAGGGGTGGTCCCATATACATTTTATTAACTTTTCTTCGGTAGATTTTGCGTTAGCCTCGATAATTCGTTTTATTAATTAAGGTTATGTATGTTGATGACATTCTACTACTTCTTGTCACTGTTGTTTACATGGCAAGTAGTGTGTTGGCGATTGCCGCGCTCTCTTTACAAAGTAAAGAGTGACATCAGCGGAGCGGCCTGGTGGCCTCCAGCAGACGAGGTGCTTGCGCTGCAATATCCCGAGCCGGACGTAAACATCCATAAGATAGGGTCAAAATTCAGCATGGGAACATAAACAAGAGCCGCGTTCCCACCAGTGTTTTATAGAGACTATCTATGAAGAACTTCTTTGGAGACCGCTGTAAGAGGCAGTCGTTTCATGTGTTAAATATTTCTCTTGTCAATTTGTCATCCAAAGTGGTTTCAATTAATAGTTGGTGATCTAAATACCTATAGAATTATCAAGTGGTACCTATACGAATTAGTGTGAGGTTACTACCATAACTAAAAAGTGCAAAATTATTATTAAAAAAAAGAAATAACCGACTTCCGAAAAGGCACTACAAAAAATATATGTATAAACATGTCGACTTGATAACCTCCTTCTTTTTGAAGTCGGTTAAAAATGAAAAATAACTTTAATTTCGGAAGTCGGTGACAAAATACCTACTAAAATACATATCCAAAGACACCGACTTCCGATACTAGAGTTATTTCACACTTGAGTGTTTTGTCGATCTATTTTTCATGCCACTCAAGATGGCACTCTGATTGGTTATTATTGTTAAAAAAACAACACGTGGGTTTTGTTGTTACAAAATACTTGATAACGATTCTAAATAAACACAGACAGTTTTTATACCTGTGTTCAATCCCCACGCGAAAACGTAGGCGAATTCTTTTAGACATAACAAACATAATATAGCCGTAGCACTAAGGAATCTAATGGTTTCTTCGTTTAAAAATAAATGTTTTAAAGTAAAGGACATTGATGTTGTTTCAATTAGTAAATAAACCGGTTATTAACACCATCTACAAAGTGGCCAGTAATATTGATTCTCAATAGTGGCGTGGCGCTGTTTTTCAAGGAATATGTCACTTAGATCATTAGATGTCAAATTCAGTGTTTAGAATTTTAGTTCCTTTTTCTGCCGCCTGTTGAGAGTTACCTTGGGCTTACTGTATACATGTATAATACTTGTTCATTTACTGGTTATAATTAGGTATTTTTAATTTTGTGGGTTTTCTCTAAAATCTACGACTATAAAAACAAAACATCCTCAATTCAACAATTATTAAGGATATTTTGTATTCAAATTTTCGTCAGTAGGTAGGTACCTATGCTTATGTTTGACATCTGCATAGTTTTTGCTTGTATGTTGTACATATTTTCCCAGTTCGTACAACTAGGTAGGTGCCTACCTAAATTATGGATATTACGTGAAACCCATTCAAACTCACTAATTTAATTTAATAACTTTATTGACTTTGTTACCAACAAAAGCAAACAAACACCTACCTAAAATAATCATCATCATCATTAACACCTACAGCCTGACTTTATCCGCTGCTGCCAATAGCCCTCTCTTTTCTTGTGCCAATTTCTACGCTCCTGTGCCAGCCTCATCCTGGTTTTACCCGCGATGGTAACACTGTCGTCCGCCCATCTCGCCCCCTGTCGACCGATATCTTGTCTTCCAGTCCTTGGATGCCATCTGTCACACCGTTACTCCACCTGCCATCAATGCGCTTTAGGGTCAATTTCCACCGAGATGCGACGCAATACGCAACAGAACTAACTTATTCACAACGAACGCAAGAACGCTTAGATGCACCGTGTTGTGCAGCCAAAAAAGATCTATTTTTAAGCGACTTCAAAAAGAAGGAGGTTATCAATTCGACATGTTTTTTTTAATGTATGTTCGGGCATAACTCCGTCGTTTATAGACGGATTATTGTTTTGTTCGAAAGGGGTTTATTCCAAAATGGTCCCATTCTAATTTCATATAGATCTGATGATGCGTTTCAGAGACAGACAAAGGAACTCTTCAAAAAATTACAGCAAATCAACCGCGATTGCTGCTATCACATAAATTATGCATTGTTTTGACCAATGGTGATGACATTTCGAATTGGCGTGGGGTAGGTACTTTAACTAAAAGGTGTAAAATAAAAACTTTAAAAAAAAATAGTTTAAAAAACTAAAAAACACGCTTTAAAAACCAAACTAAAAAAGGAGAAAGTAATTTAATTCAATTAAAAAGCGTGGGATGCTTGACATTAATTGATTATAAAAATACCTCAAAAAGCACCCCACGCTTTTTAATTCAATTAAATTATTTTCTCCTTTTTTAGTTTGGTTTTTAAAGCGTGTTTTTTAGTTTTTTTAACTATTATTTATTTTCTATTTTTTAGTTCTGCTGACTACAAAAACGTGTTTTTTTTTTCTCAATTTTTTTTTCAATTATTGAATTGTCATCGGTCGTCGACAAGTTTACAAAGTTTCAATGAAATCTGACCGTTTAAAGTGGGTCAAAATCGCGCTCGAAGGAGTTGGTTACATACAAACAAACAAACAAACATACAAGTGAAGCTAATATAAAGCGTGTAAAAACAGCCGACTTCCTGAAAAACACTACAAAGTGAAAAATTACTTTAATTTCGGAAGGCAGTGGTAAAAAATGTACATATCCAAAGTCTTCCGAAATTAAAGTTATTTTTCACTTTGTAGTGTTTTTCAGGAAGTCGGTTGTTTTTTTAATTTTTTTTGTTAATGTATCTTGATCTTAAAATGTGCGCGCAGCGTAGCGTCGCGTCGCGTCTCGGTGTGTACTGACCCTTAGCAAGTGTCCTGCTCAACTTCATTTGAGTTCCATAATACGCTTTCCTCTTTCGATATAAAATAATGTTTACCTCGGTTTAATAATGCAACATGATGCCCGAAAGCAAAAATCAAATCCACTCCTTAATGCTAAAAGTAATAAGTATCATTTCATTTCATACGTAGGCAGCTGACGATGCATTCAACCAGTAGATACACTCAGAATTCGTTGATACATACATACAAAGCATACAAATTATATCTAGGTAGGTACATGTTTTATTTTTGGATAAAACTTTGCGCGAAGTTTGGCAACATCGCATCTTCGAATCTCCAAGGTCACCGAGCTTCGAAACCTGTTCAACATCATTTTGGGCACGACCGAACTTTTAGCCTTCAAACGTAATAAAAGGCACATTGTTTTTTACTCCCAATTGAATTTTATATTTAGGTTATCGTGTTTTTGCTCCGCGGATCAATTGATTTTTTTTTTAATGCATTTGCTCGCTGCATTGGAATCACAGAGTACTTTGCATTATTAGAAACGAAAGGAAAGTTATGTACCTAGGTGTTTTTTAGCAAATGAATTCAACCTAAGGCAGTCTATTGTAACCAAATTATATTTACATACTATATCAAAGTTCTTAGCCATAATAAAAAAAAAAATATATATACAGGGTGATTGGAAGATGGGTGCAAAGCTTTAAGGTGAAGATAGTATAGACAATTTAGAACCATTTAAGCCATGGTTGTCTTAGACGAAGTCTTACCATTTTTTTTTTAATAAGGTTTAAAAGACGTATTGTACAAATTTTTTCTATTTTCTGAGCTTTAAATGTCTGTAAAAAAAATGTCTAATGACACAGAAGCCTAAAACATGTTTTGCTTGATTGCTTACACATTACTTTAATTAAATGAATAAAAAATGAATTCATTTATCATTCAATTTGGCCATAATTATGCAGTTTACATTAAATTTTGAGAATTTCCGAAAAAAAAACTTAAAAATTTGGTTAAAAATATTTGGTAAGACTTCGTCTAAGACAACCATGGCTTAAATGGTTCTAAATTGTCTGTACTATCTTCGCCTTAAAGCTTTGCACCCATCTTCCAATCACCCTGTATATATTACATTACATATACTTAGCTTAAGTTTTGGTAAGGCAGTTCTAAGTATGGGCCTTCATTTACCTGAAGAAAGCGGAAAAGACGTCACACTCACATTACGCAGCAAGTCCGATGAGCGTCATGCATTTACCGTTTGTGCAACTTCATAAAAAAAACTGAATTGTTATTATAGAATTGCCTTATACTGCATTGCTGCATAGTGAACAATAGATGTGGTTTATCCCGTCCGAAGACGTGTGCTAAGTAGCACATCCTGTGGTTCTTGATGCGTTTTGTTACGGTTTTTCCTTCTAAGATTTGGTGCATTTTCTTAATTCTTGGTTTATTCCTGGTGCGGTTAATCAAGTCTCTCATGATAAATCGTTCATATCTTTTGAGTCTTGATCAGTTCGCCTTGGTGAGGGTCGATACTTTTAAGCCATATATCAGACAAGGTACGATAACTATTCGATACATAAGTCTAGCTAACTTCCAGTCCATCTTTGAGTTTATCATGAATGGTAGTAATAATTTGGCGTATCTGGCCTGTTGGCATCATTTTCTAATTGTGCTTTTTCTGCTTAATGCGGATGATATGTATGTGCCTGGGCTCAGATTATAGAATTGATTTCGTCCACCTTTGGTATACTTATTCCGTTAAGAGTCACGTTAGTCGTTTGCTGTGATATTATGGGGTCCCTAACTAAAATTTTTGTTTTTGTTTCGCTTATTTGAAGGCCTACGCTATTTAGTAAGGGTTTAATGTGGTATATGCTGCGCTCTAGTCCTTCTAGATCATATGTAATGAGGATAAGATCGTCCGCAAATAATAATACCAGAGGGAGTGAAATTTTGCGATCCTGATCTGGTTTAATTTATTGGGTTTCGTCTTCAAGGGTTCAGGGGGCACCCTTGTTTAACTTCCTTTCCTTTGACGATCCAACTGCTTTGCTGACCGCACCATTTGATGCATGTTCTTTCATTCAAGCATGCCTTGATTATCCTGTTGGTCATCGATTTGTTGGTTCGTTGTATATCTCTTAATGCCTTGAAATGGACGTTGTCAAAGGCTTTTTCTATGTCGAGGGCGAGTACGTAAATTCATTTACCTGCACACCATTCCTCGTCTAGAACCCTTTTGAGCGTAAAAATTTGATCAACTGTTGATCTATTGTTTAAGAACGCTGCTTGGTAATTTCCCAGCTCCGTTTTTGTATCGTCTAGTTTTTTTTAAGTCAGAATAAGGCGTAAATTCTGTAGCCCGTGTTACGTCGTTTGCGTGCTTAGGATTTTTTTTGCTGGCATTGGGACATGTACGGTCTCAAGCCACGTGTCGGGTACAGTGTTCGGTGTCCAGGCTTTATTCATGTGTTTAGTTACGGCTTCCTGTAGTATTTGGATCGCTTTGTACAGCTCGACTACCACTTGGTCAGTTCCGGGGGCTATCCCGTTTTATTATTTTATTGATGATTCCCGTTATTTCATCCACCGTCGGTGCTTCGCAGTATGCTTCGATTATCAATTTTGTAATATTAACCGTTGGTATATGAAAGCCTTCGGAGTTTTTTCGTATTTCTTCTCATTTGGACATCGGTACGTACGCGGTTCTTGTTCGGCGTTTTGTTTGCTTTTCATGTAGAATGAGTAAAGCATTTGCATGCCTTTTGCAGGGTGAATTTTCCCTAGTCCGGTGAAGCAGGTTCTGCATGTGTTATGTTCTTCCAGATAGTTAATTAACTCTTTGGAGTGTCGTCTGGCATTCTTTTACTCGGTTATGCCTATTGGGGTTATCCGGTTGTCTGCAATGTAGGAATTTGGCTTTTTGTAGGATAGCAACGGCTAATCGATGATCCCTTGAGGACATTGGCTGAAGAGTGAAAGTTTCCTGGGCAACTTTTAATACCTCCGTAATGATGTTCCAGAGTATTTCGATGTTTTCATCTATTGGGGTGATTCCTAAATTTCCTAGTTTTTTTGTTATGCGTTCTTGGTATTTTGTTTTGGTAGAATTTCTATTGAGCGTGGCATAGTTGTATTGTTTATGGTTGAAAAGCTTGGCCTCAATTGTTGTTTCATTCGTACCTTGCCGTTGCTTTTGGGTATTGTGTTTGGTTTTTTGGTTTTTGTTTACAATTCTGTTTTGTCTTACCAGTCCCCAGATTATTTTATGGTTGGAGTGCAGCCAGGGGCCCATTCACCTTTAATTAATTGAAACAGTTTTTCTATTGCATGTGGCGTCATGATGTAATGCTTACTCAAGGATGCATATCCGGTAGGCTCGCAATCCTTTCCTATCCTAAGGGCCTGTCTACCTGACCATTACCGCGCCCCCCGGTCTACTTCTTGATATGCAATGGCCTCTGTAACACCATGAAGCATGAGGCTACAGGGGCTAGTGCGAATCTTGGGGTTCATTCGATTAATCGAGTCTGGTCAAGCCACGCTGGGATCGGTGCATTACATTACATTGCATGTGGCGTCATGATGTAATCCAATTACGATTTTTGAGTGCCGTTAGACCATGTTATTCTGCATGATGATCTAGCTTTTATCGTTTTAATTTGAAGTTTTTCCCTGTTAGCTATATCCAGTAAAATCGCCGTTGTAGTTCGAAACTTCATGATGTAACTAGTTGTAGTTGGATCAACCCTGTGCGTTGGCGAGATTTTGACGGACATTCCTGTGATCAAATGTTAAGCCCATTAGAATGTTTATTTGGTGGGCTATTGCACTAAACAAACAATTTCCGTCTTTTGAAATGGGCACAATTATATCCATTGTAAGCGCTTTTGTTTGTAGGGCCAGTTAGTGACACGTAAGTACACGTAGGGGCTGAAACTCGCTAACATTGAAGTGTATATAAGTTGATGAGCTGACCCTTTTTTTTTAGTTTTAATTATATTTTTAACTGTAAAGCAAAAACGTGCTACTTTTTGCGTAATAGAAAAAATCTACTACTTCAATAGCGTTTAATACTCAAATATTCAAGCAGTAGTAGTATCTGATGATACCGGTCAAAAAAAACTTTGTTACACCAATTTGTACAGTTACCTATATTATCCATACATTTAAAAAAAACACCTTTGTAGGTACTTATCGCTAAACGTTTCATATTAATTTATGTAAATGCCTGTCAGTATTCGTGACGTATTTAAACATGATTCTTAACTGATATCTTACACGTGGTAATGTAGGCATTCTTTATGATAAAAACACGCATTCTTTAAATATCTGATATACTACGCGACCAAAAGCTTGCTCCTACAAGGTTGATATGGAGAAGAGTCGTCAGTGAAGATAAAACCTACGTTAGCAAACCCAAGAAATAGTACCTGGTAAGTTTGGGAAAGCTGGATCGCTGGATGGCAGTGCTGAAGACAGTGAAAAGTCTGTTGTCGCGTAACATGGAAGCGACCTTGTCTAGCACTGGATAAACGGTTGATTGATGTCCAAGGCAAGGGCAAGACGAAAGAACTAAACGCAAATACCGCTGATCAGGACAGAAGACAAGAGACAACGGTCTAAAGAAAGGCTACAGCTGTAGCGTCATAGTGCTTCCCTACCAAAACCCCATTCGTTCCACCTGCTGAAAATTTCGCCCTGGACATTTATTTATTTATTTACTTTATTTATTTATTTACTATAAGGTATCTTTACAGCTGACAAAAAGTATAACATTATTAATTATTCTAAACATCACGCCAATTACGAAGTACTCAGAAAATAAGAAACAGAGAGTGACATAATTATTAATATTTAAAGTGTGTGTATGCGTGTATCTGTGCGATGTAGGTGCTGTAAATGTGTGTGAAGATGTGTGTGTGTGTCTGAACTCACTAAACTGGCACTACTGAGTTTGCCGAGTTACCGGGGTTTTATGCGATTTACATGAGTTGCTTTGGCTTACCTGAAAGTCTTGAAATAGTATTAAGACTGGCACTACTGAGTTTGCCGAGTTACCGGGGTTTTATGCGATTTACATGAGTTGCTTTGGCTTACCTGAAAGTCTTGAAATAGTATTAAGACTCAGGACATTTTTTTCATTACTTAGGACTAAGCAAAGAAAACCTACTCAAGACATATGCAAGATTCACAGATGACGGATTGGAGTGTAAATGTGGTGCTGTCCCACAAACATGTCGGCACGGTACAGGAGTTGATAGACGCTACTGAAAGTGTCAAGCTCGTAGCCAAATTCTGAGCTGATTGTACATAGATTGATGATTTGATTGATTGATTGTTGTGAAGTTTAGTGATTAGTACTTAAACATATAAGAGTACATTCACAGTTTATGAAAAGAGTACCTACAATAGTGAAACGGACGAAAAAAAAATATATCCCGATTTTTTTTCCAAAAAATATAAATAGGTATGCCAGATATTGAATCAGTTTAATAAAGTTTAAAATATACATTTCTATTTTACCGTTTATTTTCTCAAAACCTATCTTTTTTTTTCATTATATTGTATCCCATAGATTTACGCGTCTTTTGACACCCTAATATAAATTTACGACACCAAAGCGACTTCGAACATTCGAAAATCAGGGCCTATACAGAAGCGATTGAGGCGGTGATTTCTTGAAAACGCTTAGAAACGTGGGTTTTTTTTTCTCTTTAACCGTAAATAATTTTGAAACCAAAAAGTATATGATACTTTCATGTCTTTTTTGCATAGAGTGATGGAACTCAAAACATAATTAAACATACTTTAATGCATCAAAAAATCATCAAAGTCACCTCATAATTATGTTTAAAACCAGTTTATCCCTTCAATAAAAAATATCGTTTTAATTAAAAATATACTTACCATAAAATTCGAAATACCAAACTGCATCCAGTGATGGATTATTTAATATTAAATCTAATTTTAATTTAATCTAATTTTATACGAATTTATTTGCATTTTTACGACAATGCTTGCTCATTTATTATTCGAATTTATTACAACAGATTTTAACCCGTAGCGGATTGCAATAAGAACTGTTATCGCTCATAACGACAATATTTGAAGTTACCATTTATTGCGTACATAAACGCATAGCACACAATACATAGTCCTGTTCGTTCACACATTCATACTTATCATTGATCTATGCAGCTAACTGACCCACAATAATGGACGTAGTTAAACGAAAAGGATCCAATCCACACAAGACTTTGTGTGGATTGGATCTTTTTCGTTTAACTACTTCTAATTACAACTAGCCCACTAAACAAGAATAAAATGTAATAAAACTAGATTAATTACAACGCATGTTTTTCCTATAATCCCAACTATTTTATAAACTAGGTTTTGCTAGCGGCTTCGCCTGCGTTAAGGTCAGTGTATTATACATATAAACCTGCCTATTGATTAACCTGTCTATTGATGAAAACCACGGAGGAGAAAAAACAGTGGAAGTGCAATGCAGCAAAATTACTATAGGAACCGTTGTCGCCTAACTCACACAAATAAACCGATAATCATATAATGCACTACAAATAAAAAAATCATTTGATTTGTCGTTTTAGTTTTAGTCAAAACTAGCAGAAGTCACAGATCCTACGTCTGGAAATAAACCTTCATGCTCTATAGATAGGATTTATTTTGCTTTAGCTCAGAAAGTATTTACAACGTTTTGTAATCTAAAGTCAAGCTAGATTCGATTGCCGAGTAAATTCCGCTACTCGACCATAAGTAGCAGTATTCTCAGTGGTCGCAATTTTAAATTTAATTGTGATAACCATAAGGTTGACATTCGTGTCATAGGTCGATATCTCTTGCTACTCGACCAAGGTCACACCAGGTCAGAAAATTTTTAATTACATTATCGATATCTATAGTATACTTTTTTCGAATTAAACAAGAAATCGGTTAAGTCGTGTTGGGAGTTCAGTAATAAAACTGTAGGAAGAATGACATAGTATTATTTTAAAATAAAATAATTATAATAATTAGGTACGTTCAGCAACCTATATTTGTATTGTAATGTTATTTTGTAAAAAAATATTAAATAACTAATTTTCTTTTATCGATATCCATCGATAAACCCATCATCCAACCCGATTCCATCACTAATTGAGTAGCGGAGTAATCTTCAGAACGAAATAGTGAATACAATCAATCCAAATTTTTATTTTAATCGTTGAAATTAATTAATTTATTTTTATTTTATTTAAATTTAATTTAATTGTTTTTGTTTATTTTAATTGTATTTTATTTTGAGCTGAAACTATGTATAGTGATTTTATACCAGCTGTTATCTTTGCAATAGGGTTTCTGTTACACCCTGTATAGATACTGAAACTATGTATTGGTTTTGTCGCAAGAGCTGGGCTGCTGTAATCATGAGACCAGGAGAAGTATTATTGGATTCTCCTGTACCATAATTGGCCTACAATGTTCCCACTGCTGGGACATAGGCCTCCTCACTGTGAGTCTGAATTTTTGGATCTAGGACATGCAGTTTTCATCACGATATTTTCCTTAACCGTTTTGAGAGCTTTGGTGATGAAATAATTTACATAAAGGAGGAGTCTGTTGGAACTCGAACCTACGACCTACAACGCGTAAGTCGCGGCTGTTACCACTACGCCACCACTGCTCTACTACAACCATTGTTCCATAATTATGTTTCCACGTATAATAGCAAAACATAGTTCCTACGCCATTGTGTCTACTCAGGGAAAAGGTAAGAAAAACTAAGATTACCGATTACCATCTTACCCCATTTTAAGACAGCAAATTGTGTGTTTTTCTTCATAAAAATTATAAATCTTGGGACAGTGTAAGTAAAATGATAACGCTGTATAAATAACCGCTGGCATACCTAAATATTAGTTTTCATCTGATAAGAGGTTATCAGCATGTTTTAGATGACCGTAGCGGCTGTGTTTACCAACAAAATATTAACGTGTAAAAGTGTGTTATAAGATCTACATACATAAATAGAAGAAAGAAAGAAAGAAAAAACGTTTATTTGCGGTAAACATGCATTGCTAATTGGGCCAACTCATGATCTCGATCCCGCCTGGTGGAACGCGATGGCTGAGTTCTATGAATCGAACGAGAAGAAATGCAAAAAATTAAAAGTCATTTATTCAAACTACGCTGAGAATCAGCACTTTTTGTACATCAAAATTACATAAGTCATTCCCCCAAAATGCCCGCCGTTCACCACTTCTTCTAGTGCTTTAGGCAAGAGCAAACCCAGAAAATGCCTAGACATTCACTAGTGCGAATAGGTTATTTTAAAGTGAATCCATTCGACATTTTTTCCGGACAAACTTCGGGGGTGTATTACTCTACTGTTTAACAATGTACATCAAAAATTAAACATGGTATGGTTTTGTCTCAGTATTAATATTGTCTGTACGGACACAGAATACTAAAATAAAAAGCCATTTTTTCATAAAACCCGATCTTCTGACGGCTTTTTCTTAATTTTCTACGCGCCTGTTTTACTATAAATGATCCTGCATCTCACTTAATAACGTTGTACGTGTCATCACATCACTGATACTACCTCTGTCGGACACGATGCCTGGTGAGACAGCGTGCTTTTTATCCAGGGGTGCGGGTTGTTCGAAAGAGATACCGCGGCCCCTGACACACAGGCAACTGAGGGAACACGGGTGGGTTTTTTAGTCAATAAAAGTTTGACACGCCCTCCACCCAGAGCGGGACAAGTTATTTTATGATTTCCCACCAAAAAAAAAAACCAGTAAGTTCGAGCCCGCGACTAGATTCCCCTTAAACATAAGAATGGTAAGGTCATTTACAGCCTTCTGTAAACGACCTTATCATTCTTGTGTTTTTAAACTGCTGCCTTAAGGTGAATGCTCCAGAGTAGCCAGCGGTATTTACAAAATTTCTTATGTTTTTTTTTGCAATTTGCTGGTCAATGCAAGGTTGTAAGTTGCTTAAAATATCATTCGGGTCAGTAACTAATACCTGTCGCTTTATATAATTATGTATAATTATTGAAGATAAATGGTTGTATTGATGATTTAAATGATTGTAATATATGTACAACCTTTTAACGTCATTTAATTCGATTTAATGACTTTTTGTGTGACTGAAATAATTTTTGAAATCGATCCATATAATTGACGGAGATATTGCGTAAAGTCTATACAAATAAAAACCGTCGAATTGAGGACCTCTTAGTTTTGAAGTTTGATAATAGTAATAGTAAATGGTCTGAGCTAAAGCTAAAGGTTAAATATTGCAACAGACAGCCCTCAAAATGCCTGACTTTAATTTGAAAATGCACTTACTTTTCTTACTGTCCATTAATACTTTTTGCAATAACTTTCGTGTTTCCGTGCGTCTGTCTGTGACACTGCCATTTTGCACGGAGACTATTGGCAATATATATTATATCGGGAAGGAAAGTTTACGCTATGAACCGCTAAACAATGGAGTAGTGATACCAAAAAAGGAATTTTTTTGGCGGCCCTCCCCATACATATACATGTAACGGTGGGATAAAAAAAAAAAACATGGCATAATATTGTCTGTAGGATCCCATGATTATAAAACGAAGATAATGGTCAGGTCACTTTAAAATTTAAGTCAATAAGTTGGTGAGATATATGCGCTTCCAAAGTCAACACGGTGGAAAATTCTGCTGAAGAAGAAAGTTGTCCTTTGGTTTTTGAGATATGGATTACTTTTGCTTACAACAGCAGCTTGATTCAACTAAGTTTCTTTGAGAAATACCATGAAACACAAACTAATTTTTGGTGTCGATAAAATCTAAACCGGAACCCATTACTGTGCGTGGTCCAACACGCACTTGGCCGGTTTTTCTTTGTTTCTTTTTCTTTACATTCCGCATGCACAATCAGCCTATTACGTTCCCACAGCTGGGACACAGGCATCCTCTCTTTGAGAAGGAGTGGGCCGTAATCCACCACGCGGGCCCAGTCCGGGTTGGCGGATGTCACATATCTTCGAGTTTTTCGTTTGATGTTTTACTTCACTAGTTTGAGAGCAGTGGTGATGAAATAATTTATAAGTACAGACGCCAGCACATCAACCTACCCCAATCTGTAAAATTTCTTCGATAGATTTTCAAATTTATTACAATACAATAAGGTTTTTTTTTTTTTTTGAGGATGGGTAATTATCAAATAACTTCTCCCGCTCTGGGTGGAGCAGGAGGGCGTGTCAGACTTTTACTGACTAAAACCCACCCGTGTTCCCTCAGTTGCCTGTGTGCCAGGGGCGACGGTATCTCTTTCGAACAACCCGCACCCCTGGCAGGCATCGGCCCTTGCGGACCCCACCCTTTGGTGCTGACATCTCTTTGAGGCGCGCGTGGAACACAACGCGCCGTCGACCCGGGCTTGGTCCTTGCCGGACAGCGAGCTACCCATTACTCGCCGTCCGCAAGCCCGCGCCTACGGTGGCCGGGAATCAGCCTGGGATTCCCGACGCCCAGGGCTTCTCCCGCGGCGACTACGGCCGTGAGGGCGCATATACTGCCTACAATACAATAAGGTTCATGTTCAATTGACAATACAATAAGGTTCATGTTCAATTGGGAAAATTTGACAGTTTGAGATAGCTTGACCTGCTGGAATCTGTACACATTACAAGTAAAATACGACCTTCAACTCCAAAGTTGGGGCTGTTACCACTAGGACACAATTCGTCTTCTCGCATTAAAACTGTATAAACTCAAAACTTACTAATTTTACAGGAGAGCGTTTTAAAGAGAAAAATACTGGTGATACCAAACGTTTCCGCATATTAACCCCATTTTGAATATTTTTGGAAATTGTACACTTTTAATGCGAAAAGGCGAATTATTGTTCTCACCACTTTCCGCATGACTTCTGTGTTTTCTTTTTCTTTTATCGAGCTAAGTCAACGACAGTCTGGTACAGATACACAAAGTCAAATTAACACACGTTCATTTACCTACATTACTCGTAAGTCATTGACTTTGTTGTTGACAATCTAAAATATATGTGACCTTGTAGCCGTAGACTCATTGTCAAATAAATAAAGTCTGAGTTACTGCATACATAATATATTATAATAGATGAGTATATTGTACATACAGGGTGTAAGGGAAACGCTTCCGAAAACGAAGACAGGAGATAGGGCTAGTGATTCTCGATACAGTATCATCAAAAAATCTTGATTTTAATTTACAATTTTTACCTAATTTCTTTAGCATTTTTTGTACACTATGCTGTGAGAACAGTTGAATGAACCATTATTTGAGATTAAACCCAAAAACTACCCCAAGTTCAGGCGGCGACTTTAGGTTTAGGCATGCTTTGCAAAGCGCCGCCAAAATAAAATATGCAGAAACAAAAGAAAAATGGAAATTGGATTGAATTTGGATTTGGAAATTGACGCAAAATAACCAATTTAAGGCGAAAGGTTATTGGTATCCGTTTGCATTGAGGTTGTATATAACCTACGTTCTGACTTCGGAGGCGTTCCCCTTACACCCTGTATGTATTTACTATTATGTAAATACATACAAATATAGGGTGATTTAAAAGGTTATCGGGTCGGGTCGGCTTTCAGTGTAATCGGATGCAGCTGAATACCTATATTTTGCATGGAGCGACTGCCTATCTGACCTCCGTAACCCAGTTATTGGGTAATACGATACCCCTTGGTAAGACAGGTTGTCAGACATTTGGGCTTCTGACCTGTAACGATTTTTTTAATTTTAATAGATACCTACACTACCTACCTATACTCCATTTAACTTTAGAAAAAAGAGGCTCGTAGAAGCAGGAGTGCAAAACATTTAATTTCAAAGTTAAGTTCTAACTTTTTTAGGTAGATTTATGACAGTACTAAATAGTGAGATAAACGAAGTTAAATTATTTTATTTTAAATATTGTTCTATTTATAATAACATCTTCATCGCACATTACAAACCTACAACAAAACGAATGAATGAAACAAACAATCACATGATGATTTAAATCTAAGGAAATAAAATGCATTCTTCTACAATACTTTATTTTAAATAACAACTTACGACCCACAATACGTTGGTAAAACTTCGTCATCAGCTAATTTAGTTACTCAGTAATCAGTATTATTCACTCCTGCTTCTTTTAGGTTTTTAGCATTGACACTTTAATTTTAAATTGAAATGAAATAGGTAATTATATAAATGAAAGCCACATAATTTCATAACATACATAGTTATACATGATTAAAATAAAGTGTGACAGCTAATATTTAAATAAATTTGGCATTATTCGTAACTGCAATACGTTTAATGTAATTTTGTTACGAATTGTACATTAAAAAGAACCTTTTTTAACTTCTGTCTAATGCTATTGTAAATGGAGTATAGAAAAAAATAAATGCAGGTAGGCTGTTTTTTTATTCGTTATACATAATATATATTTTTTTACAGTAGATAATTATACACTCATCCTACTTAAGAAGCGATGTCTTTATAAATAACTTTTATTTAAATTGTTAGCGTCTAATACGAATATCATTAATTTGGTACTACCTACGGATAAGTAATACGAATATCATTAAATAAACCTACCCATGTTAAACTTGTCTAAAACTCTAGTTTTTAGGAAAACCTTATTAATTTAACGGTTTAATTTCGGCAATTCACGGCAGGTATACCTATGACGTCTAACTACATGATCATTTCTCATACATAACTCTTCAATTTAGATCCGCAGCCGTTTGCCGGCTAAATTCCTCTTTGTTATGTGTATATAAACTTATGTACAATAACAACAAATGAGCATTTTACTTTTTTTGCCGGATCGCGGCGCGCCAAGCCAAGCTGTAGTCTGTAGTGTAGTGACGCCAGTTTGTTCCGAGAGCGTCCCTGAGACAGTCGCCAACTTGCGATCATTTCGAAAAATTGCATTTTTATTTTTAAATTAATAAATAAATAGTGACTGTTTGTCCTACAACCAGCAAAAAGTGAGTACCAGTGTTATTTTTTTTTCTTTCTTAAACTTTCTTTTTTCTATATCTTTACAGGACTTAATTAATTTAGTTTTGTAGTTATTCTTACCGTAAAATATTAAACGTACTTAATTAAATATTTAAAAAGCGGATTGATATTAGGTCCTGCGCATCCTAATTTTTGGTCGACGCACGCACGCAGCCATTTTTCTTTCTTAACGGAAATGGCAGTTATCCGCCATTTTGTGCTTTTTGAATGAACGCACACCGGTCAAATATTTTTTATTATCTAATATGGACCTACCCCAACATTGACATCGCTTGAAGTTTCACTGTTAATAAATAAGAAAAAAAAGTAGCATTTTTTTATTAAAAAATATCTTTGTTGCTTGGTACTTATTTGTATACAACTTTTACTTTGCTGGTAACGAATTAAAAAAAAAATACTAAGGATAGGTTTATTTTATCTTTGTCAAAATTTCGTTCACATTTTGCATTTTAATTTTTTTCTTAAAATTGTTAATTTTAAATTTTCTTAGTACCTAACCTACTTGGAACTAATAATGTAGGGTCAAATGATGATCTGAAGTATTGTTTGACAAGCTACATTTATAAGATGTCCGTGGCTCAAAAAGTTTGCGGCGTAGAAAACAGTAGATAAAGTTTAGTATTCAGTTAATGACGTCTTTGTTCTCGTCTCATTGTAATTATGATCTTGTGTAAAATCATGAATAATTTCTTCTAATATTATGGGGTATAGTCATTAACTATGATTAAACTTAAATGATGTTTAAACGTCAAAAATGTTGGGTTAAACATTAATTACTCAAGGCGGTGATTTCTTGAAAACGCTCAAAAAGGTGGTTTTTTAAACCAGTGTATCTCTTTAACCGTAAATAATTTTGAAAGCAAAAAAAAATGATATTTTCAAGTTTTTTTGCATACAGTGGTGGAACTCAAATCATAATTAAACATACTTGAATGCATCAAAAAAATCATCAAAGTCACCTCTTAATTATTTTTAAAACCATTTTATCCCTTCAATAACAATTATAACTAGATATTATCGCTCATAACGATCATATTTAAAGTTAACAGGGCCTTAGGCAACGTTTATGAATAAGGGGGTAAATGTGAAAGTTTGTATGTTTAGATGTTTGTTACTCAATCACGAAAAAACGGCTGAATGGATTTAGATGAAATTTGGCATACAGATAGTTTCTAACCTGCATTATCATATAGGATACTTTTTATCACGGTATGTGTTCCTGACCTCCTCGCGAGTGAAGCCGCTAGCAAAAGCTATTCATGAATAATAATTAAATCTTGATGGAAGACTGCATCTGGTCCGTGCATCATTTGACCTCATTGCACTTCGGCAGGTCTCGGATTTGGACACGCTATAATTACTACGCCGCCGCTATTTCTACGCTATTATTACGCTATTATTTTGTTGAAATGTTGTTTTGTTGTTGTTTTTTTATTTTGTTAATGTTTGTTGTTAGTTTTTTTTTTGTTTTACTAGTTTTTGCCAGCGGGTTCGCCCGTGTTAACCAAAACGTTAACAAATTACACACTTAAACCTTCCTCATGAATCACTCTGTCTATTGGTGAAAACCGCATGAAAAACGGTTCAGTACTTTTGACTTTATCGCGAACAGATTGACAGACAAATGCGGGCGGGACACTTTGTTTTGTAATATGTAATTATGTACCTAGTTATTCGTGATAGTGATTTCTTGATCGAATACGCGTGTTTAAATAAAACACAGTGTGCCAATTCCCAAATTGAACGAGATAAAATTACAATTAGAATATTAAGTTGGCACCAAAGACTTTTTACTTTTTTTTTTATCACTAAGCCGTTTTTAGGGTTCCGTACCCGAAGGGTAACCACCTGTTGGTTACCCTTCGGGTAATACTAAGCTTCTGCTGTCCGTCCATCCGTCTGTCTGTCAGCGGGCTGTATCTCATGATCCGTAATAGATATACAGTTGAAATTTTCACTTACCCTCTTATTTATAAGCGTTGCTTAAAGTTTAAAGATGTTTAAACGTTAAAAATGTATGGTTAAACAGTAGCTAATCACTACTTAACTTTAAGCAACGTTTATAAATAAGGGGGTCAATGTTTATTTCTGTTGTCGCTATAACAACGAATAATAAAAATTTAAAAAAAGTTAAAAATTAAAGGGGTCTCCATACAAGTAACGTGTTTTTTGGCGTTTTTTCCCTTGTGGTACGGTCGCTTCGTGTGCGAATCCGACTCGCACTTGACCGGTTTTTCGAACTCCTACGGACTATGCGCTCGCAGTCAGTCATGGGATATTGTGTTGCTGTATGGGGTGGTGGATGCAACACTTTCTTGATTCGCCTGGAGTGGGTCCAACAATCTCTACTTATAGGTACGTCATGACTCTTCAGATGCTTTAGATTTCCCACCAAGGTCTTATACGTGAAGTGTGAAGTACTTACAGTAAGACAGAATTAGGTATATTCTGCAAGTTATATTTCACGAAATAATCAGAAACGCCTTAGGTGACACCAGATATACCTACCTTGCCCCTTTTCTTTACAATCATCATCATCATTATCATTTCATTCGAAAGACGTCCACTGCTGGACATAGGCATCAAATAGCAAAATCCAAAAGATTTTATTTTAGTAAATTATTACTGAATTCGAACAAAACAAATTGCAGTGAAACATTTTATTTTTTCTGCCTTTCAACCTTATATATTTTTATGTACCTATATACCTAATTCAACGATTTTGTATTTGACGGTGATTTTTATTTTTAATTTATCAGTCGTGTAAAGTTCGTCAAAACATTGACATTTAATTATCTAGCGGTCAGAGAGCAAATAAACAAAAATGTAGATTACACGTTAGCATTACTTAATTAAACTTGAACTGGATAAGTATTTATGTCATTAATAAACCGCGGGGTGGTTGTGTAACACTGACAGTAGAAATGGCTTTCATTTTGACACTTCAACGTTTTACATTCTTTGCGATTTTACTTTTTTTCGAAATGAGGCAATGGAGCGACATCCATCAAAATGATTCTGATTGATAGTGTTTTACTCGATAAGGGTGTTGTTTCCTGATACTTGAGTTTGATAAGTACCTAAGTACCTACTTAAACTTGAAGTCATTTTAATAGCTAAATAATGCACTACACTTAATCAGTTCTAATAATAAACACTGTTAAATAAACACTTCACCTACTTAGTAATTACCTAGTAATTACGCATTGAACTTCAACTTACAAAAAATTACCAAAATAGGTATATACTTAATGGAATGGAACTAACAGTTTTAGGGGTAATACTAATAAGTTCAATAAACAATTTAGCAGGATAAAAAAAAACAAATGCCTACCTTATATAAAAAAAACACCAAGTTCCTGAATATCGAAACATTTTTTTCTTTTGTCCGATAACATCACTACATCAGTAAATAAAACAGCGTGCGGCGCTGTCGCGACGTCGCGTTGTCGTCGCACTCGGCGCGTGTAAACCGTGCAGGGTCAAGGTTATCGAAAAAAAAAAACGGGAGCGGTAGGCTGTCAATTTTGGGGTACGCTTTTACATATCAGTTTTGTGTGAATCAGAATAAAATTCATGAAATAGGTTTTTCCTCTAATAAAATGTTAATAAAGACAGCCAGTTTATTCTCTAAAACGCACGGCGAAACCTTAGGTGAAGTGACCTATCATTCCTTCTGATGCTGGGGATTGACATTAGTGACAGCTAACTTTTATCTCACTAAACCTAAACTTTTTTAATCAGATTTTGACAGAATAGTTCGACTAGGATCTACTATGTAAACTATGTTAAACCTTTACTTCGTTATCTTACATACCTACTGAAAACAAAACCCTTTGACAGAACTAGCACAAGCAAATAATAGGTCTTTACCTATGAAATTGCCGTTTTGTATGAAAAAATTTAAACGAATTTTTTTCATGTATTTTTTATTTGTATTAATCGAAGTAATCACCCATGCAATCAATGCATCTTTGCCATCGCAGTGGCAGTTTATTGATGCCCTTCTTAAAGAAATCAGCTGGACGGGAGGCAACAAATTCTTCAAAGGCATTTTGTACTGCCTCTCGGGTATTGAATTTTTTTCCCGCCAAGAAATTCTGGAAAAAGTAGTAGCCTGTAGGCGCAAGGTCTGGTGAGTAGGGCGGATGACGGAGAGCTTCCAACCCCAGTTCTTGCAACTTGGAGACCGTCTGCTGTGCAGTATGAGGTCGCGCGTTGTCGTGCAGGAGCAGCGGAGACGAGCGATTGACCAATGCTGGTTGGATATGTGCCAGCTTCTCCATCATTGTGTTCAGTTCTTCACAGTACACATCTGCAGTAATGCTCACCCCGTTTGGTAAGAAGCTGTGATGAATCACACCGGCGCTAGACCACCAAACAGTGACCATCACTTTTCTAGGGGTAAGTTTTCGTTTAGGCCATTGTTTAGGTGCTGAACCAGGATCCAACCAACTTGCTGAGCGCTTGCGGTTATCAAACAGAATCCATTTTTCATCGCAGGTAACAATGCGGTTCAAAATTCCTTCATTTGTGTGTCTGTTGAGCAGTGCAAGGCACGTCTCGACGCGTACTTCGCGCTGACGATCATTGAGTTCGTGGGGCACCCATTTGTCAAGCTTTTTTACCTTGCCAATTTGACGCAAATGGACCAATATTGTTTTGACGCTAACGTCGAAAGCTGCTGCTAATTCAGCCGTAGATTGTGTATCATCAGCTTCCACAATCGCCTTTAATTCGTCATTGTCGACCAAAGTCTTCGGACGACCGCGAGGTTCATTTTTCAGGTCGAAATTTCCAGAACGGAAGCGAGCACACCAATAACAGGTGGTGCGTTGGTTTGTAGTGTTAGCTCCGTAAACGTCGTTGATGTTGCGTGCCGCTTGTGCCGCGTTGCTGCCACGACGGTACTCATATTCCATAATTACTCGAATTTTTAACGTATCCATGATGACGAAAAAGATTGAAATGCGATGAAAATGTAACACTAATCAATAAACAAATGACTACTTTTGGAAAAAAAAATCCATGTTTTTAAAATAAAATTAATTTGAAATTAGAATTCTTACCCAAACAAAAATTATTTTGATTTGAAATGGCCAGTACTGCAAAACGGCAATTTCATAGGTAAAGACCTAATATTATTTCCAACACTCGGCGAACAGGTATGCTAAAAGCTATTATAGCTTAACAAATAAATCACGGAAGCATTTATTCATACAATGAAATAAATTCGTAGCTATGTCAGTTATGCATTTATCATTTTGATCAATGATAGGTCTTTTGTTTGCAAAGGTTCTTTTGTTTTTGCCCAAGCTGTAGAAAAAAAACGACCACTCTGTGAGCTTGGCGTTTGGAATGCCAATGTAAAAAAATGCAGACGGTTCAAAAAAAATATGGCGCGTGTAATAATAATAGATACAGGAAGACAATTCTTTAAAATATGCTTGGTTCTTTATCTTTTCCTACCAAGTGTATCAAACTGCGGCTAGTAGCCGATTTAGGTTTGATGGCGCTCAAGTAGCCAACATTATACACCAAAAATTAGCACACCAGTTCAAACTTATAGATTCCATTAAACCATACTACAAATACAATCCAGAAACTGTATTAGAGAACCCCTCAACAAAAGTATACTTTGACCGCGCCATTCTTACCGATCGAACTAGATTCATTTCAATAGACCAGGGGGCCGATTCTACTAATTTGCAACGTTACACGTTAAACTGTGTTTCCACAACAGTTCGATTTCGATCGCCGTTCGATAGTTACATAAAAAGTCATTCTACTATTTTATAAGCAAAATGGAAACTAAACTTAAAACGAATTGCAACTGAACTGTAGCGGGAACACAGCGGGTAGCCCGCGTTACCAACATGCCAAAATAATATGTTTTATTAATACCAAAAAGAAAAAAGTTGAATCTAAAAATGTTACTAAACACGAATATGTGGCACTAAAAGTATTTTCTATAATTAAAAGACATAATGATCATAATTTTATCATTAACTTTGTCCTATAGTAAACGTCACGCTCATGTTCGATTTTGTTAGTAGAATAGGTTTTGACATTGTTTCAATCGATCGTTGGCGTAACTAAAACGTAACCGCAGCTGTGTCGCAGCTGGACCGTTGTTCATTTTAGTAGAATGCGAAAACGCTTAAAAGTGGTGATTCGGTTGCGGTTCTATTGCGTTTTTTTAACAAATTTGTTAGTAGAATCGGCCCCCAGATAAACAAAACTGGATATTGATATACCAAATACACATAACTAGCAACAACAATAGCAGAAAAACTGAGCAAATACACTGAATTAAAAGATGAAGACTTTGGCGTTTGCAAAAAGTTACGAATAGTACCATTTGTATTGTCTACAACAGGAGTAATACCGAAACAACTTCAACAATCCCTTAATTCCCTTAACTTACATCTAAATACTTACCATCGGCTGTTGAAGGCAGCAATACTAAACTCATCCGTCTGCATGTGTTTAGTATTCACGATTCTTCGTGAGAAAGTGTCTGCAATCACAATGTGACTCTGAAAACCCACATCAAAACACAAATACTCTACCATCTTCTGTGCACTGGTAATCACTTGGCTTAGGCCCGTGTAATCAGCTTTTTCCGGCTAGCCGAGAATATAAAATAAATGTCAAAATAATAATAAATTTAATTCAGGTAAGTATAAATTTAAAAAAAAATGCATAAAAAATTAATTTATAATTAATAATAAATTGCTTGTAATTGAAACATAAATTATTTTTTATCTGATTAATTATAAATAATAAAAAAAATCTTGCTTTCGTCTGTGCGAAAATATCAATACTTAATTTCTTGAACCAATTGTGCTGCAATGGTTAGGCCCGTGAGGCCCGGGCCTAAGACAGCAAATTTTGAGGGGCGCCAAATTTTAAATATTATATTCTTGCGCTCTTACAATCTAAACATACCATTTCAAGGGTAGAATTTTAACAATAATTAAAGTGGTGCTGCACTGTTATTTTTATCAGCCGTTATTATAAATATGATTTGAAAAAACAAATTTACTTATCTGCATACGTTACTGATTACATAATTTTCTTCACGTACACGCATACAGCGGAAATGTTAATATGTAATAATTTTCGTTTCGTTTTTAGCCGAAAATAAGACTAAAGCCGAAACAATTTTTTCGTTCTTTTAGGTCAGCCACCCTATGTCTGGGTTAGAATCGATTATGTCTGGGCGCTCCAGACAAAATGCTACATTGGTACATGCCACTAGCCCATATTACTCTAGCCATATCTATACATACATATTTTAAATTAAAATCACTTTTAGTATCTGTCTGTGTGACGACGACGCGCAACGTTCCCTTTTTAAACTACGCAACGGATTTTGATCGAGTTTTGGTTTTGATTAAGATTTTGATTTTATGTTTTCCCTCTTAAGAGTGAATATTGTATTCTTTTTGAGAGAAATAAATTGTCTCAAACCGTTTACGGTTTTCAGCATAATGTTTAGGATTTATTCCGGACGGTTTAAGTATATAATACATTAATATTAAAGTTACATATGAATAATAAAGAAATCTCAAACCTGTGTCTAGTCACAAAAATCGTGTAAAGTAATGGGGTGGGTCGATAATACGTACATAGATGATATACCTAGTTGAATATATGTAGTAGATACATAATGACGTCATCTCACAGACGCCAGGCTGCTTCCCCGATTCGTCGTTTACCTACTTACAGTGACTGTCGTCAAGCAATCAGGGCTATATTTACGAGTTTATATCACTCTTAATTAACCATGAAGTTAATACATTAGGTATATTTTTATTTGATTATGTTCGTCCTGTTTAGCAATAATAATCATAGGTAGACTATACAGGGCCTATGGATTTTATACACCGATTAATTTTAATGGTTGTTTTCCCGCAGCGAAATGGTTTTGTTTTGGTAATACGATCGTTTTATAAACAAATAAAATATTAGATACAATTAATGGCAGATTAACCATTGCGAAAAATCACTACGTGCGAGAGTTTATTTTGCTTTAAACAATTACCTTTGTCGGCGGCGCGTGCGATTCGAGTAGTACCTACAAGTTACCTCTAGTGTTACTATTGATTCCCACTTTGTCGAGTTGATGTTTTTTTTTTTTAAACAATCCCGTCTTTATTTTTATACCTTTACTTTATGCTTGGAAAGTACTCCTTATGACAAGTTATTCTGCCACGGGAAAGCAACCATTAAAATTTATCGGTGTATAGAGGCGTAATTGCGTAAGACACTAACAGCGAGTATGGCTTTCATTTAGACAGTTTATCAACATTAATTGCGTTAGGTATTGACTTTGTTGAGCAGACTAATTTTTCAAACATGTAGTGGGATAATAATAAGGCTGGTATAATTATGATTTTATAAGTATTCAACTAAAATGCGGGTAGTTTTTAGACCGCGAAATTCCAGGGTCAGTGTTATGTTTTATGTTGATTAAAATATGATTCGCGATGTATTTAAATATGACTTTACATAGGTAATTATAATAATTAAATTACAATTCTGTAAAGCATTATTTGTTAGGGTTTTTTCATTAAATAGTAATTCAATGCTTGTTATTATTGTAACATGGTAACGAATTCCCGAAATTGCCTACAAATTCTCTAATTCCTGGTAGTCAAGACAAGTTTGTATAAACGTGCGTATACCTGCAGCAACAGCGCAGCAAAAAACGACCCCAAATTCTTAAGTTTGCGATACAGGGTAAATCGCAGACAAACCAAAGCTTTTTGTTATAACTGGCTTAGTTGTGCCCATGGAAAAAGACGGGGATTTATTGTTTGGGGCCATGGCCCACCAAGTAAATAATATAATGGGTTTAAGGCGGTGATTTCTTGAAAACGCTCAAAAAGGTGGTTTTTTAAACCAGTGTATCTCTTTAACCGTAAATAATTTTGAAAGCAAAAAAGATATATGATATTTTCAAGTCTTTTTTGCATACAGTGATAGAACTCATAACTTTAATGCATCAAAAAAATCATCAAAGCTACCTCTTAATTTTAATTAAAACCAGTTTATCCCTTCAATAACACTTATAATGAAAAATATACCATAAAATTCCAAATGCCAAACTGCATCCAGTGATGGATTATTTTTTAATGAATAGTTAATCTTTAATTTTATACGATTTTATTTGCATTTTTACGACAACATGCATTTTTAACAAATTTTAACCCGTATCGGATTGCAGTAAGAACTATTATCACTCATAACGACAATACGACGAGTACATTTAAAAGTATCTGTCGAGATGTCTACAGAACTCGCCTGCCAGCTGTCCCTACTAGTTTAATTTGCTATGTGAGCTAAATTGTGTAGGCCTGCACCTAACTTGTAAACTATCATCACCCAGTTTTTTGGCCGTTTCCCAGTGCTATAGTGTTCCAATTTAGTTTTTAAGTTCAAAAGTGCTACAAAAATTTAGTAATCAAATCAGAACAGAGAGTATTTTTTGTTAGTGTGCATTATATTTTTCGATATTACAAGATTCAAATGGTCGACTCAGGTACCTGTAGCCCAAACAAAACCATGGTAAAAACGTGGAAATTCGAGTGGAGCGCGTTGCAAGCTGTCGCTATGCAAAAACAACATTTGACAGTCGAACGATAGTTAAAACAGGAAATTAAATACTTCAACAAGGGAATCAATTTTGAGAGGGAAACGGCGGGTGACAGAAATATTGACAAAAAAATATGGATAGTCAAAGATGGACTTGACAGTGGTGGCCAAGCGGTATCGGTCCCGACTTAAACATCGTGAGGAAACCAACATGTCGTAGAACCACAAATTCGAAGACATGTGACATCTGCCAACACGCACTGGTCCTGCGTGGTGGATTATGGCTACTACCTCTCACAGAGAGGAGGCCTGTGTTGCAGCTGTGGGTGGGAACATTATTGGACAGATTATGTATGACTAAAGATGGACTGGAAATTCTAGTCAGACTCATGTATCTAATGGAGATCGTACCGTGTATGATATAGTTATAGCTTGAAAGCATCGTTACTCACTAAATACTTAGACAAGGGAATCAAGTTTTGGATGGACATGGCTGAAGACAGAAATAAAATCATGCAAGCGGCTGGTGAAAATAACAAAAAACCAGACACAGATAGTAGAGAGACGTCACTCGAAGACAATGAATACAGCAATAGCGGAGCAACGATATAGAAAATAGCCGAGAAAACAGTTGAACCCCACCAACAGATACATCGGTGAAACTCGACCTGAATCAACACGCCGGCGACGTAGTTAAAAGATCCCCCCCTTCATAGACAAATATCACCCGTCTCTCCACTAGTCCAATGCCTACTCTAGGATGCATATCTGGGGGGCTACTCTCTAAGTCTCCGTCGAAGATATAGGCCCGTCCGAAAATAATTCATTACTTAGGAATCAACCCTATTCCCGATTTATTAACTTGAAAAAACACATCGAGAGTAAGGACAACTGTCAAATCGTGTTGCCATACATTTTAACTTCGGCCCCCAAATTAATCTTAAGTCCATAGGTGATACAGAGTAGGAAACGCCCGTAACTTCTGCCGAAATTACGGACTTCGTGCTTAGAGAGTAGACCTCCTGGTACGGCTCGCAATCCTTTCCAATTCTAAGGGCACGTCTACTCTACCATTACGGCGCCCCCCGGTCTACTCCTTGATATGCAATGGGTAAGACATCGCCACCGATCAGCCAAGCCAAATGCAACGCATAAATCCATCGCAAATAAGCACAGATTAACGTTTTTACACTAAAAACACGTATTTGAAATATATCACGTGAGATCATAATCGAACCAAATATCACGACATCTTACCAGAGCATGGGTGGGGGTCGAAAAACCGCCAAAATTGCCTCACGTCTTTAATGGACGCCCCATACCGTGGCGTTTCTATTGGTTCTTAGTACTCAGTAAATATCAGATCGTTGCCTATTTCCACCGTTTTCGTTTCATATAATTAATAGCCCTAATTGACAGTTACCCAAACCAAACCAATAGGCACCATCGCGGACGCTGGCGATCAACATTTTTCAATCTTATTACTTTTAGCCACAAGGGTGAAAAGTGATCAATCGCTAGTGTCCGTGGTTATACCTAATTTATTGAGCTTATGACTATTATCACGTGTTTTATTCCTGTACAGAAACAAATAAATTAGCAAATCTTAATCAAATTATGACTACACAAAACCATATCATTATGCAGGTTTGTGTATTTAGCGTCCATAAATTATGTTGTTGTGGTTTCCTTAGTGCCCAATTAATATATTTCCGTCTCGTTACTGACAAGTTATAATAATTGAGTAATTAAAATTCGATCGATCAGGTTGGCCGCTTGCCGCGGTTGGTCCGTGGATGGGTAACCATCTTGACATACAAAGACCCCTCCGTGCCTCAGAACGCACTTTAAGCCGTTGGTCCCAGCTGTCATTCGTAAATCTTTAACAGTCGTTACGGGTCGTCAGAAGCCCGAATAAAAGTCTGACACCAGTCTTACCAAGGGGTATCGTATTATCCAGTAACTTGGCTGTAAAGGTCAGATAGGCAGTCGCTCCATGTAAAATATTGGTATTCAGCTGCATCCGGTTGATGACGATGAATAATGCAATAAAAATATATTAAGTTTTAAATCAATGATGGTGGACTATCGACCACTGGCTGACCACTAGTACTATAAAATCTAAATAACCATGCGACGCCGTCAATTAACACCGTAGATCGAGGTTGTTCCAGCACGCTATCACGCTATCACACACAGGTTTTCCTGTTATTATTTCTTTGTATTTTACTTTATTATTAAACTAACGAATTTATTACCCAAGTAAGTTATTATTAAGTATACATACGTACGCAAAATATAGTTTATCAATCGGTTTTACCCTGGCACTAATAATTGAAAACATTGACAGGAAGACAGCATCCTTTATAGACTTTCCGTATCGGGTTCAAACATTCGGAACAAGATAACTAAATTATCCTAATGACGTTCACTGAGCTTATTCATGTACTTATTGATAAGGCACGTCAACGACTTATTCACAGAGACAAACACAACCAAATATCACAATAATATTGTATATGTTTTAGTAATTGTGAATAAGTCACTTACAGAAGTGCACAGCACTAGCAGAGTAATACTTACAAATTAAAAACAACAAATATAGATTATATTAACCAACTATTTCTGATAGTTTCTCCCCCCCTACTACTTACATGGGACCTAAGGAAACATAGCTGGTGAAAGTTGAACGGACGTCGACACACCTATCAAGCTATCTATACTTTTCTAGTATAAGCTGACTTCTCATACCAAAAGCCTATACAATTTATTTATAATTACAACGATTCTACACCAGTAACAGTAATTAATTAGTTTCATAACTATTATATAAATTACAATTTCATCTGGACAGGTAGGTACAGCATTACTTAATATTTGAAAAATATATTTAAAAAATCGTTAGGTTAAAAATTATGAGGACATGCAATTATTCGTATACAATGTATTTCACAAAATCCTGAGCACAATAACATGATTTGGTTGAATCTGTCGGTCAACACGTTACAATCGGGTAGGTCAAAAATAAGGGCATTGATTACGCTGCTCATGCGACACAGTGGGGAGTGCGCACGGGACACCGCGCCGTGCGGCACTGTGCACAATGCGATGTCGGTTAAAACTAGAAACGTATAGCAATATATATGTCGCCGCGTATACTATAGTTACAGTAGGTATACCTATAATATATATCGCGATGTGTTAGGTTTTTTTTAAAGGTGGGAAATCATCAAATAACTTCTACCGCTCTGGGTGGAGCGGGAGGGCGGGCTTGTCAGACTTTTACTGACTGAAACCCACCCGTGCTCCTTCAGTGTCCTGTGTGCCAGGGGCCACGGTATCTCTTTCGAACAACCCGCATCCCTGGCAGACATAGGCCTTTGCGGACCCCACCAGTTGTGCTGCCATCTCTTTGAGGCGCGCGTGAAACGCCACGCGCCGGGCTTGGTCCTTAAGTCCTTACGGGAGGGCGAGCTACCCATTACTCGCCATCCGCAAGCCCGCGCTTACGGTGGCCGGGAATCGATCTGGGATTCCCAACGCCCAGGGCGCCCACCTGCGCCGACTAGGGCCGTGAGGGGCTGAGGGCGCATAGATTGCCTCTCCCTTACGTGCGTCTCTTAGGCCCTATTCCCTTTATAATATAGGGCTCTGATTTCCCCCATGTTACAATGTATTTCGGCCATGGCGGGCAATCTCAACGGAGGCTAACCTTTGGCGCAAGAGATATTATAGTGCACAAGTGTGTAGGCAGACACAGGTGCACTCTCTCTTCCCTCACTCTCATAGTCAGATGGGAAGGCAATCCGACACGACTGGAGAGAGATCAGGCTCAGGACCAACCGCTTAAGGCCCTGGTAACTTTAAATTTTGTCGTTATGAGCGATAATAGTTCTTATTGCAATCCGATATGGGTTAAAATCTGTTGTTATAAATTCGAATAATATATAAATGAGCAAGCATTGTCGTAAAAATGCAAATAAAATCGTATAAAATTAGATATTAACTATTTAATAATAAATAATCGATCACTGGATGCAGTTTGCCATTTGGAATTTGGTATATTTTTAATTTTAATTATAATTGTTATTGAAGGGATAAACTGGTTTTAAAGATAATTAAGAGGTGACTTTGATGATTTTTTTGATGCATTAAAGTATGTTTAATTATGTTTGCAAAAAAAAAATGTTCTATGCAAAAAAAGACTTGAAAATATCATATATGAACTTTTTTGCTTTCAAAATTATTTACGGTTAAAGAGATACACTGGTTTAAAAAACCACCTTTTTGAGCGTTTTCAAGAAATAACTGCCTTAACGTGCTTTCCGACTCCCAACTCCCAAATTCCGGGCTGTTACTAAGAAATTCCTACTGTACCGATACTGTTAAAGTGAAGTAACGTAATTTCCGCTTCTTTTTTATAACGATTTTGTAATAGTACATTACGATACGTATGACTTAAGAAGTCACGCACGTAATGGATTTCTTATATCAGAAGTACGTATCGTATGCTATTTTATAGCACGTGTACCTGACCTAAACCTCAACTTAAGTCACCCTTCTCTGTGTAAAAATGGACTAATTAAGTCACAGAAAAGCGTGATTTAAGTGACCTTAATTAAGCCGGTTACACAGTGCTATAAAAATATTAGCAAATCATTCGATTCATGTCTCGCAAATCATAATGTCTGTACACGGCTTTACACAAAGAAAAGTGAATCTGAAAAGTGAAAACTACTAAATACTTCAATAACTTAACTATGAAGCATGGCTAAATAATAACAGCCGCACGGGTCGTTCAAAGGTCAAGCTACAGCTGCCGCGGTCGGTTCATAGAAACTCAAACTCAAACCATTTACACTTGAATTGCGAAGAAGTCGGTCAATCAGAAAAATGAAGCTAGTTGTTCATTCCAGAGCATAGTAAACTCAATTGACACTCTTTTCAGTTTATGAACTCGAAAAGTCGAAATTACTTAGTGCAGTTACCTACGATATAAAATACTAAGAACTGAGTGAAATGAAAGGAAGAGTCGGCCTTGTGCTTTCATAACAGTTAGGTACCTATGATGTAGTCTTCAGGTTTGTACTGAAGAGTTATTTGAAGGATAACCAGTGTTTTTATTAATGATAATTTTTTATTTTTTTTTAATACAAAACAATGCACCTTTGTACAAATAAAAGGAAACTTCATTATCATGTTCAGAATAACAAAATAAAATGCAATAGTTGAATTAACAACTGTTTTAGAATCCTGACTGAACCTAAAGTTACAACGTAAGTATACTTACGTCTAACCCTTTAGACCGGTTTGAAGGATAAAAGGTCGATGGCAACAACACTGCGGTAGAATCTCACGACATTGCAGTGACCGGGTGACATTGAAAACTGCACTCGATTCAAAATTAATCTTTATTTTCGGAAGCATATTCAGACTTCCAATATTTGTACCTATATAATATAGCCCACAAATAAATCAACTTCGTGCGAGTTGCCTATAGAAAATATTACAATCATTAAAAGTAACAATTCACCCGATTCGGGCGAGTATTTTTGTACGAGTTCACTAATAACTAATAAGCCAACGAATCAACTCACTCGATAATAAAAATTAAGCCCAAAAATAGAAACCACTGCCTCATATCGGATAGTAAACGCCTATGTGATTAGCTGATCACAGAGCACGTTTGGTGTATCCTTAAAGTAGTTTAAACGAAAGAAAAATAGGCCAAGCTTGTTTTAGACCGCGAGCTCGTACAAAATTCGTAGAATGGAAGGCGGGCCGCGACGCCGCCGCCATTTTGAACATAAAATGTGACGTCATATGTCATTAAAAGCTTTTAATGGTTCGTGTCGTGATTTTAGTTATGGATATTATTTTGATTAGGTATTATGTTATTGACACCTGTGTGAAAAACGTAATAGGTAGGTTACCACCTAACACCTTAAAGTTGCGTCGCAGGCAATTACCTGCCTACGACATATGTGGAAAATGCAAAAAAATAAAATAATTATAATTAACCTACATTATGACTGTATTCCTTCTAGATAGACAATTAGACATATATTTTTGCTCGGTTTTTCCAAAGTCGGGAGACAGATAAAATTTATGAGGCTGAGGATATTTTTATTTGTTTTCTTCCTCACCTATATTATAGGCAGGCAACGGCCGTAAATAAAATTAATTACTTAATCAGTATGACCTACCCTTGCACAGGAGTTGATTGCAGTTAAAATTAAATCCTGAATTCAACAATTACGTCCCTCTTTATTTCCGTGTGGTGCCGGACGTAAAGGGATAGCACCATTCCATTTCTTCCCGTGGATGTCGTAGAAAGTGACTTACTAGAGAATGGGCAGCAGCGTTCTCTATGCATTTGACCACCATACTGCGGTCGCCAACCCGCCTGCCAAGCGTGGCTAATATGGCAATCGGTGTGTGGATTTCTTTCGGCTAATATGATTATGACCAAGGTGGCGTATATTCTGTCAGCCAACGCCTGCAGTTCCACACACCGTGTGAACATTCTTAGAAGCCTAATCCGTATCATATTACTGTCGTTACAACGAAATACTTCAGATACGAGTACCTACAGCAGTTAGTTCAAGGAAATACTATACGAGTGCATGTGCATGCAGGGCGATAACAAGCCGCAGAAGACCAACACGGGGCCATGTGGCCAGTGGGGCCACGTGCATTTAATTATATGTAATGAATGATAAACAAGTATTTTGCACAAAAAAAAAAAAAACGAAATAAAGGTCATGACTGGTAATTACGGAAAAAAAATATAGCAAACCCGGTATTTTTTTTTTTATAAATTGGAATGTCCTAATTATTTTTCAATGATAATGCCCCGCGTTAGCAGGTAGACACTCAGTAGGTTTATAGGCATACAATATTAAAATGTTATAATGATAAATTGATAACGTTCTGCAGCATTTGAATAAAAGTTCAAATACATGGTATTTTACACTGGTTAAGTTTGATTTTTCTTATTTTATCTTTTAGCTCCTAACAGATATCTAGTTTAAATTAGTCTGTACAAAACCGAGTCAGGGCCGATTGGTCGTCGTTATAGCCTCATGTTTCAACTTATATTTACTTATCAATATCTGTTTTCTCAGTTACTATGTAGGTTAGGAAATGGAGGTCAGATGGCAATATGTACTTTATTTTTTAATTTACTCAGCTGTCCCATCTAGCAAATGTGTAGTTTGGTAACCGTTGTCGCTATTCAATCGTTTTGTTTAGAACTTGTTGCAATGTCTTATTTGTTTGATACAAATACCTACTACTAAACAATAGGTAACTATGGATGTCAAAAAGGTTAAAGTTTGGACCTAAAATAATTACAGTAGGTATCAGCTTTTGTGAAAGTTGACCGTCTAAAAAGCTATTTGGTATACACGCAAACATATTAATATTTCAACTACACAGGCAATATTATGTTTTATTGTATACTTAGATAATAACTTTATAAACTCCATTTACAATAGCATTAGACAGAAGTTAAAAAAGGTTCTTTTTAATATACACTTTGTAACAAAATCACATTAAACGTGTTGCAGTTAAGATTAATGCCAAATTTATTATAATTTATTTAAATATTAGCTGTCACACTTTGTAGTTTATATCATGTGTACCTAACTATTTATCCTATGAAATTATGTGGCTTTCATTTATATAATTATTTCATTTCAATTTAAAATTAAAGTGTCAATCCTAAAAACCTAAAAGAAGCAGGAGTGAACAATACCGAGTAACTAAATTAGCTGATGACGATGAAGTTTTACCAACGTATTGTGGGTCAAAAGTTGTTATTTAATTGTTAGTATTGTAAAAAATGTATTTTATTTCCTTTAATCTTATCTAGATTTAAATCATCATGTGATTGTTTGTTTCATTCATTCGTTTTGTTGTAGTTTTGTAATGTATGATGAAAATGTTATTATAAATAGAACATTATTTAAAATAAAATTACTTTTACTTCGTTTATCTCAGTATTTAGATAGGCAAAAGATAGGCTCCCAAAAGATAGGCAGAATTTGAAATGCTGCCTATCTTTTGGGCACTTTTTGTTGACAGCGATGTGGACGAATTTTTTATGCCGTGATTTTTTCTCCTCTTTTTTAAATGTCAATTTGAATGGATCATCGACAACGAAACCGACTCGATTTTATTAAGAGTTGATAGTTAAATCTAGCAAAAATTACAGTTTTTGTCATTAACATTGTAAAAGGCAAGGGAAATTAAAAAGCTCCATTTTTTGATTCAGTTTCAACTTAAAATGAATGCGGTATGAATCCGGTATGTTTTATAAATATTTGTTATATTTTGTGTAGCAAAAATATCCAAGAACACCAACATTCCGTTCAATTATTATCTTATACGTACATAAGTAGGTACTTGTAACATCCGTTCTAATAATACCTACATATTTTGCTTGTCACGGCATATTTTGTCCTATCCTTTACATTGAGATGCTTAATATATTTCGCAAATAATAGCAATCGTCATCATTATTTTTAAATAATAATGTTTTTAAATCAACAACTAGGTAGTCCATTACTACTCCTATGTATTAAACATATTACCTAGGTATATACCTAATTATTTTATTGCTTTGAAGCAAATACATAAATTACCTGCTTACATAAAGGTAATAATTTTCCTGTTATTTGATTTTCCGCCGTGGCGTGGGTTTGTTTCTAATACAGAAGAATCCGGAAAATACATGTTAATTTTATAATGATTTTTGTGCAAGTACGTGATTTCCATTAAGGAAAATACTTGATTATCAAATTGACTGACTGTCCGTATATTTAAATCACATTATTTTGTAATTCGTTGACAGTTGTATACGCTTTATCTGACCGTTTTTTATTTTTCTGAAGGTTATGTTAAGTAATCAAAGGGATTATGTGAATTTAAAGGGTTGTATTTGAAGATTTCAATGATTATAATGCTGAAAATACCTACGTGTTCCGGTCACGAATCATATTTTGTTCAACATACAGTCTGGCACTGACCTGAAAATTACAAAAAATGCTAGAAAAATTAAATTTTGCGGGTTGCCCTAGCGTTTCCCCATAAATTATACGGGTTACCCTGGTGTTTCCCCATAAATTACACGGGTTACCCTGGCGTTTCCCCATAAATTACGCGGGTTACCCTGGTGTTGCCCACCAAATTTCGTGGGTTACCCTGGCGTTTCCCCTTGAGAAATACAACGTCATAAGTACTTTGTCGACGGAAGTGTAGAAAAAAAATGTCGTTTCCGAGTAACAGCTGACAGTTTTGAACCAGGAAACGTCGACCAGCGATTTATATTCTACGGTAGAGTAGAAATAGAAAGCCGCATGCTAAGCCTGCTGGTGGCGTTCTTTAGTTTCTGCCATGGGAAGAATGCGTGAATTTATGTACTTATGTACATTATATCTATAATTATGACATATTAATGGGAAAGTTACTTCAATTTCTCAATTACGAAAACGAAACAATTCGACTTTTGTTATAAATGTGGAGCACTGATTAATTTCAGTCAAATACGCAGAAATGGAACACAATGTAATATGCGATGTTCCATGTCCAACAACAATTAACAAAATGAGATTAACACGAATGTCTGTGAATATAGGGACGGGGCTGCCCTAACTGACCCCAATAAAGTCCCCGATCCCACTGATGTCATCCTTAAAGGTCGGATGTGCGCAGTACTTACAAGTATGACTCGTGGGCTTTGTTTAAACATAGAAGCTAAAGGTTATGTACAGTAGGGGAGTGAAAAGGTTAAGCACCTTTACGTCTATTTTTGGCTTGTTAGTCTATTCGCACGAATTTACTCGTTTGAAACGGGCGAATGGACACTTTTAAATAATGTTTTATTTACTGTAGGCGATTCGCCCGAAGTTAATCTAATTGTGGGCTAATCTAAGACTAAAATAGGCAATTAGTAAGTTTTGAATTTAATGCATTAAAGTATTAACATTAGTTCGATTTTCAATTATGATCTACTTACTTAGTAAGAAAAATACATGTTTTTTCATAACGTGTCAATTCGTCAAAATGCTATAAAAAAAAAAAATGCTGATTCTTAGAAATACTACGCGGTCAAAATGTATGGAACAGCTCATTTCTTTTCAAAAAAATTCAGCGCATGGGGTTTCAGAATCATTGCGTACTGAAGGCATGGCAACAGGTTGCGTGTCTGTGTCCAATGCACACATTGTAATTTTTGTTTGTAATTTTCTTTCGTTCGAGTGTCATACATGTTGAATTTTAGAGACACTTACGGATTTATAATACTGGGATAGTCAAAATATTATACAGAAAATGCACGATACATGTAGTTAAATAATTTTTGTTCAATACAGGAATTCCATGATCCGTTTTAAATTACGATAGGTTATGATAGAATATCGTCATTAGTCAACATATTTTGTCATTTAAATTATCCTTGACAAATGATAGATAGCGGAACTGTCGTCCTTGTCACTCATTCTCTTTAAAGTCTACAATTATTTCTATTGTTTATGAACATAATTTATTCAGGCTAACTTCCAATTAATTGTAGTGTTGTGTGTTTCAGGGGGTCGATATTTTATTTATTTAAATATTGCATACCATATACACAGTTTTTTTTTTTGGATGGGAAATGATCAAATAATTTCTCGCGCTCTGGGTGGAGCAGGAGAGCGTGTCAGACTTTTACTGACTAAAACCCACCCGTGTTCCCCCAGTTGCCTGTGTGCCAGGGGCCGCGGTATCTCTTTCGAACAACCCGCACCCCTGGCAGACTATATACACAGTTAAAGGCTAAATTTATGAGTACCTACCTCCATGACCATGGAGCTTGTACCCCTAGGCCGCAGAAAGGTTATCAGTCAATTCACACGAATTAACCTTCTAGAAACAAGCGAATCGACCCAAAATAAATAATATATGATTTTCTGTAAGTTAATTTATTTGTGAGCGAAATGTCCCACTAAGCCCGCAGCGAGTAGGAATACAGGGTGTTAGGCAGAACGTTGAACATACGAAAATGGTGGATAAGTGGGGTGATCTGCTACTTACTCAGCCCTAATTTGCCCTTGCCCCCTGGATACTGAAAAAAAAATTTTTTTTTTGCTTTCTTCTAGTTTCACCACTTTTTTAACTTTATAGTGTAATTTTATTTTTATGTATGTAGGATTCCTCTACAAGCTATTCACGAATTCAAAACCTGAAAATTTTGACAGTTATTCAAATTTCAAAATTCAAATAGACGACCGCCATTTTACCGACAGCTACGATAGCCTGTCGAATGCAGCTATGTTAAATAATACTTATACAGGAAAAGTTTTTATTCAGTGCGCAAACTGTAACCATGAATTCAGCATATCATTCTAGACCCCCCAGCGCAGAAATTTTTCCTCGGTAATGCTATAAAAACAGCTGTTCCATACATTTTGACCGCGTAGGTATTGTACTTTTCTATGAAACAGCTGATTATTTTTTGTAAAACCGACAAAAAAGGTCTTCTTCGACAATGGTATGCTGAATTCATGAAGTATGTAGTTCTGAAGATTGCCCCTAGCTACAAGCTTACTTTACCTACCTCTTTATATTACTAGTACGTTTAAATACATCGTCACAAGTATATTCTGTAACTCGCTAGAATTCTCAAGAGACCGGTAAATTAGACTGTTACTACTATTGACAATGTACATTGAATAGACATTACCGTCATAATACGAGACGCCCGCGCCGCATGTGCCGACTCCATTTACATAGAGTATTTACATAGATCTAGGTCACCTGAATGTGCGTTCAATCTAGAAATAGTTCAATGTCATTTGGGCATTTTAGAGCTGTGTTTTATTTATTCCGTCGTTTCCATCATCACTAGGCTTGGTACCTAGTAATTGCTCGGTACTGATGAATCACCTGACTGGTTCGTTGGTTTAACGGTCGTTAGCGCTGTAGCGGAATATCACCCTCACAGACAAAATACAGCATTGTAGGGTATTTAACATTATTGTGTTCGAACAAACCTTTTTCATGTATCCACTATGTATTAATTCTTCCAGCAAACTTTGTATATAAGGAACCGATTTTTCTGAATATATTTCATTCCATATTAGCAGCTCTGAATAATGGGTTTGTGGGTTGATGGCAATAGCCTCGCCCCCCATTTCGTCAGAATCATTTAATCATCCTACAAAGTTCCCAGTGCAGAGACACAGGCGTCCTCTCTTTGAGATGGAGTGTGCTATAATCCACCACGCCGGCCCAGTGCGGGTTGGTAGATGTCACAGGTCTTCGAATTTTTGGTTCTAGTGATCTGACCAAGGTTATGTCTGGACTTTAAAAGAGACTGTGACCTCTGAGTTTGTTTCGGCCTTTCTTCTCAGAGTAGTCAGATAGGAAACGCCGGCCTCATCTAGTTTAAAAAAATATGTTTGACGTGTAAAAGTGTTTGTACAAACCTACTTACAGAAATAAAATCATTTATCATTTATCATTAACTATAAGTATACCTCTGCCCAACCCTTTGGGGATAACAGGCGTGATGTTATCTATGTAATAAATATAAAGTATTATAAAATTCTACACTAGATTCTGAAACTTCATTCTCTGTTCGTGACGTGATTGATTAGGTACAAACACAATTAGATATCACATTGTTTTAATTGGTTTTTAATTGAAAAACAGCTTCTGGAGTCACTAAATAAAATGGTTGTTTAACTGACGGATGACGTCAGGAGATGACCGAACGGTTATCGACATTGTTACCATTAACTCATTAGACAGCGAGTTATTTTTACGGCTTCGAAAGACTTAATGACTGCACCCAGTCAATTCAATTACAAAACTCAGCGACTCGCAACTTTTTACACAACAATGTTTGGTCCCGTATAGAAAGCTGTTCAGTTGTTGGTACTTTCACACCCTTAAATATGACCACACCTAATAGTATATTTTATATCGAGGGACTAAACGAAACCATAATATACCAGAGGTGGTTTGACTCCCGAGCGTGCGAGGGAGTCGATGAAACCGAGGGTATACTACGTTGGCGTTTAGTCTCGAGGTGCAAACTGTACTTTTCACTTTGAGTGCGAGAAAAATAGTCAATTTAGTACAAAAACATTTAATAAATATTACTCAATAAAATAAAAATCACAATATCTAATGTCTTTTGCTCTTTGCTTGACGTCTAACTCTTCACCAAGGAACATATATACCACAACTGTCACTAGACATTCTTTTTTTCTTTTTTTTAGTAAGATATAGGACGTAAGATAGGGACGTAATAATATTGCAGCGGGATTTCTTCGACCACGGGATATTCAACGCACTGCTTACCGCCGAGAGTTGAAAATCCAGTGCATTATTACGTCCGTGTGGACGTCGACTTACACATAGAATTGTAGGTAGTTAAACATTACGTGCGCATACGCAACAAACTGTTCTATGAATGTAACTAGTGGTGTGCCGGATCATTAAAAATCTAGATCCGCAGATACGGATCCGGATCATTGGCGTCAAGATCCGCGGATACGGATCTTAACTTTAACATACGATTCGACTTGCGTTGCGCGGGTCTTTCTTTTGTTCGAGTAAAAAAAACGTCTACAGAGAAATTTAGCAGTGTAATTAGGAATTATTAATAAGGTATTAGATCCGTCAAAAATGTTATGGATACGGATACGGATCTTTTTTCTCCCGCGGATATCCGCGGATACGCATAAGGGTACGGATATCCAGAACATTACTAAATGTGACTTTAACCCGCGGTTTTATCGTTTGAGACAAAAGTGTTGAGTTTATATCAGTTTCCTTTCAAGATCGTTTTGATTCAAATTAAAAAAAAAAATACAAACATTTCATAACAAACATTCATTGTTGAACAAATAGGGATTAAGTAAGTGTATTTTGAAGTACCAGTTATTGAACGACTTTGCCCCGTGTCCTTTACTTTTTCAGTTTCCCCAAGCTATTATTGTGGCAATAATCTTTAAAAGAAAAATAAAAGGCTCGTGGATAAATAAAAATAACAGATGATGATCGATGGCTTACCGCGGTCGGTTCGTGGATGTAACATTCATAACATACCGAGACCCCTGCGTACCTCAGAAAGCACGTTATGTAGTTGTTCCCGTCTGCCATTCGTAGATCTTTGACAGTCGTTACCGATAGTCCGATTACATACCAAGATCAATAGAAGAAAATCTGACAACGAGTCATGCCAAGTGGCCTCGTGTTACCCAGCAACTGGGTTGTCGAGGCCAGATAGGCAGTCGCTTCATGTAAAATAAATAATAGTTTAAAAAACTAAAAAACACGGTTTAAAAACCTAACTAAAAAAGGAGAAAATAATTTAATTCAATTAAAAAGCGTGGGGTGCTTGACATTAATTGATTATAAAAATACCTCAAAAAGCACCCCACGCTTTTTTTTCATTATTTATTTTCTATTTTTTAGTTCTGCTAACTACAAAAACGTGTTTTTTTATCTATTTTTTTTAAATTATTGAATTGTCATCGGTCCTCGACAAGTTTACAAAGTTTCAATGAAATCTGACCGTTTAAAGTGGGTCAAAATCGCGCTCAAAGGAGTCGGTTACATACAAACAAACAAACATGTGACAAGTGAAGCTAATATAAAGCGTAACTTAAAGCAAAGTTTATAAAAAACGGCTACCAGAACCAAGGAAGGCCGTAGGCGCGCAAATTACCCACGGAGAGTTACATACTGACATACTGACATACAAGTGAAGCTAATATAAAGCGTGTAAAAATGATATCTGGCAGCATCCGGTTGGACTGGCAGCCGACAGCAAAATAGTTGTTATATGCTAGGCAGACTGATTTTGAATCTACAAAAGAAAAAGTAATAAGCTCAAAAATCACTGCAAAAGAAACTGTATTAAAACAACGCTCAGTTTTTACACAAAACCGTAGATAAGTACCTACTCCATAGTTATATTTTAGTGAACAGATGTTTTTCGTCTCTCAAATCTTCAATTTTGTTGTGGAATGCACAATGATCATTGTTTATAGCGAGCTGGCTGTATCAATAAATAAAGCTTGTTTGAAAGTGTTAATTGGGAGCGTATTTCATAAGGGTTTCCGTACAATGTTAATCCATTAGTTTGGTTTTGAATTTTTATATGAATAGTTCAAAATTGTGTTCCTATGCTAGCATTTTTTTAAATAAAGGAACAAACAAAATAAAGTTACTTAATCAGAAACATCACAAAAACCTCAATAGGTTTGTCCGGATGTTGAAACACTTATCAGCAATATTAAAATGAATAATCATTACTAATATACAACGAGTAACATAATATTAACGCAAGACCTCCTAAACCCCAATTAGAGTATTGAGCGTAATACGATAACCAAAACTATTTTTTTTAAAGCTAACTGATATTATTAAGAAAAACGTGTCGACCCAAGCATTACTTTATGCATTTAAAATTGAGTCTTATTTCTTCTGCCATAAGGTTGCTCAATCAGTGGTAGGTATGGCAAAATACATAATTTAAAAAAAATACTTATAATAAATGTTACTGAAATCGATTCAGTAGCCAATTAGGAACAAACTACTTTCAGGTCTTGCGTCCATTCTGTTACACCTTGTATAGTTAGTTAACACATAGTTTATAAAATTATAATAAAACATTGTAAGGTAGTTTGTAAAAATAGTACAAAAACGAAAACCAAAACCAAAATATCAGAAAGAAAAGAATCAAAATATTTATTTTATTTAATTACTAATTTTTATTTCCGATTGAGTTTTTGTTGGAACATCATTAATTAGAGTAGGTTGTATTAAATGCCTGACTACTTCTGTTTTGATTATAATTAATACTAACTCAAGCAATCAGCCAAGTGTTTTCCTAATTATAATGGGGTCGGCTTCCAGTGAAATGCATTGCCAAAAAAACTTTTTCCAAAAAAAAAAACAACCGACTTCCAAAAAACCACTACAAAGTGAAAAATAACTTTAATTTCGGAAGTCGGTGTCTTTGGAGCTGTATTTGAATTTTTTGTCACCGCCTTCCGAAATTAAAGTTATTTTTCACTTTGTAGTGGTTTTTTGGAAGTCGGTTGTTTTTTTTTTTGGAAAAAGTTTTTATTTTTCACTTTTTAGTGGTTCACATGTGCTTACCCCTTCACAGCATACCGGCGTGATGTTATGTTATGAACTGGTGTAAGCAATAAACAGACATGAGATTTCAGCAATCCCAGTCCATTTGCTATCATTTATTGAGGAGTTCCGTTGCCTATCTCCAAAGTTCTTCATCAGATCTTCACCAAATTGAAATGAGACCACTACGAGAAAGTATTCTTCCAAAAAATACCTAAATCGCTTCGTGTGCCTATAAAATTTGAAGAGTTCTCTCTATTTCTCCAGGATCCCATCATCAGATCCTGACTTGATGATCATGGGACCACCTGGGAAGTATACCCTTTCAAACAAAAAAAACAAAATCCAAATCGGTCCAGCCATCTTCGAGTAATCGGGGAACATACATAAAAAAAAAAAAAAAAATAAAAAAAAAAAAAAAAAAGGTTCCGACGAATTGATAACCTCCTCCTTTTTGAAGTCGGTTAAAAAAGTCAATGTTTTGTGTTTATTGTCAATCGCTTCAATTGCATTATGTAGACGATCATTTTGAGCATCAATGTGTATCATTATCATCATAATAATTATGTCTAGCCTTTTTACATGGAGTAGTACAACAGTATTTTACATGGAGTGTCTGCCTATCTGGGGGCCGATTCTACTAACAAATTTGTTAAAAAAACGCAATAGAACCGCAACCGAATCACCACTTTTAAGCGTTTTCGCATTCTACTAAAATGAACAACGGTCCAGCTGCGACACAGCTGCGGTTACGTTTTAGTTACGCCAACGATCGATTGAAACAATGTCAAAACCTATTCTACTAACAAAATCGAACATGAGCGTGACGTTTACTATAGGACAAAGTTAATGATAAAATTATGATCATTACGTCTTTTAATTATAGAAAATACTTTTAGTGCCACATATTCGTGTTTAGTAACATTTTTAGATTCAACTTTTTTCTTTGTGGTATTAATAAAACATATTATTTTGGCATGTTGGTAATGCGGGTTACCCGCTGTGTTCCCGCTACAGTTCAGTTGCATAAGTTTAGTTTCCATTTTGCTTATAAAATAGTAGAATGACTTTTTATGTAACTATCGAACGGCGATCGAAATCGAACTGTTGTGGAAACACAATTTAACGTGTAACGTTGCAAATTAGTAGAATCGGCCCCCTGACCTCCTTAACCCAGTTACTACGTAATACGAAACCCTTAAGTAAAACTGTAAAACTGGTTGTCAGACTTTCGGGCTTCTGATGATCCGTTACGGCTGTCAAAGATCCACGTATGGCAGCCGGGACCAACGGTTGAATGTTCTTTCCGAGGCGCAGAGGAGTCTTGGTATTTAATTATGGTCACCCATCCACGTACCAACCGCGGCAAGCGTAGCTTAACCTGATCGATCGCCCCGTACGGTTGTAATGACTAACATCAACACTAACTATCGGTCTAAGTATTATTTGGTTTACACCTTAAAAACTAATGATCAAAAGTATGTTTCTTCGATAGACATAAATAAACGAAGTACCTACCTACTACCTATTAATCTGTAAAACAATTGATTTTTAACACGCTTTTATTAGCTTCACCTGTATGTTTGTTTGTAACCGACTCCTTTTTTGGACTTGATGTTGACCCACTTCAAACGGTCAGATTTCATTTAAACTTTGTAGACTATCGAGGACCGATGACAATTAAATAATTTAAAAAATTAAAGAAAAGAAAATACTGAAAAATCACGCTTTTGTAGTAAGCAGAGCTAAAAATTAGAAAATAAAAAATAGTAAAAAAAAAAAAACTAAAAAACACGCTTTATAAACCAAATTGAAAAAGTAGCAAATAATTTAATTCTATTAAAAAAGCGTAGGCTGCTTGATATTAATTCGTTATAAAAATAGGTACCTCAAATAAAAAGCACCCCACGCTTTTTATTAGAATAAAATTATTTTCTACTTTTTTAGTTTGGTTTTTCAAGCGTGTTTTTTAGTTTTTTAATTTTAACTACTGACCCTATTCTGTTTTTCCTTTTTGCTAGACGAATAATAATTATTATCGTTATAATTAGGTAGGTACCTATCTACCAATCAGCATTGTACTGTATAATTGGTAAGCAACTACCTACAGCTTCCTTTAAGCAAATTAATCCGTTTTTTTTTATATATCCTTGTTTATAGTAAATTTATGTTTCATGCTTGATTTTATTTGAACGCATTGTGAATTATATCTGAATAAATAAATGGAAATTTAATTCAATTGCAACAAAATAAAAATGTTTCAGTTGAAATTCTTATCAGAACTCCGGTATTTGTAAAAACCTGAGTCATAAAGACGCTTTTACTTTTGCGATTTTTTTCTTGGATTCATTCCAAGTTTTTATCTAAACATGGATCACCGCACTCGAGAGCAGAAAAAATGACCGAGCGACTATAGATTAATTAAATACTTAATCAAAAAATATATTTCATTCGAAATTGGACTTACCTAAGTATTTTTTTACAAATGCGTAGGAATTAAGCTTTTTTTAAAGTTTTCCCGTTTTTACTCGTACATGTGAAATTATTATACACATTTAACATAAATAGGTATATTCTACTAAGTAATATTATAAATGTGAAAGTTTGTATCTTTGATGTTTGGATGTTTGTTACTCAGTCACGCAAAAATGGCTGAATGCATTTGGCTGACATTCGGTACACAGATAGATTATAGCCTGGATTAACACATAATGATACTTTTTACACGCTGTATATTAGCTCGGGTTGTATGTATGTATGTATGTACGTATGTATGTAACGGAATCTTTGAGCGCGATTTTGACCCACTTTAAACGGTCAGATTTCATTGAAACTTTGTAAACTTGTCGAGGACCGATGACAATTTAACAATTTAAAAAAAATGAGAAAAAAAAAATTCACGTTTTGACATTAATTGATTATAAAAATACCTCAAAAAGCACCCCACGCTTTTTAATTGAATTAAATTATTTTCTCCTTTTTTAGTTTGGTTTTTAAAGCGTGTTTTTTAGTTTTTTTTTTTTATCTCGTTAGTACGTTTCCGTAGGATAATTTAGACTTCCACGCGGACGATGCCGCTGGCAAAATCTAGTAAGAAATAACTATAAGATTTGAAAGAGCAGCACCCCAATTGCGTATAACAAGCACAATCTGAATCATTTTGATAGATATTGCTAGTCCATTGCTGCATATGTCCGTAAAATGTGTCTGCTGCAGCAAAGTAAATATCGCAATGAATGTTGTTGAACTGTCAAACTGGAAATTAATCCTACTGTTAGTGTGTTAAGCAATTACCACGCTGGTCTAAAAAAAAACATGATTATTTTGGTTGTACACAAATAAAAGTTGTATCGTAGAATAATATTCTCATGAAAATGAAATGAATTCCAACAAACTGTAACTTAGACCATGTTATTCGCACAACAGGGTGCGCCCACCCAAATTCTAATGTCAATTACGTTACGTCATTTATACAACCATACAAAGAACGTTTTTATTTTTGTCTAAATGTTATGCCGTCATTCAACATAGAAGGATGTCGAGGGTCAAACGGAATAAACGATTCGCGCGGGAAAGAAACATAGTTATATATGAATTATATCATATATGTATACTCTTGAGCCAAGTATTCATTAGAAATGAAGTTGAGAAATAGTTGCGCAACATAAAAATGTTGTCCGGGAAACATCCTGCAATCCCTACTTAATCACACACATGGGAAAGTAACTCTGTCTGCCTGTTACGCTTTCACGCCTAAACCCCTGAACCGATCGTCATGAAATTTGGCAGAGATATAGCAGGCTATATCTCTGCCAAATTTCATGACGATCGGTTCGTGTCGATCCCAGGGGATATGGAGAAGGATATAGGCTTATTACGCGATAACCGACATCCACGCAGGCGGAACCGCGCGGGCAAAGGCAAGTATTAAATATTATTGGCAACAATGTTGCCCAACTTTTGTTTATCATGAATACGAAACATAAGCTTATTGCTAGCAACATTCTATCTTGCCAGCAACGTTTCCCGTAACACAAGAACACGGTGCTGAGACAAAGTTTCCCAATTCCTTTGTTTCTTAATGACATACGGGGCTTAATCATTGTGAGACTTAATGGAATATGCCCATTATACTTTATTAAAATGTACCAGATAAGGCACATTCCCAAGATTAATTGAAAAGAACCAATTGTAAGAATTAAGATCTCAGCTGAAATTTTAATTTATTGGCGCCACGGTCCTCTAAAATATAATTAATGCATTCTAGTTTGCGCCGTTCAATGTCAGATGAGATCATCGTGTGGGATCGAAGGAGAACGAAACTGTTGACATTGGCGAGTAGATAAATGGCCGATCTGTTTTTATTGCGGGCTATTTTTGAACGTATTTTTCCCGACAGGCGCCGATAGGTGCATGAGGTCACGTGAATTGCATCGGTTCAAAGCGTCACTTTTTTTGATAAATAAAATTAATACATTTCTTTATTGCTATAAAAATAGGTTACAGAAGAATTTGATACCCTGGCTCCAGAGCTAGGTTAGATTACTTTTACTTCAGGAGACAGTGACCCTATTTACGAAAATTACGCGGGCGGAGGAATATTTGACAAAATATGCTAATATGTTTATTTAATAAATATGATAATGCATAAAAAATACATTAAATGAATTAAAAAAAAAAAACATGTTCAAACTTCGACCACTGGGCGGCCAGACCACTAATAAAATCAAGATTAAAAAAAAAACATGCTCTCTAAAAACATGTATGAAACAAGAAAACATTATCATCCGATTGTTACTTAAATTACCCAAAAATACACTTGTTCTATTAACACTTATCAGTATTCATTATCGTAGATACTTTTATTGTAATCAAAAGAACAAAGAAGCTACTGTCAATAGATACTTCACATCGATTTCTATGATTACCTACTTTCGTTGTTTTATTTAAATCCTGTAATAACACCCGACCAGCACCCTTAATTGCGTAACGCCCGATCAATCATAATCTGAATCATTTTGAAACAGATTGCTAATCCATTGCTTCATATGTTCGAAAAATTTGGCAGCTCAACAACGTAAATTACGCAATGAATATTGTTGAATTGTCAAAATGAAACAATAAGATTGATCGTCTGTTACGCAATTAGGGTGCTGATTCACAAACATTTTTGAAGAACTTTTCAACTTATGCCTTTTATTCTAGCAATGATTCAGTCGCTAGGTATTTTACGATTATTCTGAGTTACCACGTTACATAAACAATGTACTAGGCTCCCAGATGGCGAGTAGCTATGTTCCCTACATTCTTGATGGCCATAATTGCTATAAATAACAGCAGCCTCACCACTCAAGAATCGGGGCTTCCCATGGGAGTGTTCTTAATGGGGCCGGGGTACTATAATGTACTCACTGATGGGATAGAAACACGTGTCGTATATTCTTGCTTCACTATTTCAGTCTATAAAACTCGTAAAGGAACGGAGGAAGATAGCTTCGTTTTCTGTACTGACTTATGATTTTAGTAAAACACTTTGCTATAAACCAATTTTTGTAAAGAAAAAGCACCATTCATCTGTTTTTCATCCGCATTTTTTTTAAGGACCTTAGTATCCTCATCTCCCGTCTGAATGCTAAAGCACGACTGCCGCCCGCGCCCGCGCAGGGCACCTCTGAGCCTTTATCACAAAATGGGGATATTCCTTGGCAAATGTTATCTTTACAATTGAGCTCTAGCGATTCTGTGGTACCTACCTCTAACTATCTATTTTTCAGTGTATTTTTTTTCCAAATAACGAAGCCGTTTAGTAGGAGTATGGAATAGAAGCCAAAATATTGCGTGTTGTAAAATATATTTTTACAGCAAAAGTATTAATTAACCATACAAAAAAAGTACCCTCGGCAAAATGATCTATATGAATCTATAGCAAAATCATATATTTTTCAAATCTTCAAGACAAGCCGTTAATGAGCAGTACGGTTCTTAAAGTGACCGTGTTACGCTACCCAACGGGACGTAGGCCCTTAACATAAAAATATACATTTCGTTTAATCTGTTAAACGCCAACTTTGTCATGTTCGCTTTTGTTATACTAGGTACCTACGTACAATTGAAACAAACTAACCTTAAACATTCCTTGTTACAGATTCAAAATGACTTTCGAATTCAACAAGTGCTGCTTCTGCATAGATCTGAGGACGGGATGCCTGATCATCGGGTATCTGAACCTGGTAAGGAACATCTTTATTTTTTTACTAGATGCTACCTGACCCACCCTGTCGCATTGAATCGCCTGCCCGTGCGGGTACTGCGTATTCGTGACTTTTTTATTTTTGTTCGGCTCTTAAGGGTCTTCGCGTGATGGTGTATAACCTATAGCTTTTCTCGATAAATAGGCTATCCAACACTAAAAGAATATTTCAATTCGAACCAGTAGTTCCTGAGATTAGCGCGTTCAACCAAACTAACAAACTCTTCAGCTTTAAATAGATTAATTATAGATAAGTATTGAAATATCCCTTACAACAACTATCATGTGAAGGGTCGTTTTTCGTCCGCTATGCTGTGATTTTCACAATAGAGGATGCAGCTATTCTGTTTTGTACATAACGCTGGCTTTTCACGACGCGTAATATCCACGCCCTGGTCAAACAACGTGCCGTGGGAAGACTTGTATGATTTGTGAGTCACGGTGGCACATTTGATCATCTAGAATCATTGCAAATAAGTACATCGTCTTACATTTACCAAATACCTAATAACATGAACATAACGTTAGTACACCCACATTTCGCCAGCTTTATTTAAGTCCCATAGAAGTGAGGCTGGGTGCTTTGCGGGCTGCTACCTACAAATTACTGATAAAGCAACCCAATATACCTTTAATCGAATCTACGACCAAATAATTTACCTTTGTAAAACCATTTTTCCAGATCGCCAACATTGCTGTGATCCTGATGTCGATCCTCGGCTTGGCCGCAGCGGGTGTGGTCTCTACACAAGGCAAGGACAGTGATGTGCAGACATTGGGAACCGTCATGTTCGCTATCATCGCGATCATGCTGGTTTTCTTCATCCTGTTCCTGGCATTCACTATAGTCCTGCTAGTTGGACTGCATCAGGTAATGAATCTATTATTTGTCTAGCAAACCAAACCTTAAGTTAGTCATCACCCTAGGGCCTAACCGGGCAATATATGTACTGAATTTCATTACAACCCGCTGGTCAATAATGTGATTTGAAATCGGAGCCTTAACTAAGAGTTCGTATGAAAACTTTATTAAAACTAAAGAAACTGTGTGTAGTTTATACTTAATAGTACGTATGCGGCCGTTAATGTGGCAAATCGTTAATATGGCACATCGTTTTTCAGAACAAGTTCCGCTTTGTAGAGCGTTATCTTCGTCACTCGATAACTATAATGTCTATTTGATAACAAATATGGCGTACTGAAATCTTGATTATGAGGAATTTATTATTTTAGCTAATTCGAATTTGTTTAACACGTAATCGTTTAGTACTTATTTGGAGATTATTTGTGTGAGAACTACTAACTTTTGTTATAAAAATAAGACATTGAGAGAAACAATGCTGTAGGTACAGATCTTATAAAAGCTCCCGGATACGGTAGACTTCATGATAATTGTTCTATCAGCATTGCGTCGCGGCTCTCTAAGGGAGCCTTTATTATTAGGTAATTTATATTATCTTTATAACAAGTAAAGTGACAGACAGTCGTGGGTTCTCGTCAATTGACAGTGATAATGCGGGCCAAAACTTTGTGATGGCTGCACCTACTCCATGCAACTGACTCAGAACGGCTTCCATAAATAGCAGAATAATTGAATAATAGGGATCACAATTGGTGTTAACAAATGTTATCAAATGCGGGCATTCCCCGTTATATAAATTAAACGGGGTTGCCAGAATGATTATTTATTGAGGCCATCTAGGGTGTGGCAATTTAGATCGATACAGTTGTATCGCTTGTATTAATATTATCTAACGTCAGTACACATGTAGGTACTCGAAAACGTCAATCAGAGCCAATGCTCTTTGCAGTTAATAGTGATGCAGATTACTTAGATTATAAATTCGGATTACAATAATGTCGGGGCTATTTTTCTGCTTTTACTTTAATGAAAATGTGTAGACTTAAATGTAAATTAAAATATATGTCCTTAAATGTATTTGTAAAATTCAATGATTTTTGAAATCGGTTGACAAAAAGTCGAAGATTTATTATTTTAAAAGTCGTAATAAGATGTAGAGAGAGAGAGAAGAAAGTAGGTACTTAGCACTTGCTAAGTACCTACTTTATTTATTTATATTATTATACTAGCTGTTGCCCGCGACTTTTCCCGCGTGGATATCAGTTATCGCGATAAATAATATTACTATGTCCTTCCTTGAGGTTTAAGCTTACTCTATACTAAATTTCGTCAAAATCGATTCAGCAGTTTAGCCGTGAAAGCGTTACAGATAAACAGACAGGCAGAACTACTTCAAAAACTGTTATATTATAACATACCTGTGCACCGCGGTTTCACCCGCGTTTTGTGAAAAACCCTAAAAAAATTGGCACTGTAGTAAAAAATGTCACGGGAACAGGAATAATAAAGAAACGCTGGGTAAAAGTACTGGAGTCTAATAAAATGTGGATAATTATGTAATAGTAAATTATGGAGGTATTTATATAATCAGTAGTAATTTTGTAGAAGGTATTTTAGAGTACTTCTGTGAAAATGATATTTTTAGTTTTATTTTCTTGTGGTAGAAGAATGTACTGGTTTTCTCCGCAACCTGATATTGATAACGCGACATATAGTTGTCCATGTGAAAAGCAGTCTTGGCGTAAATTGATTCCTACGTGTTTAAATGCTTGCCTGTGCTTTATTAATTGTTACGACAACCGATACCGTAACGGGAAATTGAATTCTTTTAAAATGAAAAGGTAAATCATTGAGAATCATTGGGATGCGAGGTATTAGCACTGTTTGACCAACTGCTGGACCGGTCAAAACTATTGCAACGATCACGTTATTGCGCAGAAATTTAACTTGTTTTCTGATACCGTTACACAAATTTGGTGGTTTATGATTTCTAAGTGAAATGATTGGGGCACCTATTTTTAACTTGAGGGAATGTGGAGGAAGGCCACTCGAGTTTAAAGAATTAAGAAACTCCTGTGGGTAATGGACCGCATCTTCTTGATCCATTACATTACCAACAGATGTGTAGTTAACGGTATCCCTTGGAACTTTAGTTAAAATTAGGTCGTTAATTTCGTCAACCCTACTGTTTTCCCGCCGGCCAGCGTCTGGCGCGTCATGCGCGCGCGAACTCGAACGTACCTATTTTGTTGCAGAGTTATTTTAAAATTATGTAAAGTAATTCCCAAAAATACAGTTTCCGAAATACTATCAAGTTTTAAATTTGGACTTACTTGGGGTACATTTGCTAACGAGAACTTAAGACATTTAGTTTTGTTCGCATTGATTAAAAGATTATTTGCAGCAAACCATTTCGAAAGCTAGGCTATCGTTGACATGTAAGACATCCGTATCTTTTCTATCTATTCTAAAAATAAGAGAAGTGTCATCAGCGAATAAAATTACATCCGAGAAGTTAGCCATCTCATAGGGAAGGTCATTAGTCAATATAACCTAGAAATAAAAAGGGCCAAGAATTGAACCTTGAGGCACGCCCATCTTAACTAGAAACCCCGAGGACGTTGCCCCGTTAACTTTTACTTTTTGCTGCCTGTTTGATAAATAGGAAAGTACAAGATCAGCAGCTTGTCCACGAATTCCGTAGTGGTATAATTTACAGATCAGTATCAATATACAACAATTGGTCAACGCAGCGAAACGCTTTTGAGAAGTCACAGAAAATGCCAATCGCATCCCGGGAATTCTCCCAGGATTACAAAATGTGACTGATGAGTTTTACTCCCGCGTCATTCGTCGACCTACCTTTCTTGAAACCAAACTATCGACTATGTAAAATCCCATTTGAGTTCAAATGTGACAACATCTGGTCAAGCATGATTTTTAATAAATTTTGCTCAATGCTGGAAGCACAGAAAATTGGTACTACTTTACTATGTTTCATTAAGTCAGGAAACGTACCGCCGTCTAAACATTGATTAAAATATGCGTTAGGACAGAGGCAATTGTGTCAATGATATTTTCAAGAACCTTAACGGAACTGTCGTACTGTCAAAACGGAACGTCATTTTTGTCCATTCTTCTGTCGACAAACCGGTGCTTGTGCTTAGCCTGCAGGGCCTTACACAACTAGTCGACCTTCCACCTTCAAAGAGAAATGTGATTACGCGACCCGATCGTGACATCCCGGTAACGAGGTGCAGTGCGCACGCGGCCATAGTAAATGTATGTAGGTACCTATCGCTACCTCGGCGCCGTCATCTCGTTTTCGTTGACGTCCCGTTGATATTGGTGGTAGACAAACGCCGCCAGTTCAGAGAGAACGGAAAAACTCCCGAGCAATTTACTGGCTCAATTTAAAACAGGACCGTATTACTATAGCTTAAAGTAGAGAATTATAAGAATATCGCAACAGTTCGCTCACGCATCCTTGCGACTCGGTGGAATCGCGGCCAGAGAAGGCTTGAGCTTGCGCGAGGATTTTTCCGTTTTGTTTGTACTGACCCTTAGTCGACCCTCTAGCGCAGCGCATACGTACAGCTGCTTTCTCTAGGTGTATCTTTTGTGATCTAATCTGAATGTTTTTGTTACAGTACAAACGTGGACACGTGAAGGCCTACCTGATCTACACGCTGATCTTCATCGTACTATACATCATAATGTTCTTCGCTGGTTTTGCCGGCGCACACATCAGCGCTGGCATGGTCGTAAGGGATCTCATCTCTATTCGTGAGTATTTTACTGTATTTTATACTAGCCACCCAACTCTTCTTCGCACTGGTGCAACAATGGAAGTTGCGTCATCTCAAAATCTCGAGATTTCTGTACAAAATCGAAGTTAAATATTACATAAACTTGTATAAGTACTATTGGGTTCTTCTGTGTTGAATTGTCAGGAGAATGTAATCAATAGGGCGATATATTTTATATAATAGGGAAACAAGTTGGTTGCTGCCACAGAATTCCACATAGCAATTATTCGTAAGAGCTACCTACTGTAAATATTTTAAAGATAATTATATGCCACTTCTACTCATTTCACATAAATAAATTAGTAGCACTAGCAAGTACAAAAATTTTCTTCTTTTCTGTATTTTTTAACACCCATTTTTTTTTCGGATGGGATATCATCAAATACCTTCTCCCGGTCTGGGTGGAGCAGGAGGGCGTGTCAGACTTTTACTGACTAAAACTCACCCGTGTTCCCCCAGTTGCCTGTGTGCCAGGGGCCGCGGTATCTCTTTCGAACTCATTAGTTGACGAATTAATTTATATGCATGATTATTTCCAGTTCTGAGCATCTACTTCTTATTGGTGATCAGAAGCTACTACCTGAAGATGGACGACCCCGCCAACAAGCCAGCAATCTACAACACAGCTTAAGTTAGCCGCATTATAATATCTACAGTATCTATAATATTCGTCAAATACTTAATTATCAGCCACATGCCCCAATTTTTCTAAAATTTTTTACTTAAGTATAAGAAAATAACATTTCCAAAATAAAATTTTCAAAGAAGTAAATAAAATGCCATATTTATATCACTCATTTTAAATGGCATAAAAAAATATTAAAATTAACAATTTGGGACACAAAATGTGCCTTAAAAAAAAGCCTTGTAATTTTATAGGATTTTCAACAAATATTAATGTGTGCTGGTAATTAAAAGTTTAATACATAAGAATATTTCTTAATGTTGTCGTCGTGGTGAGTTTAATTGCTTCGAATCAATCATTTGACTTGCATCAAAGTATTTGAATCAATCGTTTTGCTGTTTAAGCTTATTTTTTTAATAATATTGTGCATGACAAAAGTGTTGATGTAAAAACATTGTTATTACGTTTAGTTGTTTAAGTTTCTTATACTTAGTTGTAAGATTTTGAGTCCTTTTTTTAAGTTTTCAGTTACAGTTACGTTTTCATGAAGAAGTTACGTATCAATATACCTACTTGTACGAATGTTTTGTAAGTTAATCATTCACACAGTCACAGAAATACAAATGTAATTTAGTTAAATTGTAATTAATTAATGGCTTTGTATTTCTGGATATTTTTATAAAAATATTAATAACCGTAGGTATAACTATTTCATTTTGTATTTTATGCTGTAGGTATTACAAAAATTCGTTTGCAAAAGACAAAATAAATAAGTTATAAATACACCATTTTGAAAGTGATACAAAATAACCAATGAGACTGGTGTTTTATAGCAACAAAGAAAAAAAAATTATATAACAGTTTTAAGCAATGAAAATAAATAAAAACTTCACCACCGATTGTTATGGAAAATTGTGATGTTTTAATAAAACTATATTATCGTTTTGCATTGGGAAGGTAATTTTTACAAAAAAAGAGACTAAAAGCCATTGCAACATTTATATTTATATTTATATAATACCAAACATTCTTGATAATCATTATTGAACAGTACAATAACATTAAGTTATATTAATAGTTATTATATTTTTAATTAACTTAAGAAACCTTTTTAAAATAAACCACAAAGTTTTTAATACTTCTTACAGTATTTTCTTGAAAGTGCCATTTAAAAATGTTTTCATTACTTATTTTGGAGTCTTACTGTCTTTGCATTTACCTCGTTATGTTTACAGTGTTTGAAATAAATAATATAATATGCGTAAAATTATACAGGCTGTATAAGAATCTCTTTGAATTCAATATATACCTAAATGTGCTTATATACCTAATTCGGGCTTAAAAGAAAATTGCCTTTATACCAAGTTCGAAAATAACTAACTTTTTTCTGAAGCGTAGTCACGATAAACTTTTAGCTTTTTACTGCATTTGTAAAGTGACACTTATTCATAAATTATAGTGTTACGATCTCTTAAATATTTCGAGTAAAACCACCGATTCTTCAGAAAACAGCTCGTTTTTTTCGTCATTATACGAAACAATTTTTAGACTTGTATTTAATGCATTTACGAATGTCATTGTAATAAATATAAAATATGCTTGAATGTTTAAAAAAAAGATAATTGTTAATTAAGTGATTTATAAATCAAAATTAAAATACTTTAAATAATTTTGGTTGTTTTTTAATTATGTTCCCTTAGCTCCCCTATTTCTGAACACACACACACAAACACTAAACGAATGCATCTTTCAGTATACTTAGTATTAGTATTTGGTACTATTATTATTTAGTTGGACACACTAGCAGGTAATCTGCTGATACATCTGTATCAAAAAGCTTGGAGATAACTATTTAATTCGTCCAGCCAATTCTTTAAGCCGTTCAGTCTGGGAGCTGTCACAATATTTTCCGGAGCCACTTCCATGCTGTTACAACTTGGTTAGGCAAGAATTGCTTCAAGGGTGTGCTGGAATTTTTCCAGAACTTAGGAGTAAAGGTCTTGAAGGCCGGGCACTTCGCAATGTTCTGTAAGTATTTTGTACGTCTCTATGAGCCTACCCTTTTGTCTGCGCTGTTCCAAAATGGCAAGACCAAGGTCACAATTACTGCACAATAGAAAAATAAATATTTTTAAGAAAGAGAGTTTAGAGATCGTCAAATTTAAAACAGCCCCTTCACAAAAATGTATACAGGGTGAAATTGAAAACATGCGACAAACCGAAATGGGAGATTGTACTCATCATTATGAACAACTTTTACTAAGGGACCAATGATGCAATCGTGAAAAAAAAAACATCTGTTCCCTACATTTATGTTCGCATAACTCGTCAAAATGTAGGGAACAGCTGTTTTTTTTTGCGATTGCATCTTTGGTCCCTCAGTAAAAGTTGTTCATAATGATGAGTACAATCTCCCATTTCGGTTTGTCGCATGTTTTCAATTTCACCCTGTATACTTAAATACATTTGAAACGTGTATGCAACCAGCAGTGGAGGAGGGAGGTGGGTGTAGTTTTAAACTAGACAGTGGTGCCGATTCTGTTGTCACAAAATTCTCTAAACTAAACTAAAAATCACCAAAATTTTGCTTATTCCTGTCAAACGACGATTTCCCATTCTGAAATTGACTAAAGTGACACACACAACTTAACTATACTTTAGTTTGCCAGCACTAAGATTACACTGAGTTTTACTATTCTGCTGTTGTCAATTTTATTAATATTCAATTCTACCTAAACTTTTGATTGTTGTCTAACTAAATCTGACTATTTTTCATCGCGATTAAAAAGGTGTGGAATAAAATTAGTTCTTAAGAACTAAAATTCACACCAACACCTTGAATTCAGGTGCAAAAACAGTAGGTGCAGACGCCAACACATCAAGTTACCCCAAACTGTAAAATTTTCCCAATTGAACATGAAACCTTATGCCTATGTCATAAAGATGAAAATCTATCAAAGTAATTTGACAGAATCTTTTTTTTTTCTTTTCTTTTGCTTATATCACGAAAATGGTGTGTTTATCGCAAACATAATGAAAATTTTAACCCCCTTTAGTAAAGCCCCTAGAAATCCCTAGAATTCAACATGTAGGTAATAATTTTTCGCATTTTCCATACAAAAAGTAAAAATTCCATAAAAAACACTTCGAGGATGCCGACCCTGCGCGCCTCCCTAAAAAAAATTCACGTGGTACGGCAAACAAGTACGTACCACGTTAAGAAGCCAAAAAAAATACCACGTGAAGTCGCGATTGTCAAATTCGATTTTAGTTGTCAAAATTATTTTTTAATTTAGACATTTTTTTTTGCAGGAATAGCTTTAAGATTCTCATAGCCAAAAGTAAGGAATTTTAGTGATAGTTTAGTTCGGTGTACAAGAAAATCGGCACCAATGTCTATCGTATGGATACTGACCTTCTTACATAAACGAACTAAGTAGCTACTTAAGATACTCAATTGTTAAGTAAACAATATAATTATTGATATACGTCGGATGGTATACCGATGCACATTTAATTATGCACTTGTTGATGAGGATAACAGCAATTGCCCGCATCCGCTACTTCTGCGCGAGGATATGACTTGTTATACAGATCGCACTCACAGACTTCACTTAAAGGCGCGTCCCCTACCAAAACTTCGCGCCAGCCGTGTTTTGGGCAGCTTTTTGGAGCTATCTACTCGTTATTTAAATGAAATATCAACTAAAAAAATACATTAAAATCCTACATAATCTTGATTCCACAATGGATTGAAGTATTTGTTTAACAAATAGCCTTACAACGATACCACAGAAATGAATAACAATGATTTATAACATACATCTCCTCGTGAAGTAAGCATTATTTTAGTTGTGTTACTAACATTACACTAGTAGATAGTCAATTCAAATATGAACAATATGCAAATAGATTTTTTTCAAAAGTCATTTTTTTTATTTTATAACTATTTTATTTTAACAAGTGCACTTGCTCGCCACGTCACATTATCGGTAGAAAATAATATAAGTAAAATAAGTTTGTTATTTGACATTTGTTTTGGTTATATCTTATTTGTGTGCGAAAAATCTGAATATTTTTAATCGCGATTATAAAGGTGCGGAATAAAATTAGTTGTCAAGAACTAAAATTCACACCACACCTCGACTTCTGCAGGCTTAGCACAAGAACCGTAGAGAAGCGTTCTATCGACGGAAGAGTAGACAAAAATGACGTTTCCGTGTAGACAGTTCTGTTGACAGTTTTAAACCGAGAAAGGTGGACCAGCGATTTCTATTCTACGGTAGAGTAGAAATAGGAAGCGTCATGCTAACCCTGTAGGTGCAAAAACAACTGTATCTTTTTTCTTTTGCTTATATCTCGAAAATGGTGTGTCCTATCACTAAAATAATGAAAATTTCGACCCCCTTTATTAGACCACACTAACTTCCAAAAATTTACATGTAGGTAATATTTTTTTTAATAGACCTTTTTTTAATTGAAAAAACCTAAATAAATAAACGTTTCCGTGTAGACAGTTGACTGTTTCGAACCGAGGAAGATAGACAAGCGATATTCATCCGGCGCGGTCTAGCAACGTCGCATTTCAAGTGGATTATCATACTAGATTTAAATCAAAGTACGGGCTACTATTTTATTTTTCAACCAAGCACTAGATCGTTGGTATAATTATAAGTCTGTATGCTATTTTTACAGTTACTTTGGTTATTTACAAAAAATCGACATTAATTACGTTAATTATAATAATAAAAGTTAAAAATCATTATAAATACCAACGATCAAGTTTTTGGCGGATAAAAAAATAGTAGGGAAGATTGTGGTCACTTGACCACCTTTCATGATGAATCCTGGGCTAAACTGAAAGCGCCTGCTCAAACTGGATTTGACTTAATGGATATGGATGGCTTATCTCTCACTCACTTACGCTAAACACGAATAAAACAAAACTTATAACATTCTCTCTAAACTCCACGACGCAACCTTTGACACCCATCACTCTAAAAGCTCACACCTGCCAAGCCAATTTGGCCATTTGCAACTGTCCTACAATTTTCTCTACTGACACGGCTAAATACCTCGGTATCATCCTAGACAAACAACTTAACTTCAAAGCCCATATTGCTCACCTTACAGCTCGAGTTCGTAAACTCATATATATTTTTAAAACACTCAGACACATTGCCAATACTTATGTGATACGCATCGTGTATCTTGCCATGTGTCAATCAGTGATTTCGTACTGCAGTATATGGGGTGGAGCTGCGAAAACTACACTTAAACCTCTGGAAGTGAAGAGATGTCAGCACCAACTGATGGGGTCCGCAAGGGCCGATGCCTGCCAGGGGTGCGGGTTGTTCGAAAGAGATACGCGGCCCCTGGCACCCAGGCAACTGAAGGAACACGGGTGAGTTTTAGTCAGTAAAAGTCTGAGACGTCCTCCCGCTCCACCCAGAGCGGGAGAAATTATTCGATGATTTCCCACCCAAAAAAAAAAACCTCTGGAAGTGGCTCAGAGAGCCATTCTGAAGGTTGCTTCTTTCCGACCAATGCTCTTCCCAACCTTTGATCTTTACAAAAAATGCAAAGTTCTTACGGTCCGGCAAACATTCATTCTCAACAATTTATTACGACAACACACACAAACTCCTTTTACACTAACTCAATCCTCACTTAGGCGAAAGAACGAAATTTGCAAAGTTCCCTTCACACGCTTTGCTTTTACTAAACGTTTCTTTTACTACCTTGGCCCATTTTATATAATAGAATTAACAAAACTATCCCTTTACATCAATCCTTTTACGAAATGTGTAAAAAACAGATAACGGACTTTTTAACCACTTTAAACTACGACGACACTGAATATCTGCTCACTTCACAATCTTAATGACTTCTCTAATACTCCGTATCTAAACTCAACCTCTTTCACTTCAGTTTACACACACGCCACACCTTCATCACAGAACACACACACGTACTAACACTTTTAGTATAAGTTAAATACGTTTGTACCTTATAGTTCTCTCATTCCGACCTCGCCGCCGAAGTCCTCGCGCCCCGCGAAGACCTCGAGTAACGGCACATAACGTCGAGACCCCCGACCGACCCTTGCTCGTTGAAGCGCCAGCGGTGCGGCCGCAGCTGAGCCAATAGAGTTAAATTCCCCTACTAATAATAATAATGCCAATATTTTGATCCAGCCTGTCCCCACTAGCTGTCCCCCTATCAGTGACGCCCTGAGCCGAGGTTCGTACCCCACAGGGGGTGCCCTCAGCGTGCAGTCGCTTAGTATGTAATTTTAGTTTTTAAGCAGTCACGGCCTCTCAAGGTCAACTGCGAGATGCCCAGCAAAATAAAAAAAAAACCTTATAGTTCTAAGCAGTCTATTAAAATGTTTGTACCCCTGTGGGAACCTGGGCTGGCGAACCTTAATACAGGTTACCATGTAACCTAGCTGTGACGCCTAATTCAATTATGTTACTATATTTCTATTCGACTTAAACCTAAATTTAAAAAAATATTCTATTGTAACAGACTGTACCACACTTTTTTTAAATAAATAAATAAAATTATCATATAAATTATTTTGTAAAGATAATACTTGCTCAGCGACGCTAGTTTAACGGGCAAAATAGTCGCTGAGAGACTCTCGCTTGGACGCATACCAACAAGTGACCAGCACCTTAATTGCGTAAATCACGATTAATCATAATCTGTTTCGTTTTGAAACAGATGCCACATAGGAGTAATTCACATAAAAAACCGGACAAAATTATTTTATATTTTATTTTACTATTTTATGAAATAAAAGTCAATAATTCATCATAATTAGGCATTTATTTAAAAAGAAACCAATTTAAAAAAAATTAGAAATCTAAGAGAGTATTTACTCTTAAAACAGGATTTGTTTTCAAGAGGATAATCATGAGGAGACCGAATCAATCAGAATCACTGTCTCCGAGTTCACATGTGATTTGGTCCTCATCATCTTCGTCGTCGGAACTGTCACAATTCAGTGTTTTCGTGAGAAGCATACTAATAGCTTCCTGGGAAAAAGACTTGCTTTTCTTCTTCCGTTTTATTCGGTTGCAGCTGATGAAGGGATCAGATGTCAGCAACAGCCTATTTAAAATATCTCTATTGCAGTCCACTCTTGAAAATTTTCTTGCAAAGTCTACGCGATATTTACGGAAATGTTTGTTCCGGGCTTCAGCAGCCTCCTCTGATAGCTGTCCGATAGGTACAATGTGACTTGATATTACTTGAGCGCCATGCATCAGAATCTTTTGAACTGTAGGTGACATAGGATGCCAACCATACAATTCCACGTACAGTTTGGCAGTTGTGTGAGCAAAGTCATCGAATTTCGCCGGATCAATATCATATCCACTTGATATCACTTCAAGAATGATTTGGAACCTTTTTATCAAATCTATATTTATTCCAGTAATCCGAGATGAGCATTCAGGATTGTCAAAAAATCTTCTCGACGTATTTCCGTCGTTACTATTGCCGTAACCGACTTTGGGTATATCAACAAGAAGGCCCATCTCTTCTTTGAAGCTTTTTTGTATTTTCTGTTTTGTTTCTTTCAAAACATTTTTGTCTTCTGCCGTTCGGGCTTGCCACTTCTGAAAGGGCGCTTTGTACGCCAGGTGCAACAATAGTTCGAAGAAACGAATTCTCGCGTGCAGAATGGAGAGTCCGAATTTCAGAGACTCTTCACAAACATTACTTCTTTCAAGTTTGTTGAAGTCCTTAGATGTCTGTCCACATATGTAGCATCTCATTGTTGAAGCCGTATCAGTCGCGGCATTGCACACCTTTCCATCGACCATTGTGAGCAAAATGGTGTGATTTATTTTAACGGAATCTTCCATACCAGTTGTTTCTTTGAGATTCCTTGCTTGTTCTTCTATATAGGTGATTTCTTCCTTTGTGATATCCTTTGTTTCGTGAATGAACCGAGCCCGGATAGGACGACAGAATCTCACTGAAGAAGGCACTGGATTTTGCCATACAAGTTTTCTTGTCTCTCCACTAATAGAAACAACCATTCTCACAGGTACAAGAGAACTTAAAAATATGTTGGCATCATCGTCGCCAGTGTTGGCAAATGTCTGTTTAAACTGTGTCTGGCTAGATCCATCACAGCCCCATTTTGATATTAAGGTAAGATGTTGTTTCTCAAACTCTGATAATGTTTCAATCACTTCTTTTAAATACTGAAGTAGTCGCAAAGCTGTATGGTCCAGCAAAGCTTGAAGTTCCACTTCAAAGCTAGTTTCAGTAACTTTTATGCTGTCTTTGGCGGGATAACACTCCTTTTTCGCTTTTTGTAAAAGCGAATAGCAAGGATAAATTTCTTTTCGGCCACCTTGTATTAATTCCCACTGCCCTCTTGTAAAATTACCTTCTACAAATAACGCTAATGCTTCTTGTGGTGTGTATTTTCTCGCGATTGGTACTTTTTTAGCTGACCGTATTGCTTTTCGGAACTTTTTAGCTCTGGTAGGCGTTGACGTTATTTCTTTCATAATCTTAGACGCATCAACATTTCCCGAAGTACCTTGACTCACGCTTGCAGCGTACGTCAATTCCTCAACAGGTACCTGGTCCCTTAAATCTTTTGTTCTTCGACGTTTGCTTCGATCACACAATTCTCCGAATTCTTTTGTTTGTCGGCCTGCTTTGTGGGTCCAAGAAGGTAGTTCCAGTGATACATTAAGCCATTCCATATTGTTTTCTACGAATCTCTTATCAGTATTACGGGCTGCTGACCATCTTTCTTTGAAACTGGTCTTGAAATATTTCAAAGAACGGGTAAGAACACTTGTTTCTTCGGGTGGACATGAAGTTAGTTGCGCAAGTCTTTCTTCTAACAACGAAAATTTTTCTTCAATCTTCTTTCCTTTGAACTCTTTGATAATAGTATAGAGCTCCATTCTGGTGATTTTTTTGACTCTTTCCGAAGGATCTATGACAAAAGAAAACAAAATAATAAGCTTTGTCAGTATAATTATAATCTTCCCCATATTGTTTGAAGCACTATAAAAAATTATGGGGTACGTTGGGGGATCTTTTTATTCATGTTTCTACTTCCTTAGAGTCTACATTTTATGCCCACATAAAAATTTCGAGGCGACAAGGCGCGACACATAAACAAAAACACTAATATATTTCTAATTTCTTTAAAAAAAAGTAAAAAAAGTGCCGCTGTTTATTGATGGCTATACAAGTAATAAATTTGGAAGAAACGTAGTAAAATAAACTTCAATCTATAGTACTAACCTTCTATATCCATGTCCGAATAGTTAGTCTCCTGTCGTTTGCTTCACGAAGCCATTTTAGCACAGAAAACTGATAAACACAAACGAGAGCGCCGAGAACAAAGACACGCGTACAGTGCGATGACTGGGTTCCGACTGACGTTGTGTGGCACTTGCGCGGGAGTTGAGGGTTGGGGGTCTGCCTTTTGATAAACCGGTTATCGTAGGTAAAGAAACATGTATTTTGGGTGCGGTTGGATTAACATCACTATTTTCAATTTTGTCCGGTTTTTTATGTGTAATACTCCTATGTGAGATGGCTAAACCATTGGCCGTGGGACAGTTGCCTTTGTGGTATCAGAAGCACTTGGTGATGGGCCCCGCTAGGCTTAGCGGACTGATACCAGTTGGTGTTGCAACGAACGGTTGCACGGACCCCCGAAATACGGAAGTAGAACAAACAGTCGGGTTTTAGTCGGTAGGAGTCTGACATAGCCCTCCCTTCCCAGACGGAGGGTGACGAGTGTTTCACTACGGAAAAAATAACTAAAGGTACCTTTATGTGGACGAGGCCTAAATTCTTGTTAATGTCGGCGCATCCTTAATTATAACAAATCGAAATAGTGGGAAATCGTTCGGTTTATATTAATGAGTTATTCGCATGTACGGATTTGTTTCAGTTCGGTTACAACATGGATAGGATAACGTTCTATGTGAATAAAGACAAGTGTTCAGGTAAGTGGAGGTACTACCAAAGAATAGTTTATGCTGAGTAGGTAAGCTGACCAAGACAATTAGAAAACTAGATGAGTTCAGAGAATCAAGTCTTTATTTTTAGAATATAAAATAAAATTACTTTCAGAATTTCGGTAGAATTAAATATATTTTTCAAATTTAACAATTGGATAAAAGGTTATTTTGTTTTGAAAGGAAGTTTCTTAATGCGTAGAAATCGTCACGTAAGGATAAAGCGTTATGTCACCTCCATGCGACTTTCTCTCTATACCTCCATCTCTTTCTATTATTTATGTCTGTGTGTGCGTGAGAGTACAGTGCTGGTCGTGTCGCGCTCAACCACGACACGACCAGCCTCTCTCGATGAAAACCCTCTCAACTGGTGGAAAAGTAAATTAAAATACGACAAATTGACAGATCTGGCCCGCAAATATCTGAGCTACACCGGCCAGCGTTCCGAGTGAGCAAATGTTTTTTTTTTGTCGGGCATCTCGCAGTTGGCCTTGAGAGGCCGTGACTGCTTAACCGGGCTTTCCTGGGGCTGCCATTAAGAAAAACTTAACGCCTCCAGCCAGGGCTGAAAAACTATTTAAATTACTAGGCGACTGCACGCTGAGGGCACCCCCTGCGGGGTACGGGCCTCGGCTCAGGGCGTTACTGGTAGGGGACAGTAAGTGGGGACAGGCAAAATCTTGGCATTATTATTATTAGACAGGGAATTTATCTCTACTGGCGGTCGGGGGAGCAATTCGACACCTCCATGCAATAACATCGTAACTCACTTTTTGTGATTTTAAAGGAGAGCGATTTTAAAGTTTGAAAAATTATAGCAAACTCAAAACACCCCGTACAATTTTTGAAGCTGGCTCTATTTAATATAGTTTAGGCGGGCTATAAATAGGTATGGTTAAGTTGTAAAAGAAAAATTGTTTTCATGGGTTTTCATGACTTACGTGAAAAACAAAACAGTGAAATGACATATTAGTTACGAGGACAAACATTGTATGTCTGAGTTACAATTTAGTTGTTTTGTAGTTTAATTTATTTTTGTGGTCAGATAATTGTAACTCCAAGGTGTTAAGTTACATAAAATGTTTTTATATAGTAAAAATTAAGTTAATTCATGCAATCCAAAACAAATCTGTAAATACACATCTCATATTGCGATAATGTATTATTATTATACCTATTTTTGTGTTATTATGTTGTCTTATTCATTTGAAAGATAAAAGAAACATTTTGTAGTACTTATATATTATTTAATGAGATCACAAAATCAGAATCAGAAATTACAAGATAGCAGAACTTAACTGAATACCTTCTTATATTATTCAACATAAAACTCAACTTACAATGCAGTAACATTACATTTTATGATCATAAACCGTAATTTTATCATGTACATAGATTGTATCTAATGTTACAATTTTGTTGTACTTGATAAACAAGCTACTCATAATATTTTCTATAAATTGTAAATCAAGTTGCAATTATATTGTTGACAAAAAATATTTTTTGGATTAGTTACAATACTTTGACGTTGGTTTATTTTAGAAACGAAAGGGAATAGAATTACAATGATAGTACAGAAAAAATGCACTTTTTTTTTTACATAACAATGCCGTTGTAACTCAATTTTTGGAAAAAAGTGAGTTACGATGTTATTGCATGGAGGTGTCGAATTGTTCAGTGCAGCCGGCCTTATATACGAGCCCCTCAGAAATCGCCTCATGGGCAAAAAGGCGGCAAAATTACTTTTTTTGAAATTTAATATGCCGCTTTTGAACTTTGACTATTCGATATAATTACTGTATAAGTATAACACTGCTTTACTGTTCTATTATTTTTTCTTATTGCAATAATTATAAGTCAGTAACAAAAATAATGAGTATGATGACTTAAGTTGTTCTTTTATAATGTTAATCCCAAAGATTCGCATTCGCATCCCGAAAATTCGCATTCGGCACTGTCGGTCGGTACACATGCATTCGTATTATGTTCGGAAATAAGAATATGCGATTTACAAAAAAATCTATTGATTGGACTAAAAATTCAAACACTATTATCCTAGTATTTTGCTTGTAGAATAATTTGACAAAAAATTACAATGATTGCATGTATATTAGTTTGGTTTTTAATCGTTAAAATATTTTTTTTGAGGAATCTTCGTGATTTTTTTCTATCGTAGGTATCAATTTTTTTGTATTATGTTTCCAACACACTATCTAACTACCTAGTATATATCGTGAAGATTATCATATATTTTTCTGATTTGGTTTACTGCATCTTTTAGGCATTATAAAACTTGCGTTTAGCACCTCTATGCCCCTTAAGCAACCCGAAGTCTGGGTCTGACCCCAGTTAAGTAGGTAATACAAATAGGTTTATTTTCTCTGCCGATCTTTGCGCCTAACATAAACGCGAGGAGTAAATTTAACGTAGATTCTAAATATTTGAAAATATTCACATCTATTGGGTGAATAATAATTGTAAAACAAAAGGGGGTCGCGCACCTGCGCTTGTAATCGCGGTGTGACGTCATAGACAATTTATAAGCTGGCTGAAAATTATTTTAAAAAATATCACCTAGCTTTTAACTGCTCAACCATTACTCTAGCCTTAACCCCTTTATTTATAAACGTTACTTAAAGTTAAGTAATAATTAGCGACTCTTTAACCATACATTTTTGACGTTAAACCTCTCGTACCTAACTCTTTATTAATAAACGCCAAGTTTTCTATTTATTGGGAATTGAAAACTTTGTCGGTCAGAAATATTGAACTTACCACCAGTACACCGAGCGAAAAGACTAAATCACATCAAAATAAACCACAATGGATAATTTTTTATTTCAATTAAACTATATAACTACAGCGAATAAACTAAAACAAAGCGTCAAAAAACTCATCCGCATCGCTGTCGACTGGTAATGTACCCAAGAGAATGGCGGCATTACCACGTTGTATAGCAATGTTCAGCCTTTGGCCAAAGTAAAAACCCGCCCTTGGGTCACGGGAAGTGTCAATCAGCCGTTTGGAGATTTCCTTGTAGAGAGCATGAGCACTCGGACCCCACGGCCCGAGGGTTTTTACTTTGGCCAGAGGCTGAGCATTGCTATACAACGTGGTAATGCCGCCAGTCTCTTGGGTACATTACCAGTCGACAGCAATGGATAATAGTTATATTTTAGAAAAAAAAACCTACGATATTATCTACGTTACATTGACCATTCGCGTTCGTGCCAAGACTATAACCTGCACCTTAATTGGGTAACTCACGATTAATCATAATCTGTTTCGTTTTGAAACAGAGTGCTAAACCATTTCTTCGTATGTTCGAAAAATGTGTCTACTAAACAACGTTAATAACGCAATGAATATTGTGGAACTGTCAAAATGAAACAGAATATGCGATTGATCGTATGTTAAGCAATTAGGTTACTGGTTTAATTATGTTTTTTTCGCCATAACAGTGGGTTCAGAAGTGGACTCGGATACGTCCTTGAACGACTACATCCGGAACCATCTGAACCTGCGAGGCACCAAGTACATGTGTGCAAGGAAGGTGGATGTGGATCCTGTATTGTAGCAGTCACTGTCAACGACCCTCATCCCAGGACGTTCTCTGTCAATTCTGTAAGTATACGCCTCTATTAGTGGTTGTTGCACCAATTACAATATGCAAGGGAGGGAGTTGTGGAGTCTGTGTGGTGGCAGTCACCGTCAACGACCCTCATCCCAGGACCTTTTTTGTCAATTCTTTGTGAATACACCTTTCATAGTGTTTGTGGTTGTGGGCGACTCTCATCGCAGAAGCTTCTCTGTCAATTCTGTGAGCATTCCCAAATTGGGTATTAAACTTATTACTTTGCTCGAAATGTTAAAACACATACCTACTAGTAGTAAAGTCAGAGAATCTTTTAGTTGTTTTGATGTAAGTATTGACTTCAAGTTTGTTTAAGCAGTTTTTCAGTTGATTTCTTACACCGTTATTCGCGTTAGGGAATGTTTTATTTGTGAAAATCCATTATTATTAGCACCGCTGTGTAATTTAGCTTCTTCGATGGGAAAAATATGGGTCATTCATAATTAAAGTAGGTATCCCTCTTCTGGCGCCTGCCAAAATAAAAGAAGCATTGTTTATTTAGTGTGCCTTGTTTCACAAAACCCAAATTTTTGTAGGCGGGACTCTGTGCATAATATTTTTATCTATTATAGTATATATTTTATGTTATTTTTCTAGTAGGTACATACATAGCTCATTCCATTCTTATTGGGCTTATGGTTAAGTAATAATAGTCGCACGGGTCGATCGATCAGAATAAGCTACGCTTGCCACGTTTGGTCTGTGGGTGGGTGATCATCATTACTTACATACCAATACCCTAAATAGCAGAAAATCTTATAACTAGTCTTACAAGGAGTATCTTATTACCCAGTAACTGGGTTGTAGAGGTCAGATAGGCAGTCGTTCCATGTAAAATACTGGTGCTCAATTGCATCCGGTAGACTGGAAGCCAACCCCATTATAGTTGGGAAAAGGTGAGGCATATGATGCTGGTTTTATCTAACTGTATCATTTGCTGCGAAAAGGTCACAAAGACCGGTTCCTCTTAATTACTCTGCTATAATTTACACCATAGAAATTGTAGATTACCTGCATACGTAAGTAAGTAGATACCCAGACGAATATCAATTGGTACCAACCGATCATAATTTTTATGTAATTCATCATAATTATACACCTACCTAATTTTCATGGATCTGACTGTAATTATATTATAATAAAGGTCTAATTTGAATGTGGAAACCGTAATTTCAGGATGTATTTAACGATATCGAGTAGCTACAGACAATTAAGCAATATTATTATAATTGCATCTTGTATTAAAGTATTTGACATTGAAAACAACACGCAGGTTCACTTTCACAACAAACGCGTAGCTAAGTAGGAAGATACCTACCTACTGTAAGCGGGAGGTACTGGAATAATATGAATGATCATGGAGCAGGACGGGGTGTTGTGTCGCAGCTTAGGAGACGCCTTTGTCATGCACGGATAGAGGCCATATGGAGGGTGTAAAGTTAAAACAACCTCCCTAGAAAAGGGAGTATCCTCCAACCAGATGGTTGTCGTGTCGGGTGGGCAACTACCCGACGTTAGATATCAGGACGTCGTACATTTGTGCTAATTGCGCTTCAAACTCTGCTTGCGCGATGCAGAATTTCGCGTGACGTCAGTGTCTTGCCTCGTTTGCATGTGGCGATGTAGATGCCGCCACATACGTATGAAATCAAATGTTTTTTTTAATTGCTGATCACATTACACATTAGTATATTGCATGCTTTATCATTTCAGCTTGCCAACCGTTGGGCAAAAGCATACCTTTCCTTTCTGTTATAGCTCCCATTTCTGTGCATATAAACACATGTTCATTCATGTATTTCCCCTGACTTTGACGATATCGACAGCCCAACGCGTTTTTGGACGTCATTGGCATGCCTACTCCGCTCCGCATGAATAGCAAGGCATTGACTTTTCGTATTCTAAGATCAGATAAAGAGTAGAATTAACCGTCGTCTTCTTCCGCCAACTTCCAAAAGATAATTAGAAAATTATCTTTTTTGAAGTTGGAACTGCTTAACAGCACTAGTAAGTCCAATGTTCACTTCTTCCTCAGCCAGAATCCTGTTTTTACTTTGCCCAACCTTAGTTGTAATAAGTCGTGTCCCTTGTTAGACGCGATGATAAAATTTTCAGGTTTAAAATGTAAAAAAAAAATTAAATCCAGGTTTTAAAATAACCGACTAAATGCCCATTTGACAAATATCTTTATAACTCTGTTTTTCAGTGCCTAGTATCAGTGACGTCATGCCAAGATTGGGAGGTGACCACGATAGAAGGGATCGGCGACCGATCGCGAGGGTACCACCCGGTTCAGAAGACCCTAGCAGAGTACAACGGCACCCAGTGTGGGTACTGCAGCCCAGGGTTTGTGATGAGCATGTACAGGTTAGTACAGTTCTAGCAAAGGGTTGGTAACTTGGGTGTATTCGTTCTTAGCCAATGTGACTGAACCGACTTTTCCCCCAGCAGAATAAATTTTAGACACACTATGTAAACAATTTTATATGAGAAAATATAACATATATTTAACACTTTATTGGTCAACACATAATAAAGGACAGATAAATTTAAAACTAGTGTACAATGAGCGGCCTAATAACAATAAAATTATGATTAGGTACATATAAAAAACTTGACACTTTATGATTATGATATATAGCGCATGTCTGGAATCACTCAGCAAAGTAAAATTTAATATAAAATATTTTTCAGTCTTCTGGAAGCAAACCATTATGACTTAACTCAATACGAGATAGAAAATTCCTTTGGGAGCAACACCTGCCGTTGTACAGGTAGCAGGCCAATTCTGGACGCATTCAAGAGTTTCGCCAAAGACGCTCCAAAACCTCCACCAAAAATTGAAGACATAGAAGATCTAAAAATCTGCGAACACAAAGAAGATTGCCACAAATGTGATAAAAACTGGTGTGTCGTCAACCAGAGTGATACAGAAGCACCACGGATAAAGAAGATTGATCTTAAAGATGGCCATGTATGGTATAGGGTCAATGAAATTGCTGATATATTTACTGTATTGGAATCTGAGGGATATGAGTCTTATATGTTGGTTAACGGTAATACGGGAAGAGGTGAGTGTATCAAAATATCTGTGGAATCATCTTCTAATCCTTAAGCATATCATCTTCATCATTCCAGACAAAAGACGCTCAGTACTATACAAAGGCCTCGCGAAAGAGTACACATATTTAGTCACCAGATCGACCGGTGCATATAAATACTAAATTCTGTTACATTTTTTCCAGGTGCTGTGCCAATTCTAGTGTTCCCAAGAGTTCTTATAGATATCAAGCCAATAAAGGACCTTAAAGGATATTACTTGGACCAGAACTTGGTTTTCGGTGCTGGTATAACCCTAACTAATCTTATGGAGTTGTTCAAGAATGTGTCCCAAGCGCACGAGGAGTTCCAGTATCTTTACAAGCTTTATGAACATTTAGACTTGGTCGCTCATATACCTGTTAGAAACGTAAGTTTTTCTTCAAATTCAAAGCATTTATTACAAATAAACCAATTAATTATAGGCACTTTTGAATTGTCAAGGGGTCGGTCAGTCCGTAAAATGAAGGTAGTTGCCATTCCAAAGCGTAAAACCGTAACTTCATTTATGTTGAAATTATACATGTGAGAACGATTTAGAAAGATGTGCACATTGAAACCTTCAGTAATAAAATAAATTTAAATAATTCAGAAATTAAAATAAGCGTGGCAGCTAAGAGATGACCAGTCCCTGATGGCACCCATCACAAACATGACGTATGGATCAGCACCATTGAGCTCAATAATTTTAAAGGGAAATTCATGATACAAAACACACACAACTATCAGCGAGACATTCATTAGATACATAATCCCCCTTATTTATTAACGTTGCTTAAAGTTAAGACAAGCTGACGTTTAGTCATTACCTATGTAACTTCAAGCACCGTTTATAGATAAAGGGGAATATCGTGTAATAAGACAATTTGACCTACTTTCTATTCTGTAATAACTACCACACACTTTCATACTGTGTTAGTATATTTTCATCGACGTCGTTGTTTTGCGTCTACCATTTTCAGATTGGAGATCTAATCTTACGAAATTAAGTAGTTCTATACATATCTACACTGTACAGCAAAGAAAAAGGGTCGGTTAGAAAATCTTCAATATCTTCAAAAGTACCTGACCTAGCTTTACGAAATAAAGACTAAATTAAATAATATTTAATGCCACATAAAGTTATACATAAAAACCTTTTTATTTATTTTATATAATTGTATAAAAAACTGAAAATGTTGAATTTAGTAGTTTCGTTTTTAAATTTAGTATCAAAAAATTCAAATCAATTGTTTCGCGTTTGTTTTAGTTTTGCAATAAAAAAGTTATAAATATGGTGTCTCTGCCTTATAAACTTTATTACTCTCAAGTTATCCTGTCGTTAACCCCTGAAGAATGTACCAGGATCCTGAGAACGCTTGAAGATGGACACAGTCAGCGAAATACAGCGAGAACTGTTGGTGTGACTCTTTCTACAGTTCAGCGAGTACTCCAGCGTTTCCATGAAACTGGATTCAATCTTCTAAGACTAGGAACAGGCCGAACAAGGTGCATGACGGCGCGGGAGGATCGCTATATGGTGTCAACAATTTTAAGAAATCGCTTTCTTACGGCTGTTGAAGTATAGAATCATCATTTACGAGCTGGAGGATACAATCTGGTTACGCATATGTACAGTAAGGCGGCGTCTGGCTGAAGCAAATTTGTAGCCGTTAAGATCTGCAAATGGCCCATTACTAGAAAGACACCACAGAACTCAAGGTAGAGTTATGGTAGAGAACACGAGGATTGGACTCTGAATGACTGGTTACTGGTGGTGGTGGTGAATGTTTTCTTTTTTTGGCTGGGAAATCATCAAATAACTTCTCCCGCTCTGGGTGGAGCGGGAGGGCGTGTCAGACTTTTACTGACTAAAACCCACCCGTGTTCCCTCAGTTGCCTGTGTGCCAGGGGCCGCGGTATCTGTTTCGACCAACCCGCACCCCTGGCAGGCATCAGCCCTTGCGGATCCCACCAGTTGGTGCTGACATCTCTTTGAGGCGTACGTGGAAAACAACGCGCCGTCGACCCGGGCTTGGTCCTTACCGGACAGTGAGCTACCCATTACTCGCCGTCCGCAAGCCCGCGCCTACGGTGGCCGAGAATCAGCTTGGGATTCCCAACGCCCAGGGCGTCTCCCGCGGTGACTACGGCCGTGAGGGCGCATATACTGCCTCTCCCTCACGTGCGCCGCCTCCCTCTTCGCGAGCATTACTGCTTCGCAGAAGGGGGTGACGGCTAACCATTCACTCTCGCTCCATACCATGGCCTGCACCAGGGCCGGACGCGAGAGATTGCCGCCGCCAATCGCCTCCACGAGGATACGGCGGTGCTCCGCCCAAGCCGGGCAGACCTCCACCGTATGCACCACCGTGTCCTCAGGGCCATCTTCGCAATTGAAACACCCGGGCGTTTCATCCCGCCTTATGCGAAACAGGAACCTCCCGAAACAACCGTGTCTGGAGGACCTGCGTCAGGCGGAAGGTGAGGACGCCATGCCGCCTCTCAAGCCACTCCTCAAAGAGGGGATTTACCGCCGCTATCGTAGCGTGCCCAGTGGTGAATGGTTGGTTGGCAGTTATGTTTTCCGCCGAGTCTAGACGAGTCTAGAGACTAGATTCTGTTTATACAAGCACGACGGGAGGAAAAAAGTGTACAGAAGACCGGGAGAGCGCTATAACCAAGCCTGTATAGAAGAAAAAGTAGGTACCATACGGTGGAGGCTCTAATCAGGTGTGGGCTGGGATTTCTTCCAAATGCCGCACTGAGCTAGTGGTGATAGAAAATGGAACTTTAATTGCAGAAAGATATGTTACTGAAATTCTGAATGACTACGTTGGTCCATTTTTAGTGGACATGGGCGAGCGAGAATGCAAGACAATGCCCGCCCGCATAAAGATCAGATAGTGTTTGCCTATTTTCAATAAGGCGGTATCACACACATGGAGTGGTCAGCACGCAGCCCCGACTTAATCCCCATTGAGCATGCATGGGACAAACTGGGACGACGTGTACGTCAGCAGAATCCGCCGCCAATCACGCTACGTGAATTGAAAGAAGCTCTAATAGAGGAATGGCAGAATATTCCGCGGCATCGCCTCAGAAACCTAGTCGAAAGTATGCCAAATCGCATAACAGCAGTATTGCGAGCTCGCGGAGGCAACACAAAGTACTAAAATGCGTGAAAACGGCACATCTGTAACCAATCTACATTTACAAAAATACTGGAAAAACTACGCATTTTTATTTATTTTACATTTATTCAAAATAAAAAACTTGAATTCCTTTATTTTTGTTTTCATTTAAGCACATTAAAATATTTTTTAATTTCATCTTTATTTCATAAAGCTAGGTCAGGTACTTTTGAAGCTATTGAAGATTTACTAACCGAGCCATTTTCGGCCCAGTTATGGCAGTTATCGGGACAAAAACTTTTGTCTTAAACACTTGTTGTATTGTTCTAGATTGGTACTGTCGCTGGAAATCTAATGTCCAAACATCGTCTGCCAACCTTTTCTTCGGATATTTTCTTGTTATTAGAAACGGTCAGAGCAACTTTGGTTATTGGTAAGCAATTAAAACCTCTCAATAAAAATATTGAACTGTTTACTTTAGTAATTTCTAATTACAATTATTAGTTTTCCGTATTCCACTGCATTTTATCCTTCCTTTAATCCCTATCTATTTCCTCTTCTCCTAAGACACATAGGCTCGATATCAATCTGCCTAGTTTTTTCCCAACCATATTCTTATCGGATGCAGCTGAATTCCAATATTTACATGGAGCGACTGCCTATCTAATCTTCACAAACCAGTTACATAGTACGATATCCTTTGGTAAGACTGGTTGTCAGACCTTCTGGCTTTTAGCTTCGCGTAACAGCCATTGAAGAACCACTAATGACGGTAAGGACCAACAGCTTATCGTGCTTTCTGAAGCCCCGAAGAGTTTCGTCGCTTGCTACGATCGTAGCAAGCGAAGTTTTACCTAATAGATCGATCCATGTGGCTTTTATTACTTAGCCTCGAGCCCTCAAGCCCCTCACCTATGGCTCGATGTATGCCAATCTGTATGGTAATACCAAATTACTTACTACGCCAAATAAGTGTTTAATCGGTATTAAATATTTCAGTTCACAAAGGATCATCAGTGGAGGTGACTCCAGAAGAATTCCTGGCTCTGGACATGACAGGGAGAGTAATAACGCATGTGAAGGTGCCGCCGTATTCTCATCGTTACCAGTTCGTGTCTTTTAAGGTATGTCATGTAAAAAAATGAAGTTAGGTACTCATCGTGGTATAATATTAACAGCCTACGTACTTCACATGAGTATATTGTATGCCAGCTGTTAATATTTAATAATAATTATTAAGCTGGATCCCCGGTAGCCCTTTGCTCAGCAGTGAGACAGTGTAATAATTCCCGGTTTATGAAAATAGGCTTGACCCTCATTACATGGAACTTAAATAACAGTGGAAATGTGGGTGGTCATCAGACGAACCCTGCGGGAAATAGAAGCGTTATGATAAGTTGGTAAGTATATTGATGTTATACATAATATAACAAATTTTCAGATCATGCCTCGTGCTCAAAATGCGCACGCTCAAGTGAACGCCGCATTCTTGTACGAATTTGATGAACACAAAGAAGACGTAGTCTTATCAGCTAGAATTGTGATTGGTGGACTTTCGGCAAAATTTGTCCATGCCAATTTAACAGAGGAGTTCCTTCACATGAAAAAGATATTCACCAACGAAGTTCTTCAACAAGCACTCAAGATATTGGAAGGAGAATTGATAGTCGAAGAAATCGCTGGTGAGATGAAACCAGCATATAGAAAAAAATGTGCTCTTGGATTGTTTTATAAAGTAAGTGATATTACACCACATGTGCCTATTAGTTTTTTTCTGCCTAGGCTGACTTAAAATAAAGATATAAAGAAGATAGATTTATTGGCACAAGAACTTAAGTGAAGCAACAGAAAGAGCAATTTAAAAAAGGGCAAAAGGCAATTTTATTGTTATGTTTATTGTTCCCTTCTTTTTTTAATGTGTTTGTTTCTGTTGTGTTGCGTCTGTGTCGAATAAATGTTTTCTATTCTATTCTATTCTAAAACAATGCTCTGCGTCAGATGGCAACTGTAGGTGCACCTACTGCTGATTTTTAGCTGCATCCCACGAGTGCCATATACATAGGTACATCTACTCTAAAACACCAATGTGAATTTATTACTTATATTTAATTCCTTTTTCAGGGTTTGCTTGTTCTGATACCCAAACAACACCTAAAGCCATGGTATCGATCAGGAGCGAGAGACTTCAGGAAGACACGTCCACTATCGAAAGGCTCCGAAGTCTATGACACGAACCCCATAACATGGCCAGTCAACGAACCAATGCCGATGATCGAGGCGTTGATACAGTGTGCAGGGGAAGCAAAGTATACCAATGACCTACCCACTGAACCTAGGGAGGTTTACTGTGCGTTTGTGACGTCTGATATATGCACTGGTGAGGTGGAGAGTATTGATGCTACTCCGGCTTTGGTGAGTACCATAAAACTTAATCTTATAAATAAACGTGGGGTTTCCAAATACATTTTTTTTTTTTTTTTTTTTTTTTTTTTTTTTTTTTTTTTTTTTTTTTTTTTTTTTTTTTTTTTTTTTTTCAAAACACTTTGAGTATTACAAACGTGATTTAAGCCACACAACGAAAACCTCTCAGGGTTTATCTGTTGATGGCGAGCCACTCATTTCAATAAAAACACAAAAAAAAAAATTATTAACTATTGTACACGATAGTTTGACAAAAAACAGTATAACACTAGACATAAGACAATATTGGAAAAAAAAAAGAAGAAAAACAACAACAAGCAATAATAACTACATTGAGAAATGTTGTGCAAGGAAACATTTTGATTTATACTTATAACTTTTCGAATTCGTTTTGTAAAGCATTTGCAAGTCTTCTGGAAGTTTATTTAGAAAAAATGGTACTAAATATTCTGCAACCCTCATACCGTACACATTATTATATTTTGGTAGGATGTATTTATTTTTAAGTGGTATCGTTCTCAGAAAGTCAGGTCTTGTTTGTTCTGTTAGCAGCTCAGGTCTATTGACTTCCGCGAGAGTTGAAAAATGAACTTTATTGAACACATTCATAACGTTACAGTACTTAAAGAGATCATCGTCTCTGTTTTTGAATTTCTTGTTTATATGTTTTGGTGTAATTACTTTTAATATTCTAAGTTGTAAATTATAAATATCTGTTAGGTATGTATGATATGTCCTCCCATAGCTGCTGAGTCCGTAGTTGAAAACCGAGTCTGCTAGGGCCATGTATAACATTCTAAGCGTTTTGTAAGGCAGTTTATATTTAAGTAAGCTAAGCTTACCTAGAATAGACCGCAGTTTATTGCACATAAATGTTGCTTTAAGTTAAGAGCGGTTTATACGTCAAATAATTGTAAGGCAAAGATGTATACATACACCTGTGACTTGGGTAATCTATACTTTGCCTCACCTTTCGAGAATTACAGGCGTGATGTTATTTTTGTGATCTTACTCATTTACTTTCTTTACATAATTGTAAGGAATGTTTATAACAATAAAGTAGATATTAGAATGTCACGACAAGATTAAACGAAGCCAAATGAATAACAATACAGTCCCTTTACAGATACTTTGCCTCTGATTTTACATCACAGTGATCTTTATTTTCATTTGTTATACGGTTACTGACGTAGGTAAAACTTTTCAGAGAATACCCGGTGTTTTAGCGTTCTTCTCAGCCAAAGACATCCCTGGAAAAAACTCGTTTCTGTCCCAAAGAGTACCTTCTCAATTGACGCCAGAAGAAGTCTTCGTTGAAAAGTATATTAAGTACTATGACCAACCTCTAGGGGTGATTGTTGCTGAAACAGAAAAACTGGCAAACCGAGCAGCTTTATTGGTCAAAATTAACTATAAAGTAGATAAGAAAAAGCCAATATTGACGATAAAAGATGCCCAAGAAAGAGAGCCGGATCGTATCACATTGTTTTTAGTCTTCCCTGCGAGAGACCGAGGTTTGAACGTGCAGAGAGTTCTCAAGGGTACCGATGACATCTATGCACAGTACCACTATCATATGGAGAATCAGACCACGGTTACCAGACCCAGCGCAGATGGAATAGATGTGGTGGCTTGCACACAGTGGTTGGATTCTTTCCATATCGGTCTATCTGAAGTGCTTAATATACCGCAAAACAGGTAAGAAAGATTGAATGTTAAAGAATTAGCCAAGGCTAGGTTAGGTTAGGCCTAAAAAGTATCTTCTGATACCTAAGTATCAGAAGATACTTTTTATCAGTCCCATGGCTTTCTTTTAGATATCAATGTTAAGTTTACTCGATATATTTTCCAGAATCAACGTATCAGTACCTAAATGCGGTGGTGCATATGGGGCTAAGATATCCCGTACCAACCACATAGGGGTCGCATGTGCCCTAGTGACCTACAAAATGGACCGACCCTGCCGATTTGTGATGAGCATACAAGCTAACTTGAGAGTGGTCGGAAAACGCCTGCCCTGCACACGAGACTTTGAAGTAAGTGGTTTTATAAAAAGCTTTGGTGCCGTGATCTGATGTAAAGACTATGATGATAAATTCAGGCGTTGCGGTCACAGTATACTTGCCTGCTTTGTGTTCAGCTTTTATTTTGTAGCATCTTATTGGTGTTTACACAAACAACCTTTACGTTTGGCTCCCATACTGGAGCGGGCCGGGGCTGCCTAGAAGCGGCACCTGCCCAACCTGCAGTGATGCTCGCGAAGAGGGAGGCGACGCACGTGAGGGAGCGGCAGTATATGCGCCCTAGTCACCGCAGGACACGCCCTGGGCGTTGGTAATCCCAGGCTGATTCCCAGCCACCGTAGGCGCCACACCTGGGTCGATTGCGCTTTGTGTTCCACGCGCGCCTCAAAGAGCTGTCAGCACCAAATGGTGGGGCCCGCAAGGGCCGATGCCTGCCAGGGGTGCGGGTTGTTCTAAAGAGATACCATGGCCCCTGGTACACAGGCAACTGAAGGAACACGGGTGGGTTTTAGTCAGTAAAAGTCCGACACGCCCCCCTCCTGCTCCACCCAGAGCGGGAGAAGTTATTGGATGTTTACCTACCCAAAAAAAAACATAGTCTTGGCGATACATGCCTATATTATATGTTCAAATAAAAAGCCCTAACATAAACCCCCTTATTTATAAACGATGCTTAAAGTTAGGAGATGTTTAAAGGTCAAAAATGTATGGTTAAACAAAAGCTAATCATTACTTAACTTTAAGCAACGTTTATGAATATGGGGGAAAATATCTAAGGAAAACCGTTATTTAACGTGATTCTAAATAAACTAGATGCATTCATGAAGAAAAAAAAATTAACACAGTTATTTTTACTTTCAACAGTTTCTGTAAACAATTTTTTTATCATGATGATTTGTTTATGGTTATGACATGATGGCCTTAATATAAACAGACCACATTGCAGTGCAAGTGCTGACTATTCTGAAGGACACGTGAATCAAGTTTTTTTCCCTTATTATTCTAGTTATTATATTTATTTAATAGATAAAGTTATATTTAAATTGTAATGGTTGTTTCCCGCAGCGAAATGGTTCTGTCTTGGTAATACAATCATTTTTAAACAAATAAAATAATTATTAAAAACAAAAAATGGCAGATTAAACATTGTGAAAAATCACCACGTGCGAGAGTTTGTTTTGCTTTGAACATTTATGCATCGCTGTTCCCTTTGTCGGCGGCGCGTGCGATTCGAGTCGTACCTACAAGTTACCACTAGTGTTACTATTGATTCTCACGTTTTCGAGTTGATGAATATTTTTTTAATTATTTTAAAACAAAAACATCCTTTTTTTTAACTTTTACTCTATGCTTTGAAAGTACTCCATATGGCATGTTGTTCTACCGCGGGAAAACAACCATTAAATTTTATCGGTGTATACATTAAAAATCTATTTACGGATACTGGCTGTTAATGTTTTGAGGATAAACACACTTATACTCTCTTCATATACCATTCCCTAATTCCTTAATGTTTTCGCACAGGTTGGCGTCAGCGATTCCGGACAGATCCAATATCTGGAGTACCATATATATGAGGACAATGGGTATGTGGTCACTGACTCAGTTATGCCTATGCTGTTGTCCGGTATTAGGAACTGCTACGACAACCGGCGCTGGCAGTACAAGATATTCAACGTTACTACGGATACACCTTCCAATACTTTTGCTAGAGCACCAGGTAATAATATTGACTAGCATCTTCAAGACGCTTGATAATTATATTTTTCCACTCATATTTAAATTAAGTGTTTAAATTAGAATTTTTTGGTAGATTTTGGTGTCGAATTATAAATAAACTAAATCAATCATAATATAAAACCCGGTATTTGAACTCAATATATCGAAAATATACTAAATAGCATCAATATCTAAAACACAGCAGTTTAATTTAATAATAAAATCTTAATTTTCAGGTTCGTTAGAATCAATATCAATGACAGAACAGATAATGGAAAGGATATCTTACGAATTAGAACGAGACCCAGCACAAGTGAGGATCAATAACATTGAACCGACGTATGTGGAAGTGCAAGAGATGGTACAAACTTTGCTCCGAGACGCTGAGTACAACAAACGTAAAGATGAAATACAGAACTATAACAAACTGAACAGATGGAAGAAAAAGGGGCTCAGAGTTGCTTTCATGAATTGGCCTGCAGCTACTCTCATTGATTACCATGTTCTTCTGTCAGTCTATCACGGAGATGCTACAATTGTGATCCATCATGGAGGCATAGAAATCGGGCAAGGGATTAACACTAAAGTCATACAAACTGTGGCGTATACTCTCAACATTCCTATAGAAAAGGTGAAGTGTAAGGCTCCTAATGTTGCAACAAATCCAAATAACTTCGCCACAGGAGGGAGCAGGACGACGCAATCAGTCTGTTTTGGTGCTATAAAGTGCTGTCAAATTCTCTTGGACCGTTTGAAGGTTATCAGGGAAACGTTAAATGATCCTACTTGGGAGATATTGATTGAAACAGCTTACAATAGGGGAATCAATCTGCAGACTAGCTACAGGGTCACCGCTAACGATCAGGTGCCGTACAGGTCTGGTGGAGTATGCTTGACTGAGGTAGAACTCGACATTCTGACAGGAGAACATGAAATACTAAGAGTCGATATTGTTGAAGATGTTGGTACAAGTATTAATCCTGAGCTGGATATTGGTCAGGTAAATGCTCTTGAGTATGTAAACGCTAGTTCTACTCAGAAAGGTTATATGACTTAGATTAACAGCGCACAGCCATCACGAGGAATTGAAATTAAATAAATAAGCAAATAATTCCTTAGAAGCATGTACAGCAGTGGCGACGGGTGGCCGATTCCCATCGGTTTACCTTTAAGAATTCCTACCTCGACCGATCCACATTTCATTATTTCAAAGTACGATTAATTTGAATGTGTTTCTGAGTATTATATTACTGACAAAATGCCTGCGCGCAAAGAAAATCAAATCATCCTTACAAAATTCTCTGATCCCAACTCATTATAAGTACGTATATAAGCGAGGCTATCTTCTGAAGAAACTTTAAGGTTGCATCACGCGGTGAGTGTTTTATGGAACTGCTTACCCTAGCCGTAATTCCACCCTTTGCCACTGATGTGCAATAAGATTTATATTTAACTCTTGTTAAATATGCGGGGAGTCAGGTGTTGTAGGCGGTGGTGACGGTGTTCCCGATCACGAAAGTATTCAATTAAAACCAGGTATAAAGTTTGTAAATCACTATATTTGTACACGGTTAAAACACGTTTATCAATTTATATAGGAAATCATACAAAAGGCACTTTATACAGTTTATAAACACACACACACAATAGTCAGAATAATAGCAAAGGAATCAGATAAAGTCACACGAATTATAGCACAGAAATAGGAAGGATTACACAATAATATCCTAACTTATAAGACTGGTTTACTTGCTAGCTAGTTATAGGGTACTTCGCGACTTAATAGTGAACAGCGGAGCCACTATTTCACTTTTACTTGTTCACTTGAGGACTAAATGATGACTATTACTGAAGGTTATGAGGTAACTCTTCTTAGCACTGGTAGTAACACTTGAATTAACTTAATTTTACTGAGCCTTATATCGTTTTGCATATTGTTGCAAGTTGCGGCAAGCCCCGCATCCAAACATTTACAAAATGCCTATCATGTCAGTGAGGCGGGGCCTAAATAGTCAAGCGTAGGCTGTTTTTCAGTGAACAAGTCGAAACCTGCCCCCGATTTCAACTGGAATCTTCCATAGGACCGTGGAAAAATAACGTTTCCATGGTCAAACCTCCGTGCGTCACAGTCCGTATGGAAAATTCCTTTGTTTGCAGGTTCCGACTTGTATTACGTGCCTACCATACATCACGCTATCGGAAATAGGTAGGGTAGGCAGGTAAGCGGTTATATAATAAGGTGGATACCCACAATAGGTATACACAGGTAGGTACATTACTGGCAGGTAAAACTTAATTATTTTAATGGGCTCTGCTTATAATAACTAGGTAGGCCCGTAACTTACATGCATGTTATTGGGCTTCGCCAACAACTCTAGTCAATCGGAGGTTTGAGATTGAAATGCGAGTAAAATCGTGGTACGTACGTTTGGGTTAACGAAGCTCTAAAGGCGGTTTGATTTTTTTATGCTAACAAACTCAACGATAAAAGATGGTTAAAATATCAGAGATATACTACTCTGTCAAGAAAGTACCGGAAAAGGATCAATAATACACAAAATGTTAGTTATTCATCCAAATTTATTTTATCGCCTTCAAAGTATGCTTTTTGAGAAACGATACACTTACGCCAATGAATAATACAATCATCAAAACCTTTTTTTAACGCTTTTTCCGGAGTTGAGTTCAGTTCTCTCCGCGAATTCTCCCTTATGTCTTCTACCGAATGAAAACGGGTGCCACGAAGTGGTCATTTTAGTTTAGGAAAATTAAAGAAATCGGCTGGAGCCGACAAATACCATCGAGCAACCAGCTTATTCACCAGAGTGAAAAAAAGCTGGTTGCTCGATGGTATTTGTTGAGTTTTTGGTCAAAAATTCGTTCAGTGATAGCCTTGTGTGAAGGCGCATTATCGTAGTGCAAAATCCAAGAATTTTCATTCCACAAATCTGGCCTTTTTCGTCGAACTACGCCACATAACACTCTAATAATATTTTTTATTTACCGTTTGACCTTCCGGCAAGAATTCCGATTGCACAACACCGCGATAGTCAAAGAAAATAGTCAACATGATTTTGACATGGAGGTCTGCCTGGCTTGGGCGGATCACCGCCGTATCCTCGCGATCGGCGGCGGTGATCTCTTGCGTCCGGCCCTGGTCAAGCCCATGCCGTGACCTACTTCTGCGAAGCAGTAATGCCCGCGAAGAGGGAGGCGGCGCACGCGAGGGAGAGGCAGTATATGCACCCTCACGGCCCTAGTCACCGCAGGAGACGCCGCAGAATCCCAGGCTGATTCCCGGCCGCCGTCGCGCGGACTTTCGGACGGCGAGTAATGGGTAGCTCGCTGTCCGGTAAGGATCAAGCCCGGGTCGACGGCGCGTTGTGTTCCACATGCGCCCCAAAGAGATGTCAGCATCTGGTGGGGTCCGCAAGGGCCGATGCCTGCCAGGGATGCGGGTTGTTCGAAAGAGATACCGTCGCCCCTGCCACACAGGCAACACGGGTGGGTTTTAGTCAGTAAAAGTCTGAGCCTCCTGCTCCACCCAGAGCTCCCGAGAAGTTATTTGATGATTTCCCACCCTTAAAAAATCAAACATGACTTTGACTTTTGTTCGACTTTGGCGTGGTTTTTTCGGTTTCGGTTCAGTTGGAAGGCCGAAGTTTGCATGTCAAACTCGTTAACCCATGTCTCTTTACCAGTAAAAATGCATTTCATCAAGGGTGGGTCGGAATTGACTGGTTCTAGCGTGTGAGCGGCAACATGTTTCATACCCAATAGATTATTTAAAATGGTAGATTGTTTCGTGAGACACAGAAAGTTCAGCGGCTATCTCTCTCAAACTGTAGTGAGGATTTTCAGTCACTATTTCCTTCACTTTTGCGATGTTAACTTCAGTTGAAGGCGTTGATGGCCTACCAGAGGGAAGCAAATCTGCGATCGCATCTCGACCGCTTTTGAACGCTTTGTACTACTCATAAGCACGTGTTTTTGATAAAGTCGATTCACCGTAAGCCTTCTGTAACATTTTCAGGGACTCCGAATACGAAATTCCATTGGCCATGCAAAATTGAAGACAAACTCTTTGTTCGATGTTTTTGTCCATTATGAAATTCACAATACACACTAGACATGATCTAATTAAAACCAGCACTGTATTTAATCTAATTAACAGATGCAACTCCAACTCCGCGCCAAAATGGAAAACAGTTGTACCAATCTAACGAAAAAAAAAAGCGAACCATAAACTAATTATCCATTCCCGATATTTTTTTGACTAAATGTTAATGTATACAAATACATTTCTGGCAAAAATAATCTTTACATTATCCAGATCGAAGGTGCATTCATGATGGGTGTGGGCTACTGGACCCATGAGGAGCTGATCTTCGATGAAAAGACTGGCGAACTGCTCACAGACCGTACCTGGTACTACAAGGTGCCTCTCACCAAGGATATTCCTATAGACTTCAGGATACAACTTCGGAGGAATTCTTATAATCCTGTCGGTACTTTGGGTGCCAGGGGTAAGTGAACTTACTTTATCGTACTTACACTTCGTTGGGCGGTAAACATTTTTATATCACTCAATAGATTACGACACGGTCGCGGTTCCATACCTATGTCGTTATTATTATTATTCTCTTTAACCATTCGTCCAAATTATATGCAGTATAAATAATAGTTTAAAAAACTAAAAAACACGCTTTAAAAACCAAACTAAAAAGGGAGAAAATAATTTAATTCAATTAAAAAGCGTGGGGTGCTTGACATTAATTGATTATAAAAATTTTAAAAGCGTGTTTTTTAGTTTTTTAAACTATTATTTATTTTCTATTTTTTAGTTCTGCTAACTACAAAAACGTGATTTTTTTTCTCAATTTTTATTTAAATTATTGAATTGTTATCGGTCCTCGACAAGTTTACAAAGTTTCAATGAAATCTGACCGTTTAAAGTGGGTCAAAATCGTGCTCAAAGGAGTCGGTTACATACAAACAAACAAACCAACATACAAGTGAAGCTAATATAAAGCGTGTAAAAAGGGAAACGATACGGTAGTCAAATTACCTAATTATAATTAGTATTTTATTGACACATTTCAGCTGTTTCCGAGCCTCCCACGTGTTTGTCAATAAGCGTAGCTTTCGCTCTACGAGAAGCCATTGCGTCGTCGCGGGAAAACACCGGTTATCCTAGAAACAAGTGGTTTGAAGTGGGTAAGTACTGCGTCAGTCGCTACTTTAGTTTTTCATTAGCTTTTGCTCACGGCTTCAATCGCGTGGAGATTGTTAATTATCGCACGGGAATTAAGTACTAGCGAAATAAAAAGTATACCAGTAGGAAGGTATCTCATTATCAGCCTATAATGTTTCCACTGCTGGGACACAGGCCTCCTCTCTTTGATTGGGCTATAATCCACCACGCGGGCCCAGTGCGGGTTGGTAGATGTCACAGGTCTTAAAATTTTTGGTTCTAGGACATGCCGGTTTCATCGCGATGTTTTCCTTCATCGTTTTGAGAGCAGTGATGAAATAATTCACACAAAGTAAAGCACCTGTCAAGGTTCGAACCTACGAATAATAAACTATTCCACTAATGGCACCTGCGAAAAATATTGTTAGGTGCCGTATGTGGAATACCTCAGGTGCCTATAAACGGGTGCCCAATGTGGCATACTTCAAAAGAAATACTACAGTCCGACCGTAGAAAGATTGCGTTCCTGAGTTCCTGAGAGCGACAATAGGGTATTATACCCATTTTTGAAAAGTGTCTTAATTAGATTCTATAGTACTAATAAACCACAAAAAAACACAACATTTTTATTTAATCGATTAGCGCCATAAATATTCATTCAAATTTTACATTTTCAAACGCGCGTAGTTTGACGAAAACGCTGGACGCAGTGGTTGCCATATTGTTCTGTGGGTATAACGTCAGTTTGCTGTGCAAATGCGCTGATATTTTATAAGATAATTAATTATAATTAAAAAAAAATAGTTATTTTTCTACTTATCGTTGGTTTGCTGTTCCTGAATACAAAATATTATTTAAATAAAAATTACTTTGGTTACAAAAATAATAAAAGTACAAAGTTGCTCAGTTGACATGCCGTATCACGTAATAACATGGCGGCTACTATTTCATGGTGTTCAAAAACAGATTTAAAAAACTGAAATCTAAATTGGATTTTAAAATGTATTTTGTTATTTCATGAACTAAAACTAACATTTTCCGACTGCATTTTGCCTAAGCTATCTCAATAATATATAATATATTTTTTATCTTATAGAGAAAAATACCCTATTCTGGTAGCAAATAAATATCAATTTCGCAAAACCCGTATTCGTTTGTATGAAACTGATGGGTGTTAAGGACAGGACCAAGGGTCGACGGGGCGTTGTGTTCCACGCGCGCCTCAAAGAGATGTCAGCACCAACTAATTGTGTCCGCAAGGGACACCGCGGCCCCTGGCACACAGGCAACTAAGGGAACACGGGTGGGTTTTAGTCAGTAAAAGTCTGACACGCCCTCCTGCTCCACCCAGAGCGGGAGAAGTTATTTGATGATTTCCCACCCAAAAAAAGAAAAAAATGGGTGTTTTAAGGACGCATTCTCTCAACGGCGGACTATAAGCTTGCATATAGCTCTAATTAGATTTATATATATATTAAACGTTTTGGAATTTCAGATGGTCCATTCACACTTGCTGCTAACGTGTTGAAAGCGGATGCTCGGCTCGATGAATTTCTGTTTTATTAATTAGGTACCTATTTTTTTAATCCTACAGGCAAACATGTATGTCTATATTATAATCATCCATATGAATAATTGTTTTTCTTTTTCCTTTTCCGCTTTTATCGTTTGGGATGATTGCACTATGGCAAATAGGAAAGCAGTGGTAGTTGTAAACTGAACCCTGCTGGTCGTGCGCAGGAACCAAGACATGATGGATGGTGTCACAGTTCTGTATAGAGTCAATTTTCAGCAAAAATTACCGATGGTGACGCGAGGAACTAAGGCTTACGAGGTCAATTGTTCAGTCAACTGACTTGATGTTGTTAATTCTTGTTTTTGTTGGCAAGCGACACCGCGGTAGGCCCAGACAGAGATGGCGGGATGAGCTGGTCCTTCAACAAGAACTGGTCCTTAACAGTGGCAAGAGGCCTTTGTTCTGCACTGGGACACCACAGGCATTTAATAATAATAGTTTAATAACCAGCTTTTATATTTTATTTATTAAAACTTTATCCACAACAAAAAACAATATTGTACAAAGACAGACTTAATGCCTGAGGCATTTTCTACCAGTCAATCTTAGGGTGATGCAGAGAGAAAACATGGCAGGTGCAACATACGGGATAGATAGCTCGGAAACAATTATAAAATACAACAATAAATATACTTTGTCAGGAGAAACAATGATCGGTATAGGAGAAAACGAATCCAGCAAATCAGCTCTGGGATGTTTCGGCCAACTTCTGACGAATATGTTAACGTGCCTTCTGTCCAATGTCTTTTGTTCTTTGAATGTTATGTACACCTATAATTTTCGTATACAGGGTATCCCAAAAGGTTATGTAGCTGGGAAGGGGGGTGATAGGGGTGGTCAAAAAATAAAAAAATTAATCCCCTCTGGGTATTTAAAAAAATAAATGGCATTTTTTTTTAAACTATTTTTTTTTAACTATCAAGAACTTAATTTTCTTTAAAATCTTGGTTAGATATGTATTGTTTTTTTTTTATTTCAATTTGATAAAGGGTTATTGACGATTACATAACAGCATTTTTTATTAATACAGCAATATTTGTAGGTACAGTTAGCAAAATAGACAAGGTGTAAAATTTTTAGTTTAAAAAAAATGCCATTTATTTTTTTAAATACCCAGAGGGGATTTATTTTTTTATTTTTCTGGTGACCCTTTTGACCACCCCTATCACCCCCTTCACAGCTACGTAACCTTTTGGGACACCCTGTATATTAGAAGTAATACTTAAAAACTGTTTTAATATTTGATAAGTATAATGCTGTTGGTGTATCTATTGAATAAATAAATACAGGGGTTGTTTAATAATTCCTTTACCAGTTTTTATCATTTTTATAATTTCCTGTTATTTTTTAAGTCAAAATTGTGACCATTGAATTCGTATGAATTGTTTCTGCGTCCGAGGCAAATTTCTGACGTACCTACTAGGTCAACGACTAACAGTGCAACTTTTATGTGTGTAAACTTATAAGTTATTCATGCACCCAGTTGTGCAGCATCGACCTTAAGGGAAAATCCTCGCGGGCGCAGTATCACTGTGACTGCTGGCGCAGTACCACATACCGACACGATGGCTGACTCCTCCCAAGATTATAGTACCGATGTGATTGAGGATATAAGCAAGGAGCCAATTGTTGAAGTGGCATTTTATTATATCTGGATCACAGGAATAGGTTTATCATCGCTATGCCTAATTCTACAACTGGTGCTCTTCAAAATCAGACCTAAGATAAGGAAAATAGACCAGAAGATCCTCACGCAGCTGACAGTAGCGAGACTGAGTACCTCGATGTTAGAGTTCATCGTTCATAACTTGTTGTTTAACCTGTACCTACACGAGAGACGTGACGTTCGCGTTGTATCTGCAGACTGATGTTGTGTTAGTGTGTTGGATGTTTGTGTACACCAAGTGTTTGTACGACAAAGTTGTGCTAGTGTTTGCGTTTGAAAAATGGAATTTCATCGTTCTGTCTCTACTGATTTGGATTCTTACGATACCTATAGGAGTATTGTGCCCAGTCGCTCTTAAGTTGAGTTATTTCAATGAATTTTATACGGCTTACTTGTGTTTAAAGTTTATCGTTTTGATTGTAAATGTTTTGTTTTTCTGTGAAATCTTTCATGTCATTATAACCAAAAGCAATAACTCTATTAGAAATTTTACCAAAATCATAAAAACTTGTATCATCTCATTCATATTGGTTTGCTTAACAAGTTTACAAGTTATTGTTACTGACATTCCAACCATTCAATACTCAATACTCAATACTTTAATGCATTCCATAATGTGTACATAAAACAGTTGGTATGATATTATAACATCGAATCAATTATGGACCCTGTCGGGCACAGCAAAGTTAATTTTCCATTCAAAAAAGCAAAATCAAAAAGCAAAGCAAAGTTCAGCAAAGTTTTTTTTCATTCTTTCCTCTCTATCAGATCTTGATACGACTGTAGTGATAAGTCCATTCTGTGTTATTAATTCCTTTCAGGCGATAGCGGCTACTATTATATTTCTCATTCTTACCAAATCTTAAATATAAGGACTTGCAGAGCACTGCAGGAAATGTTTCTTGGATCTCACACCTACGCCTTTATTTTGTTCTAAAGATTGTTTTTGAGTAAATATCGTTTTGTACAAAATAGTCAATTAGACAAAACGCAAAATATTCGTGATTATTAGTTTCTTAAGATTTTACTCGTGGAGTACCATTTTAAATATAATTTAGTTTAGTAATATTCAGATTAAGTTGTAAAAGTAAAGAAGTATTTTGCTACTATTCGTTTTATTGTTACACCACACCTAACTGTGAATGTAACATAGTTACCATCATTTACAAGTACCTATACACAGACATGGGTCGTCGACGTATTTGGCGTCAACGAAACTAGACCGTCCATTTTCGTTTATCGACTGTCTAAATTCGTCGACTAGTTTACACGTCAACTTTATAAACCTTGCGACGACTTTCTACGGCGGTGGTGACGCAGGCGGTAAACTTGTCTCTCGCGTGCTGTAGGTATATTGTTTTTAACTTCCTTTCATACTTTTCCAAGCATCGGACTGGCAGAATACTGAATAGAGTTTATTATAAAGTTGTATTCACTATTCTGTTCTGGCGTATATAGAAGATCAACTGATTTTATGTACATTAATATTTTTTATTATTAAATACAGTATAAACTCTATAAAACGAATTAACGACACTGAAGGGACTATGTATTTATAATTTTACAAATATTTACATTAATTAAACACATATATACAAAACCAGTTAATCATATAGCATTCGAAAAGTTCAGTACTTTCGTAACTATGCACCGGTTCAACTCTGAGCTTGAGCGCAAATAGTCAAACACTGAACGACAAAAATTAAAAAATGTAAACAATGTGAAAAAACACAAACAAAACCCGTTTGTAAACACGGATTAGTCTTGCATCGTCCGACCAGTCCATTGCCTTCGTATTTCGCACACGCGAAACTACCATGACTGCATCCTTTCCTTCACATAACAATAATTTTATTTGACCTGTACAAATAACAACTCGCTAACACTACATTTACAGTTCACGATTATTTTATTTATAATTAAGGGCGTGCGAACGCATGCATTGACTACGTTCTCACGACAGGCGTCACGTTCTGCGTTTCAGGGGGCCTACGCTCTAAGCACGAAATCCGTAAACTCGGTCGAAGTTACGGGCGTTTCCTACTCCGTATCACTTACGGACCTATGATTAGTTTGGGGCCCAAACTAAGAATGAATTACTACACGATTTGATAGCTGTCCCTACTCCCTATATGGTTTTACCCGTCCAAAAAAGTTAATTAATCAACTGTAGGAGTCACTTCGAAGTTTCGAAGTATTTTCGGATGGGCCCGTATTTTCGTTGACAGAGTTAGAGAGTAGTCCCTAGTTACGCCGTCAGAGGCGTCTACGGATTAGACTAGTCCATTGATTTATCGGTGAACCGTCGATTCGTTCACAGTACGTCAACGGTCGAATTAAAACTAGTCCGTTCATTCAATGCCCATCACAGACATCAGAAACATTTTTTTAACACAGACCGTTCATGATGGCCGTTTTCTATATATATTCGTTCTATCATACCAATTAATATATAATATAATATACCGTAATTCTCTAAACATTATTGCGAAATCCGGTAATCTTGACGTAGTGTTAATCTATTAAGGAGACTGGCCAACTACACCGTATCATATTGTGACCGTGCTACGAACGTGGCAGTGTTTCTGTGCTGCCAAAGTAAAGTCGCAACGAGGAATCCCATTCTGCTGAATTTAACTACATATTTCTGACGTCAGACATGTCCGATAATGTTGCATTGAGACATATTTTAAAGCAGTTTTTTTGGGAATGACACTTCGTGCCGGACTTGCCTATGGTTACCTTAAGCCAGGGTTTAAAAACTTAAAACTAATTCGACTACACGCTAAGAGCACCCCTTGTGGCCCCCTGTCGGATACAGACCTGGCTTAGAGCGTCGCTGGAAGAGGACTGCAATGGACGGGCTGGATCGGAATGATTAATTATCAAGGGACGAATTCAATGCTACAGGCTCAGCGGAGGGTTGGTGGGCATTCTGAGATCCAGATGGAGATTCTCATTTCGGACACACAAGGGAGCTCCCGTAACCTTTCTAAGGAAATGGTTTTGTAGGGTCTGCATCCTATGGATGTGGTTGGGCTTAGCGTGTGCGAAGACGACACACGCAAATGGCATGATGGGGCGTATGACCGCGGTGTAGATGCGCAATTTGCAATTAAGGGACAATTTGTTACGGGTGGTCAGAATGAACTGGAGCTTACTGAGACCGAAAGCGGCGCGCGAATGGGCTGTCTTTATGTGCTCCCTGAAGGTAAGGTGGTGGTCAAGGATCACACCTAAGTATCAGTATTTGACTTGCTTCGCTCAAGGGATTCGCTAACCGTACATAGTGATCGGATTGGGGAGGGGTGAGGTAGTATGCGCGGTTTCGAGAAGAGAACCCCCTGACTTTTGTAGGGGTTGACCTCGACTCTCCATTTCCGGATCCAAGAGCCTAAGACTTTTGTGGAAATTTGGAGAGTGCGAGGGAAAGCGTCCTGACAGCGACCGGTATAGTAAGTGGCGGTGTCGTCGGCGAAAAGATTAGTAATATATTTTTCGGAATATCACTGATGAAAAGCGTAAAGATAAGGTGAGATATCACAGAGCCCTGAAGGACTCCGGCGCGAAAGGGATGAGGGGAGTGTAATGTTATGCGGAACGTAAATCAAACGACAAGCTCTAGTAATGACTGCCATATTTAATAGTTGCACCCACCATCAACAATATCTATCAATCTACCCACTTATGAATATCATCACAGGGAGGAGAGAGAACCCTCGATGCGATAGCGAAAGGTGTGGTTCAACAAAATGTATTTTAAGATGAGCACGAGACGGTCAGCCACACCAAGTTGGTACAACTTGTATAATAAGATGAGCACGAGACGGTCAGCCACACCAAGTTGGTACAACTTGTATAAACAGCCATTGTGACAGACTTTGTCGAAAGGTGTGGTTCAACAAAATGTATTTTAAGATGAGCACGAGACGGTCAGCCACACCAAGTTGGTACAACTTGTATAATAAGATGAGCACGAGACGGTCAGCCACACCAAGTTGGTACAACTTGTATAAACAGCCATTGTGACAGACTTTGTCGAAAGGTGTGGTTCAACAAAATGTATTTTAAGATGAGCACGAGACGGTCAGCCACACCAAGTTGGTACAACTTGTATAAACAGCCATTGTGACAGACTTTGTCGAAAGCTTTCGCTTTGTTCCCGGCTGAAAACTAAGACAGCTTAGTTTGTATAAAAAATACATATACATATTTCACTTAGTACAATACCCGTCACAGTATACGATACTTTAATAATCAAGCAATTAATCGTTTTGTACTGGAATTATAATCTCAAAATTTTATAACACTACTTATCGTTTGGTAATTTAATTTCTCCAAGTTCTGAAGGCACATTAGGCAAATTGGGTGTATTACAGTATACATCTGGTGCTCTGCTTCACCCTTTTGAGTAAATAAGCGAGATGTTATGTACGTAGTATTTGTATAAATGCAATAAGTGGGTACTTACTCCTAAGTCACACAAAAACGTCCATAGCCGCTAACTAGTCAAAATAACTACAAATAAATTAGTATAGAGACATCATATTGTTCTGACTACATATCAGAATGTAATGAAACGTTTGAAGATAAAATCCAATGTATTTTCGCTCTTAAACGCTAGGTTTGCAAAAGATTGCATTGTTTCTGTTAGATTTGCACTTTCTATGTGTCATATCAGAAAAAGGGTTTTATTAGTAGACGCAGCTTGAAATTTCCTATCCTATGGTGTAATTCGTTTTCAGAAGCGTTTCCCTTACACTCGGTATAATGTACATTTATTTTTCAAAGCACGACGATTTCTTGCCGTTGATTTAATACTGTCTTTGATAAACCCATCAAATATCACGTACGTGTTAATGCTCACATATCATTTTGAAGGTTTCAAGGACGGTAGCACCAGCACCATAATTGCGTAACACGCGATTAATCATAATTGGTTTGATTTTGACAGTTCAACAATATTTATTGCGTTATTTACGTTGTTGAGCAGACACATTTTTCGAACATATTGAAGCAATGGTTTATTTATTTATTTATATTTATTTCAGGCACATTACCCATACTTTTGTTGTATTACTTAAACTATGTTACTACAATTACATTAATTTAAGGTTCAGCCATCTGTTTCAAAACGAAACAGATTATGATTAACCGTGAGTTACGCAATTAGGGTGCTGTTCAAGATCCAACATAAAACACACAGGAAACTCTGAAATATGGTATCTATTCTCTTTGTATTTCGGTGAAGTTTAAGACGTTTAAGCGTTCACTTGACGTTAAGCAACGTTTATAAATAAACCCCTAGAAGTAGCACGTAACAATTGTTTTAAGCTAATTAATAACTATATTCTGTTGGTGTACTTATACGAGTAAATAAATACAGGGGTAGTTATTTATTCCGTAAGTACTTTTTATCAAAACAATGGTTATTTTTTAAATAAAAATTTGTAACCATTCAATTCATATAACGAGTTGTTTTTTGCATCCGAGGGGAATCTCTGACGTACCTACTCAGTTAACGATCAACACTGCAACTTTTTTACATATGTTTAAGTAAACCAGTAAATTATTAATGCAACAAGCTAATGACATCGAGCTTAAGGGAAAATTCTCGCAGGCGCAGTGTCAGAGTGACCGCCGGCGCAGTTGTACGCACCGATACGATGGCTAACTTAACCCAAGATAATAGTACCGATGTAACCGTGAATTTAAGCGAGGAGCCAAGTAAAGTGGTGGCATATACCTGGATCACAGGGCTAGTTCTATCATCACTTTGCTTAATTTTACAACTGGTACTCTACATAATCAGACCCAAGCTAAGGAAATTGGACCAGAAGATCCTAACGCAGCTGACAGTAGCGAGACTGACTAACTCTACATTGGAGTTCATGGTGACTTACTCGTTATTTAACCCGTACACGAAGGACGTGACGTTCGCGTTGTACCTGCAGACTGATATTGTGCTAGTGTGTTGGATGTTTGTGTACACCAAGAGTTTGTACGACAAAGTAGTGCTTGTGTTTGCGTTGCAAAAGTGGAATTTCGTCGTTCTGTCTCTACTGATTTGGACCTTGACTATACCCATAGGAGTGTTATGCTCAGTCTCTCTCAAGTGGGATTATTACAATGAATACTATGTACCTTACTCGTGGTTAAAGTTTGTCGTTTTGACTGTAAATGTTATGTTTTTCTGTAGAATCTTCTATGTCATCATTACCAGAAGCAAGAACTTTAATAGAAATTTTACCGAAATCTTAAGAACTTGTATCATCTCATTCATATTGGTTTGTTTAACAAGTTTACAAGTTTTTGTTAATGACATTTTATCCTATCTTGAAGTGACTGTAGTCACAAATACATTCTGCATAATTAATTCCTTCCAGGCGATAGCGGCTACTATTATATTTCTCATTCTTGCCAAGAACTGTAAATAAGGACTTGTAGATCACTGCAGGAAATGTTTCTTGAATCTTATATGTTACGTACATTATTCTTAGTATCGTTTTTAAGTAAAATATAATTTTATATAAAAATAGTCAATTGGACAATAGGCAGAAAAATCGTGATTATTAATTAGTTTCTTAAGATTCTCCTCGTGGAGTACTATTTTAGATTTAATTTATAAAATAGAACATAATTTAGTTTAGTCATAATAAGAGTATGTTGTAAAATTAAACAAGTATTTTGTTAATAATTGTTTTATTGTTACACCAAACCTAACTATGAGAGAAGAATGAAAGATATGAAGTGCAATATTAAATTATATTTTTAACACAAACCTTAAATGATTACCGTTTTCTCTAGTTTTTTCATGCCTATACATAATTCTCTAAACATTATTGCGAAGATCGATAGTCATGCCATGGTGTGAATCTATAAAGGAGTCTGCCCACTACACCGTTTCATACCGTGACCGTGCTCGGAATGTGTCTGGTTTATATGCTGCCAAAGTGATGTCAGATAATTATTTTCTATCACAACAAGGTATCACATTCTTCTCAATTTAACTGTGTAGAGAGATATATTTATGACGCAAGATAAATGTCTGTTTAAGTTGCATTGACAGATATTTTCGAAGCCGGCGTAGCATCCAACTTTTTTGCATCACATGTGTCGCTAGATAGTTTCGGTGTTCCTTCGATGTCACATAATTACTAAACTGGGTGTGGGTAGACTCTGATACGCATACTTTTAAAATTGAAGCGCAGGCTTATTAATCCGAGTCCAATCCGGCGAATCAACACTTTTAAATTATTTATACTTATATTAATTTCTAGGTTTAGTCACCAACTCGACACGGGACACTGGACACGCGTCTGTCCAGTTGGTGAAGACTCGCACGAAGTTCATTTATCATTCACACATCACACTTTATAAACGATGATCAAAGTTAAGAGGAAACGTCGTGTCACGCTGGTGCAGTGCGTCGGGCATGTTCGCGGACGCATACGTTGATGGCTTCCACAGCGTGTTATGTCCCAGCAGTGGGAAAATTATACGCTGAATATGCTGTACCAACAGCATCCTGGCTGTTATTGCGGATAGGCTGAACACGTGTTACATCCAGCACTCGGTTGATCCGCAAATTATGTGATGTGTTTGCCGCACGGACCTCGGCAAATAAATTTTCGGGGGTCAGCTCAGATATATGTTAGGTTATCGTTTGTCCATCCATACAATAAGTAACTTTGTCGACTTTTTCAGAAGCAGATGCAAGAGCGAGCAAAGCAAGCTCGATAATTTTTCTATCTCGCCTCGAATAGGATAGGTTTTATTTTGACCATGCGTACAGAAATAAGACTTACCTATGTGTCGATTTATTTAAGAAGCTTACTAGGGTCGATTACATTTGCGGAAACAGGAGTTCAAAACTTTGATGACTAGTGTACTTAAGCTTTAGAATCGAGAGATTGCCGATAGCAAAAAAAATAAAAAAATACAGTCCAATCAACCGATTTTGACTTGAAACGTTGGTATTGTAACCATGTTTTTGCTTTTAATGCCATTCTTATAAGCCTACGGTATAGAAGTCAGAATCGATTGAACTGTCTGTAAAAAAGGTTTGTATAATGTCTAATCTTAATTAAAATGGAGTATAAATCATTTTATTTCTGCAAGTAGGTTTGTACAACCACTTTTAAACCGCAATCATATTTTTAAAACTAGATGAGATCGGCGTTACTTATCTGTCAACTCTGAGAAGAAAGGCCAAAAGAAACTCCGAGGTCACAGTCTCTTTTAAAGATAATGTCTAAGTCATTTGCAGACTACGTAGAATGAGGTCTGAAATGGTCTTTTAAGGAAAGAACCACACAGATTGAGTGGACCTTTCCACTGAGTGCACGCATTTATCACTTCGTTCCAACTGGGATTCCCAGGAAACTTCTCGACTTTCTTATAAAACAAGAACTGCAGTTGTTACATGTCGCTGTAAATACACATTATAGGCAGTGCCGGATTAAACAAGCGCGGGGCCCCCAGCTAATTCTATCGAGGGGCCCTTGATCTTCAATGGGTTTTCCAGTATAAAATAATTTAAAAAAACATTCAAGACTCAAATACGTTTATTTCCCATCTACTTAGAGGTTACAATTTTGTTGGTGTTTAATAGTCAGTAGATTACTATAGGTCCGATCGCTTTTGATTGCCATCGGTTTTTTTTATACATCCTAACGATTACTAAATTATAATCAAAATAATGTTTATTGTAATCCTTACAAATAATAAGGCAACAACATTTTTGAATTTTGTTTTTTGCGTATCAGGATTGAAATGGCCCCACCATTTCAATCCTGATACGCAATCACACTGAGTGTCGAGGGTACTTGCTCACACCAGACTTTCTGTAGATTATATGCCCGATTCAAATTCTACATGAGCGACTTATTGTAGATTTTGGCAAAAATTATGAAATAAAATTTCATACAGTAAATGTATGAAATTCTATGTTTTATTTTCGCCAACTAAATAATCTGTCACCGATTTTCTGATGTAAATTATCTAGGTCGGAAAGGGTGTTAGCGTTTATACGTTTTTGTGACATCAAGTAAGTTCGATATCCCACGTCTTAATAAGTTTCCCTCAAAACATTACGCTCACTGGCCATTGGGCGGGTTTGGATACGCGCGGCCTCCTTTTGCGCGGGGCCCGTAGCTATTGCTACGCTAGCTAAGTGGTTAATCCGGCACTGGTTAAGGTAAGTACATTGGTTATATGCTAGTTGCTAGTATACAGGTTTTGCTTGAGTTTCCACACGATACCTGCTAGTACCTTATTCATGTGTGCATCTAGATCGTGTCCCTATTTGAACTACCAGCCTATTAAACCGGGCCTCTGCATGCAGGATGACATTCTCTGGGTGTGACGCACTAGCATTCAGAACAGGACTTGCCATAAATAAACTTGAACTCAAAGTATTTACGTCATTTAATAACAGGCACTTTTGAATTAACAAGGACACACAGTCGGAAATATGAAACTAATAGTTGCTCCTTCCAACGCGTATTACGTAAATACTTATAGAGACGACAAGAAACTCTTTTAAATGATATTATTACAAAATGATTATTTATGTACATAATAGGTACATACATAACCTCACGCCTCTGTCCCATTAGGCAGAAACTACAGAACGCCACCTTGCTACGTTTCGTGCATACTCCTTTTGCCTTGCATACGTTCATTCGTCTCAAAATACCATTTTTTATATATTTTTTGCGGATGGAAAATCATCCCGGCGGCGGTTGATGTCGGGATGTTGTACCTATGCGAGTCGCGCGGCAAACTCTGCCTGTGCGATGTGGGATTTCTGTAACGTAAGTCTTGCGTAGTTCGCCTGTGGCATTGTAGATGGCGCCACTCCTCTTTTTGTAGTTTTAGATATTGTTGCGAAGTATTTTCTGTAGTGCCGCTATAGACATACTAACAATAGTAGGTTAACAGAACAATGGACAACAAAATTAAAACAATGATAATATCGGGATCGTGGGTATTATTAAAAGTGTTACCAATTAAAACTATCACAGTAATTAATAGTGAGTTGAGTTGTTTTTATCATAGTCTATCTTAGTGTTTTTGTCGTAGTAATTTTTCCTTATTTTGAACAGATTATTATAGAATTCAATTATCATTCTTATACCTCTGATTGTTTAAAGATACTTAAGCATCTAATAAATTAAAATATTGTAGTACAGGATGGTAGCGTCACCGACGCGTTAATTGAACCCATGAAATTCTGTAGAAATTTTTCGTCGATTTATCAAACAAGATAAAATTTATCGGCTGTTTCATAGAAAACCGCTATACCTACGCGATCAAAATGGAATGGCACAGCATTTTTTTTATAACGCACGAAAAATTTCAGTGCGTTTCAGAATGCATGGTTACCGGTTGCGCGTCGATGTCCTTGCGACCCTGTATTATACAGAGTATAAAAACACTGGGTTGCAGACAGGCTAATGAACACTGTTGGCTAACAGACATTACTGTTCGTTCATAATAGCGAAACATTCACATCAAGACAAAATCAAAGCATTTATTTCAATAAAAACAATTATAGACGCTTTTGAATCATCAAGGATTCGGTCAGTCAAAAATATGAAGCTAGTTGCCCATTCCAAAGTGGACAAGCGGACTGCTGGCTTGTGTAATACACTATCAATCAGAATTCATAGGTTCGAAAAATATGTCTGCTCAACAACTTAAATAACGGAATGAACATTGTTGAACTTCCTAGTGTTAGTGTATTACGCAATGAACCCGCTGCTTCGCCACAAAAGTGCATGATGCGATAACGGGACCGTTTATTGACGTCTGTAATTTTAGTACCGATAGTTTGGTTGACTCTTTGTCTGTTAAATTAACCGGATTAAAATAAATTAATCAGATTTTGGAATCCATTTAAGACTTAAAACTTTAATGGTACCGAATGGTCAAAACCAGACAGGCGCTTTACTTAGTGTAAATCATTTCATCACCACTGCTCTGAAAACGGTTAAGGAAAAAAACATCGTGAGGAAACCGGCTTGTCCTAGAACCAAAATTCGCAGACATGTGACATCTACCAACCCGCACAGGGCTCGCGTCGTGCTTTACGGACCACTCCCTCCCACAGAGAGGAGGCCTGTATCCCAGCAGTGGGAACATTATAGGCTGAAGATTTTATTATGCTTATTATACAATATCTATTTAGCCGAAATTTCAAAATGATTGCTGCAATATCCGGATACAGGCCGACAAATGGCCGAATCCTATAATTTACGGACAGTGTAGGTTAAAATGAACACTCTTGTTTCCTTACCATTAATGAAGCAAATACTATTTTTAATTGTTATTTTTTACATTGTTCTCACATATCTACAGAAGCAACAAGAATAATGTTCCCAAGATTTTGTAATATCCAACTTGATTTATAAGAGTCTCAGAGGAGTTTCTTGACGGTTCTTCTCCATAGAGATCTACGTTATGGAATGGGCAACTAGCTTCTACTTTCCAAATGATCGACTTTTTGACAGTTCAAAAGTGCCTGTAAATGGTATAATTGAAATAAATGCTTTGAGTTTGAGTTAGCTTACGGAACTATTTATTTGCCCAGTTTGGAGATAAAAAATGCTACCATTGGTAATCAAAACGAGCCGTTTTTGTTTATAGGAACCGAGCATAAGGATATTATCTAAAGACACGTTATTGCTACTCTTAGCTGACGCGTTGAACACTTCCCATAACAGATTATTAGAGTACTAAAAGAGGTACTAGTAGATTGCAAAATAATGTGGTGTGGAATAATGCACTTAGTTGCTAGGCTTGTCACCCTGATAAAGGTTCATTGACTGAGTTATTTATTTCCCGCATACATTCCTAAAACGTCCCTCACACTGGCAAAAATGTCGGTCAAACTGATGTGCAAAAATTTCGCCTCAAAATGTGTAAAATATCGCTAAAAATGTTGTGCAAAAATATTTAGCCTAAGATTTGTGCAAAATATTGAATGGACAAATAGATCCACTACACAAACATTTGCACAAAATTTCAATGTTGTTATACTCAGCCACAGCTGCCTACGTCGCCTTACCCAGGGGCCGACCCGGAGTTGCAAGTTCCATAGTTGCATTGTGTACAGCTTTCATGGAGACTTTTCATAATAATAAGAAGAAAAGAGTATGGGTCTAGAAATGGTTGAAGAATCGACCGACTTATGGTCATCGTAACCTACTTCGTGAACTAAGCCTGGAACCTACACTTTATATAAATTTTCTGATAATGAATGCCAGAAAAAGGCCCAAGGGTCCCACAAAATATTCTTTTTTTGCACAATATTTCTCCTCACACTGTCAATATATTTGCACAAAAAAGACATTTTCATAATTATGTGCAAACTACTGCCGGTGTGTAGGACGCTTTATACTTACTCATTATTTAAATCGGAAGTATGCGCGAGTTTGCGTTCCGTGTGTAACAATAACCGGCACCCTAACTACGTAACACACTATTCATCGGAATCTTAATAATTTTGAAGGTCCATTCTTTCATGTGTTCGAAAAATAAATCTGCTTAGCAACGTAAACAACGCTATGCATGTTGTAGAACTGTGAAAATGAAAGCGATTCCTACTGAAAGTGTATTACACAACTATCCCTCTAGGGTCGTTGCACCTAGCGATGAGCGGTCGGGCGCAAAAGACAGCGGAACTACGTATGGCCCGTTCGAGTCTCAAGTATGTTTATTAGAGAATATCTTCCTCGGCCAACTGATCCATAGGATTTAATGAAGGTGTGCACGGCATTTCCTCAGTCTTCCAAAAACTGCTTAGAGTTTTTCAATGAACTGTTCTTCGTCGTATGAGACAGGTAATTAGTTTGTGAACTATTTTTAATGTTATGTGGATTTCCGCTGATAACATAAGCAAAAACTATTTTAATAACAAGAATAACAAACTTATTGGCTGACTGAAATACTTACTAATCGTCCATCAACCGAGTACATACACCATTTTTTCTCCAGATTCAAAGTCAAAGTCAAAGCGTTTATTTTAAAAAGGCACTTTTGAACGTCAAAATTTACAGAATAGAATTGATTCTATTCGCCCCTTCCATAATGCACATTCGTATGGAGAAGAATGAGCAAGAAGCTCCATTGTTCTTCTTTTAAAATGTTTTACAATACTGGTAACTATACATTATTTATATAATTAATAACAACCTATATACTATACTTACGATATATACGATACTTACTTTCTATTTACAAGCTTTATATTAACTTGCTTCGTTCGTATATTCCCTTTGCGATCCATTTTTTTTCATTTTCTTTACATTGGACAGACAACTATTGTGAGAGACATACTTAATACATTTCTAAGTTGAGGATACTATAGAGCTATAGTCTAATTTTAGTTTTCTTCACTTTGTCGAAGTGTGGGAATACAAGTCTACTGTCTCCTGCAGGTTTAACACAAGAAACGTAGAGAAGCGTTTTGTCGACAGAAGAGTAGACAAAAATTACGTTTCCGTGTAGACAGTTGACAGTTTTCAACCGAGAAAGGTAGACAAGCGATTTCTATTCTACGGTAGAGTAGAAATAGGAAACGTCATGCTAAGCATGCTAGAAAAAACTGTAGATATAAATATTACCGTTGTGTGATCTTATATCTTTATATGTTTTTATATATAAAGTTTGTTTGTACATCTATTTAATAATAAAAATCTTAAATTCACTTACTGACACACATTTTACGCATTTTGGGAAGAGTGAAATTTTGCACAAGACTTCCTTATGTATCGAAAGCAAGGATTATTGAAAATTCATTCCGATTCCACCGAGGTCCTCGCGCCCCGCGTCGACCCCGACTATATAATCCCCCCGACCCTTGCTCGACGAAGTGCCAGCCCGCGCCGTAGCTGAGCCTGTACCTTTCAATTCCCCTGATAATAATAACCAGCCAAATCAGATCCAGCCTGTCGCAAAATGCTGTGCTCCCCCCAGTGATGCCCCGAGCCAAGGTCCGTATCCCATATGGAGTACCCTTAGCGTGCAGTTGCTTAGTAATGTGGCTTTGAGTTAGCTTGAGGCAGCCACTGGAAAGTCCAGTATAGTAGTCACGACCTCTCAAGGTCAACTACGAGATGCGATATAAAAAAATACATTTCCAAGGGTTAAATGAAGGATGAAAGTTTGTCATTTTTGCTGATGGGAGATCCCTTCGGTCGCACGGCTTGCTAATCAAGATATATCCAGCAGTAGACGCAGTGGTAGCCCAGTGGTAACGGTAGCTACTTACTAGTTGTAGGTCGTGGGTTCGAACCCAGACAGGCGCTTTATTTGTGCAAACTATTTCATTACCACTGGAGGAGGCCTGTGTCCCAGCAGTGGGAACGTTATAGGCTGATTATGATATGATTACGCAGCAGCATATTGCGAAAGGCTGTTTTGATTGTTTTTGCTGTATGTATGATGTGATGATGACTGATTTTTCAAATATGTAATTCCAAAAAAAACGGAATAATTTCGCTTATTTTATCACTTATTCTTAAAAAACACATTCATAGTTAGTTTGTACCATTATTTCAATTTCGTTGTTATTGAAATAAAATGTTTTTTTGCGGGAAAATAATGTTTTTGTTTAATTCTGAAGTCTTGTCTGATAAATGAGGTTTATAATAGTATATTTGATATCGAGCGACTAAACGAAGCCATAATATACCAGAGGTGATTTGACTCCCGAGCGTGCGAGGGAGTCAATGAAACCGAGGGTATATTAAGTTAGCGTTTAGTCTCGAGGTGCAAACTGTACTTTTCACTTTGAGTGCGAGAAAAATAGTCAATTTAGTACAAAAACATTTAATAAATATTACTTAATAAAATAAAAATCACAATATCTTAAGTCTTTGGCTCTTTGCTCGACGTCAAACTCTTCACCAAGGAACACATATACCATAACTGTCACTGGACATTCATAATAAATTTATTTAAAACTTAACAACAAAAAAACGTACATTACCTATGTACGTATTTTTCTGTTCCTTTCTTCTTGTCTGTTTATATGTGTGTGCATAAATGGTTAAATAAATATAAATAAAAAAAATACAAATATACACTCGACAAAAATTCTGAAATTTTCGCGGTCAGTTTTTTCTTTCAGATTCAGATCAAGTCAGATTCCCTACTTCGAAACCACGTCAATTCCTTAGACTACACACGACATCTGCTAATAAATATTGACAAATTGTCTTGGAACATGACATTTCGATTCCTTACCGTTACATTGGTTTCTACAAAACACGATATTGACGTAGTTTGAACGTAGTAAGATTCCGCGGGGAATCATTATAACCATACAGAATTGGGGCTCAGGACTCATCTGCTCCATAGGCCATCGGTCCTTCGACAAACATGGCTAGCGAACTGCCACTTCAACCTGCTTACTCTGTAAGCTATGTCAGCAACTCCAGTTCGTTTCCGGATAACTTCGTTTCTGATTTTATCCTTCAAAGAAACTCCAAGCATAGCCCGCTATTTAGAGCGCTGAGCGACCTCCAGCCCAACTGTCAGTGATCATGTTTCGGTACCGTATGATATATGTATATAATGAGCAAGACGCACTGGTTGAAGACTTTAGTCTTCAACCAGTGCGGTATTGGCGACGAGTTTTTCCTTATTTCGTCACCAGCGTATTAATTGCGAAACACACAGGAACAATTATTATCTTTATTTAGCAGTTATAAGGAAACAAAGACATTTAAATAATTGTATTAAATCTCTTAGTAGGGAAACATCGTTGCGATGAGCAATAATTAACTTGACAAACAAAGTGATAATGACACCTACTTAGGTAAATTTTATTTTGTTAGGATAGGTCACCTAAGTTTTGGTGATACACAGATACTGTAGCGTGATGGTAGAAGAAAAACACATAATCTCTGCTACGTAAAACGTTTAATTTTGTTTGTTAAAAAAAATATACAAAAACAAAAAGATATAAAAAAGGTGAAAATTGGATAACAAAATACTACAGTTTTGTGGGAGATTTGGTCGCGTAGCGAAACTTAGTGTAAAATTTTATGTTTTTTTTTAAAAAAGGAAATTATTTTCGTACACGACCTATCAAGCGATTGCAATCGGTAAAATCAAGGCCTATGTACGCAAAAGTAAGTTGTTTTACGATAGAACACTAAGAAAAACCGGCGTGTCTTAGTAGAATTAAACGTTAAAAAAAGCAATACAACACAATATTAATAATCCAATAGTAGTACAATACAATATTAATAATTTTTGATACGCTTTAGTAGTCCCAAGAAACCAGCACCCTAATTGCGTAACTCACGATTAATCACAATTTGTTTCGTTTTGATACAGATGGCTAAACCATTGCTTCATATGTTCGAAAAATGTGTCTGCTCAACAACGTAAATAACGCAATGAATATTGTTGAACTGTCAAAATGAAACCGAGTATGATTAATCGCGTGTTACGCAATTAGCGTGCCAGTCGGCGGAGCGCGCTAGATGGGTGGATGAAAGAGTCGGCTGGGGTTACGTGGCTGCGGTACCTACGTCTAGTCTCCAAACGCTTCAGCTCTTGAAGCGCGTCTCGGCAAGAGAGGCGTCAGGACCTCGTGCAAGAGCATGCCAACGTAGGTCGAGGGGAACCACGCCGTTATTAAGCCCATGGGGAAAACCGAAATTCGGCTTGTAACTTGACATCCATTAAATGCGGCAGAAAACACTTATTAAACACAAACAGCTTTTACTGAAAGCTTTTAACTTTACACAAACATAATAACGTTGCTTTTAAACATGAATAATCGGAATCAACTTAAAATTTGGTCCTATTTTCTTATAAAGGGTTGCTGTACCGCTATCAGAGCTCCCAAACAGGGAACATATACACCACAATTAAGCTCCCAAATCTGTAGTGCCGTTGTCAGGAAAAAAACATTCGAGGATGTTTGTTTCAGAATCGAAGTTTAAAATGTGATCAAAAGCTATGAGGAGAATTTTTCTTGAAAAGGTTGGAATGTTTTTAACCGTAGCGGATTTACGCTACAATACCTACATTAAAAATATATAGAATCAATGTTGAAACCATATATCTATACATATAATAAAATCAAAACTGTGAGTACCCACTTAGGTACATTGTTTTTTAAGCAATTTTTTTAGGCGATTGTAATGCCGAATATATAATTTTTAACACACTTTTATTAGCTTCGTATGTGTTTACCTATCGATCTATCCACCTACCTATGTATGTAACGGAATCTTGGAACTCGCATTTCACCCACTTCAAGACTATAGATTAATTTGAAATTTTGCACACTCATCAAGGACCAATGACAATACATTAATTTCATAAATTTGTGCCATTGCCCTGGCCAGGGTTACCAGGATAACAAAAATAAATAATAGTATAAAAAACTAAAAAACACGCTTTAATAGAAGACCAAACTAAAAAGTAGAAAGCGATTAAAAAAAAACAAACTAAGGATAGAATGGTTAATAAATGAAATCATTTCAATGCTAAATAATCATAGGGTACCTAAAAAGTAGGTATTAATTAGCGTAGGCGAGTGATGTGATGCGACGAGGTGGGCTAGAGCTGATTATAAATTAAACCGCGGGGCACAGCCTGTATCATCATTAAAGGAAAGGGTTCAATGTATAATTTCTGTACCTCATTTAGTCATTGGGATTTCCTTAAATGAGCCGAGTGACACACGCTCGGCTCATTTAAGGAAATACCACACATTGACTTGAGAGTGCCCTGGCGGCTGAGAGTAAGTATGTTTTGCTTATTCAAATGTCTCGCTGACTGCGGCGTCCCCCTTCCAAAATGGTTGAGCTGATTGGTGCTGATCTATGCATCATGTTCGTGAACGGGTGTCATCAGTTGGGACTGGTCATCTCTTAGCTGCCACGGCTTATTTCACTTATTTTTCATTCTATTTGCTGTACTTTGACCGCACAACTATCATAATGATAATATGCTAGCCTATTATACAGGGTGTTAAAGAAATTGCGTGCCATAGCTTTAGGGTGAGTTCAGTATCGATAAAGGAACTCGTAAAAAATAATAAAAAATACCTTTAAAAAAAGTTAAAAAAAAAACGAAAATTAAAAAAGTTTTTATTTTGTTTAAATGCTGATTAATAATGAACGCAATTAAATACCTACGCCCGAACACTTCGTTAACGCCGGGTGAAGGATAGGTATCATATAATAGGATAGGTATAATTAGGTACTAGTTAGTTAGTAAGTACTAAATTAGGTTGATCGTGCAATATTATTTTTGTTTAAAAAAATCTGGGCTCCTTTATCAATACTGAACCTACCCCTAAGCTATGGCACGCAATTACCTTAACACCTTGTATAATGGCCCACTGCAGGGCAAAGGCCAGAGACGACGCGACACATCGTTCTCACATCTGTATGTAAATATAATAAAATCGTAACGAAGTCAAAACTGTACATTGTTTTATCATATAACTAGACTCTAAAGCCTTACTCAACGCTGAGACAATATTTATTTATTTATTAAAACTTAATGCACAAGTAAAAAAATACTGTACAAAGGCGGACTTAATGCCTGAGGCATTTTCTACCAGTCAACCTTAGGGTGATGCAGAGAGAAAACATTTTAGGTGCAACATAGAGGATAGGTTACTCGCAAAATAACATATTATATACTAATACATACATACATACATATATATAACGAAAATAAACTTTGTCTTGAGAAATAATGATAGGTAGAAGAGAAAACGAATCCAGCAATTCAGCGCTGGGATGATTCTGCCAACTTCTTACGAATATGCTCACGTGCCTTTACTTTAAACGAAAACCGACTGGTTGCCATCCGGATATTCAGAGGGAGCGCATTCCAAAGAAACACCGCCTGGATAACCTACGATTTATTTCCTCCACATTATAACACCCTATAGCACTGAATTCTCCTAATTCCATTGGAAAGTCATTTGTCTTAACGATGAATAGCAAAGGTTTGTATACATACCGATTTGTTCAGGATTCCTTTTACCCCAGGTCACTTTACTTTTAAGCTCTACGTGAATCAATTTCATATTATTTAAATATACTAAAATTACACATAACGGATACATGATAGTGGTTACCACGGATATCGAGGGATATGCCATGAGGGCGTGGCACGTAAGCGCACATTATGGGCTAAAGCCCAGTTTATTTGAACGGCGGCAGTACGATTCATTCAGTCACTTTGCAATTGCGTACGGTGTGCTATTGATGCGTAAAAAAACAAAATGCCGAATTGTACAGTGATTAAATGCAAAAATAGGTCGAGTATCGTCAACCTAAAGACAAATGGCGTGTCCTACCACCGGTAAGTAAACAATTAAGTCACTGTTTTATATTTTAAATCATTTTTTAAATATTTTTCTAACCTACGTCCAGAGCGACACGAACTAGCCCGAACTATCCCGAATGTTTCCGAGCGCTACGATCGTTTAAGATTTAGAGAGGGGTAATCGAGTGCGTGTGACTGATTTTATCGATATGCGTATTATTTAAGTTCAATATTGTTTACTTGTTATTATTGAACTATTTGAAATAAAGTTTCTAATTTCCAATTTTATTTGATTTTTATTTTACATTCCCATATTTTTATTATCGCAGTACCTTTTATTGACGCTATGAGTTTAAATGCGAGTATAAAATTTACCTTAGTGTTTAAACCAACCCTGAACGTAGGTAGACATTTATGATTTTTTTTAATATTAAGTATTATAATTATTATATAAGGGGGCGTCCATTAATTACGTGAGTAAATTTTGGCGATTTTTCGACCCCCACCCCCGCTCTTGTGAGATGTTGTGAGATTTGGCTCGACCCTCCCCCCCTCCCCATAATCTCACGTGAGATATTTCAAATAAGTGGTTTTAGTGTAAAAACGTTAATCTGTGCTTATTTGCGTTGGATTTATGCGTTGCATTTGGCTGACTTGGCTGAACGGTGGCGGTTTAACCATCGAGGAAGTACTGTGCTACTTTGTGGCGTTCGCATAACTGCGTTAAATATTATTTTGTAAGATTTTGCCATATGGGTGGAAAAACATGTTTCACATCATTTAACCCGGTTATCTCGTAATGTTACATTGTTTCTTTGCGGGAAAAAATATAAATTACGTGATATTTACCAAGACCCCCCTCTCCCCCACGTGAGATTGGGTAAGTTTCGACTCGACCCCCTCCCACCCCTAAACGCCTCACGTAATTAATGGACGCCCCCTAATAATACAGCACGATATTTAACAGAGAACAGCCCTTTTAACCGGTAATACGATACTAAAAAATATATTCCTATTTTATTTTATTAAAAGTAAACTCTATTTTCGGATAGATGGTTAAAAAAGAAATCATTTAAACAAAATAAAACGAGAAAGTACTTAAATATATAACTAAAATATGCTAAAATTTAATATCGATAAAATTATCGACCTTCTTTTTCGCCTCCCTATTTGCATGCGTGTGCATTGAATGACTTGTGTTTACAAGTGCATGCTCCGCCCATTCTGTTTATGTGTGCTATTAGAAATTGATTTAGTGTAGGTGCTTTCTTCTTAGTGTGCAAAAGCAAATTTTAAATGTGTGTCGTAAATACACTATTTGTGAATGTTGTGATTATTTGGGTGGGAGATAAGCGGCCTCACTAGGACTCCTTACTATTCCGCAATGAAGGCATATCTCTGGATATCTGTGGTGGTTACACTAGTATCTACACATTAATAAGTGTACTGGTCATGAGTCAGATAGATGTCTGTATTAAATGCCACTCTGCACTAATTATAATAATTATGTGGTCTAATCAACGGTTACAATTATTGTGCTTCACTTACTTATGTACCCACCCCACACAACACAAAGTCGGCAGATAGCCTGTCCAGTAAATATGTGACATCGAAGGAACAAAGAAACTATCTGGCGAGACACGCGACGAGGATAGATATAGAATGCTGCACTGTCTTCGAAAATATGTGTCAATACTGACATATCATATGCCTCATAAACATCTGCCTACCCAGTTAAATTCAGAAGAATGCGATACCTCGTTGTGATTGAAAATATCTGACATTACTTTGGCAGCATATTATTCATTAATTCATTTTAATAACAATTTTCATTGTGTCTGAATGTTTTACAATGATAATTAACCTGACACGTTCCTAGCACGGTCACGGTATGGTATGGTGTAGAGGGAAGACTCCATTATCACACCATGGCACGACTATCGAATTTCGCAATAATGTTTAGAGAACAGTTACAAAAGGTATGAAAGAACTAAAGAAAACAGCCATCATAAACGATGAATTCAGCATATCATTCTAGACCCCCTATCGTAGAAATTTTTCGTCAGTTATACAACAAAAAGTCTGCTGTTCCATACATTTTGACCGTGTAGGTATTGCACTTTTCTATGAGACAGCCGATTTTTTTTTGTTTAACCGGCGAAAAGTTTCTACGCTGGGGAGGGTCTAGAATGAATGCTGAATTCATGGTTAAAGTTTGCGCTCAGCAGGCTTACTGAGCACGAGAACCGCAGAGAAGCGTTTTGTCGACGGAAAAGTAGACAAAAATGACTTTCCGTGTAGGCAATTGACAGTTTTGTACCGAGAAATGTAGACAAGCGATATCTATTCTACGGTAGAGTAGAAATAGAAAGCGTCATGCTAAGCCTGCTGGATAAAAACTTATCCTGTATATTCGTAAATGATAATAATTTTATATCGTCAGGATAATGCACTTCATATCTGTCACATTCATAGCAAGGTAGTAGGTTAGGTGTAACAATAAAACAATTATTAACTAAATACTTCTGTACTTCTACAACATACTCTCAACATTATTAAAGTAAATTACTAACTACTTTTTAATCTAAATCTAAAATGGCACTCCACGAGTAAAATCTTAAGAAACTAATACTCACGATTTTTCTGCCTTTTGTTCAATTGACAATTTTAATAAAAATCAATATTTTACTCAAAAACGATATTTATAACAATGTATACCCATTAGATTCAAGAAACATTTCCTGCAGTGATCTACAAGTCCTTATAGACAGTTCTTGGCAAGAATGAGAAATATAATAGTAGCCGCTATTGCCTGGAAGGAATTAATTATACAGAATGTATTTGTCACTACAGTCACTTCAAGATAGGATAAAATGTCATTAACAAAAACTTGTAAACTTGTTAAACAAACCAATATGAATGAGATGATACAAGTTTTTATGATTACAGTAAAATTTCTATTAGAATCCTTGCTTCTCGTTATGATGACATAGAAGATTCTACAGAAAAACAAGACATTTACAGTCAAAACGATAAACTTTAACCACGAGTAAGCTATATAATATTCAATGTAATATTCCAACTTAAGAGAGACTGGGCACAACACTCCTATGGGTATCGTAAGGACCCAAGTCAGTAGAGACAGAACGACGAAATTCCACTTTTGCAACGCAAACACTAGCACTACTTTGTCGTACAAACTTTTGGTGTACAGAAACATCCAACACACTAGCACAATATCAGTCTGCATGTACAACGCGAACGTCACGTCCTTTGTATACTGGTTAAATAACCAGTAAGTCACCATTAACTCCAATATAGAGTTACTCAGTCTCGCTACTGTCAGCTGCGTTAGGATCTTCTGGTCCAATTTCCTTAGCTTGGGTCTGATTATGTAGAGCACCAGTTGCAGAATTAAGCAAAGTGATGATAGAAGTATTCCTGTGATCCAGATATATGCCACGACGACACTTGTTTCCTCGTCTAAATCCTCAATCACAGCGGTAATATTATCTTGGGTTAAGTTAGCCATCGTGTCGGTATGTCCTACTGCGTCGGCGGTCACTATGATACTGCTCCTACGCGGATTTTCCAGTAAGCTCGATGTTATTAACTTGTTGTATGAATAATTTATACAGTTACTTAAACACGCATATAATAAAAGATGCACTGTTTACCGAGTGGGTACGTTAGAGATTTCCCTGTGACGCAGAAACAATACAATTACGTGTTAAGGTCACAATTATTTCTTTGTAACGTCTTCGCGCTAAAACTAAACTATTTAAATAAATGGTTATTATTATTTTTTTAAAAAGAACGGCTGAATGGACACATGAGTAGACCATGACCCATGACCTGGGTTAGTAATGATTTTTAAATTGATTGATTTTTTCAGATAATTAAACTCTGCAAATTAAACAGGTGTTGGTTGAAGCGAATATTATGATTTTTTTATATTTTAATCACAAGAGCTTCTTCGTATTTGTCATACATTATTCATATTATAGGTATTGATACAAGGAAATGATGATTATTTATTTAAGTAAGTAGATCATATAAGACACTTAAACACGTTATTTTTATTTATTTAAAAATACATACGTTGCTCGGGCATTTCCTGGCCACAAACTCGGAAGTCACTCAGAAGTCATTGTGGTCTCTTCAAGTCCAAAAATTAATCTAATTATTTATTAAGATTGTATGTGGGTCTAACAACGTATTTTGGAGAAAGACCCATTGCAGCTTTGGGAAAACCTACAGATGACATGGAAAAAATAAATAAATGAAAAAGTATTTATTCGGTGTAGAACCGAGCATTGAGAATCCAACAGAGATGATCCCTGCGCGTCGATAAAATACACTTCGATTTTCAACTCTCGGTGTAGAACTGAGCATTGAAAATCCAACAGAACGCATATCAGCGCGTCGAAAATCTAGCAGTATGTGTTACTCTTCGATTTTCAACTCTCGGCGGTAAGCATTGCGTTGGAGATCCAGTACGCGAAAAAATTCCACCGCCATATTCTTACGTCCATGCAAATGTGGTAATAGGCAGATGACGCTTTCAGTTTATGCGTATATTCGGGTATTTCCATAAACGTTTCGGACAATAAAATCCTTATGTTAGGTCTTCACGCAACGGGGTTATTTGTGCTGACCTCTTTGCGCGAAGATGATATCAATAATAATTACACACACACACACACACACACCACACCACACCCACACGCCACATTTATAATAACATCATACTACTTTGTACACCTACATTTTGGCAAATAAATTACTTACTTACATACATTAATGATTATTGATATAGCAGTCCCACATGACGAGAACCTCGTGAAAGCTGAAAAAGATAAGCAGATCAAGTATCTTGACCTGGCACTCGAGGTTGTCGACATGTGGGATGTGGATACAGCAGTCATTGTGCCGATAGTCGTGAAGGCCAATGGTATTATAGCCAAGAGCCTCGACCAACACCTCAGGAGGCTCTCGGTAGGCAGCTGGATCAAAGGCATGATCCAGAGAGCAGTACTACTGGACACGGCGCGTATAGTAAGGAGGTTCCTCTCTCAGCAGCCCTGACCACCGGTAGCTTGGACCCTGTTCCCGATACCGGTGCGCTACTATCTTGTATATTTTTTAAATATTTTATATTCTAATATTTAAAAATTTAATTTATTTAAAGACGGCACGGTTGGCGCAATGGTTAAGCGATTGACTGCTGCGCTGCGTGTCGCGGGTTCGATTCCCGCACGGAACAAATATTTGTATGACGTACAAGTAGTTGTTCCGGGAGATATGTGTGGGGGCGTGTGTCGGGAAACTCTCCATTGAATAAGTCCTTTTTAGGTTACGAAATAAGTAGGTTTATTTTAAAGTTCACAAGTTTCACTTAAAATAGATTTTAAAATAGATGTCTAATTTAGTTAGGTTTAATGTGTCCGTTCCCACCGAAGTTAGGTAAAGAAAGGCGATGACAATCGTCAGTGGCGTGGGAAGAGCGGTGTCGTAATACGATCGGTCCCTTAGTCGGTACGATGTGTTGAGCTTGCAGGTTAGCCTCGTAACACCTCCCCTGCCAGATAAGCAACTATTTGGTGACCTTGACGCCAAAAGTTGCGGCTCTTTTTTCATCTTCTGTCATCTCGGTATTAGATGTTTGAGTTGTAATGTTTAATTTTACTTTGGCAGCTCGACGGCGGCGACGAATGATATACCAAATGCTCAGTGCACTTGCACTGAATAGTATCAGTGAATAAAATGGAATTGTGGTATGGTACATTCCAGTCGTGTCTAATGATTCAACTTGTATTTCGTCTTGCATGGTAATTTGGTTCTGAATTTCACGAAGACTGCTTAGATCTGTGGTTTGTAAATGGAAGCTGCGTGTCTTTGCTAATATCTCATAGTGCGGCAGAGCCATGAGTTCTAATGGTTGCCCGACTAATTTGTTATCCAAATTGATTACACTGACCTCTGGGGTTTTTATCTTGCAACCTTGAGGAACGGTGACCAAAAAGCTTCCTCGTAACATCTGATATCGTTCTTTTCCACAGGATAGTTTTACTTTTATATTATTGGGAAAAGCAATTATGTAATGGTAGCTGTCTAACTCAATCAGAGCTTCCTTGGTCAGAGAGATAGGCGTGGTTTTACACGTTATATCTATCTCCTGGGATTGTATGAGTTTTTGAATACAGTCCGTTTTAGACGTAATCTGGTGAACGATCCTCTGCTCGCACAAGTGCCAGGAGTTGACCTTCGGGCATTCAGCCTCTATATACACAAATTCCTGAGAATTGGATGCTATATAGGGTGCAGGTGGTACTATAATTACGCTGTTGTTATTTGGAACAGGGCACAATTCATATAACTGATACTTAGTAGTAAATGTAATAGGAAACTTGATGACTACTACAACTGTGGACTCAGTAAAAAATGAAGCTAAGTTAAGAATCTCGTAATAGTTTCTAATATCTATGTCAATAATTTCATCGGAACTATAAATACGTTTTAATTGGCTTATCATATTTTTAAGATCTTTGACAGAAAGTATGGAATGATGAACTGATTTATCTCGACTAAAGGCTAACACATTTTCTAATCTATTGATTTCACTCAGTAGTTCTTGTACATTTTCGGTCAGGATCGCGAAGAGTTGCACAAGATGAGCGTAATGAATTATTCGCTCATTATCATTATTAGTCATATTCATGACATAAGAAAGAGCTTTTTCCAATTTTCCCTGATTAATTGAAAGATTGCGGATGATCTGGTTTTGCTGAATCGTCATTTCTTTAGATAAGGTAATATGCTTGTTTAACGATTGTGACAAAGTGCGATCGTTTTTATTTAAGATACGTAATGCATTTTCAAATTTCAGAGCGTCATCGTTGTCTAAATTTCCGGAAATACTTTTGATGATTGTACCTATTGGATTGATCAGGCCTCTCTTAACTCTAGTTGGCCTAAATGTATCTAACTGCACCGAAACTCTTTCTAACTTTGTATATAAATGTTTAATCTGATAGTTGAAGAGAGCGCTGTCCCCATGTGATAATTTGTGTGTAGCGACGGCGAGTTGAGATTTGATAGTTTTTACATGTGACTCAATTTCTTGAAGGTCAATGTCTTGCAGGAATGTGTGGAAGTGAGATATAATTTTGGTAGCACCGAGATTAAACGGTAGTATACCCGGTCCACTGTTTAGGCTGTCAAAACGTATGTCTTGAGCAGCAGCTAGAAAAACCGGCAGCAATAATAAGTACATGAGTAGCATTGCTTGCGAGCGTTGATTCATCGATTTTTGGATGTCCCAATCTCCGTAGCAACAGCTTCCTTGACAGGCCTCCAATAGGTTCTTCGTCCAGACGGTTGATGCAGAGTTTTCCTGATTTTTAGGTACTTCACATCACCACACTTTAAGTCTGTAACGAGCACCGACTGCGCCAGATATGTGTGGGGGCGTGTGTCGGGAAACTCTCCAATGAATAAGTCCTTTTTAGGTTACGAAATAAGTAGGTTTATTTTAAAGTTCACAAGTTTCACTTAAAATAGATTTTAAAATAGATGTCTAATTTAGTTAGGTTTAATGTGTCCGTTCCCACCAAAGTTAGGTAAAGAAAGGCGATGACAATCGTCAGTGGCGTGGGAAGAGCGGTGTCGTAATACGATCGGTCCCTTAGTCGGTACGATGTGTTGAGCTTGCAGGTTAGCCTCGTAACACGGGTCTGGCTGTTTGTGTATGTGAGTTTAAATGTTTGTAAACGCACTCACAATACAGAAGAAATTCCTAGAGTGGTGCAATGTTTAAAAAAAAATATATGTATTTAATGGAATAAAGATAATTATATTAAAAGTTACATCAAAACAACATGCATATTAAAGTGTAGATATAATAATCATTCAAGTTAGTTAGTAAGCGTAGCGTTATAGCGTAGTACGTAACTACATCTAACTGAGCGGGAGAAGTTTTTTGATGCTTTCCCAACCAAAAAAATAAAATAAAAACCACATCTAACTTCTTCTATTATATCGTTTTTGGTCGAAATTTTGCCACACACTGCCATTATAGCAATTTAAATAGAATAAATTGGCATTCTTCCATGGGAAGTAAAAATAATTTACTTTTTCAACGTAGGTGTGGAACAAACTATTAAATTTTGAGGTTTCATACAATAATTCAATATTAACCAAATCTTAATGCATGAAATCGGTTTTCTTTTCGTGTTTGCCACAAAGCAGAGACTACCACCAATAAGGGCACTTCTTGATTTGTCTATGTCTATACATCATCATCATCATCATTATCATTTCAGCCAGAACGTCTTCTGGCTGCACGTCTCCAGTGCTGGACATAGGACTCCCCCAATTTGGGGGGCTTGCCATAATCGCCACGCTTGGCAGACGGGTTGGCGATCGGAGTATGGTGGTAAAATGCATAGAGAACGCTGCTGCCCATTCTCTAGTAAGTCCCTTAGTCTCTCGCCTCCTACGATAACCACGGGAAGAGACGGGGTGGTGCTATTCTTTACGTCCGGCATCACACGGAACCTTTACGTACGGCACCATACGGAACAATACATAGTATAAAGCAAAATCGATTTTGTGCCTGTCTGTGTGATCACATAGAGTAATTAACTTTGCAATGAATTTTGATGTTCTTTTCACCATTGTTTGCAATTAGACAATTTATTCCACATAATTTAATTTATGTTGATATACCATTATTGCACTCGTGCGAAGCAGGGGCACGCTTGTGATAAAATTAAAACCAGATACAGTTTCGTGAGTATTTATTAGTGATATTTTTATTTCCTTTATTTCAATATATACATATAAATTACATTTTTAAATATTAGTATAAAAATATAAAAAACATTTAAAAATATAAAAAATAGTAGCCCACCGGTATCGGGAACAAGGTCCAAGCTACCGGCGGTCAGGGCAGAGAGAGGAACCTCCTGACAATGCGAGCCGTGTCCAGGATTACCGCTTTCTGGATCAAGCCCTTGACCCAGCTGCCCAACGAGAGCCTCCTCAGATGTTGGTCGAAGCTCTTGGCTATCAAGCCATTGGCTGTAACGACTATCGGTACAATGATCGCTGAATCCACATCCCGCATGTCGACAACCTCGCGAGCCAAGTCAAGATTTAGTTATATTATTATTATAATGAGATGCAAACGTCACAACGAGGAAAATATCCTGAATAATGTTTTCCGACTGTCCCGTAAAGTAATTTAAATGCAAGATCAGGATGTGATCAAATATAAATATTATAAGTAAGAAGTATTTAAAAACTCCTGATTACAAAGACTCGCTTAACCTACATACCAACATCTCAATAAGCAATAATAAGATTGAATTCATCTAAATACCAGCAGTGATTTGCATTTGATTAGTCAGCGTTGCTCTTGGCAAGAATAAGAAACATAATAGCCGCAGCCGCAGCCGTAGTAACCGCTATCACTTGATATGAATAATTATACAGAAAACATCTGACACCGTGCTACTCACTTCTAGGTATGAAAAGCTATCACTAACAAGAACTTGTAAACTCGTTATACAAACCAATATGAATGAGATGACACAAGTTTTTATGATTGCGGTAAAATTTCTATTACTGTTCTTGCTTTTGATGACATAGAAGATTCTACAAAAAACAAAACATTCAGAGACAAAACGATGAACTTCAACCATGCATAAACTTTGTAGTACACCTTGAAATGTTTAGGAAAAAAATTAAGAAAAACTGGGCACAACACTACTAGTGGCATTGAAAATACGGGCCATACCAGTAGAGACAGAACAATGAAATTACACTTTTTCAACACAAACACTAGCACTAGTTTTTCGTAAAAAAAATCGTTTACACAAACATCCAGCATATCATCACAACGTCCGTTTGCATGTACAGTGCGAACGTTACATTCATTGTATACTTGATGCTAAATATTGAATTTCCCAACAAGAATTCTAGGATTGAGTTCATCAGTCTTGCTACTGTCAGCTGAGTGAGCATCTTCTGGTCTATTTTTCTTATCTTGGGTCTGATTATGAAGAGCACTACTTGCAGTATCAAGCAAAGCGTTGATAAGACGATCCCGATAATCCAAAGATAGTTCTCTAGAGGACTTGGAGTAGCGGAGACAGGATCTATGCGAGCGACTTGGGTCGCGTTTACAGTTGGGTTAGACATAATGTCGATATGTGCTCCTGTGCCGCCGATCACTATATTTTCCCTAAATTATAACCAAGCGGCAAAAAATAATTATTTAGGAACATATAAATGTAATTGGAGATAATATGTAATTAGTGATCATAAATAAATGGAAGTGAGTACCAAATATTAGTTGGAGGGAGAATAATACCACTATAATTTAACGATTATATCAAAATCAAAATCAAAATCAAAATCAAAAGTCATTTATTCAAACTAGGCTGAGAGTCAGCTCTTTTTGAACGTCAAAATAAAATTACATAAGACAGTCCCCCCAAAAACGCCCGCCCTTCACCACTTCCTAGTGCTTTAGCTGGGAAGAAGAAGTAGCGGAACAAACTCCCCAGCAGCACAGCTGTCTGTTAAGTTAGAAGAACTTGTTTCTATACAATAATACGTAATAAAAATTACGAAACACAAAAAAAAACATAAAATTTGCCATATGTCAGCTAGCACACGCCAATATACCATCAAAAATTGAAAACTAAAAATAATAGAAAATTAAAATAAAACGTAAACAGAACTTCCAATCTAAATAAAAGCCTCTAGGCATAAAGGGCATGCCAGCTTACATATGTAATTCTGCATTATGCAAATATAGCTATAAGTAACTTATAACAAAAGTTAAACTAGGACCTCTGGACTAAAATTATTAAAAACTTAATACAATTAACAATAACAAAACCATGGTCAGCAAGACGACCAGTCACCACGAGCAGACCAGTCAACATATTAATACCAAAATAAACATCTTATAATAGTTTTGATCGACTATTAGTACTGCGCGGCGCTATCAATGTAAAATTTGAGCAGTTAACTGTAACTGTGAATCTATTTCTATTTGTGAATCTATATTTTTTAAACTTCTCCCCATACTAGGAATTTATTCTGTATTGTGGGTGTGTTTACAAACATTTAAACTCACATACACAAACCACTAAGCTGTCATTAAGAGCCGATGACCGATTCCAGCAAAATGCTTTGGTTCTGTTAGAATCGTGTCCATTACCGCAATTGAACGCCTACGAGAGATTCCAACGGCATCTTGTGCTTCTTCCCAGGTGTTATAATGTTTTTCTTTTTTCAAAGTGACGAGGTAAAATCTTTTCTAACAGCCTGGAGGTTTGCGTGCTGGAACCTTAAACCCAAAACTCCAAAACCTTTAAATTATTTTAAAGTAAGGCGACAGAAAGCGCAGGTGAGGAATGTAAAGCTTCAGTAGTTTTAAGGGGAATCCTACTAATATTATAAACGCGAAAGTTTGTAACTATGGATGGATGGATGGATGGATGAATGTTTGTTACTCTTTCACGTAAAAACTACTGAATGGATTTGGATGAAATTTGGCACACAGATAGATTATAACCTAGATTAACAAATATGATACTTTTTATCCCGGTAGTACGTTCCCGCGGGATAATTTCCGACTTCTACGCGGGCGAAGCCGCGGGCGGAAGCTTGTATTAGCATATAAACCATTTTAAATTCCTGAGGTATTTATTTCTACATGTGAGTTGATACATTTGAGAAATAAGATAAGTCCTCACTTCAACATTGTGAAACACAGTTCACAATATCAAGCAGTGCAATTTTTTAACAAGTCACCACTGTATTTAAAAAGCTTGATTTATACATCTGCTTATAAAACAAATGTTCAAGTATTCCTATTAGATAAGTGACTACTCCGTTGACGATATGTGTTATTAAAATATGACCAAGCGTTTTATTTTAATTTTTTTCCTGTCAACTTCAGTAACTGTCTGAAACTATTTTTTGTGACCACTGTATTATTATTCCTTTTATTTATTGACGTTGACATCAAACTATTTTATTGGTACTTATTAAATTTTTAAATGATTTACTGTTTTTAATTTTAGTGAGTTGACATCGAATAATACTATTGTATGTACCTAACTTATGTTTTTAATGTTGTTGTGTTAAGTGTTTTTATGAGTGTTTATTTTAATTTTAGTATGTAGTAGTATTTCAAACACAATGTAAATTGTTATCTAATGAATAAATTTAATTGATAGGATTATGTGCAGTATCTAAATTAAATTAAATTTCCTGCCTATTTAATTATTGTCATGGCGGGCGGTTAATACAAGTGAAAGACAATAGGTAGTTACAAACTTGGCGGGAGCGAACGAGAGCCGCGGAAGGAAGATATGACGTGCGCGCGTCGGAGCGGGCGCCGTACGACTCGTCTATGCGGAAACCGCGGGAGGGGCGTCGCAGGCGCCGCGCGGGCTGTGCGCATGCGCGGTGCTCGGCCGACATCAAGCCCTGCGGCGCGCGGCGCACTGTAACACGTTCCAACCCGCAAATGCGTGTGATATTATTTATTACTTGCTAGGTAGCTTCATTTGTCTTCAGCAGATTTTATTTTACTGCCTAATTTATGGAGCTGTAGCTATTTTTCACACACTTTCTTAAGTTTTTAAATATTTTCTATACTAATTAAAGCTTGTATTATTCATATGTTGCTTTAGGCCGTGTTTTCCGTGCTTTTACGAATAACTCGAGTGGCCCAATCACTAAACAAAAATTTAGTGTAAATGCTTTTTTTCGTGGACAAGAACTCGGCGTGGATCTCATTTGGATCACCTATAAAACTCTGATCACATAATTTACTTATTTACTTGCCCAAAGAATTTTTACTCGTAATTACAAAAAAATCAAGTAAGTAACCTTAATTGATTTTTTTGTAAAAGCATGTAGGAGCAAAATGTTATCGATTATCCACTGTGATCAGATGGAAACTTTGGTTCAATGAAAACATGGGATTATTTCAGTGTACAACTAAACGCCGACAGACACTACGCCGACAGACTGAACACCGACAAGACTTTACTTCGACGGGACTCTTCGCCGACAGGGCTCATCAGGTAGGTAATAGGTTAGGTTAGAATGACGAACAACCGCGCGCGAGCCGAGCGAGCGAAGCGAGCGGTGCCGCGAGAGCGGGCGGCGAGCGCTACTTCCATGTTAGTGGCAGTTACATGATTATTTAATAATAGCGCAAGGATGAGCCTGGTCGGCGAAGAGTCCCGTCTAAGTAAAGTCTTGTCGGTGTTCAGTCTGTCGGCATAGTGTCTGTCGGCGTTAAGTCGTACACTCGTTTTATTTAAATTACCTAAAAAAACTTAATAATCTGTCAATATTCGAGTTGTTTTCTAATGAATTCGTTTTAAAATCTCCACTTATGATTATTGACTTGCTTACTACTTTTTAAAGTTTGTAAATTTTCGTTATCGGCTGAAATGGCTAACTATACAATAATTTTTATTTTAATGATGATCTTTTAACCAATAATTTGTTAAACAAATAACATCAAGCTTGGTATTTTCTAAAAACAATTCTATATCCTGTAATTTAGAAGAGCAGCATAATTTTAGAGTATGTTGCATTATCTAGGATAGGTAGTGCAACATTCTTCAAAATTCTGGATAAAAAGTATTCTCTGTCCTAATTCAGGTCACCGATGTGCCAAAGTTATTGATTGGGCGAGCTAATGACAGCCCGCCCCTGGCCACGCAAGGCTCACATGATCCTTATTAACTATCTTCATCTAATTATTATTACAACTGGATAGGTACTATAAACTATATAAACCAATATAAAACTACTAGGTAACAATCATTCATCCAATTCTGTTCATAAGTTTTAGCGTGAAAGCTTACAAAAAATATATTTTACCTTTACAATATTAGTTTAGACATACTATGTCCATGGAGTTATCGCTAGTATTCATATTTTGTTTGCTTCAGGTTATGCAATAAGCAGATTCTTTAGTATGCACGACGAGGAACATTGCCTGTACATTGAGGACAAAATATCTTTAATTTACCCGAAGTAGGACACATTACAAGTTGAAATAAAACCTCTATGGTAAGTTTTTTGATTAAAGGTCAAGTAGGAAAAGAGGTTTCATTATTTTTAAATAAAATGAGCTTGCATGATTACTATGGACCACAGAACCTGGCTACATAAACTGCTTCATTGCTCTAGTGGTCTACTGGTCGCAAGCGCTGTTTTTTAGCATGAGATCCTGGGTTACATCCTCAGGTCAAAATTTGAACATTTATCTTACATGTTCATATTTGGATTTATGTGGAAAACTTGCTACGGTGCGGCGGCGCCGCGCCGCCGCCATTGCGAAGCAGGGGCGAGTCGCTTGTATTAGTATAACACACAAAATTTATTACACAACACACAAAATTAAAACCAGATAAAGTTTTGTGAGTATTTATTCGTGTAATCAATATAATGAGGTGCACACTTTACCACGAGGAAAAAATTCGAAATAATGTTTTCCGCCTCTCTTATAAAGCATTTTAAAGGCACCATTAGTATGTAGTCAAATACGTATATTGTAAGGAAGGACATACCTACCTAATACTTAAATCCGTCACGAAAGTTTCTTAAAAAAACGAAAGATTAAAAACACTAGCTTCATACCAGCACCTTAGTAAGCAACAATAAGATTCAATTCATTTAAATACGAGTACTGATCTGTATTTGCTTAGTCAGCGTTGTTCTTGGCAAGAATGAGAAATATAATAGTAACTGCAATCACTTGATATGAACTAATTATACAGAAGACATCTGACACCGTGCTACTCACTTCTAGGTATGAAAAGCTATCACTAACAAAAACTTGTAAACTCGTTATACAAACCAATATGAATGAGATGACACAAGTTTTTATGATTGCGGTAAAATTTCTATCAGAGTTCTTGCTTCTGGTTATGATTACGTAGAAGACTTTACAGAAAAACAAAATGTTCAGAGTCAAAACGATGAACTTCAACCATGCGTAAGCCGTATAGTACTGATGGAAATGATCAGGAAAAAAAGAAAGAAAAACTGGGCACAACACTCCTAGTGGTAACGAAACTACGGTCCATATAAGTAGAGACAAAACAGTGAAATTCCACTTTCGCAACACAAACACTAGCACAACTTTTTCGTATAAATTCTTCGTGTACACAAACATCCAGCATATCATCACAACGTCCGTTTGCATGTACAGTGCGAACGTTACATCTATTGTATAGTTGTTAAACATAAAATTTCCCAGCAAGAATTCTAGGATTGAGTTCATCAGTCTTGCTACTGTCAGCTGAGTGAGCATCTTCTGGTCTATTTTTCTTATCTTGGGTCTGATTATGAAGAGCACTACTTGCAGTATCAAGCATAGCGATGATAAGATGATCCCGGTTATCCAAAGATAGTTCTCTAGAGGATTTGGAGTAACGAAGTCAGGATCTGTGCGATCGACTTCGGTCGCGTTTATAGTTACGTTAGACATAATACTGATATGTGCTGCTGTGCCGGCGGTCAATATCACACTAAATAACTTTTTTTACCCACATTGTGACCGACCGGTCAAAATTTATTAGTTTAGGTACCTACATACAAATATAATTGGGGATAAGCTGTAATTAGTGGTCATAAATAAATGGAAGTGAGTACAAAATATTAGTTTGGGGGAGAATAAAACCACTATAATATAATAATAACAGCAATATTATCAGCATCTTTTAGTATTTTTGATCAACTGTAGTACTGACTGATGCAAATGTCGTGCGTTGTTACATCGCTCTGCGGAACTTACGCTATAACATAAATGCGCTATCTAAGTAGAATTGTATGTGCGATTGACTGTACCTGTCACTTTGAGCCGATTACCGATTCCAGCAAAATAAATTCAAACTTAAACTCAAACTCAAAGCATTTATTTCAAATAAATCATAGGTACTTTTGAATTGTCAAAAAGTCGACCAGTTGGAAAGTTGAAGCTAGTTGCCCATTCCAAAACGTAGATCTCTATGGAGAAGAACGGGCAAGAAACTCCATGGACACTCTTTTAAATCATGTTAAGTATTACGCAAGCTGGATACTTCTAAAGCGGCTGGCCCAGATAATATTTCATCCAAATTTCTTGTACGATGTTCGACTTCGATTGCCCGACCTGTCTCGATTCTCTTCAGGAAATCCTTGGATACTTGCGTTGTACCTGAACTTTGGAAATCGGCTTTCATAACGCCTATTCACAAAAAAGGAGTCAAAACCGATATTGTAAACTACAGGCCGATATCCAAGCTCTGTATTGTGGCGAAAATATTCGAAAGGATCATCTATAACCAGGTGTATAGTACTCTTAAAAATTCGTTTAGTTCCTTTCAACATGGTTTTTTGAAAGGAAGGTCTACCGTCACCAACCTAATTCTGCTCAATGATTTTATTACTGACTCTATGGATAACGGTAAGCAGGTTGATGTCGTTTATACTGATTATAGTAAAGCTTTTGATCGGATTGACCATGAGATCTTACTATCAAAGTTATATGGTATGGGAATACGAGGTGATCTACTCAGATGGTTTTCTTCTTATCTGGAGAACAGGTCCCAAGCAGTAGTATTAAGCAATTATATGTCTGGTTGGGTGCCTGTCCGCAGTGGAGTCCCCCAGGGTTCATTGCTCGGTCCATTACTTTTTATTATCTATATTAACGACATCAACTCTTGCTTGATTTCATCCAAATTGCTCTGTTTTGCTGACGACATGAAAATCTATGCCACAATATCATCACAAGTGGACGTGATTGCACTTCAGGATGATTTACGTCGTCTGGAGGCTTATTGTCGTGGGAGTAAGCTTGATCTTAACCCTGCTAAATGTTCGGTTCTAACATATTCTCGAAAGCGCGCTATTATACCCTCATCGTATGTTTTGGGCGATCAAGTACTACCTAGAACGAATTGCATCCGTGATCTGGGGGTATATCACGATTCCAAGCTTACGTTTGAATTTCATGTTGATGCCATAGTCGCTAAAGCATCTAAAACACTTGGTTTCATAATGCGGCTGTCCAGGTGCTTCAATCAAGCCAAAACTTTAAAAATTCTCTACTGTACCTTTGTTAGAAGCCACCTGGAATACGCGTCTGAAATCTGGAATCCATGTTATCATAAGTACATTGATCGTATAGAGAGCATCCAGAAAAGGTTCATCAAGTATTTATGTTATCATCAGAAAGTGCCCTACCGGTCTGAAGATTATCTCAAACTCTGTAAAAAGTATCATATATTACCCCTAACTAATCGGCGAGCAATCTCTGATTGTATTACATTATTTAAAATTTTCAATAATTCTATTAATAACTCCGATATTCTATGCAAATTTTGTTTTAACGTTCCCAGAAGGTCGAAGCGATGGAACGCCCCGTTGCGTGTTCCATTTACGTCTACGAATTACAGGCAGAATTCATTTATAGTGCGTGCAAGTAGCAACTTTAACAGCGTGTGCAAACAACATGATTTTGATCCTTTCACAACAAGTGTGTCCTCAGCCAGAAAGTGCCTGAGCCTTGGTTTTTTTAATTAAGAATTTGTATGTTCAGTTTTTTATTCATGTATTAATATGAAATGCGAATTTAGTTTAAGCTTCAATGTTATACTGTTTTTTTGCTGTTCCTTTTCGGTGGCTGTGTTGTGCTGTTTACACTCTTTTTTTTTCAATCTGTTTTTAGAAGTGAAGACTTTTAATTGGCTGTCAGTCTCACATACTATTTTTTAATCTGTTTTCTTTAGCTGTAAGTCATCCATAGTTATTAAATAAATAAATAAATAAATTACAAAAACTTGGGAACATTATTCTTGTTGCTTCTATATGTGAGAACAATGTAAAAAAAAAACGATTCTAAATATAAGATTTAAAATTAGCCATGGAAGTTAGGAGATGACCAGTCAACGGACTGAATTGGTTCTGTAATCGGGTCCATTGTGGGTGGTTCTATCATTTTCAAGGTAACGATACGTGTTTACAGTGATAACACAGGGAAGTATGGATTCCGTCCCCGATAACGTTATAACTAGGGATTAGAAATTTTGTTTTTACGAAATAGATGGGATGAATGCGAAAATTAGGTTGCTATTAATTGTTGCCTAATGTGTTTTCTATACTACGCCAGGAAATTTTGAAGATAAGAATCTTTATACGCTAAATTGTCTGCACACATAAGGTCCAACCCAACAAACGAATCTTATCTGCACATCGGCAAATTATTTTGTAGCAGCAGCCGCGACCACATGGTCTCTGGACACGAATTTGACGCTGGATTGTAAATCAAATCAAAATATTTTATTTCACATAAACCTGCATGGGCACTTATGAAACGTCAGAAGCTCGGAAGCACGGCTCCAATTTGTCGCTTCCTATGGTTCTCCATAAACAAAGAAACCCCACGGTTACTCTTTTAATAAGGTACCAGGGAAGCCACATGTGCAGAAGGAATGAATGCCAAACTTCCCTGTCTTCAACGTAGTATTTTATCTTATAATATGCTTTTTTGATAAGGACACGTTTGATGTGAGTTTTAAACTTTCCATCGCTAAGTTCTGTAACCGACTTTGGCAACTTGTTATAGAAGCGGATACTGTTTATTAGAAACAGATTGACGGATTGTGATAAATATAAATGTTGCTGAGTGGAGAGCGAGAGGAAGTCCCAAGAAAAGATGGATGGATTGTGTAAGGAATGTTATGAAAGAAAAGGGAGTGAATGATAGCGTGACGACTGACAGAGTAGAAGAATTTTGCGCAGACCCCAAGTAATATGGGACAAAGACAGGAAGATGATGGGATAGTTCTTCTAAAGAGTAAGCAACTAAATACATTATTTTGAATATTGTAATATATTTTTTTTTGCGAATAAAAGCGATATTATTTTTGCATTGTGAGCGCATTTGCGAAATAAATATTATAATGTGCACGTATTTCAATACATTCTATGGACGCGAAAGTACACGTTAATATCGTCACGTTAGAAATGATAAAAACGCACATTTACTGCTTGGGCCGGATGTCCAGCCAGGTACCTACTTACCATTCTCTGTATTACCACTGATGAGTGAAGGATCACCTCTTGCTTCATCATCATCAACCTGTTACTTACTAGATAATATTTAATTCATTTTTTTTTTTTTTTTTTCATGTAAATGGTTGTTTACCAAAGATGCCACGACTGAACTGGGAGAAAAATGTAAAAGCCAGCAATGTTCATAGCTGGACCATCAAAGAACAGACGGTAGGGTCCCCTGGCACTTCCGCACGTATCTTGGCGGCATCCCCAGGCATACCATCGAATAGGAATCAATGTCGATTTCCTTATTATTCGGTATTGCAGTTGCGATCAGCGTAGTTACATAACACTTCCCCACTCCAAATAATTTTAGTTTTTCACTTTAAATATATTTTAAAACAACCGCGTTTAACTATTATAAGTTTAAAACGCTAGAAAAATATTTTGCAGCGTGGCCAAAACCAGAACTAATGCCGCCATATTGTTTTGTAAATGTCAAGAATCGATCACTAATGTTAGTGATCGATGATGTCAAGTGACATTTTAGAATGTTTACCAACAACTTCATTCAAACGAAAAAGAACTTTGTAGCATGTTTGTAGCAGTGTAATTTGGTTTATGCAGTACTAGCTGCGCCCCGCGGTTTCACCCGCATAAGTCTCGATCCCGTGGGAATATTGGGATAAAAAGTATTATTTGTGCTTATCCAAGCTTTAGTCTACCTATGTGCAAAATTTCATACAAATCTGTTCAGCCGTTTTAGCGTGAAAGCGTAACAATTAAACAAAAAATCAAATGTTTTGTATTTATAATATTGGTTTACACTTGGACAATTCCATGGGTTTATCTCTTACGATATGGCCAGTTCACGTTCAGTATTTTTCACTTTTTCAGGGAGATCTTCAACGAGCAGATGAAATTACTATTCACGTTTCGTTTGGTTCAGGACTAGAAAATAAACAGATATATTTCAATAATATGCACGACGAGGAACATTCCCTGACATTGATGTGGAATGGGAACAAATTTCTTTGAAGTAGGACATATTACAAATAGGAATAAAAATTCTATGGTTTGTTTTCTAACGAAAGGTCCTATAGGTAAAGAGGTTTTATTTCAATTAAAAAAACCGAATTGCATGGTCACTATGGACCAAATTACAAATAATCCAGCTACATGGACGGCCTCATTGCTCTAATGGTCTATTATTTTGCCTGGTCGCGAGGGCTAGTTTTCAGCATGGGATCCTGGGTTACATTTTCAGGTCGAGCTTAGTGTTTATCCTCCGCAGCGGTCTGAATTGCACTAGTAATAGCGATAGGCTCGCCCCCATGTCAAGGGACTTCAACATAAATTAAATGTGGATTTAATGTACAAAAAGCATTGAACATTCTCAAAAGCAGCTTCTTATACTCCAACATTCTTTGGAGACATTCATGATGACCTTGTTATGATATGGGAAACATGAGTAACCGAAACAATATCTTAAATGTAAAGGTTGATAGGAGGTATCGTATATTCAGCGATGTCGTCATAGGGGGCGCGATTCCATCGCCTATCGCGCGCTACGTACCTGGCCCAGATCCAACAGCCCTTAAAGCTACAAAACAAACAATAATTTGTATATTATACCTATTTTTTGTAAAAGAAAATATCCATATTTTCTCTAATTAGGATTATCTGCTGGCATTTTTCATATTAGTATCCTGTCTGATTGATGTCTAAAGGATTCAAAGTATTTACGAAGATTTACTGTGACGGAAAAGTAGCTGATATTTCTCGTTGTGTTGGGCATCTAGGTGGCTAATACCTGTACTCAACAGACCCTGCTAGCCCATTGATGAATTGGAAGCAATCAACTGTACAATTAGTTAATAAAATCAAGCGCTGCAGCATCATTGTCTGGCCGCGGCAAGGCCAGGGCCGTCCATTACCGAACGGATGTAGGAAGCGCCACATCGCTAGTTGCTCACTAGACGTCGCACGGTGTGCTTATCGTCTCGTATAATTATAAAAAGAATACGACGTTCTATTTTTGTTTTTCGCGGCTAAACTTTGAATTACATTCTATGCAAAACTACAATGGCGTCACCTAGAAAAGATTTAAGTACAAAAATAAATCAAACAAGTAACAAACATGAAGATGTGTTTTGAGAGTTCTAAAAGTGTTAAAAATATGTATTTTTTTTAAAGGAAAAAGACACAAGGCCGTCAATTTAGAAGATGATTCATTGTAATAAAGCGCGTTTTAAACAACGATTAAATTAATGGCACATTCAATGAGCAGTTGGAAGCGACTTTGAATAAAAATAGACTTCACAAATGCATCAATGCGTTAAATTAAAGTGTATGTAAATAGATCAGTGAACGAACGAATGTGACCGAATGGAACAGTGTGCACTTGAGTAAACTTTGGAGTACCATACAGTTTGTGTATTGTCGTGCAGTTTTTGAAAATCTAAAAACCGTGTTGTGTTTTTCAGTGTAGGTACCTACTGATGAAATAAGTGAAAATATTTGTTCTGTAGCAATGATGTAGCGTTTTGCCAAATATTTATAGTTTCCCCGATTTTTACGTGGTGACACAATTCTTGAGTTATTTTCGCCTCTTCGTGTTTTTGGGACTTCTTATTAAATGAAACGGTGAGTTCTTTGTTATTAGCGATAAAAATAAGTATAGTGGTAAGTAGGTACATAGATGATATTAATATGCATGCACTCATGCGCAAATGTAATACCTACTGTAAATAAATGCTGGGTTATCTACAATACAATATATAATTTAGATTAGGGTAAAGTCGGGTATCCGCGGTCAGGCGACAGTAGCGGTCACCACACTATAATCCAAATTAAAGCGTTTTTGCGCACACACACATTGATTGAGGGTGAGGTGAGTGTTCCCCGCGCCGCCGCGCTGGACCCCGCTCAGTTCCTAGCACATGTCAGGGAGAACTGCACGTCAGTTTGTTTCGCGCCACTTTTTCGTTACTTTTTGGCCGCAGAACATAAGGGGTGAGTGCCTTAATTTTCATGTTTAATTCATTGTCAGTTCTATTTATTGCTGTGTAGTTATCTATATAAACATGTAATCATACTCTTCCAGGACATTGCTACAGGTTTTTTTTTAAATTACTATTAACCAGAAAAGTATACGGGTGGCTAATGCCGGTCATGCTGACCGTTAAATAACCGCAAGTTATGTTTGCAAGTATATTATAATTAGACCTTTTATTCTGTTAAATTTTATATTACTTTCCTTTTTAGGATGTCACGAACTCGAACTAAGAGTGAAGGAGCACCTATTTTATTACCACTTTTAATCGGCTACCACCCAAACCACAATAGGTAATATAGTCTTGTCGCATCTCCCCAAGTACTGCAACCGACAATAGACAATGCCACTCCCTCAACTTCAGGAGTCACCCTTAAAGAAGCTATATAGTTCCAAAAAAACCCACAAACAATCAGAAAGTGCAGGGAGAATCTCGAAAACAATATGCAACTGTTCTAAAAATATTCTGTACAAGGAAATTTTGGTACAAAAAGAAGATAGAAGAGCAACAAGGGAAAGAAGAAAGAATCTGGTGCCAAAACAAAAGCAGGAATAAAAAAAGACCAAACTAAATCTACTAAGTGTCAGAAAGATGAAAAATAGAGTTCTCCAGGACGACAATAGGGACCAAAGCTCAACAAACTCCGAAATCGAAACGTTCCCGAGGATGATGATGACACCGGTGTCGAAGATCTGGATAACCGACGCAGTGACGATTATGACCAGAAACACGAACTTTGGTACTTGGTTTGGCTTTGGGCTCATACTGAGTGCTCGTGTTATGAGTCTCCCGTTAGCTACGTGTGCAACTTGTGCCACTAAAAGCTTGACTGGTATTATCTGCCATGTCTGGCAAAACCGGTCAAGGCCATTTTTTTTTTAAAGAGTTGTGCCGTATTTGTAATTAATGTTGATCGGCGTAAATTCATTAGGGTCTGAAATGGCAATGGGCGTTCCTCAAGGTTCAATATTGGGTCCATTCCTCTTTTTAGTTTACATTAATGATTTACCCTATTTACTTCTAAATCAACCGAAGATGGTGTTATTTGCAGATGACACATCATTGATATTTAAAATAGACCGACGTTCACAAAATCTTGACGACGTTAATAACTCTATTCTTCAGGTCCAAGATTGGTTTACGGTAAATAATTTGGTACTAAATGGCACAAAAACCAAATGCATTAGATTTAAATTACCAAATGTTAGAAGTAGCGAATGTGACATCATATTGAATGGAGAAAAACTGGAATTTGTTAATCAAACGGTGTTCCTGGGAATCACGCTAGACGAGAAATTACAATGGGGAGCTCATATAACATCTCTTGCGGGGCGGCTAAGCTCGGCCGCTTATGCTGTTAGAAAGATCAGACAGTTAACGATGTAGAAACCGCGCGATTGGTCTATTTTAGCTACTTCCACAGCATTATGTCGTATGGCATTTTACTGTGGGGTCGGGCCGCTGACATTGAATCCATCTTTATTTTGCAAAAGAGAGCTGTCAGAGCCATTTATAATCTACGTCGCCGCGAATCCCTCAGGGAACTGTTTAAAAGGATTAATATTATGACGGTACCTTGCCAATTCATTTATGAAAATATTATGTATGTAAGAAAAAATCTACATCTTTTTAATAAAATAAGTGATAGACATAATTTTAATACTAGAAACAAAGACAAAATAGATCAACCATTTTTCAGATTAGCTAAAGTACATACATCTTTTATGGGGTACTGTGTTAAATGTTACAACAAAATACCTTGTGATATATTGCAATTAAATGAAAGGAAATTTAAAGCTCACATTAAAAGTAAACTTTGTAAACTAGCGTATTACAAATTAGAGGATTATATCCAAGATAAGAATGCTTGGAAACATGCTGGTCCTGCTCCATAGGACAATCTAGAGTCTAGACAAAATCAAACTGGTTGCTAATTGAATTGTACATATAATTAATTATATTTATGACATTGATTTACACTCAGTAATTACTTTAACTTACACACTGACTCATTACTTGTTAATATTGTAGGAAAATCATACCTATACTTACTTTTACAATGTTTGTAAATGTGTGAACACCACGTATCTATCACAGAATTAATTTATCTGTATTGCTTCAATTTGATTATTTTTACCCATTTTGGTATGGTAATTTTATTCTGGGTGCATCGTTTTCACACATAATCATATAATGAATGTAAATATTGTACTTTAAACATTTTAAAAGAGTAACGGTGGAGTTTCTTGCCCATTCTTCTCCATACGAAACTACATTTTGGAAGGGGCGACTAGAATCAATTCTATTTTGATGTAAATGTTGACGTTCAAAAGTGCCTTTTAAGTGCCTATTTGAAATAAATGCTTTGACTTTGACTTTGACTTTGATCTTAATGCTTTGTTCGTCTTTCCTACTATAATGATTATTACGTTTATCAACAGACAATTCGATTGTTTTATTGTTGTAATGGTGCTGACTATGCGAGAATAATACCTTAAGTTATGTTTAATAAGAGATTCTTAAATAAATGTTGATTTTCGACTGAGTTGTTCTTCTTGCTTAAGTGACCGGCAATACCCTTCCTTACCCTATATTACGAGTGGCGCAGAGTGTTTTAATTAATTATGCAAAATACCTATGAACTTATTATTGCTAACACGAGATTAGATTATCATAGTATCGTAATAATCATGACCAAATATAATCTATTAAAGAGTTTTTTGACTTTTATTTATTGTTATGCAATTTCACCATTATGATCATTGCTTGGCAAACCAGTTTCTAAAAATATTACAATATTATGTCTTACTTGGGTTTTGTATTCACAACAAACAGAAATGGCGGAAAACAGTTTCTATAAGTTTGATAGAACAAAACGTTATTACTAGTAAGTAAATAGGCTCTATCTCTATTTACAAATTTGCAAAGAACGAGACGTCCCTGTCTCCTACCTACAACAATTCTAAATTCATCGCCCTTGGGGTATTCTCAAAATCAATCAAATCAAAACAATGCATATTTATCCGATAGCAGCAATCGCGGTTGATTTGCTGTATTTTTTTTAAGAGTTCAGCACCCTAATTGCGTAACTCACGATTAATCTTAATTCTGGTTCGTTTTAAAACAGATGGCTAATCCATTGCTTCATATGTTCGAAAAATGTGTCTGCTCGACAACGTAAATAACGCAATGAATATTGTTGAACTGTCAAAATGAATCCGATTATGATTAATCGCGTGTTACGAAATTATGGTGCCGTTGTCTATCTCCGAAACTCATCATCAGATCTATAAGAAATTTAAATGGGACCATTTCTGAATTAACTCCTTCGAACAAATAAAGAATTTTGCAAATCCGTTTATACATACTCGTATATGACGGAGTTATGCCCGAAGCCCCGAACATACATAAAAAACAAAATATAAACACACCGAATTAATAAGCTCCTCCTTTTTGAAGTCGATTAAAAAATATGTCTGCTCAACATGTTGTTTGTTGAACTGTCAAAATGATTGCCATTCCTACCGTTTGTGTGTTACGCAATTGCCCCTGAGGTTCGAGATAGAACCAGGCAAGAGCAGATTAATAACAATTTTAAGGTTGTCATTTAACTCCGACAGATTACAAAAGACCATAATGATGCGTGGATTTGATTAATTAATGTTTGTTCGGTAAATTCCTGCATACGAACTAAACTTAATGTAATGTATGTACATTTATTGTTAGACCGAGCCTGTGGCAGTTTGTTGACCTTTTGACCGCTTGAAGTATGTGCTACATACTTGAAATTAGTACGATATGAGAAATATTGTGCGTGCTTACGACGGATAAAATTTAAGGGGGTTGTGGCTCAGTAATAAACAGCCGCGGGTCGATCGATCAGGTTAAGCTACGCTTAACGCGGTTGGTCCGTGGCTGGGTGACCATCTTTACATACCTACCAAGACCCCTCCGTGCCTTAGAAAACACGTTAAGCCGGTGGTCCCGGCTGTCATTTGTGGATCTTTGACAGTCGTTACGGGTCGTGAAAAGCCCGAAAGTCTGACAACCAGTCTTACCAAGGGGTATCGCATTACCCAGTAACTGGTTTGTGGAGGTAAGATAGGCAGTCGCTCCATGCAAGGTACTGGTATTCAGTTGCATCCGGTTAGACTGGAAGCCGACATCATAAAAACATATTAGGTAAAAGATTCGAGTAAGAGTTCCGTGTGGTGCCGGACGTAAAAGACTCAAACTCAAAGCATTTATTTCAAATAAACCAATTACAGGCACTTTTTAATTGCCAAGGTCTGTGAGGTGGAAAAATGAAGCTAGTTGCCCATTCCAAAGCGTAGGTACCTATGGAGAAGAACGAGCAAGAAACTCCATGGACACTCTTTTAAAATCATGATAATGTTACAAAAAGTTGGTTACATCATTATGTTGAAATTATCAATGTGAGTACGATGTGAAAAGACGTGCACATTAAAAGTGTCCGTAATGAAAACCAAAATAAAATAACAATTCAAAAATTAAAATAAGCCGTGGGAGCTAAGAGATGACCAGTCCCTACTGGCGGCGCCCGTTCACGAACATGTAATGTAAAAACGTATGGATCAGCACATTCAGCACCATTAATCTCAACCATTTTGAAGGGAACTTAATGATCACACACGCCACCACCAGCGAGACATTTGAGTGAGCATAACATACTCTCAGCTGCCAGGGCACATTCAAGTCAATAGCACTATTCCATTTCTTCCCGTGGGTGTCGTAGAAGGATTCGTGTATAAGTTCGGGTTTGGTCGAATCCGAGGGACTTATTAGAGAATTTGGAGCAGCTTTCTCTATGCATTTTACCACCATTCTAGTTTGTATGCATGGATGTATGGATGTTTGTTACTCTTTCACGCTAAAACTACTGAATGGATTTGGATGAAAATTGGCACACAGATATATTATAACCTAGATTAATACATATGATACTTTTTATCCCGGTATTACGTTCCCGCGGGATAATTTCCGAATCCACGCGGACGAAACCGCTTGCAAGAGCTAGTAACAATATATTCTTAATATTAGATACTTCTATGCTTTGAAGGATAAATACAACCAGAAAATTATAGGCACGCTTCCGTTTCTAGCCTTAGCACGAATGACCTCTAAATAGTCCCATTAACAGAAGAGCATTCTCTAATAAAAAACTCCTCTCAGAACATTTTCCAAGCAATAACTTGCCCTATGTCAAAGGCAGTAAGTCCAAGATCCTTTGATGGTACAGCTATAATATTTTGACATCAAATAGTCTGTATTATGAATATTTCGTTAGTCATAGTTTCGGTAGTTCGTGTTAATCTGTCCCGCGCCCGACTACGTAAATAGATTTGACTGTTCTCGTACGAAATGTACTAATGAAATACTCGCCGGCCTTGGTTTGCCTCAGTTTCAGGGATTTTCTTATTTATTTAGAATTTCTTTACATGTACAGTACAACTATTTTACTTTTTTAGGGTTCCGTACCTCAAAAGGTAAAAAGCAACGCTCATAAATTCAATCTCTTGTCAGTTTGTCTATCCGTGTCTCACCACCGATTTTGTCAGGAATGGGTGGACCTAGCAAGTTGAAATTTATACCAGATACTGAGGTCTATAGTCCCTATTAGATGAATAAAAATCAAGTTCCTGAGTCAACACGATAAAAAGATATGGGCTAATTTAGATTTTTGCGAAAACTTGTAAATACCAAAAGTTTACCTTAATTTTCAACTTTTTTTTATTTTTACGATTTTTCTTTTTACTTGTGCTATACGTGTAAGACTGACAATTCTAGGTCAACAGGAAGTACCCTATAGGTTTTGGGTCGAAAACCTATACGGTAGTTGCCGTTGACGTATAATCACGAAATTTGGCAAAAAGCAAGGTCTTACAGCACAAATAAAGGAAAAATTCCAAAAAATAAAAATGTTGAAAATGAAGGTAAATTTTGCTACAAGTTTTCGCTAAAATCTAAATTCGCCCATATCTTTTTATTATAGCGGTATAATGGGTAGGTACGGAACCCTTGGCGCACAGTTCGACTCGCACTTGCGCGGTTTTTTTTTTTGCTATTGTCCCTCGGCTAACTTCGTGTTTCGTCAGCGGCTTCGCCCGCGTGGTGGTCGAAAATAATTCTGCGGGAACGTATTCTCGGGATAAAAATTATCCTATGTGTTATTCCAGGTTACAAACTATCTCTGTGACAAATTTCATCCAAATCCGTTCAGCCGTTTTTGCGTGATTGAGTAACAATCATACAAACTTCCACACTTATATTACTAGTAAGGATAAATTATTATACCTAATGTAGTTTTCGAGCGTGTCCATTGCCGCTGTACAACAAATAAAATAAAGTTAAAAATGAAAGGGTCTCCATAAAAGAAACGCGTTTTTTTTAATTCTGTCCTGCTTCAGTTCATGGTAACACTGAATATACCTGCCTACTGTGGGAGTCCCATAACTGAGACTTTCCTTGTGTTACTTAGGGTCTTACCTCGTTTACCTATAGTGATTTGATGAATTACCCGTCCGTCATCAAGTGCCTACGTCATCGATCACCTTTCTCTGTCCATTGCCTACACATTGGCCGTAGCAAAGAAATGATTTGAAGGAAAATATACTCACAGCAAACTCAAAGCATTCGTTTCAACAAAACCATTTACAGGTACTTTTGAATTATGTGCAATGGGTCGCACTGTGTGCTGAATTGGTGGCTGAAGCGACTGGACACCAGTCACTGCGAATATAGACGATGGCGGAAGTACTAAAATAAAAATCCTAGATTCCACTGTTAAAGGTAGCGAGTATTGAAGCCTTCGCAGCCTACTGTCGTGTACCTACTAGATCAGGAGGAGCGAGGATACGGCCTGTCCAAAAGTAGGTCGAGACCACAAAGTGAATCTTACAGCCAATTATTTAACTTTATTGGACGAGAAAATTTGTAAAACGGGACTTGGGTTAGGACGTCGCGACGGGCTTCGGGGGCGAGGATGCAAACACGGTGGTCTGTGTTCGTGTATTTTGAGCGTGATGGTGGACTTGCAACTCTCCTCGAGTAGGTTTGTAGCATTGTCGGGAATAGATAGGGTATGCCTCGGTCAGCAAATCCTACTAATGCGGCTCAATTAGGGGATTGGGATGCCTTATAGTGGAGTCGAAGAAACGCTTGGAATGGCGTTTCATGAACTGAAGGGTGGTAGACATTCTAAGATCCACATGGAGACGCTCATTGCGGACATAAAAGGGGGGCATCCCTTTTATGTCCGTAATGAGAATATTCTGTATCTGCACTGGACAAGCAGCATCCTTTTATTTGCCCCAGTGGCGTCAGTTTCTTTTGCCAGAACCAAACCGTGGGCAAAAGTTAGGATACCTTTTCCCAAGTTTTGGTTCTGGCAGAAGTTCTCGCTATACTATTGTTATTTGAAATTTTAAGATACACATCTGGGGGCATACTTTTTAAATCCGTCGTCGAAGATACGGCCCCGTCCGAATGTAGTAATGTACATACTTAAATCCGTCAAAGCAGATTTCAAATAATTTTTTTCGGACTGGCAAATACTTACCTTATATATGTAGATAAACGCATATTTTTAATTTTAATGATCTTCGTTTACTCTACACTACCATTAACAAATACATATTTAGAAAATATTAAAACAATGAAATTTACTACGACCCTCGGCAATAAGAAAATAATATTCACAAAGTCTACGTTCACACGGAAATAAAAATTTCGCGGCATGAGTTTTTCGCGCACTTGATCTTCAGCGCAATGTCTAGCGCCAAGGGTTCTAAATCAACCATGTGCTTTTTCGACGCGCTGAAATGCACTCTCAATGGATTCTCAATGCTCGGTTCAACACAGAGAGTTGAATTCAGTGCGGGATAAAATCCTGCCGCGATCTTTCAAAAATGGTTATTATTTACTTGGGTCCTATTTTCCCAGAGATGAAAATAACTCAACTCAAACTCAAAGCATTTATTTCAAAGAAACCAATTACAGGCACTTTTGAGTTGTCAAAGAATCGGAAAGATGAAGCTATTTGCCCTTGCCAAAGCGTAGTAGGTACCTATGGAGAAGAACGGGCAAGAAACTCCATGGACAGTCTTTTTAAATCATGATATTGTTATTAATAATTTGTTACAGAAAGTTGGTTACATCATTGTTTTTCAAATTATCAATGTGAGAATGATGTAAAAAAAAAGTGCACATTAAAAGCGTCCGTAATTAATGACAATTTAGAAATTAAAATAGACCGTGGCAGCTAAGAGATGACCAGTCAATACTGGCGGCGCCCGTTCACGTACATGACGTATGGATCAGCACCATTTAGCTAAACCATTTTGAAGGGAACTTAATGATCTAACACACACGCCACCACCAGCGAGACAGAGTGAGCGTGATAAACTCTCAGTTGCCAGGGCACATTCAAGTCAATGAAAGACGTACCCAGTAAATGGTAGCTTTATAGTAGGAACGTAGTGCTCACACATGTGCTATGCAATTATACAATACTAAAAGATTGAGTTTATACAATGCAAAGATATCTAGTTTTACAATCTTCAGCTTCTACAATATTTTCGATTGCTGATAAAATTAGTTTTTAGCGAACTTGTGGAGCAGGACAAGCAGTGTTTAGCCAAGCATTCTTGTCAGCCATGTAATCGCCCAACTTATAATATGCTTGCTGCATAGTGTGCGTGCCTAACACGTGCCTAAAACTTATAAATTATAATTAATTTTATCCCTATACTAATTGTCCTTGTCCCGAATGAATTATCGTCAAAAAGTCGGCCAGTTAGTCAGAAATTTGAAGCTAATTGCCCCACTATTTACTTTTTTATGGAAAAAAAGTAGGTAAAGTTTACCAATTTTACATACATTTTAGAAGGAAATAATACGTTATTTCCCTATTAGTATCATGTAATAAATTAATCTGTTATCAAATTGTGACAGTACGACAATCCGAGTTATGTGGGTACCTAGTCATTTAATACAACTGTCGAAGAATGACAGTTGTGATCTGAATATGACAATAGTCAATTTGATAAGCAATAAATTTCCCTGACTTTTTATATCATACAAAAAAGACACGTACCTACCTATCATTATTTTTTATCAACACAATAGACATCTATTCAAATTAAAGTCTATGAATTCCAGCCAAGATTTAAAAATCTGCCATGAGAATGATGACTCAGAATAAATCCAAGTCATCGTCATTACCTGTGCATTGATTATGGAAATGACAAATTACATAGAAATCATCTCACGTCATAACGTCACTATCCGCCCGGATTTATCCAGGTTTATTTTATTTTATTAGAAAATGCGTTAATTTCGGTAAAAAAAAAATGGTAAAAGCACCGACTAAAATATCATCATTGCCAGTAAAACCCAGTAACAGGGTTGTGTAGGTCAGATAGGGTTGCCAACCGTACTATAATATATAGCATTGCACTATATTTCGGGTCTGCGTACTATATACTGTTGAAAAAATATTTATTATACAAAAATACTATATTATCAACACCAAAAACCAATAAAAGAAATCCTTTATTGAAAAGATATTATTATATGAACGCGCCTTTACATTAACTTTTGACTGATGCCATAGCATGTATCCGAAGAACTCATCTGGAAAAATAGGGAGTTTTTGGCTTGATCGGGTTGGAACATGTCGCACGAATTTTCATTTTCATGAAATTTAGTGAAATAGCGAATTAAATTGTATAATTTTGGTAGTGAATTATTCAATTTAGTTACAAGTGTAGTGAAGGTGAAAATAAGTGACTAACGTGGACTTTTCGTGTTCCCCCAAAAACTCATGTTAGGTTGTTGTAAAGTTGCTACCGCTTTACAATAACTTTGACTTGACTGGACTTGACTGACTAAAGACGACTATGACTTTTTTGTAACTTCGTGCCCGATATCGGGCCATTTACTTGATCGAAAAGAAAAATTACTTGACACTGGCTAAATGCACAAACCGTGCGAAGCCAAAGCCCAAAAAAAAAAAAACTCATCTGTCATAATTAGCTACGTTCTGAACTTTTCAATAATGTCAAATTTAATAATAATCTGCTCTTTATTTTCGCCACTTCACGGAAAGGTGATTTTTGGTTCTGAATTCAAAATGGCGAGAAAAAAGAAACAGAAGTAGTAGGTATCTCATTAATAAAAACTGAGCTTTTAATGTAGGTACATAAAAAAAAATGTGGTAAAGCATTTGACACTTCTATTTTGGACAAAGAATTGTTCAAAAATGCAAGAATTTAAGGAAAAAAAGTTTTTATAAAATTAATAAGTAACAAATATGTATACATCTTTGTAATTTATTTCTTTTTCCGTAATATCCGAATACCTACTATATTTTTTTGAAGTGTACTATATTTTGTATAGCTTATTTTGAAAAATACTATACTTCGTCGCAGAAATGTTGGCATTCCTAAGGTCAGATAGGCAGTCAAGTCATATAACATTTTGGTATTTAGCAGCATCCGGTTAGACTGGAAGCTGACTCCAACATAGTAGTGAAAAGGCTAGACAGATGATGATAATCGAACAACAGGCAAAAATATTTGGTACTCAAACTATTTATAGTAGGTACCTATAAGTCAATCTTTATCTATTACTACTATTATACTAGCTGACCCGGCAAACTTCGTACCGCCGATAAAAGATTTCTGAACTTTTTGTGAGACTAACAAACGTCAATATTTTATATATATATATAGATTTTCTTTATATTTTCTCACCGTTTAAATCTTCCCTGGACTGCCACAAATATTTGAAAACCAAAATTAGCCAAATCGGTCCAGCCGTTCTCGAGTTTTAGCGAGACTAACGAACAGCAATTCATTTTTATATATTATACTAGCGGTCACCCGCGGCTCCGCCCGCGTGGATGTCGGTTACCGCTGCAAAAAGCCTACCCAGGAAAGACACGGTCAGTAAAATGATTCCCAGGTCAATTCACAGACATCGACGACGCAGTCATTATCCGCAGGCTGCATAGACTCCCCTCCCGCACGCGCACCCCGTCTTGGTGACGCCCACTTCGCAACGGGCCGTGCAGCAGAAATCGTATTATTTTAATTTCGCCATAACTTTAAAACCAAACGTCCAATTTTAATCATTCAAAGTGCAAATATTATCTACATAAACTGTACTTAGTGATGAAATCATTTATTTTGATTAGGATTATAGCATGAGTAAAATAAATGCGTTTAAATGTAGTCCAAAAAAAATTCAAGATAAATAAATAAAAAAATGGTTGTTGTGCCTCACTCGACATAGATAGGTATAGTGTGTCGCGGACTTTTTTGTAGATATTTATAAGATCTACAATTAATTACAACATTTTATGGTTGTATCTTTTATAGTTTAGGCAGCGTACGCAAAATAAGTAACTTTTCTGGTTGATTTTTTACACCTTATGTCCGAAAACCCCAAATATCTTACGGAACCCTATTTTTTTCCAAAATAAAATTTAGCCTATGTTACTCGTGGATAATGTAGCTTTCGAATGGTGAAAGAATTTTTAAAATCGGTCCAGCAGTTTTTGAGCCTATTCATTACAATCAAACAAACAATCAAACAAACAAAGTTTTCCTCTTTATAATATTAGTGTAGATAGAAGTAGAAGATTGTCAAGGAAAAACGTTCGACAACAACCAGTGACTCAATATTCCAAAATTCACAAAACGTACCTAAGTAATATCACTTAATGGTACTATTAAGTCTGGCGCCATGGTAACTGATCAAAGGGGAGATTTCGGCACGGCGCGGCTGTGACGTCATCCTTTATGGATCTGGTCGAAACTTACCCACACAATCATTTAGGTACGATAGAACACAGGCGAGAGAAGGATTGGCTAACATTTTGGCGAAGTGTAATAAAAGTGGATGAGGTGAAAAGTGCGACTGTTTGCCCCCGACCGACCCTTGCTCGTTGAAGCGCCAGCCCGCGCCGCAGCTGAGCCAGTAGCTTTAAATTCCCCGACTAATAATAATAATGCCAATATTTCGATCCAGCCTGTCCCCACTTGCTGTCCCCCCCCCCCCCTAACAGTGACAGCCTGAAATACAGGCCCTTAAAGCCTAGCTTAGGCACCAGTCTCCCACAGTAAACCAAACCATATCATGTACCGTAAGTGTAATAATGTTTGCAATGTTTATTGTGGTGAGAAAATAAATAAATAAGTGACGCCCTGAGCCGAGGTCCGTACCCCACAGGGGGTGCCCTCAGCGTGCAGTCACTTAATATGTAAGTTTTTAGTTTTAAAGCCCTGGCTGGAGGCGTTAACTCTTAATGGCAGCCCCAGGAAAGCCCGGTTAAGCAGTCACGGCCTCTCAAGGTCAACTGCGAGATGCCCGACAAAAAAAAAACCGTGACTGCCAAGTGATTCGATTCCCGAGATTTTTTGCTAAAGTGATTATTACATTGTCCAATTTGTAGAAAATCTACTTCGGAATATTCTAAAATTAGGAAGTTGGGAGCTAGTGATTACACTAGACTAAATTGAATTCTAAATCAAATAAACTTACTAGTCATGAAGTAGAATTACATTGGGTTGCAACAATTTAGGAAGTGTTATAGTCGGGACCTTCCATTCGCACTAAATAGGATCCAACTGTTTTAACTTCGATTATATCTTTGGATTTTCTAATTAGATTTCCTACAAATTGAATAGTGTAATAGGCATCCTAAAACCAATTTGTACGCCACTATATGCGGCTGAACATGTTAGAACTTTATTTATGACATAGTAATTATCTTGCATGTAATGTATCATGTACACCATGTTTAAACAAAAAAAAAAAATCTTATCTTATCTAAGTTTTTATTATTTTAAATTCTACCAAACCTAAACCTACGAGACGGTTTTATATTTCGCTTAACTTTATGCCGACCTTAGTAGAGGTCATATAAAATTGACAACCTAAGATCGGACTAAGTTATTAGATTTGTAAAAAGAACTGTATTTCGACTTTTGTTAGATCACTCTTAAATCACAACTGACAACTTATTCCGGTGCTATGTTGTCATTTTTGTATTAAGAACTTTACTCAAATTGAAATATAGTTGGAAATGCAAAAACTGGGTTAGAGCTTTAGGGTAGAACTTGAATTAGATCACGTTTCATTATAAGACGGTATTAGTTACGATTATCAATAATTTAAAAAAAAAACTGTAAAATATTTGTTAACTTACTACTAACTAGTCTGTAATCGCACCGCGTGTAGCTCGCACTTTACAAAACCAATTTTATTGCACCATGTGGGTCTGGGGTAGTAAGGAAAATGAATGGTCAAGCTCAGATTTCATTGAAACTTTGTAAACTTATCGAGGACCGATGACAATTCAATAATAAAAAAAAATTGAGATAAATGAAAAAGTAATTTAAAAAAAAACACGTTTTTGCAGTTAGCAGAACTAAAAAATAGAAAATAAATAATAGTTTAAAAAACACGCTTTAAAAACCAAAAACTAAAAAAGGAGAAAATAATTTAATTCAATTAAAAAGCGTGGGGTGCTTGACATTAAGTGATTATAAAAATATCTAAAAAAGCACGGTTTTTAGTTTATTAAACTAGGTATTATTTATTAATCACAACCTTTTTGGTTTTTAACTGATTTTTTTTATTCCAGCTCCGATATGCCACTGCCGCTGGTAAGGAGATGCTGCGGCTGCATATCCCTGCGCACGGGCTGCTTCATACTGTGCATCATGTCCACTGTAAGTACCTATACATGTCATCATACCCACAGGACAGCCTTGATCATCATCTGCCTTGCCTTTTCCCAACCATGTCGAGGTCGGCTTCCAGTCTAACCGGATGCAGTTGAATATCAGTATTTTAAATAAAACGACTGCCTACCTGACTTCCACAACCCAATTACTGGGTAATACGATACCCCTTGGTAAGGCTGATTGTCAGATTTTCAGTCTTCTGACGACCCGTAACGACTGTCAAAGATCCAGGAATAACAGCCGAGACCAACGGCTTCACGTGCTTTCCGAGGCACGGATGGGTCTTGGTATGTAAAAATGATTACCCATCGCGGTTAGCGTAGTTTAACCTGATCGATCGACCTGTGCAGCTGTTTCTACTAGCCACAAGCCCCTCATACACATACTGTAAAATGTATAGTAGGAACAATAAAAATATCTACATCTATTCTGTTACCAGAAATGAGTTTAAGTAAAAACTCGAAATTTTACTATAATCACTCACTTATGATGCATCAGAAAAACTTATGGAAATTTAACACCTAGGAAAATACATACACACTCACACGCACATCACACAACACATCATCACCCGGCCTTACTCTACATTAGGTACTCACACACATGGCACTTATCTCAAAATTTATTTAAATATTTTTTTTTTTCCTTTTAGTCTTGTTTGAATACCTTTGTTATATTTGGCAACAACCTACCCTATCGCTGTACCCCTTCCATCATCGTACGGTTACTATAGTTGTATTATTACTGTTGCGTATATCTTTTGAAATTTTCTTTAATAATTATGCCGCCCAGCAAAAAGGCCGTCCATCAAACCCTAAGGTCACACAAGTGGTGCGAACACTCCAGTTCCGACAAATCAATGAAACAACTAACATTAAGTAGGTGATTTATATTCCAAGTTAGTTTTCCCGAGTTATGAGGCGCTTCCAAATATAATCATATTTTGTTTACGCCCCCTTTGCGTCGGAGCTCTGACGTCATCGTATTCGTCATACTTAGATAGGTTTTGAAGTACAAATACTTAGTATTGGTATAAATATTTTGTGGTGAGTTTCAAAACAGCAGATTTTTTATTTGATAATCCACGACATTATCGACTCTAGGGGGCTAGAATCATGGCCTGTTTCGTTCAGTGGCAGTATGTACCATTCACGAAATGCACCCCATACGCAAAACGTACCATTCTCAAAATGCACCTTTCTGTTGTTGCACTTTTCTCAAAACGTACCAATTTCTACATGAACTCTTTTACAGTGCTACAATTTCATGAAAAGGCAAATTAAGGACTGACAATTGTATTTATTATTGTATTTTTTTTTGTTCCGTGTGGTGCCGGACGTATAAGAATAGCACCATCCCATTTCTTCCCGTGGGTGTCGTAAGAGGCGACTAAGGAACTTGCCAGAGAATGGGCAGCAGCGTTCTCTATGCATTTTACCACCATACTGCGATCGCCAACTCGCCTGCCATGCGTGGCGATTATGGCAAAACCCCCCTTTTGGGGGAGGCCTATGTCCAGCAGTAGACGTCTTTCAGCTGAAATGATGATGATGGTGATGAATTGTATTTATAATCAAATCATAATTTAAAATATCACAAAGTCGAACTAAATAACTGAATGGTACATTCTGCGACTGAACCTCTTGTATTTTTTTTTTTTGTAGGGCATCTCGCAGTTGGCCTTGAGAGGCCGTGACTGCTCAACCGGTCATTCCTGGGGCTGCCATTAAGATTTTACACTTAATGCCTCCAGCCAGGGCTTACAAACTAAATTTATAAACTAAGCGACTGCACGCTGAGGGCACCCCCTGTGGGGTACGGACCTCGGCTCAGGGCGTCACTGATAGGGGGACAGCTATCACTATTGGGGACAGGCTGGATCGAAATTGGCATATTATTATTATAGGGGGAATTTAAAGTTACTGGCTCAGCTGCGGCGCGGGCTGGCGCTTCAACGAGCAAGGGTCGGTCGGGCCTCCTGTATTCATGGTTTCGTTCCTTATAACGCAGGGTTCCTTAGAGCAAAATAGTAGTGTTTCCATCAAATTCCATTCAAGCTAAATAGTCTTTTGGAGCTAATGTAGGTAAAGCTAAGGTATCCCAGTAGAACGGAGCGTCTGTCATTTACTCGCATGTGTTGGTGTGTTTTCCAGAGAGCATTTTGGACACCGTAAAGTATAACCCAGCTATGATCATTTTTATGACACAGTGGCCACTATATGCACCACTCTTCTTAAAACCATCGCTGATGTGACGTTGTGTGACGTCACAAAATCGCGGCGGGATTTTATTTCGTCCGTGGGAACGTGGGCCAACGATGTTTATAATGACTGTACCTAAGAACCTAACTACAAACCAAGGTGCGAAAAACCAATTATACATATTTAAAATGTGATGTGATTGAGACCAGAGAGGATAAACCACTTTCAGTGGTTGTAGGTATTTGAATTCCTCGTTAACTTATATTAATCTTGGGATCTTCATTTTGATAAAGGGAGTCCAGCGGATAATTTTCACATTCAATACTGAATTTGAAAAAAAAACTATAATTTTGTTCTTAAATTTTATTTTATGTTCTAAAAACAATATTAAATGCCGTCCATTCCCATCAAAACACTCTTGTAAGAGGAGGAAGTGTTAAGGATTGTTGCTGTAAGCCCTCGAATTAAGGTATCCTCACAAAAAAATACGGATATAATTGATAATATGGAACTCCTATGTTATTCTACAATTATACATCGTTCCTTCACATAATACTCTCTAAGTGTCTTTGAAGGATACAATAAAAATTAAGATGTTATCCTGAAAGAACCGGAGTTATCACATAGCAGAGTGGGCAAGCTGAAATGGCAGGAGGCTGCCAAGTTTGTAGAAAGATCGATGGCCGGTGGAGCAGACGAGTCCTGAAGAGGAGACCGCGTATCGGCAAGCGTAGTGTGGGGCGCCCCCAGCTAGATAGACTGACGATCTTAACAAGGATGCGTTGAGCAAATGAAGTATTCGCAACTACTTTAAAAAAAATAGGGGTGTCCAGAGGAGTGTACTATTCTACATCACTCTCTCAAGCAATCCATAAAAAAATATATAACACCCACGAAAACAACGAATCTTAACAGTGTAGAGAAAAGATGCATATGTTTGCCATGTTTCAAACAACTTATTTGACTGTACATACATAGGGTTATTTGTGTCTAACCTCGTCCGTGCGACTGACAGCACTTTCAGAGATACCAGACCACTCCGTAGTGGTCTGGTTTCTCTGAAAGTGCTGTCAAGCAGATTATTTACTAAGTATGTTTACATAAATGATGAGTCTGATTGATTTACAATTTGAGTGGTGGAAAATGAACTAAAAGCTAACTGTTCCTGACGTTGTGTAGGTACAGTCACCAAAAGAGATAAGTAACCGGGGACGTCGGATACAGTTGAAGTTTAGTAAGAAACCGATGGATGTTTTCTGAAATTTAAATAAATAAGTAAATGAACTGTTTTACGATTTCATAAAAAAGTCATTCAATGTGATAAAGAGTTGCACTGATCAATTTATTGATTATAAATTCTGTAAAGTCATAGGTACACACGGCTACACATCAAGCTATACATTTCCAGTTTACGATGATCTCGCACTGTACGGAAATCCTATACCTACAATGCGAGATCAGCTTATACGTGTGTACTAGTTACGGTCGCGATTAATTTTTGTTCAACATTCAGTCTAACACTGGACTATAAATTGCAAAAAACGTTAGAAAATGTTAATTTCGCGAACTATCTTGGTGTGGGTTCCAACCTTTAAAGGAAAACGTAATTTTTGTCACTTTGTAGTGTTTTTCCGGAACTCGGTTGTTTTTTTTCATTTGAATTTTTAAAAATTAATTTGGTATCGCAGTGATAATGAGGCCACACCTCGCACAATTTGGGTTCAAGAAATGATAAGTGACCAGACCCAGTTAATATTTTCCTTCGCCAGACATGGCCAGCCCACTGCCACTTTAGCTTGCCTACTCTGCTAGCAATGTCGGTATCTCCGATTCTTTTCCGGATACTTCATTTCTGATTTTATCCTTCAATCAAACTCAGAGCAGTGCCCGCTCCATAGCGCGCTGAGATACCTTGAATTTGTGGGCTAGCGCGACTGTTAGTTCTATTCACACGGATCACACGTCGTCGACGGGACTCCCCGCAACGGTTTCTGAGTTGGTAAAACCATCCAGAGCGAAGCGGCTGGTAAAAGCTAGAAGTATGTTGCTACGAGGGGGACATGCTCAAATAGCAATGCTCTCAAATAGCAATGCTTTACAGTTCTATCCATGGACTTGACTTACACGTCTTCTGAAATTGACTGCAAATATAAATATACCTACCTAACACCCCTATTACTCTACTCACGATATTGGTTTACTAGTCGACTCGCATGAATAAACTCGCCCGGATCGGGAGAAGCATCACTTTTATGATGCTTCTCCCGATCCGGGCGAGTTAAAAGTTATATTATACATAATATTTTCTATAGGCGACTCGCACGAAAGTTAATTTAATTGTGGGGTAATCGACAATTCCTGAAATTCGTATTAGGCAACGCACGTTTTGTATTTTATGTAATAAAGTTAGTGTATTTTTTCCTTAACTTTTCGTTGTTTCAATAACGTTTTATTCAAAACCTGCCTGTTATAGTTAATTAACTGATTCGGAAGAGTAATAATAAGTAAACTACGATAAAGAGTAGTAATAAACTACGATATTCAGGGACTCTTTCCCTAAATCGGGATGGTGTATTATGAGAAAGCGGACGAGACCATAATTAAAAACAGACCCCTAAATACCGGGCCCCAACAACAATATGGTGTTCTGTAAAAGGGGCTAAACCTAATCCAATGGTTAGTATGCTGTTCTGGACAAGGAAAATTCTATGTAAAATAAAGCAATTGCTTGCCAATTATTTATTAAACCTTATTGTAAAACCACAAATTAAAATACAACAGTAATTAATGTTGTATGTTTGTAGTGTTAAATGTTTTATTTTTGTTATGTATTATCTGGTGTACAATAAAGCATATATAAATAAATAAATTGTTAATACCTACACTTTTATACAGCTGCGTTGTTTACACTTGCTCATGAATCACTAAATGTATTAACAATGACGGATTGACATACATATAATGCTTATCACGTTCGCATATTGTTGTATATACGCTTACTTTATTGTGTATGTGTTTAGGTACCTGTTCTACCGATGTGCGCTGCCGCCCGCCGGCTACTAACGAGGAGCGAGTGAGCGAGGGTGAATAGAGATAACTAAGACGAATTACACACTACATCGCGCCGCGCATCGCATGGTTTTTAGGGTTTTTTTTTTAGATGTGAAATCATCTAATAATTTCACCCGCTCTGGATGGAGCAGGAGGGCGTGTCAGACTTTTACTGACTAAAACCCACCCGTGATCCCCAGTTGCCTGTTACGTAGTCAACAAGGAACTACAACATAGTTGAGCAATGTCCGGCCGTGCGCTTCTGCGGCGAACAGTCAACGTTTCGTTAGCAGTTAGCGTCAGCTGTACTTATATATTTTGGACGTTTCTTGAGCGAGAAAATCGTTGATAGCTGGTCGCATCCTCGTCGGCTGTGGGGCAGATGCCTATTACAGGAATTAATAATGCGCGGTGGCATGCAGTAACAGACAATTATTCAAAGGCACAGTCTACAAATGTAATTAGTACCTTTAGAAGTACCTACCTGTACAGGAAAATAAAATTCCGCGTATTGTTCATCTTACGTTGAAGTTGTTATTTTGTAAATAGCAGCAAAAAAAGAAAATACATGTAGGTATTTACAGTAAACATGACGCAGAGAATGAACACGAACTCAAAAAGAACAAGTTGTAGTAGTACTTACTATTTGCGTAAACAACTACATTAAGCTTTTAAACTTTCCTCATAATGTTTTAAAGGTTTTCTGTATTTTGGAATTTGGATCTGTGTTCGGTAAAAAAAAAGTAATACCTACCTTAAAGTTTGTATAGACAGGCGCTACGCAACGGTGCGACGCTAGCGACCGACGCCGACGAGACTCGGTGACATAAATTTCCATGAAGTTTTCAAAGTCAAAGTCAAAGCATTTATTTCAAATAGGCACTTAAAAGGCACTTTTGAACGTCAACATTTACATTAAAATAGAATTGATTCTAGTCGCCCCTTCCAAAATGTAGTTTCGTATGGAGAAGAATGGGCAAGAAACTCCACCGTTACTCTTTTAAAATGTTTCAAGTACAATATTTACATTCATTATATGATTATGTGTGAAAACGATGCACCCAGAGAAAGATTTCATAGAAATTGTTCTACTGGGTGTCTCCGAATAAACTCATTATTTGAATGTGTCCTAAGAACAAAATGCGCGGAACGCGGAGTGCGGAGGCAATGACAAGTGAGACGCCACTTTGTGGAAATTCAGTCGCCATGTCACGTTTAACGGGGGAGCACCGTGCTTTTTGTGAAACAGCATTTCTTGAAAACAATAAATCTTATGTGATCGTGCGTCGTAAATTTAGTAATTTCGATGAGAGGTGACATCAGATGACCCCCGAGGAGCCCAGCCTCCGGATTATTTTATCTGAAGAGTTGGGTGTACTACAGTACTCCATCAACCATTATCTGAATTGAAGGAAAACATTAGACAAGAAATCAACAACATTCCTAATCAACTTCTGAGGCGCGTTTTCATGAATGTGCGAGATCGCTTTGAAGAGTGCCAGAGCCGCGAAGGACGACATTTGAATAATGGTATTCTCAATTTTCTCATGTCTTCAGTTTCTGATTTGTAATTTAACATGCTTAAATAAGGGTAGCTCGCTGTCCGGTAAGGACCAAGCCCGGGTCGACGGCGCGTTGTGTTCCACGCGCGCCTCAAAGAGATGTCAGCACCAACTGGTGGGGTCCGCAAGGGCCGATGCCTGCCAGGGGTGCAGGTTGTTCGAAAGAGATACCGCGGCCCCTAGCACACAGGCAACTGAGGGAACACGGGTGGGTTTTAGTCAGTAAAAGTCTGACACGCCCTGCCGCTCTACCCAGAGCGGGAGAAGTTATTTGATGGTTTCCCACCCAAAAAAAAAAAACATGCTTAAATAAAATAAATATATTATTTGTTAATGTTTTATGCATCTACTAAAGTTAGTTTTTTCTGAGACACCTGTGGTTGAGCCGCATTGCGCCTGTCTGCGAAAGCTTTTCTTATAATCCATGGAACAATCTCGAGACGCATCCTGCAGTCCTTTGTAATAGTAATTACAGTCAACGTATTTGCTCCAAGTGATCATTTCCTACCATTGCTTGCCTGACCATTAAAAAGTGTTTACGCACATAATAATAATTACTGTTGCATAAATGCGTCAGTCGACATTCACACGGACGTAATAAAATCGGGGTAGGATTTTTTTCTCGCATTCGATTTTCAAATTTCGGTGCATTGAGAATTCAACAGAGTAAGTACAGAGGCCAGCACATCAAGCTACCCCAATCTGTCATTTTTTTTTGATAGACGTTCTACTTTATTACAAAAGCATAAGGTTCATGTTCAGTTGGGAAAATTTGACAATTTGGGATAGCTTGATGTGCTGGCGGGGAGGGGCGGCGCTTGAGGGGCTGAATCATCGTTGTCCGACAGTGCAGCGGATGATCTCGCCCTGGCTACCCAAACAAATAAATTTGAAGAGGCCGAAAATCTTTAGAAGCAGGCTAAGAAGTACTCTGAAAGTACTTACTGATAACGCCCTTAGACCGTACTCCACAATAACACGCATGCGTATTCCATCTATGCAATAACTCGGCTAGACGCACTCTTAACATCAAGTGGCACGGAGTCACCATTGAACTCTGCAGCAACCCTACCTTGTTGGTTCCAACAACTTGCTCAGGCGGCCGATCTTGCTTGCTTCACATCACGTACTTCGGACTACTGCCCTAGCACTCTGCTTATCTGCGGGCGAATATGCTTGCTCAGTGTGGCATTCGACCGCCCACGCCAAGAAAGTACATATTGCAGTGAATGACACATACCGAACAATCACGCGTGGCCTAACGGCCCCGGTCAGCACATTACATCCCACAGCTGGCATAGCACCTCCAGAAGTCCGAAAAGAAAGCAAGCGCAGTAAAGAAACATAAATAGGAGTCTGATACTCATCTCACCCACTTTTTGGCGCACAACTACCAACGCAACGACTCAAAGACAGGCACAGCTGCCCTTAAAATACTCTATCAGAAAACCCGGATAACAAACATTTTTAAATGGGTCTTGGCGCCCATTCCTTTACCCGCTCAGTACCTACCACCACGGCAGCGTCTTTCTACCGAGTCCAACCTTCCGTGGGCCACTTGGAAGTCTCTGAACTGCCTCCGTTCCCAAGTAGGAAAATGGAAGTCACATCCTCGCAAAGTGGGATAATTTCGATGGTGCAGCAGCCGGGTGGATGTGGAGCTGTGGCTTGGCCAGCTGGCCACAGTGCCTGAAAAAATTAAGCTATATTGACCTCTGCGCGACTACCGGCGATGCCGTAGAAGTGGTGAAATTTTAGGCCAACAAAATCTAATATGTTGTCGCGCCATCGATACGATGAAGAAGAACAGCTACTAAAACTTCTTCACCCCAATTGCGTAACACACTTTCTTTTTACAATTAGCAGATTTTGAAAGAAATTCCTATGTTATATTATATTCCTTCATATGTTTAAAAAATCCTACTCGACAACGTAATTAATATGTTGAATTATAAAAATGAAAGGCCTTGCAATTGTAACCGTGTTACGCAAGTACCCCGCTGGTTATATCCTTCAAACAGAGCAATTAATAGGTCAAAAAACAGGAAATTAAGTGCATAAAGCAGCATGTCTAATCAGGTTCCAAGCTTACTGAAACGTAGTTTATAGAGTTGTGAACTTGTGACATTCAGTTATAAAACCTTCCCTCTGTTTGTATGTTTAGATGTTTGGATGTTTAGATGTCTGGATGTTTGGATGTTTGTTACTCAATCACGGTAAAACGTTTTCGTGGGATAATTTCCGAGGTCCACGCGGGCGAAGCCACTGGCAAAAGCTAGTTCAACAATATAAAATAAAATGGGGCAAACATTGTACTTTGAAGCACCAACCCTCACTAGGCTCGCGTCTTGGATAACAACCAGGGGGCCGATTCTACTAATTTGCAACGTTACACGTTAAACTGTGTTTCCACAACAGTTCGATTTCGATCGCCGTTCGATAGTTACATAAAAAGTCATTCTACTATTTTATAAGCAAAATGGAAACTAAACTTAAAACGAATTGCAACTGAACTGTAGCGGGAACACAGCGGGTAACCCGCGTTACCAACATGCCAAAATAATATGTTTTATTAATACCAAAAAGAAAAAAGTTGAATCTAAAAATGTTACTAAACACGAATATGTGGCACTAAAAGTATTTTCTATAATTAAAAGACATAATGATCATAATTTTATCATTAACTTTGTCCTATAGTAAACGTCACGCTCATGTTCGATTTTGTTAGTAGAATAGGTTTTGACATTGTTTCAATCGATCGTTGGCGTAACTAAAACGTAACCGCAGCTGTGTCGCAGCTGGACCGTTGTTCATTTTAGTAGAATGCGAAAACGCTTAAAAGTGGTGATTCGGTTGCGGTTCTATTGCGTTTTTTTAACAAATTTGTTAGTAGAATCGGCCCCCTGCACTCCAACTGCCTAACACACTTTCATGATTAGGTTCGGTACCCACTACGCATCACTTTCGCCAGTTTATTTAAATTAACCCTGGATAACAATTTCCTTTGTTTTTTTCAGCTGGCCTGTGCAGCTAACATCGCAGCCGGGGCATGGAACCTGCCGCGTCACAGAGAGAGGGAGCCAGAAGACAACCTGATTTCCATGAGTATGGTCATGTTCTCGACGCTGTCGGCTATCAGCAACCTTATCGCGCTGTTCGGTATTGTACTGGTGAGGCCATATTGTTTTATTATGACGTCACAGAGAGGGTAAAACTAGAAGACATCCAGAGGGACAATGTCCATATTTTTTGGGAACTATATTTTCTATCACCAAAATTTATATTTGTCATCAAGTTGTATCACCTAATAAATAGATCTATCGCCACGAAATATTTTCGTTCTCAGATAAACAAAAATTGTTCCCAGGTATGAATTATCAAATTAATGTTAATATATGTGTAAAATAAGAGATCGATAACCAATAAAATTATATTGCATTACATGAATATAAACTTCGTTCTTATAATAACAGTTTTGTTACTTAAATATAAATAATAGCTCTGTGCTCAGAATGGTAGATCTGTCACCAAATAAATCGATTATCGATCCCTGACTGCGACTCCTTTTTATTTGATATTTTGTCACCAATACAGTAGTAACATTTTATTTCGTTCAGATATTAAATTAATAGTATTCGTTACCAATTTAATAAATCAATTTATAATTTTAATGAAAAAATGATCAAATATTGATTATTTTGACTTTAATTGTTTTATTTACTACTCTGCTAAAAATTTTATTTATACCAGTCAAATAAAATATTAGGCGAGGAGCTATAAATAATGACTTGGCGACTAATAATGTTAGTAGGGTGGCAAAGATAATATATTACCAGTCTAGTTAGAGTACGTTATTTTTTTTTTTAATGGTTAGGTTAGGTTAGGTTAAAACTGTGACTTCCTACGCACGAGCCGAGTGAGCGAAGCGAGCGGTGCCGCGGTAGCGGCCGGCGAGTGCCAGAAACGACTAGATTATATAGAAAATCTAAACCTGCCCTAATAATACAATAATAATATATTATTTATGAATGCCCATTTTCTATTTTATTTTCGCCATTAAGTTTCCGCTTAGATATTAATTCTGTTCCCAAAAGAAAAACTTGATGCTAGTTTAAATTAAAACGGAGCTTATTACTGATATATTAATATGCTACCTATTACTTATTACGATACTCCTTATTAGCTGCCAACCCATTATATATGGTACCCACTCTATTTTTTTTTTAAACCTATATTCATTTTACTTAGTTGCCGCATTAAATACACATCTATTATAATACATACAAAAACATTTATTTGGTACTAGACCTTATATCTCAGGATTTTAGGTGATTTATTGTGGAACTGATTTTGCATTGTTTGGTGACTACATTTTGGTGACAGATCTACTATTTTGAGGACAAACCCTATTATTTAAGAAACACAAAACTAATTAAATTGGTGATAGCTTAAATGATACCCATATTTTTTTAGGAACTTTTGCAATATAATCTCATTCTGTGTCTTTCAAAAATACACTGCTACAAGGTTATTTTGGTTATTACTATCGTTTTGTAAAATGTCACATAAAATTGTATTAAAAAAAAATATGGTGGCGCTAGTGCCAATTCTGGCCACGCGCTAAAATAACCTTGTAGCGCTATACTTGTAATTTACAGTAATTTTTTACAAGTGTTTTTTGTCATTGATAGTCGCTAGACCTAGGCATGCATCTTGATAGGAGGCAAACATGGAAAACACATTAAAAAAAACGCGACGAGTTAAAAATTACTCAGAAATCTAAGCTGGCTAATAGGCAGAAGATCGCACGTCACCATGGAAAATAAGATACTTATTTATAAAACTATAATCAAGCCCAATTGGACTTATGGCATTGAGTTATGGGGATCAGCAAAAAAATCAAACATGGAGATTTTCCATCCGTTCCAGAATAGAGCACTCAAAATTACAACAAATGCACCGCTTTTTATCAGAACCAGTGAACTGCACGAGTACACAGAAACGAAAACAGTTTTGGAGGAAATCGAACACAGAGCAAAAGCATACAAAGACCGTAATAAAGCTCATACTAATAACCAAGCACCAGCGCTATGTGAAAAACGACAACATATATGGGACCTTGACCTCTAAAGTAAAAACATCTTTAATCAGAGACAGTTTCCTCAGTGGAGGAACAGCTAGTGCTCTCCTGTCAATACTTCTACAACAAGTCTATTAAGGGCATGTTAAGACGATCGCAAGACGTCACAAAAAAATAAATCGTCGCTGAGATTGATTGAGATTGCCACTTCAATTTGAACGTTGTACGAGAACTGGCCTTCTGATCACGATTATGTTCTCTACGCTATCGGCCATCAGTAACCTTAAAGCGCTGTTCGGCATCATACCTTTTTGTGAGGCAATTTTGTTTGACAATTATGTCATAGAGAGAGACAGAGCGAAAAGATTAAGAGTTAGCTCTGTCTAACCGGCCAATGATTGCTAAATAATCACTTATCGTGCCATTACTCGTAAAGGGCCGGTACCTAAGTTGCTTACTGAGGTGGTGGATTGAGGGATTAGCTCGATTATAAACACCTAAATCCTAATTTATCGTCATTATAATCATTTTTACTTGAACTACACAGTAACACTTAAGTGTTTCTTTAAAAAAAAAACAGTCGTAAAAGAATCTCCGTTTTGTAGGTAGTAGACAAAAAGTGGAGAGCAAAAACGTGTGTGGTTAGGGCACTCCCGACGGGAACGAAGTTCCTTACTTATGACTCGCTCACACACACTCGTAGACATAATTATAGTAGAAAGTTATAGAGAGAGAGAAAATTTTATTTTGATTTTAATCTTTTAATACAGAGCCATCTACGAGTATTATAAGTTTTAGATGCTTTCATAAGTTGGTCACCGTCTTGAATTTTCATTTTGACCTAGCTATCGGTTTAAGCCCCTCAAACACCACGAAACGACACCCATGATGAGAAATTTGAAAATCTTCGCAGCCGCTATCTTTGATTATATTACCGTTTAAACTACGCTTTTTGCTTTGACAACGAACACCATGAACTGATGAACACCATGAAAACGACACCCATGATGTTTCTTTTTAATTTTTGCAGCCGTCTTCTTGGATTTTCATGTTAACCTCACCATCAGCTTCAGCACCCTCGAAAACTAGGAAAACGACACCCTGTTGGATTTTCATTAAGACCTCACTATCGGATTCAGCATGTTATTTCATAAAAAGTCGCATGGGAGACGCTTTTTCGTTACGTACAGATTTCTACAATTTTCGTAACGTGACGATTTCTACAAGTTTATTTCTACCGCAAGCTGCGTCAAAGAACTTTGTTCCTTTACAAAAAATAACCAGTGATCTTTTCTCTTTTCAGAAACGTCCATCAAAACTGCAGTGGTCACTGGTGTTCAACTCAGTGTTCATATTCTGCATATTCCTGGTTGCCATAGTGACGTGCCTGTTCAGACTGGATGACTTCCTGAAGGGTCCTGGGCACATCGCCCTCATTGTGATCTTGTTGATCGCTGGAGCTTGTAAGTCAATAAATCTGCCTAGCATTTTCCCAACTGGGGTCAACTTCCAGTCTTACCGTATGCAGCTGAATACCGGTATTTTACATGGAGCGACTGCCTAATTGGCCTCCACAACCCAGTTTCTGGGTAATACGATATTCCTTGGTAAGACTGGTTTATCAGACTGCTGACGAACCGTAACGACTGTCACTATACTGTTGAACCTGAGGTCCTGGTTTCGATGCTCAGGTCGAGCAGTGTTAAAAAAAGGAATTCATTTATTCAAACTAGGCTGAGACTCGGCACTTTTGGAACGCCATATAAGACAGTCCCCCAAAACGCCCGCACTTCACCACTTCCTAGAGCTTTAGCTGGGGAAAAGAAAGTGGCGCTACTCCCCAGCAGCACAGCTGTTGGTTAAGTTAAAAGAACTATTAGTACTAAAGAACGATAGTACAATAATAAGTAATACCCATTACCAAACACAAAACATTGAAAACAACATGTACTCGGAAGGCGGTGACAAAACATTAAAATACATATCCAAAGTCACCGACTTCCGAAATTAAAGTTATTTTTCAACTTTGTAGTGTTTTTTGGAAGTCGGTTGTTTTAAGTTTTTTTTATTGCTGTTCCATACTTTTTGACCGCGTAGATATTCCACTTTTGTAGGAAGCACCTGGAAGCACCTGGAGGCACCTGATTTTAAAAAAAAAAACCTAAAAAATACTTATTGAAGTATTTCGTCGGTTTTTTTTGCAAGGGGTTCCAGAGTCATGACTGAATCCATTTGCGTGTCGATGTAGGGACATCGACACGCAAACGATAACCATGGATAACACCACCCCCTGCCCCCGCCACCCTGTATAATTTGTGTATTACACACAGTAGTACATTGGAAGTAGTACTTAAATACTGTTTTAAGGCTTCTTCAAAAAATCGCGACGCGACACTTGTTGAACAATTTCCATGAAGTTTTCATAGAAATTGTTATACCAGAGTGTCGCGTCGCGCTAGTCTGGACGGGCCTTTATGCAAATATTATAGATCTACATGCTGTTGGTGTACTTATTGAATTTATAAATAAACAACTGACTGCGTACATAATACTATTGAAGTTAAATTAAAAATGACGCAATGCTTTGGTTCGTTACCGACAGTTTGGAATCGGGGATGCACCGTGTCAAGGCACTGCTTACTTCACATAAAAATGAAAGAAGAAGTTCGAAAGTATATTATTTAGCATAGCCTAAAGATGTGATCTTCAGGCTATGCTAAATACACCGCGACATTTTAGTCATCTTACAAAGGCGGTCCACTCAATGTATCCGTCACAAAATACCTCTAGGCGCGATTAAAACATTGTTACCATTAATTAAGATAATAATAGGTACAAGGAAAAATAAATAATACTTTAGAATTATGAAACACCCTCCCTGTTAATAATGTTTACGTAACAAACGGAACAAGATATCTACCTACCTACCATTACATTCCATCATTAATTCCACCTCCATAACAGGATGTTTCAAACTACGTCATGCGTCTTAGTGAATGATATATTTTTTTTACAATTACTTATGCATATGCTCAATTTTTTTTTCATAAATGGTTAGTTTAGTCTTTGGATACATGAAGTGGGCTGCCGTTGTAAGACGACTAAAATGTCACGGTGTATAAGATAATATACAGGGTGATTGGAAGATGGGTGCAAAGCTTTAAGGTGAAGATAGTATAGACAATTTAGAACCATTTAAGCCATGGTTGTCTTAGACGAAGTCTTACCAATTTTTTTTTTTTTAATAAGGTTTAAAAGACGTATAGTACAATTTTTTTTATTTTTTCTGAGCTTTAAATGTCTGTAAAAAAAAAATCTAATGACAAAGAAGCCTAAAACATGTTTTGCTTGATTGCTTACACATTACTTTAATTAAATAAATAAAAAATGAATTCATTTATCATTAAATTTGGCCATAATTATGCAGTTTACATTAAATTTTGAGAATTTCCGAAAAAAAACTTAAAAATTTGGTTAAAAATATTTGGTAAGACTTCGTCTAAAACAACCATGGCTTAAATGGTTCTAAATTGTCTGTACTATCTTCGCCTTAAAGCTTTGCACCCATCTTCCAATCACCCTGTATTACACAGCAGATTAAAAATAAAAACCAAATAAAAAAATTGAAAGTGTGATGTAAGGAATTAGCAGGAAAGTGTACCTCACGGCTGCGCCAAAAAGGCCCAGTACAGCAAAAATGCTAGATTCAACTGGACCTGAAATGTGGTAACGGATGCAAATCAGCTTTATGTAGACGGGATCATCACACACGCTACGCATGGATGCGTGACTGGCAAACACATGAACAGCGCAGCACTTGATCGGGTCTTCACATTCGATCCTGCATTATTGCTTTAACAACAAAGCCAGCCCGAAGCGATTCCTACACATTTTCAGCTTTTAATCGGATCGTGCCGTTCGGCAAACTCCGTGCGGCATCTCTGGCTCTGATTCATGTTCGTGTCTGCTCGGCACTATTCGTGCTAAGCCGACTGGCTTTATATACAGTTATGTATCGTTCTACATTAGGTTCAATTTTGGCGCCTGCCAAATCATGCCGAGCCAAACGTGTGTAGCACCGTGCACATCATATATAGCAGTCGATTCATTGTGAAAAAACCCAGAATCCTATACAGGGTCAAATTAAATTAGCTAGCGAAACTCCGCAGCCGTGATGGATCGATATCTAAAAACGACTAAACAAAAAAAAAAATTTTTTGGGGTCAACGACCGCTAATGGTGTTGTTACTTGAAGTACGAGTAGAGAAAACTTTATTTTGCTTAGGCATCGAAACTCATCATGTCCATGAAGTTTACACAAAGAAAACTGATTTTTAAACCGATGACTACACTACTTGCGGTAGATGACTCCAAAAAACTCGTCAAATTCATTTCTTTTTATTTGATCATGTTTAGATATATACCCATCACGTCTGTGGAGTTTCGCTAGCTAATACAACTTGGCCATGTACTTTTTTTTATTACGTCCCTTTTATCTTTTCAGTGTACTCCCTGTACTACCTGACGATGATCAACAGCCTCTACCGGTTGATGAAGATGGCGTACTTAGAGACTGCTATACCCATTTGAACCAGCTCGCTAGAATCTTGCCAGTATTTGATGTAAATCTACATACTTTGTTGTTGTGGACACGACTTGAAATAATAGTCCTTCCATGACAGCGTGGATTAGTCTGTTGATACAACGGTACAAGGATCCTTTGGCACATGTCTACTCATGTGCCTTCGGCGCGCTATAATCGGATCTGACGCCGCCAGATTTATAATTTAATGTCTTTGGACGTCGCCATCTTGTTCTTTCAATACGATTTCTGTGACATATGTTTACCTTCATTGCCGCCAAAAAATCCTTGTATCAGTTTATCGTACATATTTTATTATTTGGTTTTACATGTGCCTGCGTAAGTTACCATGTATGTTTAGAAATAAGAATTACCTACTTTTTTTTCAGGCCAATATGAATCGTCAGGGATTTATTACACATTTCTTCAAATTATTTGATAAACACAAAGCAAAGCTATTATTATGTACAGGTATATAAAAAAGAAAATAATCATAATGCATCAAAAAATAAGTCCGCATCGTTGTCAACAGGAAGAGTGCCCAAAAGGCTGGCAGCATTGCCACGTTGTATGGCAATGCTGATTCTTTGGCCGAAATATAGGCCAGCCCTTTGGTCACGTGAAGAGTCAACCAATTACCTACTTAGCAAACCCTTCCAGGACTGGAAAAAAGCCATGGACTTGAACTCACGTTTTTTTCCACCATGTAAATAAAACGTGAAGATATGTAGTTTTAGTAGTTTAGGCAGAAGTACGAAACCCACGTGGTACAATCCTTTCCTTCTCTATTTATTTTGTTCATGTTCTGGCACCGGCTACAATATTGAATAAATTATGTGCCACATTATTATTTTTATTGATATTGTACCGATGTACAAATCTTGCTTTGTAGGACAGACTGTTCGCTCAAGTTTTGTAAGTAATGCCATGATACGGAATTGAAATAGTATTTTATTTATTACTAGCAACCCGATGGCCACGAACAGCGAGTTTCATTTATATTGTGTATTTATAAATAGCTAAGAATATAATTTGTTTTGGCTTTGCTGTTTTGTTAATATGACACGTTCGGAGAATAAAGGTATTTTAAACAAGTTACATAGTTATAAGTATAATAAGCTTAAAACTCGCTTGAGAAAAACGAATGAAATATGTGTTAATTTGAATAATTTTAAGCAACATATGTACAGACGCCAGCACATCAAGCTATACCAAACTATCAAATTTTCCCAATTGAACATGAATCTTATAATTACGTAATAAAGTTGAAAATCTATCAAAGAAATTTGACAGGTTGGGGTAGCTGTGCTGGCGTCTGTACCCAGTAATTTGTAAAATATCTGAGTATTTTTTTTTACGCCTGGTACAGTGAGAGACAGAGAAAACTCACTCCCTACAAATGAAGCAAAGACTGGAGAAGGGATGAGTTTTTTCTGCCTCTCACTGTACCTACAGCTATAGTTCTAGTTTGGCAGATTTGCTATCGGTTTGCATGTCAGATGCTCGTAAAATTACAGTTTCATAACAATGTTTGAATCTTATGAGCTAGTTATCCTCATAAGCCGTTGCAATCATTATTTTGGACAGTCGCAAGGAATTTTGAACGCTATCATCATTAGCAGATATTATTGGTGTTCTCCTACCTATTCCTCCTTTTATTGAAAACTCGTTTTACATCACCAATGAAAAGAGAGTTGGCAACCTTTTCAAAAAACACTTTTCACAAATGTATAATGATTATTTTTCATACCTTTTCATAAGAGTTAGGTAAATCAAACAAAATATTGTTTTAGTTTATTCCATGAATAAGTACCTACTCTTCGTTGTTTTTTTTTGGTCGAATGTAATTGAAAAAACAAGCATTTCAACCATAATTTTCACCGGGGTTTTCTAGTTTATGAAAAACAAATACGTAGGCATTTGCTTGCATCAGTAATTTTGCAACAGCAATTAAACTTTATTAGTATTTATTTTATTTTACCTAAATAACTTTGCAGCTACGTACTTATAATAAAGGGTAAAAAACCTTGTTATCATAATATTAGCCTTAAATATTAATTAATGTGCAAATACCGTGCCTTTGATGTTGTAGACAAACTATTTTTATTATGTAGTAAGTATTTAGGTAGATATTATTATGTACTGTGCCTAAACCTATCTATACCTACAGATAAATAAAATTGGTGTGTCTGTTAGTAATATTAAAATAACCGCTTTTTACTAAATGCATATGGATGTATACACGGTACATATACCAAAATAACATTTATTTTAAATTTTTGTCTGTTTGTTCCGGCTAATCTCTGAAACGGTGCGACCGATTTTGACAGGACTTTCACTGTCAGATAGCTGATGTAATAAAGAGTAACTTGGCTCCTTTTATTTTAGTAATTTTATTTATATAAATTAAATTAATATTATAAAATAATATAAATCAATAATTAAAAAAATACTATTCCGCGCGGACGAAGTCGCGTGCGCAGCTAGTTTAATATAATATAACAAGTACCTATACCCTGAATATTAATGTTTTTAAAATGGTTTTATTTCTAATCATCATAATCATAATCCTTTTCCCAGCTATGTTGGGGTCAGCTTCCAGTCTAACCGGATGCAGCTGAATACCAGTATTTTACATGGAGTGCCTGTATATCTGACTGCCACAACCCAGTTACTGGGTACGACGATACCCTTTAATAAGACTGGTTGTCAGACTTAGTAAGGGATATATGGTTCTATTTATAGTAACGTTAAAATCTTGTCAAGAATTTGATAACTTATTATAGAGACTGCCTCATTGAATGAATATTGTATTATTAAAAAAGAAAATGTATGAACACAAATAATAAATAAGAAACAGTTTGCTATAACTTTTATTTTATTTTTAAATACCCAATGCATTTAACAAAGCGTTGTACAACAATCACAAACATCAAAATTTCTATAAAATTAAATTCAATCCACATTGTAAATAATTGTTACAACATTTAAAGCGTTTATAATTGATCGATAGTTGTGCAAACATTTAAGTTATGGGCCTATTCATATTGGAAAGGATAGATTACAATATGTTAGTCGACTAATATAAGCTTCATTCTTCCGTCTATTTCATGTTTGAACCATATATTAACTAGACCAGAAACAATACATACATCACGCCTTCCCTGACGGCTTGGGCAGAGGTGTACCATCTATAGTACATCCACATTTCGCCAGTTATGTTTAAGGCCCATGCAATAGAGGGCGACCCTATTGCCATCAACCAGGCCCAAATCTATTGCCATCAACCAGACCCAAATCTATTGCCATCAACCAGGCCCAAATCTATTGCCATCAACCAGGCCCAAATCTATTGCCATCAACCAGGCCCAAACCTATTGCCATCAACCAGGCCCAAATCCAGACACCGGGCTGCTACTGAGGAATTCCAGATGGGATAACCCAATAACACTTTGCTCGACCTGGGGACCGAACCTAGGACCTCATGCTCCTAGACCAACGAGGTAGTCACCAGAACCATAAACATGTTTTACAATGTCTCTACAACTTGTAACGGAAAGGGTATATACATACAAAGGGCACGGCTTCTCTGGATGATATCAAACGATATTGGAAGGGTTTTTTAATCCTATCTCTACTTACATGTTCGGAAGTTATGGGAATTTTTAATATATTGATACCAGAAACCGAACTTTTCAAATTTAAATAAACACATCACTCGGAAGATATTTATTGTGATATTGGCAAGTAACGTGGAAAGTTATTGACCTACGTAGTGCGGTGACACGTTTGTTATCATTTGAATTTAAGAGACATATGAAACCGAAAATTTGGTATTAATTCTTAGAGTATTTCATTTTGAGCTGAAACTATGTATAGTGATTATTTACCAGCTGTAATCTTTAGTGCTTAAGGATAGCAATAGGATAATTTCGGTAACACCCTGTATAAGCTACTTATACTTTTGCTTGAAAGTAAAAGTAAATATGCTCGTATATTATGTAGTAGTTATATTCGGTCGATTTTTTCTACCATATTTTGACTTTCTCTTACTCATAATTTCTGTAACCTTTACCCTATATTGCTGTAAATATAGTTTTTCTCAGCATTTCAATTACATTTGTCTAATAAAGGTGGATACTGACCGGCGATACGGGGCGTAATGTAACATTCGCAGCGATCATGTCGTTACGCCGTGTGCTAAAGTCCGTGTTGAGCTCTCGCTTTTACCCCGTACTGACTGCAAGAATGCTCGCTTTGTAGCATGTTACATTACGTCCCGTAACGCCGGTCAGTACCCACTTTAAGGTGAAGAACAATTGGCATTTGTGTCAACACATTGGCAGTAAAAAACTAATAGGTACATAATAATAATCAAAATAAATGTATATGCTAATAAATGTATTTTTAGGTTGAACGGCCTTCCAATTACCACAATAATCAATGAACTACGGTTTTAAATGAATCACAATTATATTATTGTTACATACTTCCTTAATCGACCAATATTGTTAAAAAAATAAATGTTAGGTTCCACAGTTTTAGTATTCTAATATGAATAAGCCCAAACTACGTAATAATATACATTTAATAAAAACGTTTCTAACAAATAATTTGAGTACACTGTAAAGGGGAAGTACAAGTTATAATGCAGGTAAATATTCATAAAGATTTTTAGTATAAAATATAAGAAAACCCTTATAGACTCCTCAATACTCCAATATAATACTGATAATTTAATAAAAACAATGGTACTTGTTTAGGGGATTCTCATATTTTTAGGAATTAAGGGAAGCAAATAGATTTAAATAATTGAATTTCAACATAGAAAGGGAACGTTAAAACGAAATAATATAATATTTTTAAATGAATATACATGTAATGTATATTTGCAGTTAGGTACATGTAATGTAACGAAAGCCGTTATACGAGCGCAAAACAACTTAAACTAACGTAGGAATATTATTTTTCAAATATGTATAATTATATATTTGCTTCCCTACAGTGGACAGGTACAGACATGGATACAATAATCTATCAGCTAATTAAAGCGAAGGACGTATTATTGTCGTTATTTAGTTTATTTGGTACCTACAAACATTTAATACACATCAATTTAATCTAATTTATACAGAACTAAGCGTCTTCTGAGAAACTGTACTTTTCGTGAAATTTGATTAAAAAACTTAGTTGTATACAGTCAGTCAAATTATTGTATGTGGTTCTGATCTTATTTTGATGTATTTAAAATACAAAATGTATTAAAAAGCAATTATCAAATCATGATTATGGTAACCCATCATTGTATTCTCCCGTATCGGCATGATTCATGTAGGTATATGTGAATAGTTTATGCCTTGGTAATATTATAGTCCAGTCAGCAAGATTACAGAGGCGCTGACCGCCTAGGATTCACCAGACGTACATTAAAATATCGCCACGCCTGGGAATACCTAATAAGTTTCCAATACTCGTAAAATGTAATCTGCGATGAATAATGTTAAATGTCTGCCGCAATATATTATGTCTATCATATTTGCAATATATACAGCACTGTAGAGTACATGTTTACAACCAATTCTTCTGTTCCCTTCATTATTTTTTATGGCATACATGGACACTAGAACAATCACAGCTATTTAATACATAAGTACATTTGCTAGATCGCCCACTATCCTATTATTACACATAAGGGATCCACATAGACAGTTTAACTATCGTTGCTTGACAACTAGAACTTCTAACGTTTAAAGTACAAGACGATTTTAACAAAACATAAGTAAATGTTTTCATAAGATACTGATAGGTATGAGTTGAGTGATGTTTCAACCAAGAAGATCTCAAGAAGATATCAGCACCAACCGGTGGGGTCTGCAAGGGCCGGTGCCTACCAGGGGTGCGGGTTGATCGAATGAGATACCCCACGGTATAAGAAGTTAAATGATGTTTTCTAAACTCAAAAAAAAACCTTTGTCGAGAATATGTTCAGAAAATATTCTTATTTTATTAGACTTTGATATATAAATATTCGTGCAATATAAATCTGTTAAGCTCCGCTTTATCAATCGTATGACCGTAATAGACCTAGGTATGTCCAAATTACGTAAATGATTTATAAGATATGTAGATTTCAAATGTCAGTATAAAATAACAATCTCGAAAGTACTTTATTTATATTAGTTAAAAGTGATAAGTTATTAGATATATAGTTTATATAGAAATAGGGTAAATATGTCGATAAAACTGAATTTCAAGTTAGTAGGTATAATTGTATGTATAATTTATTAAAAAAATATAAAACGTAAAATAGTAATAGTACCCGAAATAGGAATTAATATTTGCGTTATGTATAACGCGTGACATAAGTAGTTAACTTGAATAAACTCTATGTTATAAGAAAAAATGGCGTGAACAAACAACGTAGAACCTACCCTGGGTAAAACGACGGTTGTTTTAGACACATCGATAACATTTCCATTTACATACTGGATGCCAGAATAACGAGAAAAAGCAAATTATTATCTTTGTTTTATAGAAATTACCTATAGGTGATTCTTCATCTCGTCTTAACGACAACCGATTTAGATTAAAATACTTATGGTAGGTAGATACCTATTTCAAATTTCACAACAAATGATGATCACTTAAATCTACAAAATGGAAGACAAATCTTCATATCAAAATGATATAAAATAACATTTTATTATACATTTATACAAGTGCATTATGTGTATTATACAAATAGACCAAAAACGATACAGCGGAAGCTTTTCACAACCACTAAACTATGACTGTTTATTTTTATATTAGGAAAAACCCCTAATCCAATATTAGCATTACCAGCTAGCAGATAGCAGTTTATTTTGTTAATTATTTTAAAGAAATAAACAACTATTTATGTAGGTGCATGCATCTTGTAACATTCGTTTAGGTTTTTAATTTTCCCTATTATCATATCTTAATTATGTGATTCAGATTTCGTGTTGTTTAAAAGTACCTAAAATGCAATATTCATTCAATTTTATTTTTGTCCATAATTTTCCTCAAATATTGGAATAGGAGCTGTACCTTTTAAAATCATAAATATTAAATAACGGGATAATATCACGTCGGATAACTATGCAATACAATAACATCATAATATTAAATAGCAAATAATAACTATTATTATTATCATATTCAATACACGCAGCACAAACCAACATATATTACTCATAGTTAACAAAACTTAAAAATATTTATTTTCACACGATAGTAAATTATTTAAAAAAAATATACATTACACATACCGACTAGGTGGCGTTGATGGCTTGATACTACCTGAAATTGATACGTCATTAGTTCTATGACAAAGGCATATCTTGCCCTGTACTTCTTATTTTTTTTACTTAAGCCTCCATTTCTGGGGATTTCACACAGTAAACTTAATCGACAGCAATAATCGTTGTAAATAAATAATATTATTAATCAATTTAATTAACATCGATTAAAATTAAGTTCGCCCCGTCAGCGCCACCTAATATTCTACCTAATAAACTCTGTAGGTACTGATTTATTCTGATGTATATAATTATATAAAGACAGATCTGTATAATTTGGTCCTTTAAACTATTCTTCTTCATATTCATCTCTCACGATATTTTACAATTCTTTTTATCGGCTCCTCTTTATCTCATTCTTACTTTATTTAAATATATCTTTGATGGTGTTGTTTTTTATGAAATAATTTTAAGAACGCATAAAATTCACGGTTTCAATAAAATATTATCTGATATGTTAATTCTATAATAGCGATACATATCAACAATCTATTCGATAATAAGGTTTCCTACGCTTTGGTAAGTAACGCCATCTATTGGTACATTTTGCTAAACACTGCTATTACATACATTGGCAGTTTTCAAACGATTCTTTTGTCTAGGACACTATCCAGAGCCCTACAAAACCTATAACATGTTAATAATGGTTTTGATACATATTTTTTAAAACTGTTACAAAAAAATATAATACTTATACAAATTATAAATTTCCAGATTTGTTTTTTTCGAGAAACAGCTCCCGTTTTTGTTGTTAGGAAGAGGAGATAATAAATTACTATGAAAAGAAACTATTTACATGACACCGTCTTCGTTGATTGATATCAAATAGCTCCTAATGACCACGATGTAGTACAGGTTTCCAGCTGAAAATTGATAAAGATTAGGTAATTTGAGTAAGACCATTAATTAAATAGGTTTAGGACATCTGATACTTCATAGTATCAACAACCCCAGATCGTCGCATATTGCTCTCAAGACGCGGAGTAAATTCGTATGGTTTTAAAATTACAAATACTAATTTCGCACATATTTAATTTACTTAATTTTAAATAGGCTCACCCCTATAACATGGGACTTGGAACATTCATTAGTATTCATTCGTATACACAATCCTGCGGTCTTGCGCCCGTGCCGCCGCTGGGTCGGCTCCTACGTCATCTACATGAAGCAAATGCATGCGCTAATGTAGCCCGCGAAAGTCAATATTAAGTTGTATGTTGATTAAAATACACTCGAGAGCAATGCATTAGGGTCACATAAAGATACCTGACTGTATGGAGTGGCCTGCACGCAGTCCAGACCTTAACCCTATCAAGCATGCTTGGGAGGAGCTCGGATGATGTGTGAGATACCGAAACCCTTCCCCGATCACGCTTCAGGAGCTCAAACTTGCGGTCGTAAAGCAATGGGAGAATATTCTCCAACATCGTATAAGAAACTTGGTTTACAGCATGCCAAACCGCATAACCGTAGTGATGACAGCTGCACGTGATGGTAATACAAAGTACTTAAACTGAAGAAAATTGTATAGCGGTAGAAAAAAGAGTTGCTTTTCTATTTTTTGATATTAGATAAGATTGGTAATTTTTTTGATTATGTATTTTTTTTAACTTTAATTTAAGGAAAATTTAATCGTCTATTAATCACAATTTATTTAATTAAGCTAGAATCCTAGTTTTCGAGACTTTCAGGTATCTTTATATGACCCTAATTCATTGCTCTCGAGAGTATGATTCGCGAAAGTAGCAAATACCTGGCTTGTAGAGTTATAAACATTAGAATCAGCAATACAGCTCCTTAAGTTAGAATTGGCCTCAAATGTCATGATTTCATGAATTAGTACTCCTTCCCCATATAAACTTTAATTGTGCTTTTCATACTCCAGCGTCCGCGTAATATGAAAAACACAGTTATGAGTTATGCTCCACGCGCGCCTCAAGGAGATGTCAGCACCAACTGGTGGGGTCCGCAAGGGCCGATGCCTGCCAGGGGTGCGGGTTGTTCGAAAGAGATACCGCGGCCCCTGGTACACTGGCAACTGAGGGAACACGGGTGAGTTTTAGTCAGTAAAAGTCTGACACGCCCTCCCGCTCCACCCAGAGCGGGAGAAATTATTTGATGATTTCCCACCCAAAAAAAAAAAAGCGTCCGCGAAATCGTTCGAAAAAGGGATACAAAGTTTTTATTTCACGTACCTATTAATATAGATAATTCTTATCATCATCATTTCAGCCAAAAGACGTCCACTGTTGGACATAGGCCTCCCCCAATTTGGGGGGTTTTGCAATAATCGCCACGCTTGGCAGGCGGGTTGGCGATCGCAATATAGTGGTAAAATAGAGAACGCTGCTGCCCATTCTCTAGTAAGTCCCTTAGTCGCCTTCTACGACACCCACGGGAAGAGATGGGATGGTGCTAATCTTTACGTCCGGCACCACACGGAATATACATACATAATTCTGTAAATAAATATTTGATACGACCGCAAATCATATTGATTGATCAACATTCAACCTGAAACTGACTTGCAAATTGATGAAGAAAGAAAATTATAATTTCACGCGTTACCTTGGCATTTTCGCCTTAAATATTGCAGGCCTGTTGTTGTGTTTTGTACCATTCTGTTTTGACTTACTTACCCAGAAACATGATCTGAGCGATGACGTACCCAGCGTCCATGTGGAACAGGGTCTTGAGGAAGCCGATGATGAACAGCACCAGGAATATTATCCAGAAGATGCAGTACTTCTTCATGAGGCTCAGGTTTTCCTGTAAAATAATAATGAATTGTTTTTAAGTCGTCTACTTGACCGAAACCATTTCACAACCCTCCCGATGATCACTGGGCAAAAAGGCACCATAGGTGCTTGATGAGAGAAAGAGCCACCAAAGCCGGGCCAAAAAAAAGGTGAGATGAAATCCAAAATATCGGTGTGTCTATTTTTTTGGTTCGTAAGTGTAATAAGTAAGATCAGCGTGGTGATCGCGTAATTCACTATTGCACTAACAGTATGAAATGGCTTTCATTTTGACAGTTCACCAACATTCTTTGCGTCATTTAAGTTGTTGAGATTAGCAATGTCCTTCTAAAATGATTCAGATCGTGATTGATAGTGTGTTACGCAATTAGGATACTGAGCTCATTCACTCCATGCCGCATTTTAAAAGCAGCGAAACACGGCCTCTCTGCTAAGACATTTAAAGCAGGCGTCAACAGTAAGAAGATACAAGAGACGTCAGACCAGCCTGTCTATTCTGTAGAAATAGCACCTTGAAAACTTAGGTGTAGTAGTTGTCATTCCACTTATTTTAAGGAGCGCCACTATTGGCAAAATCATACAACTTATTTTATTTCATATAAACCTACATAGGCACTTATGAAACGTCAGAAGCTAGATGCAGGGTCCCAATCGGTCGTTTCCGTTTATAGAGCCAGCAAAAAACTCGGTTAGTTTTTCAAAAATAATTGGATTTTACAATGTTTTCAAATTACGGTGTTAATTAGGTATGGGAGGATATGTATAGGCCTGTCAACAAGTACCAAGTATTTAATAAATTAAAAAAAAAACACAAATCTACAGTCTGCAAGGCCTACAATGATCTAACATTAACGAAATATAAAACAATCTACATAATTTGTTCTCAGTATAGATCCGCCCAAACAAATGTATAAAACAACTTACTATGGTATCTAAGGACAAGTCACGATAACGTCATTACCAAAATGCCAAAGCCTCACCTTATACACCGAGGTTACAAAGCCCAGGTCCAGTAGGAACTTGACAAACAGCAGCACCACCAGCAGGACCACGATGGTGTATACCACCGATGACATCGAGTCGATGTCCTCGCGCTTCAGCTGCGCTTCGGTAGCATCCTTGATGTTCACCGCGAACTTGATCAGAAGCAGTGACAGGATGAATGTTACAATCTGGAGGAAAGTAAGGGACGCTTTTTTATTGGCTTGAATAATACAGAGATACCGTAAAAATATACCGGAATACTACTTGGTGCATTAGTACTAATAGCCATTCGTTTTTATCTTACTATAAATTATTTAAGTAGGTTTGTACAAACACTTTTACACGTCAATCATATTTTAAAAACTAAATGAGGTAGGCGTTTCTTATCTGACTAATCTGAAAAAAAGGCCGAACAGAGGACAAAGTCTCTCTTAAAGTCTAGACATAATCTTGGTCAGATCATGTATGGCCATTGGTTATTAGGGAGGTTTAGAGCATGAATTTGGATGACTAGGGGTCTAGGAGTAGGGGAAAGCTAACGATGGGTGGACTGTGCGAAAGATGATATTGCTAGAAAGGGAATGACGGAGTATGAAGAACGAAAAGTAGAAATAAGAGGAGAAGGTTGATAAAAAAAGAATGATAAAATTCAAAAGAGTTCATCGTTCTGGAAAACTGCGGTTTTTTATGAAGTATTAATGCGAAGGCTACTATTTACTACTACTTACGGAATTGATAAATCCCATGACAATGCATCCTGTCCTCAAGTCGAAGATGAAACAGAACTTGTCTAACACGGGGAGCTCCATCCTTGCCTGGAACATATCGTAGTTAATTAAAGATAAATTTAAAAGAACACCTCTATTCACCTTTCTGTCTTTCCGATAGTTAGTCCCGATGAGGGTCATAGGGCCTTATTCGCTCGTGTCGAAATGCACAAAAGAATAATTCATGCAGTTTTAAAATTATTGGCTTAGTTACCAAGGGTAGGTACTGCGTATCCTAATGAATCAGAGAGCACATTTTCAGAAAGTACCAACTCTTGTCGAGATTATTTTAAAGGGGTAAGATTTATTTACTATTCTAATTGTTACTCCACTTCGGTCAATCACGGTTATACGTGTCGCAGATGTAGCACGTCACCATATTCCTTGCTCGCTGATTACCTATGGCTAATGGATTATGGTGGTGAATGTATTTGTACTTACCGTCAATGAGATGTTCAGAAGTCGATGTGAGTGTGATGATGAGGATCCAACACTTTTGTAAACGCCGTAATAGATACAGACGTCTGCATTCAATGTATTCATCTTACATACCAAATTGTTTGACAAAAAAAAATTAAAGCGAGTGTACAAACATAAGGAATGATTATGTTCGCATGTAGTTTTGAACTGAGAAAGCGTTTTAATGTGTCGCTGGAAAGGTTTACAGTATCATGAGTAAGATGAGTAAGTAAAGATAGATAGGTACCTTCTTAGTTTTCCTTTTATTCTTGGTTAAGCTTGAAAGTAGAAAAAAATCGATGATGTACAATCAGGAAAATAAACATAACATCACGCCTGTATTCTGGTATTCCCGAAGGGTTAGGCTGAGGTGCACCTAAGTCAGAAAGGCTGCATCCGATTTTACTGGAAGCCGAACCCAATATAGTTGGGAAAATGCTAAGCAGATAATGATGATGATGATGTAGTGAGCACCGTTTACTCACGTGCTTGCGATGTTTATAGATACACATTAGACAGTACACCCAAATTTCCCCAGTATGTTTAAGTCCCATGTAATATGGGGCTAGCCTTTTGCTATCAACCGAGCACAATAAAAGCCGTTTCACAGCAATTATTTTTGCACAATGTTATTTATTTTGATGTGCAGAATGCGTAGACAACAGTTTCGTGACGGGTCCATTTACCTACACCTCGTTTATAACCGGTAAGTAGTAGGTAGATGTACCTACTAATGTAATAATAGGTAACGTCACGTAGAGATAAATAATTACGGTCGTCGGATATAGTTCAAGTTTAGTAAGAAACCATTATGTAGATGCTTTCGAATATACAATATTTTTTACCGTTTTGCTCGCTGGGCAATATTCTCTACAAAATAGGTTCCTGAAGATAGACGGCGCCACTGCGGTCGGCCCAGAAAGCGGTGGCGAGACAACCTAGACGCTGTACCACAAGGGATGCTTCGAATTGGCAAGGGAAAAGTGTTTCTTAAAGGACTTAGGGGAAGTGTTTGCCCAGCTGTGGGGTAGTATAGAAAGTAAATAAAAAAAAAAATGAAAATCAACAGTTCACAAATCGAATTGTATTTCATTCGAAAACATCTATTGGTTTCTTATTAAACTTCAACTACTTATATCAGACGACCCTAATAGTTACTTATCTCTTTTGGTAACTTTTCAGGAGCCATCTCTATTTTCCCATCCTTGGATGTCAAGAAAGGTAACGTGCAAGTTGAAAGTTACAAAAGTATTTTTCTGTCAGCTGTTATCTACAACCAGCGATCACAAATCCATATTTTAAGCGTGGTGTTGGTAGGTATGTTTATGGCAATCGTTCGATCAGCTGATATGGTCACAGCTAGAGATGGGCAATCACCCGGGTTACAACCCACTAGTGGGTTAAAACCCAGTTATCATCCGTTTCATTCCACCCATTGTTTCCATTCCCACCTAGTCGTTTGGCCGAGTGAAAACAAAATATTTCAGATATTTTAAATAAACATGTAGCGCCCTACGGCTGGTATGGAGGCTGGGGATGGGCTTCAAGACTTTTCGGTATAAAAATTGATGGTATTAATATGGAAGCATTTATCAGGCTTTGGTTGCAATGATCACTTACAAGAAAAAAGACGCATGTCTAGCTAACTCTGTGTAGATACACAGAGTTAGCTAGACATGTATCTATATTCTGTTGTTCTGATCATATGGATCTGACAATTTTAAGACAAAGCAATCTTTCATGCCGATTACAATAATTATTTTAAAAAAAAACTCATTACTTAAGAAAAATAGAACAAAGATTTCTAATCACTAAAGTATTTGTGAAATACGATCTTTGTTTCGTATCTACAATAGATTTTTATACTCTGAATGTTACATTAGTAATCACTTAATCAGAGCTTAAAGACTGCTAGATCATTATGAAATTGCATTAACAAAATCACCAAATCTCCTCAAAAATACAATCAATCAACCATCACTAGATTTCACAATATTAAGAATAGCAGGGTCATTATACTAATCTCTTCGATGATAAACAATTAAAATTACATACCATTATCTGAATAATCACTGGTATCACAAAACTGGCCAGTTCCTTCCTCACAATTATACACAGCCGTATAACATTTTCATAGATTCACTATTCGAGCGACAACTTCACTTTGCAAAGGCAGCTCTGATTGAAGTCAGCGCGCCAGTTAAGGGGAATAGCGTCTGAAATATAGATGATAAGCGTTCGTTGATAGTTAATGTGTTTGAGATACATTTCCTTTGAAAAGAGAGTCGAAATCGAATGAGGATCAATACAGAATAAATAAACTTTGTAATAATCTAATAAGATAACACAGTAGAGCTAGGGGGCCATCCATAAATTCCGTCACACAAATTTTATGCCCCCCCCGCCTGCGTCACATATTTTTCAATTTTATATTTAGAAGTAATTAAATAAAAACATCAGATTTACCATAAACAAAAGCTTTAGTAAAATTAACATAAAGTCAAATATTTTACATAGATACTCGTAGAAGAAGCCTTATAGAATAGAATAGAATATTTTTATTTCAGACAAAGTCCATAGGGTTAGTAACAATTTTGCTTATCCTCTAGTGTTAGTACAGATAAAATTACTATCTAAAACTTAAAATTCTGCGTGGAGCTGCAACCACCTTCGCAACATTGGGAAATCCCACCGATCTGCGAATACACTGAGAACACTGTTGGTGCCGCCGCGAACACGTGACATCAGGGATGCACATCTCTTTCTAACGATGGCGGCAAAACCATCAATGTTGTTATCTGCAAACATCCACTACAACGCCACGGCAGCCGCAGCAGCACTCTCTTATAAATATATATAGATCGAAGAAGTAATATTTTTATGTTTTTGGTTTACATTTAAATTACGAGTTTTAGTATTTTAGATTTTAACATGTGACGTCACAAAGCTTTTGACCCCCCTGTCACACAATGTCACATTTTGTTAACGCCACCCCCTTAACGTGTGACGCAATTTATGTATGACCCCTTGTAGATAAGAAGCTACAAATAAACTTTGATAATAAAATTAGCCTATAGTGTTCCAACTGCTGAGACACAGACCTTCTCTCTACTAAAGAGAGAGGGCTGTAATCTATCACATGGGCCCAAATGCCTGTTCCCGCACAATGTTTTCCTTCATCGTTTCGAGATGTTGAGCATTTATAGGTAATGGGAACCCACGACCTTATTACTCGTAGGCCGGGACCGTTACCACTGAGCCACCGCTACTCTTAAATTCTTTCTTTATGAGCCCAAAAGTCTGGAAACAGGAAAACAAAGATTAGATGGCTTTTGCTTCCTGTGGACTGATTGTATCACTATCATCATTCACCATTTTAGCCGAAAGGCGTCCACTGCTGGACATAGGCCTCCCCCAATGGGGGGTTTCGCCACGCTTGGCAGGCGGGTTGGAGATCGCAGTATGGTGGTAAAATGCATAGAGAACGCTGCTGCCCATTCTCTGGCAAGTCATTTAGTCGCCTTCTACGACAACCATGGGAAGAATGGGATGGTGCTATTCTTTTACGTCCAGCACCACACGGAAGTGTACCACGGTGACATAAACAAAATAATCCATTATCATACTAACCTACTATATATAACACTAGCTTTTGCTAGCAGCTACCTCCGCGCGGAACTTTCATCCCCTATTTAACTCCCTTAGCGGTTGAATTTCGAAAAATTCTTCCTTTATTCTTGTCTACATTATAAAGGGAACCTCTGTGCAAAATTTCAGCTTTCTAGGTCCAAGGGTTTGGGCTGGGCGTTGATGAGTCAGTCAGTCAGTCAGGATTATAAATGTGAAAGTTTAGATGTTTGTTACTCAATCACTCAAAAACGGCAAAACGGATTTGGATGGGCACACAGATAGTTTATAACCTGGATTATAACCCGGTAATACGTTCGCGTGGGATAATTTTCAACTTCCACGCGAGCGAAGCCGTGAGCAAATACTAGTTAAAAAATAAATTAGGACGCCATTTCTCATCTTCAAGTAAGTATAGTCTAAAGTTATCATCTAATCCATGTCTAAAGAACTTGTAACCAATAAAAGTAACAAGTAACCAATCTACTTTCTACAAAATGTATTAATTCCGAAATAAAATTGAGACCAGTCTTGGCCTTAACAGGGAGGCTGTACAGACCCTGCGCAGTACGATACGAAGCACCGATCGATATCATTCGGGCGCTCCGGAATATCATGCCGCCATTATGTGTATATTATATCTGTCATACATACTGATATATATGTATATAGGTACCTAATACAAGAGTATAACACGTATAACGTTATCTCGTCAACGGTAATTGCCGTAATGAGATGGTTTCTTTTGTTATGGCGTTCATCTCCGAAGTTTGTACTTAATGAGGTTTTTGAGATAGTTTTTCACAGAGTAACTTGTGATTGCTTGGGTTTGTATTGAAACTACCTGTTACGTTATGTATCTACCGGAATATTTGAATCTTGTAGGTAGGTTTGAATGGAAGTTGGTAATGTTAAGATCATTTAACAAGATTCTGGAAAAAATGCCTGTAAACGCTGGGCTGTGGTAATTTGTTTTTGTTGGTTGTTGTAATTTTGGCGAGAGTTAAATTTAACCTAAAACGGTCGGTAAGTTATGGGAATTAAAACAGTAACAGTTGTAAGCTTGCATTAGTGCGTAAATATTAAGTATCCCATGCACCAAAGTTTAACTAAATAACAGAGGTTTTGTTGTGTCTGTTGATTACACTGTATGCCTCTTCGTGGGTTTATTTTAAACAGGGACCACAATAATATTATTTAAGAGAGGTCAAAAATTAAGTAGTTTTAATATAAATATCATTTTGAAATATGTGAGATTACCTACAGAAAAACAACATGCATATCATCATTTTATTTACTTTGAGATAGGTAACTATATCTACATGATATCGTTTAAATAGGTGTTGCTAATTATCCAGGTCACAACTGCGATAGTTTCTAGACCGTTCTTCTGTTTATCAACCCCATTAAAACGGATATACCCAATATCACAGAGTGTTTGGCCTCATGTGGAGTCCTAACTGCACTATTTTCCAGATGACTCCTGACTAGTGCGTCATACAGGACCCTGACTGCTGCAATCTTGGTCAAGTCTCGTGTCTGTCTCAATACGAACCCCAAGCTTCTGAACGCTGTTTTGCAGAACTCAGTTATATGATCACGAAACGATAATTCTGGAGTAATAGAAACTACTGGCACTAATAAGTATACGCCTACCAATAAAGTTAAAAGTGATTTTCTCCTCTTGTAAGTACTGATTGTAATTGTATTTTATTAAGAAAATAATATTTTGGAACCTAATATTTTGAATAAGTACCTAGTGAATAAGTATTTCATCATAGAGTTGATTCCAAAACATTCTAGATGACCTAGGTCATCCTAAGGTTGCAATCTTTATTTAAGAGAAAATCGCTTTGTGTATACCTATTAGTGCTTGTGACTGTGCAGGGGGTCTAGACAAAACACATTTCTGTTAGCGTTCACGCCAAACACTTCGCCAAAATGTATGGGAATGACATTACCTGCGGAAAGGTTACGTCGTGTCCTTTCCGCAGGTAATGTCATTCCCATACGTTTTGGCGTACCTCTTGGCATGAACGCTAACAGAAATGTGTTTTGTCTAGGCCTGCAGGTGTGACTTGTTGCATATTATGCGTTGCGTCCACCAAATTAGAGGTGCACACGCGTGGAGATCATAGTAACTAGAGCCCAGTGGATTGTAGACTGTAGATCTTTACGCCATATTCAATTTTTACTAAGCACTTTGTACTTGATGACAGGCTTACACTGTCTTCCCATAGCTATTATTACTGTAACTAATTTAAACATATTAAAAGCCAAATAAGTATTGTAAAATAGTAGTAAACCGTAGAGTTTTTTGCCGGCTCTTCTCCATAGGAAACGAACAATTGGAACCACGCATGTAGCTTATGACGTTTCTTTTGTAGGTGCCCTTATAGGTTTAAGTGAAATAAAATATTTTGTTTCTTATTTTTATTTTTGTTAGGAAGTTTTTCATTTTGTGTCAATGGGAATTTCTATAAGGCTGGTCGTGCTATAAAATCGCTGTTAAAAATAATAATAGTGAAGTAACATTAAAAATCCAATCCAAATCAATAACTTCAGAAGCTATTTGCAGTAACCAGTAACCTACTGACCTAAAAATTATAATTAGCCAATCGTCCGATTCGACCCTATTTTATAAACAAAACACCTTAATTTTGGAACGGCCACAGATTCATCGATACTCGTCAGTCAGTGCCTACCCGTAACACAGTATAGGATAAAATAGTAGGTCAACACCAAACAAATGATGAATACAAAACGGTGCAATGAATGCGCGAAGATTGTCAAAGCTTGCGTGTTGCGTGGTTGCTGGTCGATGGCCCTTATCCAGAAGTCGGTACCGACTGTAAAGGTGGTCCCCTAAAAACGGCCTTTTATTGTGAGTACCTACAGGCTGGCAAAAAAAAAACTTTAATCATATTCGAACTGTCAAGCTAATTTAGAAAAGGAATAGCAGAAAAAAACGGTACGCATTAGACAGAGTTGACAAGCGAAGAAGGAAGAAGTTGGTAATATAGACTCGTAGAACGATTTCTAGGAATAATTATTATTGAAGAATCATAACAAAGGTGTTTTATTGTTCGATCCGGTACGAAGAAACCCTCAGGTTCTCACAGTACCTACCTACTTATATTTACCGGCTATTAAGGCTTAGTTTTTTAGGACATAAGGACTGGTGGTTGACCTATGCAGTATTGTGTACTCCACTTCCATACTCATTGAATAATGGAATAGAATACTGTTTATTATGGACACCATACGAATTATATTATAGATATAGGTACCTTAGTGTAGAAGTTTTACATACGGTGAAATAGGCGGTCTTATCGCTAAACGCGATGTTTAAAAGACAACCTTTGAATGGATTTAAAGCGAGAAAGTGAGACAATCTGCATTAAGCAATAATAAATCATAACTACAATTATTTAGGGACTTATAATCCTTATGGTGTCCCCTTGTTTCGCAGACAGAATTTTCATAGAATTTCGTTTCCCAGAAAATGTTACATATAATATTTGGTCCTTGTATTTTTATTTCGAATATTATTGTTTCAAAGATTATTTACTTGAGTGAAACATATTTTACAGAAACACAATTCAATGATTTTTTTATCACAGTTTTTTGTTTAACAAACTTATCAAACAGTAGAATTATTATTTAACGAATATTGTTTGTTCGGTGTATTTTTCCATGGTATTTTATTTCAACTAATTAAAATATTGTCACAAAAAGTCAATATATTGTGCTACAAAAGTTAGTGACAGAAACTAATCGCTGCAAAACCGACTCCACGTAGTCTTAATTGCCCTACTCCTAGAGTGTAATTTCAATCCGCGTAGGCGCCGGAACCGTGACAGAAACCATGCCTGCTGCATATTGCATGTTCACTTGCATGCTGCATACTTGCGTGCTCACTTGCAGCATGCAAGCAATAGGTTTGGTTAGAACTGAGACTCCCAACAAAAATGACCAATAACAATAATAAGATTAAAATAATAAACAAAAACAATAATAAAATGTTATTGTTGGTAATAAGTTTTATGTTAAATAAACAATATAAGGAAAAAGAATATTTGATTCGTTATTATATGATATGATTAAAGAATAAACATTAAAATTTATGTGAAAAAAATATCAGTGATTTAAAAATCTTCAAAGTAAGCATTCTACGTATTGATTATTCTTTGAAACGAAAATATGAGAAATATTTTATGTGAAACGAAATTCTATAAAACAATTATCTATAAAACAACGTACAACCAATCCTTATAACTAGCACGTCCTATCTGTGAGCCTTCTACAATAATCTACGCTACCTAATTATTACCGTGAGCGACCACGTGCGCCGAAGTGACGTAGACATAACGAGCTAGTGTCAAACATGCGCCTGCGCAGCGTGCTCGCGTTCTGCGCTGTGATCGCCGTCGCGCGATCTTCACTACGGACTGGTATGTATTACCTTGTTTTTAATTCACTATTTTACTGAAATTTTCATGACAACTACTGTAAAATTATTTTTTTGATTAATTTAGTGTCAATTACTCTTATGTTTTTTTAAGGTTATGTTGTAAATTTAGGGAATTAGTTTTTCAAGGTGAAGTCTAATTTACCGTTGTATTGTTGTAGAGTTGAAAGAATGTTTTGTTAGATAAGATATAAAAATATTGCATCGACTCAAACAGGTACCAATAGGTTTTCGCAAGTGACTAATAAATTGTTTAATTGACTTGTCATTATTCAGAAACTAATACAGCGGGTATATTTATTGCTAGGAGTATTTTGTAGTTGTAGCTGGTATAGAGACTCTTAACGTAACACTAACTCATGATAGACCCTACAGTGTATATTCGTTTAATGTGATTATTTGAGGAAAATATATTGTAATTACTTACGAGAGTGAGTATTTTACCAGAAATCGAGGCTCCGAACCAGGAGCCGCTGGCTACCCTTGAGTTCGGCGTTGGTCTCATTGAAAGTCCAGACATAATCTTGGTCAGATCATGTGAAGACTATGTAGATTAGTGCCTGAAATGGTTCTTTGAAGTACCATACAGATTTGAGTGACCCACTCAAGTCGGTGCAAGCATTTGTAGCTCATACTGAAAACTTGAGGAGCTTAACGATTATAATAAGACCTCTTTTCTATTAGGTATTGGTATTTAAGTACGTGTTCAAGAAGGTTTGAACAGTTGAATCTAATTTGAGAATAAGGAAAAAAGCAAGCGAAGTTTAATTATCAAACGTTTCGTTGTGTCTGTTGATTCAAATTTTACCTACAGTTTTTGCCTCTTACGTAGGTTTATATTATAAACAGGAACCAAAAACATATTATTCAAAACGGAGCCAAAAAATAAACATCAGTCTGTTTACAAAACAAACAACTTAAACACCATAAAACATGCATTTAATAACTTTATTTACTTTAAGATAGGTAACTATATCTACACGCCATTGTTTAATTAGCTGTTGCTAATTGTCCAGGGCACGAAGGCATGGTTACAGTTCTGAGAGGTATTTAACTGCTGTTCCGGATACAAACATCAGGATCAGGAAGTTTAATAGATTCGTTTGTTACGCTTGGCCATTTGAGGCCTTATTCATAAAAAAGTTATCGAACATCTAAACAGTTGCTAAAGTCTGGTAACTCTTTGAAAACCAGACTTTAGCAACTGTTTAGATGTTCGATAACTTTTTATGAATAACACCGTTAGTTTTTAGATAACTCGGTAGATATACTATCAGACAAAAGATTTGTCTTCTTCGTCATCATCGTCATCCACAGCCCGACTTCGCGCACTCTTATCTGGTGCCAACAGTCCTATTTCGGCCTCATCCAGGTTTTGACCGCGATAGCAGCAATATAGTCCGCCCATCTCGCCACTGGACGACCGACATCTCGTCTTCCGGTCCTTGGATGCCACTCTATCACAGTCTTACTCCACCTGTCATCATTGCGCCTTGCCAGGTGTCCTGCCCAACTCTATTTGAATCCATAATACGCCTTCCGATATCGAAGACCTTCGTACGTTTGGAACTCGGTATTTTAGCCTGATGCCAAGCATGGCACGCTCCATGGCTCTCTGTGCAACTCTCAGCCTGTGCACAGCCTCCAGCGTGAGTGTTCACGTCTCTGGACCGTAAATACCGTATTGTATCGATTATTCAAAATCAAGTATAAGAGATTTGGCTAGAATTCAGCCACGTCGACAGCATTAGCATTGGCCTTGCAAATTCCTATCATAGTTCAGGTGCACAGAGAGCACGACAAGAGGCGAGGCGTTGTTTGAGATGTAGATCCACATTTACTTTGTCGATCTTTGGAGAAATCACAAAATAACCTACAAATTAAAAACATACCTATCTACTGTTTGGCTTTCGATAATAACCAAAGACAGAAATATAGACACCCGCAATCACTCCTTTCGAAAACACAGACCAACTATTTAAAATTCTGTTTCAAAATATCCAAAGTCTCTATAACAAACAACACATACTTGAAACCTTCATCGTAGATAACCCGATTTATAATGCAATATGTATATCAGAGTCATGGTTATCAAAGGAAAAATTAAGCTTGATACAGTTTAGTGGATATAAAATAGCAGCATCATACTGCCGCAGCACGCGAGGGGGAGGCGGCGTCTGCATCCTCTTGCAAGATCATGTCGCCTTCAAAGAGAGAAATGATATAACGAATATGTCCATAGAATATATTTTAGAAGTATGTGCAATCGAGTTACCAAATGAAAACATATTATTAGTAACAATGTATTGGAATAGGAGAGAGGAAGAAATATTTATTAGCCAGTTAAAATGTATCCTAAATTATATAAATAATAAATACTTTAAGTTTAATATAATTATAGGTGGAGACTATAATATAAATATCAAAGAGAGAAATGTCAAAACTAGTCAATTCCTAGACCTTATGCTAGAATATAAACTTACACAACACATAAAAACACCTACACGAATAACACAAACTACATCTACATGTTTAGACTTGATATTTACCAACACAGACACAAATAAAATATATACAACAGTAGAGGAACTAGGTTTTTCAGACCATAGCGGAACAATTATACACATCCCCATACCAACACCACATTTAGCTACACAAACAACTTGGTATGTTAAAAAAAGGTTATTTAACAACATGAACATTTTAGAGTTTAAGTCTAAATTAAAAGAACACGATTGGAACAAAATCTTACCTAAAAACCAAAATTTAAATGATAATTATAAAGCATTTCATGATATATTAGTAAATATCCTTAACCATTGCATACCAATATGTAAGGTCAAACTAAAACCCAATTTAAAAAAATACTGGTTAACGACGGGCATCAAGATCTCCTGTAAAAACAAAAGATTGTTAAAAATACTCACACTTAAAACAAAAAATCCTATCATCACAAATTATTATAAAAAGTATGAAAAAATATTAAAAAATCTAGTTACTTCATCTAAAAAGATACAATATATAAATAAAATAAAAAAATCTAACAATAAGGTTAAAACCATGTGGAGTATTATAAATGAGAGAACAAACAAAAAACATAAAAAGGAGCATAGTAATATTAAATTGCAAATTGATAACGACATAATATCCGATCCTAAACAAGTAGCCAACAATTTTAATAATTTCTTTGCGTCCATTGGAGAAAACAGCGCAAACTCATCTAGTAGCAAAACGGGCAGCACCTCTGTACTAAATCCCACAGAGAACACGATGTTTCTTGGCCCAATAGATGCTTGGGAAGTAAACAAAATAATTAGAAACCTAAAAAACAAAAGTAGTCACGGGATTGACGAAATACCACCAAAGCTTCTAAGACAATGCGCAGATGAACTTACCCTACCGTTTTACCTGCTTCTGAACCAGTCATTTGACGAAGGTATCTTCCCTGATTTATTAAAAATATCTATAATTAAACCAATCCACAAGAAAAGTACGAAAACCGACCCAAACAACTATCGTCCAATAGCTCTCTTACCATCAGCTTCAAAAATCTTTGAAAAAGCCATGTGTGACCGCATTTATACGTTTTGCGAAAAATACACGATATTTGATGAATGCCAGAACGGTTTTCGAAAAAACCGTTCCACCACCTTAGCAGTCTATAAGTATATCCAGGAAGCCCTTAATATTATTAATAATAAAAAATACGCAATAGGAATTTTATTAGACATGACCAAAGCCTATGATAAAGTACAATTTGGGATTTTGCTAAACAAATTATACGGGTTAGGTATACGTGGAAAGGCTCACGAATGGCTAACATCTTATCTAAAGAACAGGGAACAATTAGTTGAAATAGAATACTTTAACCATAACAGCAATGAAATCGAAAAAATCCGATCATATAATAAAGCAATTAACGCCTCAATTCCACAAGGAAGCGTCATAAGATGCCTTTTATTTTTGCTTTATATTAATGACCTGCCTAAGATCATAGAAGGTCCGTGTGTCTTGTTTGCGGATGATATATCCATATTAGTCTCATGCCAAAACAACATGGATATAGAAGAAACTCTCAATTCCATACTTACCAAAACATGCAACTGGATGAACGAACATAACCTTGAGATAAACTACTCCAAAACCAAGTTAATAACTTTCCACCCTTACCAAAAAACACCTTTAACCTTAGATTTTATTTTCAACGACTTTAAATTAGAAACTGTTAACGAATTTACCTTACTCGGACTAGTTATAGACACACATATAAACTGGAAATCACACATACAGAAAACTCACTCAAAAATTTCTAAATTCTCTTATGCCCTTCGTGAAATAAAAAAGACTACCAATTTACAAACAGTTCTCACCACCTACTATGCTTATGCCTATGCATGGCTTAGCTATGGTGTCACCCTTTGGGGAAACAGCACAGGTGCACAAACACTCTTCACCCTGCAAAAGAAATTGGTCAGAATCCTGGTAAACATTGAGCAAACAGATAGTTGCAAACCTTTCTTTCAAAAACATAAAATTTTAACACTTCCTTGTATTTACATTTTAGAAACATGCAAATTTGTGCGAAAACATCAAGAATTTTATTCAAAACGTGAAGATATTCAGACACGCTATCTACTCAGACACCGATCTAGGCTAAACATACCAAGTTCTCGATTAAAAATGCACTCTACAAGTCCCTATGTGATGTCCATTAAAATATATAATAAACTACCTGCTCCAATAAAAAAAGAAGGGAGAATTAATGTATTTTTAAAAAAACTAACACAATTTTTGCTAAATAAAAGCTATTACTCTGTTAACGAATATTTAAGTGATAGACTCATAAAGTCATAATATGTACTCGCAGCTTTAAATTTTAATTTTAATTTGACCTATTAATTATTATTGCATCTCATATTATTACCTGTTTTATATTATATTTCATTTTATATTCATTGATTGTATTTTAGATTTAATAAACCAGTAAATACTTACATTAATTTAATAATATAGTAGTTTTGCTAAATGTTTAATATTTGACAATTAATGCTTCCTCTCTAACTTACTTATTTTGCTGTGCCCGACAGGGTCCATATGATCTAATATAAGTTTACCACCTAAGAATACCTACATGTGGAATGCAATAAAGTGAGTATTGAGTATTGAGTATTGGGGTAATTGCGTAACACACTAACAGTAGGAATAGTTAATTTTGACAGTTCAACAACATTCATTGCGTTATTTACGTTGTTTAGCAGACAATTTACTCGAATATATGAAGCAATGGATTAGTAATATCCTTCAAAATGATTCAGATTCTGATTGATAGTGTGTTACGCAATTATGGAGCTGGGCAGCGGCCCCATAAAGCGGTAAGTACTTAACATTTGATTGCAAGCATCAGCTAACTAATCCAATGAGGTATTTCTTCGGGCTAGTACGAAGAATAATTGTTATAGCTTAGAAATAATTTTAGTTATGAAAACATTGTATAAAATTGAGCCACAACATAAACATGAAACTGAGTACTTAACAATATTTAACATAACAAATTCTCTCGGATTCTGTTGCCAACAGAATTTGTTTAACTCCGTTTCCTCTTGCGAAATATAACATAGCTCTGTGTTCATAATATAAGTATTGTTACATAAAAATACTATCAAATAATTATAATAATAAGTCAAAGTCAAAGTTATTTATTTGCAGTAAATGCAGTATAGAAGATGGTAGTTATATAAATTATTAGTGCGATGACACATTACGCCACAAATTGGCATGCAAATATTAAACTAAGATGCTAGTTTCAATAAGCAAATCTCTACAGAAATGTACACAATATTATTCATAAATTAAATTATTTAAAGTCAATTTTAAGCTTCATAAACTCAATAGCTAAATTAAATAGTTTATTGCTATTACAAAATACAAACAAAAAAAAAATGCTGTTAAATAAAATAAAACACAACATAAAATGCATTACGTACAGTAGGTAACACTTATTAATAGGTAACATTATTTACAATACAAATCAAACCGCAAGGTAGGTAGTGTAGGGTAGTGTCGATAAGTAGGTACCTACCTAATTATCATAATCACGCGCATAGTTAATGCTAAAGATTAAGATAGGTAGGTACACAGAGGATCTTATTATTAAACTTTCATCGATAAAGAGAGTAAGTAGGTAGGTAAGTAAATAACAAGATCCAGTCATTAAAAAGACTCATTCATGTAGGTGATGGCCTAATGGTAATGACCCCCGACTTTGTGTATTTTATATCTCATCACCACTGCTCTGAAAACGGTGAAAGAAAACATCGTGAGGAAATCTGCATGACCTAGAAATAAAACTTTGAAGACGTCCACCAGCCCGCACTGCTACCGCGCGTGGTGGATTACGGCCCGCTTCATCTTACAGAACAACACAGGTTTCCTCGGCCTGTATTGCCCCAACAAGTGGGAATGTTATAGGCATATTATGCTTATGCTAATTATATTTAAATATTCTCTGGCCATTTCTCATGCAGTGGACTAGGATAGGCTGATATAACTCAGCAATCAATCACCCTACACCCTTTTCTCTGCCTTCTACATCCAGTCTGAACCGAAAGCCTGTCTTAGATCGTCGCCCCTCCCCGCTCTACTTTTACCGATGTCATCTAAGTATTCCCTGTAGTGTGTGTCACCTACCATCTTTTCCATATAAATAATATAATACCTAACGATAACTATCCTATCATCAGATCAAAAGTTCTGGTCGAGTCTCGCACAAAATGAGCTCGAGGAGGCTCTCAAAATCAAATGGAACCTCAACGTGGCGAAGAATGTCATCTTGTTCGTTGGAGATGGCATGGGACCCAACACCGTGACCTCGACGAGAATATACAAGGGCGGAGAGAGTCACAGGCTGGTGTATGAAAAGTTTCCTCATGTTGGACTTTTGAAGGTATTTTTTTGCCAAACATAATATAAAAACTTTATATTAAAATAAAAAATAAATGAATGTAGGTATATTTTTAAACAAGATTGCACCTTAAGCTAGAGCTCAGATAAGACTGATTTGTCCAACTTTAGTTCCTTCAAACTGTGGAGGACCAAAGTACCTAAATATAGGGCTATAAGGTTTTTTGGAGCGTGGCCAAAATTTGAATTAAGGCCGGAATTAAGGCCGCCGCCATCTTGTTTTGTTAATATATTTCAAGTGACATTTCACAAAATATTTGCACAAATGTTTACCAATAGAGCCGCCCTTTCAACGTCATTCGAGCGCCAAAAGATCTTTGCAGCGGTGTAATTATTGAAAAATGGTGGTAAGGTTCGAACCCGCAAACCCGTGCACATTGATCATTGCGTTACGTAAACTAATTTGTGCTACGAACGTATTTCGTAGCGCATTCAGTGCTACGAGCATAGACTTTAGCGCGTTTAGAACTAAGAGTGCAGTCCGTAGTGAGTTTAGTGCTACGGGCGTAGTGCGTAGGGAGACGAGGGCTAAGAGCGGTGCGTGCTACGAGCATACGTAGTCCACAGAGCGATTAGTGAGTGCTACGAACGGAGTGAGATGAGTGCTACGAGCGTAGCACGTAGAGCGTTTAGTGCTACGAGCGTAGTGCGATTTGTGCTACGAGCGTCGTGCGTAGGGAGCTGAGTGCTACGACCAGTGCGTGCTACGAGTATAGCGCGTAGAGCATTTAGTGGGCGTGCTGAGTGCATTTAGTGACTTCAACTTTTATATTTTCAGACCTACTCAGCAAATAAAATGGTGCCGGACTCAGCTTGCACTGCCACCGCAATGTTTAGTGGTGTCAAAACCAATCAGGACACAATGGGAGTGGATGCTAGTGTTCAGCACAATGATTGTGATGCAAGCCTGAATCCTGAAGCCAGGCTGCAGTCGCTGGCGGCGCTGGCTCTGAAAGCTGGGAAGAGTGCAGGTACGGAACCCAAAGTTTTTGCTGCAATATTAGTCCGATGCTTACTAGACTATGACGTCGCGCTCTCACCGTTAACTGGCTGCCTTCTAAAAATGTGGTATTGTATACAGAACCAAACATTAACAAATATAAAATCTTGACAAATTGGTAGGCACTAGGTAGGATACCTAATATCCTAATATCCTATACCTAATATCTAAGTGTCGCCGAAAGCAGTTTTGTTTTTCCCCTATACTATACCTATCTAGATTATTAAAATGCTACTGCTGATGTATCCATTCGAAGACCTAAACGAACAAAACCGTATAGGTAGTGTAGTGTAAATCGCGTAGAAATAATAGTTACAAATCAGTTGTTTTTTTTTTTCTAAATTATAATTAGCAGACTCTAAGTATAACGAGCATGTGTCAAGTGCAAGTTGACACTATTAAACATTAAAATAATCGTCACAAAATCGTGAAAAATAAATTAAAAATTGCATTTTAAACTGGAAAATAGTTTTACAGGCTAGATTATAATTAATTATTAAGATTAAGAACCGTTCTCTTCTAAAAGACAATGATAATGTTCCCACTGCTGGGACACAGGCCTCCTCTCGGTGAGAGGAAATGTGCCGTGATCCGCCACGCGGGCCCAGTGCGGGTTGGGTCGGATTGTCAAAGTATTACTGGCCTCAAATGCTCCCTTTGTCTCCAGGTCTTGTGACAACAATGCGTGTCACGCATGCGACTCCTGGTCCTATATACGCGCACAGCGCTAATCGCAACTGGGAGTGCGAGGCCAGAATGCCTGAAGGAACTGCTTGTAAAGACATCGCCAGGCAGCTGGTTGAGGACTGGCCAGGTAGAGACCTACATGTAAGTTCCTACTATTCTATTCAATTCGTAAGTTGCCTCTACGTCAAAACACGATGACAAGGCAGGGCTCTAAAGATATCTTAGATAAAAAGTTATGAGGAACAGGATGTAAACTGCACTCATCCTCCAGAGAAAACGGAAGATGAGTGAACATTGAGGATCCTCCAACCAGACGGGTATTGTGTCAGGTGGGTACCTGCCCGGGACGATGTCTTTATGCAGGTATGATAGGTGCGCGGTAAACTCTTCATGATGCAGGATTTCGCGTGACGTCAGTCTGGTGCGTAGTTCGCATGTAGCGTTGTAAGTAGGTAGTTGCCGCTACAGACTGGTCTTGAAAACCCCAGAACGTAACTTGTGACGTGCAATGTGAATAAATTGATTACTTATTAGGCATCCAGACAGAGCAAGCTCAAGATAAGTCGATAAGCGTCTGCTTGGTTACAAGAGTAGCAAACAATAAGTAGGTATGTACGTAGTGCAATTATATACCGGTCGGGCTTTGCTTGATTTTTAAACAGATACGGATTTGTTAATTCAATTATTTTGTTATGAATTCCAGGTTATAATGGGAGGTGGCAGACAAGCTCTCGTCTCCAACTCAACGGGCACACCTTCAGATCCTGTCAGCCACATGCCGTGGACCTGCTACCGCCAGGACGGCCGGGACCTCATAGAGACCTACAAGGCCGACAAACAGAGTCGGGGGCTGAAGTACAGTGTGGTCATGAATAACAAGGAGTTGGGGGACCTGAACGTGGATGATACTGATTATTTGTTTGGTAATTATCATCTACAGACATAAAGAGACGAGGATATGGCCGATGGAGTAAAGCTGTGACCAAATGGTGGCCAAGGTTAGGCCAAAGAAACCAGAGCCGTCCAAAAGCGCAATGAGTTGATTTATCGTTAAAATCGCGGGAATCACCAGCAGGGTAATTGCGTCCCAGACTGATTCCCGGCCACTGTAGGCGCGGGCTTGCGGCCGGCGAGTAATGGGTAGCTCGCTGTCCAGTAAGGACCAAACGCGGGTCGACGGCGCGTTGTGTTCCACGCGCGCCTCAAAGAGATGTCAGCACCAACTGGTGGGGTCCGCAAGGGCCGATGTCTGCCAGGGGTGCGAGTTGTTCAAAAGAGATACCGTGGCTCCTGGCACACAGGTAACTGAAGGAACACGGGTGGGTTTTAGTCAGTAAAAGTCTGACACGCCCTCCTGCTCCACCCAGAGCGGGAGAAGTTATTTTGAGGATATGCCAGCCTCAAAAAAAAAATTGCGTAACACAATAACAGTAAGAATGGCTTTCATTTTGACAGTTCAACGACATTCTTTGCGTCATATACGTTGTTGTCTTGATCTTTAAGACGTTGGACTGGACTGGACAGGGTAACGGCAAATACATCTCACACCTTCGGTTTGCCGATGACATCGTCATAATGGCAGAGACACTGGAACAGTTAGACCTGATGCAGCACATCCTAAACCGAGCCGCTCGGCGGGTTGGCCTCGGCATGAATTTGGACAAGACGAAAGGAATGTGCAATGCTCACGTCGTTCCGAGTCCAATCCACATCGAAGGGTCGCTTCTCGAAGTTGTAAAGGAGTATGTCTACCTAGGGCAAGTCATCCAGGTCGGTAGACACAACTTTGAGAAAGAAGCCGACAGGAGGATCCGGTCGGGTTGGGCAGCGATTGGGAAACTACGTCAAGTCTGTTCGTCGCCTATTCTGCAATGCTTGAAGACTAAGGTCTTCAACCAGTGCGTCCTACCCGTGACGACATACGGTGCCAAAACGTGGACACTGACAGTTGGGCTGGTCCACAAATTTAAGGTCGCTCAGCGCGCTATGGAGCAGGCTATGCTCCGAGTTTCTTTGAAAGATAAAATCAGGAATGAAATTATCCGGAAAAGAACCGGAGTCACCGACATAGCTTGTAGAGTGAGCAAGCTGAAGTGGCAGTGGGCTGGCCATGTTTGTCGAAGGACTGATGAACGGTGGAGCAGACGAGTCCTGGAATGGAGACCGCGTATCGGCAAACGTAGTGTAGGAAGCCCCCCAGTTAGATGGACCGACGACCTTAAAAAGATGGCTGGGACAGACTTGATGCGGAAGGCGGAGGATAGAAGAGGCCTATGTCCAGCAGTAGACTGCGATAGGCTGAGTTGATTGATTGATACGTTGTTGTGCAGATTTTATTTAAAGTAATGGATTAGCAATATCCTTCAAAAGATGCAGAATACAATTGATAGTGTGGTACGCAATTAGATTGGGAAGACGTATCATCCCACCCTAGTTGGTCTTCACATTCGGACCGTTATCCGAATCTGAAGAACTTAATGGGACCGATTCTGCATGCCAAAAATACAGCATGGTAGTCTGTCGAAAATATTTATAAAATCAACAAGCAGTTTTAGGTTGTTACAGTGATACTTAGGTACCTACCTACTAGCAGTTGCTGATAGTATAGCAGTTACTGATTCTGGACAAAGGTCTATTCTGAAAGAGATTTAACTATAACATCAAACACCAACCGAGTTAAATTGGTGCTTGCAGACCCAGTCTCCTTCAAATTCAAATTTTATTGCATTGCAATTTTTTCTTGCATTTGAATTGATTTTTTTTCTTCAGCCTGCTTCCATAAAACATGGTTATATTCGATAAAAAATCGTTCTGAAACCCGAAAAACTACGTCAAACAGCAGTGGACACCACGTAACTGGTTTTAGACGTGTATGATTGTTCTTAGATATTACAATTTTATTCCCATTATTCCTTCCAGGAATCTTCTCGAACGAGCACTTGCATTACGATCATTTAAGAGATAAAGGACCCGAGGGTATGCCCTCAATATCCGACATGGTGAAAGCTGCTATCAAGGTTCTACAGAAAAACAAGAACGGATTCTTTCTTATGGTCAGTAGAACGATTTATTTTATGAGCGGAGGCCAATTTAAATTAAATTAATTTTAAGATAGTCTTTAAAATTGGTGCTGTTATTTTAAAGACTTTCTTTCTGACAATAAACGTGAAAGCTCCACTGGTTACACCACATCAACTTTCTACAAAAGCCACTATCTAGGTGGGTAGATATTGCTGAAAACTTGCTCGGAATCCATCCAGCAGTTTTCGAGATTAGCGCTTTAATTATAGATATGACTATCTGCCTTATCCCAAGGCCTTTAATAATTCAAGGTAGAAGGTGGTAACATCGATATGGCCCACCATCGGGGCTGGGCGAAGACAGCCGTCAACGAAGCTGCGGCCATGGAGGCTGCAGTCCAACTCGCAGCCAACATGACAGATGAGGAAGACACCCTGCTGATCGTCACCAGTGACCACACTCATTCGCTGTCTATTAATGGATACCCAGACAGAGGGACCAGTATTTTTGGTAAGGCCCTTTCCTTACTTGTTGAATAAATTGATTTGAATGATCTAGGGGAATTCAGTTATCGTCAAAAAAGTAGATGCGACAAACGCCCACTTTGTGATACGAAAATTATCAACACGTCAAAATTAAACGCAAGTCAAGTGATGCGATTGGCTGTTGATAATATTTTTCATTCAACCAATCACAGCAGCGCTTGACGCTGCTTCTGCTATTAAGGTGAATGCGCAGTGGTAGAGTTTTTTGCAATTTTCAGGTGAGTGTCAGCTTGTTACTTGATCAAAATATGATTTGCGACTATAACATGTACGTATTTACAGATTTATAATCACTAGAATCAATAATACATCTTTCTAAGTTAGATTTGTTCCATAAGAACAAATTTCTTATGGAAAAGTGCTTGTGGAAGAAATCTAACTTATAAGAGATATATTAAACATTCTAATGAATATAATCTGTAAACACGTACCTGTTATATTCGCGAATCACATTTTGATCAGGATACAACCTGATACTGACCTGAAAATTGCAAAAACGTAAGAAAATTTGAATTTCGCGGTCTACCACTGCGCATTCACCTTAAGGTTGGCAAGTTTTTGTGTCGATTTAAGTTCCAGAAACCGGGCCTAACAATCGTTTAATCAACAATAAAACATGAACGGTTTCATCGTTACGACGAGGACGTTTTTTTCTCCACTGAACACTTTTTCTTACAAACCTGGACGTCTCAAACACAGTCATTTTATTGCATTTGTGACGATCACGACAGCAGAATTAAAGATGCGTTTCCAAAATCATTATTTCAAAACTGTTTCGATAATTCCAGGTATAGCCCAACCCTCAAGCCACGACGGCGTGAACTACACGACTCTGTCCTACGGTACGGGAGGCCCAGGGTCCTTCCAGTATTACATCAAAACTGACGAGAATGGCAGCACTGTTGCACGACGAGACCCGAGCGAGGACGATACGGAGGCGTTTGATTACACCCAGGTTGCTGGGATCCAACTGGTTGAAAATTATCATGGAGGTGGTGATGTTGCTATATATGCTAGAGGTAAGAGCATTTTGACTTTTTCCAGATATGGCCATTCTCTTGGGAATGCGGGACTAAATTTTCCCGCACCGATTGTGTCAATTAACTTATATAACTTATACTTCCTAATCATTTAGACAATCGATGTTTGCAATCACTTCGCGCATCCCGCGTGGAACTCTCTTCAACGTGGCCATAGCTTAAACCGTAACTCTTTTGTTAAGGCAATAGAGCACATTCGCAAAATATCAGATTGCTAAATGTGATATCCTCCTCCTGACCTCAAAAATACTCCGCCCAGCCACAGTGACCTCACTGACACCAAATATGCGTGGACGCGTAACTTACTGGTCTAAATTGATTCAATGAAGCTGTACCATTGTTTGGTGCTTAACCACATTTTGAACTGATTGAGGTCAATGCCACTGGTATTTTTAGGTAGGTACAGATTGTGGCGTAGGTAATATAACTGCAAAGCATTTTTCTTTATGTATTTTGTGTAAAATGCAAGTATAAAACCAAACAAAAACAGTATACTATATTATAATTTCCTTTTTATTTCATATTCTCTCTGGTGGGTTCGGAGTTGAAGTTCATTGTCCGTGGCGTCAACCATTATCTATCTCAAAACTTCCAATGAACCACAAACTGCATCCTCCATTATTCTACCTTATTTAATTCCCCTTTTTGTTTGTTATAGGCCCTTATTCGCACCTATTCCACAACGTTCACGAACAGCACTATGTCTTCCATGCGATCTCCTACGCAGCCAAGATAGGAGCCTACTCCAGCAGCACAGCGGTCTACGCGAACATCTGGAACCTAGCTATCATCACAGTCATAAGCATTGTTTTGTTGTGACTGTGTAAAGTGAAATAGATTTAGCTCCTAATGTATCGTGGCTTGTATCGTTGAACGTCTCTTCTTACTGTAATAAGACGGCTATAAATTAATAAGAAGAATAATAAATGACAAACGCACAATAATTTATCGTGGACGATAGTTAATCGAGCAATCGAGCTTCATTTAAATATACAAGCCACGACAAAGAACAAGTCGACTATCTGTCATCACAACACAGTGGGAACCATTCCTTAGGTGCAGTCGACGAAAAAAGTTTCACTAAATTAATGTTCCAAGCAGTTGCTTTAAGAACCTATTATTTGTTTCTCGGCTAAAAGATTTTTTTTAACTTTGAAAATGTCAAACAGATTCGTTTAATTTTAAGAAAAAAACTTAGTTTATTTACTTTCGTATTTTCATACTGTAATTTTATAGTAAAAATGTAAAACACTGTGATAGTTTAATATGCATTTATAGACGGTATTAACGATACCTACCAAATAGATTTTTGCCAAATAATATGATATTCGTTACCATATAATTACATTTAAATAAATAAAAATACAATAATCCACTATTTACTACTTTATTGCATCACGTCATAACAAATAAGAAAATTGTAACACTTTTATAAAAAAGATTTGTACATAATTCATATCACAAAATAAACGCATCAGTGTGTGTGTGTGGGTGTGTGTAATAAAAAAATGCTTTCCCTGTGTTTCAAAATGCGAAATTTTACATCATGCGGAGTACTAATTAGATTTAATATCCGCCTAATTCGAAAATAATACGAAGTACCTCAATAGGTATTTTACTAGGAATATTTATTCAATATAACTTACTAAAACATCGAAGAAATATTGAGCTTTCACATTTATACATACAGATTTCAAAAATCTGTTTAACACCGAATATATTAATTCACACTTTCATAATATAAAGGACAGCGATTTTGACCACTGAAGAACGTATACAACTAACTCTAAACATTTATTAAAATTAAATAAAAAAACACTGGTGTAATTTTGAGAAGGTATCAATATTATATAATATATTATATTATTTTGACATTTTCTGTTATACGGCGGGGAGGCTTAAGCTAAAACAATGAAACATACTCGATAGATTATTCCTCAGTGGTCACAAGTGAGGCTTATCCCATCTACCGGTACATTAAGTTAGGCTTACACTAGGCCTTGTCTGGATTTACCAGTTTTGTTGGACCCCTTACTGTGTGTTTACTTTTTTATCGAGTCTATCCTGAGTTGTATTTTTTGTACGCGACGCCTATGATTATGGCAATCCCTAAAGCCAGCAGCGCCCATTTCAGCCGCGAACTAGAAAAGAAAACCATTGATTTTAATATATTATTATTTGGGGCATAATTTAATTTGACAGTGGGTTAAATAATTTGTTTTAATTATGAATGTTTTATATTTTTGTAACCCACTGTCAAATAGGATATTAAAATTGCATATTATTTACTTTACTTAAATAACTAATACAACAAAAGAATAAACCAAAACAGATATTTATAAATAATTACTTAATTATAATAGTGTTTGAACATTACAATATTTAACAGTATTTTATTACAAAATCTTTTATTTGCGACAGTACTATGCTAACTAGTTCTATACAAAATATACAATCAAATAATATTGTTACACCACTGCGTACAGTCACGTACAGAAGAACTGAACTTAAAACAATATCTATTGTTATGCATACTCTAAAGAAAAATATAATAATTATATCAAATTACGGGCTTTCAGGTGGTGGGGGACGCTTACGCCTTCTAACAAATACAAAACAAATAAAATCAACATTATTTTATCTTCAAGCTCGCACTTCTACAGGATGCGCAGAACTCGAGGAGGAACAGAAAGAAATCAGTTTGAAAATGTACCAGGTACTTTTGTACCTGGTATCTGATGAAGTACTAAGACTAGGTTAAGTAAACTGAACTGGTATACCACACGATGGTATACCAGTTTTGTTTGTGTAGAGCGAGGGTTTACAATGAGAAGCAGTGGCTAACTAGAATGGCCGAACGCAAACATTTTCTTATTTTAACAAACATATATTTTATGGTTATTATTAGTTTTGGTGCCCGATTTAACCTGAATAAAAATTTATAGAAGAAGGCAGCTTTTAAAATATTTATTTCACTTGAGTTCGAAGAGTCAATTTTCACTGCCCAAAAAGTGGCGGTTTTGATACCAATGTACAGACGCCAGCACATCAAGCTACCCCAATCTGTCAAATTTCTTTGATAGATTTTCAACTTTATTCCGTAAACATAAGATTCATGTTCAATTGGGATTTTTTTACAGTTTGGGGTAGATTGATGTGCTGGTGTCTGTACACACGGCTACACATCAAGCTATACATTTCCAGTATATGCTGATCTCGCATTGTATAGGATTACCGTACAGTACCAGATCAGTGTAAACTGGAAATGTATAGCTTGATGTGTAGCCGTGCGTACCAAATAAATAATTGCATATATGCAACACGATGGAGCTTAGAGTTCTGCTTGAGAAAGGAATTTGCGAGCGTGAAGACATATACATATTAAACTACCCTAACTATCTACTCTAAAAGTAAGCTAAATCAATTGTTTCTACTTAATATAATTAAAGTGAAATATATTGAGAACCTTCCTTCTTGTTGACATGGCGGACCTCGTCGTCTTCATGAAAAAAGGAAGGAAGATTAATGTGTGGAATAAATGACGTTTAGAAGAGTGCGAATCCATTATAACAATATTCAGGGGTTCAAAACTAATAATTTTAGGCCTAGAGATATTTACCAAGGCGCAACACTTTTTTGGGCCAATCGGTTAAATGTTACAATAGAAATTCTATTGTTATCGGAACACATGGTGTGCACTTGACGTGCGAGGTTAATCTTTCAAAAATAAAAATATGATGTAGGTATGTCTAAATAGGGTATGGGTTACAATTATTTATGTGTGCCCCCCTATACCTTTCCTTTGAGAATTAACATCCCTACAGGTACTGTCAAATAAATATTTTAACAAAAAAATATATGTTTCTTCCAAATAAATAAAATGGATAAATTAATACCTAGGGCATTCGCGCGGCACAACTACTTTTTGGATTCTTCTCTCTACCTTAGGCGAAGTAGTTGCTTTATAAACAGTTTTTTTTGATGACCTTTCGCTGTTACAAAATAAAATATTAATAAGAAGAAATAACATTGACATACTACGAGTTTACACAGCATTTTGTATTTTAAAGCTACAAAAATGTATAAGCAATCTAAGCCTCGTATTTATATACTTTCTACAGCAAAAGAATACTGAAAAAAAAACTAATCAAATTATATGCTATAAATAAACTGGAAAATTACTCAAACACTTTATTACACTACATGAGTGCAATAACGTATTTCAATTTGTACAAGCAGAACTCCAAGCGATCTTTTCCGATATCGCATAGACATAGGCATCTCTGCTGCACTCAAGATAATATACATCGATGAACGTACATCTCAGAGAGCATTTTCGTAATAATTTTCTTGGCATACTCTTAAATTTACAGACTAACACATCAAGCTACCCCAAACTGTAACATTTTCCCAATTGAACATGAACCTTAAGCTTATACATTAAAGTTGAAAATCTATCAAAGAAATTTGACAGATTGGGGTAGCTTGATGTGCTGGCGTCTGTACGCAACCAACAAACAGCAGCTGTGTTTTTTTTTTTTAAGTATATAGTATACAGCTTCGTTTGTTATCTTTATAAACAGTAGTTGTATACTAAATCTAACCTCATTGGCTTTCCATCGAATTTTAGCCACGGCTTCTCATCGCTTGCAAAACTCGGGGCGGCAAATGTAGGACAGCTTTCAATATCACTAAATAACAACACAGTAAAGAAAATCTGAACTACCATCCGTAGGTCGAGTACGAATAAAATTGGAGAGTTGATAACTATCTTCCAAAATTAGTAGCCATTCGGGAAGAGTTGTCTGGTGAAAGAATTCTGTCTGCAGTCACCAACCGGCTTAGACAGGGCCATTATTTGCTACGACAAAATAACAAACTACGTCGTCCCGGTAATGCCAGCTAAAAATAGTGTATACATTAGTTTTAAATTTCGTTATTTGACAGAAGATCTGACTGGCGTAAAATCACCTTGAATTTGACACGCAACGATAATTTAACATCGTAGTAAATCAGGGCCCTAATATAATTCTTGAGACGAGCCCAAGGGCAGTTTGCTTGGACTACGAATGTTAAAATTCTGAAATCGCCAACCCTTGAGTAAGCGTGGTGGTCAATGCTCGTGCTTTCTCTGTACGAGCATACATACCTTGGGACCTTTTTTGAGCTGTAGTGGGACAATAATAGGCTGGTATTATTATTATGGTTCGAAGGCATTAAAGTAAAGTATACTAAGGCCTGCATCAACCACCATTTTAGTGGATTGACTTTGGTTTCTTTATGACAAAGGCTGATCTCGTTCTAATAACGTCAGTTCCTTTTCTCGCAAAGGGAATCACCAGTTTCGGCTAAGCGCGGACAAGATGCCCGATAACATTTTTTTTTACTAAACAATATTATTAATTCTGAAAGAAATATTTTTGCACATCATATAGTAGCCAGGTACACTTACAAAAAGTCGAAATAAAGAGTATTTAAACTGTATACACCAGTTAAAAAGCAACTATTTGTTTGACGCAGAGTTACCAGCACGGAAATAAAACATCAATTTCAGTCTGTAATCGATTAGATAATCAATTATGGTAACCAAAAAAAAAATTTTTCTGCAAAACGAGTACCGATCAATACTGTATAAGAAGAGGATACTCATTTACATTGTTTTAAAATAAAACAATCAAAACCGTTATAAGTATTTTTTTATTTTGTTCCTGGCAAATTCTACTGTGCTTTGTATCGATATTCTGCTTCGAAATGGATCATTTCGATCAGAGTTGAAATATAAAATCGCTTTTAATTAATAATTTTTGTATGTTTGCCTTGAATTAAGTTCAATTTCTTACTAAGTATGGCAACTAAAGTCCCGGTTTTGCCCCAACAATTCTGCCAATTTCAGTAGTGTAAAATAACGGCCCGCCTTAATAGTATTTTTAATGAGATTTTCATTATTTTTCATTTAACTAAACACATGTACATAGATCTGACCATTACAATTTTACAGTACGATTGTACAGTAATACGATTTTTTGATCCGATCCTCGAATCTTCACTACCTTTATCAATTTACAGTAGTGGTCGTATATTGTTGAATCGATGTGAAAATAAATCAAATCCCGTTACACCGACCCACTTGAGTATCTATCGATACATACCGAACATCCCTAACATAAAGTGAAATAGCTTATTATTTTCCGAGTGACTAATAACTTAAAAGTCGACTAAATGTTTGCAACAAATAAAATAACTTGCCAGCGATTAAATATTTTCGCGACTATTATATTATGTAAGGTTCAAAATTAAAGGTGTTATAAAAACTAAAAACTAGCAGCTGCGTTTAGGTAGCAAATAAACTATACCAGTCAAATAAAATATTAGGCGAGGAGCTATAAATAATGACTTGGCGACTAATAATGTTAGTAGGGTGGCAAAGATAATATATTACCAGTCTAGTTAGAGTAAGTTATTTTTTTTTTAATGGTTAGGTTAGGTTAAAACTGTGACTTCCTACGCACGAGCCGAGCGAGCAAAGCGAGCGGTGCCGCGACAGCGGCCGGCGAGTGCCAGAAACGACTAGATTATATAGAAAATCTAAACCTGCCCTAATAATACAATAATAATATATTATTTATGAATGCCCATTTTCTATTTTATTTTCGCCATTAAGTTTCCGCTTAGATATTAATTCTGTTCCCAAAAGAAAAACTTGATGCTAGTTTAAATTAAAACGGAGCTTATTACTGATATATTAATATGCTACCTATTACTTATTACGATACTCCTTATTAGCTGCCAACCCATTATATATGGTACCCACTCTATTTTTTTTTTAAACCTATATTCATTTTACTTAGTTGCCGCATTAAATACATGCCAAGTGAAATAACATCTCACGTTACTAGGGATGTCACATCTGACAACAATGAAAAAATAAACGCTTTTCTTTCGTGCACTGTGGATGTTATTTTGTTTACTCGCTGCTTCGAACGTTTGTTTTTCTTATCATGAACTTCGATACCGCTCCTTATAATGACCCAACCCTACCCTGAGACACTGAATCTGCACCTCACGTTGAAGAATATGCATAATTAAATACAAAGATTTTGGCCGAGAAGGTTTAAATTTTTCACATGCCAGTTGAAGTATATTCTTGAATCTTGCTACAACTTTATTATAATATTTGCTTTTCTCTAGATAAGTAGTTTTTAAAATGCAAGTCTTTTATTATAAAGATCTGGTCCACGCTTAGCCAGATCAACCTAACAAACTGAGTAATTCCCTTTATGACATTTAGATCTTATCTTTCTTTTCATAGATCTTAGGATTCCACGACTTATTAAGAAGAAGCCCAGGGCTAATAAGTGAATATCGGGATAAAAATCCTATGTATTAATTTAGGTTATAAACTATCTGTCTCCCTTATTTGATCCGAATCCATTCAGCCATTTTTGCGTGATTGAATAACAAACCTCCAAACATAGAACCGTTCAAATTTACAATATTGAGTGGGATAGTAAGATATCTCAAATCAACAACAAATAATAAAACAATTAACCTGCTAGCGTCACAAGCGGTGCAGTCTCGATGGTATTGTGAACTGTAGATTGCAAAAATAAATTTAAAAAAAAACTTGTGGTTGAAAGAACAAAAATGATTGAACCATATTCTACATAAGTTTAGTGAACTAGTGAAGACAATATACGGCTACAAAGGCTGAAATTTTAATTGAATGTATAATTATCATGTTTTGGAATCTCAAACCCAAAGTATATAACTTGACAAAGTTGAAATTCCATTACAACCAATCTGACTATCTTCTTTAGCGTTATGTAGCCTAAGTTGATATTTCAGTGAAATTTATTAATTTGTGATAAAAAGGTCCTAAATAAAGTCTGGCCACTCAAATATCAACTTAGACATAACACTAAAGAAGATACTTGAGTAAATGGCAATGGTAAACGTATTCGTCCACAACTTCGAGTGTAGTACCTCCGATCGCCATGAGAGTGGGTGTTACATGGGCATTCGACATGACCTTTGTCTTGTCCATGTTCATTTTAAGACCCACTCTTTCGGAAGCTCTACTGAGGTCTTCGAGCATTACACTGAGGTCCTCCATGGTCTCAGCCATGACAACTATATCATCGGCAAACCAAAGGTGAGTGATGTACTCGCCATTGATGTTGATGCCAGCCCCTTTCCAGTCCAGACCCTTGAAGATATCCTCCGGTGCAGCGGTGAACAGTTTCGGAGAGATAACGTCTCCCTGTCTCACACCTCGCTGCAGAAGGATAGGTTTCGAAATCTGGTCCTGGAGTCGGATCGACATAGTGGCGTTTTCATACAGACACTTCAGCACCTCGATGTACCGATAGTCGATCTGGCACCTTTGAAGAGACTGCAGTACAGCCCATGTCTCGATCGAATCGAAGGCTTTTTCGTAGTCCACAAACGCTAAGCAGAGAGGCAGGTTATACTCTTCGATCTTCTGTATAACCTGCCGCAGCGTATGTATGTGGTCTACGGTGCTAAAGCCTTTACGGAATCCGGCTTGTTCGGGAGGCTGGAGTTCATCTAACGTCGTCTTGTTCGAGATGGTTAAATGAAACTCACACTAGGGCCACTGCTCCGAATTTCTGTTAAAAATCACTGTGAGTCCGAGTATTATCCTACGTTCGCTAAAAAATTACGCCGCGATATTTTTACGTTCATGCGGACGTGGGCTTACAACATGTAGATTGATTTTGTTTTTCCGCCTGCAAGCAGACGGTTACTGGCCCGGGTTACGCGCACTTCGTCCCATTCGCACTTCGTCCTAATAAACATCGTAAACATCCCAACAAAAATAAACCTACCTCTTCTCTTACAAACTACTTGCATGGGACGAACTGCGAATGGGACCAACCGCGAATGGCCCCAAGTACAAATGGGACGAAGTGCTAATGTGACCAACTGCGTACGCGAAACGAAGTGCGAATGAGACAAAGTGCGCATAACCCTTTTCATATGCGCATTTAGTAAAAGTTGATAAATTAATCAATACAGCGAAATATATCTTAAGAACTACATTAGAAAGAATAACTTAACAAACTACAGTATAGTAGTATAAATGGCAATTTGATAACAGCAGTGTGATTGCGTAACACACTAATAGTTAAAATGGCTTTTATTTTGACAGTTTAACAACATTAATTGCGTTATTTACTTTGTTACCCAGACAAATTTTTCGAGCATAATTATATATATGATTTTTTTTTTTAATAAACATTTAATAAACATTTATTTTCTCTTCCACAAAGGCACCTTAAATATATGAAGATTACATAATTATGTGAATAAAACCTTTGTGGGAGACTTATGAAGCAATGGATTGAAAATATCCTTGAAAATTATTCAGATTGTGATAAATAGTATGTTATGCAATTACGGTGGAATATATATAACATATAAAAATGATGTAACATTATGTTTACATGGTTTCGTTTCTATACTAGTACTAGTATGAATTTCTATCTTTATTTATCACTAAATACATCGGTGCTAATGATTTCATATCACTTATTAGATAATACCTACACTACTAAAATAACTTGTTTTTTTGCGTACGTTATATACAGTATTTGGTGGATACTGTGGCAATGGATATTACATACAAATATACACCTTATACGTGGCGTGCCTTTTAAGTTTTGTCGTTTGAAAAAATAAACAACTAGAACCTTATATAGTACTTTTTATTGTTTTTCAAAGTATTCACCACGTAGTTTATTACACTTTTCCATTCTCTCGAACCAGTTATTAAAACATTTATTCCACTTTAAAGTAGAGTTGTTCAATATGGCTGATTTGAAAGCGTCGACCGGATCTTCACCGGACTGGAACCTTTGCCCACAAAGAGTTTTCTTAATTTTAGGAAATGTAAAGAAATCGGTAGGGCTTAAGTCGGGACTGTATGGAGGATGGTCTAGAATTTCTAAGTTTTCCTCCTTCAAATACTCAATCGTTCGAAAAGCGCTGTGTGAGCTTGCGTTGTCATGGTGTAGGATGATGCGTCGCTTTGGGTTAGATTTCCGAAGTCCGGCGATGACTTGTGGTAAACAAACTGTGGTTCCCACTTTGCATTAATCGTTCTACGATCTTCAAGTACAATCGTTGCAACATGACCCGTTTTCGCCACGAACGATGCCGCCATCTTCTTTGAAGCGCTTCGAGAGCGAACAACTTTAGTCGGCTTGTGTTCGTCTTGGAAGACCCAGATTGTGGATTGGTGTTTGGAATCAGGATCGTAGGCATAGATCCAAGATTCATCACCACTGATGATGTCGTAGACGTGATTTCACTCTCCTCGGTTAAACCTTTGAAGAGTTTTCTTACACCAACTGACGCGGGCCGCCTTATGATCGTCAGAAAGCAAATGCGAGATCCCAACGAGAAACTAGCTTTCTCAAACCAAGCGCCTCATGCAAAATCTTCTGAATGGTTGTCCCTCAGATGCCTAATAATGCCTCTATCTCCCGATATGTCACATGACGATCTTCGAGGATTAGTTGTCTCATAGCAATGACGTTATCTTCAGTGAAGGCAGATTTTGGACGTCCTTCACGAGATTTGTCACTAAGACTGGTATGTCCACGCTGGAATTCTAAATACCAGAGTTCGATAGTCCGCAGACATGGAGCTTCATCATGGAGCACAGATGTTATCTCTTCAAAAAACTGAAGCCGTGTTAGGCCTCTTCGGAAGTTATAGAAAATTATTGCACGGACACCTTAGTGAAATTCGTTTTCGTACGTGACCTTACAGATTCAAAACAACGTTGTGGCTAAACAATTGCATTAATCTTAATTCCTTCAATTGTTTTGATATTCTAATTTCCAACAAATTTGAATATTGAACAGTTCTAAATTCAAAATTCGCGGCAAATATGTAACGACAGAACTTAAAAGGCATGCCAGGTATAAACGATAAGATATAAAATAACTTAGGAACTAATTTTTTTGTTGTCCTTAAAACTAAGCCAAAAATGAGGTAAAAACGTCGATTAAAAAAAATACAAAAAAACTGTCACCTTGGTCTCCATATTCTGGCTCTCATTTTACAACTGCAACCAATTTACATTACTTTCATGCTTGCTCTTTTAATTTTTTTATATTAAAGTTCAATTTAGGTTTAACAATTTTTTTGCTTGTTTTAATTTTGTGAATTTATGGAGAACCAAAAGAATTTCGAGACCATTTTATGATAGACTTTTTTTGGGCATTAATATTTTTTCTTTAAATATGTACTTACCAGCCTTGTCCCGGGGCTAGGTTTCCGATTTTGTATTTCTTCATCATAGCTCTGAAACAGAAACCAAGAACTTATATATTCTAGAATTTGCCAATAATAAACTATGAAAAGAAAGACCGTTAAGGTTTAAATTAAGGTTAATACTAGGGGTGTTCAATAAAAAGTGATAATAAGTATGAAGCAGTTAAATATTATTTATTGTTATTTTATTTTTCGACATAATCACCTTTGAAGTTTATACACTTGGTATATCGTTTTTCTAATCCTAAGATTCCCTTCTTGAAAAAATCTTCATCTTGATCGCTTAAAAAAACTTTTTCCAAAAAAAAAACAACCGACTTCCAAAAAAACACTACAAAGTGAAAAATAACTTTAATTTCGGAAGTCGGTGTCTTTGGAGCTGTATTTGAATTTTTTGTCACCGCCTTCCGAAATTAAAGTTATTTTTCACTTTGTAGTGTTTTTTTGGAAGTCGGTTGTTTTTTTTTTGGAAAAAGTTTTTATTTTTCACTTTTTAGTGGTTCACATGTGCTTACACCTTCACAGCATACTGGCGTGATGTTATGTTATGAACTGGTGTAAGCAATAGACAGAGATGAGATTTCAGCAATCCCAGTCCATTTGCTATCATTTATTGAGGAGTTCCGTTGCATATCTCCGAAGTTCTTCATCAGATCTTCACCAAATTGAAATGGAACTACTCTGAGAAAGTACTCTTCCAAAAAATACCTAAATCGCTTTGTGTGCCTATAAAATTTGAAGAGTTCTCTCCATTTCTCCAGGATCCCATCATCAGATCCTGATTTGATGATCATGGGACCACCTGGGAAGTATACCCTTTCAAACAAAAAAAACAAAATTCAAATCGGTCCAGCCATCTTCGAGTAATCGGGGAACATACATAAAAAAAAAAAAAAAAAAAAAGGTTCCGACGAATTGATAACCTCCTCCTTTTTGAAGTCGGTTAAAAAATCATGTACGGCGGCAATCACTTCCTCATCATTGCCATATTTGTGACCTCTCAGTTGTTCTTTTAACCGCAGGAACAGATAGAAATCACTAGGCGCAAGGTCAGGTGAGTATGGAGGATGTTCCATCAATTCAAATCCAGCATCTTGGATAGCCGTCATCGCAACTCGGGACTTGTGTGCGGGGTCGTTATTTTGGTGAAACAACACAACTTTAGCAAGTCTGCCGCGGCGATTTTCGCGTAATTCCTGACGCAGTTTTTTTATTTGTTTTGCGTATAAGGGCCCCGTATTAGTGGCTATTTTATATGCCATTATTACTTTTTATTGAACACCCCTCGTAATGAAGGTTTTGAAATATACACGGTTGGTTAAACCAACTTCAACCCTATTTATTGTCCACTAGATAAAAATCTTGAATTCAATCATTCGCTGACAGACAACGCACAGCCTTTATGACTGGGTCTGGAAGCATAAAATTTTGCAGTACAGATAGTGAGGGAATTTTTGAATGACCTTACGGGTTTCATTAAGACTTACTGCTAGACCTTCTACACAAGCAGCCTGTGGGCCAGTTACACGCGGAAAACAATGGACGCCCTGAGAGACCAATACAACAACAGCTTCAGAATGCTTTTGGGGCTGCCACGTTTTTGTAGTGCCTCTGGCATGTTCGCTCAGGCGCGCGTTCACGAGGTCCACGCTATGCAGTGTGACCATTTTTGGTATTTTTAGTACTAAATTGGTATATTTGAGGCTCTGAAGAATGACGATAGTACATTTTTAGTATATTACTAAATATTGGTATAATATTGGTACAATTTCAACATTCTTACAAATGATACCCAAAAACAATTAATTGATGAAGAATATCGTCAAATGAAGTATGAACAAAATGTTCAAAATTTGATGTGTGGTACTAGTACCAGTACAGTTAATTGTGAAAAAATTTGGAGCAAGGTTGGTAATATTGCTTACAGTCAAAACATTCCAAAATATAAAAATTTGGCTAGTTTTGTTAAATGTTTAATGTGTTTGCCTATTTCTAATGCTCAGTGTGAACGAATTTTTTCCCAAGTTAATATGGTCAAAACTAAATACAGAAACAGGTTTACATCAAATCACATTTCTTCTATATTACATGTTAAACAAGGTTTGACTGACGGTTGTACTTCATTTGATCCGACGGCAGACATGCTTATAGTAAATAAATTTAGTAATAATGATTATACTATTGATTTAGAATAAACTATTTTGATTAAAAATTATGTTTTATTTGCAATATTTTCAAAATATGAAGCAAAAATTTTAGTAGTATTTTGGTATAATTGAATTTTCTTTGTAGTATTTTTTAGTAGATTTCAAAGATTCTGTTGGTAGGTTTACAAAATTTGAAACGGTCACACTGACGCTATGGTGAGGAGAAAAACCACGTCACTTTTGGAGAGAACGCGGTCAAGCCCTAATGGCATTCTGAAGATGTTGGTGCACAAATTTAATTCACTGATGATGAATCACTTCATGCAAGTGTTTGGTTAGGCAGGAGTGATTAATTACATCTGGTGTACCATTGTAAATATTGGTTTTTCTGTTTATTAGTATTTAGTTAAAACAACACACTAAAATAGCTTTTAAGTTTTTTCTTACTAACATAATAATGGACCACTGTTGTCTAAGGAAATAAATCATTTGATTTAATTTAATTAAATAGAGGATGAAAGTTTGTTTGGAAGTTCGTAGTTTTTGCCAAAATGATGAAAAAGAATTACACTGCATCTGCACTGTGGCCTACATCATCAAATGCTATTGTGGCGTCTTGTCCAGCTGCCTCCAGTAAAGGTTCTTCACCACCGGGATGCTGCAAAGAAACAAAAGGGAAATATTTAATCGCTCCTGTAAAAACTTACTGATATTGTAATAATATTCGTTTTTTATGTAGGTATTAATTTTCATTTTTTCTTTATTTACGCTACAAAGTCAAAACCGCCAATGTAGCCGTGTCTTTTCACACTTACACATGAGCCATAATAAACGTGCCTTAAAGTTGGTCACAAATAACTAAACTAGGGCAGCCCGACTAGGAGGCAGCTTTGATTCTGCACAGCACTGTCAGCACACGCTCGAGGAGTGTCCGGCGTGGGATTTTGAAAGACGGGTCCTGGTCGCTAGAACCGGGCAAGAATTGTCTCTACAGTAGCATATACCCATGCTGGCGGAGTCGAAGAACTGGAGGGAAATGACATCTCTCTGTAAGATTGTGATGGAAAGAAGCTGCCGAGCGGGATCGTGAGGGGCTGATCCCACTGGCAGAACAAGGCGTTGGAGAGGCAACCGCTCCGGCACTGACGCGGGCCGACGCCGGCCGACGCCTAAAACGCCAAAAAATAGATACAATTAAGGGGGTTTCCAGTATACTATAGTAGTCTTTGTACGGGGGTTACAAATCGGTCTATTGAGAGGTAACGATGCCCCTTCCATGTGTAGATGACCACCGGAAATTCCGCAGTCTTATCTCTAAAGCCCGGGTCGTTTTTGAAGGTATCCACCCAAAAAAAAGGGTTAAGTTAGGCTTAAACTGTGACCATCCGGACGTGAACTGAGCGGAACCACGGCCGGCTAACGCTACGTCCAATTTAGTCGTATTTAGAAACAATAAAATGGGAATTATTTTAGGCACAGATAACGGGGCGTTTTTAATTTTAGATTGTACAATAATGATACACTAACTTAATCTAGTTTTAATAAAAAAAAATGTGTAAAAAGAGTTATTTTAAAACAATTAAAAAAAATATATATGGAAACATGGGATTTCAACTGCTAGATTTTATACTTAGTACACATCTGTAAACTCATTGGTATGTAAAGATGTGATGTCATAATAATACATATTTACCCAATACTATAAAAAGATATCCAGGAAACCGTTATCACAATTAATATTAAATATAGCTGGCTAATTAAGATTGTGAACTTATTTTTATAATTTTATGTAAGTAAAAAGTCTTCCATACTGATAAAATAGATTATGTGAGTATTAAATTATTTTGGCTGTCAAAATATTATTTAGCTGATATAGAAGATAAGAAAGAATTGTAAGAGGACAATGATGCAATCACAGATTTTATTGAAATAATGTTCTGCCAATTGCCATATTAAGTCATGGGTATTATTGGTAGACAATGGTTTTATTTCTGTTCTTTGTGTATTTTGTGAGAGATTGAAAAGTTTTCAAATAGCCTTTGTAAAACATTCCTACATATAGCATACCTACTGCAAACACAATGTGTGAGCTGTAATCTACACTAATATTATAAAGAGAAAAGATTTGATTGTTTGTTTGCATTGAATAGGCTCCGAAACTACTGAACCGATTTGAAATAATCTTTAATTTTTTATGTTTTTTTGTGAGATCATTGGCCACCTCTGACCTCAATCTCACCTGGTGGATGAGATTTATGATGGAATGAGCACTTGCCCAGGAAATGCTTGTTCATACTTGATTTGAAGGCTGGTTAAATAATATGGTTGTAAAAATTAACAATATTAATGTGATACAAGTATCTTTTTACTTAGTTTAGGAGCCAGCTGTTCAACCTGTGACAGGCCACTGCTTGCAATCATGTTTAGTATATGAATAACTTATTTTTTTCATATTTTTGCATCAAAAACTATAAGTAATAAATGTATTCAATTGGGATGAACCAAAGATTGATGTTCAATTGGATTAAATTTTCAATTCAATTCAATTATTGTTTCTGCTTAATCTTTTCAATGTTCAGCTAGCTGAACATGGATCTCCATCATGATAGCGGTTAAAAAGTGAAATCTGTGTCTACCAGACCAAATCCTTATTTCAGTTCTTGTTTATCTATTTATTTATCCATTTAGGCACACACAACAATATTTTTCAAATCGGTGTTGTACCAAGCAATAAGAAACCAACAGGGTGCAGACAAGATCAAACTGGTTGCTAATTAGCAACCAGTTTGATCTTGTCTGCACCCTGTTGGTTTCTTATTGCTTAATTCAATTGAATTGTATAATTAATTATATTTATGATATTGATTTACACTAAGTGATTAGTTTAACTCACACACTGACTTATTTATTACTTGTTAATATTATAGGAAAATCATATACTTACTTTTACAATGTTTGTAAATGTGTGAGCACCATGTATCTATCACAGAATTAATTATCTGTATTGCTTCAATTTGATTCTGTTTACCTATTTTGGTATGGTAATTTTATTCTGGGTGCATCGTTGTCACACATAATCATATAATGAATGTACTATGTTAAATATTGTACTGGAAACATTTTAAAAGAGTAACGGTGGAGTTTCTTGCCCATTCTTCTCCATACGAAACTACATTTTGGAAGGGGCGACTAGAATCAATTCTATTTTAATGTAAATGTTGACGATCAAAAGTGCCTTTTAAGTGCCTATTTGAAATAAATGCTTTGACTTTGACTTTTGCGCGAGTGAGTCTCAGCGTGTCGAAAAAACACAAGTGTTCGATTTTCAACTCTCGGCGCTAAGCAGTGGGCTGAAGATCCAATGCGCGAAAAAAGCTCGTCGCGATTTTATTACGTCCGTGGGAACATGGGCATTATAGTGATAGCCTAGCATTCCGTACCAGTTAAATTACGTCAGGTTTCTGCTGCTACGTCGAAAAAGTAATAAATATAACCATAAACATTCAACAGGTGATGTTTACGTGAAATTCACTGACGTCATTTTAAACAACTTAGCGGTACGCATTAGATTTCCATCTTAATTACAAATACACAACATAGACTTATGAAATTTTTAATTGTTAAATAGGTAGGTCTGATGGATTGTCATGGGTCTCACCTCTGCAACAAATGCTGTAACATCGTAAACTTCGTTGCGATACACCATCCACACGCTTCTTCTGGTATTGTGTCTTTTAACTTCATCTGCTCTTAGAACTTTTGCCATCTTGAAAATAAATGCTTTGTAGATTTTTGATTTGTAATTTACGAAACAAATTGGACCGAATAAATAAATGTCAAGGTCCTCTCCGCGAGGAAAAATGTATGTCACTGTCACTAGTGTCACTAGCTAGCTGCTGTTGTAGTGTTGTCACGTTGTCTGTCACAGTCAGTCCGACGGTCAGGTGATCGCTGTTGATTGGTTGCGTCAACAGATGACAGATTAGAGGTAGAGGTGAGATGAAATTACTAAGGTATGTGTATTTCTCTACTGTTTTATATGTCTGTGGTATTTCTAGTATACACCGCCTAAATACTATTCCGAAAACTAGTTTTACGAGTATTTAGGCGTTTCTAGTTTATTGACGTTTCCATAACTAGCGAATCGTCGTACGTCTACGTAACATCGTAATAGAGTATTAAATCAAAGAAGACTTGGCGTAGTGAGGTTTCAATTGATTTTTATAAAAACAAATATTGGTAAACATTTACAGAAATATAGTTTTGGTAAGAACCTACTTACTTACCAAACTTAAACAAATAACAATGCACACTCCTTACCAAAGTAATAGTGATTGTAGTAGTATGGACATTATGTTCAGAAAATCAAAACAAATAAAAATATACTCGCAAACATTGAGTGCCAAATTAAACGGCTCGAATGTCACCGGTACATACCAAACTTGAGGGTCGCAATTAGACGCGATTAAGGTAGGGCATGTGACACGCCATACTCTTAAATACTCGCGAGACACGTTGATGTGGTATGCACAGAATTTATACACGTATATAAACACGCGTATTTACGTCTCACCTCGAGACAGCCAAACCAATCCGGTATGAATGCCAATCAAATCAAATTTTCTTTGTCAAAAAACATTGATTCGATTGCACGTTTTGCTGATCACGTTGTTTCATACAATTTGTAGAATTTAAATGCTAATTTTATGTAAATTGCGTTTAATGATTGCTTTCAATATTGTCCATGCCACATGTGTCAAACTGATTCGGAACTGAAAGGTCATGAAAAATATAGGCTATGTTCCGAGTTACTATAATATCGAATTGCGCGTGCTCACCCTTTCCGAATTGGCGTGAGCGCAATGACGATGTCCCGTGAATCGTCATAGATGACATCATGACATGCGCCATCTTGCAATAACACCGACTATGCGTAATACTAATATCACCGTGAGGCGTGAGCGCTGTCAAAAATGGCTAACTTAGATATAGTGCTTCTGGCTAGACTCTCCACCTAACCAAATAAGAAGACGAAATTTGTGGTGTATACAAGTTTTACATGGTGTAAATAGGTTTTAACATTGAGTGAGCACTGTTAGCGCGTTCACGAGCGTTCCGTATTGTTGACAAAAATGGCAGTTCTTAGCTGTCATAATCGTGATATCTACCTCGGAACGCAAATTATTCATGTGAGCGCTCACAGCGCTATTTTTCTAATTCGGAATGTGGTCATATACTGACAACTGACTTGACATCACACAAGTTGACAACTACCTAACCTAGAAAAGGTTGTTGGTTGTTTATTTGTTGGGATTGCGAAAATCTAATATGATAATAACAAGTCAAAAAACTGCTAATGGCTGAAGAAAGAGATTTCAACGATCTTCTAGACGACATTGTCCTCAGTGAGGAGAGAGAACATAAGGAAAGTTATGATCAAGGCTTTAAAGCTGGAAGCGAAGCAGGAAACCCTGAGGGTTATCACTTGGGATACCATAGAGGTGCTGAACTAGGCAGAGAGTTAGGTAAGATGTTTTAACTATGAAAGAACAAGGTGGTTACAATTATTTTCTGTTGTATTATAATTCCCTACTGCTAACTTATTATAATTTTTTATTTTTTTGTATTATCAACTAATCTCCTTTCCATTTCCAAATTTCCCGTTGTAATATTTTATAATTTCGAGAGTACTTGATTCTTACGTTTTGTTATCAAATAAATTATTGTTAGTGGCAATAAGCACGAATAGTGCAAAGCCAAAAAGAAAAAAAAAAAAAAAAAAAGAAAGAACAAGGTCCCATCAACTGCATACACGATGAGGCACAAGTCTCCATACAATGGGTACCTGAAAATGGATGGCGCTGCCGAGGCCAGCCCAGAAAAAGACGGCGTGTATGGTCATGGACGCGTTCCGCCAGGGGTGGGGCGCGGTGCCCCCGCAAAACAGTTCATGGATTTGGGGGCAATGATGGATGCCTTTGGGTAGGACTTAACATCCATTGATTAAAGGGGTGGGAGTGGGTTGTGAGCAGAACCCTCCTGTGAACGATTGCGAAATAAATTATTACATTATTAAAATAACATAACGCCTAGTTTCCCGAAGGGTTGGTCAGAGGCGTTCCTATACTTAATACTTATAAAGTAAAACATTGTAGTGTGTTGATCTTACTTAAAAAAGTACACTTAAAGCCTTATTCTTGAGACCTTAGATAAGGTAGGTCAATGACCACAAATAAAATCACTCATACATTTTTTATTTATCATATACATATTTTTAACTATAAATTCCAGGTTACTATCTAGGCATTGTCATACACCACATGAACTTCAACGAGGAATCTGACACAAAGTACTCTGATAAAATTCTAACGCAGCTGAGCAAAGTAAAAGAACTTATTGATGTATTCCCGAGAACTAACTCAGAAGAACATGATATACTGGGCATGGCAGAGACGATAAGAGCTCAATATAAGAAAGTCTGTGCTTTGCTGAAGATATCTTCTACCAACCCTTATGATGCAGGAGTTTCCTTCTGAGGATACCAGTAAGTAGTATTATGATATCTTTCTATTATTTCAACATCTCGTCTCTTCTAAAGGTTAAGTTCTTACAATACCTAGGTAATAGGTAATACGGGCTGTTGAACCCCACGTCAAAGTGCGTATTTTGCGTACGGGTGGGAGAATCGGTCATTCGATCCACCTCAGCACCTCGAGAAAGGCCAGCAACGCCTTAGTGTTGCTGACAATCTCACGTAGGGTACCTGGGTTACCAAAGTATTTAGCCCTGTAATTGGCGACCACTGGGCAGTTTAACAGCACGTGCGCTGCCGTCTCGTCGTCCTCCATGCAGGCAGTCCTCTGTGCAGGACAGAGGACTGTCTGTTACTCCTATGACAAAGAGATGTTTGTTAAATGACCCAAGGCCAGTTACAGCTGCTGTAACTGTATACAGCTGTGGTTTAGTTAGACGGAGAAACTATTTTGTGAGGCGGGCATCAATCGCAGGAAGTGCTTCCTTAGCCTGTCTGCACTCACCTAGATCCAGCCATATTATAGTAGGAAATCATCTTGGAATGCTGTAACTGATGCCAGGTATTGGAGGCATAGTGTTATGTAACATTTAAAACTCTTTAATGAAAGAAATTGCTGTTAGCTGTGACATGTCACTGTATAAATAAGAACATCGCTAGTTTATAATCAATCTCGCGAAATTGTAAGCTGTCGATAAATTGTGAACTGTACCATACTGCTTACAATATAACATTAATTTTCGAAAGTTAGTTAGGCCATGGTGAATGTGGTGTGACGATCCGATAAGAGGGCCTACATAGCCAGAGAACGCGCAAGACATTTGGTTTGGAAGGAAAACGGGGAGTCCTTTGCCCAGCAATTGGACACAGTATCTAACAAAAAAAATCAGTGGCACTCCGGGAGTGCCGACAGAAGTGAAAACTTGAACAATTATGAGTGTATTTTTTTAATCATCAGGAAATATTTTTTGAATTGTCAGGAAATATTTTACTATGCAGGAAATACTTTTAAATGAAGTGTTTTTTTTTTCATTATTATAAACTACTACTACAAAAATTGTATTACAATTTCCTCAACTAAAACTAACTTAACTTATATACAGAGGTGTCAATAACAGTGTTGCGCGTTCAATTGTTCTTTCCTATCTCAAAAAATGCCCAACGTGCCTAAAGAAGTTTAACTTCAAACAACAATAACCTATCCATGTCATGACTGGGTTCCGGATCTGCACTATTATAAGTAGGTATTATATCACTAAACTTGTGAACCATCTCCCAGATTACGACTTGTAAGAAGTAGGTTCCATATAAACTACCGCTGTTCACAATCATCCAGTGACATATAGCATGTATAGAGTACTAAATATATTATTACAAACAGTGACAAGACAGAATATTAAACTTTGATAAATTTTTTCTGTATTTTAGAACCATCAATGAACTCCACAATCAGCAAAATCCGTCACCACATAGAGGCTATCACCAAATACTTGGCACCTCTACTGCCCATAGCTAACTGTCACATGGTAGAGTTTCTCACTCAAAACCATTGGGACAGACTACTGCCATGCCCCTTGAAAGAATCACTTGATAGTTTGGACCTGAATGAAGCATTGGAACAGTTTTGGTGTACTGCTGGTGGTCAAGACACAAAAGGTATACTTGTTAAATCGCCTTATATTATTTTACACGCTTTATATTAGCTTCACTTGTATGTTTGCAACCGACTCCTTAGGGCGCGGTTTTGACCCACTTTAAACGGTCAGATTTCATTTACACTTGTAGCGACACTACAGAAAAAACACTTCGCAAAAATATGTAGAAATACAAAAAGAGAAGTGGCGCAATCTACAACGCCACAGGCGAATTACGCAAAAGACGCACGTCATAGGAATCCTAGATCGCGCAGTTAAAGTTTACCGCGCGATTGGCATAGGTACAACATCCCGACATCAACCGTCGGGCAGTTGCCCACCAGACACAACACCCGTCTGGTAGGAGGATCCTCCCTTTTCAATAGAGTATGAGTGAACTTTACACCCTGTTCCTCATACCTCTATACTGGTGACCCCGAAATGGACGTCAGCGCAGCCTTCGAGCAACGTGACGTCATCATCATCAAGACCACTTCCTCAAGCTTTCGAGCAGCGAGCCACACAGCCAGCCAGCAACCACGGCGTCAACGGGTATCCTGACCACCAGCATGCAGTGAACCGCATTCCTGGTCAGCACCCTCAGCCTCTACAAGCGACCACGGCACTACTGCTCTTCGGCCGGTCGAGTGCTCAATCTCCCGGTCGACAACAGCAGTCAGCCGCATCGCGGCGCTGTACCACGACGCACCGGAACAGCGCCGGCCCCGACTCACTGGGGTTCGCACCACCGCAGACAGTTCCGACTCACCGCGAACTATGCGACACCGGTTCCGACTCACTGGAACCACAACTGGCACTGGCAAGCATTATAATATGCACGGACTTCGCCCACTATCGACCTCCGGTCTCCGGGGGGGAGTGATGTAGCGACACTACAGAAAAAACACTTCGCAAAAATATGTAGAAATACAAAAAGAGAAGTGGCGCAATCTACAACGCCACAGGCGAATTACGCAAAAGACGCACGTCATAGGAATCTTAGATCGCGCAGTTAAAGTTTACCGCGCGATTGGCATAGGTACAACATCCCGACATCAACCGTCGGGCAGTTGCCCACCAGACACAACACCCGTCTGGTAGGAGGATCCTCCCTTTTCAATAGAGTATGAGTGAACTTTACACCCTGTTCCTCATACCTCTATACACTTTGTAAACTTATCTAGGACCGATGACAATTCAATAATTAAAAAAAAAGAGAAAAATTTAAAAAAAACTGAGAAAATCACGCTTTTGTAGTTAGCAGAACCAAAAAATAGAAAATAGATAATAGTTTAAAAAACACGCTTTAAAAACCAAACTAAAAAAGTAGAAAATAATTTAATTCAATTAAAAAGCGTGGGGTGCTTGACATTAATTGATTATAAAAATACCTCAAAAAGCACCTCACGCGTTTTAATTGAATGAAATTATTTTCTACTTTTTTAGTTTGGTTTTTAAAGCGTATTTTTTAGTATTTTAAACTATAATTTTTTGTATCATGGATAGCAGCTTCAGCAAAAGGCTAAAAACCTTTCGCTGAAAGCTGGTATACAATACCTGGATGTAAGTGCCATTAAAAATAATTGGCTATCTACCTTTTTTCACTTCATTGGGTTTTATTTCGTCCAAAATAAAAGCCAGAACATGCCATTTAAAGTGTATGTTTATTTACTTTAGATTCTACTAATACTATAAATGTAAAGATGGAAAAAAATGAAAAAAAAAATTGGAAAGTTTGGATCTTTTTTACTCAATCACGCAAAAACGGCGTAACAGATTCGCAGGAAATTTAGCACACAGATAGTTTATAACCTGGATTAACATAAAGGATACTTTTTATCCCGGTAGTATGTACCCGTAGAAATTTTTTAGACCACTACGCGCTTCGAAGCCGCGAAACCTCGTATTTTATAATAGGCAACCATTAGATCTCTGATAAAGCCAGCAGTGGACGTCATGATGATGGTGATGATGATGTTAGAAATACTTTACCCAAAACTCATGTCCATTTTCCAGATATCTCACTTCTCTCCAACTGGATCCGTACAGCGCGTTCCCACTGCGTGGCTGTCAACGACGAGTACTGCCTATCTGCTGACCAGCTACAGGAGCGCATCAGAACATGGGGCGGAGACATCAGACCTGAGATAAAGGTCAAAGAGTTTATGACTAGCAAGAAGAGTTATGAGGTAATAGGCAACGCGTTTTAGTTGTTTAGAGCTTATTATGGTCTTTGCAAATTACACAATGACACATGAATTATTGTAATTTGAGTCTTATGTCATGTTGATAAAACTCACATCAATCATAAAGTTGTACAAGACGCTTCAATGACGTTGACAAGGGGGGCACTGCTGGTAAATATTTGTGAAATATATTGAAAAAATCGACCAAATGAGTGTAACCTTGTGGGTGTTGTGACTTTTATTCACATGGGCTTACGGTGCACATTACAATAATTCATATTACATTACATCTCACAAGTGCTTGTGAAATCAGGATACGTAATGTTTACTCTGTTGATAAAAATAAACTACGTCATACGTGCTTATTGACGGCAAGGCGAAACTAAAGAAAACGATTTTATAAAACTGCCATACACTAAGTCTGCATAGGTTTACGATTGCACAACCATTTGATACAGTTCCGTACAGAATCGAACATCAATCAATGTTATCATTGGAGTCCTTTAAACGCTTTTCACAAATCCAAAACTCGAAAACTTTACAGACGACCACTATTCTCCTGACAACTGTTTGCTGTCGAAGGCAAGGCAAATCAGGCTATCGAGATATGACATTTCAGATACGATTGCCTGTCGAATGCTTGTGAATAGCTATGCTGTAGAGGGTGTCAAAAAAAGAAGTACATACTTAAATAAGAATTGCTGTTTTTTTTTTTTTACTTTCTACGGTTCCTCTTTAAATCAACCAGTTGGAAGCGCGACTGTTTTATTATTTCTCCATTAAGAAGATAACACACAAGTTTCGGTTGACACGACACACGTCGTTCGGAATCGTACCCTCTTGCTTAAGGCGGTGATTTCTTGAAAACGCTCAAAAAGGTGGTTTTTTTTAAACCAGTGTATCTCTTTAACCTTAAATAATTTTGAAAGCAAAAAAATATATGATATTTTCAAGTCTTTTTGCATATAGTGATGGAACTCAAAACATAATTAAACATACTTTAATGCGTCAAAAAAATCATCAAAGTCACTTCTTAATTATCTTTAATTAAAATTAACATTAAAAATATACCATAAAATTCCAAATGCCAAACTGCATCCAGTGATAGATTATTTATTATTAAATAGTTAATATCTAATTTTATACGATTTTATTTGCATTTTTGCGACAATGCTTGCTCATTTATTATTCGAATTTATTACAACAGATTTTAACCCGTATCGGATTGCAATAAGAACTATTTTCGCCCATAACGACAATATTTAAAGTAACCAGGGTCTTAATCACGTTCGGGTCGGCTCGGCACAATTCGAGCTAAAGCGAGCTTCTTTTTCTAGAACATATATCTACATATTATAGTAACAGCCGCTCGGGTCTATTGGCCAGGTTAAGCTACGCTTGCCGCGTTTGTTTCGTGGATGGGTGACCAACCATTTTTACCTACCAAGATCCCTTCGAGCCTCGTAAAGCACGCTAAGCCGCTGGTCACAGTTGCCATTTGTAGATCTTTGTCAGTCGTTGCGGGTCGTCAAAAGCCCGAAAGTCTGACCACCAGACTTACCGAGGTGTACCGTATTACTCAGTAACTAGGTTGTGGAGGTCAGATAGGCAGTCGCTTCATGTAAAATACTGGTACTCAGCTGCATTCGGTCACACTGGAAACTGACCCCAAAATAGTAACGAAAAGGCTAGCTAGATAGTGATATCAACATATTACATTTGATTTCTCCGCAAGGCTTTGCGGACCCGAACATGTGTACAATAACTAATTACATAAATATCCACTCAGGTACAGACAATGTCTCGCCTGGTAGCCTCCCTCCACGCAGCGTGCAGTTCCACTTGCTGCGTAGAAGCGGGCGGCGGGCTCGGCCATCTGCCCGTGGCGTTATGTCTGGCGTATGGAGTACCCAGCCTTACTGTCGACTGTGAGGCTGCCACAGTCGCTGCAGGACCGAGTAGGATTAAGATTATACAGGTATGTGTGACATTAGGTGATGGTTAATAGAGATAAATGAAAGAATAAAATTAATTTATCTGTAATTGCTTCACTTTCATTCTTTTTACCTATTTTGGTATGGTAATTTTATTCTGGGTGCATCGTATTCACACATAATTATCTAATGAATTAATGTTAAATTTGTTTTTAAAACATTCTAAAAGAGTAACGGTGAAGTTTCTTGCCCATTCTTCTCCATTAATTTATCTGTAATTGCTTCACTTTCATTCTTTTTACCAATTTTGGTATGGTAATTTTATTCTGGGTGCATCGTATTCACACATAATTATGTAATGAATCAATGTAAAATATTGTACTTAAAACATTCTAAAAGAGTAACGGTGAAGTTTCTTGCCCATTCTTCTCCATATGAAACTACATTTTGGAAGGGGCGACTAGAATCAATTCTATCTTCGCTTGGTATTATTTATTTCCCTTTCTAAAAATGAAACCTAGCTAGATCGATTAATCGCCCCCGAAACCTCCGGTATATTAAATTTTATGAAAATCGAAACCTTTATTTTTATATTTTATCCTACTTACTAATATTATAAATGTGAAAGTTTGCGAAGATGTTTGGATGTTTGTTACTCAATCACGCAAAAACTGCTGAACGGATTTGGATGAAATTTGGCACACAGATATATTATAACCTAGATTAACACATAGGATACTTTTTATCCCGGGAGTACGTTCGCGTGGAATAATGACCAACCTCCACGCGGGCGAAGCCGCGGTCGGAAACTAGTGCAAAATAATAGTATTCTTATAAAAGCCGAGCTAAAATGATTATATTCAACTTTGCTTACAGAAACAATGGCACGCCATAGCCAAGCGCATAGAGGACGGTATTGAAAAGCGAATGAGCGAGAACATCAACAAGAACCTGCATAGATTCGCGACCGTCTTCGTGACGGCACATACCGACCTGACCAGTGTTGTAAAAGAACACTTTCCCGAGTTCGCTGGGGAAGATGTTAAGCTGCTGCTTACAGGTGGGTAAGGAGGAAAAGAGTAGACGAATGTTAGGAGAACTTAGTCTGACAGGGAAGCAGTATTTAAATGAGAAAACAATAATAAATAGCAATACCGATACTTTAATCGTAGTACTGTGTCTAAATTATTTCATCACCACTGCTCTCAAAACGGAATGAAAACATCGTGAGGAAACCGGCATGTTCTAGAACCAAAAATTCGAAGACATGTGGCATCTACCAACCTGCACTGGGCCCGCGTGGTGGATTACGGCCCACTGCCTCCCACAAAGAGGAGACCAGCAAGCTTAGCATGATGCTTTCTATTTCTACTGTACTGTAGAATAGAAATCACTTATCTACATTTTTCGGTGAAAAACTGTCAACTGTCTATACGAGAACGTTATTTTTGTATACACTCTTCCGACGACAAAACGCTTGTCTACAGTTCTCGTGCTTAGCCTGACGCTTTCTATTTCTACTCTACCGTATAATTAAAATCGCTTGTCTACCTTTCTCGATACAAAACTGTCAACTGTCTACACGGAAACGTCATTTTTGTCTACTCTTTCGTCAACAAACCGCTTCTCTACGGTTCTAGTGCTAAGCCTGCTGTGTCCCAGCAATGGGAATGTTATAGGCTGATTAAGATATTTTATTAAGGGCTGATTTTTCAATAGTCAGATAACTAATATCTGAGGAATAAATATTGCGGTTTGACAGCTTTTGTATAGAAAATTATTCTTCAGATAGAAGTTATCTGACTGTTGAACAAATAATTCTCTCCACAGGTCTGCACACATGCGGCAACTTAGGCCCGGATTCCCTCCGTATCTTCGCCTCCCAGCCAAGCACCGCCGCGGTGTTCAACGTACCTTGTTGCTACCACCTGCTGAGTGAAACTGTTGATGTGAACTTGTTTGACGTGTTCCAAAGGGACGATAGGAGCGGGGAAATGAGTCAGGGGTTTCCTATGTCGGAGTGTTTGCGAGGTAGGCTACAAGTACTTGAATTTTTAATGTTAGATATGTAGTTATCTAGCCTTGGAAATACAAACTTAATGGTATAAACAACAAAGTTCAAATTGAATTGCAATCAAACATTTTAGATATCTGTTTTATAAAACGGTAATTTAAAAATAACCTTTGACGTACTTACGCTACAGTTGATGTTATCGCGTTCTCACTCGCATGCATTACATTGGATGAGACAACAAGCGTTTCAATCATGCTCGCATTGACGATAGACGAACTGGGAAGGGCCCTCTTAAGATCCGGAATAATCCGGCTGGTCAAAGAGTATTCGTACCCGGAAAATCAAATTATAAAAATACTTATCTGCCACGAAATTTCTTGCAGATTCAGCTATCTCTCTCTTTCATATATGTAGTGTTCATGTACTCATCATAATCTATTCGATATTTTCCAGGTTATAACTTGGGCAGGAACGCTAGGATGTTGGCAGCTCAGTCTATAGACAGGGTGGTCAGTCAACGACAGTTACCGGCTACCAGTTTGCTGTATAGAGCTTTATTCCAGGTAAAATCAAATGTCTTTTATTACAAAAACTTAAAACGAACTAACTTTTATTACTAAATTATGTTAATTAACGTGGCACAACTACTTTGGTGCGCAGAAGTGTCTACTGTATGGCCCCAATTATTAACAAGGCAAACCAAGTGGTTGGAAAGACTTGTCAACAGTGCTGTTTAAGAGTAGACTACGTAATTTTTAATGGATAAAGCGTACTATAGTGTGAAGAGCAATTCAGCCATTTTTTTGCTGATTTTTTTTTTTGATGTGTCTGGTTTTTGTTTATACCTAAGTAAACGATAATATAATTAATGTTTGCATGTCGAATGGTGAAATATGGCTGAACTTTAATGTATCATAAGTTCATAATTTCAATCAGAGAGCATAAGTGTATATCAAGAAAATTACTACATGTAGCAGCAGCGGTGAGGTTTGGTGAAAACCAAGGTGTATGGTAGATTGTGTTGAGGATTTTTCAATGAAAGATGATGCGTTAGGTTTAACGAGTAAATTATGTATTAGCCATTTTGCTTACAACATTCGAGGAGAGGGGTGTGGGAACAATATTTTGAATTAAACCAATCACGGTCGAGAGACAGGTATGACGTCGCGTGTGGTATTGTTTCCTGCCTCAAGATGTCGCTGTTAGTCCTCGATATGCGTTTATTGAGCAAGAGATCACAACATGCCCCCGGCCTTGGAAGCAGTGGCTTTCAATGGTCTTCAGTCACTGCATCAGTGTCGATCATGTCCTGTAGCAGAGGACAAATCTTGGTGAATGCGCGCCTCACCACGCCTGATGACGTCTGTATATCAGCCACCCGGGATATACCATCCTTTCCTGGGATAGTGCGAAGCACGCGTCCCAAATGCCACTTCAAAGGTGGGAGGTTATTTTCCTTGATAACCACTAAGGAGTTTGGTTTGAGCTTGTCCTTATTCGCCGTCCACTTCGTCCGCACCTGCAACTCGGAGATGTATTCCTTCGCCCACCGGTTCCAGAAGTGTTGACGAAGTTGTTCTACCCTCTGGTATCGCTGAAGTCGACTAGCAGGAACATCGCGTAGGTCATCGCTGGCTGGCGCAATCAGTGGTCGACCAATAAGGAAGTGACCGGGAGTGAGAGGGGAAAAGTCGTGAGGATCGGGGGAAAGAGGAGACAGAGGTCGAGAGTTTAGTACGGCTTCTATTTGAGCCAGTACTGTGCTGTACTCTTCGAACGTGAGGTGCGCGTTACCTATTACACGACGAAGATGGTATTTACTGGACTTTACTCCTGCTTCCCACAGACCACCAAAATGCGGAGAATAAGGGGGAATAAAATGAAATTTTATATTTTGACTAGATGCGTACTCTAAAATATCGCTACTACAATTCGCTAAGAATTTAGAAAAATCGTTCATTACACCTACAAAATTACGACCATTGTCAGAGTATATATCTGCAGGCTTACCACGGCGTGAAATAAATCTCTTTAAAGTAGATAAATACGCTTCACTGGAGAGGTCACTGACTAACTCCAGGTGTATAGCACGTGTCACGAAACAAACGAATAGACAAATGTAGCCTTTGATGAGCCTAGCACCCCTACCCTTTCGGTTCAGAATGAGCACTGGCCCAGCGTAATCCACCCCACACTGAACGAATGGAAGACTGGGTGTAACGCGCTCCCTAGGCAAGTTACCCATCATAGGACTGAGCGTCTTACCTCTAATGCGAGTACAGGTAACACAACTATGCACCACCTGGCGCGCTAAATTCCTACCACCAACAGGCCACCATGATTCGCGTAAATTAAATAGTAATGCCTGCGGAGCAGCGTGGAGTAGCTGACTGTGCTCATGACGAAATAATAAAGTGGTAAAATAATGTTTACTATGAACTACAATCGGATGTTTTTTACCGTAAATAAATTCATCAGAATTAACTAAACGACCACCTACGCGCATTAATTTGTGATCATCTAAAAACAAATTCAATTTAGACAAACAACCTTTATTAATAGACTCATTATTAGATAATGCCTTATATTCAACCGGATAGGATTCAATTTGACAGAATCGAGCTAAAGTTTTATCTGCATCGTCTTGCTCGTCTACACTAAGGCCGCCTGTACGCTTATTATTTTTACATCGACTGTTATTAATAAAACGTAACATATAGGCAGCCGCACGTCTCATACGTTTAAATTGAGAGAACCGATGGAAGGGAAACAAAGATAATTCACAACAATCCTGAGCTAAAACGGCAGTGACGCATGACTTAATCTCAGGTAACTCACGATGTTTGAACGAATCCGAACTTCTGTGATCGTCTATTGAAAAACTAGGATCACGAAGAAATCCAGGACCCTCCCACCACAAGGTGGACAAAGAAAGTTCTTCCAATCGAGCACCGCGTGACGCCAGATCGGCGGGATTATCCCCACTCCGTACGTGGCGCCACGGGGCGTCTAGTGTGAGGTCATGAATTTCCGCTATCCTATTTTGAACGAATGTCTTAAGTTGGTTAGGCCGCATGTGCAGCCAGCCTAAGACAATCGTAGAATCAGTCCAAAAAACTACACTATTAAATTTACAACGTAATGAGTTACGTACTCTGTCATACAGACGAGCACCTAATAAAGCTCCACAAAGTTCGAGACGTGGGATACTAATAGGTTTTAGAGGCGCGACCTTTGTTTTTGAAAACAATAATCTAACAGATACTGTTAAATCATTGTTAACTGTGCGAACATAAATACACGCGCCGTACGCCGTCTGTGATGCGTCGCTAAAAATGTGTAACTGAATATACATAAGCTGTGTACCTATAGCGTGGCGAGGTATGCGAATAGTATTTAGCGCTTGCAATGAGACAACAAACCGGTTCCACACGTGCGCCGTGTCATCAGGAACGTTATCGTCCCAACCTATTTTTAATAGCCATAATTGTTGTAAAAGAACTTTGACAACAATTATGACAGGACTCAACAAGACGAGAGGATCAAAAATTTGCGAAACGTTTGATAAAATAGATCTCTTCGTAATAGGCTTGTTATTTTCCATATTAACACAAGAATTAAAATAAAAGTTGTCGCTTGCGTTATGCCAGCCGATTCCTAAGGTTTTAGAACTTACATTTTCATCTAAACTTAAAGGTTTAAACTGACTAGATGACTGACGGTCATCATCGTGTTTGAAATTAAATATCCACTTCCTAAGTGGAAAACAACCTGACTGCAGCGTTTTCTGAGTTTTGTCGCATAGATCTAATAATTTAATTTTATCGTCTAAGCCCGTAATGTAGTCGTCGACATAAAAATCCTCTTTTATAGCTCGTGCAACATCAGGATCAGGAGTTTCGGAAGCTAATTGTTTTAAGCACCTAACACTTAGAAACGGCGCGGAGGCGGTTCCATACGTAACTGTGTTTAGTTTAAATATACCTAACGGCTTTGAGGGATGGTCACGCCACAGAATCATCTGCAAGCTGCGCTGGCCCTCATCTACTAGGCATTGCCGGTACATCTTCTCCACGTCGGCGCACACAACGTACTTGTGCTGCCGAAAGCGGAGAAGAATGGCAATAAGATCACCCTGTATAGGAGGACCAACTAGCTGCAAATCATTTAGTGACTTACCAGAGCTCGTTGGTGCGCTTGCGTCAAACACCACGCGCAACTTGGTGGTGGTGCTGAGCTCGCGGAACACGCCATGATGTGGCATGAAATAACACGGGGATTCATAGGAATCTACCTGTGTCATATGGCCTAAACTCAGATACTCCTGCAAAAAATTGGAATAAAGAATTTTATATTCAGGCGAACGCTGCAGACGTTTTTCTAGCGCAAGAAATCGACGTTCTGCTTGTGTATAAGAATCCCCCAAGGTATCAGGTGACTGATGGAGTGGAATGTGCACGCAGAATCTCCCCTCGCTATTGCGAGTTGTAGTGCGAACAAAGTGATCTTCGCATGCACGTTCTTCCTCAGTCTGTGCGTCTCTGACCTTGGATGGTTCCTCAATCTCCCAGAACAATCGAAGTTGCGTATCTAGGGAATTAATAATATTGCAATGAATTGGCGCATTTTTGCGCGTATAATTAACGATAGGTCCGGAAATAATCCAGCCTAGTTTGGTATTCTGTAGAAACGGACCACTAGACAAACGAATCTTACCGTCTTCTAACAGATCCCAAAACCTATCTGCGCCAATTAAAATATCAATATTTTTGTAGTCTAGAAACTCCGGATCGGCTAACCGTATGTTGTCTGGAATACAGACTTGCGCGCTTAATTTACACACGGCAGGCATCGAAGCCGTAATCCTAGACAGCACATAACAATTAATGCGCGTAGTAAATGAATTATCGACGCAGGATTTGATAACGATATTACAAGCTTGCGAACAATGTACTACCGAATCACCCACGCCTCGAACTTCGTTTGTGGACTGTATTAATGGTGAATTTAATAATTGACATAATGATTTAGAAACGAAACAGCGCTGGCTTCCATTATCCAGGAGTGCCCGCGCTTTATGATATCTACCGTGTACATCTGCTACTTCAACGAGAGCTGTTGACAATAACACGGACTGCACACCTATAGACTTACTCGATTGCGTTTGCATGTGTGCCTTGTTTACTTGAATAGGGACTGCGGTGTCCGAGGCGGCTGGTACGGCCGCGGGGTGGTGCGCAGGCGTTTCACTCGCATTAGCACTCGGCGCGTCAGTGTTCGTTGTGGAATGCAAAGCAACAGAACTATTAGCCTTATCATTGTGCAATAATGAGTTGTGTTTTTGATTGCAGTGTCTACAAGGCCCAAACCTACAATCATTTACCGAGTGTCTCGAATGTAAACAATTCTCACATAAGTTGTGCTCGCGTACAAGTTTAAGCTTTGTGTCTAAGTCGCTTTCGATAAACTCTTTACACGTGTACAGTGGATGATTCGCGTTGCATTTTGCGCATGTTAACTTACCGCGTTGTTTACTTGATTTACTCGGCGCGCTGGAAACATTGCAGTGTGACATATTGTGACATTTTGAGTGTTGTTTTTTGCTGTCAGTGCTTTGAGCTTCTTTGCTATGTGAACGCTGCAATGCCTCCAGCATGTCTGCTTTGTTGCGCAAAAAGTTAGTTAAAACATCCACCGATAAACGTTTGGAACTGTTCTCGTTAGGGTTTGGGAACAATGTGCACTTGTGAGACCCCCATTCTCTTTCAGTTATTTTATCTAACTTCGACACCATTATATTAATAATTAAACTATCCCAGTAGTCTGTAGGCTCACCTAGGATCTTAAGAGAGCGTAAATTTTTCAGAATAGTGTCTATTAAATTTCTAATCGAAGAAGGCGACTCTTTAGTTATTGCAGTTATGTTTAACAACGCTTTGATATGGTGATCAACTAAAAGTCCGCAATTATTATAACGATTGAGCAACAAGTCCCATGCTACCTGGTAATTATCAGAAGAAAATTCTATGAAATGTATTACTAGTTCTGCGCTGTCTTTAAGAGACGATTTGAGATAGTGAAACTTTTCAATATTGGAAATATCTTTAGAATTATGAACGAGTGAGGTGAACGTGTCTCTGAATTCTAGCCAGTGCTCATAGGAACCATCAAATGTAGGCATGGAAATAGTGGGTAACTTCACAGAATGTATTTGATTGTTATTATGACTATGACATGACTTGGTACAGTCAGCAACCTCATCAGTGTTCAGCATAAATTCAGCAAGTGATATTAAATTGTAGTAACTATCTTCAAAGTATTCTCTTTGATTTAATTGTTCGCCTAATTCCCTATCAGAAACTCTTTCTTCTATTTTAGTTTGAATGTCGTTAAATTCAGAAAATAAAGTAGTACATCCTTGAATCCTCAACTTTAAATCAATGCGTTTTTGATTAGGAAAGTCATGATCACAATCTTTTAAAGACTCTAAATAATTGTTGAATTTGGTAAGCCTGCCCTTAATAATACCACGCTTCTTAACTAAATCACGAACTAACTCACTACTCTCTACACTTAGCAAATTAGGAGATTTGTCACGGGATTTAGCAGAGTCAATAGGCATTTTGGTGGTCAGTGAAAAGAGGAGTACTCACGGTTTAATAATCGTCAGATCAATCACACACGGCACTGATGCTAGCAACGTCACCAGGCTGGCAATTGACTGGAAATCCGATATTCCGAGACTACAATGCGGCAATTTCACTGAAATAAGAGCACAGACACACTATAGCACCAAATAGAACTCAGGAGATGATGGAAAGGTATATGGATTGGCCCCACCAATTATCTCCGATGAAACCTTTTGCGTTTTCTTCTCTATCCGCCACGTGCAAGGGGTCTCCGTCCAAAGGTCGCTCGGCGATCTTGAAGGTCAATATCCCAATGTTCGGTTCGAAGGTCCAAAATGTAGCAGCAGCGGTGAGGTTTGGTGAAAACCAAGGTGTATGGTAGATTGTGTTGAGGATTTTTCAATGAAAGATGATGCGTTAGGTTTAACGAGTAAATTATGTATTAGCCATTTTGCTTACAACATTCGAGGAGAGGGGTGTGGGAACAATATTTTGAATTAAACCAATCACGGTCGAGAGACAGGTATGACGTCGCGTGTGGTATTGTTTCCTGCCTCAAGATGTCGCTGTTAGTCCTCGATATGCGTTTATTGAGCAAGAGATCACAACACTACAATTATGAACTTTTTGTCGAGTTGCCCATGTTAACATTTCGATGCCAGCACCCAGGGTATGGGTCGAAAAATCATTCGTTCGTGTGCAACAACTCGCATCCGAGTCGTCGCTTTAAGTAGCTATTGATGACTTCTGTTCATGCCCAGGACCCGACTAGCGAGACTACTTATAGCGACGCCTCGGATGCGAGTTGTGGGCACACGAACGAATTATTTTTCGTATATGGCATCGAAAGTGTTAAACGAATGTTTGTTGGTTTCGTGATGATATATACACGGTCATTTTTATATCGTTCTGGAACCGAAACACAGTAACTCCAGACGAGTAATAGTTACTATTGGCATTGTAATTTCTTTTTTAAGACATCTAGAATAGAAGTTAGAAATTGATCACTTTTTTTCTGTCATTCGAGTTAAATTATAGTAGAGCTTCCACTATTTCATTCATTAACGCAAAATCGTACGCCATCCGCTCGGTGATGACGTAGCGCGGAACAGCTGTGCGGTGTGCGGGTCAAGTACCTACCTACCATATGATAAAAACTAAATACTGCCTAAAACATTTTTTTGCGACAATGCTTACGGCGGCTTCTACAAAGGCAGGAATTCAAATAAAAAAAATGAATCGTTTAATCTGTCGCATAGAGTTCATTATTAGTTGCAGGTGCCCTTGTCAATGAAAATATTGAACTGAATTAAGACCTTAATTTTATAAAGTTAACCGCGTAATTCGGTTGTGCATCCTTGTAAAGGCCGGTCGGATTTCTCAGAATAATTTTAGTAAACTGCGGACCTACTTACCTAGGTTGGTGAAATTTTATTTTTTACCGTTTCTGGTTAGAAATAAAGTCTGAATTCGCTTTTCGTATTTTTATTTGTGTACCTATTTATCTATTGCGTATGTATTTTTATTTATGTTTAACGCTTATGGTACTTACGTTGGTCGCGGTCGCGGCTTCGTTTGATTTCGAGACGGTGTTCGTCGGCACGCGGTTGAACTAATTAGATACCTACATACTTACATTTCGTTATTCAAGCCATAGGTATTTCTCTGTTTTGCTTTGTATTGATTGAAGGTTTGCTAATCATGAGTTTGCTATAGGTCGCGGTGGTCAGTACCTGCTGTTGTTGCTGTAGATACCTACCCGCGACAATAATAAATCGTTTGATTCCGCATTCATAACTATTGGTTGATTTAAATTGCGTTTATCTACATAACAATTTATTGAATAATAGCCCCCTTCAATCAAACAGGCGCGACATGCGATATTTTAATCGCACGCGACACAAGGCATTTACAAACATAATCAACTTTGGCTAAGGACTTACCTATTAGTTTATTTACAATTTACACTTCCCTGTATCGAAGCAGCTGCTCAAATGGAGTCCACTTCGCTCGATACATAAACGGGCACGTTTAATAAGGTTGTCTTTTAATTTTCCTAATGTGTCTCTGTCACTTTTCACAATATTAAAGGCGTCCACTATCCACGCCTGCGCGTGTGTGGGCGCTCGAAACTGTCCATGATCGAGGAGGTGCTGTGTTACAGCCAGGATGGTGGAGGTGAAGGGAACTTGAGGGTCGTCGATTCCACGTGCGCGCAGTGAGTTCAGGTGTTCCGGCTGAGCATACAAGCGTCTAGCCTCTTCCAAGTTATGGTTCGCCATCCCATAAAAATCCACCATTGCCCAATACTCCACGTTCGAATACACGTATTGCCGACTAATTTTTGGCGCGTAATTAGGTTGCGCGAGCGTGACCTAATACAGCGAAACGCGACGCAATACTAATAGGAACAAGGAAGAGCTGGCGGTTGGCTAGACTGGGGTCGGGGGCGTGGCTTAAGGATCATGCTGTCTGATCGATGAATGGATTTTTCAATGAGTACCGTTCGCATGTGTTGCCGTTTGTCGATGTGTTTTACACACAGATCGCAAGGAAGCGTTACTTCGAGTTCTCATTATTTCACAAAAAAAACAATAAATTTAATTTTTCGTAATTTTTTTTATTGTTACTTTTTGAAAATAATAGTCCCAATCGATTCGAGTTCGATGATCGAGTTCATGGCTTTCGGTTCCAGAACGACCTAAAATTAACCGTGTATATATATAGAACAAGCGATATAATTATTTATTTTCTTCCCGCAGGAAATTATTGAAGAAAAACTACCTAACCGCAAAATAACCGAAGGCAAACTCAAAAAGATTACACCGAAATGTCAGACATTCCAACAGTATTTCAAAATGGCGGACGGTATTTTAAAATTAGAACTTTATGACAGTTTACCGGACAGTTACTTCACAGATATACATCAAAATATTGATTGCCAGTGGAAAAAACTCGTGTTATTTTATTTATTAAGGTTATGTCTAGCTCAAGTAGTTGAAAGTTTGATATTGTTAGATAGATTAATGTTTTTATTTGAAAATGGGTATGAAAATGTACATTTGGTTAAGTTGTTTGATCCTGTTTTATCACCGAGATGTCATAGTATTGTCGCTGTAAGACAGCTATAAATATTTTAAATTATTCCTGTTTAAAGTGATATTTATGCAAAGCATTTTCTGTATGTAATTATGTTGTGTTGTTAACCAAATATAATTTTGTATTTTTGGTTATGTAATAATAAAATTATTGAAACTCTATTTTTGAATCTTTTTACTTATTACTAATAATGTATTTTGTTTTCATAACAAACCATAACATCTCGCTTGTTTTCCCGGAATGTTAGGCAGAAGTGTTGTACCCACAGTACACTGGACGTACTCCCACATTTCGCTATTTCGCTAGCATAATCGGCCTATAATGTTCCCGTTGCTGGGACGCAGGCATCCTCTTCGTGCGTGGGAGTGGGCCGTAATCCACCACACGGGCCCTGTAGTAGATGTCACATGTCTTTGAATTTTTGGGTTCTTGAACATGCCGGTTTCCTCGCGATGTTTTCCTTCACCGTTTTGAGAGCAAAGGTGATGAAAAAATTGAGATAAAGTAAAGCGCGTATCTGGATTCGAACCCTCGACCTACAGCTCGTAACTCGCGGCCGTTACCACTCGGCCACCACTACTCCATCCACATTTCGCTAGTAATGTTTAAATTCCCATGTAATAGAGGGCGACCTATTGTTATCAACCGTGCATAAGTCCAGACTCTGTCTACTGAGAAGTTGCTGATGGAGAAAACTCTATAACACTGCCCGTCCTGAGAATCGACCCAGGACCGCATGCTCATCTGTAGCGCTTGTGATTAACATACTTAACGAGGGTCTTTCTTGACATTTTTTTTTATTTCAACGATCCAATCAAATCAAATGTCATTTATTCAAACTAGGCTGAGGGTCAGCACTTTTTGAACGTCAAAATTGCATGAAACAGTCCCCCAAAAACGCCCCTCCCTTCACCACTTCCTAGTGCTTTAGCTGGAAAGATGAAATGGCGCAACAAACTACCCAGCAGCACACCAGATAAAACATCAAACAAATTGAACATCCGGTAGGATCACAGTGATTTGTTATTTATTATGCCTAAATGACTGCTACGGTTACGGCTACGGTTACCTTCTACGATTTCACCATGAATTTTATTTCTTTAATTTTTTATTAGCTATCCAGACCAAATAGTGAGTATATTTTTAACTCAGTTAATCTTAACAAAAGTTTATATTAAAATATCAAAGGATTTGCTATATTTTGTTCTTAATCGATTGTATAAAAATAGGGCTTTAGTTAGGTACCTAGCTAGTCCAAGTAACGTCTCACAAAATTGTCCACTAATTGAAAAAGCTTTACATGTCGACCAATTTTTGCTTTTGTTTGTTTGGGTTCTACGTGATTTGTAATTTTTGGTTTCCAAGTAACTGCTGAAAAAGTTTTGATAAGATAAGATAAGATAAGTCTTTATTTGCCTTAAACATGGTATAAAGTTGTTACAGTCAGATATTAATCTAAAGTCCACATGTTTAGCTATACAGGATATGTATCAATTGCATGCAAAATAATAATTATTAGTCAATTTTTAAGTTCAATGTCACAGATGCAAAGTCAATACAATAATAATAATACAATAACAGTAGTTTTCTCTCAGCATTATCCGCAATAACAAAAGTCCAGAAATTCATAGTTTATTGTTGAGAAAATCTTTAATGTCATAGAACATGTGTTCTTTCAACCAATTCTGTAATCTGTTTTTAAATGAGTTTATATTAAATAACAATTTTATTTCTTTGGGAATTTTGTTATAAATGCGTACACACATGACTAGGAAACTTTTCGCATACTTGGCTGATTTAGGAGTATCCTGAAATGCAAGTCTGCATGGATCTCTGTTTCGAGAGTTCAATTGATAGGCTTTTTTGAACAATCCCTTATTATTATAAACATAACTACAAATTTCCAAAATGTAAAGTGACGGAAGTGGTAATATACCTAGCTTTTTAAAGAACGGCTTACATGACTCATCAGGACGGATACCACAAATGGCTCTGATGCATTTCTTTTGCGCAATAAATGCTCTGTGTCTATCTGTGCTGTTTCCCCAAAGGATAAGCCCGTATCTTAAGACGGATTCTACATAGGCGTGATATGCTGTAATTGCTGTTTTTTTGTTGGTTATGTTCTTTTTTTTTTGTTTTTTTGATTGCTTAACAATTCCGTGAGCAACAATTTCGTTTCTTGTAATGCGTTAAGTTTGACCTTGTTTTGTGTTGTGGATTTGTAAGTAGTGACCTAGTCACTGCGAAGCCTCATTCTTCACTTATTTATTTGGTACAAGAACTCAAACCATTTATTTCAATAAAACCATTTGCAGGCACTTTTGAACTGTCAAAGAGTCGGTCATACAGAAAGTTGAAGTTAGTTGCCAATTCCAATACGTACCTAAATCTCATAGGAGGAGAACGGGCAAGATACTCTTTAAATCAAAAAATTTCAAAATCCCGGGTACAGAATTCTTGTTGCTTCTATAAGTGAGAACAATGTAAAACGAAAAAAAAAAAGAAACAATTCAAAATATAAAATTAAAAATAAGCCGCCAGCGGCAGTACCTACATCATCATTATTTCAGCCGAAAGATTCCACTGCTGGGCATAGGCCTCCCCCAAGCACCGCCAATTCCATCGGTTCTGTGATTCCCGCATGCAGCGGATTCCTGCGGGCTTCACCAGGAATACAAGGAATAAATAGAAAGCAAAACAAAATAAAATTCCTGTTGTATACCTATTGCAGGTAAATGCCATAAATTATACAGTATTCATAATGAAAACAACAACATAATTATCTTATGGCCGATTCCTTTAGTCTACGGTCACTTGTAGGTTAAAATTAAGATTCTTGTATCTTTACCAATAATGAAGCAAAGCCGTTATACCTTCGCATAGTAGATCCCTAATAGGAAGTAGCTATCACAGGTAAAATTACTTAAGGGTAACCTAGTTTCAGGCTCGAACTCACTGATGGGCCTGGCTAAAAATCACGCTGTCTCACCAGGCTTCGTGTTCGACAGAGATAGTATCAGTGATGAGCACGAGCAGTTAGGACGCTAGTCTACACGCACAACGTTATTGAGTTAGATGCAAGATTATTTATCGTTAAAAAATCGCGAAAAAATTAAGAAAAGTCCTTTGGAAGATCGGGTTTTATGAAAAAGCCAATGCATAAATCAATTATCAATAAAGTTTATTGAACTTTTCGATAACTGACCTTTGTCGGTACCGACTTGGTTTTGGAGATTTTACACTTCTTTTATTACATATACACGCCCAAAGTTATGTACAATTAGCAAGAAAAATGAATCTTTGTTGGCTCCTAACTTTTTAAGGGTTTTTTATTTTAGTATTCTGTTTCCATACAGACAATATGAATAGCTAACATTACTGTACTTACTATATGGATTTTCTGTGGTCTGAAATAAACAATTAATCATCATCATCATTTCAGCCGAAAGACGTCCACTGCTGGATATATCCTCCCCAAAAAGGGGGGTTGTGCCATAATCGCCACGCTTGGCAGGCCGGTTGGCGATCGCAACATGGCGGTAAAATGCATAGAAAACGCTGCTGCCCATTCTCTAGTAAGGCCCTTAGTCGCCTTCTACACCCATGGGAAGAAATGGAATGGTGCTATTCTTTTACGTCCGGCACGACATGAAACGATTAATTTATACTTATCAATAATAGTTTACGAAGCATCTTTTGTCTTATCATTGGTGTTTATAGAAGGTACTTAGATACCTATAAGCATTGAAGGTGAGATAGGTACTGTTCAGTATTTACTAGGAAGCCACATTTGCCGACATCCTTACTAAGAAAATTTCGATATAATTTATAAATTTTTCCGCAAACTGGAACATGCACCGACTACTTACCTACACCAACCGCCTGACCAAGAAAATTGTTATTAGTTATTACTACCTATGTAAAGTAAATTCTAGAATACTCTCCAACGTCTTGTTTATTAATAAATAGTACGAGTACCTATATATGTTTATGATATGAAAGAAAGAAAAGAAGAAAGAAAGAAAGAAAAAGTATTTATTGGACTCGCACAGGAATAACACTAACTTAACTACAACACAATACAATTATTAAACGAATAAAAAATAAACTAAAACACTGCTATGCTACTTAATAAAATTAAAATTATTAAACAACAAAAATAAATAAAAAGTTAAACTAAAAACAAAGTCCTGTACGAAGCCAAAAGGCCACTATCTCAGCATGATGCTACGACATTTAAAAAGTGTCGTAGCGCTGGTATTCTGATAGGGCCCGCTGTGATGTCACGGACAGATCGGGAAACAAAAAAGTAAATAAATTTAAATAAGATAATATGTGTAAAAATAACAAAATAATAAAAAAAAAATCATATAAAAATATTGTAATCCGCTTGTCTGCAACCCACGTAACATCTATTACTTGTCTGTGCTTTTCATGGTGCCTTTAGTGACTGTGACAACTGACAAGTGTGACACTATGGCACTGCTAGCCGCTACTACAGACAAGCAATGAGACGCAGGCGCCGACTTTCATGGCAAATAGAAAATAAATAACATAAAACATATATATTTAGAAGTGTTACGGCTGTCTTGTAATTCAGACAATTTAATGGCAATTAGACAAATTAAGGTTTTGAAAGGCATAAAAATACCGAATTCAAGAAAGGCAAACAACGAGAAAAGAAAAAAAAAAACAAAGTGCAAAACTGATGCTGCTGTGCCAGTACAAACGCTGCCAAATGCTCGCCACCATTGCCAGCCGCGAGCAAATCAAGGGTAAGTTCAAAGGGTGGTATCTTTTTGGAGTTGTAGTAAGTGCTGTTTAAATTTTGTTCTGAATGTGCCAACTGTCTTGTATCACGCATTTGTAATAAACTTTTATGACATTTGTATTGTCGCCTTCATGTTCAAAACATACCAGCACCCGGCTAGGCTGTGCCTGCGAATAACTTTACAATTTTACGAAAAGGTAATTATTAGGATCCATTTCAGCACTGCCTATGAGCGCCTAGGTATCCTTTTCTGTTAAACTTAAGTACTTAGGTACATATTAAGATTTTTGTTAGTTACTCTTTTACTAAAATGATTCGACTGTAGATAGGTACGTAGTGTTGGTTTGATTTATTTTATTTTATCTAGTTAATTTTATTTGATAGTGGTGCCGATTCTGTTGTACACCGAACTAAACTGTAGTTAGTTAGCCAAAAGTAAGGAATTTTAGTGATAGTTTAGTAACTATCACTAAAATTCCTTACTTTTGGCTATGAGAATCTTAAAGCTATTCTGCAAAAAAAAAATCTCTAAACTTAAAAATTATTTTGACACAACTAAAATCGAATTTGACAATCGTGACTCCTGCAGGCTTAGCATGACGCTTTCTATTTCTACTCTACTGTAGAATAGAAATCGCTTGTCTACATTTCTTGGTGAAAAACTGACAACTGTCTACACGGAAACGTAATTTTTGTCTAGTCTTCCGTCGACAAGACGCTTCTCTACGGTTGTCGTGCTAAGCCTGCAGGTGGTATTTTTTTTCTTTTGGCTTCACAACGTAGTGTTGGAGTGAATTTTAGTTCATGACCACTAGTTTTATTCCACACGTTTATAATCGCGATTAAAAATAGTCAGATTTCGTTAGAAAAATTAATTTCGGGTTTTCAAATACCCAAACATTTTCGGGTACCTGATTTGCCTTAGCGGGGACCGCATATAGCCGTCAGAAGGATAGTGGTTATCTCTTTGGTTTAAACGGTTAACATGAATGTTTCCTTTTCCAGACCCGGCCAGCCATTACTCCCTTCAACCTGCAGAACCTGGAGGTGAACACCCTAACTCCTCAGGATTGCGTGAATGCAGTCAGTGATGCTAGCGCCGCCTGGTGGCCAGAAGCACCATCTGTTGACCCAGCTCTCGAGATATGTTCATTTAGCTCGGAAACAGCGGGTTTATGTTATGTGAGTAGATTATTAGAAGTTTAACTCATTTGGACCAAGCTACTAGAACTTTCAAACCAAAAACCATTCATCATTGTACGGTCTCATCGCCGTACATTTTTCTACACGTAGTACATGTAGTGTACATAAAACCGGTGGAACGTGTTTCTCTATCTAACTTTAACTTAAAAACCTTCACAACAAATCAGTGTACGGAGTTAACTACTACAACCCGTACAATCATCATCATCATTTCAGTCGAAAGACGTCCAATGCTGGACATAGCCCCCCCCCCCCCAAAGCTCCGACACTTCGACCGGTTCTGTGCTCCCCGCATCCAGCGGATTCCTGCGGCTTTCACAAGGTCATCGGTCCACTATGTGGGAGGCCTTCCAACTCTACGTCTTCCGGTACGCGGTCACCACTCCAGAAACTTTCGGCCCATCGGCCATCTGTCCTGCGAGCAATGTGCCCTGCCCACTACCACTTAAGTTTTGCAAAACCGTTACCCACAATAAAAAAAAAACTCTAGTAGATAAATTTCGTGGATGCGTTTACAAGCATTGCGTTTGCGTCCAATATTATCAACGGCGTATGCCTAAAGGAATTATAGCCAAAATCAAGTTGCATGGCGTGAGAGTGATTGGACGCTGATATTGGGTGCATATCTTGAGGAGCTGCCCTGTATTTTTAAAGTGCGTTCGTCAATTATGGTGCAGACACCCAAACCGACTGATAACGGGCCAATGTGTAAAATGTTATCTATTATGTCTTCAATAAAACACCAAATATCGTTATTTGTGTATTGAGCTAAGTAGCCTAGAAATCCAAGTGAATAAATCATAATAGTAAGGTAGGAACAACAATGTGATAGAGGGTAGACTTAAAACCTAATAAACATAAACTTATAAACTAGGAAGTATGTAGGTACCTATATACAACATACCTTTCCCCCAAGTATACAAAATGTATTTAAACTTTAACTTATACTTAAAGCTAACAATTTTGTATTTATTTAAATATCTAACATTAACATTATGTCTATTCGATATACATTGAATCAGGCTTTTCATAAGGGCCTTTTGTATGAGATAAAACTTTACTTTTAATCTTACCCCCAGAATAGCCAGACTCATAATCACTTGGTATACCTAACATCTCTGCCCATTGGTCCGAACTCGGTATTTTAATTATTTCCTCACTCGAGCATGTACCTCCCATTTCCACGTCTTGATTTTCCATTTCCAAACTGGCCTTTTCATTATTCACTTCTTCCCTCTCTCCTTCTCGGTTTGGATCTTCTGTGACATTCTTTTTAACCAGTTGGTCGATGTGTCGGTTGACAACATTACCCTCACCAGTTGAAACTTGATAATTAGATGGCCCTTGCCTTTTAACCACCGTACCAGGCAACCAACGAGGTCCACAACTATAATTTCTATACATCACACTTTGGCCCACATTTGTTTCTCGAGTTACATTATGAGCATTATTGGTAATCTGTTGATCAGTTTTATTTTGAACACGATTATCCGGATGTATAACATCTAACAAAGTACGTAGGCGCCTATTCATCAAGAGTTCAGAGGGGCTCTTGTTAGTTATTGTGCAAGGAGTTACCCGCAATCCTAGTAGCATTTGAGGAATCTTAACATCCCAAGAGATGTCATCCATTTTGCGCAACTTATCTTTAACAGTTTGCACCATTCTTTCGGCCAAACCGTTTGTTGCAGGATGATATGGCGCTGTCTTAATATGTTTTATTTTATTCGCGTCCAAAAATTGCTTAAGTTCAGCTGACACAAAGGACGTTCCGTTGTCGGAAACCACTGTCTCGCACAAACCATGCGTAGCAAATGTATTTCTGAGGTGTCTGATAACCGTTCCCGCTGTCATATTGTTAACCAAGATCACTTCAGGCCATCTGGAGTATGCGTCTACAACAATGAAAATATATTTACCTTTGAAAGGACCCGCAAAGTCCACATTTATTCGTGACCATGGCTTTGTAGGCGTGATCCACTCAGATTTAGTTTTCGGAGGCATGTGCCGATTTTCAAGACATTTGTCGCAGCCGCCTACTAATGCCTCAATATTTTCGTTCAGTTTTGGCCACCAAACATAACTCCTGGCTAGTGATTTCGTTTGGACGATGCCGTTATGTGTTTTATGTAAAGCACGTAGTATCATTTCACGCAATGATGACGGTACCACCACTCGACAACCCAGTAAGATACAATCTTCATGCATAGAGAGTTCTGAACGATGTAACCAGTATGGACGCAGTTCATCATCAGTAACTCTAGCCGGCCAACCGCTTAGTAGATGATGTCTGACACGAGATAATAGCCTATCTCGCTTCGTTGCTAATGCTATTTGGTCGGCATCCACAGGAAAGTCGGAAGGTGTCTCTGCCATCAGTAACACATCACATAACTGCTGTTCAGGTTGGTCGGGAACCGGCTGTGGCCATCGGCTTAATCCATCAGCGTGACCAATCTGTTGTCCCGGTTTGTACACAATTTCGTAATTATGTGACGTTAACAAAATTGCGATCCTCGTTAGGCGAGGCGACAAGACCGTCGGCATAGGTCGCTTAGGATCGAATATGCCCAACAACGGTTTATGGTCCGTAACTATAGTGAAGGATCTTCCCATTATATAGTTATGAAACTTGCTAACTCCAAATGAAATCGCAGTGGCCTCTTTATCTAATTGTGAGTAACGGCGTTCGTGAGTATGTAAAGTTCTGGAACTCATAGCTACGGGGCGATCCTGTCCGTCTTCCATAACGTGGGATAATACAGCGCCGACGCCGTATTCTGAACTGTCACAGGTGAGTACCAACGGCTTATTTAAATCGTAATGAATGAGCGTCAAGTCAGATGACAGCAACCTTTTAGCCGTGTCAAAACTACTTTGCTCCCTGCCTGTCCATTGCCAAGATTTTGCTTTGTCGAGCAACCTATGTAGGGGCTCGAGCATGGTGGCTTTGTGAGGTACGAACCTCTCATAAAAATTGTATAATCCTAAAAACGCTTGTAGCTGTGGAACGTTCTTTGGTTCAGGAGTATTGACGATAGACTCAACTTTGCTAGGTGCAGGATGAATACCCTCAGCGTCTATGACAAAACCTAGAAACTCTACACGTTCTTTGGCAAACTTACATTTGTTCCGATTGAGCCGCAAACCTGCCTTACCGATGCGCTCCAATACTGTGTCGAGGCGCTGCGTCATCTCCGACATCGTCTGGCCACTGACGATGACGTCATCGATCAGTACCGCAACGCCGGGAACGCCCGCCAGCAAAGCCGTCATTAAGCGCTGGAAAATTCCCGGGCAGGCTTTAACACCAAAAGCCAATCTGTGTACTGAAAACAAACCTTTGCATGTGTTTAAGGTTAACATCTGTGCTGTGGCGTCTGTGACGACCACCTGTGTATATGCACGGTCAAGGTCGAGTTTCGTGTAAAATTTGCCACCAGCAATTGTAGCAAACACTTCACTTGCAGTCGGCATAGGATAGGTATCAGATTCGGTAGCCTGATTAACCGTACTACGGTAGTCACCGCAAAGACGAATGTCCCCGTTTCGTTTGGGTATGGGAACAACCGGAGTTGCCCATTCTGAAAAAGACACAGCGCGTAGTACCCCTTCCCCCACTAAACGATCTATCTCTTTTTCAACTTTGGCTTTAATAGCATAGGGTACGGGACGTGCCTTCAAAAACCTAGGAGTCGCACCTGGTTTCAAATGTATATCCACAGGGTTTCCCCTGTAAGTACCGAGTCCGTCCCTGAAAACCTCGCTGTGCTTACTTACAATCTTATCGTTCGCAGACATATCAAGTTCAGATATCATATTAATATTTAAAGTAATACCTAGTGCCTCGAACCAGTTACGTCCCAACAGATTTGGTCCCGAGCCCTTAGCTACAATGACATCTAAAACACACTTAATGTCTTTATATTGTACTTGCACTTGAGCTTGTCCCATCACTGTGACCGGTGAGTTGTTCCATGTGCACAGGCGGTTGGGTACCGCGCGCAAGCCACTGCGCGAACGCACGCGCGCCCACGTCTGCTGGTTCACCATGGAAAAAGCGGCGCCGGAGTCCACCTCCATCGCTATCTGCGCGCCGTCCAGTAGTAACTTCACCTCGTATGCCGGAACACGACGGCTCCTCGTGCTCTCCATGTTATATATGCCATTAAGGTGCACGTCAGTCACGTTTTCGGTTAAGTAAATTTTTTCAGAACGACTTTTCTTTTTAGCGGTGCATATTCTCTCGATATGACCTTTCTTCTTACAAAAGTGGCACACGGCGTTAACGAAGCGACATTCACCCGCGTGCCGGTCTCCACATCGATAACACAGTCGAACATTTGCTTTGGATTGCACGGCGTTGACGTCCATAGGTTCACAAGTCGGCGGCGACGTGGCCGCGGCGTCCACTGCCGTCGCGTCGTAGCTGACAGCGGCGCCGGTGACGGAGGCGCTCTGCATCATGCGAGCGTCCCTGCCCGCACTTTCGCTCGATAGCATAGCATCCACTACGTCATGGTATCGTAAATTATCTTTCTTTAGCAGTTCGTACTGCAAATTGTGATTGTTCATACCGCATACCAATCTGTCACGAAGCATCCTTTCCATATCTGTAAAGTTACAACCGGCACAGATTTTCCTGAGTTGCGCTATGTATTCCGCGGCGGATTCACTGTGTAGTTGATCGCGCTTATAAAATTTGAACGACACAGAAATCTCATTAGGTTTTGGGCTGTAATGTTTGGTTAGGATCACTTCAATTTCACTGAATGTTACTTCACTAGATTTTTTAGGTGTAATCAACGCCAGAAAAGTCTCAAACACTTGTACGCCGCACACTGTATAGAAATTTGCCCTTTTTGCCGAATCTGAGGCGACGCCATTCGCCTCAAAACAATACTTAAGTCTGTCGATGTAATTGTCCCAATTATCACATTTCACATTGAACTCATGAAATTTCACAGATTTACACTCCATTGTCATGTTTTCTACTCGTCGCCAATATTATGTCTTCAATAAAACACCAAATATCGTTATTTGTGTATTGAGCTAAGTAGCCTAGAAATCCAAGTGAATAAATCATAATAGTAAGGTAGGAACAACAATGTGATAGAGGGTAGACTTAAAACCTAATAAACATAAACTTATAAACTAGGAAGTATGTAGGTACCTATATACAACATTATCAAAACAACAGTCAGCTGAGCAAGCACATCTAAACCTTTTTCCATGATAATGACTCACCATCGCTCTCGTCTTTTCTCAAGAATGTCGGGGTTGACCTCCAGTCTGACCAGATGCAGCTGAATGCTGTTGTTTTACGTTCAGGAAATTAATCGACAAAAATTCTCGTGCGACCCTAAAAAGGCTATGCTAAGGCTATGCTGGGTTCCTGCTTCCTGCACAATGCTGTGATATTTAAAAAATAATAGAGATTTAACCCACTAAGAATTTTTGGGAACAATTAGACGTAGGTTTAAAAAAAAACGAAGTAAAGTTTTTCAAGGTTCTATTCAAGATAAATAATACTTTTTTTCGTGGAGTTACTGCCTATCTGACCTTCAAATCCTTCCCATAATACTCCATAATATAATGTCTTTATTTCCAGGGTGACTCCGGCAGCCCCCTGATGTCAACGAAGACTGGCTTGCAGATTGGTATCGCATCTTGGGCCTTCCCATGTGCCCGTGGTGTGCCCGATATGTATACCAGGATTAGTCCCTATAAGGATTTCATTCTAGGCAACATAGGACAGTAATTTGTCCAGGTAATTAATTCAGACAGTCAGTATTTCAAGTGGAAAAGATCTGCCGTTGTTTTAAAGTTAAACTGTTTAAGAAATAAGTAGTTGCTATCTATACTTTAATAAAAATGTATTCTATAAGCTACATATTTTTATTACTAGCTGTGCCCGCGACTTCGTTCGCGTGGATGTCGTAAAACAGCATTGTGCCACTTATACACAATGTACCACCCCCTCCAGGGAGAATCTTTCGACCAGATCTGGTGGTTTTTTCTAGTAAAAAGCTCCACAAAACTTGTGTTTTTTAGGTAAACGCTTCTCTATATACTATGTTAGCGGTGGAACCACCTGGAGCGAGCACAAAAAGGTTGCTAGGGTTGCTCACACGCGAAAGTGCTACATAAAGTTGGCCGTGGGAAAAGCAACCAATGCTTAGGTCCACCCCCGCAACGGACAGTGTTTGGCCCTGAGCTTTGTTAATGGTCATGGCGTAACATAGGCTGACAGGGAATTGTACACGTTTAAAACTAAATGGGAAATTGTTGGGAATGAGCGGAATTCTGGGAATAAAAACAACATCACCGGCGCCACAACCTGTTAAGATTTCTGCTTCGATGACGTTGTGTAGGAGATTGGTGACTATAAGCCGAGTGCCGTTGCAAAGTTTGGGAGGACTTAAATTTCTAAGAAGAATGATTGGCACTCCGACTTTTAAAAAAAAAATGTGTGCTGGTAGACCGTAGGAAGTATTAAGGGAATCTAAGAACTCTACAGGATAGTGTGTGGCATCTTCTTCTTCCGTAACCGTATTAACCGAAGTATATTGCTAACTTTCCCCAGAAACATGTGCCAATATTTGTGCATTTATTGCTGCCGCTTGATCGTTGCGGGGGGTCAAAATAGCTCGTTGGCACAGCCAAGTAGCAGCGTGGTTACCCATATCAGTAGGATTTCCATACACAGAAGAAATGAGTTCCAGCCGTGAAGCAACGTTGCAACATAGGTTCTCTACCAAAACTACTTCTTGTGTGGTGGGAAATGTGCCGTCACCTTATCAATACCCAGACAGACAAACCATGCGATAGTAAAGTAGTCAATCAGTACCAGACACCCAATTATCCTCTAAACAAAATTGATACATGAGCGAGTGTCATTCTTCGGTGGAAAATCTTAACACCGCGAGTCAGAAAGTGACCTTAAAAGAACAACGCCATCTATCGAGCACGAAGTCATACTGTCAAACTATTACGCATGGGAAAACGTTAGAACAAACGGTTTGTAAGCTATGTCTATGTACTACATAAAAAATATAGAAATACTTAAAAGAATAAATATATTTTTTAAAGGAATTGACATTTCATTTCAAGTTAAATTAATTAATTTTGAATGATGGGTAACACCATCTAAAGCACTACAACTAAACTAATTGACAACGCATTTTGAAAATTATTATTAGCCTAACTTTTGATTGGGTCATTGGGTGTGATTATTCTAACCACATAATCTATTTGCAATATATAAGCGCGCTTTATTTTAAGTATGCGCGCGAGGAGTTATTAGTACATATTACATTTGTTAGTACCGTTTCGCGCCAATAGATGTCGTTACGTGTTTCAACATTACGTAATTAAATTCTTCTTGAATACTTTCAATTGATCATATCTTTTGATTGAGCGAAGCGATTGCGATGAAACAAAGACTAAAATATACTCCGAGCTATAAATAATGTTTTAATATAAAAGTTAACCATATTAATTTCGTTCTTTTGACGTGATACTTGATCTATTCACGCATCTAAACAGAAATCAGGAATACCGACAATGGACATCGGAAACACAGACAAAAATTTCAAAAAGGATTAAAATGGCATATGTTGATTATCCTTTACCACCCCAACTAATTTTTTTTCAAATATTTTGAATGTACAGAAACAGTTCGTCTACAGATTTATTATATGTACAGATAGAAGATATAGATAGTGGCAGACACTACCTTACAGGCTAAGAAATCCATAACAACGACAAAAAAGACAAGCAATAAGAAACGATAGGTACTAAAAATGGTTAATCCGGAGATATCGAGGTTTTATAAATAACTTGTCTAGAAAAATAAAAATTGACCATCACGTTTTTTTACAAATATTCAAGTTTTTATTTGTATTTTTTTTTTTGCGTGATCACTAAACTTGTATGTATGTACCACTTAGTCTGTGTGTTCACCGTTGCGTATATCCGATCGCTCCTCTTGTCAAATTTGACATTTTTTAATATGACACTTGATTAATTTTTTTGTATACCTTAAACCAACGGAATAAAGGCTATTTTGTAGTATCCATAAAGCATTAGTTTCCATTTCAACCTAAACAAATTCAAAAACTTGACTTTTAATTGATTTTTACCTTTACTGAGATTTTAGTAATCAAAATCAATATAATTTCCAGTTCAAAAATATTTTAACGTATCGGTTTTGTTTTTATTAAAGTGCTTCTGTATTAATTGTCAAGCTTACCCACAAACATGATCAGAAATAATAAAAAGCCAGAAATGAAGGGTAGACTCGAATATATTCGAAATACTCGTCTGTTAAGTCTACCTACGCTCATCCTTTTCCTTGGCTGGCACCTGAGCGACACGAGGTAAGACGGCTTCAATTCATTAAAAACAATTTTTTTGCGATTATTATTTTCTTAATTACCTTCATTTGGTTTAACTTGACCTACGAACGGCCAGCAGTATGTATTCATCGGTATTTTTCAGGTTTAAATTTCGAAAATGGAAGGAGAAGAGTGTAACTCGAATTTGGAAGTGCCTCACCCAATCCTATTCATACCAAGAGTGTGTACACCGTTGGTAAACACCAGTGAAATGTCAGAACGTTTGTTATTGCACTTGAACATCTCAACACCAGATGCAGAAGGCAATGAGATTGCCATATACAAGGGTGTCTGTGATGTAAAGATAATGGAAGGAAGAAATATCAACATCAGGTACGCATCACCAAACAGTTTCCCAAGCATTGACAATATAAATGTGATTCTGGCTGAAGCTAATCAGATTACAATACCTGCTTATAATGATTCTCAAGTGTGGATCGACCCGGCTAGGAGCCCATTTGTCTACAACCGTTGTGACTCACCGCCTCTGGAGACTTACACCATTCATGAGAGTATTGACAACCACATTACATTAGAGCAGCACAACACATACATAACACAGAATGTGTATAATTACAACAAAGCTATTCGGTACTCTCCTGTCTGTGAGGAACAAAAGACAGTCAAGAAAATACAAGAAAATGTTCGGAATTCAGACATCCATAACTTATATGAAGATGAAGAGCTTGAATGTGGGGTGTTTCTATCTCAGATGTCTGAAGAGATCAATGAGAAAGATGCTAAGGCACGTGACGAGAGTAGGTTTGTTGGTCTACAGACAGACAATGGAGCGTTGAAGCAGCTGATGTCTACAAATATACAGTCTGTATCGAGGCAGCAGAAGACTATATTGTTTTTAGGTCATGACTCTGGGTCGGGTCAAACAGTACAGAATATTGCCATCAATGATCCTTCACTGGAGTGCATTGGAGCTGGAGAAGTGGAGAGTGAATTTACTATAGGTAAGCAATTTTGTTAGTTATAATATTTACCAAATGTTTTATGATAATAGAACATTATATACATGGTGGCAGGGACGTACACGCGCAACCTGTTACTACAGATTCGGCACTGATTCTGAACCACCATGTGTTGAATTTTTTGTTGGTTATTATAAAAAATATGGGGGTATCTACATTTTGACCGCAAAGGTATTGCACTTTTCTATGAAACAGCAGACTTATTTTGATAACCGACCACAGTTTTCTACACTGTGAAGTCTAGAATCATGTGCTAAATTCATGGTAACAGTTTGTGTGTCAATTTCCCTGATACCCTGTATTAGTATCAGAAATTTCTATAAAAAGCAGAATTAGCTGCTGAATAAGATGGTTTCAAGAACCAAAATATTTACCTAAGTATTTAAATGCTTATTAAACTATGTTAAAAGTTACAATTTAGCTTTATGTTGCATAAAAATGATAATTTACTGGTAGCTGTAAGTACATCTTTTTAATACAGTTAAACTAATAGGTACCTACCTAAAATACATGTAAGTATACAATACATTGTGTCACCATCAAGCTGAATGGCGTGCAATTGGAGAGGCTTATGTCCTGCTGTGGACTGCCGTAGACTGATGATGATGCAGCACTGTATATGGTAAGTAAGTAGGTATACCTTTAGTAAGAAATTGGGCTGATTTTTTCATTGGAAATAAGCAGTAGCTTCCTTTTGTTTGTCAGATACCTATCTACTAATAAAAATAAATTCATTTTTAAAACAAGTTTCCTATTGCTTCTAACTCCATTGATTTAAATCGACATTATTTACAAATTTATGTAAACTTTTACTTCACAAACATTTAATTCCATCGAAATTAATTATTCATCAAAATACCTACCCTAAGTAACTTAATAATTTAATATTCACCTCAATCATAGCTCCTCCCTTATAATTTCGTCATGTCCGTCTGTCTGTCCACGTCCGTCCGTCCAGCCGTCCGGAAGTCAAACAGTCTCAGTCAGTCTCGTCAGTTTACTCGGAGACTATTGGCACTATGTCGATTAAAATTGGAAAGGAAGCGTGTTAAAAAAGAAAGTGTCTTCTGTCCATCGCGAAACAATAGTGTAGGTACCTACTCCCCATACATGAATTGAAACCAATCAATGCACGTAAGCTAAGTGATTTCGTTTTAATTTGAGTTCAGTTTGTTAAATAAGGACGTTTTCGGTTACAACCGCAGTAATAACTTTGTTTAACACCTGTTACTAATCCAAACTAAGTACCTATTGTTTTTGCGGTTGGTAAAATTAATACTGTGCATATGTAAATATTACTCCCAACTATTTATGGAACCCTTCCCTCCTTTGCGTAGACCGACACGCATTTGGCCGGTTAAGTTTTAATTTTCGTCATTCCCTAAACATTTAATAAAATATTGCAGGGGAGTCCAACATAACAGGAAATCCGCGCGCAAAAAAATACCAGTGCAACAAATGCAAACAGATATTTGACCAACTATCTGCGTTCAAACTGCACGTCGTCAGCAGCCACCGGCGCTCCGTCTCTGGCAACCTTAAGTTCATGTGCACAGAATGCGGGAAAAGCTTGAAAAACCAAGAAAAGTTTGAGCAACACTGCCTAGGTCATGGCGACCCAGATCTAGAATGTAACAAGTGCCACAAAGTTTTCGCGTCGAAATTCACCTTACGCAATCACCGTAAGATACATTCTCGAATGTTCCCGTGCAGCTACTGTTCAAAGAGTTTTGCAACGATACAGGAATTGCACGCACATTCATCAAAAATTCACTTTAAATTTATGTGCGAAGTGTGTTCGTTTGTTTGTGAATCTTCATCCGAATTGACGGCTCACCAAAGAGCTCATAATAAGAGCCCCTCGAGCTCTTCGAAGAGCTCCAGTCAATCTGAATTCGCTGAAGGCGTGTTTGAGGGGAGTTTCGAGGGGCTAAGTGATATTTCGGTGGCAGAAGAGTTGGTCAAGCAAGAGGACGAGGAACATCTACAAACTCCTGACTCGGTTATCGCAAAGGTGATGTCCAACAATATATTTCAATCTACATCCAAGACGAACAAGACACAGAGGAAGTATAACAAGGTATAGTAAACTTTTGTCATTGTATTTTTCAGACAGTTTATATTTTTACATCCCGATTTCAAGCGTCTTTCATCCCGAGCTCAAGGTATAAACGCGGGATGCGTTTCAAGGGAAAATTTAAATTGTGTTTTCAGCCTCTCTACTGTTTGATTTGTCACAAGAAATGGCATATCATGATAGATCGCTCAAATGGTTGCAAAATTTGTTTTGTCTACACTCGAGAGCAATGAATCCGGGTCACTTAAAGAATCCTAAAAATCTCGGAAACTAAAAATGCTAGGTTAATGCAATAAATTGTATTTAATAGACAATGTAATACTCCTTAAATGAAGGTATTAAAACTTCATAGTTATTGTAAAGTTATATCATAAAAAAATCTAATTTGAAAAAGGGCCACTTTCGAAGATGGAACTACGAAATTACAGCATTTGGTTTTGCTTTTGTTTGTAATCTGTCATTTATGTGGGTACATAAACCATGTTGATAGTGCTCTATATTCATTATTCAAGCTGAAATTATGTCGCTTACGCCTGAAGAATGCACCAGAATACTTACAATGCTGGAAACCGGCCGGAGTCAGCGCGATACAGCCAGGACTGTCGGTGTGTCGCTGTCAACAGTACAAAGAGTTCTCCGACGTTACGAAGAAACTGGTTCTAACCTACGCAGACCAGGAACGGGCAGAACCAGGTGTACCACAGCACGAGAAGACCGATACTTGGTGAACACCATGCTTCGAAATCGCTTTCTCACAGGAACTGAACTCACAAATCAGTTTCGACGCCTCGGAGGAAGTAACCCAAGTGCATGGACAGTAAGACGTCGGCTTGCTGAATCTAACTTAAAACCCCTTAGACCTGCAAACGGCCCTAAACTGGAGCGTGGGCATCGTATTTCAAGACTAAGATATGCCCAGAGCCACGTAAATTGGAGTATTGAAGATTGGTCAAAAGTTATGTTCTCCGACGAATCAAAATTTATGCTCTACAAGCACGATGGAAGACACAGAGTGTATCGAAGACCAGGGGAAAGATTCAAGCAAGCATGCATCGAAGAAAAAGTAGCCTACGGTGGTGGGTCTGTACTTGTGTGGGCCGGAATTTCTTCTGAAAGTCGCACAGAGCTGGTGATCATAGAAAACGGCTCTTTAACTAGCGTAAGATATGTGGAAGAAATCCTCAATGATCACGTTGGTCCATTTATGGTCAATTTAGGTGAGGATGCTATATTTATGCATGACAATGCCCGACCTCATACAGGTAGGATTGTGAATGACTACCTTCAAGAGATGAACATTACTCGTATGGAGTGGCCAGCGCGCAGCCCGGATATCAACCCGATCGAGCATGCTTGGGACGAGCTAGGCAGATGCGTAAAACAACGAAACCCTCCCCCAATCACGCTTCGTGAGCTCAAAATTGCTCTCACAGAGGAATGGGAGAATATTCCCCAAAATCGTATAAGGAACTTGGTGTACAGCATGCCAAACCGCGTAAACGCAGTAATGGAAGCACGAGGAGGCAATACGAAGTATTAAAATTCAAGAAAATCGTAATAAAGTTCAAAAATTTCATGTTTCCTATTTTTGTTTTAAGGAGAGATCAGCAGTTTTTTTCTTTATGTAATTTTGTGTTAATAAAATGTATGGTGACTCATATTTTTTTTACTTTCATTTAAGGAGTATTACATTGTCTATTAAATACAATTTATTGCATTAACCTATCATTTTTAGTTTCCGAGATTTTTAAAATTCTTTAAGTGACCCGGATTCATTGCTCTCGAGTGTATTTTTCTTGTTGACAGGTCATTGTAGCCGTCGATTATAAAATCCGTGTTCAGCAGTGGACTTTTAAAGGTCTGATGTGATTAAATATGATCTTAACTGTCCATTGTTATTCCCTACTTAGTAGCGTCGACGGTACCTACAGCGCTGTAGGTACCTTATAACGATTTCGCCAAGCAGAATAACGTAAGGATAAATATCACCTAGGTATGTCCTATACAACTTAAAAACATGTTCCGAGTTTCTGAGCGCAAGTATTACATCATCATCGGCTTAGTCTTTTCCCAACTTTGTTAGAGCTGGCTTCAACTGTAACCGGAAGTACCTGAGTACCAGTATTTTACATGGAGCGACTGCCAGTCTTACCATCTTGTCTTCCACAACCCAGTAAATGGGTAATACGATACCTGCGCAATTATTACATTAATAACGCAATAATAATATTTTTCCAGACCTGCGAAGTGTGTCTAAAAAAGTTCGACCGGATCGGTGACCTCAAGAGGCATCTCATCGAGCACGTGATAAGGAGCACCCTGGCCAAGAACCCGGTGAACAAGTTCGGGGTCCTCAACATCCGCTGCGAGATCTGTCGGGAACGGGTATTTTCAAAAATCGATAGATACAAAGCCCATTTAAGGGAGCACGCGAAGCTCACCCTTTACAAGTGTACCTTTTGCGATAAATCCTTCAGCGACTCCAGCAACTTTTCTAAGCACAAAAAAATCCACGGCACCACCTACTTCCAATGTGACATGTGCCAACGTAAGTTTAATTCCAAGAAAATGATCACTCAGCATATCGAGTACCACAACAAAACTCAGCCTATGAAATGTCAATATTGCGATAAAATGTTCCATTTTGAGTCTATGTTGAATAAGCATATGAGATGCTCCCATACCAAGGTAACGACGAGTAGATTCAGGTGTAGGTTCTGCCGTCAGTACTTCAGAAGTTTGAAGGAGAAGTGGGACCATGAATGGACAGCTCACAATGCTAGGAAGGTAATTGTGGACTGCCTGTTCTGTGAGTCCAGGTTTAGGAAGTATTCAGAGTTGAAGAGACATTGTATGGAGGAACATGATACCGTTATACCTCCAGCTAAAAAAGCGCTAAGATTGAAGTATACGAAGTTGAGAATGATTGATGATCAGTAGAAAATGGCTGGGCCATGATTTGTTTCTAGGTTTTTTTGTGGCGTACAGGTAGGTACTTATACGGGATTATTAGATTTTTGAAATCAGCAAATAAAGCTGTTTTCTGTATTTAATTCGTAGGTAAGTGTTGATCCTAAATCTTTTGGCTATAGTTTAAAGTTTAAGTAGATGTAATTGCATTATTTCTTTTACTTAAAAGGCTGTTATTGAGACTGTTTATTTTTTAATTTTTGTTACACAAATATGAGCTGCTAAGCTGACAGGTCATATCAAAGTGTTTATGCATTATGAAAACGACTCAATACACAAATTATTGTATTGAGTTGAACTCATACCCCCTTATTACAAAACAAGGTTTTTCTCTAGGTATGGTTTACACCATCGAGTCTGATTTTGAAATAAGAACATAACTGAAATCGAAATATAGCTCCTTTTACAAAACTGACAAATTAGTCCAGTGCTAAATTGTCATTTTTGTATTAAGAACTTTACCCAAATAGAAGAAAAGTTGGTAATGCTAGAACTAAAGTTAGATCGCGATTTGTAATAAGACAGTTTGGGGTAAAAAAAAACAATACCTATTTCCAAAGTCAGTGGATCTCAAACTTTTTATTAATTTTAAGAAACATTTATTTGTTTTAGTCTATTTTTTTGTTATTTTTGTGTTACATTTATAATCATGTTAGTGTTGTTATAAAGTTTAAGTTCAAACTCAAAATATAATCATTGTTTTGAAACTTTTGGTATTAAAGAGTTTTTTTTAATGAAGTAAGCCACTAAGTTTAAGTTAAGTACTTTCGATAATTATTGGGTTTTGGTGGAGGTATACTATTAAACTACTTAGTACCTATAAGTCACTCTATAGCGTTATTTTAAATTAGCTAGGTAAACACCGCAGGGCACTAAGGATAAATCTTTTATAAATCTTTTATCTAAGGATAATTCTAATGATATAGAAAATTTGGGAGGTCTACGACTGCCGATAATATTGTAACTTGAAGCATGAGTTGAGAAAAACGTTTTCTTATTTCTTATTGTATTAAGATATCGATACCAATCACGTCTGTAAGTTTAAACGGGTTTACCCTTTATAGCAGAACTTTATGTCATAATATTATTTTGCATAACTTCATTTCGCAGAAAATTGTTTGGCACACACTCATATAGCATACATTCAAACCTTATATTTTTTTAGTCAGAATCATCTTTAATCATACACTTAATATCCATAATATTTCAAAAGTAGAACCATCATTTCGCAGAGAGTTCAGAGTCAGAAACATTTTTGGCATACATTTCATATCGATAGTCATTAAAAGGACGAACTATCATATTTCAGAAAGTTTGCAGTTAGAATCATCTTTTGGCATCATCGATAACTATTAAAGAACTCGATGTTTGCCATACATTTCATATCCATAATATAACCTAACCTAACCTAAATACACGCTTCCCTAACCAAGTAAAATAGGTAGAATTCGGTTCTGGCACTGGCCGGCCGCTGCCGCGGCACCGCTCGCTACGCTCGCTCGGCTTGTGCGCAGGGGTTGCAGTTCTAACCTAACCTAATCTTTTATTCCAAGTATTTAACATAATATTACCTAATCTAAATAGTTCGGTTCCGGGTAGCCCACTGAAATATATAAATATACAGGCTGATTTTTTAGTCACCGTCCAAATTTTTCAGGGTGATAGTACCCGTGAAATTGAACAACTTTCTCCAAGGAACATGGGTCGAAATATGAAAAAAAAAATCGACCTCCCATGCAAAATCAATAGTTAGCTGGTCGATTTTGTATGCGGTTGTAACCGAAAACGTCCTTATTTAACAAACTGAACTCAAATTAAAACGAAATCACTTAGCTTACGTGCATTGATTGGTTTCAATTCATGTATGGGGAGTAGGTACCTACACTATTGTTTCGCGATGGACAGAAGACACTTTCTTTTTTAACACGCTTCCTTTCCAATTTTAATCGACATAGTGCCAATAGTCTCCGAGTAAACTGACGAGACTGACTGAGACTGTTTGACTTCCGGACGGCTGGACGGACGGACGTGGACAGACAGACGGACATGACGAAATTATAAGGGAGGAGCTATGATTGAGGTGAATATTAAATTATTAGGTTACTTAGGGTAGGTATTTTGATGAATAATTAATTTCGATGGAATTAAATGTTTGTGAAGTAAAAGTTTACATAAATTTGTAAATAATGTCGATTTAAATCAATGGAGTTAGAAGCAATAGGAAACTTGTTTTAAAAATGAATTTATTTTTATTAGTAGATAGGTATCTAACAAACAAAAGGAAGCTACTGCTTATTTCCAATGAAAAAATCAGCCCAATTTCTTACTAAAGGTATACCTACTTACTTACCATATACAGTGCTGCATCATCATCAGTCTACGGCAGTCCACAGCAGGACATAAGCCTCTCCAATTGCACGCCATTCAGCTTGATGGTGACACAATGTATTGTATACTTACATGTATTTTAGGTAGGTACCTATTAGTTTAACTGTATTAAAAAGATGTACTTACAGCTACCAGTAAATTATCATTTTTATGCAACATAAAGCTAAATTGTAACTTTTAACATAGTTTAATAAGCATTTAAATACTTAGGTAAATATTTTGGTTCTTGAAACCATCTTATTCAGCAGCTAATTCTGCTTTTTATAGAAATTTCTGATACTAATACAGGGTATCAGGGAAATTGACACACAAACTGTTACCATGAATTTAGCACATGATTCTAGACTTCACAGTGTAGAAAACTGTGGTCGGTTATCAAAATAAGTCTGCTGTTTCATAGAAAAGTGCAATACCTTTGCGGTCAAAATGTAGATACCCCCATATTTTTTAAAATAACCAACAAAAATTTCAACACATGGTGGTTCAGAATCAGTGCCGAATCTGTAGTAACAGGTTGCGCGTGTACGTCCCTGCCACCATGTATATAATGTTCTATTATCATAAAACATTTGGTAAATATTATAACTAACAAAATTGCTTACCTATAGTAAATTCACTCTCCACTTCTCCAGCTCCAATGCACTCCAGTGAAGGATCACTGATGGCAATATTCTGTACTGTTTGACCCGACCCAGAGTCATGACCTAAAAACAATATAGTCTTCTGCTGCCTCGATACAGACTGTATATTTGTAGACATCAGCTGCTTCAACGCTCCATTGTCTGTCTGTAGACCAACAAACCTACTCTCGTCACGTGCCTTAGCATCTTTCTCATTGATCTCTTCAGACATCTGAGATAGAAACACCCCACATTCAAGCTCTTCATCTTCGTATAAGTTATGGATGTCTGAATTCCGAACATTTTCTTGTATTTTCTTGACTGTCTTTTGTTCCTCACAGACAGGAGAGTACCGAATAGCTTTGTTGTAATTATACACATTCTGTGTTATGTATGTGTTGTGCTGCTCTAATGTAATGTGGTTGTCAATACTCTCATGAATGGTGTAAGTCTCCAGAGGCGGTGAGTCACAACGGTTGTAGACAAATGGGCTCCTAGCCGGGTCGATCCACACTTGAGAATCATTATAAGCAGGTATTGTAATCTGATTAGCTTCAGCCAGAATCACATTTATATTGTCAATGCTTGGGAAACTGTTTGGTGATGCGTACCTGATGTTGATATTTCTTCCTTCCATTATCTTTACATCACAGACACCCTTGTATATGGCAATCTCATTGCCTTCTGCATCTGGTGTTGAGATGTTCAAGTGCAATAACAAACGTTCTGACATTTCACTGGTGTTTACCAACGGTGTACACACTCTTGGTATGAATAGGATACAGAATTGGTTCACTGCTAATAATTTAGTATTAAATGGCAAAAAAACGAAATGCATAAGATTTGCTTTACCAAATGTCAAAAGTACTGACTGTGACATAGTATTGAATAAAGAGAAACTAGAATTCGTCGATCAAACTGTTTTCCTAGGGATCACGCTCGACTCAAGGCTACAGTGGAGTCCTCATTTAACAGCTCTTGCAGGACGGCTAAGTTCAGCAGCTTATGCTGTGAGAAAAATCCGTCAATTCACAAATGTAGAAACCGCGAGGCTAGTCTACTTCAGTTACTTTCATAGTATCATGTCTTACGGTATTTTACTATGGGGACGGGCTGCAGATATCGAGTCTATTTTTATTCTGCAGAAAAGAGCCATTAGAGCAATATATGGCCTCCGTAGGCGGGATTCTCTAAGAGAACTGTTCAAAGTTATTAATATCATGACGGTACCTTGTCAATATATCTATGAGAACATCATGTACGTCAGGAAAAACCTAAATCTTTTCAGTAAAAGAGGTGAAAGACACACCATTAGGACTAGAAATAGGGACCAATTAGTTCAACCAGGCTTCAGACTGGCTAAAGTAGATTCATCCTTCATGGGGTACTGTTTAAAATGTTACAATAAAATACCTCCCCACATACTCCAATTGAATGAAATGAAATTTAAATCTTGTATAAAACGCACACTATGCAGCCATGCTTATTATAAGTTGGGGGATTACATCGCTGACAAAAATGCTTGGCTAAACGTTGCTTGTCCTGCTCCACAAGGTACCTTAAACTAAATTGAATAGCATTTGTAAACATTGTTGGAGCTGCTGAAGACTGTAAAAGCTAGATACATTTGCATTGTATAAATTCAACCTTTTAGTATTGTATAATGGGTATCATTTAAGCTATCACCAATTTAATTAGTTTTGTGTTTCTTAAATAATAGGGTTTGTCCTCAAAATAGTAGATCTGTCACCAAAATGTAGTCACCAAACAATGCAAAATCAGTTCCACAATAAATCACCTAAAATCCTGAGATTTAGATTTAGCAAACTAATTTAAAGAGATCACCAATAAATCATATTATGTTACTAGAAAATTGCATTAAGTTCAAATAAAAAATTATTTTTCTTTTGGGAACAGAATTAATATCTAAGCGGAAACTTAATGGCGAAAATAAAATAGAAAATGGGCATTCATAAATAATATATTATTATTGTATTATTAGGGCAGGTTTAGATTTTCTATATAATCTAGTCGTTTCTGGCACTCGCCGGCCGCTGCCGCGGCACCGCTCGCTTCGCTCGCTCGGCTCGTGCGTAAGAAGTCACAGTTTTAACCTAACCTAACCTAACCATTAAAAAAAAAAAATAACCTACTCTAACTAGACTGGTGATATATTATCTTTGCCACCCTACTAACATTATTACACACTGTTTTGTAAAACTTCTTTTAACGTTGCTTGATCACAAAAGCGTGCTCAGTTGACGCGAATTGAACACGGGATCGTACGATTCCGTAGTAAAACAAAAGCGTGTGGATTTCGCGAGACCGGTGTCGCCAGAAAGGAGTCGCAGTCAGGGATCGATAATCGATTTATTTGGTGACAGATCTACCATTCTGAGCACAGAGCTATTATTTAAGTAACAAAACTGTTATTATAAGAACGAAGTTTATATTCATGTAATGCAATATAATTTTATTGGTTATCGATCTCTTATTTTACACATATATTAACATTAATTTGATAATTCATACCTGGGAACAATTTTTGTTTATCTGAGAACGAAAATATTTCGTGGCGATAGATCTATTTATTAGGTGATACAACTTGATGACAAATATAAATTTTGGTGATAGAAAATATAGTTCCTTGTATAATTGCATAGCATATGTGTGAGCACTATGTCCTTACTATATAGCTAACATTTACAGGGTACGTCTTTCATTGACTTGAATGTGCCCTGGCAGCTGAGAGTATGTCATGCTCACTCAAATGTCTCGCTGGTGGTGGCGTGTGTGTTGGATCATTAAGTTCCCTTCAAAATGGTTGAGCTGAATGGTGCTGATCCATACGTCATGTTCGTGAACGGGCGCCGCCAGTAGGGACTGGTCATCTCTTAGCTCCCACGGCTTATTTTAATTTCTAAATTGTTATTTTATTTTTGTTTTGTTTTAATTACGGACGCTTATAATGTGCATGTCTTTTTACATCGTTCTCACATTGATAATTTCAACATAATGATGTAACCAACTGTTTGTAACAAAATCATGATTTTAAAAGAGTGTCCATGGAGTTTCTTGCCCGTTCTTCTCCATAGGTACCTACGCTTTGGAATGGGCAACTAGCTTCATCTTCCTATCTCACCGACCTTGACAATTCAAAAGTGCCTGTAATTGGTTTATTTGAAATAAATGCTTTGAGTTTGAGTTTGAGTTAGGATTGGGTGAGGCACTTCCAAATTCGAGTTACACTCTTCTCCTTCCATTTTCGAAATTTAAACCTGAAAAATACCGATGAATACATACTGCTGGCCGTTCGTAGGTCAAGTTTTAACTTGATTATTTTCTTAATTACCTTCATTTGGTTTACCAAATGAAGGTAATTAAGAAAATAATAATCGCAAAAAAATTGTTTTTAATGAATTGAAGCCGTCTTACCTCGTGTCGCTCAGGTGCCAGCCAAGGAAAAGGATGAGCGTAGGTAGACTTAACAGACGAGTATTTCGAATATATTCGAGTCTACCCTCCATTTCTGGCTTTTTATTATTTCTGATCATGTTTGTGGGTAAGCTTGACAATTAATACAGAAGCACTTTAATAAAAACAAAACCGATACGTTAAAATATTTTTGAACTGGAAATTATATTGATTTTGATTACTAAAATCTCAGTAAAGGTAAAAATCAATTAAAAGTCAAGTTTTTGAATTTGTTTAGGTTGAAATGGAAACTAATGCTTTATGGATACTACAAAATAGCCTTTATTCCGTTGGTTTAAGGTATACAAAAAAATTAATCAAGTGTCATATTAAAAAATGTCAAATTTGACAAGAGGAGCGATCGGATATACGCAACGGTGAACACACAGACTAAGTGGTACATACATACAAGTTTAGTGATCACGCAAAAAAAAAATACAAATAAAAACTTGAATATTTGTAAAAAAACGTGATGGTCAATTTTTATTTTTCTAGACAAGTTATTTATAAAACCTCGATATCTCCGGATTAACCATTTTTAGTACCTATCGTTTCTTATTGCTTGTCTTTTTTGTCGTTGTTATGGATTTCTTAGCCTGTAAGGTAGTGTCTGCCACTATCTATATCTTCTATCTGTACATATAATAAATCTGTAGACGAACTGTTTCTGTACATTCAAAATATTTGAAAAAAAATTAGTTGGGGTGGTAAAGGATAATCAACATATGCCATTTTAATCCTTTTTGAAATTTTTGTCTGTGTTTCCGATGTCCATTGTCGGTATTCCTGATTTCTGTTTAGATGCGTGAATAGATCAAGTATCACGTCAAAAGAACGAAATTAATATGGTTAACTTTTATATTAAAACATTATTTATAGCTCGGAGTATATTTTAGTCTTTGTTTCATCGCAATCGCTTCGCTCAATCAAAAGATATGATCAATTGAAAGTATTCAAGAAGAATTTAATTACGTAATGTTGAAACACGTAACGACATCTATTGGCGCGAAACGGTACTAACAAATGTAATATGTACTAATAACTCCTCGCGCGCATACTTAAAATAAAGCGCGCTTATATATTGCAAATAGATTATGTGGTTAGAATAATCACACCCAATGACCCAATCAAAAGTTAGGCTAATAATAATTTTCAAAATGCGTTGTCAATTAGTTTAGTTGTAGTGCTTTAGATGGTGTTACCCATCATTCAAAATTAATTAATTTAACTTGAAATGAAATGTCAATTCCTTTAAAAAATATATTTATTCTTTTAAGTATTTCTATATTTTTTATGTAGTACATAGACATAGCTTACAAACCGTTTGTTCTAACGTTTTCCCATGCGTAATAGTTTGACAGTATGACTTCGTGCTCGATAGATGGCGTTGTTCTTTTAAGGTCACTTTCTGACTCGCGGTGTTAAGATTTTCCACCGAAGAATGACACTCGCTCATGTATCAATTTTGTTTAGAGGATAATTGGGTGTCTGGTACTGATTGACTACTTTACTATCGCATGGTTTGTCTGTCTGGGTATTGATAAGGCAGTGTTGCCAACCCGTACGATAATTATGGGGGCGTACGATAATTTGGCCCATGGTACGATGTACGATAATGAATGTCTAATGTACGATAATTTTGTGCTTTGGAGAGTCAGAAAAAAATCAACAAAATCTCAATGGGAAATATGAAGAATGAAAGCGTCAACATGTAAATGTCTCTAAAACTCTTTCCCTTACATTGATTAGCGCACAATCCTGAAAATATTCTTATGTTTCCATCTGCAATAAACACATAGCCCCGTAAACAAAACCTCAAATTGGCTTAAACATAAAAAACTTAAGCGATGTTATTACTTTATTTAATTTTACAGTGAAAAACATAAAAAAAAACACTAAGACAAAACACGGTTACGGTTCGATCTGCTGGTGAAACTTGGCACATACTCCTCCTTCTAGAAAGAAATGATTTTTTTAAGGTTTTTTGTGATTTTGCTTTTGTACGATAATTTTGCCCGGAATACGATAATTTTCAGGTCGGAACTTTATATTTTGAACTTTTGGAGTTGGCAACACTGTGATAAGGTGACGGCACATTTCCCACCACACAAGAAGTAGTTTTGGTAGAGAACCTATGTTGCAACGTTGCTTCACGGCTGGAACTCATTTCTTCTGTGTATGGAAATCCTACTGATATGGGTAACCACGCTGCTACTTGGCTGTGCCAACGAGCTATTTTGACCCCCCGCAACGATCAAGCGGCAGCAATAAATGCACAAATATTGGCACATGTTTCTGGGGAAAGTTAGCAATATACTTCGGTTAATACGGTTACGGAAGAAGAAGATGCCACACACTATCCTGTAGAGTTCTTAGATTCCCTTAATACTTCCTACGGTCTACCAGCACACATTTTTTTTTTAAAAGTCGGAGTGCCAATCATTCTTCTTAGAAATTTAAGTCCTCCCAAACTTTGCAACGGCACTCGGCTCATAGTCACCAATCTCCTACACAACGTCATCGAAGCAGAAATCTTAACAGGTTGTGGCGCCGGTGATGTTGTTTTTATTCCCAGAATTCCGCTCATTCCCAACAATTTCCCATTTAGTTTTAAACGTGTACAATTCCCTGTCAGCCTATGTTACGCCATGACCATTAACAAAGCTCAGGGCCAAACACTGTCCGTTGCGGGGGTGGACCTAAGCATTGGTTGCTTTTCCCACGGCCAACTTTATGTAGCACTTTCGCGTGTGAGCAACCCTAGCAACCTTTTTGTGCTCGCTCCAGGTGGTTCCACCGCTAACATAGTATATAGAGAAGCGTTTACCTAAAAAACACAAGTTTTGTGGAGCTTTTTACTAGAAAAAACCACCAGATCTGGTCGAAAGATTCTCCCTGGAGGGGGTGGTACATTGTGTATAAGTGGCACAATGCTGTTTTACGACATCCACGCGAACGAAGTCGCGGGCACAGCTAGTAATAAAAATATGTAGCTTATAGAATACATTTTTATTAAAGTATAGATAGCAACTACTTATTTCTTAAACAGTTTAACTTTAAAACAACGGCAGATCTTTTCCACTTGAAATACTGACTGTCTGAATTAATTACCTGGACAAATTACTGTCCTATGTTGCCTAGAATGAAATCCTTATAGGGACTAATCCTGGTATACATATCGGGCACACCACGGGCACATGGGAAGGCCCAAGATGCGATACCAATCTGCAAGCCAGTCTTCGTTGACATCAGGGGGCTGCCGGAGTCACCCTGGAAATAAAGACATTATATTATGGAGTATTATGGGAAGGATTTGAAGGTCAGATAGGCAGTAACTCCACGAAAAAAAGTATTATTTATCTTGAATAGAACCTTGAAAAACTTTACTTCGTTTTTTTTTAAACCTACGTCTAATTGTTCCCAAAAATTCTTAGTGGGTTAAATCTCTATTATTTTTTAAATATCACAGCATTGTGCAGGAAGCAGGAACCCAGCATAGCCTTAGCATAGCCTTTTTAGGGTCGCACGAGAATTTTTGTCGATTAATTTCCTGAACGTAAAACAACAGCATTCAGCTGCATCTGGTCAGACTGGAGGTCAACCCCGACATTCTTGAGAAAAGACGAGAGCGATGGTGAGTCATTATCATGGAAAAAGGTTTAGATGTGCTTGCTCAGCTGACTGTTGTTTTGATAACATTTTACACATTGGCCCGTTATCAGTCGGTTTGGGTGTCTGCACCATAATTGACGAACGCACTTTAAAAATACAGGGCAGCTCCTTAAGATATGCACCCAATATCAGCGTCCAATCACTCTCACGCCATGCAACTTGATTTTGGCTATAATTCCTTTAGGCATACGCCGTTGATAATATTGGACGCAAACGCAATGCTTGTAAACGCATCCACGAAATTTATCTACTAGAGTTTTTTTTTATTGTGGGTAACGGTTTTGCAAAACTTAAGTGGTAGTGGGCAGGGCACATTGCTCGCAGGACAGATGGCCGATGGGCCGAAAGTTTCTGGAGTGGTGACCGCGTACCGGAAGACGTAGAGTTGGAAGGCCTCCCACATAGTGGACCGATGACCTTGTGAAAGCCGCAGGAATCCGCTGGATGCGGGGAGCACAGAACCGGTCGAAGTGTCGGAGCTTTGGGGGGGGGGGGGGGGCTATGTCCAGCATTGGACGTCTTTCGACTGAAATGATGATGATGATTGTACGGGTTGTAGTAGTTAACTCCGTACACTGATTTGTTGTGAAGGTTTTTAAGTTAAAGTTAGATAGAGAAACACGTTCCACCGGTTTTATGTACACTACATGTACTACGTGTAGAAAAATGTACGGCGATGAGACCGTACAATGATGAATGGTTTTTGGTCTGAAAGTTCTAGTAGCTTGGTCCAAATGAGTTAAACTTCTAATAATCTACTCACATAACATAAACCCGCTGTTTCCGAGCTAAATGAACATATCTCGAGAGCTGGGTCAACAGATGGTGCTTCTGGCCACCAGGCGGCGCTAGCATCACTGACTGCATTCACGCAATCCTGAGGAGTTAGGGTGTTCACCTCCAGGTTCTGCAGGTTGAAGGGAGTAATGGCTGGCCGGGTCTGGAAAAGGAAACATTCATGTTAACCGTTTAAACCAAAGAGATAACCACTATCCTTCTGACGGCTATATGCGGTCCCCGCTAAGGCAAATCAGGTACCCGAAAATGTTTGGGTATTTGAAAACCCGAAATTAATTTTTCTAACGAAATCTGACTATTTTTAATCGCGATTATAAACGTGTGGAATAAAACTAGTGGTCATGAACTAAAATTCACTCCAACACTACGTTGTGAAGCCAAAAGAAAAAAAATACCACCTGCAGGCTTAGCACGACAACCGTAGAGAAGCGTCTTGTCGACGGAAGACTAGACAAAAATTACGTTTCCGTGTAGACAGTTGTCAGTTTTTCACCAAGAAATGTAGACAAGCGATTTCTATTCTACAGTAGAGTAGAAATAGAAAGCGTCATGCTAAGCCTGCAGGAGTCACGATTGTCAAATTCGATTTTAGTTGTGTCAAAATAATTTTTAAGTTTAGAGATTTTTTTTTTGCAGAATAGCTTTAAGATTCTCATAGCCAAAAGTAAGGAATTTTAGTGATAGTTACTAAACTATCACTAAAATTCCTTACTTTTGGCTAACTAACTACAGTTTAGTTCGGTGTACAACAGAATCGGCACCACTATCAAATAAAATTAACTAGATAAAATAAAATAAATCAAACCAACACTACGTACCTATCTACAGTCGAATCATTTTAGTAAAAGAGTAACTAACAAAAATCTTAATATGTACCTAAGTACTTAAGTTTAACAGAAAAGGATACCTAGGCGCTCATAGGCAGTGCTGAAATGGATCCTAATAATTACCTTTTCGTAAAATTGTAAAGTTATTCGCAGGCACAGCCTAGCCGGGTGCTGGTATGTTTTGAACATGAAGGCGACAATACAAATGTCATAAAAGTTTATTACAAATGCGTGATATCATAAACATATATAGGTACTCGTACTATTTATTAATAAACAAGACGTTGGAGAGTATTCTAGAATTTACTTTACATAGGTAGTAATAACTAATAACAATTTTCTTGGTCAGGCGGTTGGTGTAGGTAAGTAGTCGGTGCATGTTCCAGTTTGCGGAAAAATTTATAAATTATATCGAAATTTTCTTAGTAAGGATGTCGGCAAATGTGGCTTCCTAGTAAATACTGAACAGTATCTCACCTTCAATGCTTATAGGTATCTAAGTACCTTCTATAAACACCAATGATAAGACAAAAGATGCTTCGTAAACTATTATTGATAAGTATAAATTAATCGTTTCATGTCGTGCCGGACGTAAAAGAATAGCACCATTCCATTTCTTCCCATGGGTGTAGAAGGCGACTAAGGGCCTTACTAGAGAATGGGCAGCAGCGTTTTCTATGCATTTTACCGCCATGTTGCGATCGCCAACCGGCCTGCCAAGCGTGGCGATTATGGCACAACCCCCCTTTTTGGGGAGGATATATCCAGCAGTGGACGTCTTTCGGCTGAAATGATGATGATGATTAATTGTTTATTTCAGACCACAGAAAATCCATATAGTAAGTACAGTAATGTTAGCATAACTTATCACCTTTTTCTCTGCAAAAAAATATCAATTATGCTCAACCAGCCCACACAAAACACTTACAAATAGAGTCTGAAATAAAAATAGATTAGGTAAGGTCCAATAACACAAGCGAACTTTCGGCAGAATGTGTTGTAATCGGTTTTGGATAACAGTTACGTAGATATGGAAAAAACATGGTATTTTTAGATGAACTTAGCTTTTCGCGAATAGCTAAGATCATCTAAAATTACCAACCTACGTAGAGTCAGTTATGAGAAAAACATCTCAACTTAAATGCGAATTAAACTTTCATAACCCATACTTTGCAGTGACTTGCAAAACGTTAAAAGAGCTCATAACATAACGCCTGTATTCTTCAAAAGGTAAGGCAGAGGTGTACCTATGTGTAGTACCATGTAGTAGGTACCTATGCCCACATTTCGCCAGTTATGGTTATGTCCTATGTAATAGGGGCGAGCCTATTGGCAACCAGGCACAAATTCAGACTGCTGCAACTGAGAAATTCCAACGGTAAACCCAATAACACACAGAATACATAAAATAAACAGGTAAACATTTAAAAGCTGATACTTAAGTAATTATGAAAACATCTCAAAGTTCATTCGTTAAACCCTCGCCTATTGCGAAGACAGCTTGGTATTACCATTTCTAAATAGGATTAATAACCAATCCTTGGATCCAGAATTATTTGAAATTTTAAGCGGTCTTAATTGTAAGTCCGGGAGATTATGAGAACTAACGGCAATATGACTTAATTCTCATTCCAAGCATAGGTTATTACCAACCAAATTCAAATATCATTTAGAATAGTGTCTTACACGGGTGAATGACTCAGAAATTCTATTGCATTAAAGGCACTCCTGGTGGTCTAGTGGGTTGTGGTTGCAATCGCGACTGACAAGTTTCGCGTGTGGGATTCAATCCTCGAGACTGGTTTTGTAAATTCTTAGAAGTAGCATATAATAGGAGCAGCCCATAATTAAGAAATGCTCTCGGCTTATGCTAACTTTCTCTGAATTATGTAATGTAAGTACCTACTCTAAGTTTTTGGGTTTGAGCTCAAAGACTCAAAGCATTATAGTATTTCAAATAAACCAATTAAAGCCACTTTTGCATTATCCAGGGATCGGCCAGGGATCAGTTGATGCTATTTGCCCATTCCAAAGCGTAGTAGGTACCTATGGAGAAGAATGGGCAAGAAACCCCACGGAAACTCTTTTTTATCAAAACTAGCTTTTTCCAGCGGCTTTACCAATTTAAACAAAACCTTAACAAATTATAGACTTAAACCTTCCTCATGACTCACTCTATCTATTGGTGAAAACTGCATGAAAATCCGTTCAGTAGTTTTTGAGTTTATCGCGAACAGAGAGACAGACGCGGGGGGGGGGCTTTGTTTTATAATGTGTTGTGATATTGTTACAAAAAAATGGTTACATCAATCATGTTGTGTGAGAACGATGTAGAAATGTTGCCATTTTTATTAATAACGCTTTTAATGTGCACCTCACATTAAAAGTGTTTGTAATGAAAAAGATAAAAACAAAAAAGAACACCTAATCTGAAATTAAAATAAGCCGCCAGCTCAGAAATGACCAATCCGTACTGGTGACGCCCATTCACGAACATGACGTAATATGGATCAGCACCAAACATTTTGAAGGGACATAATGCAATGAACTTTACATATAGGTAAGGCGAAATGTGTATCTTAGTGTAGTTTCTATACAAGTCTGCCTACTCCTTCGAGGAATACAGACATGTGAAACTAATCTAGAGGCACTAACTTACACACAGGGGGCCTACTCCGTAAGCACAAAGTCCGTCGTTTCGGTCGAAGTAACGGGCGTTTCCAACTCCGTATCACTTACGGACAGAAGATTAGTTTGGAGCCCGAACTAAGAATTAATGACAACACGATTTGACAGCTGTCCCTACTCCGATATGTTTTAGCCCGTCAAAAAAGTTAGTTAATTGGCTGTAGGATTCATTAAGAAGTTTCGAACTTTTTTCGGACGGGCCCGTATCTTCGTTGACGGAGTTAGAGAGTAGGCCCCCTGGATTGAACACGAAACAATAACGTAGCTTCGCAGATTCTCGGAAGCAAAACAGCTATTCCAGTGAGCGCTTGATGGTTAGACAATTACAATCTAACTGATACGGATCTATGTATCATAGTCTGTCGTTCGGGGAAGCAGCGGGCGATGACTAAGTGATTCAGTATTGTTTCCGAATTAGTCAAATGCTTTTGTTTGCCTATGTTTTCGACGAATTTTTTCGAAAATATGATTCGTTTTGTGAATGGGAAGAATACCTAGATTCAACTTGGAACTTTTGAGGTTGTCATTTATAAAAATTATGAAACATGTTTTGTCTGCTTAGCATAATTAATTATTTCCCCGTTTATTGTCGCCGCAAAAATCTTATCAACCGATGCTATGACGTATGAGCTTACCTACTATGTGCCTAATAATTTCGTAAGACAAAGGTATCTAGTTTTCACGACACAGGGGTTCCTAGTGTGGTAGCTAATTCTATTTATAATATTGTAATGTTTTCCTGAACAATAAAGATTTATTATTTTTATTTTTGTAAACATTATGTTTCATGTTTTGTGCTAAGCATAGCTTTATCAGGTATATATAATATTACCAAGATATATTTTAAAATATTTGTTTCCCGTCACATATATAATATGTATAGGTATGTGATGTAATGAATACTTTTTTTTTGGGTGGGAAATCATCAAATAACTTCTCCCGCTCTGGGTGGAGCAGGAGGGCGTGTCAGACTTTCACTGACTAAAACCCACACGTGTTCCTTCAGTTGCCTGTGGGCCAGGGGCCGCGGTATCTCTTTCGAATAACCCGCACCCCTGGCAGATGTAATGAATACTCAGTATCACGTTTGTATAACACTTCGTACGTATAGTGAGCATTTTCAATTTTAAAACAACAGGCAAATAAATTGATCTATATGACTGTCTAATGCCCTACTTGAAACACAAAACTCAACTCGTCCCCAAAATACTAAGAAAATGACTAGGTGGTTGTGACTAGGTGGTTGTCCTTGAACATTCGTGTTTACTCGATAAAGTATTCCTACGCAGAAAGTTGTGATATTAGCGGAAACAATAGCTACCTACACCATCTGTTACACGTAGTTGACTGATATGCTGTCAAACAATAAGCATTTCCTTTTGTTATTATTACGTATGGTTCCAATACTAAGGGCCTATTCCAAGCGCCCACCTATTTGGACTCAGTAGTCAGTGTCCATCAGGAATATTCAGGAACGGGAAATGGACTGCGTGCATACATTTTGTATCATCATTCACTTATCCCATGGGCACGCCACGATAGCGGCGGTAAGTCCCCTCTTTGAGGAGTGGCTTGAGAGGCGGCATGGCGTCCTCACCTTCCGCCTGACGCAGGTCCTCACCGGACACGGTTGTTTCGGGAGGTTCCTGTTTCGTATAAGGCGGGAGGAAACGCCCGGGTGCTTCCATTGCGAAGATCGCCCTGAGGACACGGTGGAGCATACAGTGGCGGTCTGCCCGGCTTGGGCGGAGCACCGCCGTGTCCTCGTGGAGGCGATCGGCGGCGGCGATCTCTCGCGTCCGGCCCTGGTGCAGGCCATGGTACGGAGCGAGAGTGAATGGTTAGCCGTCACCTCCTTCTGCGAAGCAGTAATGCTCGCGAAGAGGGAGCGGCGCACGTGAGGGAGAGGCAGTATATGCGCCCTCACGGCCGTAGTCGCCGCGGGAGAAGCCCTGGGCGTCGGGAATCCCAGGCTGATTCCCGGCCACCGTAGGCGCGGGCTTGCGGACGGCGAGTAATGGGTAGCTCGCTGTCCGGTAAGGACCAAGCCCGGGTCGACGGCGCGTTGTGTTCCACGCGCGCCTCAAAGAGATGTCAGCACCAAAGGGTGGGGTCCGCAAGGGCCGATGCCTGCCAGGGGTGCGGGTTGTTCGAAAGAGATACCGCGGCCCCTGGCACACAGGCAACTGAGGGAACACGGGTGGGTTTTAGTCAGTAAAAGTCTGACACGCCCTCCCGCTCCACCCAGAGCGGGAGAAGTTATTTGATGATTTCCCACCCAAAAAAAAAAAAAAACCCCTTATCCCAATTTGTTTGAGGGCAGCTTTTTCAATACTTCTATATTAGTCGTCACCTAAGTAGTCCCTCCCTATCCAGTCACATCATCTTACACACAGTCCATTCAACGTTTCTTTGGTCTTTCTCGACTCTTATAGCCATCCACATTCATACTTAAACCTTTCCTGATTGTAGGGACATCGATGCACAACCTGTTTACCATAGATTCAGTACATAGAAAAAAAAATACGTTTATTTGCTATAAACATGACGCAAAGAAAGAACACAAACACAAAAAGAACACGTTGGAGAAAATATGCGTCACATCCACGCAAAACGGCAATCGCTCAGCATAATGCTATGACCCTATTCGAGATAGAGCCCCAGCGCTGCTGCTCCATACATTTTGACCACGTAGGTATTGCACTCTTGTATAAGAAACAGCTTTAACCGACAACAAATTTCAATTAGACGAACTCTAGTCCAGACTACCCACAACTGACTTTAGAGCTGTGTGAATGCAGCTTTACAACTCATAATTTTTCGTAGCATCGTAGACGTCGTAGACCCTCGCCTACGCTGCTACGAAAGGCTACAACTAAGAAAAAAGATGATTTAAATAATAAAACGATAATCGTATATCATAAATCCTAGTATAAATAGATGCATTGAAGTAAATAAAAGAGTAAAAAACGGGTTTTTCGTGGCAAACGGGTGTAGTTGGTCGAAAAACGTGGGAGGAAGAATGTGATAATTTATTTGCACTGATATAGTGTAGGCGTCTTGACATGTAATATTATGCTACATTCATTGTTGATACAAGCTATGTGCGAGTACGTGTTAGTTTCGGTTTTAAAAAGAAATGCACGAGTGTTTTATTTATCGTGGCCACGTTATGATCATTGTCATCATTATTTCAGCCGAAAAACGTCCACTGCTGGACATAGGCCTCACACTAAGCGCGGGATTTGCTATTATCGCCATACTTGGGAGGCGGGTTGACGATCGCAGTATACTTTAAAAATGTATAGAGAACGTTGCTGCCCATTCTCTAGTAGCTCCCTTAGTCGCCATGTACGACACCCACGGGAAGAAATTATGTTCTAAACATTATGCTATGATGATGATATGATATTCTGGTATCATAAATCGTTGGTGTAATTTATGTTATAATTACAGTCGTGGTCATTCTAGCAGTAATTATCAAGACTAACCACCTTATTCATAAAAAGTTATCGAACATCTAAACAGTTGTAAAGCCCGCGTGGTGGATTATGGCAAAGTCTCACAGGGAGGAGGCCTGTGTTCTAACAGTACGGGCAATATAGGCTGATTTTGATGGATGAACCTTGAGTCATAGATTTTCAAAGAACCTACCAACTTTTTACGGTTCGTCGCCTACGATCAAAATCAAAATAAAACGCAAATGTAGGCAAAAACGAAGTACTCCTACATCCAAGCAGGTTTTAATTATAGGCTTAATGAACTTTTTAAACCTGTAGGCGTCACGACAAGACCAAACGTTAGGAGCCATTGTTGTGATGTCCACCCTCGGGAATTTCAGTAATTAATTTATTTGACCAACTTCTACTTAAGATTTCATGAAAATATTACATGGCGACAAAGCCAAAAATATTCAGTAGAAAATTAAATCTGTCTCATTATATCGTATCTGACTACGCTTGAGTTAATTATCATTTAGGTAATGCTAGTATACATACGTAAATAAATTAACGCCTTCTTCCCTAGAGGGTCGACAGAAACTACCGAACGTCGTCTGCTACGATCCTTAAATACCTACCCCTTTTGCCTCGTTTACGTTCATATATCTGGTCATACACGCGCGCCGGTTGTGAGTACTACACACCAGTACTTTCTGAAGAGCATCCGCAATAAGGTATCTATAATGTCCTCCTAGGGTGTCCCGTCCCTGCGTTTCCACTCACATTTGCCTTGTGCTATGATAGTACCTAGCAGTGGCGAAAGCACCATATAACAGGATTCCTACCGGCTTCCCTTCAGGGATTCGTATCGGCAACCTATCGCTATAAAAAAGGCGGGTCAATAGTGGCTACTATTGTCAAAAAATATAGTTACACTACGGGTATTCTCAAAATAACATTCAAATAACAAAAACGGTTATTTTAGCTTTGTATTACAGCAAAAAAAAAATCTAAATTAACCCGACGCAAAAACGTCATAATCGGGAATTAAAAATCATACAACAGCGATCCCGTAATGATGTCACTTTAGGTCATGTGACACCGCTTGATATGGACAAGAGCAAGCCGCTGTACATCGGGTTATGACAGAGACAGATATAGAAAAATTGCGTGGGCGAGAACGAGATGGAGGAATATTGCACATTTTATTTGGTTTTCAGCTGTTCATTTTTATTGTATTTAATTATTTACATTCCTATATTAATTTTACAATTATAGTAAGTATTCTTTATTGATAAGTCAGTAAGTTAAAGCCGACTACGCTTCGGCTTCTCTCTATGAAAAATTGACACCTCGCCACTGGTAACTAGTGGTTATATCGTAGTTAATATTTAGTAATCGATCATTAGGTATCGATAGAATAAAAAGAAGAATAAACAGATTTTATAAAGAGAATTTAATAAGTGCGCTGACTTCAAGTAACATAAGACAAGGGCAGCGTTGGATCGCTAAGGTAGATTTTCATAAGTTTGGCTTGCGGACGGCGAGTAATGGGTAGCTCGCTGTCCGGTAAGGACCAAACCCGGGTCGATGGCGTGTTGTGTTCCACGCGCGCCTCTAAGATATGTCAGCACCAACTGGTGGGGTCCGCAAGGGCCGATCCCTGCCAGGGATGCGGGTTGTTCGAATGAGATACCGCGGCTCCTGGCACACAGGCAACTGAGGGAACACGGGTGGGTTTTAGTCAGTAAAAGTCTGACACGCCCTCCTGCTCAACCCAGAGCAGGAGAAGTTATTTGATGATGTCTTACCAAAAAAAAAACACCTTATCAGACCAAGGTTACAAAACCAATACAATTTATTTTCTGAATCATGATTATGATAAAACTTATTGGTGCTCTGGCTGGACAGAAAGATAATAATCATAAGACTATTTCATGACAAAATCATTCAATGGGATTCAATTAACTAAGAGGTAATGTTGATGAGTTTAATTATTATAATTATGTAAAGCCATAAATGTTACGGATGCGACTCATATTTTAATAATCAACTGTCCTGAAAATTGCAGAAAAAAACAACAATATTTGAATTTGGCGGCCTCCCCGTCACTTTCCCCTTAAGCCTCAGGCCCCGGTAGTACATAATCCCAATCCATATCCGGGGTATCGTGAAATCACTGCGAGTAATAATTATGTAATTTACTGCTCACAGCTATTTGTCACAGACCGCAGTCTAGGGCGTAGGCCGATATTGTTTAACACAATACAATGCCGCCTTTGTATTACGATGTAACCACATGGGAGAGGCTCCTTTAATGTAAACCCTGTAGATAGTATAAGGGGGGTTAGTCATAGAGAAATTATTACACAAGTTGTTTTGTCGTAGCGTCGTCTACGGCGTAGACTGATATCTCGTTGTGGAATATCGCCTTTTGATTGAGTAACCACATGCTTTTGACTGAGGCATCTTAACTTTACTACGATATAATTATGATCCCAGAATAATAGAGAAAGGTTAAGATTTGAGGTATTTTTGTTTGAAGCTGTTTGTCGTAGCATCGTCTACGGCGTAGGCCGATATCGTCTAAATCTAAAACTGTACCACCATCAGTTTTACGCTGATATAATACTTACCCTTGCTTTTTTTATTGCTGATTGGGCCTGCTCTTGACTTCGATCACGTCTGATCAAAAGCGATGGGTGAGGTCTATGATGGGATTAAAAGATGCCAGTTCACTATTGATTTAAAGGCAGACGGGTTACATGGGTAAGGAAGCACAGACGCTAGCAGAGAGTTCCACACCTTGGCTGCCCATTTTCAGATTATTGTCAACACAGTAAAAGTAATATTGGGACCACACCACAGACCAAACTACGAAAAGTTCTGTTTCTAGTAGCTTTGTAGGCGTAGACTTTTCATTTGTGATGCGGCGGCATCGACAAAGCCACATGCAAGCATCACGCTGACGTCACGCAAAATTATGCAGCACGCAAACAAAGCTCAAACCGTGACTGGCATATGTACAACGTCCCGACATCAAACGCCGCCATCGGTCAGTTGCCCTCCACACACGACACCTCCTCCTCCAGCCTCCCTTTTCAATGGAGGATGAGTGAACTTCGTACCCTGTTCCTTATACTTCTCTTCTCTCCTTAGGCAGAGACTGGTATTCTATGAATTCTTTAAACAGATAAATTGTTGCAATAATAGTCATAGCTGAATGTCGTAGCGTCGTAGACCACAGCCTACGGCGGCTACGGCGTAGGTGGCAGGGGGGCAATGACTTATTTCTGTTTTGACGATGGAACCTGTAGGGTTTAGGATGAGGCTCATATTCTGTGAATTCTCAAAATAAGATTACGGAGATGTAGTAATCCGAAGACCAATTCTCGTAATTAAAAACGTTCAGAATCAGTAGCATCCTCAACTTAGCGACATCAAATGTCAAAAACTTGTGAAAAATTTCGAAACTCGAGGTATTTTTAACAGATTGAGACTGAGATCAGACTGTGAACGTTCTTAAAATCACGAGAATTGCCCCTCAGATCACAGTATCGTGGTGGCTCAGAGTTGTAGCCTTGTAGTAATTGCGAAGGGTGGGCGTTTTGGGGGACTGTCTTATGTAATTTTGACATTCGAAAAATGCTGATGCTCAGCCTAATGTGAAAAAATGACTTTTGATTTTGTAGACCAGTCTTACACTTGGAGCTTCTGTGGATCTTGGTCAGTCGTTACGGGTCGTCAGAAGCCCGAAATTCTAACAACCAGTCTTATCTAGGTATCGTATTACCCAATAACTGAGTTGTGGAGGTCAGAAAGAGGCAGTCGCTCAATGTAAAATATTGTTAACATCTGGTTAGACTGGAAAACGACCCCAAAATAGTTGTGAAAAGGCCAAGCAGATTAAAGTTTCGAAAATACTAACAGGTTCAGTTACCAATAATAAAATACCTGTAAGATTATATACCAACTAAACACAGACATCCACGAACAAAACGTAATCGCGCTTCACATAATACATAACACCCACACAACATAACTAGTATTAATATGTACTCAGTATTTCATTATCATTTCAAGAATACTATTCCGTGGACTATTGTATACCGACATAAGATTTAGGGAGAATATGGCTGTCTGATGATGTTTCTAGATTTAATTATGGTAATAAATTATATACGGTTCATGCTTTGAACTGTCGTTTGTGAAATACGTTTACCTCTACCGTGGGCGTCTTAAAAGGGCATAACTTCACGCCTTGCTTTCCTTGTTTGCTTAGGCAGAGGTGTACGTACGCACAGGATACCCACATTTCGCCAGTAACGTTTTAAGTCACTTTTTATAGGGGGCGAGCTATTGTCATCAGTCGGGTACAAAGAAAAATTGCAGATGGTAAGACCCAATAACACTTTGCTCGACCTGGGAATAGAATCCAGGACCTCGTGCTTAGTAGCCCTTGCAACCACTAGACCAACGAGGCAGTAAAATGTGACTCAGGGGGTATAATATCTGCCAGGGGTGCGGGTTGTTCGAAAGAGATACCGTGGCCCCTGGCACACAGGCAACTGAGGGAACACGGGTAGGTTTTAGTCAGTAAAAGTCTGACACGCCCTCCTGCTTCACCCAGAGCGGGAGAAGTTATTTGATGATTTCCCACCCAAAAAAACAAAAAAGGGGCTAAAATTTCGATCGCTACGGAGGCAGTGTATATACTTCTATATGCTATCAAAAGAATGAAGATCATCAATCAAAAGATCATCATCAGTCTGTCTAGCCTTTTCCCAACTATGTTGGGGTCGGCTTCCAGTCTAACCGGATGCAGCTGAAAATACTGGTTTATTTTACCTACATGGAGCGCCTGCCTATCTGACCTCCACAACCCAGTTACTGGGTAATACGATATGGGTCGTCAGAAGCCCGAGAATCTGACAACCAGACTTACCAAGGGGTATCGTATTACCCAGTAATGGGGTTTTGGAGGTCTGAAAGACAGTCGCTCCATGAATAATAATGGTATATGTACAGCTGCATCTGGTTAGACTGGAAGCTGACCCGAACATTATCGGGAAAGGGCTAGACAGACAATATTCATTCGCATGAGTCAGTTTACCTACATTATGTTTTACGTGTACGTACGTTCATGTACGTTCTGAAGAAACCGTCATAGAAGTATCAACTACTTTAATACTACAATCGAAACACAAATAACGATAAACATAATAAAAGTATTATAGGTAACATCCTCGATTCATTTGATATTCGTCATTCATCTGTAATATTCGTACTAGATCGTACTAGAAACACAAAACCTACACCAACTTCGTATCGTGTTCCTACACATAATCCTATTTTAATCCTACTAATATAATAAATGTGACAGTTTGTGAGGATAGATGGATGTTTGTTACTGTTTCACTCAAAAACGACTAAACGTATTTAGATGTTTGGCACACAAATAGTTTATAACTTGGATTAACACAAAGGGTACTTTTAATCCTACCGTACGTTCCCGCGGGATAACTTCCGACCTCTATGCGAGCGAATCCGCTGGCAAAAGCTGTATTATTAATGCAAAAGTCTGTTTGTTTGTTACGCTTTCGCGCTAAAATGGCAGAACGGATTTGGCTGAAAGGAGAATGCCAGGAACTCTATAGAGCTTTGACCCATAACATAAAAGTTGATTTACAGGCATGCCCAATGTAGCATTCTATTGCTGTATTATTAGTGATAACTAAAACATGTTTAAATGTCTTTAGAACTTGGTGTTTTCGTTTAAATCTATAAACAATTATTACATTTAATTTACCTTAAGTGTAGGTTATAATAATTGTAGAAATATTTAATGAGTGCTGTACATTATTACAATGCTATTCTAGGATGTGATGTCCGTGTACAAAAGTAAAAATCGTCGTGAAAATATAACTGTAATAATTGCGATCGCGAAGAGATTGGGGAGCGTAAAATATAAACAAAAATGCAAAGGAAAACAGAACAGAGCAAATGTCAATGAATGTTTTTTTGACATTGCTATTAGCTCGTCAATGACGTTTCGTTACACCTAATGACCTACCTACTAATGCTCAAATGCGAAAGATTTATTTAAACATACATTCATAATAATATTACATAGGTGTATTATTTTTTATAACTGCGTGTATTTAAATCAAATACATATAAAATCCGTACATAATAAATTAATAGATGTCGTTTTTAAATAAAATAACGTTTTGTTCCGCGTGTATGCGCGTTGCTAAGTAACGCGGATGGTTGCGACAAACACAGGAAATAGGCTTTGGGTTTTTAAATTCCTTTTTATCACAAACTTTTTATCCGCAAGTGTAACATAATAACAGTTAAGTAGCAAAAGGTCATAATTTCATGCGATAATTTTGATTAAGTTACATTTCCTGTAAATTGATAAAAGGTGGGGCAGGATCTGGCATTGTCTTTTGGCACATGGGTAGATCATAGCCTGGGTTAGAACATAAGATACTTTATCCCGGTTGTACGTTCCCGTGGGATAAACTCCGACCTCCACGTGGGCGAAACCGCGGGCAAAACCAGTTAAGTATAAGTGTAGAACGTCACGCGTCAGACAGACAGGTCTAGTTAAAAGGTTACACACAGACTATGCCTAGGTAAGTACAGGTTGTAAAAGTGTACCTTCACTGTCAGCATTTCCCTCAGGATTGCCAGAACTTACCTAAGTGAAATAAGTATTATTACTTAGATAAACAAAGTTTAACTTTCAAGTCTTGATCTAGCTTGGGTAAACGAGTCTTTTTTTTAAAGCATTAAAAATTATGATGAACAAATTATGATTTTCATGTATTTTATAAAGATTCTCGTTTTGAACAGTGAGTAAACGTAATGTAAATTCCAACGATTTTTAAATAAAAAATTTCGTCATTATTTTGGTATTTATTTTATTTACTAGCTTTTGCCCGTGTCTTTGTCTACGATCCAGGATGAAAAGTAGCCTAAATATGTCCTCATCCAGGTCATGGTCTTTATGTGTGCCGATTTTTTTTGCGAATAATAATAAAGCAATTAAAAAACAATACTTGGTTACAGCTTACAAATGCTGGTATTTTAAAAGTTAATAATTTCAATGCATCTTCTGAGGATGGTATTTAAATACTTAGGGGTGATAGAAATTTTATAAAAAAAATCAAACCTAATGCGATATTTGCTGTATACAAAACAAAATGTTACGTAGCCGCATTACATAGCTATATTTTCGATAAAAAAAAAAAAACAATTTTACGTAAGTACCTAACGTCGCCCAAACACCATACGTCGTGTTAATGGTGGATAGATGGATGGCGATGGCAAAACTATTGGACATCACTGGCTCAAGGGATTGTTGACAGCCAACAGCAGCGTCTAACGGGTATCCCTATAGAGTAATTTCATTAGGATCGATGTCCGCAGCATTGGAAAAAACCTGAAATTGTAGATAATTCTTTTTAGCTTATGCACGTTTTTCTTGGGCCTTTTTTCTCCCATTTGAAATGGAAATGCTTTTGCCTCAAGCGTGAAAGTTTAAGTATAAATTCGATACAATGCTTATTGGTTGCGGAAAATCTAGATATCTAGATAGGTATCTACCATGATGCAGAAATTGGCGACAATATTACATCACCATCTTCATTTTAATATAACATAACTGTTCTACCTTTTTTTTTGAGGGTGGAACCAAATAACTTCTCCCGCTCTGGGTGGAGCAGGAGGGCGTGTCAGACTTTTACTGACTAAAACCCACCCGTGTTCCTTCAATTGCCTGTGTGCCAGGGCCCGCGGTATCTCTTTCGAAGAACCCGCACTAACTGTTCTACCTTCCGGCCACGATTTTGTCCGCGTGAAATTTCTTGTTTTAACATAAAATATACCGTACAGCATCGCATCGGCTACCCATGTTTTCACTTTGTTTTCTCTTACCGATCTCTCTGACTACTTTTTTTCTTTTTACTCGGCTCCGTCGGTCGTATATTAGGTGAACAGCTCAACCCTTCTGAAGAATTGAAACCGACTGGTAGTTTCAGAGATTACCCCTAAATACAAATGAATTTGATAATTTAATAACATTTTATTTTTTTACCTTACATCTTTGTAATATTAGTATTAGATACTTTGATTAAACCTTGCCACACACAATGCCAATTCTCGTGCCTGCCCATTAAAATCTAGTTTAGATCATATTTATCTCAATGTCGAAATGCAACATTTACGCCAGGTTCACAGTACTGTAGAGGTTCTTAGCAAAAGACGACCTTAACTTTATACAGGCACGCGATAAATACCTTTAATGATATTCGAACAGTCAAACTAATTGAGATAGAGAATAGCTGAAAAAAAAACAGGAGACAGATCGGGCTGACAAGAAGTTGTTGAAAGTTGTCGGAAGTTGAAATATAAAATGTAGAACAATCTTTAGGAATAATTATCCGCTATATTATATTCCCTACACAAACGTGTTATATTTTAGACTCAGGTACAAAGGGACCTTTGGTTCCTACAGTACACAACGAAGTGAGTAGCACTATCATGGCTAAATAAACCGCCCACCTTCAGTAGGTGTTGGTAACATTTCCTAGGTTGAGCTAAGATTCCTTATAGGCATATATATTTTATAAACCCGGTCAGACACGGTACGATACACCGTCGAAGTTTGCCTATACAGCCCGCTATGTCAACGTTTTGGTTTCAAACTGTCCAACTGTCTAACTCTATTCAAGTTTTAAACGTTTCTCTGATTCAATGCAACGTTTATGTTCACATCGGTATGTGGGAATTTATTATAGCAGTTGTTGTATAACATGACATAACATCACGCCTTGTTTCCCCGGAAGGGTTGGGCAGAGATGTACCTGTTAATGGTGTGGTGTGGTGGTGTAGTGGTGTGTGATGTGATGTGTTGTGTGGTGGTATAATGGTGGGGTGTGTGGTGTGATGTGTTATGAGGTGTGAGGTGTGGTGTAATGATGTACTATGTATAAATGAATTAAATATTCCAACTGAAGTCAGTAGTGTCTGACCTGATTTATTTTGATAATAGGTAATTGTAGAGTTTTTTTGCAAACGAACGTTAAATTGACATGTGTTGCGTGGCTTTTGCCTCGCGGCCGGCTCGCATTTGGCCGGTTTTTATTTATTTGAAGGACACCACATGAAGCTTTCAAAGAACTATCCTTCCGGGAAAACGAGAAATGTAACTCACCTAAATTCCAGCCAATGAAATAAGGTATGAAAAAATGTATCACTGTAATATAGGTTGTAGCACTCTCTGTGGTTGTGTCTGTTAATCATGAAAGTGGTCGTGATAGGTATAATACAAAAACAAAACTTTTTAACAAAAAAAAACCGGGCATAAAAGAAACTGAAAATCAAAAAATAACTTTTTTGTCAGAATAAGCTCCTAAATGAATGTAAATTACGAATTAAGAGTCGGCGCCAAACAAACAATCAATACTGTAGAGTTATTCAATTATTAAATTTTAAATAGGACCTGCTTCGAAATATATCCTCTCCTATCTCCTAATTAATCGGCCTGCTCAGTAAAAAGATATGGGTGGGCAGTTTTTTTTAAGTTTAAATACGCGTCGAGATGAGGACATCCTTCTTTTTTTGTCGGTTAATTATTTAAGGACGTTATAGGTATCATATTCAAACTGACAGCTTACTATTGCACAACAAATTATACACAGTTAAAGAAGCCTGTAATGTAAGTGGGGGACAAAATTACACGCAATAGGCTGAATAGAAAATAACGAGTATTCAAGTATAAAGAAAACTTGGTTTCATCAGTTGATATACGTATTAAAAATGGTGGTCTGGACTGGAATAGAGTTTATTATTAATTTATGATGCATCAAAACATAGCAAGTACAAAATACATATGCTTTGAAACAAGGAGGTCTTCGTCGATGAAAGTGTGTGTAGCTGCGGAATGGACGAAGTTTTAGTACTCTAGTAGTATATTTTAATGTCAGCTGAAAAAATCCACTGCTGGAAATGGGGCTTTCCGAAACATGCCCACAACAACCGGTCCTGCCCACATCCACGCAGCGCCAACATGTATTATCAAAAGTTTGTGGGTCTAACCACACTACACCTTCCGGACGTGGTTCGAGAACCTTCGTTCACATCGATCAATAATGAATGAACTGGATTTTTATGTTTTGCCAAATCACCTTAGTACGCAACACCGTCAAAATAATAAGTATAGCCATTCGCCCGAAGGGATCTCCCTTCGGGCAAAAATGACAAAGTTCTGTACAAACTCTGGCAGAGAAAAAAAATAGCGATAATTGTATATTTTGTACTGTTCGATTTATTTTTTGCTATGTAGGATGTTTGTGGTGTACAATAAAGTATATAATAATAAATAAACTTTCATCCCATTTTTTCTATTATCCACCTTTAAGGATGATTTTCCAAGAATCTTACCCCAATGCTCGCCTCTGTTATAATAAGTAAGAACTTCTGCGTTTTTCTGATTCTAGAACCCATCAGTTAGAGCTGTGCGTTATCTGTCAGTGAACGAATGAATGAACGAATTAATTTTTAGATTTTTATTAGGTAGAAGACATTCCATGTGGTAAATATAAGTCGTGTCACTCTCTCGTGATTTTTATAATAATGAATTATTGGCAAAACGTTTTTCTTAAGAAAGAAGAGTCAATAGATTTGCAGAATCACGTTGCATCTATGTGCTTTACTAGATCTAAAGCTAATTTAAGCACATTGGTTTATACAAGAAAAGTTTTTATTCAGTGCGCAAACTTTAACCTACCTTTTAGCATACCTACCATTCTAGACGCTCCAGTAAATAAATTTTTCGTCGGTTTTACAAAAATAATCAGCTGTTTCATAGAAAAGTGGAATACCTACGCGGTCAAAATATATGGAACAGCTGATTTTTTTTTTTGTATAACCGACGAAAAATTTCTGTGTTGGGGGTTCTAGAATGATATGCTGAATTCATGGTTACAGTTTGCGCACTGAATAAAAACTTTTCCTGTATATGGCGCTAACTCTACGTAAATAATTACCTAAGCCCTCTGTATTTCTAGAGGGCATCGTACCCATTCTGTTATCAAATATCTAATACCGCTTAAATAAATGTCTTCGTTTTGTGAAGTGAGCCTTGTACGTATTCTTATTAAAAAAAACAACACTAAAAAATTTATGGTAGCATTTTTTACTAGTTTAATAACATAAGTACGTAAATGCTATTTCTAATTATTATTATATTTTTTTTATTTTAATTAATCAAATACAAAAAAAAAATACATTTATTTGTTAAATCATACCACACAAACCATCGCGGGTTTAACAGCGGTATGGCAAATTGGAATACTCTGATAGCCCATAACCAAATAGTTTACAAGGAATGCGTAGCAAACATTAAATCAATTACAAAAATGCAAATGAAACCACAAATTAATAACTCTCCATAAAAAAATATGGATAGCAAAGGTTTTTTTACAGAAAAATGAAACCAATATCAATTTCTCCGAGATTATAGAGGGGGACATATTGGAATTCGATTAAACTCGATACCGATGCGAGTAATATATTAGAGATGTGACAAATGACCATTATTACTCATAAATAAAGGTCGTTGCGTTTTGTTTTCTTCGCGCCAATAGTGGGTGCGTTCTAGCGCGTAAATTGTTGCGTCAACTTTTGTAATTTTTTAATGTATTACATTTCGTACTAAATATGAGGGTTACAAAATACGACGTACTGAGCTGTAAAACGGGCCCTATGGCCCTTGTTTACTTATAACTAATTAGTGAGGTAGGCTTTTGAGTAATTAGTAAACTATGAACGAAATAGGTCAATGTGTGTAGGCTTTGTAACTCTTTGTCATAAACTATGTTTAACCTTGAATGGTTATCTAGCCTCCTACCCTCTTTCTCGTGTCTAGGCAATATATTCTAAAGGTGTTTTCTATAGAATTACTTCGACGCCTATATGGTAGTCTAGTTTTTGCCAGCGGCTTCGCCCGCGTGTACGTCGGAAGTTATCCCGCGGAAACGTAGTACAGGGATAAAAAGTACTTTGTGTGTTAATCGAGGTTATAAACTATATGTGTGCCAAATTTCATTCAAATCTGTTCAGTAGTTTTTGCGTGAAAGAGTAATAAACACCCATCCACCCACCCATTGATTCATTCTCACAAACTTTCACATTTATAATATAAGACGGATAATAGGATGCAATTAACGATTTTGGGAATCTGCATAATATCCAATATTGATAAAATATTTAATTTAAAAAACTCCAGTGGTGCACATCGTCATGAGATAAAGATGCCTTCCTACTTCAAAGTCATTGTTTTTATTAAATTAAACAGGCATTTTTTTTTTACTGTCGGTCTCTCAAGCTGTAGTCGGAAACTAGCTGCTCATTCCCATGGAATTAGTAAGCGGGGTTCCTAAAAAGAACGCATAAGAAACTCAACTGAAAATATTGTAGGTACCTACTTCTTTTGTAAACCAAATAGCAGGTACATCGAAAATATTTTTTTCGGCGCAATGATGAAAATGCAATCCTCTGTTATTGACAAAAAAAAACAGTTTGAAATTTATTCACAACAAAATTGTGATTTCACATAGGTAACCTAACGACACACTTTGAGTCTATACGGAGTTTGGAATTCACAATTTATAAAATTATGTTATAAATATAATAGATACAAACAAGGAAAACTTTATGGACTTTCACGATTGGTAAAATTAAATCATAACTAACATTGTAACTAAAATGATTTCCTTATATGTGAGTACGATGGATTACAGAATTGTTCTGAACGTAATATAGTTAAATAGAAGTATGTAAATTGGTTGATCTAACGTCATTATTTAAGTGCAACGTTTCCTGATGACAGCGATGCGGACGAATACTTCGACGCCTCAGTGTCCTTTTGCTTTTGTATTTATTTGTTTAGTTAGTTAGTTATTTTTTTTAATTCTTATTCAATAAAGCATTTTCTCGTGCAACATTATTTTAGTTTTATCGTTAATACTAAAACAATATATAGATCACAATTAATTTTAAATAGGATATGTTCAAAGTGTACCCATTTTATATAGTGTACAGCACAGTTTTTTTTGTTGCTTTATTTTGTACTTACCTACACCAAAATAAAGCTCAGTTTGTTAAATTCTATCTCAATTTTTATCTTATATATTTTTACCACCAAAGCTTTCGATTTCTTCTAAAGACACATAGGAAAACACAAACTAAAAACAATTTATTTATCACTTTAAAGGACATTAGTAGGTTCTGCTTTTCCGATTTTGCTGGTTTGCATCTCCTATTCTGCTTACCCCACCACGAAATTAAGACGTAAAGCTTCTATTCAATTGGGCTATAATTCCCTAAAAAAAGGCTCATCTGCGACACCTACGTCACGATTTCGTGCGATACCGTAGCATAGTTACGTGCTACTTGGCGAGGGCGGTACAGCCCTAAAGTTATAAGGCGGGCCCGCAAACAGCGCTCGGCATTCGGAACGCAACGATGAAACCATACGCAGCCTGCACGATCGCGGTGCTTGCCTTGCTGCTGGCCGGTTAGTTTCACAAATTCTTTTTAAATATAATTTTACTTTTCACTTCTTTTTCATTCATATTTCTTTTGGAAAAAGTTTCGTTTTTCTTTCAAAATGTTACATAAAGTAAAAAAAAATAACAATTCAAATACACATTTTTTTTTAAATCAAATTAAGAACAGTATTTTATCCATTTCGATATAAAATTATGTTAAAAATTAATCGATTTATTAGAGCAATGGGAACTGGCTGGAAATTATTTTCAAAAAGTTTTCTCTTTATATTTTTGTTTTATGAAAAATGTTGTTCTTTTTCATTCAATTGCTCTGTTGCATTAATTTTCCGCATATTTATTTTTTGATTCTCTTTTACATCTAAAAACTTTAGTTTTGTTTTTAATTTTATTATGTGTGTCAATATAAGCATGGAGCGGGCTGGTAAGTAATTAAGACAATTATTTTGACGCTGGATCAACTTCAATAATTCTAAAAACTTAGGATAATATACTTTGAAAGTAGTTTTCGAGATGAATTTTCACGATCTTAAAACTTGCATCCAAAGTTTGAAACGCTTTTTTACCGACTTGTTGAATTCAATACATTATCTATGTTTTACGACAGTGTTATCCAATTTTGATAAAAGTTTAAAAATATTGATATTCATATTGACATATCTATTCTCGTGTTTTATGTTGACATTAACTGAAGTTCAAACATGATGCTACCAAAGCTGAAACGACTTGTATTTGTTTATTGTATTTTTTCATTAACGCGTGGCTGTTTTTTTTTTCTATTTAACCGAAAACTATCAATAAAATGTAAGCTATTTATTAAATGAAAAACAAAATCGAATTCCTGTTGGTATTTGCCAGACCTAATTATTATAAACGCCATTTTAAAAGCTGTGTGTAGTTAATTAAAACGTATCGGTAATTTACTTTAACAGAAACTACTGCTAATTGCTAAGGTATTGTGATTTTGTCAGATTTTGTACAAAATTAAGGCCCATATTTTCCTGATGACGCACAAAATTAGGATCATATTATATTATCCTCTTCTACAGAATTGTAGCCTCGTGGAATAACGCTCTTAAAATATAATATTACATACATACTCTGACGTAAGATTAATTAACCTATTACTTATAGTGTAGTTAGTGTATATATTTTGTAATGAGGACCTCTTTCCTTTCATTAAAGCCTAACTATGGGCTGAAATGATCTAAATTTTAAGGGAATCTTTTGAAGTCTACTCTTTATTCCCGAAATTAATCCAATAACTTGAATCATGACTGCGTCGTTGGTCTAGTGCTCGCAAGCGCTACTGCTGAACAAGACGTCCTAGGTTTGATGCTCAGGTCGGGCAAAGTGTTATTGGGTTTTTTTATCTGGAATTTCTCAGCAGCAGCCTAGTCTGGATTTGTGCCTGGTTGATGGCAATAGGCTCGCCCCTATTACATGGGACTTAAACATAACTGACGAAATATGGGTGTACTGTAGATACACCTCTGCCCTACCCTTCGAGAAAACTTGGCGTGATGTTATGTTCATGAATCTCACTTACCTACATACTGAGTTGAACTTCACATTAATTACTAACTTACGCTACTCCCATTAAATCAATCTAGCTGGTTTAGAAGCCCAGTGGTATAGATACTACCAAAACGATGAATAAAAAAAATCTGTGCTGGAATCGATCTCGCGATCAACAGTGGAGTAAAAAACCGGCCAAGTGCGAGTCGAACTCGCGCACGAAGGGTTTCGTACCATTGTCTATAAAAACGGCAAAAAAATCTCGTTTGTTGTATGGGAGCCCCCCTTAAATATTTGTTTTATTTTAATTTAATTATTTTTAAATTGAATATATAACTAAATATTATGTGGATATTTCAAGCGTCTACTTGTTGCCGTTATCAAAATCGAGAAAAAACGAGCAAAAAATCACGTTTGTTGTATAGGAGCCTCCATAAATATATTTTTTATTCTGTTTTTTAGTATTTGTTGTTATAGCGGCAACAGAAATACATCATCTGTGAAAGTTTTAACTGTCTAAACATCACGGTTCATGAGATACAGCGTGGTGACAGACGGACAGCGGAGTCTTAGTAATAGGGTCCCGTTTTACCCTCTGGGTACGGAACCCTAACAAGCTAACAAATTCTGTAAGCAATCAAACTCGTAGGAGTAGTAAAAGATACCTGTAAACACTTATAAAGGATGAAATTGGTACCAACTTCAAAAACTACGTTACAATATTTGCAAAGATAAAACAAGTGTCCACGCAAATATTTACCGACTAGCGACTGAACTATTTTGCTCTTGTTTATAAGCAAAGGTTCACTAGCATTTAAACACGGTGTAACAGAATAAACGCGAGAATAAACTTCTGAAATTAGTTGGTTCATAATTGCCTAATTGATTTCAGTAACTATTAATATGGGTATTTTTTCAAAATCATGGATCTATGTATTTTGCCATAGATACCTAACCACCGATTGAGCCAAAGAATATTCAATATTAGAATATGTATGATTTGCTTAGAATGAAAGTACTTACATAAAAATAATTTGTTAAATTATATAATAGGATCCATGTACATTCTGCCATAAGAGCGTGTATTCTGAAAGTTGGCAACGTCGCAAATAGCTGTCAAATATTTAGCTGTTTTTATTAATTTGTTAATATTATGTTTTTATTAATTTGTTAATAATGATTTACAATTATAATACAATATTTAATGTTGTAACCGTTTTAGGTGTAAAAAGGACATTTGGAAAGTCTCCAAGTTCTTTTTTTACATCTAAAACGAAATATTCGGTGTTAAGTTAATAATTATTGCATTTCATAATCAATATTTTAGGTCACTAGTTAGCGATATTTCATATTTCCATACAGTAATATCGCTAAATTAATCAAAACAGTGAAATATTTGACAGCTATTTGCGACGTTGCCCATTTTCAGAATAAACGCTCTTAATATTATAGCATGCAAAGTATAGGATAATCAAGATATTACAAAAAGTCATCATTTAAGAAATCCTGCATAGAATAATAACATTTATCTACAAAGCATTCTGTGAAAAGTTTTTAAAATTTTTGCAACGGTAAGTTTTTAACCTGGTCAGGTATTTTATTATAGACTACAGGAGCCATACAAATAACATTTCTTTTCAATAAGCTAGTTTTAAATACACCCGTGCATAATGGATTATGGTATTAAGATCTCAAAGCTGTATTTCGTTTTCTAGTTTCTATTAAAGTTGCAAATAGACATCGATTAGTTATTACAAATATTGCTAATTCAAGTATATAAAGGCTTGGGAAGGTTAATAATTTATGAGACTTGAATATAGGTACGCAACTGTCTGTTACTTTAAGACAAAATATAGCTCTCAGGCAGCGCTTATGAGCTTTGAAAATGCTTTCTCGTTCACTACAGTGCCCCCAAAATATTATATGCAAATTACAAGACCATGGTAAGCCACTAATATTAAATATTGCATGGCAATAAGACTCAATTTTGAATGTACAAAGTAATGATAGAGTCAACACCATTTTCATAATAAAAACAGCTTTAAAATAAATAATAGTTTAAAAAACTAAAAACACGCTTTAAAAACCAAACTAAAAAAGGAGAAAATAATTTAATTCAATTAAAAAGCGTGGGGTGGTTTTTGCGGTATTTTTATAATCAATTAATGTCAAGCACCCCACGCTTTTTAATTGAATTAAATTATTTTCTCCTTTTTTAGTTTGGTTTTTAAAGCGTGTTTTTTAGTTTTTTAAACTATTTTTTTTTTCTATTTTTTAGTTCTGCTAACTACAAAAACGTGCTTTTTTTTCTCAATTTTTTTTTAAAATTATTGTATTGTCATCGGTCCTCGACAAGTTTACAAAGTTTCAATGAAATCTGACCGTTTAAAGTGGGTCAAAATCGCGCTCAAAGGAGTCGGTTACATACAAACATACAAACAAACATACAAGTGAAGCTAATATAAAGCGTGTAAAAAGCTTTGGCCATTGTATTATGCTTCTAACTTCATAGTCTAATTGGGGTGTATGAAGTCTTGCGTTATTTGTTTTTTATTTTTTTTTATTGTGTTTGGGTGGCTTACAGCTATCAGTACAAAAGTAATAGTAAGGTAATTTACGAAAAGCCATTTACAAGCCTCCACCTCCACATTATGTAACATGTTGTATAGGATGCAGGTATTATCAAATGGAAGGCATTCCTGCAACCCTTTTATAATAAATAGGAGTACCACCGGTCAGAGCCCGCGTGGTGGATTACGGCCCACTCCCTCTCACAGAGAGAAGGCCTCTGTATCAGCAGTGTGAACATTGTAGGCTAATTGTAGGGTACACTAAAAGAGATTTCATGTCAATAGCATACTGATGGAGAACAAACTGTCCACCACTAGCTTGTTCATTCTTGCCTTAACCGTTGTATCATCATTGCTGTTCTAACTATCAAGTTGCTAACTGCGAGCATCACAGAAATGACACATCATTCCTACACCATGAGGAATCTTCTTCTTCTTCTTCATGTCACTGGCATGAAAGTTACTAAATTTTATTAGCCCAAAACTTCGCCACTTCCACGGCGTTATCGGTGGCAGCTCAAAGGTCACCTTGGCTGCATGTTTTGGGGCACAGAGAATAAGATAGGAGGTGGAGCATAGTTTATGAAACAGCTCCACTATCACACCCTGCTGCCATTCCGTCGAAGTAGCTCCACTTTACGAGGTTGGACTTACACCTTCCCACTTCATTTCGTCACGTCGAAGTAAAAACACAAAAGTTATAACGTTACTTGTAAAGATAAAACTGGTGCAAAGTGTATGTAAGTACCTACAGTGCACTTCTGCCTATTCCTTCGAGGATTACGGCCGTGATGTTATGTTACGTGAAAAGTTATAAGCTAAATTTGAAACCCGATAAATGTTTACACAAAATTCCCATCATCACTCGGTCTGTAATTAGATTACGTGTCAATTAATACGTTCAATCAACTAATTAGTGGGTGCTTAGGCAAACAACAGCCGAATATTGGAACGAGCACAACAAACGTAAGTTCGGGACCACCTGTTGGCGGCCTAGGTACTTAATTCAGTGAGAACTTATAATGTGAATGGTATTTTAATAAGCAAGTATGTTAGATGTTAGTTTCGTACGTTATATTCAGGCCGATAGCAGCTATTTGAAGCTGCAAATCTAAAAATATCGGGACTGCTGACTTTGCCATTCATTTGGATCGATTTCAAATTCTAGGCTAGGTACTGATTTTGTTTTAGATAAAAGCCCAGTGCCAGCTTTTCGTAATTCTGGCATCACAACCAACCATCCATGCAGTTCAATATTGTTCCCTGTCGTCTAAGAAATACCTACAGATTATATACCAAGTTGAGATAGATAAACGAGTAAAAGTTCCTGCGCCATTTCTAAGAGTTACTTACAAAACTAGGTCATTTTACAATTCTAAGCAGCAAAAGCAGTAACTAATTAAAAAAGTAAGGCCTTTTTAAAAGGCTCACAATAATGGCTGGAACATATTCTCATGTTTTATTTAACACATACGCTGTTTTAACTTAATGAATGTTTTTAACGATTTATACCCTTTTTGAATACGATCCCTTATGCTTTAGCAGAATTAATTTATTCGTTTGTATCCTGGTCGGGATCGCAACTGTTAGAATATTAACAGGCATCGCCCAAAAATAAAATCGATATCAAATAAAAATATTATCTTAATCTAAACTTAGAAAAAATCCAGAAAAATTACTTCGATAACATATAAAAACTGTTTTAAAATGGATCTACCTACAACTAGCATTGTACTGCGTAGCAATATGTTTTATAAAAATATACTTACTCTACATAATAGTAGATACGGAAATTAGTCAAAAAATATTTGGTTAAGTTTCCTACCTGACCCATACAAACGATTGGACCGTCCATTTCCTTCACTAAATTAAAATCTACATATAACTATCTTAATAGTCGACAAGATTAAATTACGTGGGCACACAATATTAAAATGCCCTCGTCTACTGAAATCCCTGAAAGTATTATTGAAACCTCTCACTCGTCTTGCAATCCTATACGCTTGTACTGTAAGCCATCTCAGATTTATATTAAGACTGCTTTTTATATAAATACTGCTGGAATATTTTTATGTGTAATAAGAGTATTTGTTTTAAGCTCAATAAGGTCAGGTTCTAGGGGATTCTGCAGTGAGAGTCAAGGCACATTATCATAATGAAAAAGCTCCCTGAAATTGATTTTTTTGTAAAGTATCGAGCTTTTATTAAGTCGGTTTACTTACTGTCTGTAGGTTTTAGTAATGTCATAATACGGTGCAGAACTCTAAAAAAAAAGCTCGTATGTATAATTAATCGTATAAGTAGGTACCTTCTACCTAATTTGCTTATAAATACTCATTATCTGTCTAGCCTTTTCCCAATTATGTTGGGGTCGGCTTCCAGTCTAACCGGATACGGCGACTGCATATCTGACCTCCACAACCCAGTTACTAGGTAATACGATACCCCATGTTAAGACTGGTTGTCAAACTTTCGGGCTTCTGACGTCCCGTAACCACTGTCAAAGATCCACGAATGACAGCCAGGACTAAAGAGTTAACGTGCTTTCCGAGAGACGGAGGGGTCCTGGTATGTAATGATGGTCACCCATCCACGGACCGACCGCGGCAACTATACCTTTACCTGATCGATAGAACCGTACTGTTATTAAGTACTTAGTCACAAGTCCCTCATTTACTTTGCAACTATCGTGCGAATTTAGGTAATATGTAAGGCATATGCGAAGGATGAAGTTTTTCGACTATTTACAAAAATAGTCCTTCTATTCGCTTTTTCGTCGATAGTTAGCTCTGCACACTTCATTAATCCCATTCTCATAAAAAAGTAAAACCTATAGACAATAAGAAAACTCTTCTTAAACGATCGACAGAGAAGACATTGTTTTATTTTTATGATTTAAGACTTCTTAAAGCTTCTGCACTTCAATAAATATAACCAAACACAAAGCAAATTATCTTCCAAAAAATTAAAAAGAAAGCTCAACAATCAGGTAACGATTTGTGATTAATATTAATAAAAGAATTTTCACAAAAAGATTTTAATTATATACTTACTGAACACGACATACAATTGAAAAACTTTGTCACTAATAAAATCTTGAGCCAACTTCGGGTGTAAGTTAAAATTATTCGCGTCATTTCGTTTTCCGGCCACTTGGCCCTAATCAATTAAAAGTAAGATTAATAAAAATCTGAAGGAACTTGTTTTACGAAATCTGTGTCAACTGCGTGTGAAAATTGAAATTTATAATAGCTTTTTTCCAATCACTTTGCAACCTTTTCTCTTAATAATCGGCTATAAGGGAATAAGCTATAGTAAGCCTTTTTAGATGGGACCCATAACATGACTGGCGAAATGAGAGTGTGCATAATATAAGTACCTTTACCAACCTTTTCAAAACGCGAGATGTTATGATATTTACGTACTTACTAAAACGATTCTACATATTAGTCGATCAATCTGTCTCGGTCGGCTTCCAGCCTAACCAGATGCAGCTGAATTCCAGTATTTTTCATGAAGCGACTGCCTATCTGACTTCCACAACCCAGTTACTGGGTATCACGATACCCATTGGTAAGACTGGTTATCAGTTTTTCAGATTTCTGACGACCCGAAACGACTGTCAAATATCTACGAATGACTGCCGGTACTTACCAACGGCTTAACGCGCTTTCCAAGTCACGGAGGGGTCCCGATTTGTAATGGATAACTTGCGTACCTTGACTCCCAATCGACTCGTGTGGCCGTTAGGGCCGTTACTATTTACCCACGAGATCCCGATTCGACTTACTAGTCAGTTCTAATAATACTTGGGTGCTTTTTGAGGTATTTTAATAATCAATTAATATCAAGCACCCCACGCTTTTTTTCAAATTATTTTCTGCTTTTCTAGTTTGATTTTTAAAGCGTGTTTTTTAGGTTTTTTTATTTATTATTTATTTTCTACTTTTTAGTTCTGCTAACTACGTATACAAAAGCGTGACTTTTTTTTACCGTTTTGGAACAAAATTTATAAAATTATTGAATTGTCATCGGTCCTCGATAAGTCCCGGTCTCGGTAAATTTAAATGAAATCTGACTGTTTGAAGTGGGTCAAAATCAATTCCAAAGGAGTCGGTTACAAACAAACATGCTTACAAGCAAACAGGTGAAGCTAATGAAAGCTTGTTAATAATAAAAAGATCTTACATTCACCATACCCACATTTCTATCACGGTGAAATTGCAAGTCCGGACAAAAGTTAATGGCTCAGCACACCTAACCATTAAACAATGACAAAAGCCATTCAGGTGTGACAAAACCAAGTAATTGCTCGGAATTAAACCTGTCCACAGCACTGTGAAATGAAAGAAACCAGATCTACATTATCTTAAAATGCTTTAAGCTTTGTTCTTAAGTATAAGTTCGTTGCCGGGATGCTGTTTCCCCCTTTTAATTTTAAAACCGTCCAAGGTTTTGACAGGCATATCTCCGGCAGGAAGTAATTCCCTTGTTTAGGTTGGAGACCTTTACGGTGTGATTTTGTAAAACAATATCGACCTAAATACGTTAATTGACTTTGTTGGGATACTGTCCAAGCCGACCAAAATGTGGAAAGCTAAAAATCAAAATAACAAAACCGTCAACCATATGGGATCTTTATTTTCCATGAGCAACTTTTTGATGAGTAAAATACAAATATATTTTGTATCGTTTTGATAATAAATGGCGGCAACAGGTGTTTAGTAATTGAGATGTATTTAATATTTAAGTACTGTACTCTAGGGTAAAATTGCTCATAGAAAGTAAAGATGCCACTGTTGATCGTATTCATTTTAGTGCACCTGCATTTTCAAAAGTATGCTTACATGCTCGTTCCATGAAAAAGTTAAACATTTCTATCCTCCATTTTATGCACATTTTGTTGTAGATACTTACCTACTTTGTGAAAATATTTTTGTGCTAGTATTTTGCAGCTACGTATAAAAAATATCATATTTTCTAATGTTAACAAAACTATGAAACTCTCCTGAAGAATAGAGTAAGCTGAAAAGAAGTCACTTACTTTTCTTGTTGGAATTAATCTGAAAAAACTAGGTGGCAATAAAACATAGATATTTATCGCACCTAGGTACTATTTATTTATAAAGAGAAGATGGCGACGACCCCTTTTTATGCGCAAATGATATCCTAACGTGACCTTATAACTCTTTTTCCTTTCATCCGCTGATCTCTTCCAAAAAGTTTGAATCATCAATCACTAACAATACAAAAAAGTGATCAAAAGTTAAAACAAGCAAGGTTTTCGAGTTCAAAAATCTTAAGAAACAGTAATTCGAGCAAGAATAAACACATTTACCTTTAAAGTTAAGTAATTAACTAGTAAACGCTTTGTAAGAAAGAGCAATTTCTTTGACCATCAAAAATGACAGACAGCTAGACGAAATCTAGAAAGCTTTTAGGTGCGTCTGAAGATTCTTGAAAACCAAAGACTCTGTCAGTTTCAAGCATTTCGTCTGTAAATGCCCTTACTCTAGATCAGTAATTTCTAAAAGGTGGTCCGCGGAGCACTGGGGTTCCGTTGAAGTATATAATATGTCTTCGAATTTTTAGTAATTTTTTTTTTGTGGTTTGTTTTTTTAAGGTTTTTTCACAATGTTTTCTTTCACTATTTGAGAGGGATGGTTCATGATCATCTACCTAGCCTTTTCCCAACTATGTGGGGTCAGCTTCCAGTCTAACCGAATGCAACTGGATAATAGTATTTTACACGGAGCAACTGCCTATCTGACCTCCACAACCCAGTTACTGGGTAATACGATACCCTTTGGTAAGACTGCTTGTCAAACTTTCGGGCTTCTGACGACCCGTAACGACTGTCAAAGATCCACAAATGACAGCCGGGACCAACGGCTTAACGTGCTCTCCGAGGCACGGAGGGGTCTTGGTATGTAAAGGTCACCCATCCACGGACCAACCGCGTCAAGCGTAGCTTAACCTGATCGATCGACCCGTGCGGTTGTTTATTACTTAGCCACAAGCCCCACAGAGCGAGGGTTATGAAATTAAATTCACAAAGTAAAGTGCCTGGCTGAGTTCGAACTCACGACCTGCAACTTGTTAGCCGGGGCCGGTAGACAAAGTATAAAATCTTTTCTCATGTCGACAAGAAAAACATTTATTAGAACACTCATTCCTTAGTGAGCAGCGGGACTGACTGTTGCACGGGAAGTACGCTTGTACCTACTTAAATGTACCTAGTTGTACTTGATGGCAATGTTATGTTGGTCAATTAAATAATATCGTTTTCCTATTAAAAGTTACCTTAGTTCTTGGCCTACATAAACACTTGAGGATACTAAATGTCAGGAACAAATCTATTTCGCGGCGTATTTTCCAAAGGACACTATTTCATTTAAAAACTTCTTATTGCAACAACTATTAATAGAGAACGTTAACACCACACGTTCACTTGAAAACTAATGTTAAACAAATTATAAGTTATTTAAAGTAAGTTTATAAGTTTCGTAGAAGTAATTTCCGATCTAAGAACACACAACTTGTTAGCGAAGAATTTATATTATTAAAATAAATGATTAACAGGGACCTACCAGTTTTGAAGTTTAGTAAGAATCCGATAGATGTATCTGAATAAAATAAAAACCGGTTAAGTCCGGCGCTGAACCTATCGGTATTAATCGGTCTTTTACTAAACTTCAATTTCAATTACTTCCAGGCCCAGACGCTGATTACTTATCTCTTTTGGTGTCCTTACTCCGTACATACCTACGCACTCAAAGAAAATTTTGAATAAGCGACATAAAGTAACATGTGGATTATTTTTCCTTCTCCATGACGTTACTGCGTAACAGTACCATAGACAACTACGCAGTATTGGCAACCAGTCCTTAATTATTAACGTCCAATTTTACCGCGCTGTCAACACCGTAATGTAAGATTGTGGTGCTACTGGGAGTAGGTTACGGAATACCTACAACACTCGGAGGTCGTGAAATAGCCTTATAATGTGCGATGTTATTCTATACAGAGTCGTTTATATTTATAAGACATACTTAATTAAATATCGTTCTTGACTCCTGTAACACACGCACCATCTAGCCATAGTCAGGGCTTCATTTGAAAATATTACCTACACCTTGTTTATCTTAATAAAATATTTTATTTGTATATAATATAGAGATAGCTGCAAGTGTGACCTCGCATGCTGAAAAATCAGTCCCGGTTCAGACCTAGACATAAAAAAGAAACCTAGCGGAAACACACAATATGCTTCGTAGCAAAAAGCCTCGTAATCAACCAAATAAAATACTTTGAAACAGACTAGATGCAACCAGTTGTTAAAAAATACCTGCAGATAATCTATCTTCTATACATACATACGTACTTAAATATAAAAATGAATCCCTATTTCCCTTGGTCACGGCATCACACGTGAACGGCTGAACCACTTTTGGTAATTCTTTTTTTGTTATGTTTGTTATTGCCAGGAGACGCTCAACATTTTTTTTTTCTTTCATAAGTACCTACTTATGAAAGAAAAAAAAAATGTTGAGCGTAACATATATATACCTATGTATATAAAATTCGAATTAAATATACATAGTTAAGACAGGACAACGTCTGTTGGGTCAGCTAGTATTAAATATAATCATTGATATATCAGCGACCTCAAGCTGCTCCATAAATAATTATGTAAATTTACGTAAATTAACTTCAAGTAATCTTCCCGAACTTACAGAAAGCTGAACTAAGATCATAGTTTCACGTTGAATTAACTATTATTAGCCCGTATTACTAAAGTGACATTTTAAATCCATCAATTATGAATTCAGAAACTAACACCCGGCTTGAGATTCTTGTGAGATTAGCGGATTTAATAGACGTTTGATTTCTTGGGTTGGAAACATTTCTGGAATAATATCTGGGTGATTCTCTTGTCCATATTCTTACAGTTAATATTTTTGATCAAAGTTATTATTTCGTTTATCTTATACATTTCAAAAAAAATCTTAAAATTTCTACTTTATCCAACTTATATTATAAAAGGTGAAAGTTTGTATGTTTGGATGTTTGTTACTCAATCACGCAAAAACGGCCGAACGGATTGGACTGAAATTTGTCACACACATAGTTTATAGCTTGGATTAGCATCTAGGAAACTTTTCATCCCGGTATTACGTTCCCGTGGGATAATATTCTCTGATCTCCAAGCGAGCGAAGCCGCTGTCTATAGCTAGTAAAACATCAAATAATATAATAAACTAGCTTTTGCCAGAAGCTACGCCCGCGCGGAACATTCACCCCCTATTTAACCCCCTTAGGGGTTGAATTTCGAAAAATCCTTCCTTATTCGTTGTCTACATTATAAAGGGAACCTCTGTGCAAAATTTCAGCTTTCTAGATTCAAGGGTTTGGGCTGGGCGTTGATGAGTCAGTCAGTCAGGACTTTTCTTTTTATTTATATAGATTATGGTCGGCATCAGGAACAGGGTCCAAGCTGCCGGCGGTCAGGGCTTTAGAGAGAGGAACCTCCTCACTATGCGTGCCGTGTCCAGGAGTACTGCTTTCTGAATCAAGATCTTGATCAAAATTATTATTTACCAAAACTATACTTTAGTTAAATTTATTACATGTCCTATGTAATGTCTGCACTTGATACACATGTACCCATAGGGTATTAAAGGGAATAAATTCGTCTTAGTCCTTTGTTGAACAATTTAGATTCAAAATATAATTTATGTTTACCTTTGGCAACAATAATTACTGAAAACACGCAAACGACCTGAAAACAACTTCCAAAAAGGTCATTACTGTGAATTCATCTTGCAGTTTAATTATAATAAGTAGGTATCTCTAATCTCTTTGTATCTGATAAAACATTTAGTTACTGAAAAGAGTTTTGGGCGGTAGGTTTAGCAAAGAATACTTTCTAAGAATTTCCCTCTTTTATTATTCAAGACAATAGAATTGTATAAAAATTCTGCGATTATGGAGTAATCCGTAGTTAGGTACATCAGAAAACATCGGACCTTGTACACAAAATCCCTCACTCCATCCCGTTCATCGTCCACGCAGAAACGTATTTTAGTACTTTTGAAAAATCGGGCCATAGACAATATAAAAGCAAACCTAATAAGAACCGTGCCAGAGGCTATTAAATAATAAAGAGCAATATGTTGGTTTATTAACGCGTCACATAACCGCGGGAGAGGGCAGTATTGATGTAAAAACATAACCCTGTCTTTTCTGTGGCGCAGTCGAGTGATAAAATAACTAATTGAAATAGTTTGGTGAAACTCTTGCCTCTTTGAGAATTTATTAGTATAACTATCACTTAACAGCATCCGAAATTTTGATCATGGATAGGGTAGATATCACGAATATTTTCTGTGGGTAAAATTTCTGGGGAAACTTTTGAAAAGCATATTTGAAAATATTTCAGGAAAACGATCTCTTTATAGCATCCGAGATTTTGATCATGGATAGGTATACGGATCTATTCTGTGGGTAGGCAGATTCTGTAAGGATCTTGTTTTGTACTGATGACGATACATAATTTTTGTCTACATGCGTGATGTGATTATCTACCAATAACGACGTTGTACTCAATTGTATTGTATTACGGACTGGTGTTCGCAACTACACGTCTAAACATGTATTTTATTTTATTTCTAATCACAATATGCTGCGTTAGGAAAAACGAATCATTAGTGATTATCAAAGTGCCTACATCATGTAACCTAGCCTTTTTCCAAGGATGCTGGGGGGTTGGCATCCAGTCATATCGGAACAGCTAAATAACAGTATTTTACATGGAATGACTACCTATCTGACCTCCACAACCTAGGTCCTGGGTCATAAAAAGTAATCATTAAGAGTATCAAAGAACACGTGACGTCAAAAGATTGGACTATCTGCAGCTAACAAACCAACAAAGTATCACTTACTAAATTAACTCCTTTCAACAAAATAACTCTTGAAATGACAACAATTCAGAAAATCAACCCCTTTGACAATTCGCATATATACGAAAATTCCAAGGACTTTATCATTAGAGGATCAACTTAGAAGTACACGAGTAGGAATGACGTCAGAACTTCAGGGAATAAGTGACGAGCAGAGAATGAGCGAAATTTCCTCAGGAACTGGTTACAAAACTTATAATTATTTGATCTTCACAAGCTAGCAGTTGAAACGCTTTTAAGAAACGGAAGTGCCCACATAATTATGTACAATGAGCCTTTAAAATTTATCCATACTGAACTTTATTACTTTGTTAGCTTATTCGAACTCCATAACAAAGTTAAATCCTACCAATATTATGAATGTGAAAGTGTATAAGTTTGTTACTCAATCACGCAAAAACGGCTGATCGGATTTGGATCAAATATGGCACACAGATAGGTTATATCCTGGAGTAACACATAGGATTATCCCGGTAGTATGTTTCCGTGGGATAATTTTTGACCTCTACGAAAGCAATGCCGCTGGCATAAGCGAGAAGGTAATAGTTATAGTAATCGAACGAAATATGGATCCTCACTCTCCTCAAGCTTCGCAACAATGAAACGTTTACCTTTGAAAGAAAGAAAATACATTTATTTAGCACAGACTAAAAAGGCACACAATATACAGCAAAATAATAAAATTATACAAATCAACAAAAAGTGTAAAGTGCGTCAAAGTGTGCAGTGTGCTTCTTTCAAAATACAAACCGTGTATTTACTACTATCACTAGAAAACAACAATATATTCCGTATCTCCATTCGACAAATAAAGTTTCCTTTTTAAACTTAGAAAAAAAAACCGTGTTCAGCCTTTTACGAGACTTTGCTGACTTTTCAACGGCCACACAATTTGCCCTCAATTATTTTAATCGGCCACTTGTGGGCCTCGTGGCAAGGTTGGTAACATTATACAAATTACATTAACACGCTCATATTGAGAGAGATTTTTAGGCTGGTAACCCTTTTTTGAACGTGTTTCCAGTAAGATTTTGTTGATCTTTTCTGGGTTACAGATTTGTCTTAAACTTTATGAAGCTAGAAAAAGTATCGGGTAACTCTTGTACCTTGAAAGGAACCTTTTAGCTGATTAGGTAACTAAAGTGCTTTTATGTTATGATGGAAATGTTAATTACATAATACCTACTTACCTTTTTTATCAGTATCATTATTTTACCTGATATCATAACAAGGTGCTTCAAAATTCTAGTGCTAAAATCTCGCTGGTCCACTAGTCGCACGCGCTATTGATGAGCATGAGGCCCTGAGGGTTTGATTCCCAGATCGAGCAGGGCAGGGCGTTTTGGGGGACTATCTTACGGAATTTTGACGTTCGAAAAGTGCTGATTCTCAGCGTAATTTGAATAAACGATTTGATTTTGAATTATGGGATGACAATTATCTGGAATTTTACTGTAGCAGTCCGGAGTCTGGATTTTTGCGCGGTTAATGGAAATAGGCGACCTCAGGTGAACTATAGGAAGTACGCCTAATCCGTCAGGAAAGATGCGTGATGTTAGGTTATGTTCCTCAAAATAATTTAAAATTTCATTTGATAGCAAACACTGCCACAGGTTTTAATTCCCGGGCTAAGCAAAATGGTTTCTCTAATAGATAGATAGATAGATAGATAAAACCTTTATTTAGTACACACAAAAGACATACACTACACACAAAAAAAAACAATTAAATCAACCTCTTGTTTATTAATCTCCACGAGATAGAACTGTTTACCTATCTTGAAAGTTAAATCTTTATGAAAAACAATAACAATGACACGGAAAGTCAGACGAGTGATTATATACTTATAGTTAATCAGTTTTCTATGAAGACCAAACAGAATTAAAAGTTGAACGGTATTATGCTGACTTACATCGCCCCGTGATGGATCTATTAAGCAACTTTGGCTGTTGAGAAGCTGTTTGTTTCATCGCCGATACAATACAATTAAAGCAGTATTGTATTGGTAAAAAGCTGGCAACTGATAAATAGGTTGTATAACTAGAGGTAATGGAATCCATAAGGTCTCTGAACCAACCGAACGAAATATAACGAAGTTCGTGGTAGGAAACGTCTGAACTTTCGGCTGATACTTCGCATTTCGGACTAGACCCAAATAAGATTCCTAACATTTCTAAGCTAATTTCTACCACTATTAGGTATCTATGCCACTTTAATAAGCGTTGCAAGTTAACACGCTTATTTCTACACTCACTATTAAATAATCTTGTAGTAAGTTATTTCATTACGAATTCGTAGGCTGCGCTCCGGAGACTCAAACTTATTCTTAGACTTTATGGAAGATGCGTGATTGCAACGGATTAAGAAAATAAACTGAGATGTCTTCTTGGCAAGAAACTAACTAAACACCCTTTACCAATTCCCTTTAAGTCTAAATACAATTCCAATTGCCAATATAAGTAAACTTGACAGTCTCATCTACATAATCAACCGTCTCTAACAATCGTTACAGTATAATTTCCACTGAAACTGATTCGACTTTCCGACCTTAACAGTTCATAAACGGAACGATCATTATTATAGGTACCACTTCATGTTAATACTCGTTTTACGCACCTTGTGTGTGTCTGGGGTGGTATGTAATTTAAACCTGTATTTATTCCCTAAAGAACTTAATATTTGATAACATAGAATCTTGACAGAAAGTCGTGTCTAGGAAAGTATATTCGGACCCACTTTATAAGCACTAGCCTTATTAACTTTGGCTAAGCAAAACATCGTGAAAAAATCCAGTCACGAAATCTGCAACTAGACCTTCATCATCATCATAATTTCAGTCGAAAGACGTTCACTGCTGGACATAGACCTCCCTCAAGCTCCGCCACTTCGACCGGTTCTGTGCTTCCCGCATCCAGCGGACTCCTGTGGCCCTCAACTTCCAACTTTACGTCTTCCGGTGCGCGGTCGCCACTCCAGAACTTTTCGGGCCCATCGGCCATCTGTTCTGCGAGCAATGTGCCCTGCCCACTGCCACTTAAGTTTGGCAATTCTTCGGGCTATGTCGGTTACCTTGGTTCTCCTACGGATCTCTTCATTCCTGATTCGATCACGCAGGGAAACTCCAAGCATAGCCCTCTCCATTGCCCTTTGGGTGACTTTAAGCCTTCTTATGAGGCCCATTGTGAGTGACCACGTTTCGGTTCCATATGTCATCACTGGCAACACGCACTGGTCAAAGTCTTTCGTCTTGAGACACTGCGGTATGTGGGACGAGAAGATATTGCGAAGCTTCCCGAGCGCTGCCAGCGCTGTTCAACAAGACCAATAAGGAAAAACACTTGATGTTTCTATAACGCATTCTATAAAGCAGAAATGGCTAAGGACCTACATAATAAGACTTTAAACCTCGTTAGACGTGCATTTGCGTTTGACTATCATATATCAAAAGCTAAGCTAAGCACTAGAAGCAGTTATACCAGCTAAATAGGAAGCACTTAGGAGATCAATACTGGATCTGCTCACGACGTTACATTATACCTCTTAACTACAAAGGTGCCTTCTTTTAGCCGATGCAAATTGATGTTACAGTGGGTGCATTATAATTAATTAGTACACGTGGCTTTAGAATTTAATTAATAACGTGGCGTACGCTCAAGATGGATTATGAGAATAAATTAAACAAGACTTCTGTAACAAAATTTCGGTCTTTTTAGGGGCGGGTATTAATCAAAATTAATCTTCAATTGGATTTTTCATGACATTCATAAGACTAAGGTATTAAATATAAATTGTTTGACTTGTAACTACTATGATATTTTCAAACTTTTTATGGCACGGAAACACAAAATATTAAATTTTTCTCTATAAAAAAGTATAAAGAAGTTACCTCTAATTTTCACGTATTTTTTATTTGTACTTAATTTACCTATATTTGCTAATCTACCTACTAACTTATTTTGAAACGTAACGTTGAAATTTCCAGAAAAACCTCAAAAATAATGCTTTTTTTTTCAATGACACTTCTTTCATAAATCCATGGTGAAATCAAATCATGCGTGAAGTAAAATGTCTCTAAGCCAAATAGCAACCGAAAATGGATTCCGACTTTAGGATTTATTTGATATGAATTGATCTTTCACAAGTTAATTCCGTACATTTAAACCCTGATTTTCGATGGCTAAATATCTACTTCTATAAAATTAAACATTATTCATTAAAAGTGTGGTTTTTGCGTAATACGATGGATTGAGTGTTATGCACAGTTCAAACCTATTATTATAATAAGCTACATGTGAGTTCAGATCCCAAGATTTTTTCATTGTTACCTATCCGATTTATTTTTTTGAGGATGACAAATCACCAAATAACTTCTCCCGCTCTGGGTAGAGCGGGAGAGCGTGTCAGACTTTTACTGACACCCACCCGCGTTCCTTCAGTTGACTGTGTGCCAGGGGCCACAGTATCTCTTTCGAACAACCCGCACCCCGGGCAGCACCTATCCGATTACACTGTAACAACCTACAGCAACATAGGCACTTACGTTTAAAGTGCATCAAATAGATTACCTATCAGCGCTGGGTAACGTCCCCGTACTTTTAATTAAAATAGAGGACGAACGGAAAAGTATCTATCTACATTGAAACGGTCAACAAACCGCCGTCTGTTTAACCAACTATAACAAGCTTCTAATTATAAGGTGCGTGTATTGAACAAAGGTTTTATGAATACATTTTAAATCAAGGTTCACCTAATAAAAGTGATGTCTTTCTCGTCTATACATTTATCTCTATCAGCCGTTCTGTCAACGTCCACTTACATGCTTACCGTTTTTTTTACACGATTCATCTATTTTTTTGCGCTCGTTTTCAAATTATAGTTAAAACTCAAAAATCAATTACATTACATACACAAACAAGCATTTTGGAATTGTCAAGGGATCGGTCGGTCAGAAAGATGAAGCTACTTGCTTATTTCCTCATTCTAGTTGCTAGTTTATTGCAAACATTTTTCACAGAGGTTGGAATAAAATTATAAGTTTGAAAAATGCACTGCAAAACAAAACAAAATAAATAAATACCTAACATTACAATACAGCACATTTCATATCATGAGACATTTTTCGTCTATCACTTCTGGTCACATGGTCCTCGTTCGTCTGCATCACATGTACATACCACGACTATCAGTTACTGTCTTCAGCTTTTCTGTCATCGCGATCACTTTTAAACTCCCACGTCAAACGTTGCTTGATAAACTTATAAATACCTATATATATTCAAAGCCAGCAATAGTCAGAACTAGTAACAATGATCCCGATATTAATTTCTGGAAGCGCCTATGATGTAGCCACATCACAGGACAGAACGCAAGTTATACTGTATTATCACCTCCAGCCCAGTGATATAATGACGTATATACGGCATTATATGGACTCTACTCAACTCAACAAGGAACTTAGTTCCTTGTTGAGTATATAATCTAACAACTTTGCACGGACAGCAGACAACTGTTGGGAAACTAGTTACAATTTGAAATATTGCATTGAATAGGACTCCATACAAGAACCTGGCTTTGTTTTCAAGTAGGTATAATGAATTCTAGAATAGTAATTAATAATTAGTAATTAAATTAAAGTAATTTTATGAAAATTGGAGTATTTATTTCCTCGATTATATAAGGGTACCTAAGTAACAAATGATTGGGTAATTGCCAAATTTCAGCATTCGTAACAAAATTCCTAGATATTTTTTCCTTTTTGTTACCCATACCATTTCGCTCAACAACTATGTGACCTTTCACGTTACCTATTTTCCCCATATCGAAATTTAATCAGTGTCATTTGCCGACGGTACATATTATGAGACATTCATATTATGGCCATCGGATACCAGCGAATCATTCACGTGGAGGACCTGGTATCACTTATCAACATTAAATTGAGATGTCTCCGAGATAACCTTTTGTCATGTGTTAGCGTTTGACACGGGTCTAGAAAAATTACCCTCCTCCATTTATAATGAGGCGATCGATTTCATACGCATATTTTCTTATCTTTTTTTTAAGAATATACTGCCTAAGTTTTTCTCGATTCTCGATTAGGCAAGCATTTCCACTCTTCATATTTCGTCACGCTAAAATATGGGCTCAGAAATTCCTTGATTTTATCAATTGGACTCCAACGCGTAAAGAATTTCTTCTTTGCTCCTTGCAGTGGAATCTTTCCAAAATTAACTGAAATCAGAGATTACTCCTGTATCTTGTAGCATTTGAATGTTTCCCCTACTCAACTCGGTTAGAACACAGTGCGAGATGAATATGTAAACATTCTTGAAGCTGCATACGGATTATGAAAGAGATGAATCACACAGGTTTTTCGCACATTTTCCTGCACACATCTCCACGTTCTGCTGTAGATTTTTGCTACTTTTTCCCATGTTGTTGCAGCTTCCATCCATCAGTTCTTTCTTCTAACAAATCATGGTAAATTAACATCCTACCTATAGGTAACAAAAAAATATTCATGCCCGTACAGAAAAGGCAGCATTGGAGCATACATAAAATAATTTTAGTCAACTAAATTATGAAATTAGTACCTAAATCAAATAGGTTAATTAACTTTGGAGAAAAGAAAAAAGTAATACAAAGAATTGGTAACTAAAAAGTAGTATTTTTTAATGTTCTGTATCTGTTTTTCGTTATTCAAAAACTTAATTATTTGATTCGTTTAGTGATATATCATATTACTATTAGACTAGACTAGACAAACAATTTAATTGGAAAAAATATGTTTTTACAATTTTAAGAAAATCTTAATTAACAATATTATTAAATTACTTAGAATATTGTCGTGGAGTATTTTTCTAGTAACGATATTAGAACAAAATTGTGTAGGTATATTTTGCCTATTCTCAAACGGACTCCACGCGAGCAATGCCACGGACAACAGCTAGTATTGATATTTCTTGTTTTACCCAACGTAATACTGAAAGCACGCCGTAGTATTATCGATATAGATCGTACCTCCATTGTTTTGCTTGATATCGTATGAATCATACTCTCATGGTATATCAGCGTTCCCACATTCACACCCACATTACTTTTCAAGCACAATATTTGCCTCAAACAGCCCACAATTTCACGAGCAATATAAACGAACCCACGGTGTGGGCTGAGGGTTAGAGGTCGATAAAATTGCGCCCTATAGTGACAGGTTGTCATCTCATCAACGACATACTATTAATACTATAATAACCCTTCCTTTAGCCAACATTTACGATCCTACGAAATATTAAAAGACGTTGACTGACACAATCATTTTCATTGTCTCTCAGGAGATCAGTACCTATTTCGTTTCCGCTTTTCGTATAATTTGATAACATAAACTTGCCTGTCGGTAACACAAAATCAGCAAACCTAGGTTAGATATCATTCAGAACTTCATCTGTGGACGTATGAGATGGGCCCAAACCATTTGAACTATGTATGTTGGTGACGCTATGTCCACATTGTCCACTGTCCAGCAAGTGCATGCAATCAGCAGCTCTTGCTCTAAGAGCGGTAACAAGCAACTATTGACCTATCATACAGCTGCATGTTAGATTTCACGCTATCATTATCTCTCTCCAATAGTCAACAAATCCTTACTAATATTATAAACGCGAAAGTTTGTAAGTATGGATGGATGGATGGATGTTTGTTACTCTTTCACGCAAAAACGGCTGAACGGATTTGGATTAAATTTGGCACACAGATAGATTATAACTTAGATTAACACATAGGATACTTTTTATCCCGGTAGTACGTTCCCGTGGAATAATTTCCGACCTCCACGCGGGCAAAACCGCGGGCGGAATCTAGTGTGAAATAATGATCTACCTATACAGGAAAAGTTTTTACACCCCAGCGAAAAGAAAAATTCGTCGGTTTTACAAAAAAAAAATCAGCTGTTTCATAGAAAAGTGCAATACCTACGCGGTCAAAATGTTTGGAACAGCTGTTTTTTTTTGTATAACCGACGAAAAATTTCTGCGCTGGGGGGTCTAGAATGGTATGCTGAATTCATGGTTAAAGTTTGCGCACTGAATAAAAACTTTTCCTGTATATGTAATTAATACGTGAAACAAAAACTTTGCATCCTTTTTACGAAAACTACGTGGAGGAGTACGAAATTTGGCACAGTTTTAGTTTATATGAAGAAGAAATGCAGAAACCTAATATTTTGGGCGACTACTAATAATATTAATAATGCTAACCAATTGTAATATGAATGCTCAAATCTTGACTGTTAAATATATTTTTTCTTCAAGTTGAATCATTTATTTTCTCTATTTTGATTGTGTTTACCTACACCTAGTTGTATGTGCATGCTATGGTCTCGTGTAATTGAAGGAGCAGACGCAAAATAAGATTTGCTATTATTGTGATTTATATTGTATGCTTCCTTTGATGGACATCCCAAATAAATCAATAAATCAATTTTATGATTTAGCAAATTGGTAAAAAGTAAGGATATGTAGCGAAAGTATAAAAAATACCGAGCATAAATTCGAAAGCATTTCACAGTACTCCGCAACACAGAATACACACTTTACAAGCGTAAACAAAGGTACAGACAGACAGTAAAATACTAGAGGACACCATCAATCTTCCATCAGTTCCATCACACGTTGCACTGCGAATAAAAAACCTCGCTCGTGACGAACACGGAAGCGAAAACTTATCTTTTTGTTTTTTTGTGTGATGTGGACAGGACACACGGTCCTAATTCACTCACTCCTGTTTGTAAAAAGTATCAGGTGCATTTACGTGACGAAAGAAAAGGTAATAGATGAAGTAGAAAACTTGAAAAGTTTTAGCTAACAAAAGATAGAAAATGGTGTTAGTAAAAGGTGCTACGAAATGAAGCTACGAAGCGTAGCACATCGGCTACGAAACTGTATGAAAATATTTTTGTTTAATCGGCTTAACCTATTAAAGTTGAAAGTTAAGAAATTGTTTAAGGTTAGTTGAGCTAAAATCTCGTATGTTCTAATTAAAACAAAAAGTATAAGTACAATGCCTAAAATTTTAAATGAGAAAAACCCAGTTTACAGTTGAATAATTATTCCAAGAGATGTCGTTTTTGAGTCATTTGATAAGATGACTCCTGTAGTTATGAAAAGCTTAATTCTATGCAATTATCATGTTTGTGAACAGTCGCCGTCGGTAAGGACTGGTCATCTCTTAGCTGCCACGGCTTATTTTATTGTAATTTTTTTTTTTCGGACGCTTTTATTGTGCACGTCCTTTTAAATCGTTCTCACATGTATTATTTTAACATTAATAATGTAACTATTTTTTTGCAACAATATTTTTAAATTTAAAAGAGTGCGCCTGGAGTTTCTTGTCAACAAACGTTTCTTCTCTATAGATACGTACTACGCTTTGGAATTGATAACTAGCATCACTCACTATCATCTTTCTGACTGACCGACCCCTTGAAAATTCAAAAGTGCCTGTAATTGGTTCATTTTAAATTAATGGTTTGAGTTTTAATAATTGATAAGAGCAACATAGCATACGTTTTATATATTCACTACCTATAATATACATCGAAGTGATTACTCACTAAAGGTAATGGATACACACTAATTTCTGATAGATAGATTGAAGTTCTATTGATATTCCAAATACACACAAAGAATTATTTGTGTTCCAAATAGGACTGACTAATACATAACCTAAACTAGAACATTCAGCAAAACATTACTACTAATTGCTTTGAAAATTACTGGTCACTTCACACCTTTCTAAATGATTGCCATATAATGAACAAAACACAAGTAAAATCACACTATAATAACATAGTATAGTATATCAGTGTGTTTTGTAGTTATTTCCCTGAGGAGGTAAAGCTTTTAGGCACAAATTAGAAGGCATCTTGATGACACTGGCCATTTTTAGCTATCTCTTGGGAAGGTAGGTGTCAATGTGTCCGTAGAAATAATTTTATACGACCACGTCAAATTAGGAGACGGTATAAAACAGAATAATGTTTAATTAGGTATAATAATTGATTAAGGCAAGCTTTAAAGAGTTTAGTTATTTGGCACTAACTCACAGTTTCAATTAAAATCGTAAGCTTATTTTATCAGTGATAGCTACTTCCATATGGGAGGGTCTACTATACAAAGCTTCTTCTTCTATCAGGTCCTTGCTTCATTAGTAAAGATACAAGAGTCACCAATAACTGACCGTAAATAAAAAGGAATCGGCCCTTAGTGGAAAAAATACGTATAATTAAAACTAATTCAAAAACCACTCATCAGTACTTGTCCAAATGTTTACGGGACCAAACACAGAATATTTTTTAAAATCTGTTTCTGAATGACGAAGTTTTGAGGTAACCAACATTAAAAAAACAACCGAATTGAGAACTTAGAACTCCTCCTTTTTTGAAGTCGGTTAAAAAGTTAGTTAGAAAGAAAGAAAGAAAGTATTGAGTTGTTAGCTAAGTAACTTTGTCTTGTCGCAGTTTAATACCTGCACGATGGCCACAAATACCTTCAGGCCTGATAGTTGCAGGTGTATCAACTATTAATATAATTAAAACTTCCATCAGCTTTATAGGTTGGATGATGTTACCTTTATTATTATTTCTCACCAAACGCGGCATCATTAAAGAAGGAAAATATGATATGCTAACTTTAGCCGCGGTAATTAAAACTTCAAATGAGGCCTACATTAAAGAAAAGTGAGGAAAATTCATCCTTAAGAGATCAACTTTTTGCTTTGAAAACTTAATACCTTTTGAACTTCTAACTTGCAGGAATCTTTTAGGACTTAGTTCGTTGCTCCTAGGAACAATGACAACTTAAATTCCACCTCATTTGTATACGTATCTACTAGTCAAAATGTTCTGTTGCCACTACTATGAAAACAGACAAAACGAAATGGTATGCAACAGCATCCGATGAACAATTTTTTTGTCGTTGTTCGTGGCATTTTTTTTGACATTCATAGCTTTCGTCCTTTATCTGAATAGGGAACAAAAAATTAAGAATCCAGTTGTATGGGCTTGGACTTACGAGCTGTAGGTTCGCACCCTAGCAGACGTTCTACTTTGCAGCGTAAATAATTTCATCACCACTGCTCTCAAAACGATGAAGGTAAATATCGTGAGAAAATGCATGCCCTAGAATCAAAAATTCGAAGACATTTGACATCTACCAACCCGCATTGGCCTCGCGTGGTAGATGACAGCCCACTCCCTCTCGAAGGCTTGTGTCCCAACAGTGTAAGCATTATAATGATGAATGATAATAATTCATACATAATGTCCCTAAAACCGTTTTCTATAATGTTTACGCCTGGAGTAATGAATTACTCCGTGCGTCTACGATTTTCATGATTAAATGTCGGTAAGGCTTCACTTCATTCTATCACCGTCTGTGTTCGACAAGGACGTATGTTCCAAATATTTATTCATTCCATCTAAACTGAAGGAAAGGTAATGGGTTATGTTTATGTAGACCTGTTTACCAATACCAAAAAATAACTCTATTGAATTATTATTTTGTTATAAGACAACATGTCTGCCACAGAAATTGACTCAAAGAAATTCATTTTCATTTGTTGCTAAAACCCTGACCAATCATCTGCCTAGCCTTCTCAATTATGTTGGGGTCTGCTCTTTTTATTTTTTATATCCAGTCTAACCGGATACATCTGAATACCAGTATTTTACATGGAACGAATACCTATCTCCTCTACAACCCAGATACTGGGTAATACAATACCCTTTCGTAATACTGGTTGTCAGAATTTTGGGCTTCTGTCGACCCGTTAAAAGCCAGAACAATGCTCTAGAACCGAATACCATCGACAACGGACTTTCACGCATTTCTAAAAATTTTAAAAGCTTCTATAGAAACCATTGATCACTTTCTTGTTCAGCAACTTTAAACTAACTTCAAATATCTCCTCCATTCAGGAGCCGCTAAGGCCCAGCACAGGGACTACAGGGGCCAAAGCCTGGACCTCCTTCGTCTCCTCGCCGAAAAACCATGGATAGGCATGGGCCCCCACAACCGCTGGGACAGGGCGCCTCGCATCGACATGGAGTTAGGAAACACTGGCATGGTACCTCGGCTGCCTCCGATACAAGCCACTGAAGATAGAAGCTACCCCGATGATGAATTCAGGTAAGTCATAAATATTGTATCTTTTTCTCTGCAGCATTATATAGGGATAAATTAAATTAGCTGGCAATACTTTACCCACGTGTTGGGTATCGAGATCGAAAACTAATGTAAAGAAAAAAAAAATCTTTCGTTAGCCGAAAGTAACTTTTTTTTACGAATTTCCTAAATCTTTGCCATTGTGGTAAAAAGGTTTTTTTTTTATGTCGTAAAACTCATTGTATCACTATCGCTATACGGCATTCCTGCTTCAATCATAAATAATTTTATTTCTGTAAGTAGGTTTGTAGATTTGTCAATCATATTTTAAAAACTGGATGAGCTCGGCATTTCTATCTGACTAGGTACTCTGCGAAGAAAGGCCGAAAAAAATTCAGACAACACAGTCTCTTTTAAAATCCAGACATAATCTTGGTCAGATCATGTGATGATCATGTAGATTGGTGTCTGAAATGCTCCTTCGAGGAAAAACCCAAATTGAGTGTACCCGTCCAGGCAGAACAATACCAAAGAAAGGACATTTGGGTAGGCCGCATAAAGTACTCAAATTGACAGAAAACTTCAGTATCTGTTTTTTGGAGTCTGAGGTGATCTTGTATCTCGCTGTGATAAGCACCAACACGCCTGTATTTCCAGAAAAGGATGGCGGAGAGAATAATTCAGTAATCATCATCATCTGCCTAGCCTTTTTCCTCCTCCTCTTTTTTTGCCTTTTGCCTTTTTTTGTACTTATATTTGAATAAATATTCAAAACACGAGTAATTGCACCTACCACTGTTTGTCTCTGCATCACCCAAAGGTCGACTGGTAGAAAATGCCTATGGCATTAAGTCCGCCTCTGTACATTTCTGTGCGTGAAGTATTAAATAAATAAATAAATAATAAATAAACGATTGGTGGTCAGACTTTCGGGCTTCTAACGATCCGCAACGACTGTCAAAGATCCACAAATGATAACATGCTTTCCGGGGGTACGGAGGCAAACTAATATGTAAGGATGGTCACTTAGCCACAAGCCCCACAATAACTCAGTAATAATAAACGTGATTCTATCTCTAATAATATATTTTTTCCAGGGGCGCATCCGAAAAGCGGTCAGCAGTGGCGACGGCGCTGAACTCCGGCCGCCGGAGACGGCAGCCGACTCCGGCGCTCGGTAAGGCAGTCACGCCGTATGTCGGCGTCGGTAAGCAGCCGGTCGCACCGCTATATTCCGTCGATGTTGTATCTAAATCGCTCTGTCACCCTTCAAGCTTTGACTGTTTTTATGTGAGAAGTAGTACACTACTTGCTTTGATATAGCCTCCCCGAATGGGATACTTCAAGGCTCCGCTCAGACAGGCGTGACACGATACCGCGACGCGACTCTAGTTGAACAATATCTATTAAAACTTTATGGAATATCGTTCGATGCACTCTGGGCATTCTGCTTCACTAACACCTTGATTACTGGTTAAAATTTCAAGACGTGATGATGGATTATTCTACTACCATACTTTGTAAGTTTGGACCGATACGAGAGAAGAAGTAATCGTCAAATGCAGCTGAGCGAGCACGGTACCGCATTGTCTCAAGACGGTACCGCGAGCTTGTGCGCTTACACACAAATTTACAGCGTGTTTGTGCATTTGGTAACCACAACTAAAGCCCGCGTTGCTTCTTGACATAGAAATACTGTACTTACATTTGATTGAAAGGCGTGCCAATCTATGTTTTATCAATGTCAGTGTTGTGTTGTTATATGTAACAAGCTTTTAAATGTATAACTATGTAATTTACTTGGTGTAATGTTTATGTGTAATTAAGGAATTATGTATCCCATTCCCCATTGTTGCTACACTCAGAAAAGTACATTAAAAAAACATTCACTCCTCACGAAAATAAATGAGTCTCTTGGACTCTTTTTACGACGAAAACAAATAAACTACGCTAATAGTTACTTACGCCCCTAATTAACCTAATGCAAGTCGAAAAGCACTGCAAAACTATGCATAAACATTAAACTATACGAGTACTTAGCTGACCATTAATTTTAACAAAGAGCCAGCTAATAACTCCTACACAAATGTGTTTAGCAAGCAATTTAAGTGCACATTGATCACCGACTGATAGCTATAAATATTTTTGAAGGCGTCATGGGAAGAGAACGTAACATATTGTAGAGCATGCTGAAATGAATTAAAATGTTCTAATAAATACCAACAAAATATTGACGTGCAAAAGTGTCTTGAAAGATCTATTTACATAAACATTTAGTTTTAAAAACGGCGCCATGTAGTTTTAAAATATTTTAAAATTACATGGCGCCGGCATTTTATCGCTGACTGATGCCTGAGAAGAAATGCCGTAATAAACTCAGAGGTCATGGTTTCTTTTAAAGTCCAAACATTAAATTACTAGAATTTTATGTGAGTCTAACAATGCAGGGCCATGTCTGGAAGGTCCTTTTGAAGAAAGAGCCATTGCAGCTTTGTCTGCCGCCAACAGATGGCATGCATGCACCAGTCATCGTGAAGCTCAACCCTATTTTAGGGAGCTCAGTACTCAATGCTAGCATTTAATTCATGCAATATGGTCTTATATAGCCATTACTTTATTACTTGCAAATTGCATACACTCGTTTTACTATTTTTTTAACGATTACAATTAATCTTACCGACTCCAACACACTATAAGTACAATAGATACTCTAGCCAAACTGATATGGAATACAAAATATAAATAAAACATTATCATACTTACATTATGGTCACCAATACTTAACTATTTTTTTTTTAATAGTTCAAATATCTCAAACCTTTTGTTCACATAAACTTTCATTGCATCAAGTTTGTCTGTACCATTTTATATGTAGCAATTCCCCAAATATACACAGTACCTTACCTCCCGCAGGTGTGCTAAACGACATGGGCTCATTCTTCGACTCTCTACGTGATAACCTGGAGACGCTGGTCTCCTTGTCTCCTCAGGAACGATCTACGCTGTTCCAGGATCCACCATCTGTTGTACCAGCACCGGCTTCTAGTAAGTTATAGTTTTAAATATTGTTTTATTTTATGTTATAAAAAAGGCAAGCGTAGCGTGGGACGACCCCCAGCTAGATGGACGGACGATCTAAAGAAAGTGGCTGGGGCAAGCTGGAAGCGGAAGTCGGAGGACAGGGTGTTGTGGCGCAACATGGGAGAGGCCTATGTCCAGCAGTGGACTGCGATAGGCTGAAGCAAAAAGGCTGCATTGTGTCATGCAGTGGTTACTCCCGCCTATAGATATCTCCAACACTGAGCAAGTGGGCACCCATTGCGCATGTTAACATGCGGCAGTAAATATGGAAAAAAATATAAAAATATTTTATTTCACATAAACCTACATGGGCACTTATGAAACATCAGAAGCTAGGTCCACGGTTCCAATTTGTCGCTTCCTATGGAGAAGAGCCGGCAAAAAAACTCCACGGTTACTCTTTTAAAAATAATTGGCTTTTACACTGTTTTCAAATTACAGTGATAATAGGTATGGGAGGATAGTGCAGGCCTGTCAATAAGTACAAGGTACTTAGAGGAATGAAAGTACATAACAGAAAATCGTCTACAAATCTAGTCTGTAAGGCCTAGAACGTTCTCTCATTCACAATATGTAAAAGAATCTACCTATACAGGTTGAAATTGAAAACATGCGACAAACCGTAATGGGAGATTGTACTCATCATTATGAACAACTTTTACTAAGGGACCAAAGACGCAATCGCAAAAAAAAAACAGCTGTTCCCTACATTTTGACGAGTCATGCGAACATAAATGTAGGGAACAGATGTTTTTTTTTTCGCGATTGCATCTTTGGTCCCTTAGTAAAAGTTGTTCATAATGATGAGTACAATCTCCCATTTCGGTTTGTCGCATGTTTTCAATTTCACCCTGTATAAAATGAACCTATTTGAACCAAGTGATATTATTTCCATGACAATCACTAATAAATAGTCGATATTAAAATTGATGTATAATGTCATAATGACGAGTATATTTCAGACATTGAAAAATAAAAAGAATAAAAATTAACATTGTAATTTGGGAGCAGTTAATTTCACATAATTATGCTGTTAATAAGGTACTAGGGAAGCCATATGTGCAGAAGGAATTAATGCCAAACTTCCGTCTTCAACGTAGTATTTTATCTTATAGTATGCTTTTTTGATAAGGACACGTTTGATGTGAGTTTTAAACTTTCCATCGCTAAGTTCTGTAACCGACTAAACATCGATCTGTGATATAATATACCTAACTAGGTAAAATTTTCTAATTTTAGTAAGACTCACTCAAACGAAAAATTACATTAAATAAATAAAAGGTACATAGTTAAGGCTACGTAGGCACAGAAATTGGGCCATAAGTTTAATATTCAAGACACGTTCTTACGACACACAAACGTACCTGGCCACGTTGCAAGAACATGAATGGTAATTAAATTAAAACAAAACACGTGTAATACCTACTTACACAAAATGCCTTCCAAGTATAATATATTTCAGTTTTGTACATACATACGTTCTTGATATTAAAAGGTCGGAATAGTTTTAATGAAAATTTTTAACTGTAGTGGCCCACATAACATTATGACAAGTTTTCCGAGTAACTCCATTAACCAAATATAAAAGAGAATTTCTGTAAAATGCCCACAGTTTTCCTCACCCACAATAGGAAACGTGTTAGATAGTTAATTCGATTCTTCTTAGGCACAGACAACAGCAGGCTTAGCTTATCGTTTTCTATTTCTACGAAGAATAGACAGTGCTTTTTCAATATAAAGTGACATTTCGTTTCTCCATTTTTGACATCGCACCGCAGATATCCTTCTACAATCTGTCATTTTGTCTTTCGTTTCTAACGATCTTTGTCTAGGTCCTTATAAATGTAGACTATTTCAGAACAATATTTCTTCACAAACTGTCCAAATCCCACTGACAAGAAACTTTCTACTCGACGGCCACAAAGTAAATACAATTATCCACAAAATCATGATTCGTTTAGAACGCATAACTGTGATAATTAATAGAAAAACATAGCTATCTTCTCATATTGTACATAATTTAGTTAATAATCATGTCTATTCTTCCGTCGACAAATCGGTACTCGTGCTAAGCCTGCAGAAATAATAGATGGAATTATTACACTTACGTCTTTTGCCCAAGGGGAAACTAGAAACAACAGAACGTCACAGACAATAATATCAACTCATTAATGCAAAAACAGCAATATTTTTCTAAAAACAAATCTAATTTAACTTTGCACAAAGTCCCACATGTAGATGCGAATCTAATCTGAAAGTGTTAACTACGAATAAATATAAAAACGCGCTATTTATAGAGTAAAAGGCAAAGTTAAGCAGTCACTCGTGTAGTTGAGATAAACTCGCACAATAATGTGTTGTTGGCAACTCTCTGGGGAGCTACAGATGGACTGACTAGGCACCTAATTAAACTTTGGTGGCGCATACGCAGTATGAATGCTCTAGGGTGAAAATTGTTTAATGAAATTTAGCTGCAAATTGCAATTAGGTCTAAGTTTATTTCCCCCAAGTGACTTGATATGACATTTTGTATCCAGCCAGTTTTTTTTGTATAACCGGCTGAATTCATGGTTCTTCTTCGCCCGCGGCTTAGCCTGTGTCGCTGGATGTCGTCGGCTGGATGTAGAAAATTATCCCACGGGTAAATGCCGCCGGTGCTAGCCCTATGTTACTCTCTATAACATCAGCTATCTACCGTCAAAATCGGTCCAGCCGATTCGGAGATAAGCCAGAACATACAAAGAGACAGACAGACAATAAATAAATGTTTTATGTTTTATAACAAAAAAGCATATTATATTTTTTTTTGCGGTATGCGGGCCTTGTTTCCCGTATACCGTATAACCGTACTTTCATATGCATTTAGTAAAAAGTTGTTATTTGGACATTACAAACAGACACTTCAATTTTATTTATTTGTATGTATAGATTTATTGCCATTTAAGGTATTGTTATACACAATGGCCAAACTATGTTACGAAATGAAAAGAATATAAATACTGCTCCAGATTTCCTCATAATAACTTTCTGGCAAATAGAGATGCAGAAACTAATTTAACTTTAATATCTGATAGAAGCACTATTTTCAAACTCAAGTTAGTGGGATAATCATCACATCTAGGTTAGCGGATTTTAAGTCTATTCTAGTCCATTTCTATGAAGGAAAAGTGTTTTCCTTTGGATACTTTTCTACTATCTGGTTGATAAGATAACTCAATAATTATTGTAAAAAAGTAAAGTAGGAATCGTTTTTATTTCATTTATGTACGTGGGGGACACTCAGAAAGTATTGCGAAAAAAAAATGTTCTATAAGTAAATATTTTTATATTAAATCTTTTTAAAGTACTCTCCACTAGCCTATACAAAGTTTCATGCGTCTGAACCAGTTTTCGCTGCTAAATTTAAATTTTTCACTGCTAGCAAGTTTTCTTCCGTAACAGCAGTCAAAGGGCGACCACTTCTTTCTTCAGCCCCCAAAGTTAGTCGACCGTGCTTGAATTCGTTATACCAACAATACACGGTTGCCAGGGCTTTCATCCATGAATGCCATTTCAAGTCTATCGTACGATTCGTCCAGTTTCAGGCGACACTTGAAATCGTAAAAAATTATAGCGCTAAAATGTTCCCGGCGCAGATCCATTTTTTAATGAGACACGATCATTCAAATTAGCTCGCAATCAATGTGGAAGAATATTTTGAAATTGGAACGTACCTATTTTTACTTATAAATAATCATAGTTTCAAAATAGATAACTGATGGCCAGACTCTCGTACATAAAAAAAAAATCGCAATACTTTCTGAGTGGCCTGGTACATTAACACTACAATATGATATGGAAATAGCGTTGGTCCCAATTTAGGGACAGCCTGTATCTTGGGCCCACTAAACAGGGTGGCCATTGTACAGAGCCATTGATGTGCAACCTATTATCAGTTTAAACTTTTCGTTTTAGATAACCGACGATGGTTTACTAATTTAGGGGGTCTAGAATCGATGCTGAAATAAAAAAAAATACATTTATTTAGCACAGACTTTAAGGCACACAGTATACATCATACAGCAGGAAAGAGTAAATTAAAAATAAAAATCAAATAAAAGTGTAAAGTAAGACGTCAGAAACTAGCATTCATATGTCCCTGCCTACTGTTTTTAAAGTTAGATGGTCTCTTCGAGACTGCAATAATATAATAAAATTAAACTACTTAAATAGTTTCAAACTTGGTAACTTTCAGAGGTCAGCACTAGTTTACATGACCTTTAATTATAGCCCACTTATCATAAAATAAAACAGCCTCATTACCATTTGACACGCATTTCACCCTTCACCAACTATACTGACACGTCAGACTGTTAAATACTCCATTTATTATGAATGTATCCTGTAACCATTTCCCGTAGTTCCACCTTTCAGTTTAGCTGTTAGCAGCACATTACTAGCCTTTGTTTAGCACTGTTCTATAATACGATAGCATTAAATGCACTCCTATTTACGGAGTATTCATTCAAATATGACCTACATATGTTAATCAATATCAATCTATACTTATAATAAAGCTGAAGAGAACAGTTTATTTGTTTGAGCGCGAATCTCTGGAACTACCATTAATTGATAGCCTAATTTTTGAGAAAGGTTAGATCACGCCATGGCCCTTAGGAGCTGAGCAAAGCGGAACAAGGCAGAGAGAACGCTCGATACGATACGATGCGACGCAGTGGGTCGGTGGAACAAGAAACCGCGTTGTCCTTCTAAACCACGCAAAAGATTTTGATGCAGTTTTTTATCATCATTTAGAAAATGTGTTCAGGATGGGTTTATATTACTTATGTTTCATTCATAAATTAATATTGGAATGTTAAACATTACGTGGTTGTGGAGGTCAGACAGGGGATTGCCCCGTGTAAAATACTGGTATTCAGTTGCATCCGGTTAGACTGGGAGCAGACCCCAACATAGTTGAGAAAAGGCTAGGCAGATGGCCCGAAAGTCACCCAGTCAGACTTTCGGGCTTCTATCTAAAGACCTGTACCTAACGATTGTCAAAGATTCAAGAATAACAGCCGGGGCCAATGGCTTAACTTGCTTTCCGAGGCACGGAGGGGTCTCGGTTTGTAAAGAGTCACCCATCCACGAATAGCTTAACCTGATCAAAATCAAAATCAATAGTCATTTATTAAAATTAGGCTGAGAATCAGCACTTTTCTTCGAACGTCAAAATACATAAGACAGTCCCCCAAAACGCCCACCCTTCACCACTTCCTAGTGCTTTAGCTGGGACGAAAAAGTGGCGCAACAAACTCCCCAGCAGCACAGCTGTCTATTTAGTCGGATAGACTTGATTCTATACATACATAGGCAAAGTAATAAACATTACGAGACACAGAACTCAGTCAGCTAGCCATACCAATATACCAAGAAATAAAATGAAAACTTAACTCAAGCACAAAGAATAATAATTAAAAAAATGTAAATAAAGCATAATACCAAAATAAAAGCGTTCTGGTATAAAGGGAGTTATAGCTTACATATGCAACGCTGGATTATGTTCACAGCTGTTACGACCCGAGTTACAACTTGAGGCCACAAATGATAAACTAGGGCCATCGACGTAAAATAAATAAACAGGTAGGTAATTATTAGTAACAATAACAAAATCATGGTCAGCAAGACGACCAGTCACCACAAGCAGCACCCGTTCACGAGCATAACGCAAAGATCAGCCATTACTCCCCTCGCCATATTTGAGGGAAGGAGGCAACCCGACCCGAAACGTTACCGCAAGCAGTGACATCTACGGGAGCATGAAGACAATAATCGATCGTCCCATGCAGTTAGTACTTAGCCACGAATTTATGACAATCGTTATTATTACACCTATTCCTTAGGAGTTTATAAGAGCATCCAGGAAATGTTTTAATGGTTTATTACGTAGCGTCAGTTACTTTAATTCATAAGCCGTCTCTACATAAAAAATAATAGCTATGCAAAACCTAATTGTTATTTGATAGCTATGAAAATGGCGACATCAATCATTTTGCAATCGACACATTTTTTTATTAACTAACATTAAAATATTGTTAAAATCATGTAATCGTTATTTTGTCCTTCAGAACTTGAGAACAGATATTTTATGTCAACATTGTCTAATGTTCGAATATAATTTGATATTTAGCCACTTTTAGTACGATTTGTGTTTTTGCAACGTGGCGTGCATAAAAAAAAAACTTATTCTGTGAAAAATTTAAAAATAACTTTAATTTCGCAAGTTAAAGTAATTTTTCACTTTGTACTGTTTTTCTGGAAGTCGGTTGTTTTTTTGGAAAAGGTTTTTATTTTTCACTTGTTAGTTATAGTAACTACCCCACAGCCCACACCAATTCGAAATTACATCATGCTTGGGGTCAAAACAATGCATATTTATGCGATAGCAGCAATCGCGGTTGATTTGCTGTAATTTTTTGAAGAGTTCAGTTGTCTGTCTCCGAAACGCATCATCAGATCTATGTAAAATGCGACTACACGGGAAGCACCAGCTTTCAAATAAAAAAAGAATTATCAAAATCGGTTCACCCAGTCGAAAGTTCTGAGCTAACAAACAAAACAAAATACAGTCGAATTGAGAACCTCCTCCTTTTTTGAAGTCGGTTAAAAATAAGATACTCTGCTTAATATTACTAATATTATATATGTGAAAGTTTGTTTGTTTGGATGTTTGTTACTCAATCACGCAAAAATGGATGAACTGATTTGGATGACATTTGGCACACAGATAGTTTATAGGTAACCTGGATTAACAAATAGGATACTTTTAATCCGGTAGTACGTTCCCTTGCGGAATTTCCGAACTCTACCCAGGTGAAGCTGCTGGCAAAAGTTAGTTAGTTAATAATCAAAAAGATAACAACACCAACAGCTTAATAAATCTAAATAAAAGTTAAATCTGCAACACGTCCACATCTAGCGCTGCGACACCTTTAAATGTCGCAGCATCATGCTGAGATGGGGCCTTTTGGCCTCGTACAGAATTTTGTTTTATATTGTTTTAAATTTTTTGTATTTAAAAAAAATGTTAACCATATTGTGTAGTTAAGTTTGTGATATTCCTGTGCGAATCTAATAAATACTTTTTCTTTTCTTTCTTTTTATCTATAGCAATTAATTTGCATTCAATAGGTACATTATTTTCGAACACTCCGTACAAAAGTGTCAATAATGTCTACAAGCTGTCACAAAAATCCCTTTTGATATATTAGCTACTCTCAAACACATCATAATTCTCGAAACGATATCAACGACCTTCCCCGTCACCATTGAGCTCCACGCCACCGGTATCTCAATTAGAATCGCTTGAGGATACTTGCCGTATCCTCCACGATAGGCGGGAAGTAGGAAAATGTCGGAATGTAGGAACTGTCAATAACGATGTCTATCAAATTGCAACCGGAAGTGGCCTTTTGTTTATGGTCGAATCTTGACGAGATCGTTTCCCTTCTAGTGCGACTGTGTTGCCCGCCTACATTTGGCTTTGAAGATCTTTGTGTCTGTGTATCGTATGGGTTGGCTTTTCTGCGATAATGTCGTAAAAATCTCGTTACGTAGGAAGGCAGAGGGTTGAGGCAATTGAATACTTCTAAATCGTTTTGTAAATAGAGATAGTTCAGTCCTCTGATGCCCGAAAGTCATAAACAGGAGATACCAGACGTTGTAAGACACCAAAAAAAAAAAATAGTTTACACACACCAAATAAAAAAACTAAAAAACACGCTTTAAAAACCAAACTAAAAAAGGATAAAATAATTTAATTCAATTAAAAAGCGTGGGGTGCTTTCTGAGGTATTTTTATAATCACTTAATGTCAAGCACCCCACGCTTTTTAATTGAGTTAAATTATTTTATCCTTTTTAGTTTGGTTTTTAAAGCGTGTTTTTTAGTTTTTTAAACTATTATTTATTTTCTATTTTTTAGTTCTGCTAACTACAAAAACGTGTTTTTTTTTTCCTTTTTTTTCATTTTTCTCAATTTTTTTAAAATTATTGAATTGTCCTCGGTCCTCGATAAGATTACAAAGTTTCAATGAAATCTGACCGTTTAAAGTGGGTCAAAATCGCGCTCTAAGGAGTCGGTTACATACAAACAAACATACAAGTAAAGCTAATATAAAGCGTGTAAAAATCCTCAACTGCTTGTCTTTTCCCAACTATGTTGGGGTCAGCCTCCAGTCTACCCGGATGCAGCTGAATACCAGTATTTTACATGGAGCGACTGCCTATCTGACCTCCACAATCCAGCTACTAGGTAACACGATACTCCTTGGTAAGACTGGTTGTCAGACTTTCGAGCTTCTGACGACCCGTAACGGCCGAAGAACCAAAATAAAAATGAAATTCTATTCTAAAACCATATTAAGTAGGTACACCGATAGCTTTTATTTTTCCTCTAAACAGAATACCTCCGTTAAAACACCCGGAAAAATCTTCAAGTGTCCCAGATTTCAAAGCTTGTATAATAAATTAAAATAACACCGCAGTTTGGTGTCAAATTATTTCCGTGTACATAAAACGTTAAAGCCATTGCTGCGTTACTTTAGAATCACAATTTAATCTCCTTTTGCAGTTCCATAAACAATGTGAAAATGAGGAAAATATTTGTATTTCTTTGAATATGCAATGTAGGGTTTCTCAGTCGTAATAAGTCCGTTGCATACAGACATACAGCTATTGTTACTGGAAGTAATAAGAGCGCCTGCAGAGGTGTCTGATATCTCTAAAGTATTTGAATAACATAACTCGGCTAACTACAGGCATACTGAACAATGTTTCACTTTGAAAACTCTAGAACATTGTGGAGCTGTAGGAAGTCTTATCATAAAGGCTACGATCATTGTGTCGATTTGTAAAAGAAATGCAGAAATACAGTTTTGACGTCATCATTACATCAAGGGTCATAGGCATCTGATTGAAAGCATCCTAATTACCTGTCGTCGGCGAAGCAAAATGCAGGGTTATGAGTTTGACCAGTATGTACGTTTGTATGTTCATCTGTTCCCTCATAACTCCTAAACTACACGTCAAAATTTGACAAATGAGGTATTTTTAGAAACGTATTGATCGTCCGCTGGTTATAAGCATAATTATACAGTTGTGGTCATATAATTAATAACGATTTGAAGTTTTTGAAATTTTTATCTAAATCATGTTTTGTGTAGTTATGTGTACCTTCTTAGAAATACATAAATAGTTATGTTATGAAATAGCCACATGAATAGAGCAAACGGGATTACGAATATAGAATGAAATAGCTAACAATTTTTTTTTACTTTATTTATTCTATAAAGTAACAAATTCAAATAGTAATGAAGCTGGACAAATAATTAAGAACTATTTATTAAACTTCTCGAGAGCTGTTTTATATGAAACTTAGATTAAATAAATCACATTAATGTGGAGTGCGTAAAGAAAAAAAGCAATTTAAGATAAAAAAAGCAATATGAGAAGATACCTTATAGTAAATAAATAATTATTTTTTTATACTAATAAATTAATAGTTAGTAGCATGTCCACGGCTTCTAAATACTGCTTTACACCGGTGCGGCGAGGCGTTGACTCTTACCAATTTTTGTCATTTCGCAAGAGAGATAGAGTTCCATTCTTCTAAGAAAACGTCATGCAGCTCTCTAAAATTGCCAAACAGTTTTTTTTTTGGGTGGGAAATCATCAAATTACTTCTCCCGCTCTGGGTGGAGCAGGAGGGCGTGTCAGACTTTTACTAACTAAAACCCACCCGTGTTCCTTCAGTTGCCTGTTTGAAACCTTGATTTCGCACCGGAGATGCTCTATTGGATTCAAATCTGGGCTGCTATCTGCCTAATAATAGGTCTTTACCTATGAAATTGCCGTTTTGTATGAAAAAATTTAAACGAATTTTTTTCATGTATTTTTTATTTGTATTAATCGAAGTAATCACCCATGCAATCAATGCATCTTTGCCATCGCAGTAGCAGTTTATTGATGCCCTTCTTAAAGAAATCAGCTGGACGGGAGGCAACAAATTCTTCAAAGGCATTTTGTACTGCCTCTCGGGTATTGAATTTTTTTCCCGCCAAGAAGTTATCCAAATTCTGGAAAAAGTAGTAGTCTGTAGGCGCAAGGTCTGGTGAGTAGGGCGGATGACGGAGAGCTTCCAACCCCAGTTCTTGCAACTTGGAGACCGTCTGCTGTGCAGTATGAGGTCGCGCGTTGTCGTGCAGGAGCAGCGGAGACGAGCGATTGACCAATGCTGGTTGGAGATGTGCCAGCTTCTCCATCATTGTGTTCAGTTCTTCACAGTACACATCTGCAGTAATGCTCACCCCGTTTGGTAAGAAGCTGTGATGAATCACACCGGCGCTAGACCACCAAACAGTGACCATCACTTTTCTAGGGGTAAGTTTTCGTTTAGGGCATTGTTTAGGTGCTGAACCAGGATCCAACCAACTTGCTGAGCGCTTGCGGTTATCAAACAGAATCCATTTTTCATCGCAGGTAACAATGCGGTTCAAAATTCCTTCATTTGTGTGTCTGTTGAGCAGTGCAAGGCACGTCTCGACGCGTACTTCGCGCTGACGATCATTGAGTTCGTGGGGCACCCATTTGTCAAGCTTTTTTACCTTGCCAATTTGACGCAAATGGACCAATATTGTTTTGACGCTAACGTCGAAAGCTGCTGCTAATTCAGCCGTAGATTGTGTATCATCAGCTTCCACAATCGCCTTTAATTCGTCATTGTCGACCAAAGTCTTCGGACGACCGCGAGGTTCATTTTTCAGGTCGAAATTTCCAGAACGGAAGCGAGCAAACCAATAACAGGTGGTGCGTTGGTTTGTAGTGTTAGCTCCGTAAACGTCGTTGATGTTGCGTGCCGCTTGTGCCGCGTTGCTGCCACGACGGTACTCATATTCCATAATTACTCAAATTTTTAACGTATCCATGATGACGAAAAAGATTGAAATGCGATGAAAATGTAACACTAATCAATAAACAAATGACTACTTTTGGAAAAAAAAATCCATGTTTTTAAAATAAAATTAATTTGAAATTAGAATTCTTACCCAAACAAAAATTATTTTGATTTGAAATGGCCAGTACTGCAAAACGGCAATTTCATAGGTAAAGACCTAATATAATACAGAAAATGATTGCGTGGTGAGAAAATATTTTCTCTTTTGATACTTTTAACAGTGTGATTTTTCAGTCGTCGGGTTTTAGTTTTTGAACTTACCTTTTTTCCAAATATTTATAAAGGTTTTAAAGAAAACCTTGAAGCAGGAACCTAGGTCCTTTTCAAGATTGACCTACTAATAGCCTGATTTTAAAAGGGCAAGGAAACATCAAAATTGTAGTACCTATAAGTGTAAAATTTCGGTATTCTTCCACAGATTCCGGTGGCGGCGGCAGCGGCATCAGGAAGCTGTATGCTCTTCGACCTCTCAGACCCACTGGCAATATTAGGTGGGCATATGGATAATTATATATTTTTACTTTTGAATCCGCCTCTAAATTTTCATCGTATTTCGTCACGTAAACGTCGTTTTGTCAGACATTTTTCCAACTGAATCATAAATTAAATCTAATGTATAAGTAATCTTCTCAATATCGTATGAATATCTAATATGGTAAAATATTAACATTCATAGTTTTATCCATAAGTCCTTATTAAAAATGATCTTGTAAATAATTGGTTTGAAGAAATAATTTAGGCTGATGTTTTTTTTTTGTTGTTCTTATCTGTTTTTGTTTTCTATCACCTTACGCTTTAAACTGCATTACTAAATCTAGTTTAAAATATCGTTGTACGTAGATCTTACAACCGCAGATCCCTCGTGGAGGCGGACGGTGTCTACCCGGGAGCCAATCACCACGACCCTGGCCTGCTGTGGACCGGACTCGGCCGGTAGACGCTCACACTCACCCGACCCTCACACACACACACCCCCTGACACTCACACACACCCACACGCGGACACATACTCACATATCACACACCCACAATACGCATCCAATGACCAGCGTATGAAAATGAATCACGTATTACAGCGAAAGCCGCCGCGTATTTCAATTTTGAAACCTAATTATTTAGATGTAAGTGGTGTATCGTTACCGGAGATTATTTTAGCGTTGCAAGAATACTGCTATCTGTGAACGTTCATTGTAAAGCTAAAGTATGTTATCGATCTCTGTTCTAGTCAATTGAAGGACTAATAAAACTTGCAAATCCTATTATGAAATACTCTGAAGTGGACTAGTTCCCTAACAGTTTGTAGTCATATAGCTTCGCATCAATTTGGTTTCAACAGCATTCTCAAAGATTTGAATTGGCCAAAAGTAATTGAATTTTGGTATAGGAATTCCTGTTGACTTTCACAAAAGGTTTGCAGCGGGAATAGTTCTCATAGTTAATAGTTTACATATCTGGATAGTTTAGTCTAATTGTACTGTTTATATATATATATATCTTTGGATTTCCAGTTTCATATGACCTTTCTTTTCCTGATAGTCAAAACAAAAAGTATTTCTTCATATTCCCTGTGACTAGTGTCAGAATTTTACTCATCAATGTCTAATAAAAATACATTTAATGGTAATCATGTTTCATTTCCTTAATCTTAAGTCTTGCTACAAAATGTACCTTCCTATAAAAACATCCAAGTTTTTAATGTATTTTCAATAACACAGATTTTATGTAACTTTCATCAAATATTTCCGCTGTATTGCAAATGTTTGCAGCAAATCAAACATTGTATATCTATTGAAATAAAACGTAATATTTTCTGTATACATTTTATGTCCTTAGAAGAGAGAAATAAGCCGATTTGACGGCAGCCCCTTTGCACAAACGTAAAAGACAGCGTAGGTGTCTTTATGTACATCAAACATATATCTACTTATGACTTTCTGCTTATAAATAACAAATTGTAACGCAACACATTGAAAACCCAAGTTTCAGCTAATTTTCTTTTTCATTTCTACGAACAATTTATAACTTGATATTTTAATCCCTTTTTATTCCTAAATGACTCTCTACTCTTGTAGATTTTAAAGACGTATGTACTTACATGTTATTAAAATCTTTGAATTTGATCTCTACCTACCAACATGTTACAATATTGTAATGTATTATGTACTTGTAGTTAACTCTAATACAATTTTAATAAGTAGGTGTGTAAACTAACATTGGATATTACTTAAAATATTTTAATTACATTACAGATTAATTTTAAAATTTTAGTGTTAAATGTCAAAATATATTCATTAATTATTTTAAAATCAATATTTTGGAATTTTTAAATTAATTTAGTAACAACAATATTCAATGTTAGTTTATAAACAAATCATAAATATATGTCTAAATAAATGTTTCACTGAATATTTAATGTAAATACAATTTATCTTCATTGCATTAATGTACGTTTTAGCATTAAATGGATAAATTTATAGAAATATTTAGCTTTTAAGTATTTAATTGTCGCGATATGTTTATGATATTAATGATATACCTATTACATTGCTGATGTGTTTTATTTACTACTTATATACCTAATTATCCCAAATTACCGAAAGTGATATACTTACACTACAATAACTGGCGAAATGTGGGTACACATGTGCCCTACCTTTTGGTGATAACAAGCGTGATTATTTGATATGTTATGGCTATTTATATACCTACCTACATTGTTGTACCCAGACTTGACTATGACTTGTCTATGGGCATAATTTAGTCCCATAGTTCCATGTTCTTTTTTTTTGTTGGTTGGGAAATCATTAAATATCTTCTCCCGCTCTGGGTGGAGCAGGAGGGCGTGTCAGACTTTTACTGCCTAAAACCCATCCGTGTTCCCTCAGTTGCCTTTGTGCCAGTTGCCGCGGTATCTCTTTCGAACAACCCGCACCCCTGGTAGGCATCGGCCCTTGCTGGCCCCACCAGTTGGTGCTGACATCTCTTTGAGGCGCGCGTGGAACACAACGCGCTGTCGATCCGGGCTTGGACCTTACCGGACAGCGAGCTACCCATTACTCGCCGTCCGCAAGCCCGCGCCTACGGTGGCCGGGAATCAGCCTGGGATTCCCGACGCCCAGGGCGTCTACCGCGGCGACTACGGCCGTGAGGGCGCATACACTGCCTCTATAGTTCCATGCTAAGGAGTGGATATTTACAAAACATACGATGATTCATAAGTACGTAAGTACTACCTATCTTGATGACTATACGCAAAATTATAGATGCACCATATGCATGGAATACAAATGAAGCAATATGATGGAAAACATGACATAGGTAATAACATGGAATTAATTATAATAATTAACACTTACCTAACATGCAACAATAAGAATTAATAATTGATAGCGTTATAGTTAAATAGCTTATTATAGATATACAGTGAAACCTGGATAACTGGGACTGGAAACTAAAACTGGAGGTCACTTATACACAATTAGCCAAGGGCGTCGTAAACAAAACGGTACACAAAATATAGTCTCAGTAAAGGTAAAATATACTTACCTACTCGCTGTCTCAATTACAGAGGTAATTATGACGAATAAAATCGAAAGAACTAATCCCTTAAATATAGTCTCAGTAAAAGAGGTAAAATACACTCGCTGTCTCAAATTATAGAGGTAATTATGACGATACAATCGAAAGAACGAATCCCAGATATAGAGGTTTGTTTTGCCCCATTAACAGAGGTCATCATCATTTCAGCCGAAAGACGTCCACTGCTGGACATAGACCTCCCCCAGGCTCCTCCAGTTCGATCGGTCTTGTGCTTCCTACATCCAGCGGATTCCCGCGTATGGTAACAGAGGTCATTCAGTGCTTAAGTGTCGGGACCTAAGCATGAGTTCCAGCTATGAAGGTTTCTTACTTATCCAGGTCCCACTTAACCAAGTACTGAGTACTGTATTAGAGAAGTAAAGTAAGTAAATGGTAAATAAAAACTGCTGAATGTAAATTGCTTCGCCAGGAAAACAAAATGACCAACAAATTAATAAGAGACCTCGACCTCTTTGTAGGTCTGTCTGTAGAATCTCAAGAATATAGTAGATAAACTACTTCGGGTAAAACAGTCCATAAAGATAACCATAATACTCAACTTTCGGTCCTTAACAAAACTATTACTAGATCAAATTTAAGCTAGCGAAACTTTAGCAACGCAATTGATGAAACAACGAAACTAAACTCTTAGTTTCAATTTCAACAGCTGGCTACGGGGTCAATGGCCGCTGGTAGTGTATTTAGTATTTACTTGAAATTATTGATACCCATTACATCTGCGGAGTTACGATAGCTAAATAATTTGTTACTGTATATAGCACATATTACTAGACTTAAGACTAGAATCTCAATCTACATGGTCTTCACATGATCTGACCAAGATTATGTCTAGACTACAAAAGTGACTGTGACCTCAGAGTATTCAGATACGAAACGACGACCTCATCTAGTTTTTAAAATATGACTGACGTGTAAAAGTGTTTGTACAAAAACCAACTTACAGAAATAAAATAATGTATCTATCTATCACGCAGCAGCGTAATCTTATTTTTTTTTATTTATTTGGGAAAACAAACAATTACACATTGAGAATTATAAAAAAGATAGGATACAGAAATGATACAACTGTGAAATCAACCACGTTCTCCACAGATACAAACAATGAGACAATTTGGTTTTGAAGACTAGCGTTGTTAACAATAAAAAAAGTGGAATATTAATAGTAAATTAAGTAACAACAAAATATAAAGCTGTCAAAACATACATTAAACATAGTGCCGCATAAGTGAAACAACAGTGCACATTAATTTTTCCATATGTTAAGTAACATGAGTCGAAACTTTCTATGCGGTAAGGCAAACAGCACCCTAATTGCGTAAAACGCGATTAATCATAATCGGTTTCAATTTGACATTTCAACAATATTCATTGCGTTATTTACGTTGTTGAGCACACACATTTTTCGAACATATGAAGCAATGGTTTAGCCATCTGTTTCAAAACGAAACAAACTATGATGAATCCTGAGTTACGCAATTAGGGTGCAGATCCAAACTGCAGTAATTCTTATTAAAATTGCTCGTAAGTTTACAACATTTCTTTTGACAACCAAGCGGTCTACAAACCAAAGGAGGCCTATATTCACAGCTATCGAGAAGAAACAGTCAGCTTCTCCTAACCGCGACCAATTGCCGGTAATTTCTTAGGCGTACCGTCAAGAAACACTTCCTTATTGTCAGCCAATCATCGTAATAGTCCCCTGAACGACAAGCGATCGACTTTTGGGAGGATATTATCTAATTTAGCTAGATTGTGATAACGACTGGGCGCACCCACACGCTTCGGCGAAGAAGGACTAGTATATATGATAAATGATTATATTTCTGTAAGTAGGTTTGTACAAACACTTTGACACGTCAATCATATTTATAAAACTAGATGAGGTCGCCGTTTCCTATCTGACTACTCTGAGAAGAAAGCTCAGAGGTCACAGTCTCTTTTAAAGCCCAGACATAAATATTGGTCAGATCATGTGAAGATCATGTAGATTGGTGTCTGAAATGGTTTTTTGAGGAAAGGACCACACAGATTGAGTGGACCCATCCAGTCAGTGCACACATTTGTCACTAATCGTGCAGTCAACTCAGAACTTTAGGAACTCAATGATTCGACGAACAATGCCAAAGAAAGGACATTTGGGTAGGCCGCATAAATTACTCAAACCGCCTGATTTCAACTACATAATTGACAAAAAACGACTTAGTGAAAATAATGCAACATGTATGTACTTTTATTTACAGAAATTAATATTATATTTTTTACTAAATGCCAATGAAAGTAATAAATAATACTTGTACCGTATATCTATACTTACAGTACTCATAATTTTCTCAGTCTGTCTGTTTGTTCCGGCTAATCTCTAAAACGGTTAGACCGATTTTAACGGGATTTTCCTTAGTATGAAAGTAAGTAGATTCTTTAAGTATGGAACTATATGTTCTTCCTGTGGGCTTATGAAAGGCTAAAAAAGATAGTGTTAGCGAGGATTATGTAAAACTTTGTAACACCTGTGTGGAGATACAGGTGTTCTAATGCTTTACATAATTCCCTTCAGAGGAAAAGGGGAAAACAAAGGTTTACACGTAGGTAGGTACATTTCACAAAAATGTACAGTCAACCTCGTACCTAAGTCCGGTCGGCTGCTGGCAATACCAACGAGTTCAGTGTGGCTATAGGCTTGCACCAGGGATCGGCTTTAAGTCCTTACCTCTTCCTGTGGATCATGGATGCTCTGACATCGTACATACAGGAAGTGGCACCCTGGTGCATGCTGTTTGTCGATGACATTGTCCTTATCGGTGAAGATGTATCCGAGATCCAGAGCAGATTGGAAAAGTGGCAACAGAAGCTGGAGAATGTGGGCTTGAAAATCAGCAGAACCAAAACTGAAAATATGTTCTGCGATTTTGGCGGTCTCTCCAGTTCTGGAGCCATAGCGCTTGATGGCGCGATACTCCCAGTTTGCTCCGACTTTCGATATCTCGGTTTACTCGTGCAAAGCGATGGCGAAGTAGATTGGACGGTTAATGAATGATGAATGATGAAATGGCGGCAGTTCACGGGAACAATCGGTGACTCCCACATTCCCCTTAAACTTAAGGGGAAGATTTATAAAACTATGGTAAGACCTGCCGTCTTGAATGGGTCAGAATGTTGAGTCACAAAAGGGATGAATGACAGGCAATTGCATGTAGCCGAGATGAGAATGTTAAGAGGGATGTGTGGTGTTACACTAATGGATAGAATAAGAAATGAGTACTTAAGAGGAAGCATGAAAGTGGCACCGATAAATGAAAAGTTGTGTGAAAATCGGTTGTGATACGGAGGAATGAGGAAAATGTCGCGAGGAAAGTTTTGAGTATGAATGTCGATGGCTATAAGAGTAGGGCTCCCCCTACTCCCCCTAAAGAAACGATGGATGGACAGTGTGAATGATGATATGGTTAGAAAGGATGTGACTACGGACATGACGACTAATAGAGAAGTGTGGGAGAAAAAGACATGTAGCGCCGACCACAAGTCTAGACAAAATCAAACTGGTTGCTAATTGAATTGTATAATTAATTATATTTATGACATTGATTTACACTCAGTGATTACTTTAACTCACACACTGACTCATTACTTGTTAATATTTTAGGAAAATCGTACCTATACTTACTTTTACAATGTTTGTAAATGTGTGAACACCATGTATCACAGAATTAATTTGTCTGTATTGCTTCAATTTGATTCTGTTTACCTATTTCGGTATGGTAATTTTATTCTGGGTGCATCGTTTTCACACATAATCATATAATGAATGTAAATATTGTACTTGGAACATTTTAAAAGAGTAACGGTGGAGTTTCTTGCCCATTCTTCTCCATACGAAACTACATTTTGGAAGGGGCGACTAGAATCAATTCTATTTTAATGTAAATGTTGACGTTCAAAAGTGCCTTTTAAGTGCCTATTTGAAATAAATGCTTTGACTTTGACTTTGACACAAATAAATTGGGATGAGGGAGGAGAATGATGATATTAGCTGAAGCACCCTTGAAAACCATGAAAACGATCTCACTCTACCTCTTTCTATTTTCATATAATAAACATCGCATTGAGTAAAAAGTACTATCTTTACAGTTACGTGACGATTTCTAAAATTTTACTTCTACCGCAAGCTGCGTTAAAAAACTTCGTTCCAACTGAGTCCACAAGATTCAGTCTATCCAATAGCCTAGGTTGATAAGACTAATCCACAGAATTTTCAAAACTTGGCAGAGGTAGGCTTGTAATCTAACTAAATGCCCTTATAAAGCATCCACCTATCAATCATAGTGTTTGTAAACTAATTCATTAACATGAGAAAGTAAACATTAATCTCTCCCTCGGGCTCAGCGTGATACATTGTTATTACTGTTATCAACGACACACATGTTGAATCACGGTCACCGCCTTATCACACAAATTAATTGTGATAATTGTTACATTAATTAAATTGGAGCTTGAAGCTCGTCTTGGCAGAAAGTTTGAACGAAAGGTTCTAGGTTCGTGCCGAGCAGAGTTAACCTAAGTATGCCGACAGAACAGACATAACCCCAAAAATAGGAATAAAGTTATAATTTCCTACTAGAATGTCGGATCAAATTATACTTGTAACTGAAATAGTTCCTACGTAAAAAACAACCGAATTCCAAAAAAAACCTTATACCTAATGAAAAATAACTTTAATTTCGAGTTTTTGTTTTTCTTTTCGGTTTTTGCCAGCTAGCACCGATATATTTTTTTGGAATTTGTTTGTATATTTTTGTTGTTGTTTTTTTAAATTTCTATTTGTTGGTTGTGGTACCTACCCCACGCTAATTTATATACCTTCACTTGCTAAGCAACTAACAGTGATAGGAGTATATATTATTACAATAACGCCGTCAATATACACTAAGTGAAAAAAATACGTATAGTGAAGTTAAAAACGCTCTGAGGTAAAAAACATTTAAAAAATACATTGAGAACCTCCTCCAATTTGTATGTATCATGTATGAGGATCGTGACAGATGGCATTCCGTAGATTCTACTTACCCCCATGGAAGAAAAGTGTGCCTTTATAAATGTACACGTATGTGTGTGTGTGTAAGTAGGTACCTAATGAAAAAATAAATTTCCTATTTTTTGGGTTTTTGTGCGATTTCATAAACAGGAAAGCCTTTTACTTATATTTCGTTCTGTGTAAACAGTTGTTAATCAATATCAGTACCTACCTAATACCACACAGCAGTCATACAGTCATACTCATTGGACTAGGTTTTTAAAACACGACAAAACATGAGTAACAATGTAGGTAGGTATGTAGGTCTAGACTTACCTTTGTCTCTTTCGGCGTCACACTTTGCCACAAGATGAATCTAAGCTACTTAAAAGAAAATAGGGCCCACTAAGATGCCACCAAGTTTGTGGGCAGATAATTAAAAAATTGGCGGAAGCACAGAACCGTAAACTAATTGCGTAACGCACGATCAATCTGATATTCTGAATAATTTTGAAACAGATTGCTAATCCAAAAATGTGTCTGCTCAACAACGTAAATAACGCAATGAATATTGTTGAACTGTCAAAATAAAACAGATAATGATTGATCGTGTGTTACGCAATTAGGGTGCTGGTCGAAGTGGCGGTGCTTGGGGGACGCCTATGTCCAGCAGTGGACGTCTTTCGGGTGAAATTAAGAAAACTGAAGAGGTTTTTATAACTGTGTTTGGAGTAGGGATTTAATAGTTGTTTCAATTTACACAAAAAAATAAACTGTTCTGAAGGCAAATACACTCAAATGAACTTCAAGTCTGACACCTAGTCTTACCAAGGGGGTTTCTTATTACCCAGTAACTGGGTTGTGGAGCTCAGATAGGCAGTCGTTCCATGTAAAATACTGGTACTCAGCTGCATCTGGTTAGACTGGAAGCTGACCCCATCATATTTGGGAAAAGGCAGGCAGAAAATGCAGATGATGATATAATAAAGAAATCTCGATGTTTTCTTGAGACGTAAAACCGTGCGAAGCAAGGGTGTGTCACTAGTTTTATTATAATCAAATCTACTGCAATGACCACAATCTGTTCACTAGATGTGTTTATGTGGGCCGTCACTCAACATTCTTTACGCGCCATTTGGAGGGTAGTCTTAATCTCGTGTAGTGGCTCACAAGGTTTATTAACCCAGCAGTGAGGGCATATATTTATGTGTGTATAATATAATAACATGTGATATGATAAAAGGTGTCCTGTTATACAGGGTGACTATGCAGTAGGAGACTTCCTTAGCTTGTGGGAAATTAGATCCCAGTTCAGAGAGGTCGATAAGGTCATTGACAGCAATTATATGTTACTTGAATAAAAGTATCGATCTTTATTTAGAAGTATAGCGTAAGAGTGCCCGTAAATATGAGATCAATTAAAGTAATGTCAGGAAAATTCATTGTTAAGAAAATTTACTGCCAATGTTTTTTTTTTCGTTCTATGGCAACTGACTATTGTGCCAGTGTCAAGTGGTGAGCCGTCGAACTTTGCACTTAGGGGTGGTTATTTAGTATTATGTTAGTAGCTGAAAGGACAAGACATTTTTTGTTAAATTGTCTGTTTAATCAAATCAGAATTGTCATAGCTTAGCAATTTATTTTCTTAACGATATTGGAGGGCATGGAGGAATAAGAGAGAATATATTATATTTATTATGTATAGATTAGGGCACCTTCTTAGAAAAGTACGACGCACCTTGGTTGTCGCACGCTGTGGAGGTGCTGGTCAAAAGACTCCACAACCTTACAATTTTCTTTTTGTTTCTGTTCTCAGTGTTTGTTTACTAACAATTGGGCCTAGTTGCCATCAATAAACAAAAAAATAATTTAATTTAGTTTAGAAGTTCTCCGGATGAGGATTTTTTTACTCTGCCAATATGTATTAGGCATTAATATTGTAACTTCCGCAAAGTAGTTTTTTTTTATTATTATTGCCCACCCCTCCACTAAAACTGTACAATTATTTAAAATGTGTAGCAGTGGAATACTAGATTACGTGCAACGATTATCATTCTTCTGCCTTTATCCCAATTTATTTATGGTCGGCGCAACATGTCTTTTTCTCCCACTCTTCTCTATCAGTCGTCATCTCCGTAGCCCATCCGTCCTTTCTTACCATATCATCATTCACCCAGTCCATCCATCGTTTCCTTGGTCTCCCCTTACTCTTGTAGCCATCGACATTCATACTCAAAACTTTCCTCACGACATGATTTTAGATTAAACGATCTCCAACATTATTTCGTCTCTATCTCCATCCATTCATCCGCAAACCGGTTTCAAATAGGATTAGAAGCTAAGACAATGGCTCCATTCAGTGGCTGCAAACGTGCAGTGTATCGGAGAGATAGCACGCATGACAATGCAAAATGGCGGCACGGATATAGCTGGATACAGTTGAGATCCAACATGGCGGCAGTCACAGGTGAGATGTTAAGTTCAAGACGTTGGTGGATTAAAATATCTGTATTGTGCTTTTAGTGACTGGTTAAATCCGTTGCTATATGTTGTATAGGTACTATGATTTAGGTAATCGGTGACAGTTTTAGTTCAGCAATCTAGATATGTGGATCAATAAATCTGCTCAATTCTGTTGCTTAATGTAAGTAGATCTAAAGACTAAAAGTATGTATTAATAGACCTATTAAAGTGAAATTTTTCTCCTTTTTTAGTTTGGTTTTTAAAGCGTGTTTTTTAGTTTTTTAAACTATTATTTATTTTCTATTTTTTAGTTCTGCTAACTACAAAACGTGTTCTTTTTTTCTCATTTTTTTTAAATTATTAAATTGTCATCGGTCCTCGACAAGTTTACAAAGTTTCAATGAAATCTGACCGTTTAAAGTGGGTCAAAATCGCGCTCAAAGATTCCGTTACATACATACATACATACATACAACCCGAGCTAATATAAAGCGTGTAAAAAGTAACTGAGACATTGTAAGTTAGGACTTTTTTTAGATGTCACTGCTGCCACAGTTCAACGACATAAACATCTTCATCATCTGCCCAGCCTTTTCCCAACTATGTTGAGGTCGGCTTCCAGTCTAACCCCCTCCCCATAGCTCCCCAAAGCCCCTCCGACATAAACAACAACCATAATAATAAAATTCTAGAAGTTCATGTTAAGTTACAGTCCCGTTTATGATCGTGGACCATGAAATTTATCTTGATTTAACTGAAAAAAAATTCTCTTAATTTGATTGCTACTTCAATTTCCTACAAAGGCCATTATTTCAGCTTATTTAATTACTTGCTAATTAATTTATAAAAACTCATTATATTTCGTTTAAGAAACAAGCGCAAAGCTACTGTCATGAAAGTAAAATAAATTAGATTTTGTGATATTTTTTGTCGAGAATATTCCTCCCCTGAAGGAGATTAGACCTGAAGAACGGAATACAGTTCGAAAAATTCAAGAGAAATTCATGTTTTTGTGTGTTCCATAGTAGAAAAACACAAAATGAAGCTTTGCCAAGAGCAATCTTAAACCACAAAAAAGACTAGATAAAAAGGCTCCTCAAAACTGACTTATATGTCAAGAAACCGTTTGATCCCTAATTTCTCAATTTAGGCCCTTACGATCCCAGTCAAAAGCAGCGTCTCAACGCGACCGACGGTTTGACATCTATGGACCTATTTCACTTTTATATTTTTCATGTGTGTGCTGTTAATCCATACCTTAATTTGAGCTTATCTGTTTATTTCATAGTTGTTCTTGCCAGCAGCTTCGTCAGCGTGGAGGTCGGAAGTTATCCCACCTCACCACAGCTGTGTTAATCCAGGTTATAAACTATAAATAATGTGTGCAAAATGTCATCCAAATTTGTTCGGCTGTTTTAGCGTGATTGAGTACCTACATTCAAACATCCAAACATACAAATTTTCATTTTTTCATTATATTAGTAGGAAACATCTTAATTTTTGAATAGTTTACTAAAAAGAACAATCGTAGGTACAGCCAAAGTAATGTTTATAATATTCATGTGCCTTCAAGGCTATCCCTTACAAAATCTCATGGCAAAAAAATATAGAAACGAATAAGAGATATTCGAATACTCTCAACAAAAAGTCCAAATAAATATGATAAATTGTGCAATGTCAGTTAATATCCTGATCCTGTCTCACCTAAGATCATGGCCAGCCCACATTCCGAAATAAACCGCGACTTATAACGCTTACGTGGTAATAAACCAAGGTGCTTGTTGTCTTAGGACACTGCCTCCATCTTGAGATTGTTCCTACATGTACCTCGTTACCTGTAGCGACAGGCTATAACAGGGGAATTGAGTTATGGTTGTAAGGTACTAATAGGTACCTTACTACCATAACTTTCTAACTATATTATGTTGGACCCTATTTTTGGCCCCGTTTGACTTCGAGCCTAGCGAGATATTTGCGTAACACACTACAAGGAATTAATTGAATCTATAATTTGTAATACCTAAAATACCTACCTAATATAACTTATTAATAACAACTTAATGCTTAATGTTTACTTATTTATGACATGTAGTCACTATGGATGAAATGTATTTGTGTGTACTTATACAATGCCTGAAATAAAAATGATTTGATTTTGTTTTTTTTTTACGTTTTTGTACAGACAATTTTTTTGAACATTTAAATAAAATAAATAAAAAATAAACAACAACCTAGCAATAACCTTCAGTATAAATCCAATTCTGCTGAATAGTGTGTTACACAATTAGGGTGCTGTACTGCTGTTATCTTTGGAAGCGCGGAGTAATGTAACAATCATTGACTCATCATATACCTATAGTTATATCCTCCAAGATTCTCTTGAAAATACCAAGAAATTCACGTATAGTCCACTTTCGGCCCCTCGACCCCTAAAAAAAATTAAGTTTTCGTTCATAAGTTCATAGCAAAGGTATTTTTTTTACAATGCATGTCAAATCAAAAGAAATCAAAATATTTAATTATAATTGTTATGGAAGGGATAAACTGGTTTTAAAGATAAACTTGACATTAAAACTACGATATACAAAATAAATACAAAAAACAAAAGGACACTTAGGCGTCGAAGTATTCCTCCGCATCGCTGTCATCAGGAAACGTGCCCAGAAGACTGGCAGCATTGCCACGTTGAATGGCAATGCTAATTCTTTGGCCAAAGAACAACCCAGCCCTCTGGTCACGTGAAGTGTCGACCAGCCGGCGAGAAATTTCCTTAAAGAGGAGACGTGCACTCGGGCCCCATGACCCGAGCGTTTCGACCCCAAACGGCTCAAAACTGTAGTTACCCATAAGGTTACAGTATTTACGCCGCTTGAGGGTCTCAGCAACAGCAGCAGCGGCGCCAGCACAGCCCGCCGTGCTAGGAACATGGGATGGCGCAAGGGTGTCGACACAAGTTGCGTCCCACACCAGAGGTCTTCCCACCTTCCAAGGCAATAACGTCATGCCGTCTGGTCTCTTCCCATCGTCACGTACCAAGCCGTTTGGTTCTAATACAGCTGGTACGCCGGCGGTGACAAGGGCTCGACGAATAATATCGTTGATGCTGGCGTGGCGTGCTATATTTAATTTGACATAAACCTACATGGGCGCTTATGAAACGTCAGTAGCCAGAACGTTAACGAGGCAAAAGGAATATGTAAGGGTCGTAAGAGGTGGCGGTCTGTAGTTTCTGCCTCCCCCATGGGAAGAAAGCGTGTGTCTATGTATGTATGTAATTATATATGGCCCATAAACTAGCTAAGTAGGTAGGTACACTTTATTTAACCCAAAATAGAAGATTTTCCATACTATGTTACTACGTCAATTACAACTACGCATTAACTGTAAAAATGTGATGGTTTTCCGTGTTCTATGAGTGCTTTTGATAAGTAGCCCATAACACGGTTACTCTGTAGGTAACCCTATGTAGGTACGCTTTCTAGTGTGACTAATAACTCATTATCGGTCACCTGAAATACCCATTATTAATAAAAACTGTGTTTTGGTGAACACTATAGGTACGATCAATACTTATGAGCGCCTAACCCGTCATAATTCTCATACCAACGCTCGTACGTGATTACGGCATTGTAACAAATTTACCTACCTCCAGATATTTTAAACACACAGGTATCTTGTGGTTTATAGGTATATCTACGTTTCTGTGTAATAAAGAAAAATCTTTTTTGTGAATTCAGTAAAGAAGACCGAAAATCAGTTTTTTAGCATCTGAACTTTGGCCGTTCATAATGTACTCCTACATTGAAAATGTAAAGAACACCATCTACAACATACATATATCTATCTTCTTCATATATACCTCGCACATGTAATGGAGATTCTAAATGACAATGTTTTTTTCCAAACAGGTACTTGTAGGTTTTAAGGCTTTTTAAAAAAACACATATCCTGGAACAAGTTTTGTGAAATCTCCACGCGTCAATTTTCGTTCGATGTTATCGCGGTCTCCTCACTCGCTTGCATTTCACTTGCATTGCGTTGGATGAAACAACAAATGTTTCAATCATGGGAACACTATTCTTAATGAAAATATCGTGAGGAATCCGGCATGTACATAATAGAACCAAACAATTCAAAGATTTGTGGCATCTACCAACCCGCACTGGGCCGCGTGGTGGATTATGGCCCACTCCCTCACAGAGCGAAGGCTTATGTCCCAGCAGTGGGACCGTTAAAGGCTGATTATGCTTATGCCCTCTTAATTTTATAGCGAAACTAACTCTGTCTTCTGTTTGTTGATTATCTCGTTATCACGCTTGATATATAAACGGATTCTATCATTTTTGGCGCGTAGGTAGACTATGCCCTGGTTTAGAACATAGGAGACTTTATATCCCAGTATTATGTTCCCGTGGAATACTTGCCAAACCCTTCGCGGGCGAGGCCGCAAGTAAAAGTTATCCACTGTATATTTTGTAGATTTGGGTCGATGATTGGACCTAACCTATGTCGTATGTAGATATCTACAGCGTCCTGCGTGTTCAATTTAATCATGCTTGTAGGATGCTGTTGGAACTGCCATGGCGATGTAGTGCCTTGAGTATGTCCGCGGAGGCTCCCACAGGTGGTTGCCATGCCATCATGCGAAAGAAAGCGGCCTCGATATCTCCTCCGACAACGCTTGCATGGTAGTGACAATATTTAGCATTCTGCAAATGATCGCTGCCAGAGCGGAGTGTCCCCTTTTAGGGATACAGGATACTAGGCAATTTTTTTTTATCCTAGGCTAAGCTATAGTTTATTTAATTTTTATTTTTTACAGTCGAGTTTAAATGGGGGACCAAAAGTCTATTCTTTCAATTATCGATGTACACGGATAATTTTGTATAAATGGTAATGTTCTTAAAAGGAAGGAATGATCTTAGAACAATACCCACATAGATTTGGAAAAAAAATTGATAGAATAAAAAAGGCGACTGCAAGAGTCCGCAACTAAAAATTAAAGTAAACAAGATCAATTCCCAGGTTATCTGGTGCTGTTGGTGGTAGTTATTTGAGTTCAATCCGATACGCCAAAACTTTAATAGGTACCTGCTTCTTACGATTTCTGGTATGGTCAAGACTAATCAGCACCCTAATTGCCCAATACACTCAGAATCTCAGTCATTTTGAAGGTTCATATTGCTGATCCATTGCTTCATTTGTTCGAAGAATTTGTCTGCTCAGCAGCGTTGATACCTAAATAACGCAATAAATGTTGAACTGTCAAAATTAATACCATTCCTACTGTTAGTGTGTTACGATATTACCCCCTGCATACAAAGGTACAAACTGTTGATATAGTGAATCGTTGTAATGTACCAATGATTATAATGTGTCTTATAAGCCCCTAAAACTCATGTGTTTTATTTATGCATCCTGCAAATTTGCTAGTGAGTCTACCAAAACTGTTTTGGGGTTTTTTTTATGGTGGGAAATCATCAAATGACTTCTCCCGCTCTGGATGAAGCAGGAGAGCGTGTCAGACTTTTATTGACTAAAACCCACCCGTGTTCCTTCAGTTGCCTGTGTGCCAGGGGCACGGTATCTCTTTCGAACAACCCGGACGCCTGGAACTGTTTTGGGGTTTAACTGGAATTGAAGTATAGAAATATTTTGGGTGTAGGGACCATAGAGTTTTAGGCTTTGAGCTGTAGTGGAATAAGCCCTTTTGTTGACCCTAACTAATAACATGATCTAGAAAAAAAACATTATTTTTCCTAATAACCTATCCTAAACACCAATCAAATCAATCAACTCATCAGAATCTAGACTAGACAATCAAAAGAACCAGTTTCCACATATCCAGTCTCTACATACCTATATGTCAAGCCTGACCGCTGCTTACCTCGTCCAGTGACGCAGCATGAAGGCACGTCATCAAACGATCGCGCGACGGTTTCTCAAGAACACAATTGTCGCATCGTGGCCGGATGACCGCTAAACGCTGGCTTCCTTCGATCCTTGTTGGTACGAGTTATGAGCGGAGAGCGGGTTTGGAGAAAAAACCCGTTAATCTTCCAATGGTGAAAATGCCGTATGAAACTAGAATTTTTATTCATATACATTAGTTAGACCTTTCAAATACTCGTCGTATTTTTAGCCAACTTGGACGACCGTACGACTTGGTCATTTGACCAGTATATATGTATGTTCATTTGTTCCCTAATTTTTTTTTATTACTAAATGGGCCCGCTCTTGACCTCGATCACGCCTGATGGAAAGCGATTGATGAGGTCTATGATGGATCGAACGCGCCCAGAAAATGCCTGTTCACTCTTGTTCAAGGCACTGGTACTCCCACGCATCGACGAAACAGCAAGTTGCTTGACGTCGGACTCCAGTGGGGTGGTCGCGAACCAGGCGGGCGCTAGCCCTACCACCGCAAGGGAAGAATTGGCCAGTCATCAAGATATTGGGTGTGACTGTCCAGGATGCGCCGAGCGCTCGGTACATTCGAGTTACTGGTGGAACAAATTGCGCTACACGAGGAGGCTTCATCACTTCTAAGCGACTTATCATAATTTGAATGAGGTATTGTTACCTATAAGCGTCTTGATCGTCCGCTGGTTATGTGACATCACATTAAATGAACATGGCACCCTGTAAGGGACAAAGTCATGAACTGAAAAAAATATAGTTGAAGGACACCTACCCCAATAAAATAATATATTTTAACAGTACTATGCGACCATAAGCTTTACTGCCAGGGGTGCGGGTTGCTCGAAAGACATACGGTGGCCCCTGGCTCACAGGCAACTGAAAGAACACGGGTGGGTTTTAGTCAGTAAAAGTCTGACAAGCCCTTCCACTCCACCAAGAGCGCGAGAAGTTATTTGATGATTACCCACCCTCAAAAAAAAACCATAAGCTTTAGGGCAAAGTGGTATACGACCACAGCTCAAATGCGAATATTTATTGTTTCATACTGGTTTTAGTTTTTTATTCAATAAATATCTAATAAAATAGTGCACTTCGCGCTTTATATTTTTGATAAGTTCACATAAGGCTCAATATCTAATCACTATTAATCATACATTGTCCACAAATACCTTTGTTATGAATAAAAACTGTCAGTTTATCGGCATTTTCAGAGAATCTTGGAGGATATGACTATATGATGAGTCAATGATAATTTATATTACTCAATACACATACCTATCTTTCTGTCTACTCTACGCTTCCGTAGATGGGGTGACAGCACCTTAGTGGCGTTACACACTATCAATCACAATTTGAATAATTTTGAAGAATATTGCTAATCCATTGCTTCATATGTTGGAAACATTTGTCTGCTCAGCAATGTAAACCACGCAATGAATGTTGTTGAACTGTCAAAGTGAAAGCAGTTATTCAGCAGCTTGTACAGAAAACGTCATTGTTATTATTAGCCTGTACTTTGCCACTTCAAGGCAATACCCTCTCTACATACTTTCATTATCCTGCTTATTCCGCCATTTCGATCTGGGCATCGCTTGCCATGTACAGTCACTAAAAGAGATAAGTAACCAGGTTCGTCGGATATAGTTGAAGTAACGTTAAAATTTATTTTAATTCCTTCATAGAAAACAAACAGTTCATTTAGCAAACTAATTTTCATTCGGAAAAACCCGTCGGTTTCTTACCAAACATCAAATATATGCGACGATCCTGATTACTTATTTCTTTTGGTGACTGTACATATAGTGTAAACATGGTTAATTTTCTGAAAAATATAGGTTACTACCTTCTTACACCTTACACCTTGGACCACGTGTCCCCCGCGGCCGCGTGTCTGCCCACGTATATTATCTCATGCTGCGACGAAATTTTACTTGATATCACTTTTACCCGCACTGATACCGTCTCTACTGCACTTCCCTTATAATTGGACTAACTGATAACATGACACCAAGTCTTTCTGAGAATTAAATTAAAACACATGAGCTTAATGAAGGAAATTGTTTGTTGCAGTGTCATTCGCCGCGCCTTATTCTAAGGGAAAAACAATTAAGTTGGCGCCCGCCGCAGAGTTGTATGAACGTGTAAAAGAGCTTAGGTCTCACTTTGCGTATTTGGCACCTCTTTATTGGTACCTACAAGTGAAAATAAAAACTAAATACGGTAAGAAGCGAGTCATGTAAAGGCACATACTAGAAATTGATTTCTGAGGATCGCCGTTATCGCAAAGCAGCCGATAAGAACTATTTATAATATGAAATAATAATAATAACTATATACAGGCTCCATCGACGCGCAAACTGTAACCATGCGTTGCACATGACTTTCTAGCTTAGAAATAAAAAAATCATCTGTTGCATAGAAAAGCAAAGTAATACCTACGCGGTCAAAATATGTTTAAGGAACAGGAAATTTCGTTTTTTAAATAACCGCCGAAAATTTTCAACCACTGCGCAATTTTCAAACTTGAAATCTTTCAGAATCATGTGCTTATTTGGAATTCTATACATTTTAGCTAACGTATGTATTGTTAACACCAAGGCAAGCTTGAGCCACACTACAATATCATCTGCCTTTTAACCAATATTTTAAATTTTCATAAACTTCGCGGATTTTAGAATAGGTATCCTTTTTTACACGCTTTATATTAGCTTCACTTGTATGTTTGTTTGTTGGTTTGTTTGTTTGTATGTTTGTATGTAACCGACTCCTTTGAGCGCGATTTTGACCCACTTTAAACGGTCAGATTTCATTGAAACTTTGTAAACTTGTCGAGGACCGATGACAATTCAATAATTTAAAAAAAATAGAAAAAAAAGTAGAAAATAAATAATAGTTTAAAAAAACTAAAAAACACGCTTTAAAAACCAAACTAAAAAAGGAGAAAATAATTTAATTTAATTAAAAAGCGTGGGGTGCTTGACATTAATTGATTATAAAAATACCTCAAAAAGCACCCCACGCTTTTTAATTGAATTAAATTATTTTCTCCTTTTTTAGTTTGGTTTTTAAAGCGTGTTTTTTAGTTTTTTAAACTATTATTTATTTATACTTTACAACTTACACGTTCATGGTAATTAATTTAAGATATCTATGTAAAACGAATACGTGACATACCAGGATTGAATATTATTGGGAAATACTGGAAAAATAATAACATTAAACTTGTTTAACTTTCTTAGAATGCATATTTGTATGTTGTAATAGCTATTTTATACTCAACAATATCTTTGAGCGGCTATGACCGCCATAATGGCGACTGGATTGAACATATTTCCTGAAATTCAGTTTCTAATTTGTGTCTAAATATCTGTTTATTACAAATCTACTTATAGCTTAATCCTACTAATACTATACGGGCTGATTTTTTAGTCACCGTCCAAATTTTTCAGGGTCATAGTACCCGTGAAATTGAACAACTTTCTCCAAGGAACATGGGTCGAAATATGAAAAATAAAAATCGACCTCCCATGCAAAATCAATAGTTAGCTGGTCGATTTTGTATGGGAGGTCCGATTTTTTTTTTCATATTTCGACCCATGTTCCTTGGAGAAAGTTGTTCAATTTAACGGGTGCTATCACCCTGAAAAATTTGGACGGTGACTAAAAAATCAGCCCGTATAGGTGACAGTTTGTATGTTTATGTATGATGAAATTTGACAAACAGATATTTCAAAACCTTGATTAACACATAGAATACTTCTTATCCGAATAGTAGGTAGGTTCCCGTGGGTTTATTTTCGACTCCACCCGGGCGAAGATACTGGCAAAGGATAGTTAAAATATAATTATTTAGGTTAAGGGTGCTTTCAAATTTTTTCTTGAATTTGAGCGTTTGACTCGACATTTGATGAGTGATTATGGGTTAGATATAGGCAAAAAATAAAAATATGTCCGGGAAAATTTCATTATTTGTCTAGGGAGCGCTGTAAACAAATTTTCCAATTTGTTTACATAAGTCAGTCAAAACCTTGTCACGGCAAAGAATGTTTCGCAAAATGTTACTTTCGGGCATCTTTTGATGCTCTGTTACATGGAACATATAATAGTTTAGTAATTTATAAAAAATGTCTGTGGTAGGACTGTAGCTTGTTATTTGGAATGCTCAAATAATTTTTTATGTTTCACACAATAATAACCCAAAAATAATTCCGTAAAACAGAGAATTAATGATAATTTTTCGTCTGAAATCATATTTTTTATCTATGTACGAGTATATTTAATCGAAATTACAACAAAAAGTATTTAATAACTAAGGTTACTAAGTCAACTTGCTTAAAAAAAAGAAACAGTTTATTTGAAATTAAAATAATATTTTTAAACAACTTTTGAATGCAACGCTATGAATCAGTAATATATCTCGGGACACGCGCGCTTTAGCTATAAGTCCGCGCCGCGCCGGTTTGTTCCTGGGCGTCCGAATCATAATGGTTAGCATATCTGAGTAGCATACTTCACTATACACGCACGCACGATCAGCTACCACGCGCCGTTAAATTTACCTAAAACTAAATACTTCAATTTGTAATAGCCCTCTTAAGCACACTTTATGTAAAGTAATTCTTCGAAAAATGACTATTACTTAATCACTTATTATTAAACGACAAAAATGACCTAAACGACCAATAATGTCGATAATTCACTGCAATCAGTAGAAGCACATAAATGTAATTCAAACTATGCCTTTGTTTACTACGCCACTCACACATGTGCGTGAACGCACACACGCCCGCGCTCTCACACAAGCATGTGTATGCGCAAGTTTTCCTGAAACATGCGCGCGTGTAGACCGCTGCTCTTCCGGCCATGCGCAAAGAATATGCAATATGGGGGAAAACAAATAGGTTTATTTACATACACTGTGTAAAGTTGGATATGATTTCAAATGCAGGTAGAATAAATTATTAATGTAATGTTGGGGTAGGTGGTATGTTTTCTATATGTAGAGCCTAGGGGATTGAAAGGCAAGATTGAAGTGGTGAGATAGATTAAAAAGACGAATCAACCTAAGTACAGACGCCAGTACATCAAGCTACCCCAATCTGTCAATATTTGACAGATTTTCAATTTTACCACATAACTTTAAGTTGTATGTTCAATTAGGAAAATTTTACAGTTTGGGGTAGTTTGATGTGCTGGAGTCTGTACCTAGCTCATTACCAATTTTAAGACAGTTAAACAAACACATTTGGAAACTTGGGTAATTACTTAACACACTAACAGTAAGATTGGCTTTAATTTTGGCAGTTCAACAACATTAACGTTGTTGAGCAGATTCTTTTTTTCGAAAATATGAAGCAATGAGGCCATATCCTCCAAAGTTATTCAGATTCTGATTGATAATGTATTACGAAGTTAGTGTGCTGTTCTTATTTTCTTTCTGTTTCTTTAGTACCCACCCGCGGGCAGTGGTGGCCCAGTGGTAACGGCAGGAGATGTAAGTCGCAAGTTCGAACCCTCAACCCAGACAGATGCTTTACTTTGTGTTATTTCATCGCCACTGCTCTCAAAACGGTGAAGGAAAACATCGTGAGGAAACCGGCATGTCCTAGAACCAAAAATTCGAAGGCATGTGACATCTACCAACCCGCACTGGGCCGCGTGGTGGATAACGGCCCACTCCCTCTTACAGAGAGGAGGCCTGTGTCCCAGCTGTGGGAACATTATAGGTTGATTAGAAGAAACTTGACTTCACATGGTCTTACAAATGGGTTGGGGCATGCATGACAACAATTTGTTCTGCCAGAAAGGCCCTATAGGAATCTGTCTTCTATCAACATTATTTAGATTAAAGTAAGTTGTCTTACTCTAACATAGGTAATCATTTAAAAGGGATAGGGAAGAAGGGCTATTAGGGAAATTAGCCTTCCTTGTTTTTATTAAAAATATATTCTAAAACATCCAATTAAAGAGAAATGCGAGACCTAAACAATATTATTGTTAGGCTTTCGATTAAATAAAACAATGTTATCAGTATCACCCGATGTCTACTAACGAATGACTCACGTGTCCCCACTCCTCCATCGCTTGCTCTTTGACCGGCGCCCGCGCATTTTATAAAGCAACAAAGGTCGGCTGCAAACTACTCATCCGTTCAGTCCCGTCAGTCAGCGTCGATCGTGCGAGTCGAACACACGTTAGCGCGCGATTTAAACAAAAAATAAAAAATGTTGTTTTTCATAACAGTTTCAGTGCTGGTCATGAGTGCGAACGCGAAGTTCTACACGGATTGTGGTAATTATTAATTTTTAACTTGTTAATTTAAAATATTTTCGGTTAATTTACTGCATTATCTCTCGATCCAGGCATTTTACGCTTTATTAGTAAATTGCGTACATTGTGTGTGGCTGATTTAAGATGGTCGTGTGCGGAATGTGTTGTAATGTGGACCGTTGCAGTTTTATTGCAATTACTGGTCGAAAGGTGAAACCTGTGTTATTCTTAACAGTACCTATATTGTGTTACCTATTATATTACCAGTATTTGTAAGATTTCAGAGAAGAAAAAGGCTAGAGACCGCCTTTAGCAATGCATTTTCTTTGTAACCTTTCAAGTTAGCTAAATCACAGACTTTGTAATTCAATGAATCGGTATTCGTCGATATTCGAGACGCGTTTTCTTCGGAAAACTGTCCACAAGAATTTGGATAGGTACCGTTCTGAAAAAGAAAATTGTGCTACATATATAAACATTAATGAAAACTTTCCCATTTATATGGAATTACCTTCAACCAGAATATCATTAAAATAAATTTGATTTTTAAGGCAATCTATTCCGAAATAAAAGAAAATTCTCACAAGATAATCCTCAGGCGAAAGAATGTCCAACACTACATCTAAACGATTAAAAGCGCTGTGCACTAGACAAACCACCTCCCAACATGGAGGTAGTAAAATGTTATTGACTTGACACTGGATCCCAAGAAACTATGGACGCATGTCACAGAACAGAATCCATCAATCGATTAAATAATAGCTGATGCCTGTTTACTAATACAACTCAGCTTTTCATAGTCCTTTATTGTTTTTTTTTTTTTGAGGGTGGGAAATCATCAAATAACTTCTCGCTCTGGGTGGAGCAGGAGGGTGTGTCAGACTTTTACTGACTAAAACCCACCCGTGTTCCTTCAGTTGCCTGTGTGCCAGGGGCCAGGGTATCTCTTTCGAACAACCCGCACCCCTGTTAGTCTTCTGTCGTTGATTAACAATTTCTATCAGCACGCTAAAACACACTATCAATAACAATCTCAACTATTTTAAGGACATTAATTACTTCATAAATGTTCGAAAAAATTGTGTGTTAAAAAACGTAAATAATGCAATGAATGTTGTTGGACTGTCAAAGCGAAAGCCATTCTTTCTGTTCATGTTACGCAGTTACCTCTCTGGTTGATAGCGTCTATTGATCATCCAGACAAGCAACAGTCCATACAGGCAATTTATAAACAATCTTAAACAATTAATTTTCTATTACAATGGCAGCACGTTTTGGACTGAAAACGTATATAAGCAGCCAGAATTAAATAGCTTCTTTATGTCATTGTTAGATTAGATACTGCTATAAATGTTGTATGCTATATATCTCAACATAACTGTCGAAATGTCGATGTACGTTCTATAGGTACACCTCTGTATATTTCGGGGATTACAGGCGTGATGATATGTTATGTTATCATAAGGCACTCTTAAGATGTACTAGTATTTGCCACTATAGGTAAGTATTAGTGTTACCAAAACGATTAAGTACCTACAACAGCATTCTGTCATCAAAAATAATAACCGAGATGAATCTGTGTAATAATACCTAATAAAGTAATAACACATAATTATTATCCTGCACTAAACATTTGTTCCGTGTGGTGCCGGACGTAAAGAATAGCACCATCCCATTTCTTCCCGTGGGTATCGTAAAAGGCGACTAAGGGACTTACTAGAGAATGGGCAGCAGCGTTCTTTATGCATTCTACCAACATACTGCGATCGCCAACCCGCATGCCAAGCGTGGCGATTATGGCAAACCCCCCCATTTTGTTGGGGGAGGCCCATGTCCAGCAGTGGACGTCTATCGGCTGAAATGATGATGATGATGACTAAACATTTAAAATAGCAATGATTACATGGTATACATGACATATCGTTCGTTATAATCTCCCTCTTGCTTAGCCTGTTTAGATCGTATGTGTCCAAGAGTTCTTTTAAAATCTCCCTTCCATTTTAAAGGGTCTTTTGAAACCCTTTTGGATAAAAAACTCTTGTCAAACTAAATGACTGTCTGTTTTTATTTCAGTCAATCATTAACAAAAGCTTTATTGAGATTCGATTGAAGATTTAGGATTCCGAGTTCTAAGTACAAAGAATGTAGACTGAAATTCTGAAAAGAAAGAATAAGTAAAAAAATTTAAGGAAAATGGCTTCATTTAAATCAAAAATCAAAATCAAAAGTCATTTATTCAAACTAGGCTGAGAGTCAGCTCTTTTTGAACGTCAAAATAAAATTACATAAGACAGTACCCCCAAAACGCCCGCCCTTCACCACTTCCTAGTGCTTTAGCTGGGAAGAAGAAGTAGCGCAACAAACTCCCCAGCAGCACAGCTGTCTGTTAAGTTAGAAGAACTTGATTCTATACAATAATAGGTAATTAAAATATTTTTCCCACTTCCTACTGAGGGGGAAAAATGCGTAGTACACTATCAGTAGGAATCGCTTTCATTTCGACAGTTCCACAACATCCATGGCGATGTTTACGTTGCTAAGCAGACAATTTTTTCGAACATATCAAAGAATGGAGTAGCAATAACCTTTAAAATTATTCAGATTATAGTATGTTATTGTGTTATTGTGTTATAGTGTGATTATATTATTTAAAAAAAAATCTTTGAATATAAATCGAATACACTATAACAACATCCCTAGATACATTTCTAAAAACAAAGCTCTAAAGTGATTCACAGCTAATGCGGAGAGTAGAGTAGTGTAAAATGACATCTATCACCGAACTTTCGCCTTGCTTCACACATCTGTTTATTTAATAAATAATAATAGAGATGTACAAGCAATATCAGCTGCTATCAGTAACTCTAGGGTCAATGTTCTGTGTCTCAACAAAGAGAACTGTGTCATTTTCACTTTAAATTCATGACAATATTTTATGTCTGAACTGTGATACGACCCAACAAAAATATCTTCTTGTATAAAGAAGTCCTTCCCTTGAACAATATCGTCACCCACCTGACCTTAGCCCCTAATTGCGCACATTAATTTTTATTTTTTTTGGGTGGGAAATCATCAAATAACTTCTCTCGCTCTGGGTGGAGCGGGAGAGCGTGTCAGACGTTTACTGAGTAAAACCCACCCGTGTTACCTCAGTTGCCTGTGTGCCAGGGGCCGCGGTATCTCTTTCGAACAACCCGCACCCCTGGCAACATTCAGCACCTTAATTGCGTAGACATACAATCTAAACCGTTTTGAAATATATTGCTAATACATTGCTCATTATGTTCGAAAAATTTGTCTGCCCAACCACGTAAATAACGCAATGAATGTTGTTGAACTGTCAAAATAACAGCCATTGCTACTGTTAGTGTGTTACAAAATTAATTGCGTGTTTGCTCAGCATGTTTGTTTCTTTACTTCCTTTGACAGGTATCTAACCTACATTTAAGTATGTGCCATCATGTATTATCGAGCTATTAACTACTTAAAGTGAATCTAGCCGCAATTTTTCCATACAAACTTCGGGAGTGTACCTATTACTCCACTAGTCGGCAATGTAAATCAAACATGAAACATGGTATGGTTTTGTCTCATTATCAATATTGTCTGGACGGAAACAGAATAATTTAAAACTTAGGAGCCAAGAACGTTTAGTTTTTCTTGCTAATGTAACTTAACTTTGGGCGTGTTTATGTAATAAAAGAAGTGTAAAATCTCCAAAACCAATTCGATACCGACAAAACTCAAATATCGAAAAGTTCAATAAACTTTTTTGGTCATTGATTTATGCAGTGTTTTTTTTTTATAAAACCCGATCTTCCGAAGGACTTTAAAAAAAAATACGCGTTTGTTTCACAATAAATGATCCTGCATCTCACTCACTAATATTGTGCGTGTAGAATAGCGTCTAACTGGTCATCACTGATACTATCTCTTTCGGACACGATGCCTGGTGTGAGACTGCGTGTTTTTAGCCAGGCCCACCAATGATTTCAAGCCCGCGATTAGATTCCCCTTAAGGTCTCCCCAAGACCTTAACTGTAAGTCTGTAGTGTCAGAGATAATCTGTCAAATTAAATTACATTAAAGAAGTGAAATTGGCTCGTGCCAGATTTTATTTAATTAAAACGGTACAACACCAATTACATTAAATTGTAACGTGGAAAATAATTATGTTAGGACATATTATTATAAATTAAAAACTAACATGGAACATTGGACTCTACACACATGCTTTGATAGCCTCTTATCACAACTCTTATCAACCTGGATGAGGCTGGCACAGGAGCATGGGGTTTGGCACATGAAAAGAGTGGTCTATGCCCAGCAGTGGGTGAAATCGGGCTACGGATGATGATGATGATGCTGATGATGACGACTATTACCAGCTTTTGCCAGCGGCTTAGCAAATTACATATCTAAACCATCCTCATGAATGACTTTGTCTAATGGTAAAAACCGCATGAAAATATGTTCAGTAGTTTTTGAGTTTAACATGAACAGACACACAGACGCAGCGGGGGACTTTGTTTTATATAATACTAGCTTTTGCCAGCGGCTTCGCACGCGTGGAAGTTGGCGTATTATATACATAAACCTTCCTCTTGAATCACTGTCTATTGATGAAAACCGCATTAAAATCCGCCGCGAAGTTTAAAAGATCTAAGCGTACAAACACGAAAAGCGACTTTGTTTTATATAATTTAAGGACGTAGTGCTATAATCGTATTATATTTATTATCTCCTCTATGAGCGTCGCTTCCCCGCACTGTAATAAATCATCATCATAGTCAGTCCGTTATTGTCCACTGCCAAACACGAGTCTCCTAATTGACCTACCTAATAAAAGTTAGAAAACGTAGTTTTAAAAAAGGGAATCCATTAAATGTTTGATAATTTTCCTAAAATAAAAATGGCCAAAATCGAGATTATAAAATCAGAGAAACATAAGTTATAGGATACTTACTTAAATATCAATAAAATTAAGTACTTATGTATCCACAAAAGTGACAAAAAAATAATCATAAGCCCTAGCGATTAAAAGCAGTGACAAATCCAGACACCTCACGGAATGTTAAAAATAAAGCAGCAGCCATTCCATGATTGTTTTTTTTTTGTCAGAGCTCACCTCTCTCTCAGAGCTGTCAAGGACCAATCTTTATTAAATGTTTGCATTAGCAGCGCATAAATGAAGGTAATCCAGCAATAACGTGATATAACAGCTTACAGCTACATTATACTTAGGTACGTTCCTACACACCAACGCCCATTCGATTCTACTAACTAACAGACTGATACCAATCTATACGTAGTATTCAGTTATGAAGAACCGAACTGCGCTAAACAATGCATCGTAGTACTTTGTTTCATGCAAGTAAGGAAACATTCGCTGAATGAAACCTACGCATTTACGCACATAATTGTGTATACTTACTTAACAAACACACTATCAATCACAAACTGAATAATTATAAAGGATATTGCTAAACAATTGCTTCAAAAGTTCGATAAATTCGTCTGCTCAAGAACGTACCTAAATAACTCAATGAATGTTGTTGAACTGTCAAAATAAACACCATTCCTACTGTTAGTGTGTTACGCCAGTAGGGTACCTACCCGCAGGCTGAACAAACTACACGAGACTTTACGAAGTATGTCAACTGATTCAGGCAGAGAACAGCTCATCCGTGGATTTAGGTTATCTACTTACCTACTTTAGTTTATCTGATTGACGCCATTCACTTTTAAAAATACAACTAAGTACATTTATCAATGAATTCATAAGTAGGCCAATTTCAAAGTAGAACAATTTGTATTTGGCCAAACTAACACCAAAACAAAAACTTTCGGAGTGTAACCAAACCTTTTTTGAATTCCTAAATATTATCAGCAACACTAATGGCCGTGATAAAAAATAATAACTATATTAGGTAGTACGACAAATTTAATACGCCCATTGGTTTTTTGCATACAAACAATAATATAATAACAGTCCTAATCATAATGTTTATTTAATGGTAGCTGTAGCGGCGAGTTAAAACGCTTATACTATACCTAATAATACAAAATGATACGATCATGGTGATATAGGTACTAGTTCCTGACTAATCAGTGACAATACATCAGGTGACCTAATGTTGAATATGTATAAAATATAGACCGAACTACAATAGATCCGTTAAGTGAAACTAAGCTTTATGTATAGCTAGACACGCGGTAACGTGTCAAGCCAAGTTGAAAGAAAAAGGAACTGCCGACGCAGCAGCCGTGTGATAAAACACGAACCATTTGGATCTTCTTTTCTTCACATCACTCCAATTGTAAACCAGTTTAAGCACTAGATAGAAACCAGAAAGGCCAGGCCAACCAGTAAAAGAAGGTAGCCAGGTTCCTGGAAGTCTCAAAGCCAGACTTTACATAACAAAGCTGACCAAAAGTACTGCCAACCCTAGGACTACTAACTATTGTCTGTTTATGAAGAAGGACATTTTGACTAACGTGAATGATATGATGAGGTGGATTGAACTCGAACAGTGAATTTCTAGCTCTAAACAATAATGTAAAAGAGTCTTAGTGAGCACAGACAGGAGTACCTAGGTATGGGCGTACGACCTATATCCATGCCCACAATTGTATGGACAACAGACCAATGTCGACCTTCAGTCTCATGGTATAACCGCTGAACCACTCTTCCATGGTCCAATTAATAGATTTTTTTTAAATAAAAAGCAATCCTCGTTGGTTCGATTCCCAGATCGGGCAAATTGTTATTGCGTTTTTCAAACAAGAATTTCTCAGTAAGAGCCCGGAGCCTGTATTTGTACCCGGAATCCCGGATGACGGCAATAAGCTCGCCCCCTAATAACGACAGAGGAGGTAAACACAACTATCGCAAAGTGGGTGTAGACCTACACCGACTTTTCGCATCGCATCATAGTACCTGTACTATGGAACACCTCTCTCTCGCCTGAGCATTAGGGGAAACAGATGCAACGTTATTTTATGTAACTAGGTACATACTAGTCTAACGATTGGAAAGAAAATTCGCGATGCTTAATTTCGGCGTATCTAAATTATCCAAAATATCCAAATCATTGGTTGTTCTGCCGATAACCTTGCGTGTGTAACAGAACGCACTACGCGACGCCACACAATAGTGTGACCAACTAATTTGCCGGGCATTTGCGTCAGTTCCGAATGTTTTAGCTAGCCATCTAATGTGCTTTTGTTGTCATCGGTCGCTACATGGTTTGATCTTATCTAAGTGGGAGTTTGAACCTTAGTTTACGTTTATTCCAAGGTTTTCGGGCAATTTTTGAAAGTTAAGTCAGTTAGTAAAAATTTAGATTACAATTCGGATGTCTTCTGTTATTGCACCTACACAAAATGTCTTAATTAATTTCCTACTTCTATGCATATAATAAACAAGAGTTTTTTCATTCATATGTTCGAAAAAATTGTCTGTTTAGCAACGTAAACAACACCATGGATGTTGTGGAACTGTCAAAATGAAGGCGATTCCTACTGATAGTATAGTACGCTGTTATGGACATAGATCAAGTAAAATTCTGTTTGATTATATGGTATTGTGAATTGATACGGTAGGTACACGCAGCTACTCATCAAGCTCGGATCGAAGCATCCATCGAAGCATCGAATTTCCGTACAGTGCGAGATCAGCGTAAACTGGAAATGTATAGCTTGATGTGTAGCCGTGTGTACCATGCTGCGAATGCCATGTCGACAATTTCACGAAAACCGAAATACCCTTTAATTACCCTAACTGTAACCATTTTTTGTTATGAGGTGTAACTTTTCCTAATATAATAAATAATGAATAATGCGTCTCCTCTTCCCACAGCACCCCTCGAGGCCACTTTTCGCGTTATTTACATGCTCTTTTTAATATTTTCTTAAAAGATTTAGAGCCTCTTTCTCCAACAGTGGGAATGTCGCTGTCTTTCTTAATTTTCTCACTGGAGATGCGAAGTAATTCGAAGTCTCGGTTTTGCTCACAAAACCTCATTAAGTTCGTTAACTCCAATTACCTGCTTGACGTAAAGCTGGGGCTATTTCTGGAATATTTTAGGTAGCATACTGAATTCTACTACAATCTTTAACGTGAATAAATTCATACATACCTACGCAAAAGTACTTTTGATCAAATTTTGTTTATTTTTGTACGCTGAAGTAAGTAAACAAAACATGCGGAATCATTAACCTATACTTTAAGACCTTAATAAACCATATTTAATGCAAAGTAAAGATACTATTCTACATATTAGAATGTATCATGATTCATGATTAAATCAAACAGACGTTGCATTATTGAAGGTTAACTATATACTTAAACGACATTGAAATAGAGAATCTATTACAAACTATATACATACCTACATATTCTAGAAATCCTGCCTCGTTGGTGTAGTGGTCGCAAGCACTATTACTGAGCGTGAGATCCTGGGTTCGATTCCCAGGTCGGGCAGTTTTATTGGATTTTCGTATGATGATATTCTCAGTAACAGCCCAGTGTGGATTCATACCCAATTGTTGACAATAGGCTCACTCCCTATTACATGGACTTGAACATCACTGGCAAAATGGGATGTACTATAACATGGACTTGAACATCACTGGCAAAATGGGATGTACTATAACATGGACTTGAACATCACTGGCAAAATGGGATGTACTATAACATGGACTTGAACATCACTGGCAAAATGGGATGTACTATAACATGGACTTGAACATCACTGGCAAAATGGGATGTACTATAACATGGACTTGAACATCACTGGCAAAATGGGATGTACTATAACATGGACTTGAACATCACTGGCAAAATGGGATGTACTATAACATGGACTTGAACATCACTGGCAAAATGGGATGTACTATAACATGGACTTGAACATCACTGGCAAAATGGGATGTACTATAACATGGACTTGAACATCACTGGCAAAATGGGATGTACTATAGGCATTAGGTACCCCTCTGCCTCGCCCTAGGGAAGGCGTAATGTTATGTTATTCTATCTATATATTATGTATAGATTTTTATTGTAAGGTACCCCATAAATTGTGTTAGAAGCATTTAGCTATAGGCAAGGCCTAGAATTCCAAGCGTATCTAACATTCATTCGATACCTGCACGTGCAACATTCTTTTTACCTACATTTTAAGTACAGATACAAAAAAACTTTTTCCAAATAAAAAAACAACCGACTTCCGGGAAAACACTACATAGTGAAAAATTACTTTAATTTCGGATGTCGGTGACTTTGGATATGTATTTTAAAGTTATTTTCACTTTGTAGTGTTTTTCCGGAAGTCGGTTGTTTTTTTTTTTTTTTGGAAAAGTTTTTATTTCAAACTTTTTAGTTATAGTAGGTACCTACCCCACACCAATTCGAAATTTCATCATCCTTGGGGTGGGGTCTAGAATGATATGCTGAATTCATGGTTACAGTTTGCGCACTGGATAAAAACTTTTCCTGTATAAACCTGTATTTTGGATTTGCAAAATTCTTTTTTTGTTCGAAAGGGAAACTTCGAAATGGTCCCATTTAAATTTCATATAGATTTGATGATGCGCTTTGGAGACAGACTACGTTCGTTGGGGGTTCTAGAATGGTATGCTGAATTCATGGTTTAAGTTTGCGCACTGAATAAACACTTTTCCTGTATATGACTGAGTTATGCCCGAACATCCTACCACTCCTAACCGTTATGGAGTTGTACCTTCCTTCATCAGCTCAACGTCATAAGATGATGATGACCATACGCAAATGTCTCAATAGCTTTAGAAAATATATATAAAAAATTGTTAATATCTATAACATTTGAGGGTTGCCCTCGATTTCCCTGGGATTCCATCATCAGATCCTGACTTGGTGCCAATGGAACCACTTCAGGAGTATACTCTTTCAAATAAAACAATATTTTAAGAATCGTTCCACAAATGGGGGAAATCGGTGAACATACATAAAATATATATATATATACAGTCGAACACAGAACCTCCTCCATTTTTTAAGTCGGTTAAAAATAATTGCTTGGTAATAACTAACTAACATAATTAAGGATATTATTCGCATAATATGCGTTACAGAACGGTTTACATACATAAATTACTTTAAGAATAATTTATTATAAATACTTATTGTACACCATGTGCACAGATAACAATAGAATTTCTATTGTGTCAGCTAATTAGACATGCGACGGGTTAATTAGTGTTATTACATCATCTATTTTATTTTCTACGTAAATTATTTGGTTGTTATGCCTACTTGAGAGCAGTGGACCACTGGAAACGGCCGCGATTTACGAGTTGTAAGTTCTTAGGTTCAGGCAGGCGCTTTACTAATTATAAATCATTTCATCAATACTGCTCTGAAAACGGTGAAGGAAAACGTCGTGAGGAAACCGGCATGTCCTAGAACAAAACGTTCGAAGATATGCGTAGTGGCTGTAGCCCACTCCCTCTCACTGATAGGAGGCCTGTGTCCCAGCAGTGGGAACATGATAGGCTGATTACGCATGTATGCTATGTATTTATAAACCTTTCTCTATAGCTATCTACCTTAATCCTATAAGTGCTTACCAATCCTGGAAAAACTAAGCTATTTTTTTTTTTATTAATTTTAAGAAAACTTTAAAGTAATACATTCGAGTAGTCAGAAGTAACATGTAGAAGAAAGCCAATTACAAGTTTCCACTTATACAGGGTGATTGGAAGATGGGTGCAAAGCTTTAAGGTGAAGATAGTATAGACAATTTAGAACCATTTAAGCCATGGTTGTCTTAGACGAAGTCTTACCAATTTTTTTTTTTTTTAATAAGGTTTAAAAGACGTATTGTACAAATTTTTTATTTCTTCTGAGCTTTAAATGTCTGTAAAAAAAATGTCTAATAACACAGAAGCCTAAAACATGTTTTGCTTGATTGCTTACACATTACTTTAATTAAATAAATAAAAAATGAATTCATTTATCATTCAATTTGGCCATAATTATGCAGTTTACATTCAATTTTGAGAATTTCCGAAAAAAAACTTAAAAATTTGGTTAAAAATATTTGGTAAGACTTCGTCTAAGACAACCATGGCTTAAATGGTTCTAAATTGTCTGTACTATCTTCGCCTTAAAGCTTTGCACCCATCTTCCAATCACCCTGTATAAACTTATGTATAAATTGACAAAACGGTACAAACAGTGTGAGAGTTAAACATAGACACAACTGAAGAGAATAAACAAAAATAAAACAAATTACACAACAAAGTTAGACTTCAAAGAAAAATTAATTCAATTTTTTTTTCAATTTCTGGATACTGTTTGAGAATAAGTCAAGCTCAACATCCCTGCTCACCATATTGAACATTCAACAATATTTTGCCTATAGTTCGTTTTCACAATAGGAATTTGAAGGAGATGAGGTCTCCGAAGAAACACAGACGGTGCACGAAGTCCAATCTTGGCCACCAGTTCAGGGACGTCAGTAGACCCATTCATTATATTAATTATGAAAGCAAGATAATCAAGATATGCAATTTTTCTTCGCTCGTGTAAAGGCAGAATATAAAGAAGGCGGAATGCTGAGTTGTGTATTACAAAAAAAATTAAGCATGTAGTAATTAGTAGATTATAGCCACAAAAAATGAAAACTTTTTATTATTAATCTTAATCTTGTATTTAATTTTGTGTTTTTAGTTTAATTTTATTAATTTTAATTTTGATTTCATTGAATTATTTTTTAAATATTTATGAAGGTTAAATATAATGTTAAATTTTATATTATTTATGTAAGTCAAATATGATCTAAATAGATTGAAATAAATGGAATTGAATTACAAAAATTAAACCACCGAAAAAAATTAAAAGGAAAAAATAATAAACCTTTTTTGTTTAACCTTAATAACTTAAGTTCGGCGGTCGGTGACTTTGGATAGGTATGTATTTTACTTTCATGTCACCGCCTTCCGAACTTAGTTATTAAGGTTAAACAAAAAAGGTTTATTATTTTTTGCTTTTCTGTTTTTTCGGCGGCTTCATTTTTTTAATAAAATGTTTTTTAACCAACATACAATCTGTCACTGACCTGCATATTGCTAAGAACTAATTTTGCGGGCCGGGAAATTTGCGCAGCGTTTCTTGCATTAATTTGCAATCCGTAACTAAGCTACCTAGGTACATCCATCCATGTAGCTATAAATGACTGTAGGTACGTATATTCTTGTTGTACCTTAGGGTGACTTTGTAACGTTTATAACATTAGATATTACAATGTTGTTTTCTATTATTTCCAGGTTCAAAACAAGCGACGGTGCAGAAAGTGAGCGTGACCGGCTGCGCAGAGGACGCCAAGGAGTGCGTTCTCAAGAGGAATAGTAACGCCACGTTCAGTATCGACTTCACACCTAGTGAGTACCTACATACAGCTTTACCTACCTAGACACCTCCTTATTCATAAACGATGATTAAAGTTAAGTAATGATTAGCGTCTGTTTAACCATACATTTTTGACGTTTAAACATAATTTTACTTTAATCATAGTTTATGAATATGGGGGCTAGTTACTTCTCAACTAGGATGAAACTTCCTTAAAAAAAATGGCGGACTCATAACGAAATGTAACGAGCACTTTTATGTCAGCAATTTCCCGTGGAATAAAGGCTCCCGCAGATAGGCGCGCCGCAACGTCGTGACGCGGTTCTGGTGGAACAATTTCTGTGAACATTTTGTGGAAATTGTTCTACCAAAGTCGCATCGCGCCTCTCTGCGCTTCGAGATAAGATCTATCAACACAAAATAACAATCAATACTGCAGGAGAATATCACTTTTAAATGTAGGTAAGTGCTCGACATTATCTGCCGGCCTTTTGTCAAACCATGTTTGGTCCGACGTCCAGTTAAACCGGACGCAGTTGAATATCAGTATTTTACACGGAGCGACTGCCTATCTGACCTCCACAAACCAGTTACTGAGTAATACGATACCCCTTGGTAAGACTGGTTGTCAGCGACTTTCGGGCTTCAGACGACCCGTAACAGCTGTCAAAGATCTAAGAATGACAGCCGGGACCACCGCTTAACCTGCTTTCCGAAGCACGGAGGGGTCTTGGTAGGTATGTAAAGATGATCACCCATCCACGGACCAACCGCAGCAAGCGTAGCTTGACCTGATAGATCGACCCGTGCGGCTATTATTACTTAGCCACAAGCGCCTCGTATTAGTGCTCGTGACTGATACCTTCAATGTAAAGATTTGAAAAAACAGAAGGGTGAATCGACTTCTTTTGCCAACTTAAATATTACTTACCTACGTGTCGCAAAACATTAACAACTATATCACTATAAACTAAGGTAAACATTGTTGATACTGTATAATAAATAGAGCGCCGTCATTTTCCTGTTTTCAACTAACTAGGTAGGTAGGTAATAACATAATAATGCAAAGCAATGAATACGGATAAGGGTCAATTCTCACCGAGACGCGGCGCGACGCGCACTTTTTAAGATCACGATACAAAATAGATCTTATTTACTTCACAATAAGGTATACGGGCTGCACAACGCGGTGCACCTTAGCGTTCTTCGACACGCTTTCGCGCTCGTAGTGAAATTATACCTTTTCGTGTTGTAAATAAGTTAGATATTCTGTTGCTATCTTAAAAAGTGCGCGTCGCGCCGCGTCTCGGTGAGAATTGACCCTAAAACGTCCATGCTGCATGGACAAAGCTGATTTATGAGGCAACATTCTCCCACCCTCCTACTTACCTGTATAACGCTATAGGTACCTACCATAACTACCTTACTTAAATCACACTCCTAATTATTTGAATTTCCATCTAAACTAGTATCATAAAGAGAAAATAATAGATGTTTTGTATGTTATGCTAAAACGGCTGAACGAATGAGGATGATTTCTTGAAATTGGGCACATGGGTAGTCCATGAATTGGAATATGACATAGGATACATTTTATCCCGATATTCCCACGCGATCGAGAGGTATGCGAGTGAAACCGCGAGGCGCAGCTATAGGTTTGAAATAAGACCCACTTGCAATGGAATCACTGGGCACCTAAATATATTTAAATAATCACATTCTGTCTCTGTCGTCTTCAAAAGCTTGACAGAAACGGAATGATGTTTTAAATTCGTTTAGCGTTCAACATATTTAGTGGCTAGCTGCTGCCCGCGGCTTTGCCCTCGTAGGTGTCGGAAATTATACCATGGGAACAAGCTACTAACAGACAGACAAAAACTTTAAAAAGTGTTATTTACGTTCATAACCATTTAGTGAAAAGCTGTTATTTTGACATTAAAAACAAATGCTTTAATTTTGTCTATTTGTTAATAGATCGATATAGATTTGTGGTTCAAGTACGCGTAAGAGTTTTGAGTTTGATCGAGTCCAATAACTTATTTTCGTTAACAAGTAGAGAACTGTTTCTCTTTTAGCTTAAGATTTCAGTCTAGAAATAGAACCCACAATTGTTTTGTACCAGACAACTTTCAAACGAGTCTAGGCGTGCTAAAATAGGGTTCATGACAAATAAACTATTCCTCGTAAAATTCCTTGAACTCAACTATCGTGAGGCATTGAGTGGGTGTTAAATTGCCCCTAGAGGCAAGTCTATCTAGTGTATCTTATGGCACTCGAATTTTATTTAATCGGCTGAGTGACTTTATGGTGCACCATAAAGTCACTCAGCCATATACTGAATTCCAAGAGCGCTGGAATTAATTTGACAATGAGTCATTTACCTGGATTAGGACTCGCCTCCGTGCTCCATTGTTTCGGTGTGTTATTGGAGGCGCACTCTCTGAGCCCGCAAACGAAGAAACGGGCCCGTCCGAAAGCAGTTCTTCGGAGTGAACCCTACTTTTTCGCATAGGCAAAAACACATCGACAGTAAGGACAACTGCCAAATCTTGTTGTCATTGATTCTTAGTTCGGACCGAAAACGAATCTTATGTCCGTAGAATACAAAGTAGAAAATGCCCGTGACTTCTGCTGAAACTACAGATTTTGTGCTTAGGGAGTAGTCCTGATTGGTTATCTTACCTAGTTGCAATAGCTGGGACTTAGAGAGGCATGCTTCTACCAAAGAAAAGCTTCTGCTAAAGAAAAGCGCGCTGTTGAATTTTCACCTTTCGGGCTGAGCCGAGCGTTGAAAACCCAAGCGCACTTTTATTTAGGCATTAATTTATATGACACGTAGTGCTCCTGAAAACGGGCATAAGTTTTCTATCGGAGCTTAATGACTAGATAAGACTACCTATGTTCCATATTTAACGCAAGCCTTCTATGTTTCCAGACAAAGAAGTGAAAGGAGTCGAGACGGTGGTCCATGGAGTGATAATGAACTTACCGGTGCCTTTTCCGCTGCCCCAGCCTGATGCTTGCAAGGACAACGGATTGACCTGCCCTCTGCCGGTAAACACTTATAAAACAACTTAATATTGTTGGCATCGAGTTCGGGCCAAGGCTGACGGTTTGCATTCCATTCCCAACTGTAGGTACTTAATGCAACCGCTGAAAAGCATTTCAAGTAGGTACAATTTGTGCAACTGCATCCTGTCTGACCCCTTTCTGCCTTTATAAAATGTATTTCGTTTGAAAACAAAGAAGTCCCACTTCTCTGGAGACGCGAGAACTCAAACCATATTAATGGACTTTATTCTTCCTTGTGCCACTTTACGTGGCCCAGAAAAATGCAGCCCCTCTGTATTTTTTCTTCACTGAACTGAAAGTTGAGCCAACTATTTTCTAGACTTACAAAAAAAAAACTTTCGCCGTGCACCCTAACTGCGTAACACACTATCAACCACAATCTGAATCATTTTGATGGATATTGCTAACCCATGGCCTCATATGTTGGAAAATTTGTCCGCTCAATAACGTAAATAATGCAATGAATGTTGTTGAACCGTCAATATGAAAGCCATTCCTTCTGTTAGTGAGTTACGCAATTAACCTGGTATTTTCTTCATTATTGAGCACAATCAGTAACTTGACCCTTATTTTCCAGGCGGGCCAGATGGCGAGCTACCAGACAGTCATGCCGATCCTCAAGTCTTACCCCAGGGTCAAGGTCGAGGTCAAGTGGGAGCTCAAAGACGAGAACAACGAAGACCTCGTGTGCATCATGATACCCGCCAAAATACAATAAGGAACTGTAATGCCTGATTCCTATGTCTTTATCCATGGTTTCTGGGAGGATTTACTGGTTGTCGTAAGTTATTTTGGTCAATGTCAAATAAGTCGTGAGTTTTTTAATTGACAGCCGTTTCATTGATCAAAAGGGTAATTGCTTAACACGCTAACTGTAGGAATGGGCTTTCATTTTGATAGTTCAACAACATTCATTGCGTTTTTACGTTGTTGAGCAGACAAATTTTTCGAACATAAGAAGCAATGGATCATCAATATCGTTCAAAACGATTTAGATTCTGATTAATAGTGTTACGCAATCAGAGTGCTGGTTCTCAGAAACGATGGGTAAAATTATGATGGAATACTTAAACCTAATTCATTCTTGTATCTTCGCCAAATTCTTCAAATTAAGTGCCTGTATGTGATTAGGGACTGGTACAAATTGCCTTCAAAGATTTTCTTAAAGACCAATAAGTTTTCTTAAATAACGTGGACATAGGAAATCAAAATCGAGATTGTATATTATTATAACTTCTAAATACTTAATTTTAATTTACTGACAATGATAAGGAGGCTAAATGAGTTTTTAATTATTTAGGAAGCAAATTTACGAATCTCGAAGAACTTACTGACCTTATTTTTTGTATTAGGAAATTGCGTTCACCAGTAATTATTTTTCTCAACCAGAGTATTTTTATTATTTTTATATTATTAATTTCTTAGTCGTACTAAAGATTTATGGTTGTGTTAAAATGACAAATTACTAATTTTTTTATTGCTTCAAACGATGGCTTTTATTTTCCACAAACCTCTTTATAAGAGCCTGTCCTTACGACCTTATTGCGGACTCCTCATAAGTGTAAAATAACGCTCGTGTGAACAGGGCCTTATACTGGAATCTGTACATCACCGTATATGAAATTTCCTTAATTTATAATAATTGTTTTCTATTAAATAATAATATAGGTTAAGGATTGTGGTTTTGTACATTATAATACATAATAATATTGTGTAAAAACATGAGTTTCATTGTTTGTTTCCTAAAAACCAAAAAATACCTACCTTTTTTTTATTAACACATAGAAAAGACAGTTAGAAAATAGTTTCTGCTCTAACGTGCCTTAGTTAAAACTAGCTTGGTATGTCGATAAAAGGTAGCATATAATGTTCTTCCCTAGGTTCAAAGTAGCCCCATATCAAATTTCTTCAAAATCGGTACAGCCGAATCGGAGACTAGCCGGAACAGTTTCAGTTTTTTAATAACTTGGTAGGTACCGTATACAGGGTCAAATTAAATTGTGATGAGTATCGAGATACGCTGAGAGCGCTGTTAGTGTAGTTACATTAAGTCTTATTTTGTTTTATCGTGTTTAGATATTGAAGACCGAAGAGTATAATTATATAACCTGCCTGTCTGTTTAGCATTCGTGGACTACGAAAAAGCCTTCGATTCGATCGAAACATGGGCTGTACTGCAGTCCCTTCAATGGTGCCAGATCGACTATCAGTACACCGAGGTGTTGAAGTGTCTGTACTAAAACGCCACTATGTCAGTCCGACTCCAGGACCAGACTTCGAAACCTATCCTTCTGCAGCGAGGTGTTAGACAGGGAGACGTTATCTCTCCGAAACTGTTCACCGCTGCACTGGAGGATGTCTTCAAGGTTCTGGACTGGAAAGGGGCTGGCAACAACATCAATGGCGAGTACTTCACTCACCTTCGTTTTGCCGATGATATAGTTATCATGGCTGAGACTATGGAGGACCTCGGTACAATGCTCGATGACTTCAATGGAGCTTCCGAAAGAGTGGTTCTTAAAATGACCATGGACAAGACAAAGAGCATGTCCAATGCCCATGTAACACCCACTTTCATAGCGTGAACGTGGACGAGTACGTTTACCTAGGACAAACTGTCCAATTAGGTAGGTCTAACTTTGAGAAAGAGGTCAATCGTCAAATCCGACTCGGCTGGGCAGCGTTCGGGAAGCTACGTAATACAATCGTCGAATCCGACTCGGCTGGACAGCGTTCGGGAAGCTACGTAATATCTTCTCGTCCCACATACCGCAGTGTCTCAAGACGAAAGTCTTGACCAGTGCGTGTTGCCAGTGATGACATATGGAACCGAAACGTGGTCGCTCACAGTGGGCCTCATAAGAAGGCTTAAAGTCACCCAAAGGGCAATGGCGAAGGCTATGCTTAGAGATTCCCTACGTGATCGAATCAGGAATGAAGACATCCGCAGGAGAACCAAGGTAACCAACGCCAGGGGTCACGGTATCTCTTTCGAACAACCCGCACCCCTGGATTGGACCCATTATGTCTGTGAATTTTCGCTATCTAATTTAATTTGACCCTGTATAAACCTACTTACAAAAATAAAGACCATTTATTATTTCGAGTGTTGTGCCCCATCCCGGATAAAATAGCTACCATATTTGAAAAGATTAAAAAAAGACATTTAGAAATATCACGTTTGTATTAAATAAGTGTAAAAATGATTCAATAGCTCATTTCATTCCGATCTTCATTACAAAAATATAAAACACGATTCAGATAAATTCGAACAACAAATAAATTAATGAAATCAGTCAATAACATCTTATACGGGGTACCTTTATCAGAAAATCATGGTCAAAAAACCATCAAGGTGAACAACTTTCTCAATCATCGTCCAAAATCGTAATCGCGAATAAAAATAATCGGACGTCCCACTGATTATTTTTCTTGACACATAAAAATACGATATAATTTATAGAATAACATAATAAATAACATAAAATATGTCTGTCAATAATATAGTAAATGTACAAACACTTATTATTTACTGAGGATTTTTATTTCAAATACAAAAATACTGCACTGGGCTGCCAGTACAGAGAACACTGTGATACCAGTAAAATAAATGTTGTAGGTACTAGCACAAAATGTGGGATTATTCCGAACCTGACCCGAAATCCTAACCCGTTCGCGGGTTAGGTTAGTAACTTGAAAAATATTATAATATTTGTTCCGAACGTAACCCTATTCCTACCCTGACCCGATGTATCATTCCTATCATAACCCGAATTGCGATATAGATAGGTATTCACGTCTCCTCTTTCTTAAAATAAAAAGTACCCATGTGTCAAATCAGAGTTTTTAATTTGACACATGTTTAAAAAGTAAGTTCAAAGTATGACACATAATAGAAATGTTATTATTTTTTTACTATAGGTAGGTACTTATTTTTTTTTTGTGTTTAATGCTATTTGTTAGTGTGTGATATTTTGATTACTTACGTACAGACGCCAGCACATCAAGGTACCACAAACTGTTAATTTTTTCCAACTGAACATGAACCTTATGCTTATGTGATAAAGTTGAAAATCTATCAAAGAAATTTGACAGATTAGGGTAGCTTGATGTGCTGGCCTCTGTACCTTTTATTCTAAGAAAGAGGAGAGGGGAAAATGTCTCTACATCGCAATTCGGATTATGATAGGAACAATACGTCGGGTCAGGTTAGGAATAGGGTTACATTCGGGACAATTTTTTTTTCCTGTTCCTGTTCTACCCCGCGACCGGGTTAAGATTTCGGGTTAGGTTTGGAATAATCCAAAATGTATATGTTTTCTATAAAAATTGCACGACCTTTAGTTATATACAGCGTTGCCAAAATAATATTGCAAAGCCTGTAAACTTCAAGCTCTAATACGAAACTTGGTAGGAAGACAAAGTAAAAGTAAATGCTGGAAACCTTTTTTAAACCTGACACTTAAAAGAATGCTCAGTTAATAATTGCTCCAGCTCGCATATTTAATTAATAAAATCTTAAATTCAGTCACTGATATACAACGCATAGTCTGAACCACTGTGTCTAGAAATATAAAAAAATTCCCAAGAGTTCCATAAATAAATAAAGGATTTTTGAAAATCTATCCCCTGACTAAAGTAACCGACATAACCCGAAGAATTGCCAATTTTAAGTGGCAGTTGGCAGAGCACATTGCTCGCAGAACATATGGCCGATGGGGCTGAAAGGTTCTGGAGTGGCGAACGCGTACCGGAAGACGTGGAGTTGGAAGGCCTCCCACAAGGTGGACCGCTGACCTTGTGAAGGCCGCTGGATGCAGGAAGCACAAAACCGGTCGAAGTGACGGAACTTGGGGGATGCCTTTGTCCAGCAGTGGACGTCTTTCGTCTGAAATGACGATGATCCCCTGAAGGGTATAAATATGCGATGTAAGTTTGTATGAAAGTTCCGACATTTTTCACGCTGGGAAATTCTATCAGGCGGACTCACCGCTTGTGTCTAATCGTTTAAATTCACGCCTTCATGCTAAAGGAGTAGACAGGAGGCCTTAATCCTTATAATACTGTTTTAGTTTGATCTACGTTCATAAATCTTTTCTTACTGTTGCTAAACAAACGCTTTTCAAAGTCAAAGAATCATTCAACTTATGAAGACATTTAGGGACATCCGATTGACGTGCATCGAATCCACAACCATACCCCTTTGACCGCCTCGGTCTTGATCAACGACTTCAATGTGCCTCACACTGTAATTACATCATTAAAAGACAATTAATGTCTTCTAATTACAATATAATCAGTCGTTAAAATGATTTATTGAGTGTTGTGCTTTTATTTAGTTTTAATTTGGCAGAGACATGCACAGACGACGTACGAAGATTTTTAGACGAGATATGCAAACCTATTTGAAGAGAACCCATACCAAATGAGGTATGGAAACAAGCAGAAACCTTCAATGAACAAATTCGATTCCTATCTACCATAAAGGGGTACGAAAAATGCCAAATACCATTTCTGAATTTGAAAAATATGTCGAACAGTTCGGACGAATGACAAGGGCGGACAGAGTCCGGACAGCGTGCGAAAAGGCGGATTATGTCCGCAAAAATCCGGAGAGATGTAACCCAAACAATACCCTTATTATTTTTCTGTTGCTCTATTTAATTCCAATATAGACGATCTCTCAGAGACCATTACGACGATGTAGCAATTCGTAACCTTACAAAAATATGTAACCTAACGCATGTAAAAGTTTTACTGTGAGCAGTGGTGGCCTAATGGTATTGACCCCGACTTATCAAAATCAAAATATTTTATTTCACATAAGCCTGCATGGGCACTTATGAAACGTCAGAAGCTAGGTGCACGGTTCCAATTTGTCGTTTCCTATGGAGAAGAGCCGGCAAGAAACTCCACGGTTACTCTTTTAAAAATAATTGGCTTTTACAATGTTTTCAAATTACAGTGATAATAGGTATGGGAGGACAGTGCAGGCCAGTCAATAAGTACCAGGTACTTATGACTTGTATGTCATGAGTTAGAAACCAGAAAGGCACTTTGTGTATTTAATTTCAGCAGCACTGCTCTCAAAACGGTGACGGAAAAACATCGTGAGGAATTCGGCATGTCCTAGAACCAAAAGTTCGAAGATATGTGACACCCACCAGCCTGCACTGGGCCCGCGTGATAGATTTCGGTCCACTCCCTCACACAGAGAGGAGATCTGTTTCCCAGCATTGGGAACATTATAGGCTGATTATGCTACTTCAGACTTATACACACGAGTACCAACGGCCGCATCGGGCCGCAGAACATAGCATTTGCAAAAAAGCCCAGTGCCGCTTGCCTGCACTGTGGTATGGTGCAAACAAAATGTTCGAAAGTGATTTAGGAGGATTTTTGCATCAGCCTTTAGATGGTGTTGTCAAAATGTTTGCGACACAATTTCTCAACCAGGTCCTGACTTCTCGTCAGAATCTACGCTCCGTAACCAGCCATGCTCATTTTACAGCTTTTCCTTCTTTCAATATCTTTCCCTGAGATACCATCAAGATCCTTCACTTTTTCTTAATAGTGCTCTTACATCGACCACACAATGCCTGTTCAGTCTTAACTTTTCTAAAGTACAAGTTAAACTCTTGTCTAAATATCTTCCTGTACATAGATTCCTTTACAGCCACTATATTCTCTTTATTGCATTCACTGAAATACATATTGTACATATGTTTGACGCTTAAACTTGGATCCAAGTATTGTTTTTTCTTTGAGTATTGTAAAATGGGTTTTGATTCTACCGTTGTGTAAGACAGTATGTGCTTTCTCACTCTATCTTTCGACTCTGAAGGTAAGCAATGAGTGCTAGCTTTAGAATGCCCTCTGCCGTCAGGTTTTGGCATATTCAAGTCAGTTTTCCCCATATGCACATTATAAACTGGCTTCTGAGAAATAGCTAGCGTTCCTAAGTAGAAATTCTTACAAACTGTATGTCTTTCAGACTTGAGGTGGAAGAAATATTTAAATGTGTATTTCCTCTTATGGCTGTTGGACATTTTATTGTGTTTTGTGTATGTTCTATCAGTGGTACTTAGTAGGAAATACTTCTTATCATTTGCGTTGAGGGAGTAGAATGCTTTGAAGATATGTTCACGGTCATCATCAGTGATTTTTTCATTGCATTTGTACTTGCAACTCTTTATGCAGTCCTTAGTGTTTTGTATTTGTCTCTCTGGGACAAATTTTCCTCGTCTACTGATGTAAGCCTCCCCTCGTTGGTGCTTCAACTTACGAACATTGCAGGCCCAGGTGTTTGGATCTGGTATTTGGCTGCGGGACCTCTTCTTTTCAGGTTCAGGTTCCGTTTGTAAGGTGTCCGTCTCACACCTAGAAAACAAAAAAAAAAACCTATTAGATTAGGAAATGCTACAATATTTATAAGATAAAATATGTACCCATAAAAAGTGAGTTGATATAAGCATGAGTAAAGGGATTTTTATTTATAAAGGCATAAAATACATGTTAAATCTACTCACGCATTATCCTTATATTCTTTATCCCTGAGTTGCACTTCAGGCTCAAGCTTAGCAATAAAACACTGCTCTTTTGGGTACTCATACTGCCTGTAGTAAGAGTGCATCCCAGCTATCATATGCTGCGGCACAATCATATGCGACGCAATCTGCAGAGACTGGGTCATGTCTGAACTCTGCAGCACCTGAGATTGAACTTGACCCTGCAAAGGCTGGATAGTCTGTAATCCTTGTTGGCAGGACATGACTATTTGATTCTGAGACATTTGTATCTGACTCTGTATTTCGGTAACATGGTGTGATGTTACCGGTAAGTGTATTGACTCTGATGTGATTGTCTGCTGGTACGTAACTTTGCCCTGTGATGTTGGCAGTCCTGGATGAGATATGTGGATTATCTGAGGGCTCTGTATCTTCGATGGTTGATAGACTTGAACAAGATGCGGTATGGAAGACTGCTGTAATTGCTCCATGGTTTAAATCTGAAAATATTAGAAAATTAAATAAGTTGCTTGTCTTTATTTTAAAAAGACTAGAAACGGAAACCTTATCGTTAACTTTAATATTAAAATAATATAGTCAGCTGCAAATGCCACTGACTTTTGTTAAACCTAGTCAATATAATATGTTAACACAAATGAAATACATTAAGCAGAAAATAATTGCTTAATTATTAGCTCACATCTTAACGCTCTTGTTTTCTTGAACACTACAGCAGCAAACCAGCATCACTGATCACAAGTAGCTTACCAAGAAGTTTTCGTCTCATTTATAATCATAGATCAACAAATCACGGAATGATTTATGTTAATAGGTACATGCTTTTATTTTCTTGGAAGACCAATAAAATACAGATATCCGACAGTTTTTCAATCTACTTGTTCAAAGTTTTCAGTAAGAATGCCACAGTTCCATCTCACAAGACAACATGGATGAAATTCATTCAATGAATGAACCGATGCAACTCCGGCACATCAAGAAAAGTAGAACAGTTTCGCGTCAACAAACAGTACTCTTTCTCTATTTCTCCAACTTAATACAACAAAGACAAAACATTGAACTTGCTATGGATTAGATTAGGTCACAATTTTACAAATCTAAAGCTAAAGAGGTGGAAGTTATGGAGATGGAACACGCACAAAGCTGTCACTAGTGTTACGAACTCATAAACCGATAATATTTATTTTTCGGTTTTTTAATGAACTTGATAATCTAAAATGTTTTACAATGTTTATGTTTGAAATAAATACCACTCCATCATAATTGTACTCTAGTAGTTATCTCATAATGCGATTTTCAACCTGCTACTTAAGTTACTCGGTACACTAAGGCAAAGGCGATCAAATGGCCATTACACTTTTAACACGCCAACTGATAGGGATCCGCCTATTCTATAAAACCTTAGAAAAGTCAGCAGTGGTTTAGTTTTTTTTTTTTTATTGTCCACGAATTTGATCCTCAGCCTTCAAACCTTACAACATTTAATCAAAATTTCAAGATGACAGAATATCAAACATGTATCTTTATATTATATCCATTTTTATTTATCGCATTACCACCGAGCTTCGTACTGCGTATCATCTATACGCGGACGATTTTCAGCTTTACTGTCAGGCAAATATTGACAACATAGCAGATGCGATTGAGGAGCTAAATCAAAGCTAAACCGGGATTTAGGAGTGGTTAAGAACTGGTCTGATCGGTTTGGGTTGGCGGTTAACCCTGCCAAGTGTCAGGCTATCATTTTATGGAGCCCCCACATTATGAGGAAGTTGAATAGCTTAACTGTGCCACCTGTAACGTTCAACAACTCGGTCATCCCGTTTAGGTCCGATGTTAAGGATCTTGGTCTACATGTCGACACTTATCTTGACTGGCGAAAGCAGGTCCCGACTGTTAGTCGAAAACTCACCGGAACTTTGCGGTCGCTCTACCCATCCGTCAGCGCAGAGAGTTGAGAGCTCTGTCAATGTTGTTTTCTATACTTGACAAACCCAGTTCTCCTTCTTACCTGACTTCCCAAGTTCAATACTTGTGCTCTGCGCATAGTAAAAACCTTCGTTCCACCAATAATCGTCTTCTACGACGTCCTTCTCACCGCTCTGGTTTCATCCAATCTTCTTTCTTTGTCCAGACGGTGGTTCTTTGGAATGCGCTCCCTCTGAATATCAGGATGGCAACCAGTCGGTTTTCGTTTAAAGTAAAGGCACGTGAGCATAATCATAAGAAGTTGGCAGAATCATCCCAGCGCTAAATTGCTGGACTCGTTTTCTCCTGTACCTATCGTTATTTCTCAGGAAAAAGTGTATTTTCGTTATATGTGTGTATGTATCTATGGATGAGTATGTATTATTTTTCCAGTAACTACTATCCCTTATGTTGCACCTGCAATGTTTTCTCTCTGCATCACCCTAAGGTTGACTGGTAGAAAATGCCTCAAGCATTAAATCCGCCTTTGTACCACAGACATGTAAAATAGTAGCAGACCAAACATTAATCCATAGTCGATGGATTTGATTATCTATCCTTTTTTTGCTAAGCGACAAGTCGTAAGCTGTATCTCGTTCTGTCACCTGTTGTCACACTGACTCACACATAGACAAAATTTGAAGCGTAGCCCGTCTGTCCCACGCCGCCATATTGATAAGCAGATTTATCCTCAATCGCGTTCTATGTTTCAACCGCGAAATATTACTTGAAAAAATAATTGTTTGGGACAATTACACAAAAATAAAATGGTAAAGTGCTGTGCGTACCAGTGTGACAGTGCTAGCTACCACAAAACACCTGGATTGACCTTTCATCGGTAAGTTTTTGTATTATGCTGTGAAGTCAGGGACGGATTTGGCAACAAAGACGATTTTTTTTATTGTATGGAAAATATTTACCTATCATGGAATTATCAAATAGAGACTCGGTTTACTCTACGATATTTAAATTTTTTTTGGTGACATAGTTTGAAAATACTGCAGAGTCCAGATTGCCAGTGTATATAGAATCGCTCCGGCCCGGCGCGTACACATGTGATACGTTACAATAGAAAATCAATTGTGTCTCATTAGCCGGTTATGTTACCCTGTCTGTGTGATGGATAACATGAACGATGGTGGACATAAATCGATATAGGCTACTCACATAATTTTAACATTTCATTCAGCAGGTAATAATTGAGCTTACTAATATTTTTCCAGGTTTCCAAAGGATGTAAGTTTACGGAATGCATGGATTTAAAAACATGAAACTCCAGGATTGAAACTGAACCTCAAATGGCGCAAATATTCCAATCTTATTGGAACCTATATGTTCGAGCCGTTTGGGGTTGAAACTCTAGGACCATGGGGTCCGAGTGGCAACTTAGTTTTCCGAGACATTTCCAAGCGGTTGATCGACTCTTCACGTGACCAAAGGGCTGGCCTATTTTTCAGCCAAAGAATCAGTATTGCCATACCACGTGGCAATGCTGCCAGCCTTTGTTGGTCACTTTTCCCATCGACAACGATGCGGACGTATTATTTGATGCCCTATGATTTTTTTTTTATACCTGTACATATTATTATTTTAGGACCAGTAGTTTTTAAATTATGAAAATAAAGAACATTACTTGTCGTTGTGATCTTGTTCTCGTACCAAACTGTAATAATCTCTGTATAGGCTTTTACTTTCGTTCGTTTTAAATTTTGTATGTACATAATTATGTATTTATGTATCTATTATTTAGGATATGTATATATCTATGTATCTATTTTAGAATATTGTAAACACATTATTTGCACCAACAACGTCACCATTTTATGTCCAGGCTAATCACTGTCCATTCCATGGTTGCCTGGATGAGATCGCGGAAAGCGATAAGGCCGCCTATGTGTATTTTTTTGTTTATTGTATTTTTGTAGCGTATAATAAAGAATATATAAATAAATAAAGTTTTAAAAAAGTAAAAAATAAATATGTAAATATTCATTAAATTCATTGTTTTATTTCAAAATTCCTGATATATTTATAAGCTAGCTTTCAGGCATACCAACACCTTAACTCTAGGTCCCACCAAGCTGGGCATGCGGGTTAATGACTGCAGGGAGAGTTCTTTTATCCGATACTGATGCCCGTCAACGGTCTGTGTATAAATATACAGTTAAAAGGAGGTGAAAGGACTGCCGCCCACCGTCCTCTTAAAATATTACCTTAGTCGCCTTTTACAGTAACCACGGGAACAGATGGGTGGTTATATTCGTTAAGACTTTATTGATAAGTAATCTACACTTAATTTACCCAGAGAATATTGATTTTCGCAGATTTTCGGTAAGATTTATCGGTCGTTTCAATATCGCTATTATAATACCGGCAACCGGCCCTAGTCCGGCCCTGTATCGACAACACTCTCTATGTGTGCGTAATGGGTACGCAATTTTTAGCGAATGTTTGGTCTGCTACTGTTTTATATGTCTGTGCTTTGTACAGTATTTTTTAAACTCAAACTCAAAGCATTTATTTCAATTAAACCATTTTCAGGCACTTTTGAATTGTCAAAAAGTCGACCAGTTGGAAAGTTGAAGCTAGTTGCCCATTCTAAAACGTAGATCTCTATGGAGAAGAACGGGCAAGAAACTCCATGGACACTCTTTTTAATCATGTTAAGTTTTACAAAAACTTGGGAACATTATTCTTGTTGCTTCTATATGTGAGAACAATGTAAAAAAAAAAACAATTCTAAATATAAGATTTAAAATTAGCCATGGAAGTTAGATGACCAGTCTCAACCGACGGCGCCCGTTCACGAACTTGACGCGTGGATCAGCACCATCCAGCTCAACCATTTTGTAGGGACTTTACTTGTGCATTAAGTTTTAATAAATAAATATCTGGATGCTGTCAGCGGGTTAACTGTGTAATACACTATCAGTAGGAATTACTTTCATTTTGACAGTTCAAAAACATTGATTGCGTTATTAAAGTTGTTGAGCAGACAAACTTTTCGAACAAATGAAGCGATGGATAAGCAAAAACCTTCAAAATTATTCAGATTCTGAATAGTGTGCTATGTATGTAGTTAAGGTGCAGCATAGCTATTCACAACAATTCGATACGCTTCCGTACCGAATCGTATCATTCAATGTTATCGTTGAGTCCTATAAGCTGTTCACAAATCTAAAACCCGATATAATTGTGAGTTAAAGGTCGAAGCTCTAGGGTAGTCCACTGAATGATTATGTCATGAAAAAGTCATTCAAAGGAATTAAATTAACTTAGAGGGTTTAATTGATGATTTTAATAACTAAAATTATATTTATACAAACACATACCTACGTATTACGCGAACCATATTTGGTTCAACATACGGCCCGACACTGACCTGCAAATTGCAAAAAACGTGCGAAAATTTTGAATTTCGCGGGTACTCTGGAGCTTCCACCTTAAATCAATTATACGACCGCTATTCTTCCGTGTGGTGCCGGACATAAAAGAACAGCACCATCCCATTTCTTCCCGTGGGTGTCGTAAGAGGCGACTAAGGAACTTGCCAGAGAATGTGCAGCAGCGTTCTCTATGCATTTTACCACCATACTGCGATCGCCAACCCGCCTGCCAAGCGTGGCGATTATGGCAAAACCCCTCCATTATGGGAGGCCTATGTCCAGCAGTGGACGCCTTTCGGCTGAAATGATGATGATTCTTCCAAAAACTGTTTGCTCTCGGGGGCAAAGCAAATCAAGATTTCGAAATGTATAATTTTGTGATAGCCTGTCGAATAATTGTGAATAGCTATGCAGGTCAGGTAACGGCCAACTGCGGTCAACATATAGGTAGGTATTGCGAATAAAACCCAAATATAATAAATATAATTTATGTAAGTATCAACAAAAATAACATTCATGTCTAATAAACTATGCAACAACATTATGTAAATAGGTATACAGGATAAGTTTTTAACCAGTGCGCAAACTGTAACCATGAATTCAGCATATCATTGCAGACCCCTAGCGCAGAAAATTTTCGTCGGTTATACAAAAAAAAAATCAACTGTTCGATACATTTGGACCACGTAGGTATTGCACTTTTCTATGAAACAGCTGATTTTTTTTGTAGAACTGACGATAATTTTCTCCGCCGGGGGTCTAGAATGATATGCTGAATTCATGGTTACAGTTTGCGCACTGATTAAAAACTTTTCCTGTTTATTTACGGTTTACAAAAATACTAACGGCATTACTATTCTTGATAAATAAATGCTTTAGCAGCCCTATCATCGGACTTTTAAAATATATGTAAGTGCGTCAAGTTTAATATTATCTATAAATCTATCTATATATATATAAAATTAATCCCTATTTCCCTTGGTTACGGCATCACATGTGAACGGCTGGACCAATTTTGCTAATTATTTTTTTGTTATGTTTGTTATTGTCAAGAAAAGGTTCATAAGAAAGAAAAAAATAAGAAAGTTGCGCGTAACATTAGAAAATTTAAGAAAACTTAACGACCATATTAACTTTTCTAATATTATACCAATCCGAATTCACTATTTATAGTTAAGACAGGACAACGTCTGTCGGGTCAACTAGTTAATCATAAAATTATTTTAGGTAGGTAAACATTATTGTATTGTTTTACAATACGTAATTGCATCTAACATACTACCTATATATATACTTTTGGTTAGTTTCTACTAAAGGCACTGATATCACAAAACTCGCTTAGCAACACAATTTAAGAAATTATAATCGAGATTTAGATGAAGTAGGTACAGATTAAAAGAGAAATACGTACGTATATAGGCAGATAACTTGTAACTAGACTGGTTTTAACTAATCCAATCTTTTGCATCATACCTACATTTATAACACACATAAAAAAAACGTTTACCTGCCTATTTCGCTGACTGCACGACATGTAACATATTTTGATTACAAAAAACCAAATTGACTATAAATTTTTGGTGAATTAAATAATAACTAGATACGTACCCAACTACCTAGAATAACTATCCCATATGAAGTAGCTTGCCCATGGCATGGCAACACAACAGAACTTTTTCAATGGTTTAATTTTAATATATGATTTAGAATAATTCAATTCCATACAAAAAGGCCCTAACTAGGTATGCTAGGATCAATTCTGTACATATTATCTAAATTATTTTACTCATGGAGAAAAGTCAGTTTGTTTGTTTATAATAATTAAAAAATCATAGATTAAGTAGCCGATCTAGGATTATTGCCATTTGTATCTTTGTCTGTTGTCTTTTATGGTTATTTTTTTTTTAAATTCATCTGATATGTAATTTACTTTGTTTCTTTTGTATGATTTTCGTGTTATGTATTTCGATTTATTTTAGTATTTTTACCTTACTGTACAGACGCCAGCAGGTCAAGCTATCCCAAACTGTCAAATTTTCCCAATTGAACATGAACCTTATCCTATTGTAATAAAGTTGAAAATCTATCAAAGAAATTTGACAGATTGGGGTAGCTTGATATGCTGGCGTCTGTACCTAGATTATAAGTAAATAATGTGTTCTTCTATAAATGGAAGCGCACACTTGTATTTGTTCCTGTTCTATGTATACTTGCATGTAATTGTGTAGCCATTGCTGTATAATATATTAAATAAATAAATAGGTATACAGTCTGCAACGTATTCAATACCTATTTTGGAATAATTACATGTTACATAATAAATGCTTCATCTCTTTATGTCAACTATGAGACAATCTTATCAGCAAATTTATTTTAAATAAGGTTATTTGAGCTACACAACTTACGTTACCTACTATTTGTGCGTCTATTTGTCAGTAAGTAGGTTGTTCCTACTTAAACTTTGTCTCTAGGAAGTTGTATACGTAATCGTATACAACCAACATGATAGCACCACCAGGCCCCAGTCGTAGGACTTTTGGTAGCAATCCTTTGTATAAAGCGCGGAATCTGAAAAAAAAAACATTCGTCGTCAACAAACGTTCACGTTATACCGATACAATCGTAAGTAAATATATAACAAAACACGAAACTGCATAGATGCTTCGAGTAAAAATTTACGTTTAATTCTAACTGACTGTACTATCTATCTATAAACAGGATTCATTTTTAACCAGTGCGCAAACTGTAACCCTGAATTTTTCAGCTTATGATTCTAGACCCCGCAGAGCGCAGAAATTTTTCGTCGGTTATACAAAAAAAAAAAATCAGCTGTTTCATAGAAAAGTGCAATAACTACGCGATTAAAATGTATGGAGCAGCAGACTTTTTTATTACCAACTATACACCGTGACATTTTAGTCGCCTTGCAACGGCAGCCCACTTCATGTATCCAATGACTACTAATCATTTATGAAAAAATATGATATTTTTGAACATATGCGTAATAAAAAATAAAAAAAATAGACGCATGACGTAGTTTGAAACACCCTGTTATGGAGATGGAATTAATGATGGAATGTAATGGTCGGTAGGTAGATATCTTAAAATATCTTCTACCGTTTGATATGTAAACATTATTAACAGGGAGGGTGTTTCATAATTCATAAAAAGTATTATTTATTTTTCTTTGTGCCTATTAACTTAATTAACAATGTTTTAATCGCGCCTTGAGGTATTTTATAACGGATACATTGAGCGGACCACCTTTTTCGACTAAAATGTCACGGTGTATATTTCTACGCTAGGGAACCTAGAATGAGTTCATGGTTACAGTTTGCGCACTGGTTACAAATGTATCCTGTATTAATACGTGAAGCAAAAACTTTGTAGGTACCCCTTTTTACGACAATTACGCGGAAGGAGGAGATATGGTAGGTACGTTTAAAGTGTTTAAATGGAGAAGGAGTGCAGACAGCTAATACTTTTGATTTTGCTTAAATTAATTATGGTCGAATTTCGACAACTGGGTGACCACTAGTTGTTACAAATCTGTGAACGCTGTTAGCAATTAATCAACGACTGAATGACTTGGTTGAAATTTGGCACACGGATAGACCATGACCTGGGTACATAGAATTTTTTTTATACTGATGATACGTTTCTGTATTGTATAAAGTCATTTCGTAATTTCCGAGTATATCATAATGCTTGTCTTTGAAGCACTCTTCAATACAGAGTTTAAGGAGACGTTTTTCTATAGCTACAACGGTTAAGGTTAAGGCGCCCTTACTGTCCCGTCTCAAAAATGTATCCTGTTACTATACAGGGTACATTTTACTACCGCATTATATTTGAGTACCTATACACTGTACTCAAATATAATGCGGTAGGTACCAAAATGATTTAACATTATAATAAATAATACAGAATGGCAGGGACATCGACGCAGAACCTGTTACCATGGATTGATTCGGTACATGATTCAGAATCTCCAGCTAATATTCATACATATATCACACGAATATCTTCTGAAATATTTCGTCGGTTACAAAAAAAAAAAAATCTGTTCAGCAAAATATATTATGTTGACCGCGTTGGTTTTGTAAGTACTTTTATATGTTTTTTTTTTTTATAACCGACATATGTTTCGTTAGGGATCTTGTCCCTGCCATCCTGTATACTCTTAGTTGACGTATTTATTACTATGTATATGAGATGAGATTCCTAACACTTAATAACAATTTATGCCTGCACATGTCATATTACTTCATTCATAATTCTACATAATAGCTAGTCATAATCTAAAATTAAATGGAATGTATAATGTCAAAGTGCACAATCTAAGATATTATATGTTTTTGACCAATCTCTTACGATTATTAACTGGTAGGTAGATACCTATTATTTTTAAAACAAAACTTTTTACCTGATAAAAAGTTAGTAGTAAAATCTGTAAAATGGTAAACAACAATACAAATGACCTAGGTATTTGTCACAAAAAGTATTTTTATTACGGCATGAATTTAGTAGAACTTGAACAAACTATTCAAATAGATGTGGCGCGAAAAATATGATGAAATTACATTTCAAGTAGGATAATCGTATCTCCCGTAGTACCTACTACATGATTCGGAAACAAGAGCTTGGATTTAAGCCAGGTGGATTATAAATTAGGGTTACTCGCTAAACACACGGCGCTAAAGTTAAATGCGGCACGAGTACCACTAAATATTGTTGAGTCTAAAGTTCGACCATCGCCGTCAAAGTAGGTAGGTATGTTTTGAGTACGACACAACGAATGCATATTTGCGTTAACAACACGTATATCTGATACATACCGTTTCTTTGTGCACTTCATGCAAACGGTCGTTATAGGCAACTGTTACTAAAGGTAAAAAAAAAATGAGTGACATAATTATATACGCTGAGAGTACCGGGAGTTTGGTGATCCAGGGTTGATTATCTAGTAGAAAAGGTATTTTATTCTATAACAATTACAAATGGATTTAAATGAGGATACCTACAAGATGCAACTCATGAAATGTTGTGTAAAGTATGTACATAATTTTGGGAAATGACTGCAGGAGAATAAATATTATTACTGAAATACCTATATACTCGTAAACATAACTGATTCATTTGTTTGGTTTTTCAAACATGCAAATAGTAGGTATGTCTATGTAGGTAAGTGGTATGTTTGTAGGAAAAATGCACAGTATGAATAATACTAACCAATTTAGTACCTAGGTAATTTACTGAATCGAGTGGATTTGTAGTTGAAGTCAGTACTGTCCATAATGTTATAAGTACTTGACGTGACTTTAATTTTGACACGGCGTTAATTTTCTATCCAGAAACCGGATGAGTCTTTTACCAGCCTTGGCTTTTTGTAGGTACTCTCCAATTTCTAGGTTAATTAAGGAACAAAGGACGATGAAGTAAGAGTATCTTGTATAGATTTGAAGTTATCATATTTCCCGTTTTCAATATTACTGAAGTATACATTAAACTTTGCCTTTCACGACAAAGAACTAGGTACAAGAAAATTAGGCGCAGCTTTATTTTTAGCGTAGGTAGGTACTTACAATTTATTCACCATTCAAGTAGGTCATCGGACAATAACTGACAAACAGTTTTTTTTTAAGAAACATTTAGTGAGTAAGAGATTTCTTTGTTACACTTGGTATGAGAAAGTTTACTTGGCTTCCTGCCCAGTATTCACGCAGATACAGTATGCACAAAGTACAGACGCCAGCACATCAAGCTATCCCAAACTGTTAAATTTTCCCAATTGAACATGAACCTTAATATTTTGTAATAAAGCTGAAAATCTATCAAAGAAATTCGTCGGAGTGGGGTAGCTTGATATGCTGGCGTCTGTACATGTGGATTCATATTTATAGACGGCATATTTACGGAATGCTGGGGAAATTACAGGAATCTTAAATGATGCTGTTGTTGACACTTATACATCAGGGTTAAAGTTCTTTATTAATTTAAAAGTGGTGACAAGATTTTACCTTGACGGTTCTGGGCTCCTGGCCCATCGGTCACTATGTTTCCTAATACCTTCATGTTCCACCCAAACCCAGTTCAGCCAAGCACACTCCATGCCCACATCGGCGATTGCTGTTTTGGAGCGTGTTGTGATATTACGAATTCGGTCGCTGAGCTGGGTACCTACTAAGATAAAGCGCTACGCACCATCGCACTGACGTCGGTCATTGACAGCAGCCGATTTAAAAAACTTATCCAAGGAATGCTTAGTTACAAGTAAATAAGGAAAAACAACTTTAAAGACGATTTGCGTCAAGCACCAACATTATGACTGCATAAGTTCATGAAAGTGATGCTTGGCTTTTATAAATTATAAAATAATTTGAAAAGAAAACATTAAAATATTACTTAATTAAATTCCAGGAACTGTACAAGACAAATACTAAATACGTTGCTTGTAAGCCCGTAAAAGGAAAGAAACTAGTTCACATCGTAATATAAAAACCCCATGGTTATAAAATATCTTAAAAGTCATGGGATTCCGATAAAGGAGGAAGGAATTCCATATTTGTATGCGAAAGTAGCTCAAGAACCGTCTGTCACCTTTTCACATCTTAATGGCTGAACAGATTTCAATGAAATTTGGCACACAGGTATACCATGACCTGGTTCAAGACATAGGAAACTTTTGTTCCGGTAATACGTTTCTGCTGCCTCAATATATGGCGTCCGTAGGCGAGATACTCTAAAGGTGCGCTTGCACGAGCAACTAAAATTGCTCCATCCTGGTCAATTCTCGTTAACTATGACGTCACGACTACATCCAGCAATTTAGAGCAATGGCAACATGTAGCAACCTGTTGCCAGAGATACGGCCAGTGGCCACACCATGCAATATGGAGCAACTCAAAAACTAGGCAATACGCACCCCCCCCCCTCCGCCGTCTCCGCTGCTGGTCGGCCGGTTTCTCTCGCAAAAACGAGACGTAGTTAGACGCACAAACGAGATAGAAAGAAAATTTACTAAATAATTCCAAACCGATTGGATATTCGGCAACTCATATTGGCGACATTGAGAAATGTGAAATATATGGAGCAATCAGAAGCAATATTCCCGAAACAATTTCCACATTTTATTGTTGTTGCTACAAATTGCTCCACTTAATTGATCCATTAGTGTTGCCGAGCAATAATTGCTCAAAAAATTGCCCGTGTAAGAGCACATTACGGGAACTGTTCAAATATTAAATTAATATCATGACGGTACCTTGTCAATATAGGTATGTATTGTGAGAACATCATGTACATACGTCAGGAAAATGTTGAATCTTTTCAGTACAGACGCCAGCACATCAAGCTACCCCAATCTGTCAAATTTCTTTGATAGATTTTCAACTTTATAACATACGCATAAGGTTCACGTTCAATTGGGAATATTTGACAGTTTGGGGTAGCTTCATGTGCTGGCGTCTGTACAAGAGGTGAAAGACATACAAATATGGGACTAGAAATAGGGACCAATTAGTTCAACCAGGTTTCAGACTGGCTACAGTAGACTCATCCTTCATGGGGTACTGTTTAATATCTATAATATATAATATAAAGCTGAAGAGTTTGTTTGTTTGTTTGTTTGGTTGAACGCACTAATCTCAGAAACTACTGGTTCGAATTGAAATATTCTATTAGTGTTGGATAGCCCATTTATCGAGGAAGACTATAAAAGCAAAGAGAAAAAAATCACAAATACGAAGTACTTGCACGGGCAGGCGATTCGAAGCGACACGGGGTGGATCGGGGGAGCAAGAAATTTGTACAATATAAATGTGAAAGTTTTTGAGTTTGTTACTCTTTCACGCAAAAACTTCTGAACGGATTTGGATGAAATTTGGCACACCGATAGTTTATAGCATGAATTAACACATAGGATACTTTTTATACCAGTACTACGTTCCCGTGAGATAATTTCCGACCGGCGAAGCCACTGGCAAAAGGCTAGTGTTACAATAAATACCTCCCCACATACTCCAACTGAATGAAACGTTTAAATCTTGTATATAACGCACACTATGCAGCCATGCATATTATAAGTTGGGGGATTACTTCGCTGACAAAAATGCTTGCCTAAACGCTGATTGTGCTGCTCCACAAGGTCCATAAGCTAAATTGAATAGCATTTGAAAACATTGTTGAGTTGCTGATGATTGTAAAAGCTAGATGACTTGAATGTGCCCTAGCAGCTGAGTTAAAGCCAAAAGTTAACTTCAAATAAAAGATTGCTTACCCCTCTTCCTTATACACCAGATGTAGTGCCCCAGTGGTGCTACGATACTTAATGACGCCTTGCTGTGGTTGCGGACCCTGGATGCGACTCTTAGCCACGTCGAACGGTATGTTGATGCAGGAGCCAAGAACTCCTGATGTGAAGCCTATGGCTAGTTTTCGCATGAATTCTAGGACGGGATCCTGTAACGAATATGAATACTTCATCATTTTCATCTGCAGCAGCCTGATGTTGGTGCAGTGGATGGTAAGCTGATTGCATGTGATCTTGGGGTCTTAATCTGCATATAAAATTATTATTGACCGCTGTGGTGTTGGGTTGTGTATGAACTGCATTTCACAACTATCTGAGAGACTATTGTGTCTAAAATGACCATTTTCATAACCTGATTTGCCTCGCCCCCGATAGAAATTCTTGGGCGATATTTGATTTAAACTGGCAACATTTTTGGATTTTGGAATTGTGAGCAGCGTTAAGGAGGATGTTCCGATATGCCGTCCATACATTCTTCTTTAAGATTAAACGCTAAACGTAGACACCCTTTGTTGAAAACGAATCATTTTATCACTTTTCTATAATGAAATGTCGGCACGATGGAGCTTTTCAGGAAATAACTTACATTATTTACTGAGAAAACCGATCATATAATCCAAAGAAAAATTGACATTTGCTTAAATATGTGCGCGTGTTTTGACAAGTAAATGACGCGCAATGGTTGCGATAGTTTAGAAATGTGAAAGCTAGATGGCGTGCAGGCGTTATTGAGGACTGCTTCGATGACATTGGTTGATGTTCGATTCTATTCAGAAGCGTTTCGAATGGTTATGAATACATGTTATGTTTTAGGGTGTAACCCTTAAAAGCACATTTTTTTACGTAGGTAATAAAGAAAATTTAAGCCTGTCAGCGAAACCAATTTTTTTTGTCTTTTTATATCTATTTTTATTGCTTTCAAAAGAAGAACTAACTACCTATAAAGATTTTCTAAAGTAAATTCGTTTTCTGTCAACAATAACTTGCATATTAAAATAGATCATTTTACAAACCTGATATTCCGGTACAATGCCTTTCACACTGTGATAGAATCCAAAATACACCATGTTGAACACACCATTCCTGGCTATCGTCGCCGTAAGACCCTTATTAAGGCCTCTCTTCCCCAAACCATCTGTTCTGACAATTTCCCTGGTAACTGACCAAGTGCTGGGTACTTCTTTTGTCTTAGATTTGTTTGACATTAAGGTCACTTTGACTACTTCAAAGGGATTGACGAGGATAGCTTCAGTTACACCTGCACCTAGACCCGCTAAGGCGAATGTCTGCACAAAAAAAGTTTGAATTTGAAATAAACATTTGAAAAAATTCTATTAAGTATGTTAGGAGATTTTTTTATGCCTATGTAATGTCGCAAAAACAACCGCAAGTATGTAAATAAGCGTTGATAAGTAGTCCTGATCTTCGTTTTTAATATGATACGTAGGTACTGTTAAAATTAGCTGTAAGTAAAAGCTTAAAACTTGTAATTGATTTTTATTTGGTCACCCTGTTTTTACTCTATTTAATAGTGCCATGCTCTCCTTTCATTATTATACATGCAAGATCTATAATTATGACAAAAGCATAGTTAATGCTGTACATGTATTTAATAAGCCCCAAATAAAAAAAGAAAAGCTAGCAATATTAATCAAAAAATTTGTGATTTCGTCTCTCTTATTGGAGGACTAGGAAATATAATATTTTGAGTAAGTTTACAACCAAACATTAGATAGTGTTTCAACTCTGCATCTGTTGACTTCTTATCAGTCACTTGACTTTGTTTGTTTTAACTTCTTGATAAAGTGCGAGATTTTTTTTGTTACATTGGAAGATAATAGTTGAATTTAATCATTAATTTAAAATAACATGCAGCCAACTCTTAGAAAAAAATACATAATTCAACTATGTATACTTTAAATGTTCAGTGAAATAAATATTGTTTTCTATTAAAGGTAGCCCTATTATTACTATTGAGATATACATATAAGTTATGGTAAGTATGGTTTAGTATTGAATGGTCAAGAACATAAAGTATTCAGAAAAATAAAAAATAATAGAATGCATAATTATGGACTTCTAATACAAATGTTAGCAACTAAAGAAATAATAAAAATAAAACATTCTCACTAAAGGTGTTGGTGAACTGGCGCCAAACATAAAAATCTTTTTGTACTGTTCAAAGGTAGCAAATTTCACAGCGCGTTTAGGAGTTTCAGCCAAAATAGGAGGCACTATACCCTTCCAAAATGAAGTAACTCCTTCATACTTATACATTTTCTTCATACAATCTGCTATCCCCGTATAGTAGTGAGGATCAGAGCGTGGTAACGTGGAAGAAGTTGCTTGAAGCTGCAGCCTCGTCTTCACTAGGTCTAGAGGCTGCATGATTAGCACTTCCACAAATCCTGCACTACCACCAGCACCAATCTGCATAGCAGCTTGCTTCAGTACCCGCTCCATATCACCCATTTTGACGAACACAATACAGACCGCACTACTATAATTAAAGTCACAATATATTATTATTTTATCGAATTAAATAAAATAAAACAACAAATCGGAATTACGCCGGGACCGAACCACAAAAATAAATAATCAGGTGTGAGCAGGTCACAGGTGTGAGATGACAGATGAATGAAACAACTGAGTTCAGTGATGCTCAGTGTGACCAGATTAAATTTTACAAAAATACCGAAGCTCCTTAAAAAAATACTCAAATATACCAACTTGCACAGGGAAAATATACCAATAAAAATACTGATTTTCAAAACATATTTTTATTTATTAATCATCATCATCATCGCAATAAATATTAGAATTATATTTTAACATTCTGTTTGATGGGTTAAAATTCACACAGCCTACTTCATCTTTTATACCTTGTTTGGGTTTTAAAATTGCAGATACATTTTTGTTAATGAATCTGTTTCTTTGTTCCGTTTTTATTAAATTAATCTGTGAAAATATGCGCTCGCATGCAGCATTCGACACTGGTATACATAACAGAGATTTACTGAAACCAGATTATATTCTTGTATTTTAATGTACCATCACTGTTAGAAATTTTCCCAACTTCCAACCAAAATTATTCACAAGAAAGGGGTGAGCCAGTACTCGAAGATTGTAATAAATTACTTACTTCGCAATCAAGTTTGAGTGTTCTATATTCTTCGTCAATTATCTGCATTTGATCTGGCTGTACTTCGCATGGGAAAGTTTCCATAACATTTCTTAAACTACTAAATTCTTTAATCACGGCAGTGAATAAAGAATTTTCAATTATTTTCAAAAGTTTCAAAAATTCCCGAATTATTGAAACTTTCAATAATTCGGGAATTTCCCTAAGTTTATATTTGAAAGTTTGAAACCAAACCTTCAAAGATTAAGCCAAGTGCAGAACAGAAAATCATTTTGTGACTGGATGATTCGATACTATTTGTAATTCTAGGCGGCCCACTTGTCATGTCCTATCTGTAACTTACTGATCTTTGCTCCAAAATGAATTATAGAATAAATCCGGAAATTCCCCTGAACATCAATGTACGCAGTTTTTTTTTTAATAATTTTATGACATGGCTATGGTATTGCCATAACTTTTTCCAAAATATACCCAAAAATACTGGCTTCCGCCAATATACCTTTAAAAATACTGACTCTTGGAAAACTTACTAAAATATACTCAAAAAGTATTAAAATACTGAATCTGGTCACACTGGTGATGCTATAAAAAAAATTGGGTGACATTAGACGGTTTTTGAGTATTGTTAGAAAGTCCGCACCGCACTCAGAGTGAATAAATGGTAATTGGCAACCCAGCCGTTAGCTGTCAATGAGTCTCCGATGGAAAGTGTTGTTTCGCTGATTTTATCCATGTATAGCTCAAATTTATTAATTTGTTTGTCCATATTTTAATTAGGCTAACCTTACTGTTATTTACAAATGTTTATTAAGATAAGGACTCGCTACTAATGTAGGAAGAGGAGTGTTTTTAACAAACAATCGATGTCTATAAAGTCCATTTTTGCGTGGAATCTATCATTCAAAATGGCAGTGGTATTAACAATTTGCAGATGTGAAAAATGATTTCGTGACTTATAAACAGTGTCGGTGTGGGTGGATGGTGAATTAAACGCGGAAATGTGGACATAAAGTGTAAGATGGGTTCCCAGACACTAGAGATATTGCGCCAAGGTGTTTGGGCATCGTTAACTGGGGGATGGTTTTATGATCCTCATCAGAATTTGTTTTGCAACACTGTGCACCTGTATGTGTGGTTGTTCCTGCTATGTTTGCCGTTTTCTATATATCTGGTGAGTTATACTATAATCCTACATTCATAGTTTTTATTTAAATTGTTTTTTATTGGTTGGAATCAAAAGCAGGTCAGTGGACAGTTTGGTTAAGATCATTGTTATTCAGCATTGTGTCTTAGTCATTATGGTCATTGCCCTTACGAAGCCTTAGCAATTGTTAAGGCTAATCTGTTCAACACTGCACTTTAAGGTGATTTCTTTTCTTGAAATAAATGGAACAGTGTTACTTGGTCTAGTTTTTATTGTTTATCTATCATTGATATTGCGCCTTAATTGGCGTAATTAATTCTAGCTATAATTGCTTAAAAGGTTAAATTCTCTTGTGTAAACAGTTATCTTAACTTATCAGGATGAAATGTTTTAGTAAAAAAGCATAATAATGGTGATTAGACATAAATAGGCCCTATCTCTGCTTATCTACAAAATCATTTGCTAATCTACTTGTGTGCTCATTAGCTAAACACTTCACAAATTCCCACCACATTGCTATCAACTTTTAATTGGAACCACTACTAACTACCTGACTCTTGTAGTGTTCAAAGAAATAAGTTTGTGTGAAGGGTTGGCGTTTTGAGGAACTGTCTTATGTATTTTGCCGTTTGAAAAGTGCTGATTCTCAGCCTAAGTTGATTGATTTTTTGATTTGATTTGATTTTTTAGATATTTTAGTTATGACATGTACTGAAAATACTAAGTACCTTCTTAGGAGGGATGCACTAAGGTAACCTGGGTGATTCAAATTTTCTAATATTTATACTGATATATAATAGGTTCTACTTATCATTTCATGGGATATGATCCCATTGAACAACTTTTTCATGAAATTCACATTCAATGGAATTATATGAACTTAGAAGGTTGGATTGATGACTATAATTCTGTAAATACACACTTGTTATTGTTGCTTATCTTATTTTATTTAACAAACTGACACTGATCTGGTCTACCCTGGCGCTTCCTCCTTAAACTCTTCATAGCATACTAGTAAGATTCCTGATAAACCACTCCTGTGTTTTAAAAGAGGCTCTTTTTTAGCCAGAGATTAGGATTACTCCGCACTTTAAACATGTCTAAAAATATAATAGAAAGATAAAATACTATGTAGTCACACACCAGGTATGTATTCTGAACTACCTATAAGTTATTTACAATTAAAATAATCTTGTAAATTACAAATAGCTATTTATTCTAATTATTTAAGGTATTGTAAACCAGACTGATAAAAACAATCTCTTCTTGCAATGTTGTTTAAAAATAGACCATATGTTTATCTTTTTTCCAATATTGTAAACAAGAGAATGACCTTAGTTCTGTAATAAAATTAAGTTTCAAAAGATAATTTAATAGAGTTCATTTTATTCAAGGTAAATAACAAAGTTGTAAGTAATAGCAATTTAGATATAGGTAATATAGCAGAATACAGTTTATTGTATCTATGTATCGGAATACAATTAATTGGAATAAAGATAGCTAATTTCAGTTTAAGCCTGAATACATTTGTTTACAGTATTGGGAAATACTTTTATTTAAGATATTATTATTATGGTTTGACTCAGAAGCATTTATTTCAGCTACACCATCAAATAGTCGGTCAGTTAGTCCGATAGTTGAAAGTTGATCTTACCAAAGTGTAGATCTCTATGAAGAAGAATGGGAGTGAAACTCCAAGGACACTCTCTTAAATCAAAAAATTACAAAATCTTTGCTTTTGATGTTCTACCATAGTAGTCAGAAAAGTACAACATGAACATAAAACAAAACAAACATTAACATTATAAATCGAAAGTATAGCGGCAGACATAATTGAGAATCATTTAATTTGTTTCATCTTTCATCTGCAAACTTATTTGCAACTAAATATACTGAATGACTCACAATTAATTATAATACTGTATTTAATAAATGTAGGCAATTCGCGTATTATTATAAAGAACCTATGTGACTCATCTTATACTTTAGAGTTATTTAAAATTTGAAATGAAAAATAACTATTGGGATATACATTTTTTACATTTTAAGTAGATGACATGTTTTACCTTCTGTGTGTTGAGAGGTTTAAAATGTTATACTGTAAACATCATAGTATACAGTAATACTAGTAAAAAGTAGTCTCTATCATCATTGCCTAACTTTTTCCCAACTAAATTGGGGTTGGCTTGGAGTCTAATCGGAGGCAGCTGAATACCAGTATTATACATGGAGCAACTGTCTATCTGACCTTCGCAACCCGGTTACTGGGTGGGACTGGTAGTCAGACTTCCAGGCGTCTGATGACTTGTAACAACTGTCAAAGATCCACGAATGACTGCTGGGACCAACAGCTTAACACGCTTTCCGAGGCACGGACGGGTTTCGGCATGTAAAGATGGTCACTCATCTACGGACCGAACGCGGCAGGCGTAGCTTAACCTGATCGATCAACCAGTGCGGCTAATCTTACTTAGCCAAAAGCCCCTCGTCAGTAGTCAGTTTCTATAAAGAATTATTTATGATCAACTTTGAGGCAATATTAACTTACCTACCTACTTCTCTGTATTTTAAAAGTCGTCAATTATTCTATTGGAGGATGTCAGGTTCATTACGAAACAATTATTTTGTTGTGCACTGACTGACACAAGGAATAAGTTAAGTAATAAATAGTTTATTTTAGCAGCTTGACAAGTATTTTGTAATACATTTGTATGTAAAACCGTTGCTAAAATTGTGGTCTTTTTCTAATAATTATGTCACTAATGAAAAGTTGATGTTGAGTTCATTATCAATCATTTTCTCTATTACTTTGGGAAAAAGTATTGATAAATTTTCCCCTATATGACAAGGTTTCCAAAAATCAGCACCCTAATTGCGAAACACACTTACAATCTGAATCATTTTGAAATACATTGCTTCATATGCTCAAAAATTTGCTGCTCAACAACGTAAATACCCCAATGAATGTTGAACAGTTAAAATTAAATCCATTCCTAGTCTTAGTGTGTTACACAATTACTCCACAGGATTATTAAGGTGAACCTAGTCCACATTTTTTGCATACAAACTTCGGGAGTGTTTTACTCCACGCTCTGACATGGCACATCCAAAGTAAAATATGATATTGTTTTGTCTCATTATTAATATTGTCTGTATGGAAACAGAATACTAAAATAAAACCCATTAAAAAGTTAGGGGCCAACAAAGATTAGTTTTGCTTGGTAATTTTACTTAACTTTGAGCGTGTTTAAGTTGGTAAAACGGGCTGTTGTCCGCAACTCCACGTCAAAGCGCGTATTTTGCGTACGGGCGTGTTTAAGTAATAAAAGATGTGTTAAATCTCCAAAACCAAGTCTGTACCGACAAAGTTCAATTATCGAAAAGTTAAATAAACTTTATTGGGTCATTGATTTATGCATTGGCTTTTTCATAAAACCCGATCTTCCAAAGGACTTTTCTTAATTTATTCGCGATTTTTTTACTATAAATGATCCTGCAGCTCACTCAATAACGTTGTGCGTGTAGACTAGCGTCTAACTGCTCATCACTGATACTATGTCTGTCGGAAACGAAGCCTGGTGAGACTGCGTGATTTTTAGCCAGGCCCACCAGTGAGTTCGAGCCCGCGACTAGGTTCCCCTTAAGACTCCATTATAAGTACTATAAATAAATCCCTGCCTACCAGGTGTGATGGTAATCATGCTAATAACATTTAGCCTACATTAAATGCTGCTTTCACATCCAGACACACAATAGGCAAGCCTCCATACATAATTATACCTTAGACTAATGACATTGAACTAGTCATGTTTAGCATTAACTTAATGGACATGAGAATTAATTAACTAAAGTAATGTTTAATTGTTGTTTAAAAAAAATTAAGTATAGTTAATTTTAAATTTAGACTTTATTTTCTGTAAAAACAAGACAATTGAATAATTCATTTATTCTGTTTTTATGGGCTTATTATTTGTATAAATATTCATTTTTATGAAATTGTCTCATGCATCATGCAGTGTCTGAACATTATTATATAAACAAATAAATAAAATTGAATTGTCTGTTTGTAATGTAAAAAAAACAGCTTTTTACTCAATCCATAAAAAACTGTATACGGCACTTTAAAATAGTGTTTTTTCGCCTAATCTCCGAAACGCCTTGGCCGATTTTGACGGGACTTTCACTGGAAGATAGCTGATGTTATTAGGAGTACCATAGGCATTTTCTGACCCGGTAGCATTTACGCGTGGGAAAATTTCGAACATCCACGCGGGTGAAGCTGCGGTCACAGCTAGTTTTTTATACAATTAATAAGACACCAGAAGTGTATGCAATAAAAAAAATGCATAAATAGAATCTGTGACCTCTTGGCATGTAGAAAAACACTGTCACTGCAAAATTGAGGGCATAATGCACATAATTAAGTGATATAATAAGATGTTGTTCTATTTCTGTAACACCTGACCCACTAGCTTGTTGTTACCAATTATGTTTCATCAGCATCAGTTTATGGCTAAGTAATAACAGCCGCACGGGTCGATCGATCAGGTTAAGCTACACTTGCCGCGGTTGGTCCGTGGATGGGTGACCATCTTAACATACCATGACGTTAAGCTGTTGGTCCCGGCTGTCATTCGTGGATCTTTGACAGTAGTTACGGGTCATCAGAAGCCCGAAAGTCTGACAATCAGTCTTACTAAATGGTATCATATTATTACCTAGCAACTGCATTATAGAGGTCAGATAGGCAGTCGGTCCATGTAAAATAATGGTATTCAGCGGCATACGGGACTGGACGCTGACCTCAACATAGTTGGGAAAAGGCGAAGCAGGTGATGAGTATCACTTCACCTTCAAACTAATTATGCGAGCGAACAAACAAATTAGTAAAGTAGCTAATTAATGATTATTAATTCATTCAGTAGAGTGTGTTCATGAGCCTACAAATGGTATGCTGATGTTAATGTGATTCAGTATTTTTACCTCATGAATTGAAGCGCGCTTTATTTGTGGTTACCAAGTGGACAAACACAAATGTTTGTTTCAACTCTTTATACCGTCCTAGACAATGGCGAAATCAGATGCGTGTGTGTGCGTGCATGTTTTGTGTGCTACACTACTTCACTGAGTGTTACACTTGTTAACCGCAAGTAAAGCGCGCGTCGCTTCGTGAGTTAAAAATACTCTTGTTGGCAGTTGGCAACACATTCCTTTCCGCGTCAGGTACAGGGTCACACCGTGGCTTCTTGTTGACATTTACTGAAGGTCCGGCGCCGACCTGGCACAGACGGATGTGAACGACTTTTAATTAATATAAAATGTACACAGGCACAGATGTGTGCATTCTTCGATCAAAAAATACAACTGACCTGTTACAAAACGAGATGAATGACTCATGTGTAGTCCGAGCTAATTTATTTTTTTGGGTTTTGGTTTCGCACGGTTTGTGAATTTAGCCAATATCTAGTCCGAGCTTAACAATTAGTGCAGTTTTTGTATTTTGAACTCTCCCTATATAAAATGTATTCTGCGTTTCGAACTGTATTCCTATTAGAGTTCTTAAGGGGACCTAGTCGCGGGCTCGAACCAGGGGGTGTCGACTCTATACGTCGAAACAACGACATACCTACAAGGGCTATTTCAAGTGTGGCTAGAGTTAAAAATAAAATCGGGACCTAATACTCGAGACTAAAAAATTACGCTTTATGAAGTTTTAGGTCGCTAATCATACCACTACTGACTGATGACGTTACCAAACAAGAAGATGGCGGAGTTGTTTGTTATAATTTGCCGTAAAGTCCTATTGACTTGTAAGTTTTTTTGTTTGTTTCGACTCAGTGCGATCCAAATATTTTGAGATAGTGACTCTGAATGTGTGTTTCGGGAAAGTGACTCTGTTTCTGTTTTTTGAGAAAGTGACTCTGTTTCTGTACCTATTTCGAAAAAGTGGCTCATAAAACGTGACTATGACGTCGGTAATAAACGCGGAAATTCGACGACAATATTATAAGTGTGGACGTTCACCGGTTACTGTTACTTACAAATAAAGTTATTTACTATACCTAATTCCTGAGTTTTTTTTGCTAATGTTTAGTAGAGCGAATTAAGAAATGAACGAAGTTACATTTTTCTTTCTGGCTGTGCAATAGAAATGAAAAGTTATGTCAAATTAGCATATTATTATTACGTACGTCATTAATGCTAATTTGAGATAATTAAGCATTCCTATTGCACAACAAGAAAGAAAAATTCAGTTTCGATTACGCAGTAATTTACTTTAAAATATTTCAAATTTCCCGCTCTATTCGCGTCCTTTAGTTGTTCTGGGGTGCCACTAGATGGCGAGCAGCAAAACTGTCTTTACTTTTTTTGTACGAAGTCGTTATTCTTCTCCCTAGAGTATATATGTTCTGTGGCTCGAACTCACTGGTGGGCCTGGCTAAAAAGCACGCTGTCTCACCAGGCATCATGTCCGACAGAGATAGTATCAATTATGAGCAGTAGTGAGATGCAGGATCATTTATAGTAAAAAAGGTGCGTAAAACATTAAGAAAAGTCCTTCGGAAGATCGGGTTTTATGGAAAAACCCCTACATAAATCAATGACCAATAAAGTTTATTGAACTTTTTGATAATTGAGCTTTGTCGTACCGACTTGGTTTTGGAGATTTTATACTTCTTATTACTAATTAAACACGCCCAAAGTGAGGTTAAAGTAGCAAGAAAAACTAATATTTGTTGGCTCCTAACTTTTTAATGGCTTTTTATTTTAGTTTTCTGTTTCCGTACAGACAATATAAATAATGAGACAAAACCATACCCTGTTTAATTTTTGATGTACATTGTCGAACAGTGGAGTAATACACTCCCGAAGTTTGTATGGTAAAAATGTCGACTAGATTCACCTTAATATGTACATAACTGACAACTTAGCCTCGTACTAAGTTGTCAGTTTTGTATTTAGAAATGTACTTTGATCACAGTTATATTTTTATTACAAAAACAACTGGCTTGAAGGTTAAACCATGTTCAAAGAAACACCTTGTTTTTTAATAAGAACACAAACGTCAATCATTCGTAATTTTTACCAGTGTTTACCGGCTCCAATCAAGCGAGTTATGTGCGACTCCTACGCGTACTCTCTCGGGAGTTACTCGCTCATTCGATGGCTGTAACGCTGCAAAACTGATTTATCGTCACGTGCCAAAAGCTGTGTGTAAACCACAGTCAACAAAATACGCTATTTCACGAAGATGGTGTTTTCTCTGCGGCCTCTGCCTAATTAAATTGCGTATGTGTCATTCATTTAACGCCGGCCTTGCTTAGATTAAAGAGTTAAATACACCCCTATTTGCGAAACACACTATCAATCACAATATGAATCATTATGAAGGATATTGCTAATCCATTGCTTCATATGTTCGAAAAAATTGTCTGCTGAACAACGTAAATAACGCATGTTGGACTGTCAAAATAAAAACCATTCCTACTGTTAACGTGTTACGCAATCACCCCGCTGATCGTGTTATGTAGATTGATAATAACTAACTAAATTATGTTCCAGACTGATTTTTAAATATTTATCGTCAGCTTCTAACTTCGCGGCAAATAGAGCGTGTAGCCTCCGTCTTATTCTACTAATCGACCAATACAAACGGGACGAGAAACGGGAAGTGTATTTCAACCAATGTAATTGGGCGATGCCTGTTCATCTCCGCTCCGCTTCGCTCGTCTCCGTTTCAGTGGCGAAGCACTCTTGAGCATCACTTTATGTAGATTGTAATAAAACCTTGTCGTTCCCAGTACTTCCCGCCAGCGAGCCTCGGTTGGATAATATACTGCGCGCTAGTAGCTGTGCTGTTTGCCGGCCTGAAGCTACTGAACCACGCGCTGCACCACATGTACGACACCAGCGAGTGCATCATCGTGCAACCTCCCACTGATCCCAACGCCCCTCAGAATCCTCCGTAAGCGATATTTTACTACAGATGTCCAGATAGAGTAAACAAATAATGACATGTAAACGTGATAAAATTTTGTATATTCTACTTCCGTTATAAACTTTCCGTGATTTCATTTCCATTTCATAAAAGCCTTTAATAGTTATAATTTATTTTCTAATAATTTGGCTGCATTATTTTTGTAATGTTTTCATATCCACCAGTGCTCAAGAGGGTATGGAGATGCAAATGTTGAAGCTGGGCGGTGCGCCTGCGACGGGCAGTGACAACGAGTCCGTTACCTCCCTGGAGTACCACAAGCCTAACAACAGTACCATAGGTATGAATGAACCCTCACTTAAAGTAATGTAAATTACAACTAAGACAGACCGAAAACAAAATTCGACCAATTTTTTTCGGCATATATCAAAAACCGAAAAAAAAACATTGCTTTTCTAAATCTTTTTTGTTTGGTAAAAGTATAAAGAATACAGTTTGTCTTTCTTTTAACCATTTATGCTTAAATTACATGAACTATCCGCGCCCAATTTCAGAAATTTTTGTTTTCGGGCGAAAACACATATTTTCGCACTGTGGCTGAAAATTTAAACAATTCTTATTCAGAGAAAATCCATGGTTCAATGATTAAGACTATATTTCTGTTTCTCTTATTATACCTTTACAAAATAAAAACCTACGGATAAATACAATTTGATTTATTTATTTAACCATTGACATATAAACAGACAAGAAGAAAGGAACAGAAAAATACGTACATAAGTAAAAGGATGAAAAGATAGGAGAAAAGATAACAGAGATTAGACAACGCGTGTAATAAGTAATAACAGTAGAAGGGAAAACATAAAATTACAAATTAAACTCTAATTTAAATATACACACATAATATGAGAATATAAATAGGTACATACATACTTCTAAACTAAATATCACTAAAATGTATCTAATTATACATACATAAACATACATTTATATAATTATAATGTAATTTAAATAATGAATACATAAGTAATTATGACAAAGTGGAGAGATAGTGTTCTTTCACTCTTCTTTTGCATACTGCTCGTGCTCGTGTTCGTTTTTATTTTCGGTTTGTTTTGGTGATACTCGCATGCACACACACTCCCATATTATAATAGAAAGACACAGTGAGAGAAAGTCGCATGGAAGGGCATAACGCTTTTTCCATACATGACAATTTCTACCTGTGAACTACCACAAGCCGCGCTAAGGAACTTCGTTCCAAAAATAAGGTTTTTTTTATCGTTTGCACTTTAATTTACTGAAAATAAGGTTTTATATTCAACGTCGTTTAAAAAATCTGTTCTGTGCTCTTTTTTGGTCTCCAGTGAGCTTAAAGTTTTTTTACTTTCTTCTTAAACCGTAATGAACGTAAAAGCACCACATTTCTATTGTAGGAGTATGTAATGTATATTGTAGAAATTCTTGTAATGGTTTGTTCTGCAATTAGATTTCTTTCTTCATCTTGTTACAGATTTAAAAGTAGATGTCCATCGGAAGAACAGTTCGGAATCGAGCATAGAGGACAGCGCTATGTCTGCCAAGCAGACAGAGGTCGTAGCTGCCACAAAATCAGACCTGTGCGTGGCGCAGGCCGCCGAAATGCCGGGCCCTTCCAAAACCCGTCCAGCTAATAGGAGCCGCTCAAAATCCGGCCACAGAAGGGAACAAAGAACCTCGAAAAGAAGGACGCATGGTACCCGAATAGATGAACTTATAGGTGAAGCCTCTAGAAGTGCGAGGGCCGAAAATAACTTGCCCGTTCATATGATTATCGATGAAGGTCCATTTGCTAAAGTTAGCAGGCGCTACCACGAGTGTCCGCATCGTCGCGGTTCAAGTAACAAAGAATTTTTCAAAGAGTGGCTCTACCTAGACGGTACCGAAGCCGGTGGTGAACCTTACCAGTCCAAGTTTGCGCGGCAGCTCAGCTCAGACTCACGGGATAACTCCGAACCGAGTGTTGGACCTCCATCTCCTAAGAAAAGGACAGCACATCGACGAAGGTACGCTAACTACCCAGATGAGAGTTGTACTAAGTCTGCGATGGCATTAGCAACACAACAGTCGTCGAATATGAGGAGGAATTCGAATTCGACCATGTCCACCATTCAGTTACCGCTGTTGAATTCAACTGCCCAACTTGTTTCCCATATGAGGAGACATTCGAATAACGCGGATACTGGGTTCTTCGCCAGTGTGGAGCTTGGTGAATACATGATGGTGAAGGCCGAAGCCCCTGTGGGCGAAACAGAGAAAAGTAAAGGAAAAAGTTCAGGGTTCAGAAGAATAAAGAGCGCTGCATTAGAAATTGGATGCCCACCCCCAAGTGTATCCAACCTGTCACCACATCCAAACAGTGCTGAAACAATCGGTGGCCAGATGCTAAAGAATCCTAAAAACGCAGTCATTCCACCCCCTAGCAAAAGTTTGACACGTGGTCCACATTTAAACTTATATCCAAAGAACGAATCAGGAGAAGGGTGTAGCTACCCATACTTAACGTACGGTTCAGAAATTGTGTACCCTATAGCGGAAATATCTGATGAGATGCAGACATCGCAGAAAGAAACCGACCTGGATTCAAGCGGAGAGAGTTACAGTGATTATGATGATGAGAAGCAGTTCCGAGGGTTCGATTGGGACGCTGAGCAGTCGCCGGCGATGCGCTCCAGTGACTCTGACTACGAAAACAACGGATCCAGGTCACCGCTACTTGATAGACCCTCGGACGTGCGAGTAGTACGCAGCAAAACACACGCCGACGGCAAAAAACACTGCTGCGATCGACACACTAACAAACATAACTTAGACTGCCCCAACGACAAAGGAAAACCTGTAAGACTGAAAAAGCTAAAGCACGAGCCGCAATACGAAGCTAAACGTCCTGAGAGGCCAGCCCCTTGCTGCGAGTGCAAGAGCAGCATCAACACCAACGTTGATTACTTTGAAAAAGCCAGCGCGAGCTCCAAAGACTTACTTATAGAAAAATCCAGTTTGGAATCTAATGAGAACCAAGATCAGTCGGAAAAACAAACGGACGAAAAGAAAGTCGTCGAAAAGAAACTCTGGGACCACGATATTTGTAATTCTAGTAGTAGTAGTGATACTTATATGGACGGACCATCAAAAAACTTTAAGAGTGACAAAAACATTGCCCCGGAAACGGAGGAATCGCAACTGACGTGCGATAGTAAAAGTGCTGACGAGAGGAGCGTGTACAGCTTAGACTGGCTTTTTGAGGAGTCTGAACAGTCTAAAGTTGGATTTTGTAAAGAAGCGGGAGCCTGCGCCCTCCCAGAAGAAGTCCTTTGTCAGAAACTAGTCAACGCACTCGGCGAATCGTCTTCCAACGTTCCAAAAAACTTGGGCGCTATACCAAAGCAGATAAAAAACTTAGCGCGTTCGCGAGCTTCCTCGCAGAAGGAGAACAAGAAGAGAGATTCTAAGAAAGAGAAAGATGAGAATCAGAATGAAGAAGTGATACTCTTCGATGCGGTGGAAGCTCAGGCTGCTTTGGTACAAGGATTGGAGTGCTTATTCGCGGCGACCAACGCCAACACGGTAGTAATGCCGCCTCCTAACCGGGAGGAAAGACCTCGAAGCCACAGACAGAGCATTCGTGGTGAGAGAGAGAATTCGCACAAAACGAGAAAACGCTCCATAGAAGAAGTAGCACAAACTTCTACCAACACCCTCCTTCCCACTTCTATGCCTTTATTAGCAGCATTCCTCAACTCTAGAGTAGACTTCGGACCTTGCTGCCTACCTTCCTACGTGGCTAACGCCGCTTGCACAGAATCTGCTGCCACTCAAACTATGCAACTCGTGGATGACATGCCGAGACTTAGACCATTGATGGACAGGAACCATAGAAACCGTGTTAGGAAAATAAAGCGTTCGACTCGACAGAGGAACAATCCTACTCAGCAGAACAACCCAGAAAAGAAGGATAACTCAAAGCCACCAACTCCTGATAACTCGAATAATTCCACCAACGTTCATTTTGCGACGTCGTTCGATGACACGACAGACGGCGCGATACATTGCTTTATGGACGAATATGGAAACTGGATGTCGTATACGTTTGATAAGAACAGTTCAGGGCGAGCGCAAGCAACGCCGATCCCTTTACCGGAGAAAGAGGATCAACAAGGCGTGCGCATCAATAGGGTGAAACCTGTCGACAATCCTGACAATGCGCAAGAAACTGCCGGCGAAGGCAGTTGTGGCTCTCTAGAATCCGAAGCTGGGAACAGCGAAAGTATACCTAAAAAACGCGGAGACAGCATTGACCAAAGCTCCTCCAACCAGGGCAGCAACAACCCTCTACTATCGAGCAACAATAACGTATCCACAGTTGTTCCAATCAACACTAATAACGCCAACAAAAGATTCTACGTGTTCGACGGAGGAACCGGTGGGTCCCACGCCGATCAACCACGGTCACCCGTAGCTTACGTCACCGATAGTTTACTAGAACAAATAGAAGCTGAAAGACAATCCCGAATGGGACTGCCGAGTATGCATATAAACTTTTTAATGAATCAGCAAAGGGCACAGCAGTTAGCCCAGCAACAACAAGCTGAAAATACATACGCAAATGTACCAAGTTTAATGCCTTCCATAGGCGAAGAAAGTGTAGAATTGAACAGAAACAAATTCTCAAAATTAATGGACGAAATGGAGAAGGCGAACCAACCTAAACTAAAGAGTTACTACAAGTTTAAACTTTCGAAATGTTTCGAATTGAAGGTGTCTATGGATAGACTGCAACTAATGGCGTTGTTTGACAGGAACCTGACGTGCAGAGAGACTTTTGTCACAATCTTTTTGGCTGTGATGGTGGCCGTTTTGGGCTCTATGGTCTTAAACCTTGGCTTCTACAGGGACATATACGCGTTTTGGTTCTGCTTCATCATGGCGGGCAGTCAGTACTCTTTACTGAAGAGTGTCCAACCTGATTCTGCGTCACCAGTTCATGGTTTTAACAAAATGGTCGTGTTTTCTCGGCCGGTATACTTTTGCATATGCACAGCACTATTGTGCGGGGTGCATAGTTACTTGGAACAAACAGCACCGTTTAGTGACGAAGTGCATACTAGACGGAAACGAAGTATCGATGATATGAAACCTATAACGATCTATGGTTTCGAGATGAATGAAAGAGATTTTTTACACGTCATTCAGGAAATATTGTCAAAGTTCTTGCTGTTTTTTCCATTGGCGTTCAGTTTGGGGTTATTTCCTCAAGTCAATACGTTTCTCATGTACTTATTGGAGCAGATTGATATGCATGTGTTTGGTGGCAACGCTACAAGCAGCTTAAGCGCTGCCGTTTACTGCGTAGTTCGTTCTGTGGCAGCGATCGGAGTGCTGTACGGGTTCGCTTACAGCGGCTTAGTTGAAGGGAAGAAATCCCAGCATCAGAAACACAACATCCTATTTTCAATATTCTGCGGGTTACTAGTACCGATTGCTTACCATCTAAGTCGTAGTGCGAGCGACTACACCCTAATCTGGAACCTGATAAAGAAACATTTACTACCACCTGAGCTATACGTCATACAGAATCCAGAATGTTCTCCAGAACTAGACAAAACAGATCCAAACACTCTAAGCGACGATAAAAAGAACAATTCAGAGAGTAACATATCAAAACAGAACTCTATTGGAAGTTCGGCATCTAAAATAAACTTTAGCTCCGAAACGAACATTGCTAAGCAAAAACGTTCTCAAACATCAAGCGTTAGCTCTTTGAAAATGGACCCTCGAGGAGGTGACACAATGAATTCAACAACATCCCTAAAAGCAGACCCACCTACCGAAGACGATAAAACCCAGGACACAAACACGTCAAATGTAAAGTCAGACTCGGAGAAGCCTGATGAAGATATGGAAGATCCGTTGCCTAAGAAACTACAGGCGACGGTGAACGCTCGGCTTAAGAATGACGTCATCGTGTGCACGTTTCTTGGGTTGTTCGTGTTTGGGCTGCATTGTACGACTGTTTTCACGACGCTTAGACCGCAGCTTAATACGGTGAGTTTTTTTAAATTATTATTTTGAGTAAGGAATAAAGAATATTTGAATTTCGCAGGCTACTTTAGCGCATCCCCCTAATACGTATAATATCGGTCCTTGTCCTTACATAACAGTAGCGGCGAACGGAATAAGTTGATAACAATAAATGGAAATTTGCATACAGCTAAATAGAATGGTGAAAAAAAAATGGATTTCTTCCGCGATTCCAAGTCAGTTTATCTTTGCCACTCTGCCATATTCCGATCTTGTGCTCAACAGTTGTACACACATCACAAAACTGCTTTTCCGTATTTCTTTTGTATTTCTGGGTTGACCCCATAGTCAACGTTGTTCGTATTCATGAGTAAGTAGTATGAGCTGTTAACGTTTGTCCAGATATTTTTGGACCTTATAATGTAACCTTATTAGTTTACAATATTTTTTAACCGACTTCAAAAAAGATGGAAAAATAACTTTAGCTTCGGAAGGCGGTGACAAAAAATTAAAATACATATCCAAAGTCACCGACTTCCGAAATTAAAGTTATTTTTCACTTTGTAGTGTTTTTCCGGAAGTCGGTTGTTTATTTTTTGGAAAAAGTTTTTATTACCATTTGTCACACACAACATCACGCTTAGTTTCCCCGAAAAGTTGGTCAGAGGTGTACGCCCACATTTTGTCAGTTATGTTTAAGTCCCATTTAATAAGGGGCGCACCTATTGCCATATTGCTTTCGACATGTTTCACCACTAAACCATACACCAACTAATTGTAATCGTCCCAACACCAGGTCCTCTGGATAATCGCGGGCATCCTGGGCTGGGCACTGCACTACGTGACGCCGCAGCTGCGCAAGCAACAGCCGTGGCTGTGCCTGGCCGGCCCGGTGCTCAAGCAGCATGAGCACGCGCAGTTCGAGGTCACGGAGCCGGCCAGGCTAATGTGCTTTGAGAAGGTACGATTAAAAAATACTTGAATCTTGCATTTTCTTTTCTTCTATGGCCAAGTTGTACCGTTATTATTAACGATATATTTATCTTATTGTTATTCTTATCAGAATGGAAAGGAATATCTTATTTACTCTCTATCAAATAAAACCATATTTTAAAAGTTTGTTGTTCTCGTGTGACTCATATTTTGTCTGACCAGTACGTATCTGAAGAAGTTTGTTTAATACGTCAAAAAGTCCGCAAAACAAATAACTGACTATGATCGTTAAAAGAATATTCATATAATATTATCCAACAGCTTTTTATCGGGTTTTTTCCGACTGGCTTAAAACTCCAGTACATGCCATTGCGATGCGCTTGCCTATAAAGCTATCATATCACTCGTCCCAAGTTGCGATTCTTAAATGATCTTTCTGACGAACCTCGAACAGCCGGTTCTGTTGCCATCTTGAAGAGTAGATATGGATGAGACAATAAGTTGGTAATCCTTCGACGTGCCAAGCTCGGCCTTATGTGCTAGTGTGTTGTCCGCAGATGTTCGTGTACCTGTGCTTCCTGGAGCGCAACGTGCTGTACCCGGGCGTGGTGCTGGCGGCCACGACGCAGGACGCGCCGGCGCTGGCCGCCAAGTACGGGGACGCGCTGGCCGCACTCATCTTGTGCGTGTGCGCACTCAAGTGTACGTTCTTATTTATTATATCTGTACATGTCTACTTAAGCGACCTAAGCTAAGTATTTATAATTAGATTTTTAAATTTTAGTTACTAAGTTTTAGATTTATAAGAAATAGTTATGTATCAAATGTGCTGTTGTGTGCTTTTGCTGTGCCCTAACAGGCAACGGCTCTTAGCTCTATGCCTTTTGCTAACATCTTTGTTTTTACCTTGTGGAACGTCATAAAATTAATATAAATATGAAGCTCAAGTATACAAGTCGTAAAACCGTGAGAATAGGGTTTAAAAAAATATACATCGAGATTTCTTTAAAGTATTTTTAAATTTAATTATACACCGTGACATTTTAGTCGTCTTACAAAGGCAGCCCACTTCATGTATCCAATGACTACTAATCATTTATTAAAAAAAAAAAAAATTTCGAACATATGCATAATTGAAAAAAAATATCATTCACTAAGACGCATGACGTAGTTTGAAACACCCTGTTAATTAGATGGAATTAATTATGGAATGTAATGGTAGGTAGGTAGATATCTTCTACCGTTTGATACGTAAACATTATTAACAGGAAGGGTGTTTCATAATTCTAAATCATTATTTATTTTTCTTTGTACCTATTATCTTAATTCATTGTAACAATGTTTTAATAGCGTCTAGAGGTATTTTATAACGGATACATTGAGTGGACCACCTTTGTAAGACGACTAAAATGTCACGGTGTATTATATATTATTGCGGCGGGATTTGTTCTTGCACTGGATCTTCAACGTACTGCTTAGCGCCGAAGGTTGAAAATCAAAAGTGGGTTTTTTTTTGAGGCGCTGGGATGCTCTCTTTTGCATTTTCAAAGCTCGGTTAAAGACCGAGAGTTGAAAATCAAGTGCCCAACAAAACCCGTGGCGTTACATCGGTGCGGAACGTCTGAACTTTTCGAAATAAATGATGGTGAAAACCCGTGTACAGTTTCCGGCGATAAATATTGCACATCGACCTTTCTCGACAGAGATAACGCTCTACGAAGCCGAAATTAGCCGATTGTCTCTTTCTAAAGGTCGATGTGCAATATTTATCGCCGGGTACTGTATATTTTGATTAAGAACAAACAACAATTCAAAAAAAATCTATCATAATATTTTAAAAATATGGAATGGTATGTTGCGCCGACCCCAAATACATTTGGTTAAGGGCGGAGAATGATGATAACAAGAGTAATGTTTTCAATGAAGTACACTTCTTATTTAACTGTATATGTTAGATTGGCGGACAAAATTGAATCTTGCCTTATGGGGAACCTAGTCGCGGGCTCGAAGTCACTGGTGGGCCTGGCTAAAAATCATGCTGTCTCACCAGGCTTCGTGTCCGACAGAGATAGTATCAGCGATGAGCAATTAGACGCTAGTGTACACGCACAACGTTATTAAGTGAGATGCAGGATAATTTATGGTAAAAAATTCGCGAAAAAATTAAGAAAAGTCCTTTGGAAAATCGGGTTTTATGAAAAAGCCAATGCATAAATCAATGACCAATAAAGTTTATTGAGCTTTGTCGCTATCGACTTGGTTTTGGAGATTTTACACTTCTTTTATTACTTAAACACGCCCAAAGTTAAGTAAAATTAGCAACAAAAACGAATCTTTGTTGGCTCCTAACTTTTTAAAGGGTTTTTATTTTAGTATTCTGTTTCCGTATAGACAATATTAATAATGAGACAAAACGATATCATATTTTACTTTGGATGTGCCATGTCAGACAGTGGAGTAAAACACTCCCGAAGTTTGTATGCAAAAAATGTGGACTAGGTTCACCTTAAGAATAGGGTTCAAAGTCGCTTACATAATTTGAACACCTAAATAATTTGCCCGCAGGTCTTCGAAACGCCTACTCAGAACCGGATTCCCAGTACCTAATCCTGGTGTTCGCAGTACTACTGTTCCAAAGAGACCTGAGCAGTCAGAAGATATCGGAGACTTTCCTAGTCGACTACTTTATCACTGCCATCATCTTTAGTAAAGTCTACGAGTTTCTTTTGAAGGTATGTTCGGTTTTTTTTTGTTTATCGTTTTCCACTATTAGTGACAAACTATCGACATTGGCGTTGGTTTGAACATCACTTGTAGTAGCTGTTAAAAAATGTTTGTGTGTTGTTGGTGTTATTGGTTAGATTACACCATAGTGCAACAGTGGCACAGTGATAATAGCCGCGACTTACGAGTTGTAGTTCGTTGATTCGAATCCAGACAAGCGCTTTACTGTGTGTAAATTATTTAAGTAAGTTATTATTGCTCTCAAAACGGTGAAGGAAACAATCGTAAGAAAAAAATCAGCTATTCCATACATTTTGACCGCGTAGGTATTGCACTTTTCTATGAAACAGCTGATTTTTTTTTTGTATAACCGACGAAAAATTTCTGCGCTGGGAGTTTAGAATGGTATGCTCAATTCATGGTTACAGTTTGCGCACTGAATAAAAGCTTTTCCTGTATGTCCGCCCCAGTCGGATTAATACGACACACGTCTTCGTGCCCGCCGCCTCAGTCGTATTTATACGACTGAGAACGTATGTTCGTTCTCAGTTTTATTTCAATGCACGACCCCCTAATCGTTGTGGGTATATTAACTTTTTGATTTATGAGCTGGGCGCTGGGGGCACGCCAATCGATATAAAACTAAGCGGTCAATAGGTTGAGCAGCAAAACTTTGAAATGAGAACCAAATAATGCGTTTGTCTTATAAAATATTTTTTTTTTTTAAGTTTTTTTAATAAACGTTAAGTTTTACCTACTTCAATAAATTGGTATAAAAGCAGGATGCAAGATGTATAATTGTTATTTGTCTCCGCAGGTCCAGTTCGTGGTAACCTACATAGCCCCGTGGCAGATCACATGGGGCAGCGCGTTCCATGCGTTCGCGCAGCCCTTCTCCGTGCCACACTCCGCCATGTTGTTCCTGCAGGCCGCTGTGTCGGCCTTGCTGTCCTCGCCTTTGACGCCGGCTTTAGGTTAATAATAAATGGTTCATTACTAGCCGAAAATTAGAAAGTTGTCTTTACTAAACTGTGCAAAGGAGTCGCAAGCTTCGGGTGGTTAAAAACCGTAAATTAAAAAAAGTGAAATTTTCAAACAAAAAAAAAACAATAAATTCAGTAAAAGTAAACACTGTTTAGACAACATACCTTGGCACCTTGTCGTTTCGGTGTACCGATTTTACATTTTAGGCAAATAAGGAATACGTAACAGCGACTTTATAGTTTGCACTGCGTGGAATATCGCTTTTCAATGTTCAAGTATTCAAGTTCATTGAATCATTGACCTAGTGATCCAATTCTACAGAGTGTTCAAATTTTCTCAAAATTGTATTCTAATTTTTGACCTTTTTTATCACTGCACCAATTTCGTTAACTTTTTGTGTACCGACAGTAAAGGCAATAACAAGTATGTAGTTTAATTTATTGCATATAGTTTTTGTGGTTTCCATACTGCAAGTAAAATGTGAAAATAGATGTATTTCAATACGCTTTCAGAACCTGGTGTTAGGCTGTATACAGAAAGAAAGCTGGAAACTTATAAGCGCTTACCGGCGCTTGACAGCGCTGGTCCGTTCTACACACAGGAAGCAGGTTGAAGCAGGTTGTTTATCAATTTTAAATGGCAGCGCCCAGCGCTGACCAGCGCGTGTTGAAACTTGTCGGAACTTGTCGGCACCGTTCAGTGCTTATCGGCGCGCGTTCATATATTTTCCTGCGCGGGTTACCAGCGCTGTCAAGCGCCGGTAAGCGCTTATAAGTTTCCAGCTTTCTTTCTGTATACAGCCTTACTTAATAACATTTAAAAAATCTACTACGCTATTTCGTTTTTGATACCTAACATAATCTTTTATTTGCAGGTAGTGCAATATTTATGACATCATACGTGCGTCCGGTAAAGTTCTGGGAGCGCGACTACAACACGAAGAGAGTAGACCAGAGCAATACGAGGCTCTCATCACAACTTGAGAGGAATCTTGGAGCTGGTAAGAACACAACCTACTTTTTATTAGAGGGTTAAGAATAACAATATTTCAATTGTCCTGTCAGAATCAATAATAATTGATACCCCTAACTATTTTTATTTATAAATAAAGAATACTGAGAAATAAAAATACCCCTAACTTACTTAGTATTTTGTTATTACAAATTCAGGTAAGTATTTTTATTATAGAATTAAAATATTTTGATTTTCATTAAAATATGGTACAATAATGCTCTTAATAATAAACTGTAGTATCTACTGTACAAGATCTACATGTGTCGCCATGGACTGGCATACAAATAATTTAAAGAAAACAAGTTATAATTAAGCAGCAAGAACTATTAATAACAGTTCATGTTTGAATAAATTTATTATAAAGTAGGTTTTTACAAGTATATCAGATTCTGAGCATGGTGCGCACACGCAGAAATTCATATCTTTGCACGCAATGACAAGAACATGAAACCGTTTCACGTATGTTCATTTGTCTCGCCTTACATTATTAACCTGTAATAATTTGCAGACGACAACAACTTGAACTCGATATTCTACGAGCACCTGACTCGGTCGCTACAACACTATCTGTGCGGAGATCTCATGCTTGGGCGATGGGGACAGGTGCAACAGGGAGATTGTTTCGGTAAGTTTTACAAGATTTTTCCCGGTTCTTGCAATATCTAGGAAGCCGGACAGTACGTTATATTTTAAATATCTGTTTAATTATGTAAACAATGTAAGTGTCTTCTATTACCATCGTTTTTTTTTTATTATCCTCATGTCTATCTATGAAATAAAAAGCATTAATTTTATCTTTCACTAACTATAACTTTGAGAGCAATGCCTAAACCTTTCTTTTGCATCGGGTTTATAAAATTAGGCTATAAAAAACACCATTCAAAACGGCGGCATAGGTGCTTAAGGGGCTTGTGGCTAAGTAATAACAGCCGTACGGGTCAATCGATCAGGTTAAGCTATGCTTACCGCGTTTGGTCCGTGGATAGGTGAGCTTCTTTACATACCAAGACGGAAGACCCCTCTGTGCCTATGAAAACACGTTAAGCCGTTGGCCCCGTCTGTCATTCGTACATCTTTGACAGTCGTAATAGGACGACAGAAGCCTGAAAGTCTGACAACCAGACTTACCAAGGGGTATTGTATTACCCAGTAACAGGGTTGTGGAGTTCAGAGACCCTAGTGTGAGTTTTTTAACCATCTCGGTCTAACGTAAAATCAGCAATTCAGCTGCATTTGCTTAGACTGGAGGTCGAAGCCAATATAGTTGGGAAATGACTAAGAAGATGACTACGGCATAATTGCTGAAAACGATTCACGCTAAAAAAAACGACTATTATTGTATTCATCGTATTTTTCTTCCCAGTCCTTGCCTCAGACTACCTAAACTGCCTGGTCCACATCGTCGAGATGGGCAACGGGCTGGTGTCGTTCCAACTGCGCGGGCTGGAGTTTCGCGGCACGTACTGCCAGCAGCGAGAGGTGGAGGCCATCTCGGAGGGCCCGGAGGAAAGTAGCGGTGAGGGTTTGTTGAACTTTATAGTTTTAAGTTCGTGGTGTTGTTTGGATGTCTATGTAATCAATAATAATAAAATAACTGAAAAAACGCCTGTTCCGAGAGTGTTTATGCATGTGGAATGGCTGCAAAAGCATCTACGATACGATTTAGATAACTATGCATGAAGTGCTTCCGTCGTTTTTATAATGTCCTTAACAATCGATGCGCGCCTCTGCAAACATACGTGATGCACTACAGTAGCGGGGCAGCCGCAACATCGTTCTAAGCGCATTGTTGTATTGTATTGTATTATCATTTTGTGCAAAATTTCGATGAAAATCATCATTTCTGCCGAAAAACGTCCTGCTGGACATGGGCCTCCCCAAGCAACGCGACTTGACCGGTTCTGTGCTTCTGGCATCTAGCGGATTCCCGCGCCCTTCACAAGGTCATCGGTCCATCTTGTGGCTGGCCTGCCTACGCTACGTCTTCCAGCACACAGTCGCTACTTCAGAACCTTTCCGCCCCATCCGCAATCTGTTCTGTGAGCAGTGTGCCCTGCTCACTGCCGGTTAAGTTTGGCACGTCTTCTTATTTCGAGCAAAATATGAGCTGCGAATGTTTGCGCACCCAGAGGGCGTGTGCACGGGCGCGTGGTGGTGCGGCGGGCGCGCGCTGTCGCTGGGCGCGGCCTGGGCGCTGCGCTGGCTGGCGTGGCAGCTGGTGGCCGCGCGGTACGTGCTGGAGGGCTACTCCGTGTCCGACAACAGCGCCGTGTCCATGCTGCAGGTCTTCGACTTCCGCAAGGTGCTGCTCACCTACTACGTCAAGGTATGTCTATGTAAACTTTATTTATTTATTAGAGAAAAGCAAACAGTGACACATTACATTTTATAGGAAGAAATACAACGAAAAAAATACGACCAAATGTGTAACCAACAACATTTTCCACAAAATACACATAAAAATAATCTTTAATCTAACCATGCTATCTAAACTAAAACCTACAAACTACAATAATTTAAATTAAGACAACATTTTTGTGTAAAATAATAGAACAGAAAGTACTGCTTTAAAATCACAAATATTAACCTACAATCCTCCACTGGAGTCGGATAAGGGCGCAGAACCAATCAGCAAAATATGTATCTCAAGCACAACTAAAGCCAAGCTCGCGATCTCTGCGTCATTTTCACACAGTCAGATATGTCTAGTCGTTGAAAATAACATGCTACTTGTGAATAGCACTAGCACGATTGAAACGCGTTACACATAATGCTTTTAATAACAGGCTTATTCGTGACTCATAGTAAAAAGTGCACGCAATCATGCCTTTAATGATAAATAGGTAAATCTCCACCATTACTCTTTTAAAATGTTCTACAATATTTTGTATAGGTACACTAATTATCAGACACACAATAAACCTACTAGTCTTCAATCAGTAAAAATATTAAAAAAGAAACAATTATAGATAAATTATATGGAATTTTAAGGTTGCATAGATCATTAATATAGATTAGAAACATAGTTGGTCCCAAGATACTCCCCTTGGGAATCACCGCTGTAATCATAAAACTAACTGTATTTTGAAAGCCCACACATTTCCTTCCACAGAGTATAATTTATTACACGATCCAATCAGCCAAACTAGAAGAATGGCTAGCTTCCACCATGATAGCGGACGCTCTGAAACCGATGAACGAGAGGAACTTTGTGGATCTGGACCCCATCTTTAACGTTAATCTGGATGAAGATTATGATTTCAGAGCTTCAGGAATTACTAGGTATGTTATTTTTGAGTAAATATTGCAGAGAAACCAACGGTTCCAAACTGTTATTCTGTGTTTCTTATGGCCGATCAAACGACAATGGCTTGCACTCCACCTTTATTTTGTAGCAGTAAGGCTGTTTTCGTAGTTTGAGTGTTACTTTAGCCGATGTCCCGAAAATCTCGATGTGCACTCGGACCCCACGGCCCGAGGCCGTTATGCCAGGATGTTTCAAGCCTTAGCAACATATAGCTCCCAATAAAGTAGTTATATTTGCGCCGCTTGAGGTTTTCTGCACCTGCAGCAGTCGCCTCAGCAAAGGCCGCCGTGCTCAGAAGATGGGATGGCGCGAGGGTGTCAACACTGGTAGCATTCCACACCAAAGGCCTACCCAACTTCCAAGGCATTATGGTCATTCCGGCTGGCCTCTTCCCATCGTCGCGTGCCAAGCTCTCAGATTGACCTTTATCAAGTAGTTTTTTCCTTATCCATGTATCTTGTATTAATGTTCTCCGTTGAATTTTCTAGCTTGGTGTTAGTTTTGTGAAATTCAGAGAATTTAAATTGGCCATTAATGTCGGACACCAACATTGATAAAATTTGGGTTTGTTCTGTCGTCCATTCCAAATTTTCTCTTAGTTTTCGAAAAAGCTTAGCTGTTGGGTCCTCAGATGGTTTATGAGGTGAATTATTAGTATGTGGTCGTTGCGCCTATTTCACCAATAGGAGCAAGTATTTGAATTCACAGATTCCATCGGTGTCGTCGCTCTAACGTCCGGTTCAGAAACCGATTGCACGTGACTGAGATTAGTGTTGGGTATTGAAGGTGGAATGCAAGTTGTGTTAGGCATATTTCGATTTCGACGTAGTAGCTTTTCCAGTAGATACTAGTAGTATATAAATAAAATGTTATGTTTGAAAATGAGCAAGAATATTTGAATTACGATTTTCAAAACACAAAAAAAGTTAATCGCACAGTGAGTATCGAACTCGCAGATTTCTGTTCACGATGAGGTAGTTTCTACGCTGTCAAAGCCATGGTGTTAGAGTGTGGTTTAAATAGACTGTTGCTTGACACCAGTACTCATTAGAAAAACCGTCGGATCGGCTTCGCGCGCACGGATGAAAGATGCTCTAATCACTTACCAGGTTCCTTAGTTCTGTTGCTTCAAGTTTTAAATACTTTTAACATGTAGTTTTGGTAATTTATGACAAGACACTGGACAACGCACAATGCCAATAGTTTGGTCGTATTTTCAAGTTTTTAACTGCACTTCACGAGTTAAATTTGGGTATTATTTAGAGTTAGAAGCGGATTGACCCGTAAAAGCGTGCGGTCGGTACAGGGTCCTGCGGTGTAAAAAAAAATACTGCTTGAATTGAATGTCAACCCGAATGAGTGTGTCACGGCTCATACTCCAACAATTTTATTTATTTATTTATTTAAGAACATGGAGGACTTACAGCTAATAAAAACAGACAAAAGAAAGGAAACTATAGTCACCAGAAAATCAATTACAAATCCTCACGTATAGAAATATTATAAAAATAATTTATGGTGTGAGCACAAAAACAAAGAAAAACACATCGCCTTAATAAATAGAGAAGAATAATATAAATACTTAGTACGCAAATATTTGACTGAAACAATAGACAAAATAATAAAAACAAATAATATAAACTACCGCTACTTGAAAAATTTTAGGCTTAAGCACCTTCTGGCCGAATTCACACTAATTGTGAATGGATCAAAATGAAATTCCTTATAAATTCCTAATTCCTTAGTAATTCTTTTATTTTATCAAATGATTCCTGGCATTCTGTGGACCATATAAATTTTACATCTTTCCGCAATAAATTGTGTAACGGATCCAAGGTAATTGCGCTGTGTGGTACAAATTTATGATGAAAATTTACTTTCCCAAGAAACTGGCGTATATTTTTTCTTGTTTCTGGAACTGGGAAGTTTTTTACAGCGGTTAGATAATCTTTGAGAGGTCTGACTGAATTATGTTCGATTATGTGTCCCAAATATTTGGCATAATCTTTTGCAAAAGTACATTTCGAAAATTTCAGTCTAAGTCCTTCTGTTTGTATTGCCTCAAGTAGTCTAGATAGATGTTGTATATGTTCTTCGAAACTTTTTGAAAAAATCAAGATGTCATCAATAAAATTTACTGCATATGCGGAGAGTTTGTACTTTCTTATTATGTTACTTAATATTCTTTGAAATATTGCTGGAGCTGTCTTTAACCCGAATGGGAGGCACGTCCATTGGAAATGGCCTTCTTGTGTGACAAAAGCTGTTTTGTATCTATCTTGAATTTTCAGAGGAATTGACCAAAATGCCGAATTTATGTCAAAAGTAGAAAAATATTTACAGTTGACAGTTTTCACCATTAAATCCTCAATCAAGGGAAATGGCTGTGATTGTGGTATGACAATTTTGTTTAATTCCCTGAAGTCTATACATAGCCTTGTTTTTTTATCATCTTCTTTTTTATATGCCAGAGTAACTGGGGCAGCAAATGGACTATAGGATTCCTCAATCAACTTCTTCTTTAATAATTTTGATACCTGGTTTTCAATTTCTTTCCTATCATCAGCAGTGCATCTGTACGGACGTTTGTAACAATATTTATCCACCATTAAATCTATATGAGCTTCATAGTCTCGTACAGTACCAACGTCGTATTTATCCTTAGCAAAGATTGGGTTGTATTTTTCTACTAATTTATCAATTTCTGTTTGTTGATGTAAACTCAGATGGTTTACTGATATTTCAAACTTATCCAAATTTATATGTTCGTTGAAGTTCACTTCACATCTATTTATATAATTAATTTCTTGTTTCAATACCTCAGAAACATCTTTTTCTCTTTTGTCACCTAGTACATCAGGAATTTTGACATCTGTTAAATTTAAAATATTAGTATTTGCATCTTCAGTTTTCATTTCCTCTTCGTTTATGAACTTCTTCTTTTCTTCTGGATTTTTACACTGTATAATATTCAATACTTCAGTTTGCATTAGATTGAAGTTTTTGATGCAATCCAAACCGATTAGAAAATCATAATGAAAATTTTCACTATCTATCACAAAAATATCCATAATTTTTTCAATATTATAAACTTTTATTTTTAGTGTTACCATACCTTTTGTTTTCTTCTCACCATTAATAGTTTTCAAGTTTGCTGGTTGTTTATTACTTGTATCTTCTCTTTCTTTGATTTTCAATAATTTTGCATTTATTAACGACACATTTGAACCCGAATCATAAATTCCAGAAACTTGTAAAGTATCATTTAATAGCAATTTTACCTTTATTAATGGTGGTACCTCTAGTTTTTTGGATTCTCCTTATTTAATTCAATTTCTAATTCAGAGTTATTAACACTTCTCACAACTGCTTTGTGATTTTTTTCTTTAAACCAGCAGTTTTCCTCAGGATGGAAGCGTTTCCCTTTTTTTTCATTTATACAAATCTGGCATGGTTTTTTCTCTTCGATTTTTCTATTTTTTGTATCTGAATATGTGTAGTGTTTTTTATCATATTTATTTTTTCCGACTAGATGTTCCAATTTTCCTAACTCATTGTAGAGATCTTCGGTTTCTTGTACAGTCTCTCGGTCAATTTTATCAGTCAGATAGTTAGGCAGGCCCGATGCTATAAGGTCTATGAGTGTCCCTGTATCGATTGACTTCCTGACTTCTAATAATAATTTTTCTTTTTTTATTGCATACTCCAGCAGCGTACCCGTTTGGTACTTAAAGGCGAGAGCATATCTGATGGGCGACCAACCTTTGTTTGCAAATGTATCACAGAAGTTTTTCTCCCATTTATTCCACTCTGATTCAATTGTAATTTTCATTATCATACAGCTGTACCAATCAAGACTGGTATTTTCCAAAAATAATTTTAATATCTCAATTTTCTTTTTGTCTTCGTCGATATGGAAACGTTCACATTCTTTGTTGAACTCTTTAATCCATTGGTGAGCGTTTGCATTCCTACCGGTGAATTTCTCAACCATAAATTCCTTTGAAATTTTCCCTAAATTCTGAGTTTCCGATTTACTTTGTTTTTCTTCAAGTAATCTCTCTAAAAGCTTTTCCAAGTTTTGATTTGAGCCACTGGGTAAAGGTTTATAATCATTTGTGTCTTCAATAATTTCTTCCAAATAAAAATCATTAAATTGTAAATTTTGTTCTTCATCCAAATATACCTTAGATATCTCATCTGTTAGACTTATCCATATTTTTCTTGTTTGGTGCCTTTTATTTAATGTTTTTCTTATCTTGGTATAGTTAGAAGTAGATATAATTGCTTGGTGTATACTTGCAGGTTGATATTCGGACGGTATACCAAAAATCTGTCCATTAGGTGTACCTATTGAGGTTATGCAAATAATGTTCGATTTTCCATCCGTCGAAGTTTTCACTGCAAAATCAAATCTCAACTTCTCCATATTTCTTGAAATGTTTGCAGAAAATGTTGTTTTATAATATTATTACACTCTGTTATGTGAAATAAAGACACAACTGCGTTTTTCTGTAAAGACAAAAATATTTATTTTTTCAAAAGCATCTTTCAAACAAAGATTTTCCACATAACATAAATGATTGACTCACTCACCTGTAAAGACAAAAAAACAACATTTAAAGCCTTTATTTCAGGTCTAGATATTTCTTTTACTTTAACTTTTTTTTTTCTTAGGTTATTCAACCTCACAATCCTTCACAGTTCTTCGTGTCACTGTCAACGTGACATCTATGAAGTTCTGTGGATTACGCGGCAAATTTAAAACGCTTAAGAAAAACGACAACGCTAGTGTGGTGATTTTCTTTACATATCATATATCATTGAAATTCCTGCTTGCACGCACAATATAACTGCTCTGCCTATAATTAGACGATGTATGAGGTACACGTATGGGTGGATTAAAACGAAGCGTCTTACTTGGCACATTAAAATAAAATGTTGATAAAATAGCTCAGGGTTATCAATGTTATTATTTAGGCTTTTCAGCAAGAATAAACAGTCTGCAATTTTACGTCGTTCTACCAGTGGTAGCAGATGATACTTCTTACAAAGACCAAGATAATCAGCTGACTGATATGGAGTCCTTTGATGAAAGCAAAGATATTTTATAAACCGTCTTTGGATGTTTTCAACGCGGTCAATGTATTTATGATAACGTGGATTCCATATCTGAGAAGAATACTCTAGCTGACTTCTTGCAAAAGTGCAATACAATATTTTTAGTGTTTTAGCATCAGTAAAACACTTAGACAGACGAATTATAAACCCAAGTAGTTTAGAATCTTTTTTGACAATTGTGTCAATGTGTGTGTCAAAAACTAGCTTACTGTCTTGATGGACGCCCAAGTCGCGAATAGTATTGCACCTTGGCAAGACCTGGCCCGCCAAAGTATAAGTTGTGACTAGGACTGCACGTTTTCTAGAGTACGTGATCACTGAGCACAATTGATTGAGATCAAGTTTATTAGCCCGACAATACTCTTCAAGCCGATACAAGTCAGCCTGAAGTTCAAGTCTATCTTGGGGCGTGGAAATAGAGGCAAAGATTTTCATGTCATCAGCAAAGCATAATAGTTTTGATGAATAGAGGCACTGCTCGATGTCGTTTACATAGACTACAAATAAAAAAGGACCGAGCAACGAACCCTGAGGCACTCCGCTGGGCACGTTTACCCAACTAGACATATAATTATTGAGTACGACTGCTTGTGACCTGTTATCAATGTAAGAAGAGAACCACCTCAAGAGGTCACCACGGATGCCCATGTAGCTTAGCTTCTTAATCAGGATATCGTGGTCGATCCGATCAAATGCTTTGCTATAATCTGTGTAAACCACATCGACCTGCTTAGCATTATCCATAGCATCCGTAATAAAATAATTATATAAAATCAAGTTAGAAGTTGTAGACCGTCCTTTCAAAAATCCGTGCTGAAAGGAGTTGAGCGAGCTAGCAAGGGTGGCATATAACTGATTATAGACAATCCTCTCAAATATTTTAGCTATAATGCACAGCTTGGATATAGGCCTATAATTAGTAATCTTGGTTTTTAGCTCCTTCTTATGTACGGGTGTAATAAAAGTAGATTTCCATACTTTGGGGACAACACCTTGCGTCAAAGACTTGGAAAACAAAATTAAGATAGGTAGGGCAATGGAAGGCGCGCATTTAATTAGAAATTTAGATGATATATTATCAGGGCCAGCCCCTTTAGTTGGATCCAAGTTACGAAGTAAACCGGTCACAACATCAACATTTTCTAATAATAATAATAATAAGCCCCCTAAAATCCAACCTTACGTCCAAGCTGAACACCTAGCTACGTGGGGGGCGGACACGCGTACTGTACCTTCATCTGTACAAAAAACTTACGCGGCTAACAAGGAAGGGTAACCCTTTATGGAGATGAGTAATAAAAGAATATATAATTTACGGTCGCTTCCCGGGGAGCGCCGGGGCGCATCTGGAGCCGATGCTAGGTGCCACAGCATGCGAACCATCGGCGGTGAAGAGTTGAGCAAGCGGGCTCCCACCGAAAAAATTGTTACAGCTGGTCGCAGTGAGTTGAACAGGCGGGCTCACTACGTAGAAGCCACAGCCGATTCCACGGGCGATGATACCATTTCATTATTCTCATCCATCCCTTCTACTCGCCCCTCCTACATGACAAGAAGAACAGCTAGCTTGTCCACCACCAGTACGCTTGGTAGTGTTGTGCAAGATGTCAACCTTGACTCTGAGCTTGCACCCACTACAAGTACTCCTACTACGCGCAGACGATGGACACCTGAAATGAACAAGTTCATACTGCGCACTTATCTTCAATTAACTTCACTAGATACAGACAGAAGAACTTATCTCGAACCGCTCCATCTAAAATTTACAGAAAAATTCCCGAATATGCAGGTTAGTCGACAGAGAATAGGAGACCAACGTAGAGCTATAATAAATAATAAATTACTACCACAAAAAACAATAGATGAAATACAAAACGAAGTAAAAGACGAGTTAGATCAACTACAGTTAAACCATTTTACCCTGCAGTCACAAAGCTCGAGCGAACTTAGACAGCTAGTACTTACACCAACACAACCTACAACACTAGAGACACATAACACACAAAATAGAACACAGGCCAGAATGAGATGGACGAGTGAGCACAATGAAGCTATAATGCGTTCATATTATAGAGTTACAGCTTTAGGCACGAATGAAACTACATACCGAAAACCTATGTACGAAGACTTCATTAATCAATTCCCTTCACTTGCTCACCTAAGTGAACAACGAATAGCCGATCAGAGGAGAGCGATAATAAACAATCAATACTTAAGTGCCGAGAAATTAAATTCATTAAAGTCAGAGATATTGGAAGAACTAGGTACAGATAACACACGCAATTACAATAATGAGTCGATAGCAATTATTAGAAATATCAACAACACTAATACCCAGTTAACAAATAACATTGACATAAACTCTATAGAAGAACTAACATCTAATATACAAACACCGGGTAACACAGAAATAACTAACCAACAAATTAATTTAGAAAGGGACCCAGTAATAGAAGATTCTTTCCAACTAGCATTCCAATTTTACAAAGACACTAGCCCTACGAATAGAAGTTATATTCCAAAACAAAAACCATCTAAAAATCTTGCAAGAATAATTAGCTACCTAAACAAAATCATTCTCCCTGAAAAGATTAACAACGATACAGACTTTCACTCATTCCAGACCATTATATATTGTGCGGCATGGACCGTTGCTAAGGTCAACGGAGCCAAGATAACACTCGAACTAAGGGAAATAACACGAGGTACAAAAACAGAATTCAAACCAAAATGGCAAAGACGACTCGAACAAAAAGTTAACGATTTACGTTCAAAAATAGGTAGAATGACACAATTCATTAACGGCAGTAGAAGTAGAAAATTAAATAAACATGTAAACAAAATCATAAGACAATTTAGAATTCATACCGTACACGAAGAACCAAACACACAAGCAGCACACACACTAGATACACTTAAACAAAAACTCTCAGTTGTAACAGGCCGACTCCAAAGATATAAAGCTTGCACTTTAAGAAAACAACAAAATAATCAATTCATTCAAAACGAAAAACTTTTTTATCGCAATATCAGAGAAGCAGCAGTTAACGTCCAAAATATCAACCCAAATGCTGATGAGCTTAACACTCCTAACCCAGAGGCCTTACAAAACTTCTGGGCAGGCATATGGGAACAACCTATTCATCATAACGCCCAAGCCGAGTGGATACAAGCAGAATTATCAAATAACACAAACATTCAGACAATGGCATTTGAGCATGTCTCCCCACAAATATTTCATAAAGTTCTAACTCGCCTACATAATTGGAAAGCACCTGGGTCAGACCACATCCATAGTTACTGGTACAAAAAATTCACAGCAGCTCATTGTTATTTATATAATTTTATAAACAACTTCATCCAAGATCCTAAAATAATACCCCCTTATGTAACGTCTGGCACAACTTACATGATACCGAAAGATCGCAATGACCTCTCTAACCCAGCTAAATATAGACCTATTACATGCTTACAGACTTTGTATAAAATTATCACATCCTGCGTATCCGAAATTATTTACGAACACATTGACACCAACAATATCTTAGCCGAACAGCAAAAAGGATGCCGAAAATATAGCCAAGGTTGCAAAGAACAATTAATCATTGATTCCGTTATATTAAAAAGAGTTCAGAAATCTAAAACTGATTTATTCACCATGTATATTGATTACAAGAAAGCGTATGATTCTGTTCCCCATTCATGGCTATTGCAAGTGTTAGAAATTTACAAAATAAACCCAACAATAGTTACGTTTCTGAAGACCATGATGTCAACTTGGTGTACAGTATTAAGACTCACTACCCCAACCGAAACCACAGATTCTAGCCCAATTAAAATACAGAGAGGAATCTTCCAAGGAGATGCACTCAGCCCACTGTGGTTCTGCCTCGCTCTAAATCCCCTATCTAAGATACTAAACGCTACCTCATTAGGAATCCCTTTAAATTCTACTGCTACCGACCGACAAATTAACTCACAAAAATACATTTTAAACCATTTAATGTATATGGATGATATAAAGCTTTATGCAGAGACCGAGAGTCAACTTAACGAACTAGCTAACCTAACAGAAACATTCACAAATGACATTAAAATGGAGTTCGGCATAGATAAATGCAAAATAAATTCAGTTAGAGCAGGCCAGAACTACCAACACCAATACACCTTAGGTACAGGCGAACGAATAGAGCCATTGGATGAACCTGATACTTATAAATACTTAGGTTACGATCAATCTCGTCAGATACACTACAAAGATACTAAACAAAAACTTAAACAACAATTTCAACACCGACTCAATACAATATTAAAAACACAACTGTATTCGCGAAACACCATAAAAGCAATTAACACCTTTGGTATACCTGTGCTCACCTATTCATTCGGGATAATAAACTGGACCAAAACTGAGCTCATTAACCTACAACGGAAAATCAACACAACAATGACTAAATTTCGCAAACATCACCCAAGATCTTGTATACAAAGGTTAACGTTACCAAGAAAAGAAGGAGGCAGAGGACTTATAGATATCCTAAACTTACACAACAGACAGATCACAGCTCTTAGACAATACTTCTTTGCCAAAACTGAATCTTCCCAACTCTACAAACTAATAGCACTTAATGACCAACACTTTACACCTCTTAATTTAAAAGCAACTACAGAACAAAAAAATGAGAAAGTAATTGACGACAGAACCAAATGTCAAGAGTGGACCCAGAAGTCTCTACACGGGAGACATCGCCAAGATTTATGCCAATTAAATGTCGACAAAGATGCGTCGAACGCGTGGTTAAATCGAGGCGAACTATTCCCGGAGACTGAAGGGTTCATGCTTGCAATTCAAGACCAAGTAATTGAGACTAAGAACTACAGAAAATACATAATAAAAAATTTGGCAACCGATACTTGTAGAAAATGCAATAGTTCCCCAGAGACAATCCAACATATTACCGGTGCCTGCAAATCAATAGCCCAGACAGACTACAAACATCGACATGACCAAGTTGCCAACGTCATACACCAAAAACTAGCTCATAAATACAAACATATAGACACTATAGTACCTTATTATAAATATAACCCTGAAACGGTTTTAGAGAACCCTACAACAAAACTGTACTTCGACAGAGCCATACTTACAGACCGCACAATCCACTTTAACAGACCCGACATCACATTGATTGATAAAATAAATAAAACAGGGTTCCTTATAGACATTGCTGTACCAAATACGCATAACTTACAGACTACAATAGCTGAAAAATTATCTAAATACACCGAATTAAAAGACGAAATAACTCGACTTTGGCATCTGCAAAAAGTCACAATAGTCCCCATAGTGCTATCTACAACAGGAGTAATTCCTAAACAGCTTCGTCAGTCCCTTAGTTCCCTCAACCTGCCAACTAACACCTACCACCTGCTGCAGAAGGCAGTGATTCTTAACACATGCAGGTTAGTTAGAAAATTTCTTCAGTGTGAGTCTGACACCTTGCACCAATACTCCCACGCAAATATAGTTTCAAGTAACACACAGTCTACTCATAATATTACTCCTACCCTTAACCCCACTGCTGGACACTTGGCTTAGGCCCGTGCCATCAGTTTTACCCGGCTAGGCCGAGAAAAACAAATAGTAAACAAAATAATAATAATAATAATTATTGTGAAAGATGGCACGGTTGACATATGTCGGGCATGTCACCGTCCGGGAGAATCAATCAGACACATAATCTCCGGGTGTTCTCGTCTAGCTAACGAAGAATACTTGCATAGACATAACCTAGTAGCCAGGATTATTGTTGAACGGAATGGAACGTTAAGACAATATAATAGATGAGACAAAAATATGTTGTCTCTCTCTCTCTCTCTCTCTTGCAATATGGCGGATTATATACGTGTAATGTGTGAGTGTCTCAGTTAATAAAAATACTTCATTATTATTGCTATTACTTTTAATTAAACCTCCTTCAGGTTATGGGCCCAGTCTCGTAATCAGATTGGATAAAAGTATACGCAAGAAGTCATTACTGGCAAAAAAAATATCAACGTGAAAAATAAGGCACGTGCGGCGTCGTAGTGTCGTGTGCTTGGAGGTTAGAAGTTTGCCGGGAAAGAAATTACTTGTTCCTGGTTGGGACGAGGCAAGAAGAAGTAGAATCAAGAAAAAAACAATGGATTCCTTATTACACGGACAGGGAGCAATAAAATTGGAAGGTGCGAAGAATTGGAATATATGGCGGTTCCAGACTACGGTTTTGCTGCGAGGCCAGGGCTTGTATGACATAGTAAACGGCACTAAGATAAAACCTGAAAATGATGCCGACCGTACTCGATGGGAAACTTCCGATGCAAAAGCCCAGACCTTGCTGGTTACAAGAATGTCAGAAAATGTCATGATACATATTTTATCATGTGAAACCTCGGCTGAGATGTGGCGAAAGTTACTAAGTGTCTATGAACAAAAATCGGAGACGAGCATTCATATAGTGCAGCAAAGATTCTTTCAATTTAAATACGAAGAAGGTGCAGAGATGTCTACTTTTCTATCAAAGATACAGGAAATGCAGAATCAATTGAAACAGCTCGGTGAAACTATATCGGATAAGTTCGTAATAACGAAAGTTTTGATGTCGTTACCAGATCAATACACACATTTTGTATCAGCCTGGGAATCTGCGCCTGACGATAAGCAGACCTACGATAATTTAGTAGCCAGGTTGTTAATAGAAGAGGAAAGGATAAAGGAGAAAAGCGGCGGTGAAAGTGCGCAATCATCTTCTACTGCATTTGTTGCTAAGAAAAATTTTAATAAAAAATTGGTGAAGTGCTACAAATGTAATAAACTGGGACATTTTCAAAGCGAATGTAGATCTAATCAAGGTGCAAGTTCGAACAATCATCATAATAATAATAATAACAATAAAGGCGGTCGATTTGAGCAGAAGTGTTATTATTGTAATAAAGTTGGACATGTCAAAAGTCAGTGTCGTTTCAAGAAACAAAAAGAAAACAATGCATTCGTTGTAGACAGTGCAATCGGCGATAATTTTCATAAAACCCAGTGGCTAGTAGACTCCGGTGCCAGTGAACATATGTGCTGTGACCATAAACTTTTTTCATCGTATTCGAGCGTTACAAACAAGTTGGTGACTGTAGGTAATGGAACTCAGATTAGTGTCGAAGGATGCGGGCAGGTGGCGCTTGAAGTATGGAACGGGAACGAATGGATTCACACGACCATTGACAACGTTCTTTACGTTCCTGAACTGAAAATGAACCTTTTATCTGTCAATCGTGTCACAAGCAGAGGTTATGTTTTGATAACAAATCGTAATAGTTGCGAATTTTATAAATGCAACGAAATTGTAGCAGTTGCACAGCGAAGCGGTAATATGTATGTGTTGGACTGTCGTTTTTATACGGATTGCTTAGTTAATGCTGCAAAAGTTACTCACGGAGACTTGCATTCATGGCATGAAAGGTTAGCCCATCAAAACATACAATATGTAAAGGATATATTGAAGAAAAACAATGTCAGTTTTCAAGAGCTCGATTCGAAGATATGTGGAAGTTGTTTGAAGGGTAAAATTCACCGTTTGCCCTATCCTGCGAGTGATAATGTGAGTACGAAAACTTGTGAAATAATTCACGCAGATACCTGTGGACCGATGGAAGTGACATCAGTAGGAGGTTCCAAATATTTTGTTGTATTTAAAGACAACTACTCAAAGTATAGGATGGTTTACTTTGTGAAAAATAAGGATGAAATTAAGAAGTGTATAAGAAACTTTATTGCTCAGGTAGAAAATGAAACAGGAAATACTATTAAAATATTCAGAAGTGATAATGGAACAGAATTTATTAACAAAGAGGTCCATGAAATGTTCCAAGTAAAGGGTATTATTCACCAAACATCTGTTCCCTACACCCCGGAGCAGAATGGCAGTGCAGAAAGGGAAAACCGAACACTGGTTGAGGCTGCTCGGACGATGCTGTGTGCTAAGAACCTACCAAAGAAATTATGGGCAGAAGCAATCAATACTGCAGCCTACGTTATAAATAGAACTGGTAAAAGTAGTGTTCCAACAAAAACTCCCTATGAATTGTGGTTCAACAAAACATATGATATAAATAACCTAAAAATATTCGGTACTACTGTTTTCGTCCACATACCAAGAGTACAAAGGAAGAAGTGGGACCCAAAAGGAGAAAAAGGTTTCCTGGTGGGATATGGAGAAACAACAAAGGGATATCGAGTATATTTCCCTTGCAGTGATAGTGTTGAAATAAGAAGAGATATTGTTTTCCTGGAAAATTATCAGAGTGAAGTAGAAAAGTTTGATAGCAACTTATATGATCTCCTACCTGTACAGTTATCAGCCAGTGAAGCCAGTGAAACACAAGAGCCAAGTGAAGAAACATGCTTAAACCCTCCAGAGGACAGTTATCAAGAAACTAGTAGTGGTACAGAAAGTGAGGGAAGTGTGTATGAGCCAAATGAAAGCGGGGACTCGAGTGGACAAAGTGGGAATGAAATAACTACCAGACGGCAAGGCAATCGTGTGAGGAAGCAGACTGCGTTTTATGAATGTCACAACGCTTTGGTGTCTGACAGTGAGCCTAAGACATTTGAAGAAGCCATGAGTAGCCCGGACTCTTGTAAGTGGAAAGAAGCAATACAAAAAGAACTACAAACTCTCAAGGAAAATAATACATGGAATGTTTGCAAGTTACCTGATAATACTAAGGTTATTAGTAGTAAATGGGTGTTTAAGATTAAGAGTAATAATAATAATTTGCAATATAAAGCTAGGTTAGTGGCTCGGGGGTTCGAGCAAAATGATATACTAGATCTCAATGATATTTATGCACCTGTAGCAAAATTGTCGACATTTAGATTATTTTTAGCAGTAGCAACAAAACTTAACTTACCAGTCTCACAAATGGATGTAACAGGGGCATTTTTATATGGTGATATAGAGGAAGATGTGTATTTAAAATTACCTCAAGGGGCATATAACAATGGGGAAAATATTGTTAAGTTAAATAGGTCTCTGTATGGCCTTAAGAAATCCCCAAAATACTGGAATGTAAAATTCAACTCTGTTATGATTAGAGAAGGCTTTAAAAGATCTCAGTGTGATTCATGTCTTTATTCTAAATGTAATGATAAACAACAAATGTATGTACTCATTTATGTTGACGATCTACTTGTCTTTGGAACTGAGGCGAGCCAAATATGTGAATTTAAGTTAATGCTAAGTAGGGAATTTAAGATGAAAAATTTGGGGTTGGTTTCAGACTTTTTAGGGATAAATGTTAAACAGAATTTAGATAATGGGGTAACAGAATTATGCCAAAAAGCCTATCTAGAAAATGTCTTAAAGAAATTTAATATGTATAATTGTAAGCCTATAAGTACACCTATGGATCAAAACTTTAATATTAAAATATTGGAAAGTGAAAGTAAAACAGATAAAAATACAGAAAATTTGTGTAGACAGATTATTGGATGTCTAATGTATGCGGCATCAGGAACTCGACCTGATCTATGTGTGGCAGTATCAATATTGAGTAGATTCCAAGACCGTTCTAATGAAACTTTACTAGTAGCTTTAAAGAGGGTTTTGCGATACATTAAACATACAATAAATTATAAGCTCGTATATAAATGTAATGATGACAAACTATTGGGTTATTGTGATGCTGACTGGGGGGGAGATCTGAGTGATAGGAAGTCTACAACTGGTTATTGCTTTATTTTCTCTAATTGCCTTATATCTTGGTGCTCTAAAAAACAAGGTACTGTAAGCATTTCATCCACTGAGGCAGAATATGTAGCAATGAGCATGGCATCAAGTGAAACTAGTTGGTTAATTAATATGCTTAATGATTTTAATATTTCTAATGTATCTCCAGTTACAATATTTTGTGACAATCAGTCGGCCATTATGGTAGCAAATACAAATACTGTAAAAAGACTTAAACATATAGATATAAAACATCATTATATAAGAGAACTAATATTGCTAGGAAAAATTAATGTAAAATATGTATCCACTACTGAACAAGTGGCGGACATGTACACGAAGCCGTTAAAGAAGGAGTTGTTGTTAAAATTTTGTGAAAAGTGTGGTATTATGTAATAAGTAAAATGCATAAGTATATATAATATCTTACCTATATTATTAGCAAGTGATTATTGTTATGTTAGAGGTTTATTATGTTTGCTATGTTAGAGGTATATTAGTCTAAAGGTTGTATTTAAGTTATATATAAATATGTTAAAGTGTTGTCTCATTTATTACATTGAGGTAGGGTGTTGAACGGAATGGAACGTTAAGACAATATAATAGATGAGACAAAAATATGTTGTCTCTCTCTCTCTCTCTCTCTTGCAATATGGCGGATTATATACGTGTAATGTGTGAGTGTCTCAGTTAATAAAAATACTTCATTATTATTGCTATTACTTTTAATTAAACCTCCTTCAATTATCCACCAGCAACTTGCTCTGAAATACAATCTTGTGGAATCAGAAGTGCCGTACTACAGGTATGTGCCCGACCCAGTTCTCGAAAATGGACATGTCACACTGTACTGGGATCGATCCATCATCACTGACAGGACTATTGTCGCCAATAAACCTGATATAGTGGTGGTGGATCGACTAGAGCGGCGTGCAATGATCGTTGATATAACGGTCCCGCATGACGGGAACCTCGTGAAAGCCGAGAAAGATAAACAAATCAAGTATCTTGACTTGGCTCACGAGGTTGTCGACATGTGGGATGTGGACTCAGCGATCATTGTACCGATAGTTGTTACAGCCAATGGCTTGATAGCCAAGAGCCTCGACCAACATCTGAGGAGGCTCTCGTTGGGCAGCTGGGTCAAGGGCTTGATTCAGAAAGCGGTACTCCTGGACACGGCTCGCATTGTTAGGAGGTTCCTCTCTCTGTAGCCCTGACCGCCGGTAGCTTGGACCTTGTTCCCGATACCGGTGGGCTACTATTTTTTATATTTTTAAATGTTTTTATATTTGTATACTAATATTTAAAAATATAATTTATATGTATATTTAATTGAATAAAGGAAATAATAATAATAAAATTTATTCAAAAATTACAAGGCTTAAAAATATGTACAGTTTTGCTTAAATATAACAAATAATATTTCTAAGAATTACGTGCCTGAACTAGGTAATCCTGTATTTCAGGCAAAAAGAGCTAAAATAGTCTTAAAAATTTAATAAATAATTACAAGCTGAAAATAGAAACAATTTTATAAATGTTGAGTCGCTTAACTTAGTTTCAAAATTTGACAAATATTTAACATAAATATTTACTTCAACACAGTTAGTAAATTCTCTGTTTCTTCGTAAGACATACTTTGGAGAGCATCATTGAGAGTTCTCTTACAATTTGTGTAGTTCAGGGAATAAATGTTAGCTTTCGAGTTTAGTCTATTATAGAGGAGAGGACCGAGGTACAGGTAAAATTTGGATATAAAAGCATGCTTAGTTATATTTTGTGGACAGACGATATCTTTACGTCTTTTATTAGTATAATCAGTACTGTAATATAGAGCTGTGTGTTGTTTTAAAATAATGCCCATTACAAAAAGTTGTCTAACTGTTAAAACTTCACATGATTTGTATAGTAGGTTAGTAGGAAAAAGGAAAGGGCGGGAAGTAGACACTTTGAGAATCGCCCTCTGAGCTCTTTCGGTGGTTAGTAACAGTGTTTTACCCGCACCACCCCATGTGGTAATACCATAAGTTAATATCGATTGACATAGAGCAAAGTAAACTTGTCTAACAATTTTTGGATCAGCAATATAGCGTATCTTTTTAAAAACAAATATCAACTTGCGAATTCTACTATTTAAAGCTTCTATATGTTGTTTGAACGAAAGTGTTTCATCCATTATAATACCAAGGTATTTTGTTGTTTTTACCATTTTAATTTTAGGACAAACACATTGGTTATCTGTGGGAATCGTGCAATAATGAGCATATAATGTCGAAATAGGGCCAGTTGATGTTTGCTTGCGCATTGAAAACTTAATGTAATTTGTCTTATCTGCATTTAGTGTTAGTGAATTATTTTGAAGCCATTTATTAACAACATTGAATCCGTCTTGCGCAAGCTTGAAGACATTGTTTTCTGAGTCAGCGGAAAATAGAAGGGCAGTGTCGTCAGCATAAGAAACAATTTGGCCGTGAGCTAGGTTTAGATTACAAAGATCGTTTATGTAAATCAAAAATAGCGTGGGCCCTAAAATACTTCCTTGTGGAATTCCGAAGGACGTGTTCTTTTTATCATCACTGACGATATTACCAATCCTTACACATTGGGTACGGTCTTCTAAATAGCTCTTAAATAGTTTCAGCTGGGTGCCTCTGATACCTATGGCTTCAAGCTTGTGCAATAGAATAGGAATGGAAACCGTGTCAAAAGCTTTGGCGAGGTCCAAGAAGATTCCTACTGTGTGGTTACCATTATCAAGTTCTTTTGCCAAAAAGTCAGTCAGATGGTGTACGGCATCGTCCGTTGACATTTTAGGCCTAAATCCAAACTGCCGCTTCGATAAAATTAATTTATCTTCCATGTATTTGTTAAGCCTTTTATTTATAATTTTTTCTAATATTTTAGACATTGAAGGCAGTAAGGAAATCGGTCTATAATTTGTTACTTGATCTTTGCTGCCCGACTTATAAACTGGGACAACAACAGCTTTTTTTAGGCATTCGGGAAAAAGACCTGTAGATAAACATTTTTGGAAAATATATGTTAGTGGCGGTACCAAAATGTGCCTAAACTTTTTAACAATTTTATTTGAAATGTTATCCCAGCCAACTGCACAGTCGTCTTTAAAACTCATAATTATCGTTTCTACCTCAGACTCGTCAGTGTCTAGCAACGCAAAGGATGATAAAATAGTGCTACTCGCTAATGGAGTGCCTGTTAGATATTGTGAGTGGCCCCTAACGTTTTTAGCCAAGCATTTTCCCACATTCACAAAGAAATTATTTGCAATGTTCGCAGATGTTAACTGTGATGAGTGTGATTGTAATAAACCTGAAGATGACTGATTTTGTTTCGTGTTATAAGTTACATTTTTAATAAAATTCCAGATTTTTTTGCTATTTGTACCGGCCTTTTCAAGTGCAATTTTATTGTAGTTACTTTTTACTTTTCGTATGAGATCATTACAAAAGTTACGATATCGTTTATACGACAGTTGCAAAATTAAATTATCTGGATTAGATTTCGCTTTCATATGCAGTTTATCTCTATTTTTCATGCAGCGAATGAGTCCTGTCGTGATCCATGGTTTTATGTTGTAGTTTTTGTTTTTTAGCCGAGATTCGACAGTGTTCTTGTGAATTGCATGTTGCACTTTTTTGATTAGGTACAACATACAAAACTGCGGATCAGCGGAATCGTAGACTGGGTCAAAGTCGATATTGCGTAAGTCTTCTTCAAGTTTATTTACGTTTAAAGTAGAAATTATGCGAGTGACTACTTTTGGTAATTTACAATTTAAAATAAGTAGGGTTGCACTGTGATCAGTTATTGTTGAATTAATTACAAGGGTAAGTGCAGGGAAATTCGATTTGAGTATTATATGGTCCAAGCAGGAGCCACTTTTATGTGTAGGAAGCGTGTGAGTGGGAAGCAAAGCATGGAAGGCGCATAGGTTAAGATATTCCTCAGCGGATGCGTCAGCACTTTCTGGAAGAATATTGATATTAATATCTCCAATTAAAATTATATTTTTGAAAGATGAAAGGTTCTGCAACGTGTCGTTTAGAGAGTCAGTGAAATTGTTTACATTTCTAAAAGAGGGGGGCCGATATAATGCAAGTATTGCGAATTCTGATCCAATTTTTATTAACAATCTGCTACAGTCGCGCATATTCGTTTCCTCGATAGACACATTAAGATGATTTTTTGCGTAAACTATCACCCCATCGTTCTGATTGTGGTGTATGCTACTTTTGTACATATTATATCCTGAAATTAGTGGTATTTTATATTGTTTGGAAAGCCAACATTCGGTTAAAACAATAACGTCACAGTTTATGTCTAGACGTTGTAGAAAAATGCTTAAATTGTCAAAATTCTTAAAAATACTGCGAATATTTTGGGTTAGTATGGTTAGTGGACTAGTGTAGGAGGAGAGATATTTTTTACAGTGTTCAACGTCACAAGCATGGGATTCAGATACAGAGAAATTATCTATGTCATTAATTAAATTATTAATCATAATTATAACTAAAAACAATAACAAGGGCCAAAAATACGTAGTTAACGGCGCTCTTAGGCGCCTCCATAATTAATAGAATTTATATACCTCTTTTCAGCCATTATTTTCGCTGGACAGTCAACAGCACTTGTCTTGTGATTGCTCGGCTTTTTGAATTTCGAGCATGTAGCGCATTTTGGTTCCTCCGCCTTCTTTGTGCACTCTTTAATTGAGTGACCCTGATCACCACAGTGACCACAGGTATTGGTGGTCTCTCGACATGATTTGGCCGCATGTCCATACTGCTGGCACTTGTAACAGCGAGTGACTAGAGTAAAGTCTCTCACAGGGCATGATGACCAATTTACAAACACTCTGTCTTTAGATATTAAGGCTTTACGTACGCCTGCAGAAACTTCAATTATATAATTACAGGTGTCAGCATCCTTCTTACCTGATTTATGGCTTAACTTAATAGAGGTCAAAAAGGTCTCGAGGCTGCAATCTTGAAGGTTCTCAGCTAGATTCTGGTGGAACAAACAAGTAAAAACTTCATCCTCTTGCATGGATGAGGGGACTCCGATAACTACTACTCTAGGGTTCCTTTTTGGGGGCTCATCTACTGTAAGGCCTGAATTTGACAGCTGCATCGATTTTTTCACCTTCTCGATGTCGTCTTTTGTTTCAGTGCTGATGATGACACCGCCATTTTTCGTTTTACGGAGTCCTCTTATTTGTAGTTTCATTTGTTCAGGGCATATAATTTTTTGGACTAGTGTTTTTGTCTCCTCACTCGACTTCAGTTTGTCGTTAGGATATATCCCACCCCACTGAGCTTAAATTAATCGGCTGTATAAAATTGTTTTCACCTTTTTTAACCATGTCAGCAAAGGAAGTTCCCGTAACTGGTTTGTTTGAAGCTCCGATTTTCAGCTTAAGGTCTTGCAGTTGCTGCGACAGGTCAATTTGGTCTTCGAGTGTTTGGACCGTGGTGTGGGCCCGGACGGCTCTCAGTTTAAGGGACTGGTACTGGACGGCCATCTGCGATGTTCCGTGACTAACTTTTCGGCATAGGGTACTAATCCGTAGTTTTTGCTCCATGTTTAACTTGCCATCTGATGCAATAGAGCACACTTCATTTAGGCACTGCTCAATGGACGACATCCAGTTCTGAATTTCCGTCGTGGCTATCACTTCCATTCCGTCATCGTCTCTTTGGCTGGGCGGTTGAAGAGGGTGAGGTGTAGGTGCAGGCTCAGGTGCAGGTGCAGGTACGGGCACGGGTGTAGGAGGTGGGCTCCGAGCACATCTGCCACCGCGGCTGAAGGGGCTGGTTGCCATTGAGTTACAAGTTATTTACTTGTTAATAACATAAACACATTTTCACAGATACGATTTACTCTCTAACATATTATAATTATGTACGACACAGTTTGCTTACTACCGGCTATTTGGTAAAACCAGGTCACGATTCAGCAAGTTATTATTAATTAATTTTAATAAATGATCGACACGTCTGTTCACAACAAAAATGCTATAGCAAAGTCTACACATTAATAGCTTCTGAACATTAATAGCAATATTTTGTGATGCGCAGGAGTCGTTTCTGCGCGATCTACGGCGAGTGGATAGCGCACTGCGGCGCGCGGCGCGGTGCGTGCTGGCGGCGGCGTGCGGCGCACCCGCAGTCGCCGCTCAGCACGCTGTGCTTCGCGCTCAGCCTGCTGGGCCGGCGCGCGCTGGCGGCGGCGCAGCATCTGTCAGCCTCCAGGTGAGTATGCTGGGCGGCGCACCCGCAGTCGCCGCTCAGCACGCTGTGCTTCGCGCTCAGCCTGCTGGGCCGGCGCGCGCTGGCGGCGGCGCAGCATCTGTCAGCCTCCAGGTGAGTATGCTGGGCGGCGCACCCGCAGTCGCCGCTCAGCACGCTGTGCTTCGCGCTCAGCCTGCTGGGCCGGCGCGCGCTGGCGGCGGCGCAGCATCTGTCAGCCTCCAGGTGAGTATGCTGGGCGGCGCACCCGCAGTCGCCGCTCAGCACGCTGTGCTTCGCGCTCAGCCTGCTGGGCCGGCGCGCGCTGGCGGCGGCGCAGCATCTGTCAGCCTCCAGGTGAGTATGCTGGGCGGCGCACCCGCAGTCGCCGCTCAGCACGCTGTGCTTCGCGCTCAGCCTGCTGGGCCGGCGCGCGCTGGCGGCGGCGCAGCATCTGTCAGCCTCCAGGTGAGTATGCTGGGCGGCGCACCCGCAGTCGCCGCTCAGCACGCTGTGCTTCGCGCTCAGCCTGCTGGGCCGGCGCGCGCTGGCGGCGGCGCAGCATCTGTCAGCCTCCAGGTGAGTATGCTGGGCGGCGCACCCGCAGTCGCCGCTCAGCACGCTGTGCTTCGCGCTCAGCCTGCTGGGCCGGCGCAGCATCTGTCAGCCTCCAGGTGAGTATGCTGGGCGGCGCACCCGCAGTCGCCGCTCAGCACGCTGTGCTTCGCGCTCAGCCTGCTGGGCCGGCGCGCGCTGGCGGCGGCGCAGCATCTGTCAGCCTCCAGGTGAGTATGCTGGGCGGCGCACCCGCAGTCGCCGCTCAGCACGCTGTGCTTCGCGCTCAGCCTGCTGGGCCGGCGCGCGCTGGCGGCGGCGCAGCATCTGTCAGCCTCCAGGTGAGTATGCTGGGCGGCGCACCCGCAGTCGCCGCTCAGCACGCTGTGCTTCGCGCTCAGCCTGCTGGGCCGGCGCGCGCTGGCGGCGGCGCAGCATCTGTCAGCCTCCAGGTGAGTATGCTGGGCGGCGCACCCGCAGTCGCCGCTCAGCACGCTGTGCTTCGCGCTCAGCCTGCTGGGCCGGCGCAGCATCTGTCAGCCTCCAGGTGAGTATGCTGGGCGGCGCACCCGCAGTCGCCGCTCAGCACGCTGTGCTTCGCGCTCAGCCTGCTGGGCCGGCGCGCGCTGGCGGCGGCGCAGCATCTGTCAGCCTCCAGGTGAGTATGCTGGGCGGCGCACCCGCAGTCGCCGCTCAGCACGCTGTGCTTCGCGCTCAGCCTGCTGGGCCGGCGCGCGCTGGCGGCGGCGCAGCATCTGTCAGCCTCCAGGTGAGTATGCTGGGCGGCGCACCCGCAGTCGCCGCTCAGCACGCTGTGCTTCGCGCTCAGCCTGCTGGGCCGGCGCGCGCTGGCGGCGGCGCAGCATCTGTCAGCCTCCAGGTGAGTATGCTGGGCGGCGCACCCGCAGTCGCCGCTCAGCACGCTGTGCTTCGCGCTCAGCCTGCTGGGCCGGCGCGCGCTGGCGGCGGCGCAGCATCTGTCAGCCTCCAGGTGAGTATGCTGGGCGGCGCACCCGCAGTCGCCGCTCAGCACGCTGTGCTTCGCGCTCAGCCTGCTGGGCCGGCGCGCGCTGGCGGCGGCGCAGCATCTGTCAGCCTCCAGGTGAGTATGCTGGGCGGCGCACCCGCAGTCGCCGCTCAGCACGCTGTGCTTCGCGCTCAGCCTGCTGGGCCGGCGCGCGCTGGCGGCGGCGCAGCATCTGTCAGCCTCCAGGTGAGTATGCTGGGCGGCGCACCCGCAGTCGCCGCTCAGCACGCTGTGCTTCGCGCTCAGCCTGCTGGGCCGGCGCGCGCTGGCGGCGGCGCAGCATCTGTCAGCCTCCAGGTGAGTATGCTGGGCGGCGCACCCGCAGTCGCCGCTCAGCACGCTGTGCTTCGCGCTCAGCCTGCTGGGCCGGCGCGCGCTGGCGGCGGCGCAGCATCTGTCAGCCTCCAGGTGAGTATGCTGGGCGGCGCACCCGCAGTCGCCGCTCAGCACGCTGTGCTTCGCGCTCAGCCTGCTGGGCCGGCGCGCGCTGGCGGCGGCGCAGCATCTGTCAGCCTCCAGGTGAGTATGCTGGGCGGCGCACCCGCAGTCGCCGCTCAGCACGCTGTGCTTCGCGCTCAGCCTGCTGGGCCGGCGCAGCATCTGTCAGCCTCCAGGTGAGTATGCTGGGCGGCGCACCCGCAGTCGCCGCTCAGCACGCTGTGCTTCGCGCTCAGCCTGCTGGGCCGGCGCGCGCTGGCGGCGGCGCAGCATCTGTCAGCCTCCAGGTGAGTATGCTGGGCGGCGCACCCGCAGTCGCCGCTCAGCACGCTGTGCTTCGCGCTCAGCCTGCTGGGCCGGCGCGCGCTGGCGGCGGCGCAGCATCTGTCAGCCTCCAGGTGAGTATGCTGGGCGGCGCACCCGCAGTCGCCGCTCAGCACGCTGTGCTTCGCGCTCAGCCTGCTGGGCCGGCGCGCGCTGGCGGCGGCGCAGCATCTGTCAGCCTCCAGGTGAGTATGCTGGGCGGCGCACCCGCAGTCGCCGCTCAGCACGCTGTGCTTCGCGCTCAGCCTGCTGGGCCGGCGCGCGCTGGCGGCGGCGCAGCATCTGTCAGCCTCCAGGTGAGTATGCTGGGCGGCGCACCCGCAGTCGCCGCTCAGCACGCTGTGCTTCGCGCTCAGCCTGCTGGGCCGGCGCGCGCTGGCGGCGGCGCAGCATCTGTCAGCCTCCAGGTGAGTATGCTGGGCGGCGCACCCGCAGTCGCCGCTCAGCACGCTGTGCTTCGCGCTCAGCACGCTGTGCTTCGCGCTCAGCCTGCTGGGCCGGCGCAGCATCTGTCAGCCTCCAGGTGAGTATGCTGGGCGGCGCACCCGCAGTCGCCGCTCAGCACGCTGTGCTTCGCGCTCAGCCTGCTGGGCCGGCGCGCGCTGGCGGCGGCGCAGCATCTGTCAGCCTCCAGGTGAGTATGCTGGGCGGCGCACCCGCAGTCGCCGCTCAGCACGCTGTGCTTCGCGCTCAGCCTGCTGGGCCGGCGCGCGCTGGCGGCGGCGCAGCATCTGTCAGCCTCCAGGTGAGTATGCTGGGCGGCGCACCCGCAGTCGCCGCTCAGCACGCTGTGCTTCGCGCTCAGCCTGCTGGGCCGGCGCGCGCTGGCGGCGGCGCAGCATCTGTCAGCCTCCAGGTGAGTATGCTGGGCGGCGCACCCGCAGTCGCCGCTCAGCACGCTGTGCTTCGCGCTCAGCCTGCTGGGCCGGCGCGCGCTGGCGGCGGCGCAGCATCTGTCAGCCTCCAGGTGAGTATGCTGGGCGGCGCACCCGCAGTCGCCGCTCAGCACGCTGTGCTTCGCGCTCAGCCTGCTGGGCCGGCGCGCGCTGGCGGCGGCGCAGCATCTGTCAGCCTCCAGGTGAGTATGCTGGGCGGCGCACCCGCAGTCGCCGCTCAGCACGCTGTGCTTCGCGCTCAGCCTGCTGGGCCGGCGCGCGCTGGCGGCGGCGCAGCATCTGTCAGCCTCCAGGTGAGTATGCTGGGCGGCGCACCCGCAGTCGCCGCTCAGCACGCTGTGCTTCGCGCTCAGCCTGCTGGGCCGGCGCAGCATCTGTCAGCCTCCAGGTGAGTATGCTGGGCGGCGCACCCGCAGTCGCCGCTCAGCACGCTGTGCTTCGCGCTCAGCCTGCTGGGCCGGCGCGCGCTGGCGGCGGCGCAGCATCTGTCAGCCTCCAGGTGAGTATGCTGGGCGGCGCACCCGCAGTCGCCGCTCAGCACGCTGTGCTTCGCGCTCAGCCTGCTGGGCCGGCGCGCGCTGGCGGCGGCGCAGCATCTGTCAGCCTCCAGGTGAGTATGCTGGGCGGCGCACCCGCAGTCGCCGCTCAGCACGCTGTGCTTCGCGCTCAGCCTGCTGGGCCGGCGCAGCATCTGTCAGCCTCCAGGTGAGTATGCTGGGCGGCGCACCCGCAGTCGCCGCTCAGCACGCTGTGCTTCGCGCTCAGCCTGCTGGGCCGGCGCGCGCTGGCGGCGGCGCAGCATCTGTCAGCCTCCAGGTGAGTATGCTGGGCGGCGCACCCGCAGTCGCCGCTCAGCACGCTGTGCTTCGCGCTCAGCCTGCTGGGCCGGCGCAGCATCTGTCAGCCTCCAGGTGAGTATGCTGGGCGGCGCACCCGCAGTCGCCGCTCAGCACCTGTCTCTAAAAGATGTGACCAGAGATCGAATCGAATCGATCGATCGAATATTTGAATGCATATTCACCTAAACTTTAAATGTTAGCAAATACGGAACGCGCATGAAGTTAAGATTTTTTCGATACAAAAGTATCGAAAAAATCTTAACTTCATGCAAAAAAAATAAGTTTTAATTAACACACACCACCCCTACTCTTACAGACATACACTCTACATACACATATTTACATCAGGGTTAATCTATATCTTCTATTATATAAATATGAATCCCTATTTCCCTTGGTCACGGCATCACACGTGAACGGCTGGACCAGTTTTGCTAATTATATTTTTTTTTTTTTGTTGTTGTCAAGAGAAGATTCTTGTGAAAGAAAAAAATAAGAAAGTTGCGCGTAACATATAAAAAATGCAAATTAAATATTCATAGTTAAAACAGGACAACGTCTGTCGGGTCAGCTAGTTTTAAATAAATATGCGTCTGAATAGTTATGCAATCCTAATAATTTAGAAGTCGCTTCTATACTATACACCTGACTAATTATGCAATCCCAGTGCTCCTGGCATCCCAGGATTTTTTTCAAAAAATATTTTGTTTGGAGCCGCTTCCATACTTCCATAACTAAAAATTAACTTCAGGTAAATAGACATCCGATTATCTGATCTCTAGTTATGACCCTTATTCCCATACTAGTCGGATCTTTTTTTTTTCATCTTATGTATGTATTTTATACATGAAAGTAAATTATCTTTTTCTATTTCAGTGTGGAGTTCTTCCTATATGGCCTACACTCGTTATTCAAGGGCGATTTCCGGATAACCTGCGCACGCGACGAGTGGGTGTTCACAGACATGTCACTTCTGCACTCAGTTCTCGCGCCAGCCATACGTATGGCGCTCAAGTTGCATCAGGTATATATCCAATGCATTACAAGGTCTTTAATTTCAAGCCTATTGCGAGCGAAAGTTTTACAAACATTAATTCTGCTTCTTCTTAAACAGGCAAATCGGGTGCTAGTACACCGGATTTGCCGTTACAGTTGTACGGTGGGCTGCATCAATTGGGTACCCCAGTTTTGTTAAAATTTTAATACAACTGGTGTACCCAATTGATGCAGCCCACTTAATTAATTAATTAATTGATGCAGCAATTGTACATCGCAACTTTTAGGGCATCGTCGGTATTTTGGTATTAAAATGGCCAGTAATCGCCCCTATGCAATGCTTGTTATATTCAAAGGAGGGGCCTGAGGGTAAGTAATAACAGCCGCACGAATCGATCGATCAGGTTAAGCTACCCTTGCCGCGTTTGGTCCGTGGATGAGTGACCATCTTTACAGATCAAAACCCCTCCGTGCCTCGGAAAGCACGTTGTGCGGTTCGTCCCGGCTGTCATTCGTGGATCTTTGACAGTCGTTACGGGTCGTCAGAAGCCCGAAAGTCTGACAACCAATATTACCAAGGTGGTCGTTTTACCCAGTAAATGGGTTGTGGAGGTCAGATAGGCAGTCGCTCCATGTAAAATACTGGTATTCAGCTGCATCCGGTTGGACTGAAAGCCGACCCCAGAATAGTTGGAGAAAGGATAGGCAGATGATGAATGTTCTTAAAGGATTGCAAATAATGTTGTGCTTCCCTCACAGGACCACTTCATGTTCCCCGAGGAATACTGCAGCAGCTCGGCACTGTACTGTGCCATCGCGTCGCACGCGCAGCGCCTCGTCATCTGTCACGAGGCCGCGCCGGCCTGGCGATACAATGTGCTGCGAGGCGCTCCACATCTGTTAGCTTTGAGGTAAATACTCTACCAGTAACGAATACTGGTGTAAATACCTTGCTTTTTTAGGGATCCGTGCCTCAAAAGAAAAAACTGAATCCTTCCGTCAAGAGTCTTTTCTCAGGAATGCGTGGAGGATACCTCGAAGTTGACATTCATAGGAAATACTTAAATCCACGGTCCCTTGGAAATGTCAAAAAATCGAGCCCCTAAGTCAATGTAATCATAAAATTAGGGCGGGCATTTACGCCGCATATGACGTGTTTTATATTTCCGAATATAGGCGATGATTGCCGAACTTAAATCGAAGGTTTCTGATTCCCTTTTTTTCTTACTTTTCTAGGCACGTAATGGACGAAGGCAACGACGACTACAAGATTATTATGCTGAACAAGCGCCACCTGGGCTTCCGCGTCATCAAGTTGAACCGCGAGTGTGTGCGCGGTCTGTGGGCTGGGCAGCAGCAGGAGCTGGTCTACCTGAGGAACAGGAACCCGGAGAGAGGCTCTATACAGAACGCTAAGCAAGTGAGAGGCATCCTAGAGCATTTATTTTCCTGCTCCCTTTATCCCTATTTTATTGGGATATTCTTCCAAACGGCTTTAAAAGCCATCAATCCAGTAGCCAAACCCTTTCTACTATTATTACAGGTCAGGAGCCTGCCATTATAGGCTTTGAGTAGTCCAGAAGTACATCACATAGATACATACATCACATAGATAGATAGAATACTCTATAATATTAACACCTTATTAAATATATAAATGCAAAATAGACAAAAATTATAGACTACATCCTTGACCGTATAGTTTTGTAATAAAATCATATTATTTGGCCTTACCTTATATGATGTTCTTCAAATTAAAGAGAATTATCTCAAATCAGGGCAATGGTTGACGTTCAAAGATTATTTAAACACAACAGTAAAAAATGGACGCGAGATCGTTAGCGATCGTAACATATACGCACGGAACGAAATATTTGTAAGACCTACAAGTAGTTGTTCCGGGTCTGGATGTTTGTGTATGTGAATTGTTAGATGTTTGTAAACGCACCCACAATACAGGAGAAATTCATAGTGTGGGGCAACTTAAAAAAAAAAAAATACCACATTTGACCAAAATCTTCCTTATTGATATTTTATTTTAACACATCGTAATACGCATAATATCACGCCTTGATCCCCGAATGGTCGTCTAGAGGTATACCTATAGTACATCGACATATCCCCAGTTATGTTTAAGTTCCATGTAATAGGGGGGGCTATTGCCATCAACCAGGCGCAAATCCAGACTGAGATCCCATTGAGAAATTCCTGATAGAAAAAGCTAATTTGGACCACTTTGGAATTGAACCCAGGACCAAATGTTCAGCAGTAGCGCTTGCGCACACTAGACCAATCAGAATTACGGCATTTATTTTACTTTATATTTATCTTCCCCAGGCACTCCGCAACATAATAAACTCATCCTGTGACCAGCCGATAGGCTACCCGATCTACGTGTCGCCCCTAACGACATCATACGCGGACACTTCGCCACAGTTGTGCTCTTTACTGGGTGGCCCACTTACTGTGTCCGCTATAAGAGCCAGGATAGCCGCTGCATGGAGACGGTGAGATTATTGATAATCACTTTATTTATCCACAGCCAATACATCATTGGACTATAATGTTTCCATTGCTGGGCTGGCCGCAAACGACCACACGGATCCGGTGCGGGTTGGTAGATGTCACATCTCTTTAAATTTTTGGTTCTAGAACATACCGGTTTCCTCACGTTTTCCTTCAACGTTTTAAGAGCAGCTGCGGTGAAATAAATTACACAAAGTAACCCGCTTGACTAGGTTTGAACACTCTTAAGTCGGGCCGTTACTACTGAGCCACCACTAAAATCTACAGCCAATAGCAACCCAAATACCAGCTGCTAGTTGTGCCTGTGATACTATTTCTTGATTAGATTTATTATTTTCGCCACAATTTATTTTTACGTTATTCTAGGTTGCCCGCGGCTTCGCCTGCATGTATATGGGAAGTTATACCAAGATTCAGATTATTTATTTGTAAACATAGGTTAAATATATGTTACGGCTAATAGCCGAAGTGCGGCTACACCTAGTTGTAGCCGGCTAAAACTAGGTGTAGCCGCACTTCGGCTATTAGCCGTAACATATACACAAGTGTGTGAGATGTTACAGTTTTGTTAGTACTATAAGCTTTGCTATTAGGCGTACAAATATTAGTATCAATGTCAATTAACACTCACACGTACTACCATTTTCATAAGTATCCTAATTGAAAATCCAAGTTATAGACTATCTCTATGCCAAATTCTATCCAAATATGTTCTGCCCTTTTTGCGTGATTGAGAAATAAACATCCTAACTGTCATATTTACAATATTAGTAGAAAATAACAAGTTGTAAGAGGAGAACCAAGGCAACCGACATAACCTGAAGAATTGCCAAATTTAAGAGGCAGTGGGCAGGACACATTGCTCGCAGAACAGATGGCCGATGGGGCCGAAAGGTTCTGGAGTGGCGAATGTGTACCGCAAGACGTAGACTTGGACGGCCTCCCACAAGGTGGACAGATGACCTTGTGAAGGCCGCGGGAATTCGCTGGATGTGGGAAGCACAAGACCAGTCGACCGGTCGAAGTGGAGGAGCCTGGGGGAGCCTTATGTCCATCAGTGGATGTCTTTCGGCTGAAATGACGATGGTGATGGACAACTAGTATCGGGATATCGTGTTACCTAGTAACTGGGTGGTGGAAATCAGATAGGCAGTCGCTCCATGTAAAATTCTGGTATTCAGCTGCATCCGGTTAGGCTGGAAGCCGACCCTAACATAGTTGGGAAAAAGCTAGGCAGATCAATTGATTACAATTTAGAGAACAAGGTATTAATTAGTTGAAATGTTAATGAAACCCGTCTGCCTCTAAAGCAAGAGTGAACAGGCATATTCTGGGCACGCTCGTTCCATCATAAGAGGGTATTTTACTCTATACGAGAAAAAGTCTAAAGATATATACTATTACTGAGATAGCTTAGGCAAAATGCTGTCAGAAAATGTTAGTTTTAGTTCATGAAACAACAAAATAAATTTTAAAACACAATTTAAAGATTTCAGTTTTTTTTATCTGTTTTGGAACACCATGAAATAGTAGCCGCCATGTTATTTCGTCATACGGCATGTAAACTGAGAAACTTTGTACTTTTATTATTTTCGTAATCAAAGTAATTTTAATTTAATAATATTTTGCATTCAGGAACAGCAAACCAACGATAAGTAGAAAAATAACTCATTTTTAAATTATTAACAATTGTCATACTAAATATCGGCGCATTTGTTTTTAGCAAAGTGACGTCATACCCACAGAGCCATATGGCGTCTACTGCGTGCAGCGTTTTCGTCAAATTACGCGTGAAATTTAAAAATGCATTTTTATGGCACTAATCGATTAAATAAAAATGTTGTGCTTTTTTTAGTGGTTTATTAGCACTCTAGAATCTAATTAAGACACTTTAAAAAAAAAATTGTAATACCCTATTATACCTCATCCATCGCTTTTCTCCAGGTGTGGTCGAAGTCAAGAGCAGGCCCATTCAGCCGTAAAAAAATACTATAATGTTAGAGTAAATTATAATTTTTACTCCACATGCCCAAAATGACATCATAATTGGGATTGTCTTGTTTTGCAAGTTCCTAGCCTATATTAAACATGATGTTGTGCCCTGCCAGTATCCGTCGCCGTTGCGGCGAGGGCTGCTCGTCGGGCGGCGCGGGCGCGGCCTGCGACGCCAGCGCGGCCGAGGCCGGCGCCGCCAGGAACAACACGCCCAGGCACAACGCGCTGCATCTGTCCAGGACTTCGCTGGGTAAGGAATTGTGGCATATTGTACTACATTATTTATATGATAATAATTTAAAAACGTTCTGTTTTAGCACATACAATAGAATAACCAAACATAACAAATAATTTGACTAAGATTTTTTTTGTAAAATAATAAATGTTCTGTATTATAAGCAAATACAACAGAGTTAGCAACAAAATTAAATGGTTTGACGAAGAACAAACAAAATACTTAAATGCAGTGCCTTAAATCAAGCGTATCCGATCGTTTCGTTACGCTCGCACCTATCTAATGCAACGTTATTCATGATAACGAAACGATAGCGCAAATTTTACGCTGCGGCATTCAGCCAGATGAACTAATGAAAAAAGGCATTGACATACTACTTCGATGGGGAAGGTCGGTCAAAGCTAGTTGTAGATGGCATGACCATAGAGAGGTGCGTACGACCTACAATCAATTTGACGTTTCGTTCATTCATTCCATCTAATGTTCATTCATGACTTCATGAGCTTGGTTTTATTCCACAATTGCGTCATTTTCGATGATTTCAATCTTTTAAATCAATATTTATTCGACACGGAAAGTGTCAGAATTATAAATTTTAAAATAGCTTATGTCCTCGTAATGACTTTCTTTAAAATGTTTCCGACATAAGCTCAAACCCTGTTAATAAAAAATAGGCATAATCTTCTAATTATAGGGTATTTCAGAAAATAATCAATTTCCGAAAATTTAGGAACATAACTACGAGTTATTTTCGCAAAAATAAATACAAACCACATCACGCCTTGCATTATTACCTTGTTTTGGAAACCAGCTATGACAGCGCCATTTTGACAGTGGCCTTTCCCATTGGTTTTTATCATACTAATCACACAATTCGTTTGACTACTGAAAATGCTTAGTTACAAAACATCTTGTCACACAAGTTACTTGTTTATGTCGCAGCGGGTACGCGCGGCAGTTTAGCGAGCGCAGGCAAGCCAACATCCTCGACACTTGCATCGTTAGCGGGACTGTTACGAGAACACTCGCACGAGAGAACTACACACGATGATACTGGTATGTGACGTGATTTTACATTTTTAGTGTAGCATTAATCTAAGCTATCAAATAGTCCACTAACTTTGTGGCTAACTCACAAAGTTATAGACGAATCAAAAAGTAAAAATATATCTGATTAGAATAAATATGTAATTAAGCTTTGATTTTGAGCAGTGGCGGATTCACCAGCAGGCTAAAAAACACAAGTTTGCAAAAACACAAGTTCAGTTCTTGCCCTAGGCTCAAGCCTAGGGCAAGAACTGAACTTGTGTTTTTTTTTCTGTCATCTATTATCTGATTACCTACAGAGACATCTGAGTTCTTGTAAACACCGGACATATTTCTGATGACTGATCCCTTCTCTTTCAACGGCACCGCAAACTTCTATATTCTATGGTAAACACCCAGTTACCCCTACCAGTAATCGGCTTCTGTCCACAATTTCTAGGAGTAAGAAGAGATCGAAATTGCGGAAAATATATTTCTCACTAAGATGAAAATATAATTTAACAGCCTATACTTGGGAATGTGTTAATCCGCCACTCATTTTGAGTGAATATCGAATTTAGCTAGTTATCTATTTAGCTATCCATTACAGTATTTGGTTAAAACTGTTTATAATACTTAAGTTTATTTAGTTTTTACTATATTTTAATGGTGTAATTTAAACAATGCTAAACTATTAATAATTTGTTTCTTCCTGCTCGTACAAAAGGATTAGATATATTGAAGATTTATAACTGTGAGTGGTGTTTGTATTATATTGTAGATGGATTGGTCTGGTCTACGAGACAAAATCCATAATCTTAATGACTACTGTCATTAAGATTATGGATTTTGTTTCGTAGGCTAGCATAATTTGTTTTGCTATTAGTTAGTAGAATTATTTTTGTTTGACTAGGTTTGAATGAATGAAGCACTGAATGTAATATATATATTTTAGAGAATTAATAAAAGTGGCGTAAATGACGCTTTTCTATAGGCCAGCTAAATCCGGTAACTTTTTCTTTACGATATCTGCAGCTAGCCGCACGCGAATAATCACATGATTATTTAAGCTCACAAGAGTTTATGCCCGATTCTCGTATTTAAAAACGTTCAAAATCTAGTCGCAGTGTCATCTCGGCGACAACGAAATGTCAAAAACTCGTCCAAAATGTAGGGAACCGAGGTATATTTGACAGATTGAGACTGAGATCAGACTGTGAACGTTTCATAAAATTACGAGAATTGCCCCTCTGGTGTGTGACGCCACACTGCCGGTTGTATGTGCACGGTCCCGGCGTACCATAGATGTAACACTCACGACCGTGCTTACACACGGCGAATTAATCGTAGTTTTTCACGGCAAAGGTTTTGCACTTTAACATGGCTTTAATGAGCGTGGCGTAATAAAGAATTAACATGAATTGCCCGGTCGAACTAAGACCTGTTGGTCTTTAATATCTTCTTTGACAAGCAAGGCTGCCATTTGGGCTCATTAAGTGCCATGTCGGATTGTAATTCTTGATTTGAGCAGTTTTTGCCCTGTTTATTTGTGCTAAAGGCCAGATATAATGAGTTGTGCATGTTGTAGCGGCCGCAGTGACAGTGTCCAGCAGCGGCGTGCTGATGGAGAGCGGCAACTCCCAGCGCGTGCTGCGCGAGCTCAGCGCGCCGCCCGGCGCACGCCGCGCCGCGCGCGCGCGCACGCCCGCCAAGGGGCCGGCCCGCCAGGTAACGGCACAGTGACAGTGTCCAGCAGCGGCGTGCTGATGGAGAGCGGCAACTCCCAGCGCGTGCTGCGCGAGCTCAGCGCGCCGCCCGGCGCACGCCGCGCCGCGCGCGCGCGCACGCCCGCCAAGGGGCCGGCCCGCCAGGTAACGGCACAGCGCTCAGCTTGTGGACCCGAACCTGTCGTGCCCGTCCCCTTCAACCAGCAACCTACATACAAGCAGAGAGCTAGTGGACCTCAATACCAGGCTGTAGTGTATCAGTCTACGGAAGCTATGTCATCTTTGAATGACAGGCTAGCCTGCGCCTAGTAACGGGGCCATCACGGAACACTGCTCGCTATACAAACACTTCCACACAATAGGCATAACGGACAGTCCTCTATGCAGACTTGCATGGAGGCTCAGAAAACCTTTGCACATGTGCTCTTTGAATGTACAAGCGTTACCCACATTAGAACAAAAACCCTCGGTGTACCCAGATCTTACACCGGTATTCTTCACAAATCAGGAGACAATTAACTACTTTAAGGAGGAAAGTGGGCAGGTTGGAATAACCACCAACGGCCACTATGGTCCACACATAATAGTCTACCTAAAAGACTGAATGCGGGAACCAAACCCTCTAACAAGATCAAATTTTCAATAGAGACGTCAAATGCTATAATGTTCGACAATGAAACCTCGAAACAGGTTACTTCTTTTTTGCATCGAAAAAATTCGGTTTTTGCTTTACTTTTTTCTACCTGCATTAACTTCAATCATTCTAATCGGGCAATTTTTAAAACATTGTAAACAACCATAACATGCAAGTCTGCACTATGCTATTTTTTATATTTTACCCTTTTGATAGGTTTTGTCTGTTTTTGCTACCTATTGGTTATGATTTTTACTGACTTAAATATACTTTTGTTTTTATTACTACCAAGAACCAGCTCCTTTTAATTTCAGTAGTTAATAACCAACATGCGTTCAATTTCCAGAATGATAAATAATTATTACCCCGTTGATAGGGTCAATCAAAAATCAGAAATCAGAATCAATTGTCATTTATTTTATCAATATGTTACTTTACGTGTTTTTGTAAATAATTTTACTCGACCTTCATTCAGTCCATGGAAATCCATGAATTATGAAGGTAGAAAAAGTGCACTTTCAAGCATTTTCCATATTTTTGTCAAACTTATTTAAAACAACATGCATTTTATTTTAATGAAGTTATGAATTTAATGTCGTGGTGTTTTGTGTATTGAGACCTGCACCCTAATTGCGTAACTCATGATTCATCATAATTTGTTTCGTTTTGAAACAGATGGCTAAACCATTGCTTCATATGTTCGAAAAATGTGTCTGCTCAACAACGTAAATAACGCAATGAATATTGTTGAAGTGTCAAAATGAAACCGATCATGATTAATCGCGTGTTACGCAATTAGGGTGCAGGTGCCTTAGTCAATAAATAAATCAATTATTTCCTGCACAGAGCTGTAACCGCAGCCGCATGCGTCGCGCGGCGCCGGCGTCGTTCAGACTGCTGGCTGCGTCCGACAACATGAGGCTGGAGCCTACTGCGTGCTCCTCGCACCCTAATGATGACACGCAGGTATGTGCCGATGACTTATTTAAACTTAATTAAATAATGCTCTAAAAAATAATAATTTTGAGGTTTAAAAAAATCACGTTATCACGTTAGCTATGCATCCTGTACATCAAAGTACATGGAGGAAAATATTTGCTGGGAAACCTCTCAGCGCATAACGTAAATCCGCATCCGCACGGACATAAAAATATCGTGCACTGTGCATAAATTCATTCATGCAAAACATTGTGATTTTGGCGCATTCAACAGTACAGGAAATTTGGGGGTATTTAAAGTGAAGTTATAACATTTAAAAGTAGTTTTTGTGGGAATAAAAAAACTAGAAGAACTTTGACGTTCAATATGTCCAAAGTTCCCAGGTATCGTCCAGTACAAAAAAATATCACAATGACGGGGATTACAAGTGACTCTCGACTTGTTAATCGTCGCGATCGTATATTGTTAAAAAAATGCTTAAAAATTATATTAGTCTAACATTTTATACAATATAGCATTATTTATCTTTCTTGTAACTTTAGCAAACGAAAAGATTTTGTATTCCATCTGATGGCTAAACGAATATTTGTGTCGGCAGAGTGCGGCGGGCAGTAACTGGGAGTGCGCGTGGCGCGACCAGCCCAGACGGGCGGCCAGCGCTAAGGTAAGATACCATCCTTTGGACATTACCTTTTATTAGACCATACGAAAAGATTGCCCTGCGGTAGTAGCTTCAGTTACGGCGAAAGTAACAGGGTAGCTCGCAAAATTTCGCGATTTGCAGGTAAGTACCAGGCTGCATGTTGATCTATACACCGTAAAAGTTGAATGGTTGTTTTCCCGCGACAGAACAACTTGCCATAAGGAGTACTTTCGAAGCATAGAGTAAAAGTAAAAAAATTAAGATGTTATTGTCTAAAAAAATAAATATTCATCAAATCGAAAACGTGAGCATCAATAGTAATAGTGGTAACTTGTAGGAACTACTCGATTCGCACGCGCCACTGACAAAGGGAACACAGCGATGCATAAATGTTTAAAGCTAAATAAACTCTCGAACGTGGTGATTTTTCACAATGGTTATTTGGCTTTTTTGTTTTTAATATTTTATTTGTTTATAAAATGATTGTATTACCAAGACAAAACCATTTCGCTGCGGGAAAATAACCATGAAATTTCTCGGTGTATATGAACCGTGGCCGTAACAAATATGGCTTAATTATAGTCATTATCAATCACTAATACGACCCGTAATCTCTTTAATTTTTAGCTTTATTTTGTTATTAATTGTTAGTTTGGCGGCAATACAAATACACACTCTGAAAATTTCAATTGTCTACCTATCACGATTCATACAGCCCGTTGGTACCCTTAGGAACCCTCAAAAGGATATTTAAAACCAACATAGAACAAAACGACATAACTTGTCGTTGTATGTTGGCTTACAAGCCTCTAATTCATTGTTTTATGCATGTGGTGTTTACCTATAAGTAATTGTTGCGCTGTAATTTAATTTTAAGAATGTGTTATGTCACTGTATTCAGTGTGAACAATTGTTGGTAAACTTAATAAAATAAAAATACAAGCCAACGTAACAATTTACGTTGGGTTTTAAGTCTTCAACGATAGCCAAAACCTAAAACACTGCACCCTTTTAGATAACAATCCCTTATCCACTCTATTCCCCCAGGTATCAAGCAGCCGAGGAGGTCCAAGCGCGGAATCTTCCCTGGAAGACCTGACCCTGACGCCGACAGGTCTGGACCTGTCGCTGCCAGACTGCAAGATCATCGCCAACAGGAACGCCAGGCAAGACAGAGACTTTAAAAGGTATTCAGTTGCACGCATTCATACATCCACACGGCTTGACAGGATACGGTGATTAGGTACTGTGATATTAGCAGGGAAATCGCAGCGCGTTTTTCTGTAATAAAAAAGGAATCACTACATACATACCCTTTAAAGTCTATTTGTTCATTTTGAACATATTAACTTAGGTGGAAGCGGCAGGGGGTAGCCTCCGACATTAAAATTTTCTTCCGTATTTTTAAGTCAGTGTCAGGTTATAAATGTTCATTAGAATATGATTTACGACTGTAAGATATATTACTTTTACAGTCAATTCTTCCTCTAAAGTAAATGTTATAATAATAAAAAAATTGTACTGAACTTGATATGGACACTAGAATTATTACGGAGAACGCGCTGCGCTTCGTTTCTTTGTTTTTTTAATGGTATTTTGCAACCATTTGCATAAAACATTTATAATTTTTATAACAATTCACCGCTTTGAATGGTTTCAATTTTGGTGTGCGATTAAAACTTTTAACATTATTAATTTTAACTCTCATATACCATATTCATATAAAGTCGTCATAATCATAATTATGTAACCTCATTGGTCTAGTAGTCGCAAGCGCTACTGAGCCATGAGGTCCTGGTTTCGATTCCCAGGTTAGACAAAGTGTTATTGGGTTATTCTATCTGACATTTTCAGTAGCAACTCGTAGTCTCGATTTGTGCCCGGTTGACAGCAATAGGCTCGCCACCAATTACATAGGACTTAATCATAACTGGTGAAATGTGGTTGTACTTTAAGTACACCACTGCCTGACCCTTCGTTCGTTATGTTACGTCACTCTTTCCCCAAATTCCAAAAACTAAATAAAAATCGCCTAATACAGGTACTATGTTAACGAGATGGCGCCGAAAGACTTATCAAAACTCAGTAAAGAGATCCGTCACGAACGTGAAAGTTACCGAGAACTAACTGGCCGGTACATTGAGAAACCTGAAGCCATACCTTTAAAAGAAACCCATTACTCGGACTTATCCAACAAAGAATCTATCCTCAAGAAAGAATCCAAAAAGGACTCTAAATCGAAAGAAATAAAGACCAAGATTAAAAGGTCGGATTCTGGTCGGAGTGAGTTAAAAGTGAATGTGAGTGTGGGTAGTAAGGTGTTGATTATTGAGCCGTTGGGAGTGTATGACTGTATCAACTTGGGGAGGAGGATCGATGTGCAGTGGCCGTCGGAAGCGGAGAGGGAGAGGGGAGGGAGGAACTTCTGGGGCAGCTGGGTGCCCGTGGCGGGGATGGATGGACTGGTGAGTGATCATTGTATTTCTAACTAGCGTTAGCCAGCAGCTTCACCCGCGTGGAAGTCGGAAATAATCTCACGGGAACGTACTATGGGGATAAAAGTACCCTATGTGTTAATCCAGATTATAAACTATCTGCGATTTGTTCAGCAGTTGCAAAGATATCTACAACATAACTTGTAACGTATCGTTCTGGGTGCTGCTAAAATACATTTAGAAGTATCAGGAACAGGATGCAAAGTTCACTCAAGCTCCAGATCAGTAGAAAAGGGCAGATTTTCCGACCCGACGGGTGTCGTGTCTGGTGGGCAAATGCCCGGCGGGTGTCGTGTTTGGTGGGCAAATGCCCGACGGGTGTCGTGTCTGGTGGCCAAATGCGCGATGGGTGTCGTGCCTGGTGGGCAAATACCCGGCGGGTGTCGTGTCTGGTGGGCAAATGCCCGACAGTTGATGTCGGGACTTTGTATAAATGCTAGTTGCGCGATGCAGGGTTTTTGGTGACGTCAATTTGATGCGTAGTTCGCATTTAGCGCTGTAGATGCCGCTATATACTTTTATATCGTAAGCGTAGATAAACTGGAGGGCGTGAGTTAATTAATAAAATAATAGGAGATTATCAAAAATATTACATATACAGGTGTTACTTCCAAAAGGAGAGACTGTCGTTTAATGTGTTAACATTTTCCTTTGTTCCCAGGTTGTACACAAATGGACACCAAACCACAGAGATCCTAAACTCCGATCTCACGTTGACAAAAGCATACTTCTCATACAAATAGACGATAAATACGTGCCCATCGCTGAAAACTGCGTGCAGGACCTCGGCGACGAAGTGTGAACCTTATGTCATAAGACACAAAGTCGAGTTCAGCGTAAACAAAGTATGAACTTTTATTCTATTTTTAAATGGACATCTATGAGCTATGACAGTGAAGTCTGAACCTAATTTTTATAATAATAAAGTAGATATAAAAATCTACTAGACAAAATCTTTAATTGTTATTAGGATTAAACATGGCGAATGGAAATTACTCTTTATGGCTATCGAAATAAATTGGAAAATTGCATGCAATCTCGAAATTGACAGCGGTAAACTTCGAGAGTTGCGTGTGTGATCTCGGTGTTGAATTATGAACCTTATATGTGCAACAGTAAGGTGTATTATGCAAGGCTGTTGTGAAAAATGATTCTTATTTTTATAAATGCAACTGATACAGTTCCTTTCAATACTTGTGGCATGGTTAATTACACAGAATAATCTTAAACTAGGTATCGAAAATGGTTTAAAAAAAATAATCATAGTATTAAAATCTCTTGAAATAAACTTCTCAACAATTATCTTTTGCTTACTACAGCTTTCAATTATGAAGAAAGTGGTGATCGGTCATACAATAACGGCTGTCCAAAGACACAGCGTTTTTTGACACCTGAATGTTAAATACTGGTGAAAATTACAGATTTAAATGACGGGCGTTATAATCAGAGGTCGGAATTAGGTAGAGTTATTTATGTACTTACACTGATTTCATGCAACGAAAGAATAAAGTGGATATGCCCCAAATCCCGGGATTAATTTTGAAGAGCAGAAAAATCCGATCTATTAAATAAAAAGTTATTTACTTTTACACAATTTAAATCACTGCACGCGCGACGTTGCCAAATTTCTATCTCTGAGGTTTTTATTATTATTTATTTGTAATATTGTTGGTCACACGGGATTGTCTATTAGAAATCCCGGGAAGATCCATATTAATATCAACATTTCGATGCAAGTACATAAATAACTCTACCTAATTCCGACCTCTGGTTATTATGTAACGGAACCGCTTTCCGAGGAAACCCAACCTTTACTGAAATTACCGTCTTGTTTGGGGTTTCGGCCGCGCAAATAACTCACTGTGCTGAAATTTTCAAGAAAATAACTGGAGGTGGATGCAATGAGGTAGCCTGCAAAATTACATTTTCGTCTCTCTTTTTTTGCAATTCGCAAGTCAGTGTCAGATTGTATACAGGATAAGTTTTTAACCAGTGCGCAAACTGTAACCATGTATTCAGCATATGATTCCAGACCCCCTAGTGCAGACATTTATCGTCGGTTATAAAAAAAAAATCAGCTGTTCCATACATTTTGAACGCGTTGGTATTGATTGAACTTTCTATGAAACAGCAGATTTTTTTTTATAACTGACGAAAAGTTTCTGCACCTGCAACACCTGCAAATTGCACAACAACTTGAAAAATTTGAACTTGGTGGGCTTCCCTGGTGCTTCTACCTTAACGTAACTGACTCTTGAGCAAATTTCGATGAAATCTATTCATATTGAACAAAATAACTTTCTTTCTGTGGTCATTAACTATGCTACAAAGTATGCGTTCTACTAATATAGTGCCAAGTTTAATTTTATGAGCTCGCTATAAAAACAATCATATTAAAGTACCTATACTACAACTACTTTCGTACTTATACTCCACTGTAAAGCTGGCATATATAAACGTTACTTAGCACGCACTTAGAATAAGCATTGTTTCTGTCACTGTCAAACTACAAGTGCAAGATAGAGACAGACATGTCGAAGGGCTGATTTTTCAATACTCAGATAATTTTTATCTGAGGAATAAATATTGCGGTTTGACAACTTTTGTATAGAAAATGTGTCAAACTGTCAGATTTATTATTCAGATAAAAGTTATCTGACTTTTTAAAAACCAGCCCTTAGTCAAACGAGCTAGGTTACGTTTATAGATCTTGGCCTAAGGGGTTGGCGCTGGCGCACACCGGCGATAAGTCATTTTGTATCGGAAATATATTGGTACTTTAATATTAAATGTTATGTTCGTGTCACAAAGCAATATCGAGGCAAACCAAGTACAGATCTTATGACAACTATGAATATATTAAAAGGAGAAAGAAAGACGGTCCAACTAGCTATGTGTTTTCAACCTTATGTCCAAACGATAAAATGCAATTCAGCAGCACAAAAACTTGAAACAACGTTCGATATTCCATGTCATCAAAACAAAACGTCTTATGTTCTAGATTTGATTTCCAACTGTCAGCGAACTGGAATAATGTTGAAAATATAAAAGCTATCTGTTCATATAGGGATAACTTAAAGCGACTCAAAGTCGTCCCTGATTGACTTAAACGTATAATTATGAAACTATAGTTAAATTGTCTGCTATTAGGGTGCATGTCCATTTTAGCGGAGAGAAGCAGTATATTGGTTCCCTGTATTCTTTCGCAGAAATGGAAAAGCAGCCTTAATTAAACATAGGCTTAAATTGGATAACACAAAATCTTTTTTTTTTCACACTTATGCCATTATGTTTTGTTTAGATATAACTGTAATATATTCCCGTATTATTAAATTTAAGTTGCGTTCAATTGGTCCCGTGATGATGTAAATAATGATGATTGGTTGTGGCGCAAGTTTGACTTTTACGTCTTTGGAATAAGATTGAACGGAAGAAAATCTGAAAATGAATGTAAAGTATTTTAACCTCTTTCGGCAGTCGGGTGAAAATAGGATTTGCTTATGACTTCTTGCCAATCATTATAATCTCTAAATATTCTCGCGGCAAGCCAAGATTTATTTCATAATGCCTAATAAAATCGAAGAATTGAAAAGCTTACTATTATGACCAAAATCAAGCAGTAATGTACATTTAACATAATTTTATTCATTTTATAATAAAAAAGTAACAATTTAAAAGAATTTAAGGCAAAGAAACACAAAAAAAATTGTAGCCAATAAATAAGAGCTAACGTAAAAGTTGCCAAAACTTGCGACGCAACACGAGCTTTGTTGTGTGTGGGTAGCTTTACATTGTAAATACTTGTAAATAATGTAAAAAAAATAAACGAAAAAATGTATATTCGTCTCTTTAATATATAAAGAAAAACATCTTATTACAGTACATAAGTAGAAACCTTTTTTATTTTTGTTATTATGTTATTTTGTCAAAATTCGTTTTGTATAAAAAACCGTTCGCTCCAAATACCTTTTAGTCTGACACCAAATGAATGTGTATTGTGTATTTAAATTATTTGTAAATTATAAATTTATGTAAGTGACTGTGTGTATGTTAAAGGTAAAGTTAAATATTCTTTCGATGGCACCCGGACACGATATCCGAATGAAAATGCCGAGGCACTTTGTTTTACAAATGTATAAATCTTTGATTTATATTATGTATTCATTTAGATCAATGCAAAAGGCCAATATTACCCAATTTTTGGCACTGCTAAATAATATTAATTAATTATATTAAATACATTTTTATTAGGCATCTGTAATTTTTGCATATACTATTATGATATTTCAAACTTTTTCTTATGTTTTTAATCAGTCAAACGGGTGCATAGTCGTTTCCAAGTTCTTAGTAAATTATACATACATATCTTTTTAAACAACAAAAAAAATATGTTTTATCCCTAGAGTGTTTGACTTTGCTGAACCTAGTATGCACACAGTACCTCTATCTGTTCACTGTTGTTATGTATACTATGTCACTGTATATGTATTGTTTACCAAAATAATTGACAAATTATAATGATGACGTTGTGTTTTGCGAATTTAAAGGGGAGTGAAATTATTAAATGTTGATGTTCCAATCGCGCAACTTAACTGTTCTATTATACTATAAATTTGATTAAATAAAATATATTGGGGAATAACACTGTGTCTGTGGATTAGCTTTAAATAATATTTTGAAAACAATGATTGTTGATATACAAAATAGCATGTCAAATAAGATCTCAAATAAGAAACTAACTTGAATTATGAAATGGTATACACGGCTATCTAGTGTTATTTCATAATATGAAAGTTAAATAGCACCTACAACAATTTGGTACTATTTGTTCTAAATAAATTTATTGAAAACTAATAATTTCACTAAATCCCCGAAGCGTTGAGATAATTTAAAATTATAATTCAATTGTTCACTTTGAATCCGTCACTGATTTGTTATCATCTGCTAGTAACAAGAGTCATTTATTTAGCTACTCGAATGTGAATTGAATAATTCTAAAGTTTTTTATAATCACTTGAACATTGTTGACAACACCATGTTTCGGTTATTAAAATTGATTACTTCTTTCAATAACTGTAAATTCCAGCGATCCATTTCCCTTTTTAATTACCTCATTGATCTGCAACCATTATTAGCAGATGATATGCAATCACAAGTGACTCTATGCACTCTGCACTTTGACACTCTAGTGTCCCTTGTGGTATTCGTTCGCGTTGTCTATTGATTCTGCGGTTAAAATAACAAATTTATTTTTCAAACACAGGTAAAGCTGTTTAACTTTTAAACAGAACTTGACACAAATATAGAATTAGAGTAATGTTGCTATTTTACTGGGTGAAATTGAATAAAATATAATACTCACAAGATACCAAATCGAATATGACAAAATATTAGTAAAAATAAAAATAATTATTATATTTCAATTTTATCCCAATAAAATCAAGCCACAAACTATTCCTTTAAAAGCATTCCGTCGAATTGAGACCCTGGAGAAGATTGTTACTCCAACTGACTTCAGTCAAAAATGCAAAAAAATTAATATGTTTCAATTTTTTGCATTTTTAACAGACTGACATTTTATAAAACGCGAACATACCACAACTAATATATTATGAGTATATATTATATTCTCAAGTTGCCTTAATATATTTTAGACTGATTTTTTATAATCGTGATGTGTGTCAAGCCGATTTATAGATAGTTAAGGTGAAACTGCGCTCGGTTCAATCATTTAATTGTTAAGATCGCAGTGTACTTATGAACATGTGTTTAGGCGGTTTACTAATTTACGTTTTTTTAGGTTGAAAACTGGATATTTGTCGTTAGAATAAAAAAATAACAAACTTTAATGTTTTTCTATGACATTAGTCGGTTATTTTTTTGTCCTAATATTTTACGTATACTAGGTCAGAATAATTCCCTGTTTTTATACTGACTTCATAATATTGGTAACTTATTCGTCACTTAACATACAAATGACAAATATCTGTATAATAAATCCGAATTTATATTTATTACTTTGCAAAAACTGTAGCTTTGCGTTAAAGCTTGGTGTATTCTGTGTGTTAGACTAAATTGAACTTTATTGCAATGTAAAAAAGTAGATGTTTGTACAGTAGGAAGGCACAATCCGTCCACAAGTGATTTTTTCTGCATATGCAACAATTTTGTTTTAAATCTTTTTGATTTTGTTTGTTGACATCGATAGAAGAATAAATAAAAAAAATGTGTAGCATTGTGTAGGTACTTTGCATTAATTAAATCGCAAAAACTGTCTTCCAATTTCCGCTAAAATTCTAAAGGCAATCAGAAATAAAAGGCTAGTAATACGACCTCCAGTTCCTCAAAGCCTGATCAATTTGTGTTGTCAAATGATTTGACAATTAAGTATGGTTTACTGATCGGAGACTTTACCAGTTTTTTTTATAAAAAGGGCGATAATAGTACATTCCTCAGAATTCTCATCTCTTTTACAAAGAAGCATCTATTTTCATCTGTGCCTACTTAGTTTAACTGGTTTAAAAAACTTTGTATAACAGCGAAACTGGGCTTATCTTATGCCCTAAGCTGTAGGCTTATAATGTGTGAGCGCATCCAAACCGTTCATTCAGACAGTGTGACTTCTATACAAAGTTTTTTGAATGATGAAAGAATACTTTCAAAATTGGAATTTTAAACTTTTATTTTACTTGTGTCTCCAGATGTTTTTTTTTTTTTTCGGAATTTTATCATGCACACTTGCTTTTCCAATTCACTTTAGACATTGGCAGAATAGTCGACATCGGCTTTAATTGCCATTAAATAAAAATAGAATAGAAACTTTTATTTTTTAATTAATCGCCCTGTAAACATATACCGTGGTTCTAAACAAGTTCGCTTCTAAAAGCGTAGAGTCGTAATCCCTTGTTTAAGCCACTTTTGATCTCGTTGTCGATGTCAATAAAGTAGCTGCCCTCTCGATAGCATATGCAGACAAGACGTGGTTGTTTTGTGAATACACGTACTGGTAAACCGCCGCTCCGTTGATTTGTGTCACATTATCAATATCAGAATTAATACTGAATTAAAATGGTACATGGATATCAAGCGTTTTATTCTTATTTCTTAGGCCGAGGTTTGTAAACATTATGTAGCATGTGCTGTAACTAAGATATGTTTCCGCCGCTATCTTCTATAGTTTGAAAGTTGTCTTAGCATAAGCTAAGTAACGTCTATTTATCTCAGCCTTAGTAATATTCAACTCCCTAAATATACTAATCAAGCAAGTAAGTTTTATTAATCTTTCGACGGCCACGTCAAAAAAGCAAAAACGTGCCCTCGGCGCCAAGCGGCTTTATTTACGTATAATTTTGTCATGTAGTCGTGATCGTGGCATGGTGGGGACATTTTGGTTTGTCATCTATACATGACTGTAGCGGTCAAAAGGTTAAAACAAAAAAATATGGGTTTTTAGTGTCTTCCATGGATCCCTAAACGTTTTCACTAGAAAATTGCTCAATTTAAATGACAAATAAGTATTGCTTCACAGAAATTGCGTGTAATGTCGCAAATTGCGATAATAATCTTATGTAATTGTTTAAATGCAAGCCCCAGGTCAACGATAATTGCGATTTTAATGCAATAATGATAGAAGAAATGATTTTACCTGAATAATTTATTATGAAATCACGCAATATGTCACTTCAATTCTAGATTTTTATTTGTCTACAAAATTACTGTGGAGCCACTATTCATTTCATTTCATTCCTGATTTCGAGAAAATTCATTCTTAATTTCTTAGACTTGAGCAACCATGTTGTATTCTGATCTCCCAATGGACTATAAAAATACATTCGGCCGTTACGTTTTCTTGTTCAAATGTATTGGCATAGATTTCTTCAACGATTCGAAACGTTATCTCAACAGGAACAATTTAAAGTTATTCTTGTTTAGTTTGGCTTTCTATCCGTCCGATTTGGGACAGTTCACATCGTGTTGGCATATCAGAGCTGATAATTTTCTGGAAAGTTTCCGCGTAGTGCCTATGAGTCTTATGATTTTCCAGGGTAAGTACAATAAATATGAATTTTCTACATACTTTGAAAGTAGATTATGCTTATACTTAAGCTATTATACTTAGGTATAAGCATAAGCGTTAGGCTTTTCGTAATGCTTTCTGCTCGGATCTTGGTCGGCGTAATCGCATTATAACCTTTTATTTTGTTTACATTTGCATTTTGTTTGTTATATTTTTTGAATCCATTAATACTTAAAATCAACTTAGTATCTATAAAAATATTTGAAAACACCAAAAAATACTTTTGCATTTCATAGCCCAATTCTATTTAACATCACGCTAGGACCAGCAGGGACCGAAATACCGGTATTTTTATATAACGTTACCAATTACCGTTATGTTAATGATAAAAAAGTAACGATAATAATACCAATACCAAAAGTCAACTAACGTTATCTAATTGCCAGTATTAGTAATGGTTTTTTTTGGGTGGGAAATCGTCAAATAACTTCTCCAGCTCTGGGTGGAGAAGGGGCGTGTCAGACTTTTACTGACTAAATCCCACCCGTGCTCCCTCAGTTGTCTGTGTGCCAGGGGCCGCGGTATCTCTTTCGAACAACCCGCACCCCTGGCAGGCATCGGCCCTTGCGGGCCCCACCAGTTGATGCTGACATCTCTTTGAGGCGCGCGTGGAACACAACGCGCCGTCGACCCGGGCTTGGTCCTTACCGGACAGCGAGCTACCCATTACTTGCCGTCCGCAAACCTGCGCCTACGGTGGCCGGGAATCACCCTGAGATTCCCGACACCCAGGGCGTCTCCTGCGGCGACTACGGCCGTCAGGGCGCATAAATGGCCTCTCCCTCACGTGCACCGCCTCCCTCTCCGTGAGCATTACTGCTTCACAGAAGGAGGTGATGGCTACCCATGCACTCTCACTCCGTACCATGGCCTGGACCAGGGCCAGATGCTAGAGATCGCCGCCGCCGATCGCCTCCACAAGGACACGGCGGTGCACCGCCCAAGCCGGGCAGACCTCCACCGTATGCTCCACCGTGTCCTCAGGGGGATCTTCGCAGTGGAAACACCTGGGCGTTTCCTCCCGCCTGATTCGAAACTGGAACATCCCGAAACAACTATGTCCGGTGAGGACCTGCGTCAGTCGGAAAGTGAGGACGCCTCAAGCCACTCCTCATAGAGGGGACTTACCGCCACTATCGTGGCGTGCCCAGAGGCAATAGACCTTAGGTACGTTCGGCGTACGTGACGCTATGTTTGTGTGCCGTATGATTATGAAATGAAACATGCGCGAGCGCGAGTCTTTACCGTATTCGTATCTTTCCGATCGTCGTAACATACATTGTTGCCGCTCCGCTTAGAAGAGCCGAACGCAAGACGCGCGAGGCGCTTGATTCGGTTTGGCAACATCGCACAAAATGTTGCTTCTTGTTAGATTTTAGCGAAGTAACGATATTGGTAACGCTATTTAAATACCGGTAATTTTAACCTTAAATATTTAACGGAACGGAATGAAATGTTTTGGTAGTTTTACCGGTATTTTATTGGTAACGGTAACTGTCCCTGGCTAGGACACATAATTCAAATTGCAGAAAAACGCTGAAAAAAAATTCGGCTGCACCCTGATAGGTATACATTTTCGAGCTATTCACATTTAGGTAGGTATAGTGTGGAGCAGCTGATATTTTTTCACGACTTCAGTTTTGGTCCCATAAGTAGTACCTAAATGTTGTTTTAGATCGACCCTCTAGGAGGTTTTCCATTATTTCTATTACACCATGTATGTAACTATTACTCAACTGGAACAACCTTCAATAAAATAAAGTCGTATTTTCAGATATAGTTAAAATGGCGATTGCTATCGTAAGAAGGTCTGAAATAAGGGACATGATGCTGGAAGTTGGTGAGCTGTGGCCTAAGGATCTGGAGACTGGCGACCCAAAGGTGGTTATACTCATGGCTTGGCTGTGGCGACTCGCGATTTCTCTTGATTGTAACAACATTTAGTTTCTTTTATATCGCTCTTGCTTATCGGCCCACAGGGTGGATCGATGGCCGGTGAAGGCCGCAGGAATCCACTGGATGCGAGAAGCACGGGACCGGTCAATGTGGCGGTGTCTGCGGGAGGCCTGTGCCCAGCAGTGGACGTTTTTCGGCTGAAATGATGATGATGGATATCGAACCAAAACACTTGAAAAGCACCCCTTGAAATAAAACGGTCCTTATAAAATGTATTGAATGGTTTCGTTGCAAATTTCCTTATTGGAATGATTTGCGTTATTTTTACATCAGCCATTTCATATAAAGTAGGTTGTCAAAACTTAAATAACGCTTGCACTGTTAAAAAGTTATCTGAGCTAATGTACCTAGAGCCAAGCATAACTTGCAAATTTAACTATTCTATGACATGAAAGACCGGACTTAATTTCATACCATACGCCCATTTGAGTCTCTGCGACGGCCGCGAAACGGCCGAGCCGTACATTTTGGCCAAGTTGTACCTAAGGTTTGTAGAGAGGGGCTTGGCACTACATTAGATCTGCTAACTTTATCACAGTGGAAGCGTTATTTGAGTCTTGGCAGCAAACTTCACACGAAATATTTTTGTGTGGGATAATTTATTACTAGGCGTAATTTATGATCACTCACTAAATGACTGGTTAATTCAGCTAGACGGCTGCCCTACCTAGACAAAATCCCTAGCTACTCCAATGGCTAGAGCGGCTTACCTACGCCCTTAAAAGGATGGAGTAGGTCTTGCAATAAACTGCGATAAGCTTACTTGATGGCCCTGCTACAATGTGGGGTTAAATCTTAAGGTCACCATGGTATTCAAACGATCGATCGATCGTTCAGCAATAAATAAGTAGTTCAAGATTTTGCTTATTCTTTTTCAGTATACTTCACATTCGCAATGACAAACCTGAGCCTGTTCGAAGTGATACCATTCCTCATATCAATCGTCAACATCTGCCAAGGAGTAGAAGTTTATTTGTTTCCGTTCCAACCTACTAACTTCTGGGAAGTCAACTCGCTGCTCACTTAAGTGGTTACTTACCTATGGGAGCTAGCTGGCAGTAAGTATTATTTACAAAATGGCTTTTTTTATCAACCACTAACTTTTGTTTTAGGGGACACTCGAATCGTTTTCAACGGTAAGTGTGACGACGACCGGCCATCAGCTAACGACCTTATTACTCGCGAAAATAAATGCCAAATATGTATCATTCCAAAAAAACATTTTTTTTTTCAGATTCTGAGCTCAGCTTGGACTTATTTCTCATTGTTGATACAGGTGTACAAAGACACTTAAGCAAGTGGTTACAGACTACTTACAGTACCTACACCTACTCTTATTTTACTCGTTATCATAATAATGCACTAGCATGAATTACTGCATTTAATTCTATTTTTAAGAACTTGCATTACCAACTTAATAATACAATATTTTTCTGCAATAAATAATGAATCTACCTACTGTGTTTAATTTGCTTCGATTTTGATGAAATTGTCCCTCATTACCTACCTAGTGTGCAGACGCGTAACTAGGGTGTGGTAAGCAGGGCACGAACCCTGGGTGCCTATCGAAGGGAGGCGCAAAAAGTCGCCATTTATTAAATTAAAAATATAAAAACTTCAATAAACCGTTTTGTACTCTTACGTATATTTAAGAAATCTGAAGAGCTACATGAATATATTGTGCAGTATGAGTATAAAAGCGTATTTACAAATCTACCTATTTCTATTAAAATTCTCTTAAAATTGCAGCATTGCAAGTGACTTTTTAGCAAGTTGAAATGAATACCTTAGTTATTGAAGCCTATAATTGGTCAAGAAAGGTTATGCGACCTAGGTTTGCTCAGTGTAGATCGAGAAGATAATTTATGTAGGGGCGCAAATGATTTGCGTGCTCTAGGCGCCATTTTGTATTGGTAGGTACCTACGCCCCTGCTAGGGTGAGAAGACCAAAAGTAGGTACTTACCTATTAAGATTACTATCCTTATGACAAGCAAAGTGTTTTCCTAGTAAGTACTTAATTATAAAATAAAGGGTTACAAAGGCAAGTTACTTTAGAAATAAAATAACATAACAAACATTATCCAAGAAAATATATTTCCTTCTAAACACAACTCAGTATTATTGTGCCACAATGTATAAATTAAATTCATTTCAATTCCGTTTAGATAAGACAATAAGGTACAATGTTTAATAAATAAACGGTAAATTTTATTTAATAAATTTGGACGAGTTTGGGGTTTTCTAGTCACGTAATAATTAATTTATTATCTAATAATACTTATGGTTCATGAACATTTCTAATAAGCTTAGGGTAGAGCCATACTGAGTGAATTCGCAAAATTTTCTAATCTAAACTATGCAGATGGCGCTACAACCGCTTGTGTCATCACTTCTGATTGGTCAATTGTCACATAAAGAGAAATATTACCTTCTGATTGGCCCGATTTAAAATCTTTTACTGACTTCACACACGGTTGCAGCTAGTTCTGACTTAATTAAAAAGCTTTGTTTGGTCTGACAATTCGATTCGATATAAAAACGTCGTAGTTTTTCTACATTAAATTACGGTTACCAAAATATTTGGCCCGAACATAGCGCAAAAAGTCGGCTTGTAACGAATTGTATGATCCTGTTTATTTTTGGTCTTCGAATGAATTAGAAAAATATTTCTAAAGGTCCCTGTAGAGTTATCGTTACAAGCCAAATTATCTAAATCTAAGCAAATTCTTGTTGCCTAATCTATGAATGGACCCAAATATGGTCTGTAGGACATTAGTTTATCTAAGCTCGACGTTTTTAAACTACATACGTTATGCGTATACATTGACAAGCTCTGTGTGCAGAACAATAAATGTCATTTCCAAATATAATGAGGGTTTTACGAGGATATAACAGAATTTCTATAAATACAGCACTTTTCGTATGGTCAATTTGTGTAATTTTTTTGGGAGATGTTGATTTCATTTTTGCTTAATTTGAGGGAGGTAAATAGGTTGTCTGTACCCTACTTTTACTCAACCTCAGGAGAGAGAAAAGTTTACGATCTAAGTACTAAAAAATAGTAAACAGTTTTATCGCCTGCTCACATAATTATGCGGGTTTTTTAAAGTATATAATAAATCGCTACAGGAATACGGGGATGGACTTACAAAGCACCTAGAATAAGGTCTACGATTACCGGCTACAACTACAAACACACATTTTCACAAGCTATTTTTCATTACTTACAGATTTAGACTTTTTTTTCAAGATGCCTTGAAATTGAATTACGTACTCTACCATTATTGTTTACGAGTAATAATTAATTACACTTCAATAGAATAAGATTACGCAGTTGCAGCCGAAAACTGTTACAATATAAAACTGCTAGCAATAAAAAAGATTATGGCAAAGGCAATAGGTGAAGCGATAAGCGATTACTACTAAGTATACAAATACAATGGAAGATTGGTTACCTAAATAGTGTAGATTTAGAAAAATATTTAACGACATTCGTCAGTATTATATTATATACCTACGTATGATTGATATAAAGTCCAAATATATTTGGCTCTAATGCATTTTTATAAAAATTGCGCATCGGGGTTGCTAGCAAGTCACTTAGAAACAGAAAAGTGATATTCCCTGTGGCCAGTGGCGCCACCTTCTTTCAGACACGCTTTATACCCTACGGGTAGAACATTTCTAATATAGAGTAAAGTAAAAGATCTAGACTACAGTGAAAAGTGAAGTGTAAAAATAGATATTTTACGTCATAAATGTCGTATTTTAAAACTAATCGGAATATTTTGCTTTGTAAAATGACAATATAAAAGGAATAAGTGAAAACTTGTGGTTCCTTCTATTAAATGAATTTGTATATCAAGTAAAAATGTTTGAATATCAAATGTGCTAAAGTAGTAGGTAAATATAGTCTCGTTTTTTTTATTGAATACAGTGCTGAAATATTTCATTATATCATATATATTTATTTATATTACTTCAGGAAGTAGATAGATAAGGCAGGCTCAGTGTGAAAAGCCAAGATATGTCTAGATGCACACAGATTAGAATCAAGTTACTATGCTGATAGAATTTTCTAGATATAATGTATATCTAAACTACACACACATACCAGAAAGAAAGAACGAAGAGTAGAATAGAAAGAAAGTGCTGAAAACAATTAAAAGTGCGGAATAGAAAAAAATAAACAAATTCATAGAAAAAATATATTTACAAACTTACAAAAAAAATCAGACAGACAGACTAGACCTATTATTCTAACAAATAATCAAATAAATGTTTAAACAAAAACACTCTTATTTTAACAGCTTCAAAGTTCATTCATAGTTTAAGGTTGTTGCACATTATTTTCAATGGGCGACATCGTCATCATTTCAGCCGAAAGACGTCCACTCCTGGACATAGACCTCCCCCAAGGTCTGCCACTTGAACCGGTTCTGTGCTTCCTGCATCCAACGGATGCCTGCGGCCTTCACAAGGTCATCCACCTTGTGGGAGGCCTTCCAACTCTCAAGACTTTCGGCCCCATGGCCGACATACTGATATTTTTTACTTTAAAATAGAGTTCATGATTTCGAAAGGCAAGTTTTAGCAATATTTTGACCATCTACAATATGATAGTTTAAATAGTCCATCGCTTCAATAATGTGGACCAACCTTAATAAACATTGAATAAATATAACAATACATTTAACTAACACAGGAACAATAACATGTTACCTTATAAAGATAGAAAGGTTTAAAATATAATATTAACTATCATTTGGCTATAACCTAAGGCAAGGTGTAAACTGCACCTTAAATATATTTTTTTTCTTTTCTACATCTCATATTTTATTCAAAAAGGGTTTATCGATGGTATAGATGTTATTTAAATTAGGGGCATTTGTATATGGGACACCCTTTTTGCACTTAAACAAATTAAATATGTATTAATTTAAGGGGGGTATACCATTAGCTACAACAAATGAGGCAGATATTATTATTATCAATTAGCAGCACTTTATATATGAAGCTAAGAGTGTATAAAAGAAATTGTAGCCCCCGGGGCTGTCTTTATTATAAAAACATATTCAAATACATGGCAGAACTTAAATATTTTTATTTATACAAGTCCTTCAGTTTGTAAATGGTGGTGGTTCTGTTGTGCACCAACTAAATTTAATTTAGGCTATTGCTATATTTTTCTTTCTAACTAAACAAAAGACGGAAACAAACTAGAGCTGTCAAATTTAGATGAACTAAGATTTTCTTCGACGCAAATACAACAAACTCAAATTCATCATGCTAAAAACCACGCCAAATTCAAGGCAATCGAGCCGTAATTTAGTTTGACAGTTCTATAGCGTCACTTGTTTTTTTCTTTCGCGATCTGTCCGTAAGAGAGCAATACTTTGGGTGGTGAACAAAAGAATCAGCACCAATGTCTCATTGTTCGCAAACTCCAGGGATGCATTATTATGTCAAGTACACATTAAACGAAAAATATCAAGACACTGCATAGAAGATTAATTAATAATACTCATAAATTGCAGTTTCACTTGAGCTCACGAATTCGTTTCTAGAAATATTTGATAATAGTATTTAAAATCTTCCTTATACACCAATAGACACCAAACAAAATAATAATTAATTTATTGCTTCAAATTGTGTTCAAACATCAGTTATAATTAACTACGTGGTACAGTAAGCATCAAAAATTAAGATTTCCAAAAAGAATTTATCACAGGAGCGAATTATTGTTCTATCATAATACTAATAATTAAAGTCTCCAAAGCTAAACAAATTCGTTTAGTTACATCGTTTATTTCACAAAAATAATCGGCAAGTTTTAATATTCTTCTCATATATCATTCTCATCTCTATCATTTACTTTTGATACTGACTGTACATTCAAAACATAAAATTATACGAAAATAATTACACAAAACTGATATTGGCTAATATTTCTTTTATTATTTACAATTGAAGATGCCAGCTTGTGTTTTAAAATGTATCATTCCCTTTCTTAATAAGCTATTTATAGTCATAAGTACTTAAAAATAATTATCAAGACATGAGCGTAATAAATACTAAAATAATATTATCTAAGTGGTGTGATGTAGCAATAAAACCGTTTCTGTCTTATTACAAAAAACGGTTTATCCCCAGACCCAGGTTTGAACCATAGAAACATTTTGGAATTTAGAACTTTTTTCCGACAAGGGTAAAGAACTGACCACTTAGCACTGGACTTTGTTGTCAGGGTTGTAAAAAGAACTGTATTTTAATCATAGTTACATCCGAATTTCTAAAACTAGTTCGATGGTTAAATCATTTCAAAAGACAAACCTTGTTTTGTAATAAAGCCATTAAGAGTGTTTTTCTTGATATATTCACTAACTACTTACTACCCGACATCTTGATCACATAAAAACAAATTCTTGACAGCTGCATGCCCACAAAACAATATCATAATGAAACAAAACTCTCGCATTTGTAAACCTCACCCGTATAATATCTATACCCATTCTCTATGTACTACTCAACCAAGCAAAAAGACAACAGTCATGAATTAATAACGTCATTTGCCAAGATATTTGACAGATTTGAACGATAGGCCACTCACTTGGTCCAATCGGCTAGTACAACAAGAAGTCCATAAAGTTAGCATGCATCCTTCTTTGAGCATCTTCTCTATGTAACAAGCTGACATCTCAAAATAATTTTATTATCTATGCTATAATTACGTGCTGTCCTTTTTCTTACCCGCCATCCGTTCTATGAGTCCTGTGATCATGTCGGCGTCCACCAATCCTATAAATTTGTCCACTATGATACCGTTCTTTATGGCTATGACTGCTGGTACTGCTTTTACCTGTAATATTTGATGTTTTAATGTTATTTTGACGGGTTTTAAACACATAAATTATTTGGTGTTCGTGCTAGGTCGAAACTAGTAAGGAAAACCAGAAACAAATATGGGAAAAGCAAAAAGTGTAATAGAAACATATTTTGTTTTGTTTTTGCATCACCATTATGATAAAAATTACCTGCTGACAGACATTACCTACCAAACAGATTGATTGGACCTGTCCAGTAAGTGGACGCATTTGTCAGCTGTCCATCATATCGAAAAAATGAAAAAAGGCAAAAAAAAGGTCTACCTCAAACGTATGCACCAGATCAGCATTATCCTCCACATCCACTACAGCCAAGTCCAGATTATTGAGCGGCTCTATCAGCTCCTTGAGCTTCGGAGTCAGGATCTTGCACGGCTCGCACCAGTCCGCGTGGAAATTCACTATCACTGGCTTGTCACTGTTCATCACCTGGAAATAATGTGTTTGGATTAAACATAACATCAAATAGTGAATGAATGCATACGCCGTTGTTTTTACGCGGAAAAAGCATAGCTTTTTTGAGTGATTCCCGCGTCACTGGCGCGTAAAAATAACGTCGTGTGAGCTTGTGTGCATAGCTCTTAATTGATCTTATGTAGAATCGCCTGTAAAAAGGTTTGGGAAAGGCTGTGCTTATTGCATCTGACTGCATAATCTTTACATATATATAATTCTACTGTACGTGTGTATGTCACTGAACTCCTCCTAAACGGCTCGACCGATTTGAATGATTTTTTTTGTATGCGTTTGGGTGGCGCCCTGGATGGGTTAGATAAAAAAAAAAACATCCTTCGCGCGGGCGAAGCCGCTGGCAAAAGCTAGTTTATTATATTATTATGTTAAACTCCATTTGAAATAAGATTAGACATTTAAGTAAAACTTTTTTACAGTCCGATCAACCGATTTTGACTTCTATTACGTTGATGGTATGACAACTAGTAGACCTACATCAAAAATATCTGGATGTTGTCGATGATCGGGACAAACTGCGATTGGTCACGGATGGTTTCAGTAACTGCAGTAACTTATATGAGGAGGCTTTGTGTAAGGTTAGGGACCTAGAAGAGGAATTAATTCATGCAAATGTTCGAATTAATAAGTTGCAGCAGCAAAAAGAATGTACTCAGGTGAAGGAAACCAATAACTTGTATCATGAACTATTTAAAACTAATTGTAACTCTCATTCCTTAGTAACAATAGACCTAACTGAAGATTCTATATTGAAACATAATAATAGTAGCTATAAAGTAAGTCAAAATAAAATTAAAAAATATGCTAAACTAAATAAAATCATAAATAGATGCAATAAATTCAAGAAACAACACAAACACAGTTCCAATAATATTATACTAAGGAAAGAACGTGTTTGTCTAGTAAAAAAACTAAAAAATTATGAAATGAAATTAGAAGATAGTAAAAACATTTATCAATTTGACACTCAAAGATTACAGGCTGAAATTGAGGTACTTGAAGAGTCACTACATTCTCTTTATATTAAGTATGTGAGCTCTCAAAAACAAATAAATGAACACATCCTTGCTGCAAATGAGTTAGTGCAAATGTGTAAGGATGACCCAGCTAGAGTGGAACCGATAACCCTGGGCTCTAATCTGTGTTCCTGTCAAAGGGAATCCAACCTTGAGACTCTCCAACCTGAGGTAACGGAGGACCCGTCCCGGTCTGGAGTGGCTCGAGACTGTTTTACCATCCATGATACACCACAGGATGTACAAGGTTCGTCTCAAGTAGCACAGACAGAGACTTGTGGCCTCGCCTGTTCTAGTAAAATTTGTTATTGTTCTATTATGTTTTCAGACAGTTTAGGAAGAGGGTTAGGTAAATTATTGCGTAACAACCTGAGTCAATCTGCTGTAAATTATTGTATGCCAAGTAAATCCTACAAAGAGATAATGTCATCAATAATTGGGAAGAATTATGATCCAAAGGCCATTATTTCTGTATTAGTAGGTAATAGTACTAATGTAAAACAAGATGACATCACTGATAGTGTCACTGAAATCTTGAAGATTAACTGTCAGAAAATAATATTGTGTGCTTTTCCATACTTTGAGCACTTGTCAAGTAGGCAAAATCTTAATATACATATCGCACACCCAGAACAACACTGCAGTAAGTCTAAATAGCTCATTTTTCAAAATCGACCAAAAACCGTTATCTCATGTTATGTGACAGTTATTGCGAATGTCCTGCACATTGCATGTAAAGAATCCAATGCGTATCAGCATTATCAAGTTCAGTTGATTGTAAACGCATTAATAATGCAAAATAATGCATTTTTTGACTTAATTCACTGTTGTGGAATGACTGAACGAAATAAAACATAATTATTTTGAGTTACGTCCTTTTTACTGATTGATTCTGAAATAATGCGCTATTATTCTACTGTTTATTTATTGAAATTCAATAAACAATATCGACCCATTTGTTTTGTTTTTAGGAATATACCAATTAATAATGAAATAAAAGACTACATATTACTAAAATCAGTAGGTACTTATATTTTGAACATAAACTAGTACTCGTTTTGGACCCTTATAACATGTAAATCACAAAAAAACTAAAAAAAAATCTTCAATAATCTTCTGTTAATCAAAAAATAAGAAATATTAATGGCAAAGTTGGTTGGATACAAAACAATTACTTATAAGTAACACAAAAACTGTTATAAATTAAAAACAAATAAACAACAGTTACTTAAAACAAAAACGAAATTTTATGAACAAAACAGTAATAAAAAAACGTACGCACTTCAACTTACAATAGCTACGATATTAATTCTCATTAAAAACTCTAAAAACAGGACATAATGCCATAAAAAGTTGGTACTTAACAAAGAAACGATAAACACTGTTTAGGACCATAAAGCTATCTTAACTCAAAGTTTTACCTTGGACTCTAAGGGTATACTTACTTATTATAACCAGTCTTTAAGAATAACAAGTCTTATATAAATCACCAAAGTATTACAATAAATCACAGGTTTAAATATACCATAATAATCACTATCTTCAAATAAAAAAATATCAATTATATTTAATAAAAAATACTATAAAAACGGAGAAATACTTTTTTTATAACTAATAACATAGGAACTCAACGTTTCATTTTTGAGTCGGTGCTACTATTCTAAATTTAATGCAGTCTTATAATAGGAATTAACATAATTAGTAGGAATTATATTTTTTTCGATTAACTCCATAATATCTCTTTTCTTGTTTTCAGCCAGAGGTTGTTTTCCTGTATATGCTTTAACTAACTGCGGAGAAAAGCCTTGATCTCTGTAGCGCCTTGAACGATTTCGAACACAGACTTTCTTAAAATCAGTCTCTTCGAACGATGTTTTATAGAAGAAAGTCAAGGGATGTTGCTTTTCAAGGCGTAGTTGCTTAATGTCATGCCATTTAAGTTGATTATTGTCCTCACCTATATTGAAATTATTGCCCCAAGCTTCCTGGAGAACTTTAAGATCGTAAAAATCGTCGTATGTAAGCTCTTTTAAAAGATATGGCTTTCCTGTTTTTTTGGCAGTACGAATTAAAGTAGCATATTGCTGTGGGCAATAAATAGGGCCAGATCTTAAGTGTCTTTTTACTTGTTTTTCTATTACACTATGGACGTTGTCCCCTTCATTTTGTGAATGTCCGCGGATCAAAAATTTATGGGTTATGGAATTAACTCTCAGATTATTAACTGCATAAGCATAGACGGATAATAAGTATTTATTTTTTTGCTGCCCACAGCAATTATCGCTATAAAATATAATATCAACGACAGTATCAGGAACACTCTTTTCAAGTATCATCTCAATGTATTTAAGGACACAACTTCCTATCTCAACTGCACCACGCTTAGCTTCGGTTTCGTCCCAGAAAAAACACACAACATCCTTTGCGTTTAAGTCACTTACAGTAAAGTTAAGACAGTTGATTCTAGATTTATAAAAAAAAAGAGAAACTTGGCCTTTGGGAACCTGCATGACTGCTTGCAGGTCGTATACAGCTACGATGACATCTTTCTTATTTTTATCAGCCTCTTTTTCCAATCTAGACAATTCTTTTTCTTTCAGGTGGTTATTATAATTTTCACGGAGTTTTGCCTTGCCCTCATCATCGGCATTTTTATAACTTTCACACAAGTCGCACAGGTCTTTCTTAGGAATATAAAAAGAAATATTGAACTCCTCATTGAATATCCTACTGAAAGTTGAAGCTGAAGCAGGAGATACATTATTTTGCTCTCGGAGGGTTTTGTAATCTCGATATAAGTCTGCCAAACACTTATCACTTGAGATATATTCTCTTGTAGTTTGAGCTCTTAGATAATGAGACTCTATTCTAGGAATAGAATTTATGAAATCAGTCACACTATTTTTTATTTCAGAGTCTATTTTGCGGTGATTACCATGCTTCCCACGTGCATCAGATTCCATAAAACCACCATCTGTTTTCTTTGAAAGGGCCGTCTTAATATACCTGTCACAAATGCTCAGCGTAGCCTTAAAAAACTCTTTACATACCCTAATCCTGTTGTTATCTTTTTCAAAATAGTAAGACGAATTCAAAGCCCTCAATTTTTGAGAAGTGATGTACCTATATTTCGGTTTGATTTCTTGTGTATGCCTTACTATGAATTCTCTTTGCCTCTCCAAATCGCCCAGCTGCCAAAACTGTTTGAAAATGTCTTGTCTTACCATCTCGTCTATTTTAGTTTTGCAATTCAACCTGCATTTGTCGCCACAAGGTGGACGGATTTGACGCTCAGCGATCAGTTTTGCAGGATTTGTTAAAGAAACATACTCTTTTCCTGTATTCCGCAACGCCTTAGCAATCTTGGACTTCCAGCCAGCAGGGTTTCGTATTCTCTTTCTACTTATCTTGGGGTAGCTCACTGATGGAGCAGTGTCACTGGCAGAAAAAGTTGAGGGTGCGTTTGTCGGAGTAGCATTGGAATTCTCTTGAATATTTTCTGTAGATGGACCCGGTCTATTAGATTCATTATCAGATGAACTACTTGAGCTGCTGGAGCTTGATGATGATGAGCTTGAGTCTGACGAGGAGCTCGAGGAAGAAGAAGAGGATAATCTTCTAGGGATTACAAGAGGCCGAGATATTTCTGTAACAGGTACTACAAAAGTAGGATCCTTGTCCGAATCATCTATAAAATCTTCTTCATCGCTATGGTCAGATAAAATAGAAACGGGTACCTCCCTATCTGTTGCTTTATCGGCTGATGCTGCCTTCGCTGACGTCTCATCGGTTGATGCGGCAACGGTTGTATTTTCGACATCCTTTTCCACGCTGCTTTGTTGAACAGGTCCGGTTTCTTCTGTAGTTGCTTCTATTGCCCTTTTAAGTAACAGGAGACCACGACCTCTCATCATCTGCCAAATAACAATAACAAATTTAATTAATTCAACAATAGTGCATTATCTCAAACAAAATTATTAATCTTTTTGTAAATAAAGAACAACACAAATTGTAAATATATTTCTTTTAATTTACAATGTAAGTAACAATTATAAGTATAAAAAAATATTTATAATGATTTTTTAACAAAATTAGGGCATAATTTATATCTACCATCAATAGTGCATTATTTAACTGATTTTCACCTTTTACGAACAATACAGAACCATTTTGAAATAATACAAAAAATCTAACATACCTTCGTCAACAACAGAGTACTATTTCGAAATAGTATCAAACACGTTGTATAAGCACAGTCACCAACACTGAATTAAAACTAAATGATTCGGAGTATTTTTTATGATACATTCAACAACACCGCATTAACACAAAATAATTCACTGTTGCGTAAAGGATCTGCGTGCTGTTCCCTAAGGCGGACAAGTTGCAACTAGAAATAGTTTTGTGTTCGCGGTAAGGCTCTGGCTGCGCGTCTTCACCAATAGAGAGTTAGCGCGCCATCTGTTGGACATTTTTGTAAATATAAATACGCCTGTCTTCGTGGTATACGCGGCAAATTTTCGGCTATTCAATTATATTTACAAGTCGATTTTGAGATTTTTCGACATAATACAGTGTTGTTCTGGGTGTGCGATATGCTAAATAACCATATGCATTTATTAGCTAATTGCTATAGTGACAAACTTATATTTTTTGACACCAACACTTTTGTTGAGAAATTAAAATCGACTAGGGATACTGCATATCTGCCTATTAGTTTTAGACGTCAAATAGCATGGCTATTAGCTTTTAATATAAACTCAGACATAAGTAGTATGTCGAAGTTTACTGTAATTAGCACCACAAAAATTAGTAATAATACTAATATTAAGGTGGTTAGTGATACCAATTTAAACTAGTCAGTAAGACAACAGAAGGTACCAGTAACATTGTTTTTAATCTCACCACCAACAAGGTATCTTCTGGCATTCAAATACTTAATTGTAAAAAGGGGGCTAAGCAGAATCCCTTGAAATTGTTTCATCAAAATATTCAAGGGTTTTCTTCCAAACAATTGGAAATTGAATTGTTTTTAGAAAAAACAATGTTTGATATTATTTGTATAACTGAACACTGGTTGAAAGATTTTTTTTTTTTTTTTTTTTTTCTCTTATGCTAGGGTTCGTCAATAGGACGGACCCTAATCTTATTACAATCTAGCCCTATAAAAAGACTAATGAGTAATTTAATTATAACCTAAACTATTAAATTGTCTTTACTAAGAATGTGTCCAATAGCACTTTTCTTATTGTCTCTATTAAGGCGAAAGGTTGAAAGATTATGAAATGTTAATTAATTATGAGAACTATAGTGTGGGCAGTTGTTTTAACCGAAAATCCATGCTTCGTGGAGGTTCACTGATCTTAATAAAAAAATGTATAAAATCTAAAACTCGTACAGACATAGTTAAACTATCAGTGGAACATAGCATTGAACTGTCCTGTGTTGAGCTCGATAAGCATTGTATAGTGTGCGTTTACAGACCTCCCAATTATCAAAACTACTCTATATTTGAGTCAGTAATGGAGGATGTTTTGGCGAAACTTGCAACTGGTAATAAATCAGTAATTATTTGTGGGGACTTTAATATTAATATTTTGGAAAATAATTCAAATAGTAGCAGATTGTTAAGCCTCTTCAAATCATTCAATCTTGCAAATGTGTTTTTGGAACCAACGCGAGTAACTACGGCTACTGCTACATGTATTGATAATGTTTTTTGTGACTGCGACTATTTAGATAAAGCCATTGTAAATTATCTCCCTTCTGATCACAGCGGTCAAACCGTTACTTTTGAGTCCAACACACCAATTCAAAAAGTACAGATACAAACTAGACCAATAACATCGGGTAATTTAAATAAGTTTAATAGCACTTTAATTAGCAAGTTAAGTGTTCAGGGCCTAAATGTGAATAATGGTAATATTTTGTATAAAGAATTATTTTCATTAGTACAAACAGAGTTCAATCACTTTTTTAAGCAGAAATCTAAAACTATTTGCCCTAAATTTTTATTTAGTGACTGGGCAACTAAAGGCATCAGGAAAAGTAGAGAAAGATTATTTGAATTGTATGGCCTTAAGCCGTATATTAACACAGACACTTTTACTAAGTATGTTGCTACTTACTCTAAAACTTTTAAAAATATCTGCAAAGTAGCTAAAGCTTCATTCATTAGCCACAAGGTTAAATCAGCAGATAATAAAATTAAGGCAGTTTGGAAAATTATAAACAATGAAACGAACCGAAGTAAAAGCCTTAATAATGATTACGCACTGAACACTTCCCGCGGTGTCATTAGCGATAACATCGATGTTGCTCAGGAATTTGCAACTTTCTTTACCAACATTCCTATTAAAACTACAGAAACTTTAAATTCTTCGCCTGCACTTGCTATAGATTTATTAAGAGGGAATGTTTCAGCCTGTCCCGTGGAATTCAAATTTAAACATATTAACCCTGTGGTCGTTGTAAAGACATTTAAGCAACTTAAGATCAAAATTACCGAAGATCTGTGGGGCATGTCTACTAAAGTATGTCAATCCATTATTGAGACAATTGCACCCTATTTGGCTTTAATATTTAATTTGTGTGTAGATCAAGGGGTGTTCCCGGATTTAATGAAGTATAGTAAAGTTATTCCACTCTTCAAATCTGGCGACAGCAAAGATACTAATAATTATAGACCCGTATCGATTTTGCCAGTTTTCAGCAAGGTGTTTGAAAAAGTTATGTTAAATCAAATGCTCAATCATTTTAATCGTAATAACATCCTACACGATCAACAGTATGGTTTCACCAGAGGACGTTGCACAACCGACGCCGGTGTCACCTTATTAAAACACATCTTCACCGCATGGGAAGAGGCGCAAGATGCAATAGGTATCTTTTGCGACCTATCCAAGGCGTTTGATTGCGTGAATCACGAAACACTTCTCTTGAAACTTGGGCATTACGGACTGGGTGAACTTGCGCTTAGCTTTGTAAAATCGTACTTGGATGATAGACTGCAGCAAGTTCAAATAAACGGTGTGAATTCCTTGGGCTTAAAAGTCAAAATGGGTGTACCGCAGGGCTCAATATTGGGTCCGTTCCTCTTTTTAGTATATATAAATGATTTACCTCATTTACTTAAAAACCGACTACAAATGGTGTTATTTGCTGATGACACATCACTGATTTTTAAAGTTAAGAGACATGCACAGGAGCTTGACGACGTAAATAACGCTATAATTAAGGTCCATAATTGGTTTACTGCAAATAATTTGGTATTAAATGGAAAGAAAACTAAATGCATAAGATTCACGTTACCGAATGTTAGAAGTAGTGAATGTCACGTTGTATTGAATAAGGAGATTCTAGAATTCGTCGAACAGACGGTTTTCCTGGGGATCACGATTGACTCAAGGCTACAGTGGGGTTCTCACTTAACATCACTTGCAGGGCGGCTAAGTTCTGCCGCTTACGCTGTTTGGAAGATCCGTCAATTAACAGACGTGGATACCGCGAGACTGGTCTATTTTAGTTACTTTCATAGCATCATGTCTTACGGTATTTTGCTATGGGGACGTGCTGCGGATATTGAGTCGATCTTTATTCTGCAAAAGAGGGCTGTCAGAGCCATCTACAACCTACGCAGACGCGAATCTCTTAGGGAACTGTTCAAAACAATTAACATCATGACGGTACCTTGTCAATATATCTTTGAAAACATTATGTATGTGCGTAAAAATCTACATCTTTTTAGTAAGATAAGTGACAGGCTCAATTTTAACACTAGAAATAGGAACAAATTAGATCAACCACGTTTCCGATTGTCTAAAGTACACACTTCGTTTATGGGGTACTGTGTAAAATGTTATAGTAAAATACCAGCCGATATTCTGGAACTAAATGAAAATAAATTTAAATTATGCATTAAACGCACACTATCTAGACAAGCATATTATAAGTTAGATGATTATATTGTTGATAAAAAATAATGCTTGGCTTAATGCTGGTCCGACTCCACAGGCTCCTGGGCTTACTATTTAAAATTTTCATATTTGGAAGAGATGCGCCCCTTTTTTATGTTTTCTGACATTATGAACATTTCTGTTCCTATTATTTTTATTTTTTGACATTACGAATAAGTTTTTATTTTTACTGAATCAAGTATTATTTATTAAAATTTCAAAAGATGTTAAATATTTTTCTTTCTTTTTGGAAATCAAATTTTATTAATTTCTCAAAATAATACATTGCAAACTATAATTTTATATAATTTAGAAGCATTTTGTTTAAACTTTGTAAATGTGAGTACCATGCATCCGTATAATAATTATGTTGTTTTGATGTACGTTGACTTGAAAAAGCGTGGCAGTCGAGAGTATGTCATGCTCACTTAAATGTCTCGCTGATGGTGGCGCGTGTGTTGGATCATTCGGTTCCCTACAAAATGGTTGAGCTGGATGGTGCTGATCCACGCGTCAAGTTCGTGAACGGGCGCCGTCGGTTGAGACTGGTCATCTCCTAACTTCCATGGCTTATTTTAAATGTTATATTTAGAATTGTTTTTTTTTACATTGTTCTCACATATAGAAGCAACAAGAATATTGTTCCCAAGTTTTTGTAATACTTGAACATGATTAAAAAGAGTGTCCATGGAGTTTCTTGCCCGTTCTTCTCCATAGAGATCTACGTTTTGGAATGGGCAACTAGCTTCAACTTTCCAACTGGTCGACTTTTTGACAATTCAAAAGTACCTTTAAATGGTCTAATTGAAATAAATGCTTTGAGTTTGAAATGGTAGCTGCAGTAGATAGTTGGTATTATAACAATTTTTTTGCTTTTATTGCCATCCTTATGCCTACGGTATAGAAGTCAGAATCAGTTGAACGGACTGTAAAAAAGGTTTGTTTTAATGTCTAATCTTATTTCAAATGGAGTATAGTCAGTATAGTATCAATTCATACTATTGATAGTATAAAATAATGACGCATTTAACTGACGTTCTAGCATTCATTGAGCACCCTATATACAGTATCAGAATGGATATGATGGCCTAAATTTAATGGTAATCATGGATACTGTAATAGATAACATATTATGCATAACAGTCACGTAATTTTACTACTTTCTTATCATGTCCGAATCTAATCCACATAAAATAACTACTATAAGATAAAAATGCTTCAATTGTAAAAGACATTAAAAAAAATTGGGACTTGTCATATCTCATGTCAACCTAGGACGTTGTCGGCTGTCTAGCGAAACTTGTCTTGCCTGTGGCTGCCTAAATAAATTAAGATCTCCAGCCAGGGCTAAAATCTTAAAAATAAGCGACTACACGCTAAGGGCACCCCTGCGGAGTACGGACCTCGGCTTGGGGAGAGGGCAGCAAGGGACTAGATAAATGGGAATGAGCAATTTACAAAGGCAAAAATGCGATTATCTATAGGTTTTTATTTTATTTACCTACCCCTCCCTCCCCTTTTTACTTACTCTTAAAAGTTACACCCAGTTTTTCGTTCTCGGCGGATTTGTAGAGTGAGTCCAAATATAGAATAGATTTTTCTTTATGATTCATAAATTAAGGGAAATGTGACATCATTAAACCAGCTATGAAGTCATCAATGACTGACTGTGCCTGACATCATCAAGTTAATTTAAGTTAAAGTAAACATTTTTGAATAAATTCTGGGTTTGCTGTGGTTTGGATAAACTTGTCATAGCAATAAAAAACCTGTTAGGCTCTGCTTATCACACTTCATATTCAAAGCTATAATCTACAATAGAAATAGAGAAATAGTAATTTCTAAAGACTTGTTATGTATTTTAAAAACCAGTAATCTTGAGATTTGAAAATATTGTTTTAATAGTAAGCTGATAATAATACCCAAAACCAAGAATTATATTGTAAGAGATTGCTTTCTTTTCTATAAAACTAAATGTAAATTTCAACATACCTTATTAACAAACTCATCATTATTCTTAACTAGTATAGTCTCATTGTGCACAACTGACGTAGATATAGGGCAGGCTCGTCCCAAGCTCGCTAGACGTCTCATGGGTGACCGCAAACTCTGACATATTGCATTCGACATTTTAACTGAAACAGGAAGCATTAAAATAGATTAGTATATTTTCATATTTCTCAAAGGCCTTAAGGATTGTTTTTAATATCACAATACTTTGTCTAGAATTAAATAAGTTTCCATTCCGTCTTGAAAGTTATGTGCACCAAAATTAGCAACCAGTTATTATTACAGGTCCTATCAAAAGAAGCCCTTTTCAAAAATCATTAAATACCTATATCACCTCAGAGAAACATGATTCATCTAGTGATGTCAAACTTTAATTAATAAATAAATGTGTGAGCCTGGTGACCTAAACATAGTCAAAACAACCATTATCAATAATTCATTCAACCCAAGTTTATCTTTTTAAATAAACTGTGTAACAAATTGATTAACCAGAGTTTTTACTACATTCTTACTGTTTCCAGCCATCTGATAAAGCATATTTTAACCGACTTCAAAAAAGAGCAAGTTATCAATTCGGTATATTAATTTTAAAAACATGTAAATTCGGGCATAACTCCGTCATGTACGGGAAAATTTTTTGAACAATGCGCAAACTTTAACCATGAATTCAGCATACCATTCTAGACACCCCAGCGAAGAAATTTGTCATCGGTTTTGCAAAAAAAAATCTGCTGTTCCATACAATTTGACCGCACTTTTCTATGAAACAGCTGATTTTCACATTTTTCACCATTACCCATCAATTTTATGACATTGGATTACATGCACTATCAAAATGCTAAAATAAGCAAAGTCAAAATACTATTGACTATCACAATTTAAATTTAGATTTTTAAATCTTTACAAACATTTTAATAATCAGTTGTAATTCATGTTACAATAAGCAATTAAATATATTTTTTAAGATTTTAGAATTCTAGAGCAAACTTATAAAGATTACCCCTCTACTTTAACTGACGTTACTGTTGGACGGATCTTGAAATTAAAACCATTTCTGCAGAAAAATCTTCACGCAGAGCATAATACAACACACCTAACACTTTTTAGTACTGAAATATGCAATAATGCTATAAAACTAGCGTTTTGTGCATTTGCTTGAGCAAACATGCAAAATTTTAATGCATATTATCTGATGTCTATTAATAAGTTATCAGTCCAAGAAACATAGGTCTATTCGTGGCGTTTTCTGCATTGTGCCGACTTCCCTAACAGTTACATAAATTGTAAAACTCACACTTTGTACAAATTTAAATCCTACTAATATTTTGAACGTGAAAGTTTGTATGTTTGGATATTTAGATGTTTGAATGTTTGTTACTTAATCAAGGAAAAAACTTATTTGGATGAAATTTGGCACGCAGATAGTTTATAACCTGGATAACATATTAGGACACTTCTTATCCCAGTAATACATTCCCGCGGGATAATTACCATCCAGCATGCGGGCGAAAGCTAGTAAATAAATAATTGTTACAAAACCGTGGTGCACATTTCTTTCAAACAGTTGCCAATCAATCACTGATGAATGACACTTTCACAAGCAGATGTTTTTAGATGTATGACATACATTTTGTTTTGCACATGATAGCTTATACAAGCCAAGATAATAATAGCAAATATTAGCTACGTGCAGATGTTAGGGTAGGCATTGTGAAGACGATAGTGATAACAATGATAACCAGTGTTATGTACATAATGACTTAGTTAATTATACACATGACAATGATGAAATGGAGATTAAATAACTGTAAGTAGTTATGTTTCATGCATTAGTTATGAAATAAATGTAGGATCTATGATTCTAATAGCTCAAATTTAAAAATATTTATACCTTTCTACAATAATCCTCATTTAATTTAAGCTCACTCGAGTTACTCCTACACTATTTACAAAATATACATCAACTGTAAATGTTACATGAAAGAACTGTATGACATAAATTAGAACTCCATAAAAGACAATAACAAACACAAAATTGCAACCAAACGAAGAACTTACCAAAGCGGACAATTAGAAACTCCTTAATTTACGAGTTTGCACAGGCACAAGACAAACATGGGCTAAACAATACACAGCGCCGAACACCGCACTAATGACCAGAACCACGAGGAGTACGATCCGCGGCACGTACAGCTTGTCGTAAAAATTGGCACTGCTCAAATTATACGACTCGCCTTTTGGCAAACATACCAAAACCAATGTTACTAATGAAGTTACGATCAGAGCAATTTTCCCAATGCTATGTCCTGTACGCACCGACACCCAGCATAACATCAACGTTACACACCATAACATCGTCAAAAAATACAACCCCACGCCGAAATTATTCATTTCTGTTACAATAAACAAAGCGGATAGACGATAATCAGTAAAAATAGTTTGATGATCATGCAGTAAAATTAATGGAATTACTCTTGTTACAGAAGACGGCACATGTATATTAGTTATGATAGGTCCCCCACAAAGCAGTTATATCTTGCTTTTCTGTTGAATTATAATAATAAAAACCTGGATAGTGTTTTAATTTTCACAAGATCACAACCACCCGCTGCCACTGTCTGACAAATTGTCTGAAAATTAAAATCTGAAATTGTCAAATTGATACGATGATGACGTTTGTGGTGGATGACAGAATGACCTCATGGCTACGTTCCGATTTAAGATAATATCGATTTGAGCGTGCTCACACCGGAGGGCCTACTCTCTAAGCACGAAATCACGAAATCCGTGATCTCGGTCGACGTTACGGGCGTTTCCTACTCCGTATCACTTACGGACCTATGATTAGTTTGGGGGCCAAACTAAGAATGAATTCCTACAAGATTTGACAGTTGTCAATACTCCCTTTATTGTTTTACCCGTCCAATAAAGTTAATTAATCAGCTGTAGGAGTCACTTCGAAGTTTCCAACTATTTTCGGACGGGCCCGTCTTTTCGTTGACGGAGTTAGAGAGTAGCCCCCCCTGTTCCGAATTGGCGTGTCCCGTGTATCGTCATAGATGACGTCATGACATGCACCATCTAGGCATCTAGCGATAACGCTGATCTTGCGTAATACTAATATCACCGTGAACGCTGTCAAAAATGACAGTTGTGCTGTTTTGTTTTGAATCGTATCATACATATCTTTAGCTAACTAAGTTATAGTGCTTCTGGCTAGAGTCGAGAAGACGTTTGTGGTGTATACAAATTTTATATGGTGTAAATAGGTTTTAACATTGAGTGAGCACTGTTAGCGCGTTCACGAGCGTTCCGTATTGTTGACAAAAATGACAGTTATTAATAATTATTGATGTGAGCGCTCACAGCGCATTATTGCGTAGGATTAGTTGTTCACATGTATTGCCGGCAAAAATTATTGTAACTATTTCTTCTTTTATTTTTCACCAAATAAGAGCCATTTCATACTTGCGGTTCTCCAGCTAAGGCGTTCGATAATGTAGGCGCATCATTATCATACAAGTTACCTAAATAGGTAGAGGATGTGTTAAATAATTAACACATCTTTATCGCAGCTCTTAATTGCAAAAATACGTGAATCCATTTATTTCGAAAGACTTATCCATTATTATATATTTATTATTTTTATAAACTAAATTATTTTTCATGTCAACAATGCATTGTATTTTTTTGCGGTTGATTCACCATCAATTAGAGTTTATTTATGTTTTAAGTTCATAGCATTTAAAATTATAAGACAAATATAGGAGAGAACTCTGCATTGAGAAAAATGGAAAGGTAGTCATTTTTCAGTAAATCTGCCCTTTTTCTAAAATACAGATAGAGCTATTTTTTTTCCATAATTCTAGCAAAAATCCGTTTAGCAGAAACGCTAGTGTGAAGAGCGAACTATTTTACGTTTTGTTAATGCGCATTTATTTTGTTTAACTTTTCTAAGTTAATGAAAAATCTGCAGTAATATAGTTCGATCACAATAGTTCGAGGGTTTAGAACTAAATTATTCAAGTCTTTCAATAATTTTATTGTATTAAAAAACTGTAATGTTTTAATTATATATGTTTGCTGTGTTGAATAATTAAACGTATTCAAGATTACAACATGCGTGCATGAGCTTCAATACGTTTTGACATTTATGTTGGTAGCATTGGCAAAAGTGAATTTTCTAGTGCTGTGTATTGCTGTCAATAATTAGAAAGGTGAGTGATTTTTATAGATTTTAATCAAGATTTTCATGATAAATGTGTATTTTCTTCTAGCTTTATTCTTCAGCTACAAGTACATGATAAGTTTACGTTGGTAAAAGTGTACAAAACAACGAAATAACCGTAAATTTGTAACGCCATTTTCCGCTTCGGAGATCTATTCTAATGTATTTTTTATAATATGTTGCCGTGACTAAGCTATTGGATTTTATTAGCTCTGTCAATGTTATAAAAAGTTTTCTCTTTACTATCTTGTAAGTCAAGGCATGTTTCTGGGGTTTGCAATATTTTGATAACTTATTCATTTCTGATGACTAATCTTTGCTAACAAGGTCCATTTTTGCGAGGGCATCTAAACGCCAGACTGCGTTTATATTGTGAAGTTACTGACCTACTATTGATCAGTGTTAATTATCCAGCCCTTTCGCAAAGGGTAATTACTTTAACGCCCTTTTCAAACCTCTTGACATTTTGTTTTGATTTCAAAGCAGGTGTTGTGGTGTTAGACATGACGACGATTTATTATAGATAAAATTATCATAATTTATGATAACACTTTTCTTTATTGCAAATTGTGGGTGGTATTTATTTGGTAAAAAAATTCAAGACACATCTACCTCATTTCTGCAAGATATTTTTACTCTAATTTAGACTGAATTTCTACTACATACATTTTAGTTTTCCAACCAAATAATTTTAATGTTAAATTCTGCAATACTTTTAAGGTTCACTAGAATATTTTCCTGAGCCTCAAGACATATAATTACAGTCACTTAAAGTCAGGTGTGTATTTCCCACACTGCGGGTAAAAGACCAGCTGTATGAAGCATTAAAAATGCATGTGGCAACAGTCTAAAGACTCTATAGTTTCTTTTCTATGGGGAAAAGGACATGATATTATAAAATATTACTGCATAACATTGTTACGGATACTTGACCTTACATAAAAACAGTAAAAACTAAAGTTGAACACAATGACAGCACTATTTCTAAATAGTTTCTGCAAGACTTCTAGTGGTAGCATGATATTATAATATATGATGTCATGTGTGATGTGGGGTGTGCCATGTGTCATAATAATGTCTATAAAGTTTTGTGTACATTATCTGTTCTATGTTAATAAGAGTATTTTGTTAACTAGTAGTTAGGAAAAATATACAGACATACACCAGATTGCTCTCTGAGTCCAATAACTGGTGACAGACACCAATAGACACAATTCACATTATGATATTCATTAGGCGATTGGGATTATGAGGACTAGAAAATTCATCGAGCCTCTGCTGACAGCATACTCCTAAATACCCCGCTAGTCTTTGCAATGCAAACATATTAAAACCTTAATCACATCTTCAATCAAAATCAGACTAGCAACTATAAAGTCCTCTTAAATATTGATAAAGTTACAGAAAATTTTAAAATAGCTACAAACCTGTTCTACTAAATTATACAGAATGGTGACCTTGACCTAGCATTTCATTTCTAAACATGGTTTAGAACCTTGTTGACTTAATCACTGTTTCACACAGAGGTTGTTGAATATAATATTGTCACTTGAATAAGAATATCAAGAAGATCTGGTTTCAATTGATTAATCATTTTTAGAATAATTTGTAAAATTAATGCACATGCAAACAATAGAATAAATGTACAGGCCCAGAACCGAGAAAGAGAAGTTTACAAAATATTATTATTTTTATACTAAGAAAGCTATTTTAATTATTTATTATCTCTGCTCTCTTTTTAGTGCAGTAACAACCATTATTAATATTACATACCTTTATTAGTTTAATAGTTTCTGGCTCAAACAACAGTAAAATAAACATTTGGAGTACCTATTACAAAACTTCATAGTTTTGTTCTGCAGCACTAATAAAAACCTTATTAAATCTAATATTCCCTCTACAGCAGTAAGCAACATACACAAGATTGCTTATTTATGGTATGTTCATATTATTGCCGACAGACCACAGCACAATGCAATGAGTGTTTAATGAAAATACATTGCACTGACCCAGTTTCTGTTATTAAGAAAAGTAGTGAGGTTTGTAAATACATAGTTATTTAGACGACAGGTTCTTGGTTTATTTTGGTGGATCTTAATATCTGGGATCTTTTTATTGCCTTTACAATGAAAAGTAGATCTAAATCTCTAGATCTCTAGATCTAGATCTCTAGTAAGTAGAGCTAATAACTCCTTGATTTGGTCATTGTGATCTTAAACATTATTATATTAACATTAGTTTGATCTTCAGCTAAATGCTAGTTTTTTTGTACTTAGGTAGGCCTACTTGGACCAACAGACTCATTAATCAAAATTTTGTTGAAGATATTTAAGATCACAATGAACAAATGCGCATGATAATTATAGTTAAAATCAATATACCCTTGACACAATTGGTTTGATAATGTAACAACTTCATAATCATTATTTTTAATGAGCTTTTTCGTCTATTGCTGGTTGCTGCATCTCATTTTCAATGGTCAGTGAATTTGAAAGCAAACACTTTCTATAGCGCCCTTTGAGATAAATAGAAAAATCTCTTGCATTGCTAATAAAACAACCTTGTCAGAAATGTGAATAAACCTTTAAAATAATTGGCAAAGCATACAAATTGAAGAAATAAACTAGAAACTGACATTGGAGCAGTTTCGCAATAATAAAAACTACCTGCTTGGACCTGTGCCAATGTTTTTACTAACACAGTTGTTTGAGTCATACCCCAGTGTATGACCTAACTAAAATACTAAAGCAGTAATGTAACACAAATTAGAACTTTAAAATTATGTGTTACGGCTTCGCCCGCGTGGAGATTGGATATTATCCCACGGGAACGTACTACTGGGTTAGAAAATGCATTGTCCTAACGCAGGTCATGGTCTACCTGTGTGCTAAATTTCATCGAAATCCGTTCAGCCGTTAAGGTGTGAAAAGGTGACTGACAGAGCTACTTTCGCGTTTTTTTTATATCATAAGTATGTACAGATTGGGGACATGAATTAGGTTAATGTTCTGTAAACCAAAAAGTCTATAGTCTGGATTATATTACGACTTGATCTGCGATGGTTCTAAATTCGTTGAGCTCCCTAAAATAGGGTTGAGCTACACTGTGATTGATACATACATGCCGTCTGTTGGGACAGGTCAGCTCAGTGCCGCAATGGCTCTTTCTTCAAAAGGCCCTTCCAGACATGGCCCTGCATTGTTAGACTCACATAAAATTCAAATAATATAATGTTTGGACTTCGAGACCATGACCTCTGAGTTTGTTTCGGCTTTTCTTCCCAGGGAACAGTCAGCTAGGAAATGCCGGCGCCATCTAGTTCTTAAAATATTGACCAGCAAAATATTGACGTGTAAAAGTGTTTTAAAATATCTACTTACATAAATAAACATTTATTTTCATTTCAATTAACATGAAATATACCATGAAGAGATAGACATGCAAAAAACGCCCGTATTTCAATTGATTGTAAATTCGTCTCGGGAACCGCAGACAATAGTCAGACGGAACTGTGATTCAGAAATTCTGGTAGGATCAATATCTACAGACTGAGTTGACAAGATGTCATTGGTTTTGGGATAGAAAACCGAATGGCGCAGTTGCATCATTCCGTTTTGAGGGGTTGTGTTGCTGTAAAGGTTGCTTTACACCAAACGAGCGAATGCGCATTGTATCGCCCCTCTATACCAAATTCGCTTAATGTAAGCATAGACAGAGTATTCTGGTTCTGTCCATACTAAAATATCTAGAATTTCCATAAAGGTTTTGCTGTTTCTACGTTCTTTTGGTCTAAATCTAACTTTAGTCTATTCTATTCTGTTGCACTCCAGCATCGAAGGATTCCTCGGAAACGATGTACGCAAAGCCAAAACCCGAAAATTGTATTACTCACAACCAAATAGACGACCCCTATTCTTCCGACGGCTATTTGTGGTCGGGGACTAGGCAATTCTCGTAATTTTAAGAATGTTCACAGTCTGATCTCAGTGTCAATTTGTCAAAAATACCTCGAGTTTGTATACATTTTTAACAAGTTATTGACATTTGATGCGACTAGATTTTGTACGTATTTAATTACGAGAATTTTCCTTCAGGTTACTGAAAATGCTTTTTTTGATTCGGAAGCCTTTCCATTGGTTGTGTATAGGTATTTTGGTCAAATGCCTCTTTCCATTTATGCCTTTCAATTCCCGGGGGCATCGCGTTTAGAAAAATAAAACGCTAGACAAATGTCAATCAATAGAGTTGAGTTGATCTTGTTTATTAATTTATATGGTGGAAGTACCATCACTAACAATGGTCAGTTCAATTGAATAATTCGGTTACTCAGAAGGATGCACCATTGAAGATAGGTATAATTTAACTTGGTTGTCTATACTAATATTATAAAGAGGAAAGATTTGATTGTTTGTTTGGGTTGAATAGGCTCCGAAACTACTGAACCGATTTGAAAAATTATTTCACTGTTGGGAAGCTACACTATCCCCGGGTGACATAGGCTATATTTTATCCTCGTATTCCCACGGGAATGGGAACTACGCGGGTGAAATCGCGGAGCGCTTCTAGTAAGAAATAAAAGTGATGTAACTAGTCGGAAAACCTGCTTAGGATTCGTCTAGAACTAATGCGCCTTATTGCACTGACGCCCGGTTTCACTAACACTAGGTAACCCATAAAAGAATAAAAGCGCGCGGTAGGATTTTCAACTCTTGGTGCTACGCCTAGTGTTGAAAATCAAATAGCCCGTTTTTATTTACGCATTCATTTAGGAATTGCTTAGTGTTAGCGAAAACGGTCATATTCTTAAGTAGGCACCAGTAACAATTTCAACAGACCATCTCGTTCCTTTCAAAAGACACTTGTATCCACTCCGTATCCGATGTCCATTGATCCGTAGGACGGAACAATGCACATAAAGGTAGGTAAGTTGGCAGCGCCTGCGCAGGGCTACGGTGCCCTCGCGCAGAGTTCACGGTCGCGCGCGCAACGCCCGGCGACAATGACAGACCGGAGACCTGTCCCCGCGACAAGTGGGCGAATGTACGCTACTATACTAAGGTTAGGGCTTTTTTAACCGACTTCAAAAAGGAGGAGGTTATCAATTCGTCGGAACCTTTTTTTTTTTTGTTTTTTTATTTTTTTTTATGTATGTTCCCCGATTACTCGAAGATGGCTGGACCGATTTGGATTTAGTTTTTTTTGTTTGAAAGGGTATACTTCCCAGGTGGTCCCATGATCATCAAGTCAGGATCTGATGATGGGATCCTGGAGAAATAGAGAGAACTCTTCAAATTTTATAGGCACACGAAGCGATTTAGGTATTTTTTGGAAGAGTACTTTCTCGTAGTGGTCTCATTTCAATTTGGTGAAGATCTGATGAAGAACTTTGGAGATAGGCAACGGAACTCCTCAATAAATGATAGCAAATGGACTGGGATTGCTGAAATCTCATGTCTGTCTATTGCTTACACCAGTTCATAACTTAACATCACGCCGGTATGCTGTGAAGGGGTAAGCACATGTGAACCACTAAAAAGTGAAAAATAAAAACTTTTTCCAAAAAAAAACAACCGACTTCCAAAAAAACACTACAAAGTGAAAAATAACTTTAATTTCGGAAGGCGGTGGCAAAAAATTCAAATACAGCTCCAAAGACACCGACTTCCGAAATTAAAGTTATTTTTCACTTTGTAGTGTTTTTTTGGAAGTCGGTTGTTTTTTTTTGGAAAAAGTTTTTTCTTATAGTTAACTCGTTAAAATGAAGGGCGATGAAAGTAGAAGAAATTATTATCATAGGTTTCCACTTGTAATATGGGTATTGGGTAATTGCATCATAGGCATCCTTGGTCTTCAATGCCTCTATCCCAATTTTTTTAGTGTTCACGGAACGTGTCTTCTACAAACATCTCTATCGGCCGTCACCAATTTCCTAATCTTAATAGGTAGTAAGAATGATAAGGGAAATACCATTACCTCCCTGGAGAAAAGCTCACGATCGTCGCTAGTTGGTGGCTATAGCAATATGTGACTTATACTACTGTTCAGCTTGTCATTTTTGAGGGGGTTTGCCATAATCGCCACACTCGGCAGGCGGGTTAGCGACCGCAGACGTAGCTTTGGCAGAACTCCCACATGGTGGACCGATGATCCTCTGAAGGCCGCAGGAATCCGCTGGATGCAGGAAGTATAGGACCGGACGAAATGGCAGAGCTTGGTGGAGGCCTGTATGCAGGAGTGGACGTCTTTCGGCAGAAATGATAATGATGATCATACTGTTCATATTTATTCTAATGAATGAGCATAATTTAAATACTCATTAGATTTAATACAACATATTTATCTGAACAAGTTCTCCCATTAAAAACATGCTAGGTTTAAAATAGACCGCACTTAATCATAATAATAGTTTGAAGGAAACAATTTGTCCGGTCGACGCAGCTTGATGGACTTGATAATGCAGTGAAGACGATAATGGATCTATAACTATGAGCTATAAAAACGCCATGAAATTGCTGTCGAGTAATTTACGGTGCTAATACATTGCTACGATGCACGGCTATTTGCGAATGCACAGAACATTTCTCCTTTTTTTTCCCGTCCGTCTGTATCTTCGCCGTCGAAGGGTCGGCCAGTTTCAGCCTATTGAATCGATTTAAATTCGCAATTGTATTACGGTCGGGAGTACCGGCCTTGGATGTATCAGCAACGAAGGATGTCTGGTATGTTAAGGTAATTGACTCCGCTAGTCAGTACGGTTAGCAATTCTTGAGCTCTTGACCATATTTCCTGGAATGACGAAGACAGAAACTGGTCAATCATTAATCAAGTCTTCTCATTTTACAATGATTCAGTGGTACGTTGATCAAGCTACAGTTAGCAGAACAGTATTTGAAGTAAGGATCTCTATTCCACTCGGATTAATCTTTTTATCGCCGCAACCGTTACATTTGCAGCATTTGTAAAATTGCTTTGCCTTGAGCAGTTTAATTTTTTCAGTCAATTTCTGTATCGAAATCTGAAAGATCTAATCAACCGCAAATCCCCCAATCGCATTTTACTAACTGGAAAGTAAGTTTTTTTTGCGTAGTTTAAGTTCGAGCAGATACTATGAACATTAAATACCAGAGATGGGCCGAATGTGGTTTGAACCGAATCCGAACTTCAGCCGAACATTCGGTTAAAATGAAAAGTTCGGCCGAACTTCGGTTCAATGCCTTTTAATTGTAATAAAAAATACTTGATGTTTAGTTTGTGAACCAAAAACGATTTCTTTTTTCAATTTACGAATTGTATTCAGATGTTTGTTAGAAGAATACTAAGTTTATTTCATTTTGTAATAGTGTATCTAATTAATCAGGGAGAGATTTTCAAGAATAATAAGAACTGATTTAGTTTAAGGTTTACATTTACAATGTTCCTAACTAAAATAAATGACCATGAGTGAGTAAAAGACATAATTTTATTTTACAGTAATGCTATACTCTTTAAATTTCAGTCAAAATAGTGCAAAGTAGGTATTATTTTTCTTATGCCGAATGTTCGGCATCTGAACCGAATTCCGGCCGAATGCCGAAGTTCGGTTCAAGCTGCCGAAATTCGGTTAAACCGAATGTGAATCGAATTTCGGCCCATCCCTATTAAAAACATATTAAATTTTATGTAAATTACATGAAACATGTTTTTGCCGCATGCGACATTCCCAGGCTATTTGCGTTAATTCAGTCCCCGTCCGTTGGTAATGGAATGTTGTTCCATTCTTTTAGTTCCAGCTTTTATCCCGTCTTCTGACCTTGACCTCGACCTCTTATAAAGAATCCGACGACGGCCTCTGAAGAATGGATGAAATATCTGACCTTTTTATGGTTACATGGCTACCTTTTGTTCTGGAATTCTTCCGCACGTTGTTGTATGATGTTTTCAAGTGCTTTTATTTTTTATGTTACTCAGACAACTATTCTCTGACCTCAGTTGATTAAGCTCCATACTTAACATTTTTATGTTTTTCCTTCTTTTTGAAGACCTTACTTTTATGTGCTTAACATTTCTAAGCTAAACTGAGAGATTAGAGCTGACGTGACGTTCTTGTAACTAACCTACCATCTAGAGCTCTCGAAGCGCACGTTTTATCTAAGAACAAAGAAAAACTAAAAGCTTATTAAAAAGGGAAAGTAGATGGAATAGAAAGGCTGAAGATTTGGCCCAATTTTCTCCGTAAGCTTCTAATTCAATTATTTCGTTCATTTGGGCCACCTGCCGTTTTCTGAATCACAGCGTATTGCTTATGGGAGTTATGTAAGTGATGATTCACTTGAACCCCTTTTTTATGAGTTAGTGTCTAATCTGTTATAGTCGAGTTGATTTAAAAGTAAGATGTAATCATTTAGTTTTAGAAGATACAGATTTCTTTTGAAGGTATTTTAATGTAAAATTGTATCCGTCTGCATCTTAAAACAGATGATACTTACTTCTATTTTGAATTATAACTTTGGACTTATTTTAATGAGAAACCCAATTGCTTTCTACGTTCTTCGTTTCGTTTCAGATCTTTGTTCGATCTTCACTAACATCATCTCTGACATTTAGTTTGGCATTCATTTCTTTCATGTTATCAAGATCAAAATTATCTTGGAATAAAATAATTGTATATCTAATAGAGTTATTAAAATCGCCGTCTATAATGGCATCGATAGCTATATTATTATTGTTCATTGTATTATCTCCTGCAATTTTCTGTGATCTTTAGATCTGACGGCGGTAGTATTAACTTAACGATTACTTGAGTACCTATCAGAGTTTCTATATTGTTCTCGGTACCATTATTTTATTATTCTGTTAAAATACTTTCTTTACGACTTACGGTGTCGACTTGCGCATATCAATAAAGTGTAATGGTTTCATCCAGTCTGACTCATCGGAGCTCAGTCTGATTGTCTGCAAAATGCAGGGAGAATGTATTTGTTTTGCATGAGGTATTATTCTGTGAATCACGTTTGGAAGAAGGAAAGTTATGACTGTATTATTATCGACTTCTTTCTAACTTGTTTCATTGCATTGCTCACCACATTCGTGCCTATCTGTATCCATGTCCGTATTACTTTATTTTGTAGATGAATTCTAAGTTTGAATACCGTTACATCTTACAAAACTGGTATCTATAATTGTTTTATCGGCTCTACTTGGTATAACTTCGATATGACTTACAATTGCTACAGTTGTTCCTACTTGCTTTGCCAAGTATTCTTAACAATGATTGGCACTAAATTATATTTTGTCTTTGTCAAGATTTAAAATGCAGCTTCTTTATCGTTAATAAATATCTAGTTTCTGCAAAGAGTTTAAAAAAATGCCAGCCTTGGATTAAAGTTTAATAATAGGTAATCTAAGGTTATGTTAAAATCTGGAATAATATTCTAAACTATAATAGGAACAATCGAGCAGCTGTTTATAAATACCAAGCTGAACGTATTCAGCAGACAATGTCCATGACCGCTTCAGATCACGCAGCGCTCGGGCTGCTATGACTCATTGCCTAGGGTTGCTAGATTTATACACGGTGTCTTTATACGTTGTGATGTTAAAGATTTCACGGCTTATATTGTAATGACTTCTGTCAGAGAGGTAATCTCTGTGTTTAATGTCGTTGTGTAAGTCTCAGTTCAGCCTGTGAAACTCTAAATAAAAATACACTCAGCATTTTGAATGATAAAATGAGCGTTATAATTCCTAACGCAGGTCGGTCCTCGAAACATTTTGTGATTCAATAATACTCTGTATTGGTAGACAAAATATATGAGCTTCAATTACCTTACCATGGGTATGACTACTAAGTATTTCAGCAAGATTCTTGAAATTATTACAATGACAAACGAATCAAAGCAAAATATTTTATTTCACATAAACCTGCATGGGGTCTTATGAAACGTCAGAAGCTAGGTGCACTGTTCCAATTAGTCTCTTCCTATGGAGAAGAGCCAGCAAGAAACTCCACGGTTCATCTTTATTCCTTGATTCTTTCTACAATTTACAGAAAGATCTGGACTATTTGATTGTCGTTAATGATGACCCTACCCGTACAACACGATTAATCGCCCAGAATTCGTTCCACATGATGCGACGCTTGAAAGCTAAAGTAACATTTTTAACGACAATTAATTTCCGTTTTCACGACATGGAAGTAGAATTGTAGCTTGTTAAATCATTTTAATGTCCGTTAATTAAAAAATACTGTTATTAAATATTACCACGTATATGGTAAATGGTATATTGTTATGAAGCCTTATCGCGTGATGCTAGTAGATTGCGAGTTCTATTGCTTGTATAAGAGATATTTTTCTTTCATCGTTGTTAACTGTGGCATGAGACCTTAAAAGAATCTTCTAAGGTCGCCTTTTCAAGCAAATAATAAAACAGTAGGAGAAAAAGCTACACAATCGGTCTTACCGTCAATTTTACTTTACCTCTTTACGTGATTTAAAATCTAATAAACGCGGCAACAGCACAAATTAAAGCCTCATAAATGTTCACTTTATGACCGCTGCAAGGAAACAAGTTTATTTGTAGTGATGTAGCATGTTTCAGTCCAGCGAAATGCATAATTTTCGCTCGTGTTTTCATAAAATTTAAGTAAACAAGTACTTCAAGCGTGAATTTGTAATGTAAAATTGTAATTTAGACCTGCAGCAAAGTTAATTGCAATGTTCGCTGTTTCAGCGAAATAGGTCAAACGCTCATTGAATTTCCATTTCCTTGAACGAAGCTCCTTAATTTACAAGTCCTCGGAGTCTAAAGCTCTGATTGCTTCGATCTGCTGATCTCGTTTCGCTCAGCACTAGTTAGTTTCCTGTGACTAGTTAGAGCTGCAACAGCTGGCAATCAGCGAGCACTAGTGCAGTCTCAATTTGCCGGTATTATCGGTTTTTGCCCTGAATTTACGATAGCTGCTTTTAACGTATCGGAGATCTTAGGTTCTGAAATGTCGGCCAAGATTATTAACGTAATTCGTTTTTAATTATGTTTAATGTATGTTTTTGGCTTGGAAGTTTTAGGTGATCTTATTGTAGGTAACAAATGTTTTACTTTGATCTTTGTTGAATACAATCTGAAGCCGAATTATCTATTATAAGATGTTGGTGATTGCGATTGACCACGCCATTAATCACTTAATATGAGGGTGTCGTAGCAAGCCTGTAACGACCACTAGGAGAGATAGGTTCATTTATTTTTAGTCCAGGACCACACCACGAAGTAACTGGTCTATCAACATATGATATGCACACACGTACAGTGCAAAATATTGCACGCGATATAAGTATTCCAACCACCTCAAAAGTTATAAGTAACATAACATAATGTATGTTTATTTATTTAATACTTCACGCACATAAATATACAGAGGCGGACTTAATGCCATAGGCATTTTCTACCAGTCGACATTTGGGTGATGCAGAGACAAACAGTGGTAGGGTGCTATCACATAAGTCGTGTAATGAATTTTTATTCAAATATAAGTAAATATACCTACACATATTATACCTATATATACAGACTATAAATATGATATATACACAATTAATTATAAGCACAAATAAACATACATAAATAAATAAACACACATAAATATAATAAAACAAATAAGACAAACAATGGGAAAACATTATCGTTGTGAAGATACTGGCCAGCTATGCAGCTATGTTAACATAAAGATATTCAATAATTCATCAGCAAGGTTCCGATCGATTCGTTCTATGTCGAACAAACGGCTGAATTACGTGATTGAAATAACGTTTCACAGCAAAACGAAATAACTACAATAGTTTGACAGAAGTAGATGGAACTAATCCTGTTTTGGGATTATCAGACTAGCCAACCTGTTACAATTCGTTACCGTTTATCATCATTGTCTTCTTCCTATATTGATTCTATTTTGTGCAGTCTCTTTGCTCGTACTCTATTTGATGACGAGGATATCTTGCATTGAAGATTTCATACGATTGGGGAATAAGAAAACCTTCAATCACACCTTTCTCTTGTGGTATTTATTAGTTCCACCTTAATCATGATTTGTTGTAATATGCACTTCGTCTTTGAATAATCAATGTCATTATTACTTCTTATAATCAAAACACGCCATTTGTAATTGGCAAGGGAAAGCTAATCGTCTTGAGCAAAAAGGTGACTTGCCTTTGTAGCCAGGCCAGCTATTACAAGATAATGGATTTCTATCTACTGTACATTATTGGCTTAGCATTCGTTTAGTGTATTGTTCGAGGAGAAAGCAATTTCTTTGTTGAGATTACTTCTAGTGAACATATTGTCTGTATCTTCAGGGAATTCAGAATCGACATTTGATTACTGTTGTTTGATATTGCTTCTAAAATGGTTTAATTTTGTTTTTATTTGGATTTTGTTGTATCAGAAATTTTATTGTTTGGAGTTTGGATTAGCCTTTTTCTCCGAATTAAGAATGTTTCAGTCGTCGACTTCAATCGAACGTTTTTATTTCAATGACTGTTTAATTTTGGCATCCCAACAATGCCCGAAATATGTTTTTGTCAAATATCTCCCCTTTTTAAAGTGTAATTATATACGAGCGATAAAGCTAACCAAAATAGGTTTACTTAAAATTGTCCTGAGAGTCAGTTTATTTTGTTATCAGTTAAAGAGTGAATGACTTCTTTAACATAAGATACCTATTGAAATTCAAACAGTGCTGGTCTGCGTATAAAGTGAGTGAGTCATTCGGTGTCAATGAAGTTTATTGAAAGTATTCGTAAATGCATTACTTTGTCACATTCTTAATAACTGTCAGCTTGATACATTATTTTCATTTGTTAACGACGACAATGTGTTGCTACGTTGCAAACATAATAAGGAAGCATTGATGTGGAACGATACAATAATGTTGAAGAATAACATTTAAACAGTAACCCCCTTATTCATAAATGATAATTAAAGTAAAAAATTATGTTTAAACGTCAAAAATGTATGGTTAAACAGACTCTTATCATTATTTAACTTTAAGCATCGTTTATAAATTAGGGGGTAAGGTAAGTCTTATGATGAATCAGAACATCTACCTCATCCTAATGTTTAGGAACAATTTCCTTCTCTGGCAATGTCTTAAGTTCAAGGCGAGACTACACGAATGATCAAAAAGATAATATTTTGCAACAGATTCGTTAATATTCAAAAACCACACCTAGAACCAAAATATACTAGAAAGTCAGCTTAGTATTTTGTTGTAAACACCGATAGTAAGTACTTATTTAAAACAATCAGCTCATACAACTTTCACAAGTTTACTCAGTGTATATACAATATGTTTCTATCATTCCCGGGCTGCCAAGAAAAACTATTTTGAAAATAGGTTACAATTTCAGTATTCTTATTTTAGAAGTAATTACGCTAGTATTGCTCAATGCTTTACAAGTAGTACCACTTATAGCAAGAAGTACGCTACATTCAAAGATATGTAGTCCTACTCGTAAGCAACTCAGAAATCTTATGGCAGTTGTTGAGAATGAATATCTTCGTGTTGATAAGATAAATAACGATATAAAACATGCTTAATAAGCAGATAGTGAATCAGCCAATACACTTACAGTCGGCAGAGAAAGGGAGAAAATTCAAAACATCATTCTGCTTCCATTCAGGGCAAACTAACCTAATCAAAGTCGCTCTTGATTTAATTAACTGCACGACTCAGCTGATACGACTAGTCTTTCGTACAAAGCAAGCGTTATCTTCACTCCCTTAGCATTCATTACATAAGTACGTTTTTATCTTCTCTCCTATTACGTCACGGTGAAAGTTTTTCGGCCCGTAACGTGGGAATTTGATCGACTGTTTGATTTTAATTAAAATTGTATCGTCTCTTTGTTTGCTTCTTGTTGGTTGTGTAATTTTAAATTGTTTGGGCGTTCATTGAGATTGGGAATTGTTAAAGGTGTTGGATGAGGTTATTGCTGATTGGCTGTTTTTGCTGAACTTTAAATTGGTTCTATTGTTACATTTATGTGCTAGAAATTTAAGTACAGCACACCTCTTCGCAAAAACAAAGAAAATGCTATTCTTTTCTGCGCAATAAGCCGCTTTCCTCTGAAAATATATTACGAAAGGAATGAAATATAATCCCAGGGTTCGGCGTAAGACCTTAAATTCGTGACCTAAAAAGAGAAACAACAAATTAATTTTAACAAATTGTTGCCGAGCCAGCTACGAATTTTCTTGCTAAGTATTTGTAAATAGCAGATACAAGGGTTATAGGTCTAATTTCCTTTCGTTTATATTCAGAACAATATTTCCTTTGCTTGTAAGTCACGCTAAGAATTCATTATGTTTACGCAGTGTTCCCGTTAACTCGCTATATTGTGAATTCCTGCCGAAATAAGTCTAGCTTGCCAGACGAAATTAACGTTTATCTAATTACCATTTTATACACTTTCTTCGGCGTTAATTTTATGTTTATTTTGCGCTCTACATGGTCAGTGTACTGTGAATGTATGTATGAACGGTTCTTACTTGCTGTGTTAAGATAAGTTTTTACTGACGCATCGTTTGCAAATGTGCAGGTGTACTTGCTTAACTTTGAAAGGCCAAGGCTTCCCCAAGAACAGATATTAGGACCATAAGTTTTAAAATGGCATTACGAAGCTACATTCACTGTTTTATCTTATACTAGCGACCCGTCCCGGCTTCGTAAGGGTGTAAGGTCGGACGGAGGTCGTACAACTATAGAATGTCTCCCCGCGGTGTGGACGGTAACGGAGCGATTAATATTCTGTAATCTATGATATTTATTTTGATAATAAACTGTAAAAGTAAATTTTGATCTACATTAAAAGCGCAACGTATCTAACGTATTTAATTGGATTAGGATTAATACTGTATTGTTTAAAATAGCTTCGTAAATAACCCATTTTTTTTTAGTAATATGTAAAAGATAAAAATGTGGATTATCCTGAGATATACCAACGCGGACTTTTCTGCAGACAATTTCGTAGTACCTACACTATTTTGATCTATCTCGTAAGGTTTAGCCAGCGTTAGTAATGTTAGCGCCCAAAAATATGTTTTTTTACGACATCATTACCAATTCTTTGAAATTCTCGGCTTTTGTTTACTATAATATGCATGTATTATACATATAAACCTTCGGGCAGGAATTCTCTAAATGGTAGTGAAATCGTATCAAAATCCGGTCGTGTAGTTTAGAAGAACTAAGCGGAGAAACAGACAGACGAAAACAGCGACTTTATACTATTTAGAGAAGAAGCTACATAGGTTTCAAAATAGTGGTTCCATTTCGAATTACCACCACTCACCATCTTATTTTTATTGAATTCTGTCATGACATCATGTGCAATAATGTGCAACTATATGTATTTCAAACTTGCCATTCTCATTGGTACCTACAATAACACTTGTGTTATATGGATATCTATAAAGCTGAAAAATGCCATAAAGTTCTGGTATACATAGTGTCCCAACGTTCCCAACCAACCCAACATACTAATATACCACAGTAGCATACGAAGCATTATTAGGTAAAAGAAGAACAAAACAAGTGGTGGAGTTTACGTAGAAATTGGTGGAGGTATAATATCCAACAGCCGGCAATATATGCACGCGAGCCAACCACACAGGGTGACCATACCGCAGTCTTCTTATTCAGGTCCATCCTGAGATAATTTTCAAGCCTTACCATATCATCTTGATGAGGTGATTGTGGCTAAGTAATATCAGTTACACGGGTCGATCGGTCAGGTTAAGCTACGCTTGCCGCGATTGGTCCGTGGATGGGTGACCAACTTTACATATCAAAACCCCTCCGTGTCGGAAAGCACGCTAAGCCGCTGGTCCCGGCTGTCATTTGTGGTCTTTGACAGTCGTAAGGGACGTCAGAAGCCCGAAACTCTGACAACCAGTCCTACCAAGGGGTATTGTATTACCCAGTAACTGGGTTGTAGAGGTCAGATAAACAGTCGCTCCATGTAAAATACTGGTTTTCAGCTGCATCCATTTCCTAACTGTGTTGGGTTCGGCATTCAGGTTTTACTGCATGGCACGCCAACATAGCTGGGAAATCGCTAGGCCAAGATGATGATGACCATATCATCTTGGTGAATTATTTCCTGTACAGTGTTATACTTACCAATATTTTTTAATGCTAATGGAAACGTATTATCGTCGTTTTAATTATTCCTTATCGCAGTCCTTATCATTAACACAAACAGGAAAGTCCTGGCTATAAGGGAAAGCACGCAAAAACAGATTAACACACTGTTATGAGACCAGTCCTCTAGCCACTGTTGATTTGTCCCTAATAACATTGGCTGGCGTTATTAATTCTAATAATCTGACTTTGATTGAGTTTCACAACCGTTGCAAGTTAATTGAAAGTAAGTGGTAATCCAAGGAAATGGGTCGCGGAGTTTCTCGTTAGTGAGCTTAACCGTATTAAAGGCTTTAGTTAAATCGACATACAACGTGGCCTAGGTGTAACTTTATAGTGCGCTTGATTAGTTTCGGTACTTGTTGCTCTCAGTTAAAGGACCTTTATGCCTTGAACCAGGAGCATTCATTGTTAGTATAGTATAGTATATTTATTTCCGAGTATATGGTACATTATGATCTTAATATTATTAAAAAGCTAATTAAAAGGTTAAGTATCTTACTATCTGCAATATTCTAACCTAGGTTAATTCATTTTAGTCTTAGGCTTCTTCAACCCGTTTTATAAAAGCTTTTACCAAAAACTTAAGGCGACAAAGCTACTCATGCATTTATACACTCTGTTGGGACAGGTAAGCTCCAAGCTGTGGCTCTTTCTTCAAAAGGCCTTTCCAGACGTGGCCCTGCATTGTTAGACTCACATAAAATAATGATTGGACTTTTAAAAAGACCATGCCCTCTGAATTTGCATCGGCATTTATTCTTCTCAGGGATCAGTCAGCTAAGAAGTCCGGCGCCATTTATGTAGTTTTTAAATATTCACCAACGAAATGTTGACGTGTAAAAGTGTTTTAAAATATCTACTTACATAAATAAACATTTCATTACATATCAAGGGTAGATACGAGGTTCTAAAATTTTAAACGAAACATTCGAACCTTGGTTTTAGCGAGATTTTTCTCTTCTCTTGTTTCAGCTCTTAAGGGTCGCCAATTAAGGGTCTTAATTCCCCAATTTATCAACAATTCCCACAGATAAGCTGGAGGACGGATTTCATTGTTCTTATCTTAATTCTTAGCAATGCGTTGAGACTGTTTACTTGCCAGACAATTTGGCGTCTGCGTATCGATTCGCCTGACCTTGCAGCTTATGTAACTTTTCATTTGAAGGTCTCGCATCTCGGCCTTGTCTTCATGTTTCTTATAAAGTGAGCTCAGCTTTAGTGGGAATGGATGTGGTTATAAGGTTTGGGATAATAGGATATCCGATCCTGAAATGGATGAAGGAAATTTAGTGATATGGTCGGCCGTTCGACTGTCAGGACAGTTTTAATTAGTCATAGATAACATTTTATCTAAGTATACAGATTGATTAATTTATCTACTCCTGACCTGACTGATCTTATTAGGCAGTTTCTTCGTGCAGATGAGTTTTCTATATCTATACTATTTCTAAATAAATAAAACTGAAGGGTTTGTTTTTTTGAACGCGCTAACCTCTGGAACAAGCTGTCAGATTAAAAAAATATATTTTTCATTTGATGGCTCAGTTCTTGAGGTAGGTTTTAAACTATTTAACATGACGCTATGATCGAAGCCGAGCTTTTGCTGAGAAAAACAGTCATAAAGAACGCTAAGCGAAATCGAAGTAATAGGCGACGCGAAGCGACACGGGGTGAGTCGGGGAACATAAAAAGCGATAAACTTAATTTATGAATAGAACTGGCTTTCAATACTAATACATTAAACTGTCTATAATTGACATGGTCATATAACGTTACTCATTTTAATAAAACTAAAAAAAAATCCAAACAATCTGTTAAGTGCCACCACCCCTTATTAGAAACTTCCCAAATTTTTTATCAGTCCATGGTAACCCTGCTTATTCCGCATGTGTGCGTCAGTGCATACGCGTAGCTTGCACAAAGTGCGGTAGTAGTGAGGGGGCATGGGTAAGGGTGGCAACCCCAGCTAACGCGATTGGAAAACTTTAGGGCGGGGCAATCGCTCGAAAAACGAGTATCTTTTTTACTTCGCTTTTATTCGATTTTGATTGTAGGATTGGGAGAATATTAGGTAAGTATAAAGCTCATGAGAATTTTGTTCTGCAACTGTTGGAGTAGGTTAGGACTTGGCGGAAATAAAAACCCTGGTCCTCAATACAGGAACTTAAAAAAGTATTCAAAAGTTTTATCGTATAAGTACTTTACAGGATAAGTTTTTAACCAGTGCACAAACTGTAACCATGAATTTAGCATATTATTCTAGACTCTTCAGCGCAGAAACTTTTCGTCGATTATACAAAAAAAAAATCAGCTGTTCCATAGAAAAGTGCAATACCTACGCGGTCAAAATGTATGGAACAGCTGTTTTTTTTGTATACTTAACCGCCGAAAAATTTCTGCGCTGGGGGGTCTAAAATGATATGCTGAATTCATGGTTACAGTTTGCGCACTGTTTAAAAACTTATCCTATAGGTACTTAAAGTAATCAAATGTATAATAATTGGGAAGCCATTAATGTGAAATAAGTCATTGAGTTCTGTTAAATAACAGGTATTATCAGGGTTGTTGTTGGGTTGTAGTATGTACGTAGCGTAGTGACTACATTACTGCGTCACCACAACACGTGTGATAAGGGTCGCGTTTATTATTTTAACAGTCCATTTATAGAGTAATCCACTTGTCGTTATTTTTCTACATCTATCGACTCGATAATGCTAATCGAGGCGCCTAGCTGCGTGCGCCACACTATACTCGGCCTCACACAGTCGATTTAGTTTAGTACGCAACGAGCGACCGACGCGAACGGACGTCGCGACGCTCGACAACGTGCCGGCATTATTATAAAGCACTTTTCAAAAACATTCACGCGTCCAACAGAACCGTCCTCAGTTTTCTACCGTAATTATCAGTGTCAGTGCATTTATGTTTATTCAACACCTTTGGAAGGATTATTACGAATGCGTCAGGAATGCCGACTGCTTTCATCGAATATTTTTACCACTTTTTTCCTATTACACAGTTATTTACGCTTATCGGTCATTCAGATATTGAATTTGTATCAAAATTTTAAATCGCATGTTTACTATCTAGGTCTAATATGTTTATTCATTACGTGCGGTGAAAACGTTACGTACTCAACGTAACGTTTTCACCGCTGCGTTCAACAATTTATTAGAATATTTTAGTTAATTAATATTATACAGACTTTCTTCGATTATATCTGAACACGTACCTATAATAAAAATGCTGACACATTAAGATACGATAGATATGACTCTATTAATAATATGTCTGCCACTTATTTTAATCGTAAAAGAAAATCAGTTTTCTCCGCAATGTAATTAAAATTCCTATCGACCGTTCGATTGTCTTCATCTTTATATATGATCTTAATTATGATACTTTCTTAGACGCTTTTTACTATCTTTAAAGGGGACATACCAGGGTATCCTGAAAAAAACCAATTCTATTCTGTTTTCTGCAATTTGCAGGTCACTGGCAGGTTTTATGTTGATTCGAATATGATTCTCGAACCATCTCAAGTTCATTTAATCGCATTGAATGACTTCTTCATTAAATGAGGGTTGTATTCATTATTATAGTCCTGTAAATTCGTACATGTTACGATCGCGAATCATATTTTGTTCAACATACAGCCTAATAATCTGCGAATTTCAAAAAACTGAAAATATTTTTTTTTTGTTTCTTGCTTAGCGCATCCTCCTTTATTAAAATCAGCAGGTTTATCAATAATCAATATGGCCTAGTATCGAAATGTAATGGAATCTATAAATGCACCACAAATATCTATGAACATATACAGTCTGTTTATCGTAGACGTTTTATCACTTGACTTATTACTGCAGTTGTGGCCAACCGCGTTCAGTCCATCGTCACAAGCATGTAATCTAAATTAAAAATCGACTCTATCATAATCATCAAAGAGTTGAATATCGTTAGATACGTTTTCTAACTTGTGGTTAGAAGATTATTAATGTCCATACTCGTTAATGCTCTTAAATAATGTCCACTCTTCAGCTTAATGTCATCGTTGATATCAAAAATCGACTTCTAAAACGTCTCTTTAGAAAGTCCTATTGTGGGCTTAAAAACTAATATTCTGACTTTGAACAACGAAGCAATCGCTAAACTATTATTACTTGTGGCTGTCCATTATCGTTGTTGGACAAATTGGTTAAGTTCATTTGTGGCGATAACTTCTGTCAGGAACTCTGGACGTGTAGCTGAGTTCAGATGATTCGCGGCTAGCCAACCGCTGACCCATTTAACCAAGTGACTATTTTAGATATGATTGCAGACTTGACCAGATGTCCCCACACCGTGCGTTTTATTCTTCCCGACAGTGAGATCGGAATTATTTACTAGTGTTGGCATTTCTAGTGTATTGTATGTTTGTTTTTTTTTTACACCAACAATGTTACTTCTAGCTTTTCTACTTTTTGTATTTTCGTTTCTTTTAAACCGTTTAATCTTTTAATGGGTTTTCTTTTGCCAGGGTTGATCTCGAAGGATCGCTAAATCCCCCACTGAACAATAGTTTGTAAAGTCTCTTTCGAGTCTGTATTTATAAAGACCGAAGACGTTGAATTTTTAAAAGCTAATTTTTATGCTAGACGGTCTACAAAGTTAAAGCTTCTTTGAAAAGTAATTGGTTATAAAAATATAATATTGTAAGTAATATTTCAAACTTATGATATATACAATGACTGCATTACTGATTCACGGATTGATATCGACCCTCCATTTGAATTCATACCGTCAAAGCGATCCTTTTTCAGCCACCTTTTCAAAGGCTCTTTACATTCCTTGAGATTTCCCTCAGGGATTTTACTGAGCACTCTTGATAAAACTGCCAAGGAGCTCTACATTCAGTTACATAGGACTGCTAAGATACCGTCGCTGGGTTTCGTGAGGTTAGTACAAAGAGTTTGAAGATTTCAAAGAGAGCTCGCGTATCTAATATTGTTGCAATACCTGCAATCGCGTTGGATTTTCTTCACATGGCTTCGGTAAGCTCTTTAGGTGTAGTAGAGTAATATTAAGCAGACAAGGGTAATAAAAAACTGGTCGTCTATACTAACTTATTTTTTAAATAGTTTACACAATTCCTTAACATTCGAGCAAAGCAAGTTGAGCCAACATTTCTCAACTATTTTGCTTTTGTAATTTGCTTATAGACCAATAAAATAATTCCATTGTTTGTTATCAGAAGGCTGAAGCAGAATTTTTTATCAGTCAAGACTCTTCGGTGTTTACCAGAATAGATACCTCATTAGATTTCAAGAATTCGTCTATTTCATCTAAGATTGGCCTCACCCTTTTCAAGAAAATTCAACCCACACAATTTAGTTAATTAGCGCAATCCTGACGGTAAAACCATCGTGTAGTTTCTGATATATGATTTATTAACAAGCTAGACTTATTGCGATTAAGGAGGACTTGCGTTACCGGAATCGTCGGCAGAACGCCGGTAGCTATGCAATGCTTGTTAGATGCGCAAATAGCGCCTCGCTACACTTAGTCAAGCGTTGATTAAACGTTCAGTTTAAGAGATACCTTCATGATTTTGTGCTCTAAGTAATGATCAGCAATCATGGCTTTTCCGAAAGTTTTTGTTACAAAATATTATTTTCCATACTGGGACCTAAAATATGTAAAATCATGATTGAATGAAATTATCTTCATTAGGTTGTGACTTACGAGGTTTAAACCCAGACAGGCGCATTACTTTGAGTAAATAATTTCATCGCCACTGCTCACAAAACAGTGAAGGAAAACATCGTGAGGAAACTGGCATACCCAAGAACCAAAAATTCCAAGATATGTGACATCTACCAACCCGCACTGGGCCAGCGTGGTAGATTACGGCCCACTCCCTCTGACAGAGAGGAGGCCTGTGTCCCATCAGTTAGGGAACAGTATAGGCTGATTATGTATGTACGTGTTTTTACTTTTCAAAAATCTAATTCGCCTATGGAATAATATGACCTTTTCATTCTTTTTCTCCAATCTACGTAACATGTAGACCAAGTCTTTTCATTTTGACGATCAATATTTAAACCAGGACAAGCTGTGTTTTCATTCTGGCCATCTGAAAGTCGTTTGGCTCTACAGACTGTGTCCTTTGTGCCAAAAGAACCTCATAACGTTCTGCTTCAGCATAATGTTACTTAACTTTCTTGTGTGTAACATTTTGCCTTCCCTTTCGTAATATGTAGGACAAAGTTCGTTGTAGGCTTTATTCATATTTTAGCTAAAAAAATACACGCACGGCTTAAATATTTTGCATAGTCGAGAAAAGCTCTTAGATGTTTGGAAATGTTGAGCTCAGACTAAATTTTTCGTGTAAAGTATCATTTTGGTATTTGATGTTACTTTTAGCAATGTTTTCTAGAGTAGTTTGTTAATATTATTTGTGACTTTTGCTGAACTCTGGCCAAACTCAAAATAAAACATTCGTGAGGTCCGTTCGATTTTTTCCTCGATTAAATTCTTAAGAAGAAACTTTCATCTAACTTACCTTCTATAAATTGTTCAAAAGTTAAATGGAGTGTCCATTCAAGTTTTTCAACAAAGTAACACAATCTTAAGTATATTTTATTGAATATTCAAAGACCATTTGCGCATTGCGTCGTTTTGACGAAATTTTACTAACAGATTTGTTCCTGCGACGATACTGTTTATTCATATCTCGAGAAGTTTTAATGACGTCTGTGTTGTCAAAAACGTTCCAAAATAATCTTGTCCAAAATATCATGTTTAGGACATTGTCAAATCAAAACAAAAGTCCGGCCACTGTACTCAACTCAACCTACAATAATTCGATTTTGATACGTTTATAATTACAAAACTCAAAGATTTAGATTTATAAACAGTCGCAGATAATGATGTCCTTGGCAATATTACAAATATTTTTGTTATTATTATTATTATCGAAGCATCAGACGACGCTGATAGCAGTACGAAAACAAACAAAGGAGATGGTACGATTTCTGTAGGGATCAACGACACACACACCTACCTGTCGTGTTGCGTAGGAGTTGGTATATTTTCATACTTCAGTTTATATTTCGATCTCACTTCAGCATAAGACAAACGTATAGCTGTGTCTCTGTTATCTATTGTGCAATAATTGGCAAGATATTTATTTTTCCCGTGCCGTGTATGCCAAAATCACACGTGGATGACCTGAGCCCAGATAGATAATATAATTTTGTAAGTGGGTTCCATGCTTCGTCATAGGGAGTGATTCCGAAATGTTTACGTTATAAATACGATGAGTGTTTAGCTTGGCCTCATCAACTCTTGGTTCATTATTTAGCTGTCCTTAATAGACTGCTACGCTCTTTGCGAGTTTTAGATTTTTACATTTAGCTATTTAATTTTGTTTGTTTTCTCTTTTAATTTGAACTAAGGGTAGAATAGTTAGATTAGTACTTGGCCTTAACATAACTTTTTAATATTCATGTCCTATAATTATGCATATTTGGTTTAAACTATACATAATCGAAATATTTTCTGAAAATGTAACGTTCATTTTGTATGTTTCTTTACCGAGCTTTACTAAGAATCAACGTAACATGAAAAGTGTCAACCGCACGGCTATCAGCGTTGGAGATGTAAAAAAAAATATCTACCATCGTATTCAAAAGCAGTGCACATTTTCCCTGTTTTTCGTCCTATCTCAGAAATCGCTGCATTTGTATCAGTTAGTGTAAAACAAACTACAGACTTAACTAAACCGTAATTCGTACTATTATCATTAGCTTCATGTAACCTCAAATTCTTACTAACAAGTTTTACGTGCACGTTTATTTTAACATCGAATTTATTGTATAGCGTGATTCGCGTTTTAGTCCTTCCAAGGGCGTCAGTAAACATGTCGTGACCAAGATCATTGTATATTGTATCGTTTATACCCTTTCAGTGGACAGTATTATATGAAGCGTAGCCGCTTATTTTTCTAAACGTTTATCGAGTGCAAGTATTACAGTGTGATAATGGTTTCTTTGTGTTAGTGCAGTGGAATGGATTGCATTTGTTAGTTCAACAACTTCACCTGTTGTATAATGTCGAAGACTCTGAACGCCTACAGAATGTGAGTATGACTTTTTGCTTTCTAAGAATTAAGTATGTTCTGAACTATCAAAAAAAAATTAAAAGAAAATTTTTAAAGGTGACTAAAAATTCACCTTGTAAATTTTTCAGGGTGATAGTACTCGTGAAATTGAACAACTTTCTCCAAGGAACATGGGTCGAAAATGAAAAAAAAAAACGCACGTCCCATAAAAATCAATAGGCAGCTGATCGATTTTTTAAGGGAGGTCCGTTTTATTTTACATATTTTGACAAGATTTTTTAAAGAGGCTTTCCTGGTCTTCTCCATACGAAGCGACAAATTGGAACCGTGCACCTAGCTTCTGACGTTTCATAAGTGCCCATGCAGGATTATGTAAAATAAAATATTTTGATTTGATTAATTCAAATTGTCGGATTATAATCAAGACTTGATAGATCTCTCTGTGTAGTACTCAACCTGAATAGAGAAATATGGTCTTGTTTATGGGTCCCAAATAATATATATTTTTAAAGGAAAGTTAAAACATAACGCAAAACCTGTACATTCAATTTGTAAACTTATTTTGTTTTTGTTAAACTCGGACGGCCTTTCAGCATCTCTTATCTCATTTATTAGTCTTCACTTTGTTCCGTGTCTGTAGTAGGGGTAAAACCAATTCCCGTAAGACGTCATTTCCTCGATAATAAACCAATTTCGCCAAGACTCTCAATAGTTTAACTTCGTCCTCCTAGGTACATAGAATCCAACTTTCTTTAAGTAAGGTAAGTTTTCTATTGGAGCACCATCGTTATCAGAACTTGTGGGACCGGTTTATGTTGCATCTGGTCAACCATTAAGTAAAAATATGTCGTTTTGTATTGCCTTATGCATCTGCAGAGTAATTTGATAAGTTCTAAGGTTTTCTTTCTGCGCATTATTGATGATCAATTTAAAGTCTTCTATATAGAAGATTATTAATTTTGCTATTTCAACCTTTAAGTAAAAATATGTCGTTTTGTATTGCCTTATGCATCTGCAGAGTAATGTGATGAGTTCTAAGGTTTTCTTTCTGCGCATTATTGAGGATCAATGTAAAGACTTATGTAGAAGATTATTACTTTTACTATTACAATCGTACACAATATCAGCTTAACGTAACGCATTCATCTACAGAATCTAAATATTAAATGAAACGACTGGCCGCACTTTAAAAATGAAATGAAATGAGATGCTTTCAAGTAGTTAATTAAATTACTATTTGCTTGAACCTTTTTAAGTCACCACGTTTATATTCATGACGGAAATGACACACTTCTCCCTGGAGGTCTGCCGTATATAAACAGCTCATCGATGAATGGAATTAGGTCATAATGTGAATGAGATAGCCTTTATTTATTCGGAGCAAATCTAATCTTAGGTCATTATGTAATCAAAGCTGGATCTTTTCTCAGAAATAACCCTAATGAAATCAATCACTGCTTGTATAACGACTTCACCAATTTTCAGTTGGACTTGAACATTTCTGCTGAATATCAAAACAGTATAACAAGGTTCTTCACTCAATTATAAATCTTCATTAGCCCCATTAACTGTCTCCATCAATAAATCGGAAGCATCATCAGTCATGCCGGTACATTTTCAACGACCACTAGTTAATTAATCACTGTGAAAGCTACATGAATCTCTCGACACGAACAATTTGCGATTAGCAGATTTATAGGACCCTGTTATGACTTGCGTTATTAGCGTCGTTAGTTTTGGATGTTCACTGTTCTTGGCTTAGATTAATATTTTATGGGCACTAGACTGACCTACGGGGTTATGGCGTCACACTCTTAACAGTAGGAAAAATGGCATTCATTGCGCTATTGACGTTGTTGAGCTGACAATTTTTTTGAACATATGAAGCAATGGATTAGAAATATCCTTTAAAATGATTCTGATTGTAATTGATAGTGTGTTACATAATTAGGGTGCTGATTAAACTACTTTGACGGCTAATCTGCATTCGTTTTCAGGAATTTTACCAAATTATTTTTAGCTACCTTGTGAACTTCGGTCGTTTGGAAGTCTTTTACGATTTTTATTTCCGTGTTGAGTAGTTTTCAACTACGTAAATAATGCTTTAAGTATCTATGGAATATGGGTTTATTGGTAATTATTGTAGAAAGCAATAATTCCATTGAACACATATTCTTTATTCCATAGAGCAATTTTATTTGTTTAAGAGCAAATCGAACTCTGAACCATTTTTACACTTATTGCTTACATATTTTATACCTGCAAAGGGACACAGCTAAGGAACATAAATTTTCTGCCTGCCCATAAAATATTTTCACTCTCGGTGTATTTAGGATAAATTTCGAAAATCTAGACCATTTGTTTAGCTCAGACCGTATTTATTAGCCGAACTATATGCCATACCATACCTAGATCATCGTAAAACATTGTTAGCAAACCAAAGATAAATCCTAGGCAATGCTATAGTTATTTAGATTTAGATACAACAAAGGAATAGTCTAAACAAAGGACTAATTTTGCTGGTGTATTTTTGTTTTGAAAGGTTTTAACTAGATGTATGTAGATTCAGGGTGACATCGAAGCACCACCTGTTACCATGGGTTCAGTAGGTAAATGATTCTGAACTCCCATGAGTTGACATATTCCGTCGGTTATTTTTACAAAATATTGCTCTGCAATACATTTTGACCGCGTAGGTATTGCACTTGTCTATGAAACAGCTGTTATTGAATCTTTTGCTGAATTCATGGTTTCAGTTTGCTCATCGATTTCCCTGGCAGCCTGTCTACTAATGTACTCTGAAATGCTCTATTATGACAATGATCGATAGCAGTATTCGTAGGTAAACTAAGTACTTACGTAGTTATACGTGTAACTTCAAAACGGACTTATATCAGTCAGTCTAAAGGATATTACAGCCTTCACGATAAAGTTAGTTTCCAAGAACTGCCAAGCCAAGTTGTTCCTTGTTAGCTTTACTTAGCAAGTTGGGCTGCAAGTCGATCTTGCTGTAAACCAGGACAACTTTTAAAACCTTGTGTGGCAAGTAAGACGTTAATGTTAGCTTAACGTCCGTCCGTACGCTTAAACAACTCACGTTCATAATCTTCATGCTGTAAGTTCCGTAAATATTTTCTGATTACACACTATTGGTTCTTTGGCAACCTTATCATTCTGCCGTCCTTCAACGAAGGGCGTTCGTCCTTGACCTTTTTTCCATTGTTGTACGAACTCATCCGGGCTCAATGTCACCATTGTACCCTCGATTTGAACTTTCAGAATTAGGTACTTCAGCCGTATTAATGTTGCCTCCTACGCGTATTTCACTTTCAACTCTTGCTTCAGTGATAATTGTTCAGAGTTACATTTCATGCTTTTGAACTAATTACAAACCCAAGTTTGATTTATTCCACCCTCTGCTATTTTAATTTTGGATTGTTCGACTAAAATATCACATTTCTCTTTTAGTTTCATCAAACACACTAAGTTTTAATTCCTTAAATGCTTTTAACCTATGTACTAAAGATGAGGCCAATATCAGGTCACGTGTTAAAATCATCGATATTTTAAAATAATTTCTTCATGTAATGACAGCGACAAAATCATCAATGCCTAAATACACCGCGATGAATGTCGCAAACTAAGAAAAAATAATTTCGCGGGCTAACTTAGAGGATAACCCTTAAAGGTGGACAAGTACCACCCATGCCTACTAAATAACTAATGATAATTTCATAAAGCCGTTCCGCGATCATTTCAGCACTCATAATTACTTTATAAAAATCATTGATAATTTTGTAATTCTTATGCAGTCATTGATACAGAAAATCATCATTTATTTCATCTCTACAATGTACACGAATTAATTATTGGTATGTTTTGATGATACATATTATACTAGCACCCACCATTTAATATTAATTTTCCTGACCCACCCATGCTTTTATGGCAGAAAATTATAGAGTATGAAACGCTCGTTATTCCACGCGATGATTCAGCTTGATATGCGAACAACTAACTAATCATCTTTGTATTGTGCACTATTAAAAACCATGAAAAGATTATCATGAATATTGTTTGGTACCTAACCCCACACAAATTCGGATAACTTCACTTGCAAAATAAATATCAGTGACAGTGATGCATAACAATACCAACATAAGCTAAGTGGAAAAATACCTAACACTGAAGCTAACTGAAAAACCAAAACCACGAATCTGAACTTTCCCAAATTTATATAGGGGTCCTATATAAATTTGAATCCGCCCCCCGACCCTTTCAAACCAAAGAAGAATTGTTCAAATTGGTTTATAAATGACGGAGTTCTAAGGTAGCAAACATAACAAAAACAACAGAATTGAGACCCGCCTGCTTTTTTTTAAATCGATGAAAAATTTACTTTAGTTAAAAGTACATTTTGAAACTCGACAGTAATCCCATGTTTCAAATGAAATGGCAACATTTTGCAACCGTGTTCCATCCTGAGTTCATATTTTACCATTTGCGTCCAAACTGTCGCTTTTACGTTACTTATTCAGCCGCGGTCTGTACAACCCGGTTGACATAAAACTGAACGTTATATCCGTATGTACAAGAATTGTTAATGCTGGCACTGGCGCCTGGTCGATGTCTAGACGCATCGATTGACCTAGGCTAGCCCTTTGTGTGGTCGCTGTAATTGCATTAAGTGCACGTGAAGAGACCTCCTTTTATTTTATCAGTAATTAACGGCTCGTTTGTTTTTCAGGAAGGTATTGTTTGATCCTTTCTTAAATGATAAATGATTTTATTTCTTTAAGTAGGTTTTTACAAACAACGTCAATCATATTTTAAAAACTAGATGAGATCGACGTTTCCTATCTGACTACTCTGAGAAAAAAGGCCAAAACAAGTTGAGAGGTCAGTCTCTTTTAAAGTCCAGATTTAAAACCTGGGCTGATGTTGTGAATACCATTTAGATTGATGTCTGAAAAGGTCTTTTGGGGAATGAACCACACAGATTGAGAGGACCTGTTCTGTCCAGTCAGTGCACGCATTTAAGCAGTAAGCTATGTGAATTAGGAAGTTTGTTTCTGCATTTTACTGGACCAGCAATGGATATATATCTTCTGTAAGACTTTCCTGGCTAATATTACGGTCTTTACTCTTTTTGCTGCTTTTTATGTCAATGATCTACTAAAATTTTGTGCGACCTTAGTGCTTTGCACCTCAATTGCGAATCCCCTTTTTTTCACAATCCGAAGGATTTTGAGAGAAATTCCTAATCCATCGCTACATATGTTCGAAAATTTCGTCTGCTCAACAACGTAAAGAACGCAATGAAATATGTCGAATTTTCAAAACAAAAGGCATTGTAATTGTCAGTTTGGTACGCAATTACCCCGCAGGACAGCTCTATCGTTCGCCTCGTTCAATTCCTGAAAAGTGCATGTGGTTGTGCATGATTGCCAAGAACGAAGACTTATGCTATTAGCTCATCTAATTAAACCACAGAACCATTACGAATCAATTATTCCAAGTATAGCTTTAATGTTCATATTAATTTTTACTACTTGAGCAATCCCTATATGCCCTATTAAATTTTGTGGTTTGCATTCCACTCAGTCGTCAATGTTTGCCGAACTTCAATCAACATTAGCGCACCGAAATATTCCCCAATTAGAGGTTAATTAATTACTTTTAAAATAACCAACTATTACAATTAGTGAATCATGTTGGTTACTGGATTGTTCTCATAAACAAAAACATGTTTTTCTTCTATAAATATCGTAATGTAATTATTTATTATGGCTTTAACTACACGATTGGTTCGGTCAATAGATTGTACTAATATACTGTACGGTTCAAATGATTCATCACTTGTTACGTATTTATTTATACAGTAACAACTATTGTTTTGAAGTATGTGCATATTTTTTCATCTATACTCATTTTCACCGTCAAAGAATGCAATTGTGTTCTTCAATTTCCTATTTCTATTATTCCTTATGTCATCCCCTGGCACACCTTGCCTGGTAATATCTGTCAAAACATAATAACCAAAGACAGTAATATCTAAATCACCCCAAAGCTTCACTTAACCTAGCTCATGTCTTACGAAATTTCCTAATATTCCGTGCAAACATTGCGTGACTCGCAGGCGGAGGGTTGTCGCCCTTGGTTGTCATGGCAACGGGCATTTTATGCGCCCCACGTTGCCTTCACCCGGCCCTCTGGAGGGGTAATATGAATTTGGCAAGGTTACCCTCTTCCCCCTTCTGCCGAAGGTCTGGAATCCAATGAGTTAACATACACTTATTTATCGCGGCTTACACGTGGTATGTAATTTTGTTTTCTGTTGATACAGCCGTCATGGTTATTATTATACGTTTCGCTGTCTTCTGGTCATATATTTAAATCGAGGGTTGAAATTCACACTTCCCTTTGTCGACGAAGGTGCGCGAGGAAATAATTCGGGAAAATTCAAACGGTTGTTGTATTTTTAACATGAAATTATCTATTGTTACTGTATGAGAAATTGGTCCTAATGATAACTTTATCTGTGTATTTAATTGTATTCTATGATCGTATCCTTATCAACAGAAGTCTTTACCCTATTAACAAGATCATTATTATCTCTTAGCGCCCCACGTTTAGCAAATACGTCTGCGGGCTGTTAGATGCTATTGTTGTCTACGCCTACAGCTCTCTATTTTATACCTCTACCCTCCTAGCCCGAGGGATCAATTTGCGAAACTTGAAAGGACTGTTTAATTATGAACGCTCTCCTCTCCCTCCTCTTTAATATGTCTAAGTGCTCCTGAGTTCAGACACGTTCCCTTACATTTTCAAGTTCTTTATAATAACCTTGTAGCATTTGCTTCCCATGGCCTATTGTTTTGCTTGCCATAAAAAAAGTGTACATGAATCATCTGCGCAAGTCTCTAAAGTATAAAATTACATCGCTAAATGGTAATTTCCTTGTATGTGATATAGTTACATTTGACCATGTTTGTCAAGTGTGATATGGCCTTCCTCAATGTACACATGTTTGCTCAAACTGGATTTATTAATAACAAGATTTATGTGTTTATTGATTTATTTCTTCTTTAGTGTCTCCAAGATAAAATCACATCTTAAAGGACGAATTCATTAAGATAATGCGGTGAATAGTGTAGTAATTTGTTTAGTATTTTAATTTCGTTTATTCATTTAAATACATATTAAGTTACATTTTTAAATATTTTTCTAAAACAACCTTATAAAAAACATTGAAAAATATAAAAAAATAGTGGCCCATCGGCATCAGGAGCAGGGTCCAAGATGTCGGTGGTCAGGGCTCTAGAGAAAGGAACCTCCTGACTATGCGTGCCGTGTCTAGGAGTACTGCTTTCTGAATCAAGCCCTTGATCCAGCCGTGCAATGAGAGCCTCCTGAGGTGTTGGTCGAGGCTCTTCGCTATTAGGCCATTTACTGTAACGATTATCGGTACAATGATTGCTGAGTCCACGTCCCACATATCGACAACCTCGTGAGCTAAGTCAAGATACTTGATTTTCTTATCTTGCTCAGCTTTCACGAGATTCTCGTCATGAGGGACAGCGATATCAACAATCATTGCACGACGTTCTCGTCGATCTATCACCACAATATCAGGCTTATTGGCTACAATAGTCCTGTCAGTGATGATAGATCGATCCCAGTACAATGTGGCGTGACCATTCTCGAGAACTGGGTCGGGCACATACCTGTAGTATGGTACTTCAGACTCCACAAGGTTGTACTGCAAAGCAAGTTGCTGGTGGATAATCCTAGCTACTAGATTGTGTCTGTGCAAATACTCGCCGTTAGCAAGACGAGAACAACCGGAAACGATATGTCGGATTGATTCACCGGGACGGTGGCATGCCCGACAGATGTCAACCGTACCATCCTTGACAATGTATTTCCGATAATTGTTCGTCATGATAACTTCATCCATAATCGCACAGACAAAACCTTCGGTTTCCCCGAAGAGGTCGCCGAAACGCAGCCAGGATACAGACGCTAAAAAGTCTACATCGGGTCCATGAAGAGCCCGGAAAAAGCGTCCGTGAAGCTCTTTGCCTTGCCATACTTCCTTACGATCGTTAGTATCCAGTACTGCAGGTTTGCGCCAGTTCTCATTCGCCAAGGAGAGCGAGGTAAGGCCCTTGTCCACTGTGACCACATCTCGATGCATCCCCACGTCAGTGTGAAGGACGAGACTGAGACTTTCCCTGAGACTGCAAATCTCGCGGTTGTGGAGGGTTTTAGCATTTAAAAAGCCTCGACCCCCACACTTCCGCGGGATGTACAGTCTCATCACTGATGACCGTGGGTGATGCATCCGACATGCCGTCAGCAATGTACGGACCTTCCTATCCAGGGCATCAAGTTCCGTTTGAGTCCATTTGAGTATGCCGAAAGAATGCATCAAAACCGGCATGACCCAACCGTTGAAGGCACGTACCTTGTTTCCGCCTGATAAAAGACTATTTGACACTTTATTCAGGCGGCCAAAGAAGCGCTCCCTCAACGATTGTTTCATGTCGGTAGCATTGATGCCTAATGCTTCCGACATACCCAAATACTTGTAGGTTTCGGTTGAGGAGAGGGATCTAAGATGTATAGAATCCGTAAGTTTGGTTCCCACGGATTCTATAATCTCTCCTCGCTTTACATGCATGACTGCACATTTGTCCACACCAAATTCCATCCTGATGGCGCTACTGAAGGTTTCCGTTACCTTCAGTAACTCCATCAGTTGCAAATTGTTGGGGGCAAAGAGTTTCAAATCGTCCATGTAAAGGAGGTGTGATATCACCTGACCACCTCTTCTCAATCGATAGCCCAGACCTGAACCCTCCAGCAGTGTGCTTAGAGGATTCAAGGCTAAGCAAAACCAAAGCGGACTCAAACTATCGCCCTGAAATATTCCACGCTCAATCCTAATTGGTTCATTGGTTCCCCGGATCTGTCGACATCCTGGATACAGTAGGACCGTCCTCCATTGCCTCATACAGGACATCAAGAAGGTGCGTAGAGTCGCATCTATTTTGTACAACTCCAGCACCCTCATGAGCCATGTATGTGGTACTGAGTCATAGGCCTTCTTATAATCTATCCAACATGTTGACAGATCCTTCCGGGATCTACGAACCTGTTGGCTTATGGTCATGTCTATAAGGAGCAGCTCCTTAGTACCGCGGGACCCATTCCTACATCCATTCTGAGACACCGACATAATTAATAATTAATTATGTGTATTTAATTATTGTTATTATTCTCAATATGGTCAGTGACATCGTCCATACCCGAAATTAATTGTAAAGCTCTTTAAGTTAAATAGATAAAATCAAATAACGCAATAAATTAAATTGAAAATCATACATGACAGGTTCCCAAATCCGACGAAGGAAAGAACCCAAACTAGACAGATAAAATATGTGAAATAGAAGACGGGAATATTATCTCATCGGGTAGACCGGAGTGGTATCTATATACTTGCATGAATATAAAGCGAACCCGGTGTCACGCTAGCAATCTAATACACGGCAATAATTTAGCATTTCTAGACACGTCTCCACACGGATCCGACTTCACTGGAACTGCCAGACTAAACCGATAAATGGAGGGTATAAAGATAAAGTTTGACGATGCTGTTAATGGAATGAGGGTAGATATAGTTGGATGACAATATTATCCTTGTAATTTATTAGTGGAGGAACTTTGTAGACATTTGCTTTATTTCGCCCTTTTCATATTAGTCACGAGTTTATTCTTACTTTAGCCTTAATACGATTGAACTTGAACTTCCTTACTTATTATAAGTAAAGAAGTTCAAGTTCAAATATTTTATTTTCATTTTGTGTTAATGCACTGCATTATTGGTGGATCCAGATTGCAAGATCTGTCGAGAGGAATCCTAAAGATACTTCTGGAAGTCTTGAACTAATCTGCATCTTCAAAACCATCTGCTCTAAAGATAATGTTGAGATTGGATAACAATGCATTAAGGTCCGTTTCGCCTTGTCAATTTTCAAGAAATTCTCCTCCCACTATTTGTAGATATTTCATGATCCTATATTGCCCTTGTATGGTAATGTGATAATACTCTTACATAATTATTATTAGTCTATGTAAGCATACGATTTCCATGTTTTCAAATTCAATTTACAACCATGTGTTAGGCATATGACGTATATTTACGCAACCGGTCAACATGACAGTCTGTCAAGGTTGAACCACTTAGATACTGCTAGATAACAACGTTTTACTAAACTGAATTTATATTTAGACAGGCTGAAATGTAAACATGGACTTTATGAATGGAAAGCCATTTGCATACTATGATTATGTAAAAACTAAAGTGCGCTCTCTGTCATGAAAACTCGTACAGTCTTTTCGTTATATATGGAACTCGTGACAAGTGTGCTGGGAATTTAAAAAAACGCAATGTTCATAACTGTTGGCAATTAGTGTGTTTAAGCACCGCTTTTTCTAGTCATCCAATTAGGCTTATATGACGAAACACAATGCAAAGAAGCAGAAATGCATTAGGTTATACTGTTAGGTATAAAAGCTTTTATCTAACAAATGTGAGCTATCTAGCTAGACTTTCTCTAATTCCTTGTAAAATTCACCAAGAATCCAAGTAATTTGTCTCGTTTTTACCTTCGTATCGGATATCTCTATAATTGTTCGTCGTTCAAGATCGGAATCGTTATATCCGCTTGTTGTTTCCGAAGCCTTACCTATGTGTCCGCGGTGCATAGCATGTGCTTGTTCATATTGTAATAGTTTTTCCGCATTGCGCCATTGCTACCCATTCATAGTTCATTGTCCACATATCCTTTCGACCTTTTGCCTGTTTCTATGTTAAATTTAACTTGAAATTGTTGGTATTCAAATTACGTTTTAACATTTTGTCTTCCTATTCGCGGTCTTCTTTCACTATCCGATCCCTTTCCAGTTATCAAACCTCTAAAATTATAACGATGTCTCGTTTCGTATTCAATACTACGTCTCTTATGTTTCTATGTTCCCGTACGAGGAATGAAATTGATACACTGTGGGTAGCAGCAGTGTGTAGTGTACAAACATCCAACACGACACGACAACATGATAAACTATTCACCGAGTCTCCGTGTTTTCTGAATGAATATAGTTAAATGCGTTAATTCTTTAGATTTCTACTTTAGTAAAATCTATATAGTCTACGATTTCTTTACGTGTATTTTAGTCCTTTCATGTCTTGTAAATGTACCTTGTTTACTTGATATGTAAAAGTATGTACAAATAAAACCCTGTTTTCTCATTTTGCGTGTTCAATCTCACACCTCTGCTTCCTGTAAATTGCACACATTTCCCAAATTGTCGCCCCTTAGGTAAAGGTCGGGACGGGTATAAAAGAAAACATCCATTGTTTATGTTTTTTTGCCCAAGCGGTCACCTTTTTGTGCCCAGTTCAAGTTCCCGGCTTCTACTCAGATGTGTTATATCAAATATGGCCCAGAAAAAGGTCCAGTGAAAATTAATTGTTAGAACTTTGTTAGTCTTGATGAGTCAAGAATTAATTATAACCTTTGTGATAACTACAGACTACCGTGCCGTATAATACAAATTCTTTGAACAATGTGTTGCCTCAGAATTTAATTTGTCTTCTGCCTCGTAAATAAATTTTTCGTTCGTACAGAAAATGTTAGCAAATAAACGAGTCACAAAATTCCTGAATTCAATTTCTCTCCTGGAGTATTTTTCCAGTGTATACAATATTAGAAGGCTAGACAAAGCGAGGTGTTGTACTGTTGGCTCGCAGACTGAGAAGATTTATTACTGCATTTTTCTGTTTTCGGTACAGTCACGTTATGTTCTGCATGGTTGCTTTTTGTCTCGACAACTTGCAACGTTTTGTTGTAAACCGATCAGCAAATATTAGACGGTAATTAAAATTATTTGTTATGCTTCAATAATTAGGTATAACCAGTCTCCATTGCTATGACTCTGTCATGGATAATATAATAAATAAATAACTAAGTTGCTCTTATTCTAAGTTGTTCTTGTTGTGGAAAAGCAATCAAGTTTCATAATTCGTTTTAATGTCTAAAACAATATTAGAAAAGAAAATCTTCGTCTAGACAGTGTTATTCCAATTAACTCCCGTCTAATTAATTTTTGGAATCAGAATAATACAGAGCAATTTACCAGACACAATATTGTTTTTCGACATCATAAAAGCTTTCTTATTTCTTTTGATGTTTAAACCCATTATTATAAAAATTTCATAAGCAGCTTAAACAAGTACCAGACGATACTTGGTGATGCTGACCTACTTGCCATTAAGACGTGCTCGTCCTTAAACCAATTTGTTGGCAGCTTTGAAGCAGACGTCGTTCCCAAAGTACTAGTAAATGGAAAACTGACTAGAATTCAAATTGTGAAGGCATGATGTAAGTTAGGGTCGTGACTAAAATTCGGGGGGCGTTGTTCCATACGTAACATCTTTGTACTTTTCGGGTGTGAATGTGCACATTATTCATCGTTATTTCTAAAAATGTGTACCTTTTCTGTTGCCTAGCACCGTTTCTATGTTCTATTTTGGAGGGTATGGATGCCGATGTAATAATAAGTAAAGGGCTTGCGGCTAAATAATAAAAGCCGTCCCGGGTTGATTGTTCAGGTTAAGCTACGCTTGCCGCGGTTGTTCCGTGGATGGGCGACCTTTACATATTGAGTGTCTCGGAAAGCAAGCTAAGCCGTTGCTCCCGGCTGGTATTGGTAGATCTATGACAGGCTTTACGGGTCTTCAGAAAAGCGGCCCCAAGTCTGATAACCAGTTCTTACCAAGGGGTATCGTATTACCCACTAACAGGGTCAGATAGGCAGTTACTTCATGTAAAATACTGGTACTCAGCTGCATCCGGTTAGACTGGAACCCGACCTCAACATAGTTGGGATAAGGCTATGCTGATGATGGTGGGTGCTGGTGTAATTGCAGGCTGCACATGAAATATTTCGGCTGTCTCTTAGATGGCAGTGCACCTGTGATGTGCCTCTGGTATTGCAGATATCAAGAGGCGACAGTTACCTGCCACTTATTTTTAAGTGGCTCGCCAGTTAATTTGGCAAGAAATAACATAAAAAAACAAATGCCAAAATATGCGTTTTCCAAAACATACTGCGGCTGCACTTAACTTCACTTTTTACGGTGACCTGTTTTCCGCAGTGGGTTTATATACATTGCATTGTACGTGATATAAACGGACAAGTAACTCTTTACAGCTTCGTTTACAGGGAAATAAACTCGCGTTTAAGGCCCATAGTATCCTCATCTCCCGTTTGTATGCTAAAGCACGACTGCCGCCCGCGCCCGCGCAGGGCCCCTCTGAGCCTTTATCTCAAAATGGGGATATTCCTTTGATTAATTTACAATTGTGCTTCGGCGATTCTGTGGTACCTCTAACTATCTATTTTTCAGTGTATTTTTTTTTCCAAATAACGAAGCCGTTTAGTAGGAGTATGGATTAGAAGCCAAAATATTGCGTGTTGGAAAATATTTTTTACAGCAAAAGTATTAACCATACAAAAAAAGTACTTCCGGCAAAATGATCTATATGAATCTATAGCAAAATCATATATTTTTCAAATCTTCAAGACAAGCCGTTAATGAGCAGTACGGTTCATAAAGTGACCGTGTTACGCTACCAAACGGGACGTAGGCCCTTAAGCTGTAAACGAAGTGTAAATACTGCAGATTAAAAGACTTGTTTACTTTGTGAGGAACATGAATTGTGATTTTTCATTCGATTTATTTATTGCTACAGTTATGAAACATTACGTGAAGGTATGGTTAAGGATTAAGGTGGATACGAGAAAGCAGCCCGCAAAATTAAAAAATCTTACGTATTTTGCAATTAGCCGGTCCTGGTCAGGTTGCGTTTTATTAATATATGATTTGCGACTGTAACAAATATGACTGTACTGAATTATCATCATTAAAATTATCAATACAACCCTTCAAGTTAATTTTATGCCAATGAATGATTTATCCATAAAGAAAAAAAAAAGAAAGAAAGAAAATACATTTATTTAGCACAAACTAAAAGGCACACAATATACAGCAAAATAATAAAATTAAAAAACCAACAAAAGGTGTAAAGTGCGTCAAAGTGTGCCTCACGGCTGCGCTAAAAAGGCCCAGTTCAGCATAAATGCCAGACAACTAGTGCCTGACGCATACATCTATACAGATAAATAAAATTGGAGTGTCTGTTTGTAATATTAAAATAATCGCTTTTTACTAAATGCATATGGATGTATACACGGTACATATACTAAAAGTCTGTTTGTTCCGGCTAATCTCTGAAACGGCTGGACCGATTTTGACGGGACTTTCACTGGCAGATAGCTGATGTAATAAGGAGTAACTTAGGCTACTTTTATTTCAGAAATTTTATTTATTTTGTATTACAATATACTTTTTTGTTAAATTCGACGCGGACGAAGTCGCGGGCACAGCTAATAGTTCATGATATAGTCATACAATGAGATTGAATGAACTTTGAGGGTTGTATTGATGAGTTTAATCATATAATTACATACGTGTTACGGTCGCGAATCATACTTTAATAATAACCTAACTGACGATGACGTGCGAATTGCAAAAAAAAAACATACGAAAAATTTAATTTCGCGGGCTATCTTGGCGCTTAACTATAGAAACCAAAATACTATGTGACTAAGAGCGAATTTCACCAATGAAACTAAACGCAATCGGAAAATCTAAACCGTGTTCAAGAGCTGGGACTGTCAATATTCCACCTACAATGACACTGACAGCTAGAACGCCGGTTAGATGTGTTGATCGCGATAAGTTTCGTTGGACAAATTCGCCGTAACAGCCATTCGAATTAAAACCTAGATCACACACAGCCAAAATTTAATAACGGATCGATACGCTAAACAAAAACATCGCACGTGTTTTGAACCCTAAAACCAGCAGGAAGTACCACAAACCTACTTCTAAAACACAAACCTGTACCTATTATGAGGACGTGTTCATACATTGTCGTGTAAATCGTGAGGTTATGTATGCGAATATTAATAGCACAGTCTATAAATATTTTTGTTTCAAATAAAGACATGGCTATGTCGTCAGTTTGTAGATTCTAAGCAGGCACACGCTATGTTGATTCCTTAGGTACAAGCCTGTTCAGTATCCTCTAGTAGACGATTAAATTTACGTGACACGCGAATTTTGTTTAGCGATTTTGATTTACTCATCATTATGGAAACATCCGCGAAAGGCGCTTTACTATGTGCAAATTATTTCATCACAGCTGCTCCCAAAACGGTGACGGAAAACATCGTAAGGATTCAGCCGGCATGTCCTAAAACCAAAAATTTGTTATCATGTGACACCTACCAACCTGCACTAGGACCGTGGTGGTGGCGAAATGAGGCCTGTGTCCTGGCAGTGGGGACATGATAGGCTGATTCTGCTTAATGTTCACTCCATTTCTGAATTTTTAATCTTTTTCCTAAACTCATTGTTAAACTTTTCTGGCAATTTCGTCTAAAGAAGTAAAAACCCAAATTTCACAGAACCCGGACGTATACCCTTTTCACATGAGATGCAGGCTTATCCTCAGTTTTCAACCAGATGACACGGTTGACCGCTCTAAAGGACATCAGTGATATAGCGTGTCCGTCAATGCGTCCCCTATTTTCCAATACACTAAACTTCCCACACATTCACGCAATAAATCCTTTTAGTTAATCGCCTTTCACATATCCTTCTCGCATGGTTGAGCTTCACACACAAGGAATTTTCACCCAAGATACTTTAGAACTTACTATAAGCCTTTTGACTGCCGCGTTGGTGTAGCGGTCGCAAGCGCTACTGCTGACCATGAGGTCTTGAATTCTGGTGTTCTTGGGTTTTTCAGCAGGACGTACTCAGTAGCAGCTCGGAGTCTGGATTTGTGCCCGGTTGATGGCAATTAGTGTTGCCCAAATGCAAGAACAAGACGAGACTTAGCCAGTCTTGGTCTTGGTCTTGCGCCAATACACCTGGTCTTGGTCTTGGTCTTGGTCTTGCGCTCCCAGTCTTGGTCTTGGTCTTGGTCTTGCAGCAAGAGTCTTGCAAGTCTTGCAATTACCTATTAGTCTATTACTATTTATTAAAGTTTACTTTAAATCTTAGAAAAACGTATTAGAATTGGAACATTGTGAGCTTGAATTAACATAGCCATAGTAAAGATCAAGCAGATTAATAAATAACTGAAGATTTGATAAGAAATTCGAAAAATCAACTGACCTATATGTCGTTTTCCATGGAAGTAACTGTTTCTTAATAAACATTTATGATTTATAAGCTTACATTTGCTAAAACATGTAAAAAAACAAATTAATTACAATAACTTGACTGTATTTTAAAGAACAATACTTATCTGTCTAGAAAGAGATTGAACCCTCAACTTATAAGAAATTTAATAAAAGAGTTTTACGATTTATCATTTATTTGAATAAAAAATAAAATACAACACAAATCAACAGCTTTATCATTAGGTTATGATACTTTATATCAATTTTTTTGACCAAGAATTAATACAAAGTAACCATCTGGCTGACTCATCACTTAACCTATTTCTATGTTTTCTAATTACTAATGATGCTTTAGAAAATAACCTCTCAGCAGGTACTGAAGTTGCAGGTATTGAGAGAAAATCACGGGCCATTTTCGATAAAATCGGATACTCTGTCTCATGCGTCCTCCACCAATCTAAAATGTCTTCCGAGCTGGCAGTTTTTGGTTTTCTCAGGTACTCCTCCAACTCGTCTATCACTAAGCCTTGAAGACAAGATCCAGATGACGTCGAGGGACATTCATAGAGTTTATCAAAGTCTATTACGTCTTCATCTTCATCACATACTTTATTTTCTTTTTCTGGTAATTCCAGAGATTTGTTCAGTGAGTGTAGACTTTTATATTCTTCATAAAGTTCATTGAACTTGCGCAGACTTTCTGTTTTAAGTTGCTTCCCCCACATTGTCAGGTCAAAAGTCTGAGCCTTATGCCTTGGGTCTAAAATTAAAGAAGTACAATAAATCCAGTTGCTCTTCTTGTAATGTTTAAGCATTTTGTCTCGAGCTGCTTGGAAAGCTAGAATGAGCCTTTCATCCACTTCAGATCGATTAGGTTTCTCATCTAACTGTTTTACCATGGATTCAATTTTATCTAGCAAGAGATTGAATGATACAATGACTAGCGGTAATGTAACATATTTGTCTCCACCAAGTTTTGTACTTAAAAGTTTAAAGTTTATTAGAAATTTATGTAATTTTTCGAGTACCTGCCATTCATTAGCTGTGATTTGAAAATCATTTAATTCGGTGACAGAACTGCACAATATGTCAATGCCCGCTCTCACTTTTAAACCAAATCCAATAATATCATGTGTGGAATTCCATCTCGTTGGACAGTCAAGAATGGCATTTAGATTTGATGGCACGCCAGCTGCTTCACAAGCAGACTGAAACTTCTTCTTCACTATCTCACTTCTTTTTATTTTACTGGAAATACTGCGTAACTTTGTTACAGATGTACGCAAGTCAGCAATATTTGGTGCAGATTCTTCATCTTCCTCATCCTCAGTTTCGTCTGCATAGTCTTCGTACTGCTGATCTTGCGCGTTAGTGTCAGACTCACAGTGTAATGCTAAGGTCTTTAGTAAATCTTGTACACCAAGGTTTAAAATGTGAGCAAAGCACCGGAAATGTTGATTGCCTGAATCAAAGTGTGGCGGCAGCTGTTTGCCCAGTTCATACATAAATTTGGTATTTGCAGTTGCGTTGTCGACCGTGATACCTTGTATTTTATCAATTATGCCATATTCCAATAAACATTCATGGAAAATCGTTGCAATATCTTCCCCAGTATGTCGACCGCGTGATGGTATAAAATCAAGAACTACAGATTGATACTTCCATTCGTTGTCTATATAATGAATAGTAACCCCGTAGTAACTCCTACCAGCAATTGACGTCCACCCATCAATGGTAAAAGACATTTTAGATGATAATTGTTGAAGTCGTTCCTTGAGATTCAATTGGAGCTCTTCAAATCGCTCTTTGACTTTCCTTCTAAGTGTAGACCTTTTAGGAAACACCATATTAGGGCAAATACGTCGAAAATATACTTGTGTAGCTTCGTCATCGAAAAATGAGAAGGGAAGATATTTTTTCACCACCCAATCAACTGTAGCTGTCGTGATGTTGTCACTGCTGTTTTCCGACTGAAACAAAACAATAAATCTTGTGTTATTATTTAAAACATACTAGGTTTGAGCGTATAAGAGGAGGAGGTTTGTTGTTGTTAAATCGAGAAAATCGTTAAATTGATATTTGTTATATTAAGGTTGCACTGTACTGTAATTTACCAAAATAAAGTACTTAGTTGTTACTGGCCGATTAAATGAAAATATGGGTGTTTATAAAAAATATTTAAGACGATAATTACATACTTAATATGTCGCACCCCTAGATGAAAACACCACTAACTCAAAAATACTTACGTAAGTTAATGGCGTTTTTGAAAGTATCGCATGACTACGCGGAGTTAAAATTCTTTTAACTGTTAAAAAAATATTCTTACCTGTCCACTTCTTCCAGCGGTTACTAAAAAGCTTCTGATATCTCCACTTAATTTTGGTTTAACAGGAAGAAATATTTGATTCCTTTTTGTGGAAAGATATTAGATGTTTCCTTAAGCCTGAAGTGTTTCTGTTTTTCATTTTTATTTCAATCTTTTTATGTTGGCACAATTTACAGAAGGCAGTTTGGGATGCATGAATTATTTCGAAAAACTCCTCAAAGGGCATTGTCCAAACTTGGCCATTTTTAAACACGATGCTATACAAAAAACATATTTACCAATATTTTAAATTCTATTTTAGTAAATATCTGATGCAAATAACTTTGTATCAATTAGCACTGTAAGAAAACATATTTTTTTTAATATCTGATTTGATGCTACACTTGAACCGGCTTTGGATTTGGTTTTAGTGTTGCCAAACCCAACCCCCGTAAAACAACAAATTCGAATCGATTTAAAATACAGTGCAATTTGCTATATTTTTCGTTAATCACATAATTAAAAATGCTAATGACATAAAAATCATAAACTGACGTTTTATACATTATTTCTGGAGAATTATAACATTTTGAATGATTTCAAAAGGATCGATATGGAATTGTTTTTAATATAATGGCAACACAATGCTTAAAAAATGTTGTGTCAATTTGTCAAAATGAGAGCTAACATCCGCTTTGTTTCTTTGCATCGAGAGTGTTGTATTTTAGAGTTTAATAGCGACTACTTTGTTTTAGTTAAAATGGATTCCGATTCTTCCCTTCTTGGCGACCCCGGCACTTCTATGGACCCCGAACCTTGTATTTATGTTGAACCTGGCACAACTATGGACATCGCCCTAACGATTACAATTATTGTACCCCGGTTTGAATGCTGACATGGATCCCGTGTTACCTCACATTGATCTGATGACGAATGAAGTGACAACACAGCGATGTGTAAATTGTGGAAGCGATTTATTCCAAAGTAGCAGACAGTTTCATTCTAATGGATGTGCGTCAATTGTACAACATTTCAAAAAATGTTTAAAAAATATCGAAATATACATCTTGATACAAAACTAGGTTTATAACCTCATTCTAACTAATATGAGCTATTAAAACAATCACATATTATTAGCTGAACTGTTTGTTTACCAGTGGCCAAAGTCCTATACAAATTGGACAATCCCCTTTGCTTTTGGGTCTTTTAGATCTGTGACTCAAACTCTCGTTACTCGGACTAGAATAATTTGAATCTTCGTCACTCATATTAAATTGTACACGTGATACGTTTTTAGAAAACAACGAGAATTAGTAAAAACAATTATTAAGTTAGACTCGAAGCACAGCTCAATTGGAAATGACTGGAATTAAAATAATTCCTTTATTTATAGTACGTTTCCTTGCTTTCTACCGCGCCGCCTCGCCACGTGCCGGCTCTATGAAAAGGATGCCGCCGCAAATCAAACAATGCCGCGTGCGGCGTACAAACACACACTAAATATTACCTACTTGTACAGACGCGACGCGTGAATAAAATAGAATTAGTGCCAATCACTATTCTTTACATATAAGTGAATGTTTTGGCGTACATCTATACTAATATTATAAAGCTGAAGAGTTCGTTTGTATGTTTGATGACAGAAGTTTTAAAATAAATAAATAAGTCCTGAACGTCACTATACCTCCAAAGTTACTATTCCTCGTGGACGAAGTCGCGGGCACAGCTAGTAAATACTTACTCTCATCATCTCTCTCAGAGATATTCGGGCTGGTAAGTAATACAAAACTCTTATCGCAGGCTTTTTATTTTATTAGTACTTAGGTAAGTACCTACGCTTTTTATATTATTTTATTAGTTTTGTAGAATTTTTTTACACGTTTCAAGTATATTTAAAAGTGGCTACAATATTTATTAAACGGGTGATATTTGAACACTTTTTTGCTATTTTTTCTTGTAAAAACTTAAGGAATATAATGACTAAATGTACAATAATAGTACCTAAGTAATTAGTTTAAAACCATATAAGTAATCAATATTATAATATATACTTACTAGAATGAATTAATATGACATCTACTACCTATCCTTACCATTTTATCCTAATCATAATACTACTTGCGTGATCAGTATAATGTATTCATTTTCATTCTAAGCACTCTGAAACTTATTTATTCTTTGGAACACCTGTAGGTACTCTTAAAAAAATTCGAAATTATTTTGCATGAGTATACCTACGCCCTATGGCGGCAATCAAATAGTGTCACAAATGTTATGATTTCGGCGTGGCGGCAACGATTGTTTTAGATTTCAAAAGAAGCCGCCGGCGCGTGTATCATAACCATGTACTTCCGAAAAGCGGCAAATTTCTTTGAGAAGTAAGTACAAAACCTTTGATGCCGCATTATCAAAGTGCCGATGGTTAAAACATAACTATGCATGCACTCAGTTTGATTTTAATAGATATTTTTTTATTCGCTATGTTTATGGTATTAGTCGTAATGCGCATAGGTCCAGTTTTTCATATTCTTTGATACAGTTTTTTGCGTCTCATAGAATTCCTAAGCGTACCTACCTATACACCGAACTGTTACACCTAACTACTCAGTGAAATAGCGCTAAGTCCTAGCTGCAAGACGCAAGAGTCTTGCAGGCTATGTCTTGTTCTTGCTCAAGTCTTGCACGGTCAGTCTTGGTCTTGGTCTTGCTAAAAATACGCGGTCTTGTTCTTGGTCTTGGTCTTGCAAAAACGCAAGAACAAGACCAAGACTGCAAGACCAAGACTGAATTTGGGCAACACTAATGGCAATAGGGGCGCCCCCTAGTTTGGGACTTAAACATGACTGGTGAAATGTGAGTGCCTGCCTATCCCTCCCGGGATTAGAGGCGTGATGTCATGTTATGGGTAAAAAGCTTTTTTTGGCATTAAAAAATAATGCGTTAAACAAAACCGCTCCCGAAAATGTTCTTTTTCAAAACTCAGAATCAAACTACCAAAAAAAGAGGACATATTTCCCTTATTAAATTAAGTCGCTAATTGCCTTCCAGAGACTTATTTCTTTTATTTACGTAACCACAGAAATCTGAGCCTTTATTATGAGATTAAAATTTTCCCTTCCTAATTGTTGGTTGTGAACAGTGGAACCAAAAGTAGGCATAAGTGGGGCTTCAGGGTTTCAGCGAAGCCTTATTTCAACCTCTCGTTAACTGTTTTGTTTTCAGCTTGTATTGTTTGAATATAACTGGCAAGTTCGTTGTGTAACTTTCAAAACAAGCTTATTTCTGGTGTATTGTAGAGGGTTTCTAAACAAAAATGTTGATGCTAAAATATATGTAATTAAGTTCTACAATGACGCCAAAATTTGCCTCGTAGCCTCTCCCTCATTTTCTAATAACAATTCAATAACAACCAAATGGCAAAATTAGTTTCTGAGATTTCAGCAAACTTGGAAAAGTAATCCGTAATCTCATTTGACAAAAGGTCAGTTCTCCAAATTGAACGGCATGGAAATCGTCCTAGTTTCGACTATAACCCTTGCTGCAATCCTGGTTAAACCATGCTGTCTATTGATGGCAGACTTAAGTTTATCTCGTGTTTTGAACCCGTTGGCCCACTCCTAGCTAAAATGGCGGCTTATGTGGAATAAGGAAACTTTATGGTCTCTACGTGCCAAGGAATATGGGCTGCATTTCACACGTTCCCGGACGTTATTCCACCTAACTGGCGATAAAAAACCTCCCATCTTCTTGTGTTTTCTATAAAAAAGATGGCTGCGTTAAAATCTTTCCTAAGAATATATAGGTTGCTTCCTTCCCCTACAGATTTTTTACCAAACGTTATAAAAAGGCTCCTATCTTTCCATGGTCTATTAAAAGTATATTTCGTGACGTAACCGTCTCGTCTCCGCGGCTGCGGAAAATGGGCCTTCAAATGTCACTCAGTGTTTTCAATCTCGGGAGAAAGAAACATTATCGATACTTTGAATGTCTCGGAATAGAGCAGTGTGCTAGAAATGGTTACGTACTTACGTAGGTTATCTATTTAGTTAGGTAATAAGTTGATTTGTAAAATCATCGCCTACGTGGAAAGTTGTAAACGTAACCTCTTTTATACTCAACTAAATCTTACAACTTGCGTAGGAAGATATGATACGCGATTTACATTGAATAACATCACCAATGAAGTGTGAAATTATGTCGTCACTACCAAATTCGTTTTACTCTACTTCTACATAAAAATTCAGGCATTTTTCCCTACAGGCGAGGAATACCATTATATTTTTTTTATACGATCGATCCTGCTTCTACGTCTATACATTTTTCAATCATGCGAGTTCCGTGTATCGATCTGCTTTGACTTGTCCACTGTCTGTTACACAATATCCTTCAACAAAACCGGGCTCCTAAATACTTTTGTAACTTAATGTAATCCGAACTACACTATACTCCATTTGAAATAAGATTAGACATTTAACTAAACCTTTTTTACAGTCCGATCAACCGATTTTGACTTCTATTGCGTTGGTGGCATGACAAATGGCAGCTGCAGTAAACAGTTGGTATTGTAACTACTTTTTTGCTTTAAATGCCATCCTTATGCCTACGGTATAAAAGTGAGAATCAGTTGAACTGACTGTAAAATAGGTTTGTTTAAATGTCTAATCTTATTTCAAATGGAGTATAGCTAGCTATCATGCATTTGCAAAACATGCGAGTCCTAGACTTCGATCTTACTGTCATCCCAGTCACCAGACAGTACTGCTCACCAAAATCTGGCATCTAACTTTGTACTCAATTGGGAAATACCATTGTTACTTTTGTGTGTGTATTCCGAGTAAAACTAGCTTGCCAACATGCATTTCCAAACATCCTGAACCTCGGACATCGATCTGTTTTGACCCGTTGACTTCAATTGCTGTCATCCCATTCACGAATATCGTTCCAAATTCTGGTTCCTGGCCAATTGTTCTGTTTCTCACGTATTGTTGACCCACCACTGTGTCGTCACATCCACGCTGCGTGCCCAATGCGTTTAGCAGCCGTGTCGTAAGTGGGCGCGGTAATGTGACGCTTCCGTTGTGATAGTGACGGTTACATACATATACATACATATTCAGCCTATAACGTTCCCACTGCTGGGACACAGGCCTCCTCTCCGGGAGAGGGAGTGGGCCGTAATCCACCACGCGGGCCCATTGCGGGTTGGTAGATGTCACATCTTCGAATTTTTGGTTCTAGGACATGCCGGTTTCACGATGTTGTCCTTCACCGTTTGAGAGCAGTGGTGATGAAATTATTTACAAAAAGTAATTCGCCTGGCTGGGTTCGAACGCACGACCTAAAACTCGTGAGTCGCGATCGTTACCACTGTGTCATCACTGCTCTCACGACGACTTGTAAGTGACGGTTACTTGTATGTTATGATCCCTTGGTGGCTCGAAGGTGTTGGCCGTTGCAGAGTGAAGGGCCAAATTGCTAAAGTATTTTAATTAAGATGTAATTAGGGAGGTTAAATGCTATTGTGTTGGTTTTTTTGTGATAATTGTCGGGTAATGTGTGAATGTAAAGTTTTCTTGACTTTTTGATGTATGCGCTATGCAAAGGTCGGAATGGATTTGACTTCTATAGTAGTTAGTGAGGGGCTTGTGGCTAAGTAAATAACAGCCACACGGGACGATCGGTCAGGTTAAGCTACGCTTGCCGCGGTTGGTTCGTGGATGGCTGCCCATCTTTACATACCAAGTCTGTGCCTCGGGAAGTACGTTAAGCCATTGGTCCCGGTCGTTATTAAAATTGTGTTAACGCGGGCGAAACCGCTGCCAAAAGCTAGTAAGGTTATAAAACTCAAAACCCATGTTTTATGACTCAGAAGTTCATTTACTTTCAGAAAGTTTTAATAAAACAACTACTTTTAGTATAAAATCAATAGAATGCCATTATAAGGTCACCGCGAGGCACGCCGAGGTACACTTATTAAACACTTTTAATTGTAAATAACGAGCTCGTCCGCTAGATATAGTCCATACATAGTAATAAATAAAATGGAAGTGTCTGCTTATATTGTAAAAAACCGGCTTTGTACTATTTGGTATATTAAAGTACGGTAGGTACTTCTAACAAAAAACCATTTTTTTTTATCTGTTGTTCTTTCGGCTTATCTCCAAAACGGCTGGCCTGATTTTGATGACACCTTCTCTGAATCGTCTTAATGAAAAATAATCATATGAGTAATAAGATTTATTTGATATATTTTTTTGATTTGGATCTCCAACCTAGGCTATAGTTTCATGCAAGTTTGCAAGTACAGGGACAAATACTAATGTTCGTTTCCAATTATAGGAAACCACATCATTTTCTTATAATCTAGATTGATACATTAAGTTTGACTAAGCAAAAATATTAAAATAAATCAAAAGATTCAATGTAACTTATCACAAGACAGGTTACAGCAGCCGACCTTCATGTGACAATCTGTTCGCCTTAAAATAAAAATGCGTGTTCTACACTCGAGAGCAATGAATCCGGGTCACTTAAAGAATGTTAAAAATCTCGGAAACTAAAAATGATAGGTTAATGCAATAAATTGTATTTAATAGACAATGTAATACTCCTTAAATGAAAGTAAAAAAAATATGAGTCACCATACATTTTATTAACACAAAATTACATAAAGAAAAAAACTGCTGATCTCTCCTTAAAACAAAAATAGGAAACATGAAATTTTTGAACTTTATTACGATTTTCTTGAATTTTAATACTTCGTATTGCCTCCTCGTGCTTCCATTACTGCGTTTACGCGGTTTGGCATGCTGTACACCAAGTTCCTTATACGATTTTGGGGAATATTCTCCCATTCCTCTGTGAGAGCAATTTTGAGCTCACGAAGCGTGATTGGGGGAGGGTTTCGTTGTTTTACGCATCTGCCTAGCTCGTCCCAAGCATGCTCGATCGGGTTGATATCCGGGCTGCGCGCTGGCCACTCCATACGAGTAATGTTCATCTCTTGAAGGTAGTCATTCACAATCCTACCTGTATGAGGTCGGGCATTGTCATGCATAAATATAGCATCCTCACCTAAATTGACCATAAATGGACCAACGTGATCATTGAGGATTTCTTCCACATATCTTACGCTAGTTAAAGAGCCGTTTTCTATGATCACCAGCTCTGTGCGACTTTCAGAAGAAATTCCGGCCCACACAAGTACAGACCCACCACCGTAGGCTACTTTTTCTTCGATGCATGCTTGCTTGAATCTTTCCCCTGGTCTTCGATACACTCTGTGTCTTCCATCGTGCTTGTAGAGCATAAATTTTGATTCGTCGGAGAACATAACTTTTGACCAATCTTCAATACTCCAATTTACGTGGCTCTGGGCATATCTTAGTCTTGAAATACGATGCCCACGCTCCAGTTTAGGGCCGTTTGCAGGTCTAAGGGGTTTTAAGTTAGATTCAGCAAGCCGACGTCTTACTGTCCATGCACTTGGGTTACTTCCTCCGAGGCGTCGAAACTGATTTGTGAGTTCAGTTCCTGTGAGAAAGCGATTGCGAAGCATGGTGTTCACCAAGTATCGGTCTTCTCGTGCTGTGGTACACCTGGTTCTGCCCGTTCCTGGTCTGCGTAGGTTAGAACCAGTTTCTTCGTAACGTCGGAGAACTCTTTGTACTGTTGACAGCGACACACCGACAGTCCTGGCTGTATCGCGCTGACTCCGGCCGGTTTCCAGCATTGTAAGTATTCTGGTGCATTCTTCAGGCGTAAGCGACATAATTTCAGCTTGAATAATGAATATAGAGCACTATCAACATGGTTTATGTACCCACATAAATGACAGATTACAAACAAAAGCAAAACCAAATGCTGTAATTTCGTAGTTCCATCTTCGAAAGTGGCCCTTTTTCAAATTAGATTTTTTTATGATATAACTTTACAATAACTATGAAGTTTTAATACCTTCATTTAAGGAGTATTACATTGTCTATTAAATACAATTTATTGCATTAACCTAGCATTTTTAGTTTCCGAGATTTTTAGGATTCTTTAAGTGACCCGGATTCATTGCTCTCGAGTGTATTTTGATAAGAAGAAAATACAAAAAAAGATTTATTTTTGTTACAAAATCCTTACGTAAAAAAAAACCTAAGCTCCAACCCTTTAGAAAAGGTTCATAAAACAAACGTCAAGGATTTAGAGCCTCCCCTTTGAAATATTGGACTGATACACCCTACTCTACCCACGTCACGCATTCTCTAGTTTAGAAAACTCGCTAGTATTATCAACGCCTACAATAGGTTATTGAACATCGATTTTAGTTTAAACTACGTTTGAATTCCAGGTCTTGCCGGTTTTACTTCGCCGTTTTTATAAGATTTATAGGACATCCGCCAACCGGTACTGGGCACTGGTCACATACGGGTGTGAAAAACGCTTACGACGATATTAAAGGTCAAAAAATATTCACGAAATAAGATGAATGTTATAAGCAATGTACATAACTCTATACCAATACCCCTACAACCCCTGCAACGTTGCATGCACCCTAAGCACGATGTTTTTTGCTGCCGGAAACACCGATTTTTCACACCAAAAAATTTTGCTAAATATTTCTCATTTTGACGTACATAATGCATAACGGATAATGGCTTTGTGAGGTCTTGATATACCCTGTATAAGGCTAACTCACTTTCACAAAGAGCAAACTAAAATCATGAAAACGACACCCATGATGAAAAATTTGTAAATTTTCGCAGCCACCATCTAAGATTTCAGCTACCTCTAAAACCATGAAAGTTATCCCTCCATGATCGCTAGAGGGAAAATCGCATGGAGGGGGCAAAACGCTTTTTAGTTACATGCCGATTTCCACCAGGTTACGGCACTCCTGCCGCAAGCTTCGTTCCAAAAACCTTTCTAGTATTATCTGCGCCAAACAATAGGGGTATTTATTGCACAGCGATTTTTAGGTCAAACAACGGTTTGTTTGAAATTAAACTGCATACCTTTTTTAACCGACTTCAAAAAGGAGGAGGTTATCAATTCGTCGGAACCTTTTTTTTTTTTTTTTTCTTTTTTTTTATGTATGTTCCCCGATTACTCGAAGATGGCTGGACCGATTTGAATTTTGTTTTTTTTGTTTGAAAGGGTATACTTCCCAGGTGGTCCCATGATCATCAAATCAGGATCTGATGATGGGATCCTGGAGAAATGGAGAGAACTCTTCAAATTTTATAGGCACACAAAGCGATTTAGGTATTTTTTGGAAGAGTACTTTCTCAGAGTGGTTCCATTTCAATTTGGTGAAGATCTGATGAAGAACTTCGGAGATATGCAACGGAACTCCTCAATAAATGATAGCAAATGGACTGGGATTGCTGAAATCTCATCTCTGTCTATTGCTTACACCAGTTCATAACATAACATCACGCCAGTATGCTGTGAAGGTGTAAGCACATGTGAACCACTAAAAAGTGAAAAATAAAAACTTTTTTCAAAAAAAAAACAACCGACTTCCAAAAAAACACTACAAAGTGAAAAATAACTTTAATTTCGGAAGGCGGTGACAAAAAATTCAAATACAGCTCCAAAGACACCGACTTCCGAAATTAAAGTTATTTTTCACTTTGTAGTGTTTTTTTGGAAGTCGGTTTTTTTTTTTTTGGAAAAATTTTTTTTCCAATAACTGACTAATAATGACTGAACAAAAGCATCGCTTGCATGTTAATGAAAATGGCGCCATTACCACGACGTAGAATAATTGGATTGGTGCTGGTAGGCCTCGATTAAAGGCACGGCATGCAGCAAGAATAGAGAGTTATTAAGAATTCCGATGTTGATTATTTCATGATGGAATACATTCAGTCAAAAATATATCAAGAATGGATGATTCGTTTATGGTTCGAAATTAAATTTTTGCTTTTTTTGTTGTTGTTAGATTGGTACAACTGTTTTACATTTTGGCGCGGAGTTTGAGTTGCATCTGTTATTTAGATTAAATACAGTGCTATTTTTAGTTAGATCATAATTAGTGTGTATTGCGAATTTCATAATCGACAAAAACATCGAACAAAGAGTTTGTCTTAAATTTTGCATTGCCAACGGAATTTCGTGTTCGGAGTGAAAATGTTACAGAAGGCTTACGGTGAATCCACTTTATCAAAAACACGTGCTTATGAGTGGTACAAAGCGTTCAAAAGCGGTCGAGATGTGATGGAAGATTTGCCTCGCTCTGGTAGGCCATCAACGTCTTCAACTGAAGTTATCATCGCAAAAGTGAAGGAAATAGTGACTGAAAATCCTCATTCAAGTTTGAGAGAGATAGCCGCTGAACTCTCTGCGTCTCACGAGTCAATCCCTGTATCATTTTAAATAATCAATTGGGCATGAAACATGTTGCCGCTCGGCTAGTCCCAAAAGACCTGAATTTTCTCCAAAAACTCAATCGCATAAGAGTCGCTGAGGACATACTAGTACGAGTCAACTCCGACCCAACATTCATGAAACGCATTGTTACTGGAGAAGAGACATGGGTTTACGAGTTTGACATGCAAAGTAGTCACCAAGCTTCGGAGTGGCGCCTTCCAACTGAACCGAAAACGAAAAAACCACGACAAAGTCGATCAAAAGTCAAAGTCATGTTGACTATTTTCTTTGACTATCGCGGTGTTGTGCACTCGGAATTCTTGCCGTAAGGTCAATCGGTAAATACGGAATATTATTTGAGTGTTATGCGGCGTTTAAGAGAGCAAATTCGACGAAAAAGGCCAGATTTGTGGAATGAAAATTCTTGGATTTTGCACTACGATAATGCGCCTTCGCACAAGACTATTACTGTGAACGAATTTTTGACCAAAAACTCAACAAATACCATCGAGCAACCAGCTTATTCACTCTATTCAGCTTATTTGTTGGCTCCAGCCGATTTCCTTCATTTTCCTAAACTAAAATGACCACTTCGTGGCACCCGTTTTCATTCGGTAGAAGACATAAAGGAGAATTGGCGGCGAGAACTGAACTCAATTACGGAAAAAGCGTTTAAAAAATGATTAGATGATAGGATTATTCGTTGGCGTAAGTGTATCGTTTCTGAAGGAGTATACTTTGAAGGCGATAAAATAAATTTGGATGAATAACTAACATTTTGTGTATTATTGATCCTTTCCCGGTACTTTCTTGACAGAGTAGTACAGAGTAGTAAATGTCTTTGATAGATTTTCAACTTTATAACATAAGCTTATGGTTGACGTTCAGTTGGGAAAATTTGACAATTTGGGGTAGCTTGATGTGTTGGCGTCTGTACATCGACCGTCTAGAGCCCTGAACAGACCAGGGGTAGAGTAGTCTTCGGTGATTACATGCAATGAGGTCCCAAGCATGAGCTCTTTAGTTCAGGCTAAAGATTTTGCAACCGTAATAAAAACCAATTGAAAGGCTTTGTTTAAAGACGGCTTCCAGTTCTCTACGATACATTCGCAAACCTACATAATTATATCTAAAATATGCTGCCTGACTTTTAAAAGGCATAATAGTCAATTCACACGAATCGGGCGAATTTACACTTTTAAATACGATGTATATTATAGTCTATAGCCGAATTTACTCGCACGATTCGAGCGACTAAATTTGGTGAAAATCGACTAATAAGCACATTACAACGGAGAGATGTGCAGTGCAGAGCTCTATAAGAAAACATAAAATGGTTGATGATTGTCACTTCTCCGTTATAATTCAATACGCAGGCAGCTGTAGACGAGGAATCAAACACATAATAACGTATCATACATTCTTCAAAATATCACCCGTCAAATGAATAAGGTCAATATGACCGCGCTCTGATTGATTAAGTCATCATTGAGACATTACTCTTCATTTGCTTAATAATTTTACGTAATAAATGTCATTGTTCAACAGTAATACTTGCAGAGGCTAATATGAGTATTGAGTAACTCCGCCAATCATAATGAATGACAATTCTATTGAAATGAGAACAAACGACAATAAATATTTATAAATGCATTCGAGATGAGTTGGCTAATGTTGGCATAAAACGCGACAAGTTGTAACATACTTTTGTCGCGATTATGTTTTCGTATTTTAGATCCTTATTTTATACCTTGACATGGGGCAAGCATATAGCAGGCAAAACGTGTTTCGCTATCATTACAAGGAGTTTTCCTTCAGTTCTTTTTGGTAAAAACACAGAAAACAAACCTATTAAAAAAAAACTAATACCCGATTACTGAAAATTCACGCTCTAAAAATTTATGAAACAAGAAAATATACTCACCTGAAAGCCTGTCGTATGTATATGCCACCTAAACAATACATTTTAACAGTAGTGGGCTATCATAAGCTTTATGGTAAAGAATTAGTTTTTGAACTTACTTTTTATTTAAATTATTGTGGATGTGGGGCATCATTGTGATATTTTTAGGGTTCCGTACCGTAAGGTAAAAAAGGAACCACTCTCTTGTTCGTCTGTCCGTATCCGTGTGTCACCACCGATTTTCTCAGGAACGGGTGGACCTAGTAAGTTGAAATTTATACCAGATACTGAGGTCTATGGTCTATAGTCCCAATTAGGTGTATAAAAATCAAGGTCCTGAGTCAACACGATAAAAAGATATGGGCTAATTTCGATTTTCGCGAAAATTTATAAGTACCAAAATTCACCTTAATTTTCAACTTTTTTAATTTATCATTTACTTGTGCTTATAAGACCTTGCTTTTAACCAAAATTGACAATTCTAGGTCAACCGGAAGTACCCTATAGGTTTTGGGTCGAAAACCTATATGGTAGTTCCTGTTGACCTAGAATCACAAAAATTGGCAAAAAGCAAGGTCTTACAGCACAAATAAAAGAAAAATTCAAAAAGTTGAAAATGAAGGTAAATTAGTACTTACAAGTTTTCGCGAAAATCTAAATTTGCCCACATCTTTTTTTATTATGGCGGTATAATGGGTAGTACGGAGCCCTCGGCGCACAAGTTCGACTCGCACTTGACCGGTTTCTTTTAGTTCACCACTTTGTCCTCTATAGGGCACCATATTCATTTAACTTCACTTTTAGTTGTCTTGGTTGACGTGTAAGACATTCATCGCTCGATAGATCATGGGCCCTCGTGACAGAAACGCGTAAAGCATAATTCCAAATAAAAACTAATATTCCTTTTCCCTTGTCCACAGAAAGAAGATCGAATCCCTAGGCAGGATGACGGCGATGACGCAGGAGGAAATGGTGGCGGGTGCACGCACCGTCGCTGCAGGGCTCGAGGCCCTGAGGGCAGAACACTCCCAGCTGCTGGCAGGCTTGGCGGCCAACACCGAGCACGAACATGAAAAGGCATCGCTTGTGAGGAAGAGCATTGATGCTATTGAACTTGGATTGGGAGAGGCACAGGTTAGTAACAGAGGCTGTTTTAAGGTTGTTGTATTTTCAGGTCTACAGACGTATTTGGACTTGTTATAGGCTCAGCTGACCGCTTGCGAGTTGATAGACCAGGATCACGTTGTACGGAAGTTCTAACTTCGTTAATGTTTCCTCTGTTCTTATTGACCCTGGGCGTCCCTCAGGTTTCTGGTTGAGACTCGAACCAGTAGACTCGAATTTTCTTACCCACGACCTCATCACACTTTCACTGGGACACTGATTTAGGGTCAGCACCTGATTATAACGACGGTTTTCTATCTACAGGAACCATGTGCAGTGCCGTCCAACCGCCAAGTTACATATTGACAATTTACAGCAGAAGTCAAATAACTTCTGAACGGCACTGAATGTGTTACATTTTCCGTTGATATTTCACGTCCATAATTTGGCATCCTGCAAAGTAGTCCATTACCTATTTCGCGCGGTTACAGTTTACAGCACTCTCAGATAAGCTCGACTTTTACCTTAATTTTTAGGAGTTGGCGTTCCTTTTAAGGACTTACAGTAAGCTTAAGTGCCGTCTACTTTGTATTTATTCACAACAATAAGAATATAGTAGAATGTAGATAATATATATAAAATTCACAGAGAAACAAAAGTAGTTTCATAAAAGCAGTATCTTGTCGAAGTCAATTTCCTTTGACGACAAAAGATTGAGCTGTGTCACCCGTAAGTACATACATTATCAGCAGTTTTCGTTACAAACCGTCCTTTAAATGCACTGACATCGATATGTCTTCATTTTAACCGTTTCAATATTAGCAATTCATTAACCGAAACCACACACGCAGGGTTTTTATGGCATTTTGCGAGTAAAGATTGAGGTGAACGTGTTGTTCAATCCTTTGTCCTTATCTGTGTTTACCACGATTTAAAAAAAACACGACAAAGAAGTCGTGATCAGTGTAATCACACATTTACTGTACAAATAATACTTAACATTAAGAGCGACCAACCCGATATGGCGTTACATTTTTTATTTTTTATCTCTGTCTCTATGTTATTTATAAGTCTTTTTTGAGACTAAGCCAGTAAAAATAATTTGAAAAATCAAAAAACCCGACTGCCTAAAAAGTGAACTTTAATTTAAAAAGATGGAAACAAGAAACTTTAAAAGGATGACTGAATACTATATGCAATGTCATGCAGTCGGAGGTATCTTCTTAAATTTAACAATAAAGACCTTTATTGCCTCCGACTGCATAAGATTGTTTATAGTATTCAGTCTAATTGTCATCCTTTTAAAACAAGTTTCTTGTTTCCATCTTTTTTAATTAAAGCTCACTTCGTTGGTAGTCAGGTTTGTGGTTCTGTAAATGGTTTTTTTTTTCACAGTTTTTAGTTAATATAATTATTTTTGACGTTAATGAGACCTATTCATGAAACGCTTTATTTTGATACCCCACTCAATAGGATTTCAGGAAAAAAAAATGAAGACACATTATGGCGCCAAAAATCGGCCATTTATTTTTTCCATTTTGATATACCCAGTGTCACTCTTACAATTATGACGAATCTATCGGTACCTCTCAAGCTGAAATCGATCAAGCCGTTTAGGCTACAGAGCGTGCCAAAGAAATATACATACATACACTCGAAAAACATAACCCACCTTCTGGCGCAGTCGGGTAAAAAAGTCTGAAAATCTGCTTTATTACCAAAAAATATCTGAAAATCAGCCGTTTACAATGTACCCACATTGAAACAGTTAAAAAATCATTTTTATAGAATGCTCGCACATGTAATGGAGATTCTAAATGACAAAAAGGCTTTGTGAAATCTCCGCGCTCCAATTTTCGTTCGATGTTATCGTGTTGTCACTCGCTTGTATTGCGTTGGAAGAAACAAGAAGCTCGCTCAATCATGCTCGCGTTGACGATGAACGGACCGGGAAGGGCCCTCTTAAGGTGATGGTCTGACGCGATTCTGGAAGAACCATTTCCATGAAGTTTTCATAGAAATTGTTCTACTAGAGGCGTGTCGCGCTTGTCTGCGAGAGCCTCTAAGGATAAAGCGCCAGAAAGGTACCAGAAAAACGTAAGGCAATTCGAATTTCGCGTGCTCCCTTAGTGCGTTCTCCTTAACACCACGTGTGCACGGTGTAAACAAACGTGATCCTATACAGGCTTCGGATTCCAAAGCACATGTCCTGAAGATGACATGCCTGAGGGCTGCGGTCTGCGGTTTGTTACATCCGTCCCGCGTATGAAGTTACAGAACTTATAGATACGATTGTCTTTGGCAAGATCTGTCGTGTCTAAGAAGCCGTCAATTCGTTTTACATACAATTTTCCACAATTCCAATTGCGAGGAGTGAATTCTATAGAGGTAAGATGAACTCTTGACCTTTAAACCCTTCAACGTCAATATCGTAAAATTAATTTCTAAAAGAAAAACGAATTGCCTACGTCCACTATGAAAATTGCTAACATTTTATCTTGATATACTACACGTTTTCATGTTACTTACACGCGAAGCTTAAGGTGAGGTGAAGAACTATTGACCAAACGTTAAGGCTAAGTAACAAAAGAAAAATTCTTTGTTTATTTTCTTTGATGTAGCCCAAACAAAGAATGGATTATTCTCGAGCTTCTCTTTTACAGAATTCTTTATAACAAGTAGCATATTTTCTGGCATACACCTTTCTTTAGAAAAAATCCTTAAAAATAAGCCTCTAACACAAAAGAAGTCAAGAATTTGGTCATTGAACAGCTCAGCTTTGAAAAACCCATATAAATGAAAAGCCCGGCTTCTCAGCGGCTGAAGATAAACAGCCTCAAGGTAGCCTAGATTCGCTGAATGCCTTTAAGGACTACCCGTTATAGCATCATTTAGGTCACACCTACCAAGCCTTGAGGGCTCCGCTGTACAAACGCGAGTTTTCAACATGTAAAAGAAACCTCTATTTTTGAAACAAAATGTCGTAGAGCGCTTTCAGAACTTTGCTTTTAAAGTTTTCAATTCCAATTTTTGTGAAAGATTGCGTGGGAGGAATGGGAGTAGAATGTGGGAATTGCTTGGCGATTGGAAAACAAAATGTTGATGGATTGTGTGGGAATATGAATTAAAAAAATATTTTCTATCCGTGAGTGTGCATCATTATGCTTTACTGATCGATTTTATAGAGCTATTGGTAGTCTAAACATTCAGTCATACATATATATAAATAAAACTGAAGTGTATTTTTGTAATGCAGCTGTTTGTAACAGCTTTTTACTAATCCCCATGTTTATAAATGTTGCTTAAAGTTAAATAATGTTTAGCGTCTGTTTAACCATACATTTTTAACATTTAAACATCTCTTAACTTTAAGCAACGTTTATAAATAAGAGAGGGTTAATGCATAAGCAAGTATATGTAATACGGTACTTAACATACTCGTATGAAATAATTTTTTTTTGTCGTCTGTCTATCTGTTTGTTCCGGCTAATCTCCGAAACGGCTCGATCGATTCTGACGGGACCTTCTCTGGGAGATAGCTGACTGTCCCAGTAGCACGTTCGTGAGATAAGTTCCAACACCCACGAGACCGAAGTCGCGGGGCACAGCTGGTTAGACATAAAACATGAGCGAATCGGAATAAAATATTATTAATTTCAACACTTCTCCAGTCCAATGTTTTAAGTTCATTGCCATTTTCTAATTGAATTCCTAAATTCAGTGAGCTTTGTTTCATAGGCCGCTTAATTACAAATATTTAAGCTAACTTTGATTGTAATCCAATTTAATTTCTAAATACACTAAAATTCTGTATAACTAAACATTTCCAGGCATTTGACATTTGAAAATTAATTAAATAAAGGTCGACTTGCTATTTAGTTTTGCGGTTTCTAACTTTGGCGAGATCTATTTCAGGCACGTTATTTTATTTGATATCTAGTTAATAGTTGTTTGAAAAGATCGATTTTACTGTTCATTAAGTTCAAAATTTCGCTTAGAATCGGATTACCTACGCATCATGATGACTACTTACGTAGCTCATAATAATTTATTGACATGTCACAACATTTACGCTTAGCATGAGTAAAAAACACAGAGGCAGTCTCCTTTCTTCAAAATCATAGTCCGATGGGACGGCACGCAATCCGACACGACCGATGTGAGATCAGGCGTAGGGCCAACGGCTTAGCGTCCTTTCCGAGGTACGGGGCATCACACCGCCAACTTTCAAACTCCGGACTGTTACTGAGAATGCCAATAACACTTCGCCCAACCTGGGAAACATACTGACACACACTTGTGCACTATAATAATTATCTCTCGCGCCGAAGGGTAGTCTCTGTAGAGATTGCAGCCAAGGCCGACATGTCTAAAAGACTTATTATGAGTACAAATAAATAATAATGAACCCGATAAGGATTCACCTTTCGCCCATCAGACAATACCTCGTTATTAAACATCAGATGAATAGAATACACAAAATAGACTTCACAAAAGGCAGCTTTATCGGCTTCAGCGATCTCTTTCAATCAAACTTCACCCAGCAATATTCTATTTTACTGTCTTTTGTATGTATGCTTTGTATTCAAAATAGCCTTCAATTGAATAGAACATACCCAAGTTCCGCACCTCATTCGCTGCAGTAATTCTATTTAATATTACATACATATATCACCATTAAAACTTCTAACTTTTCCACGCCATATTGGCTAAATTGCCGCCATATTTCCAGCGTCATTTTTCATAAAACGTCACAAAGTAAAATTAAGTTGCGTGAGTGAATCACGGGGCGTGCTCCATTCAGCTTCCCACAAAGGCACGCGACACCCTCTTGTGAGGTTGACGACGTTGAGGTTCTATGTTAGGGCTGGGCAGACAAGTCTGAGGATGACAGCGGTTTGATAATATTATTGGGTATGATATGAGAGAGATACAGATGCGAGAATATTCAAGGTCTTTAGAGGTAGTTTGGTATATAAATGTTGTTGGAATAATGTAAGCGTGTAACCATTCGGAATAATGCTTTTCAAGTTTAGCTAAACTATTTTGCTTATCTAAGAATAGGGGCTTACAGTTTTGCTGAAATCGCAGAAAATTAAAAGAAGATAGTCATTTCGAAATAATCGATTCCAAGATGATGGACTTATGCTAAATATTTAAAGGGTTTCCTTCTGTCCTAATTACACAATGCTTGCTAAAAATAAGCTTAATGTTTACGATTACGTCACGCTAACATAACAAGCTAAGGTTACTGAAAACTTTGGCCTACTTGCAAACTTCCGTGATCAATGCAAAGATTTTTCCTTCGACATGTTTGCGTGAACTTTTCAAAGAAGGTAAATTTATTGCCATGAAATCTGATCGTCGGTACACTGCCTTGACTGGCAATGCCTGAGGCCTAGTGATAGCTTTATAAGTATTTAGATCACCAACTATTAATTGAAACCACTTTGTACTTTTAACAATATAATAACTTCGAACTATATAATATGATACAGGATGACAAGGGAAATATTTAACACATGAAACGACTGCCTCTTACGGCGGTCTCTAAAAAAAGTCCCCATGTCTCTATAAAACACTAGGTGGGAACGCTGCTCTTGTTTATGTTCCCATGCTGAATTTTGACCCTATCTTATGGATGTTTACGTCCGGCTTGGGATACTGCAGCGCAAGCACCTCGTCTGCTGGAGGCCACCAGGCCGCTCTGCTGATGTCACTCTTTACTTTGTAAAGAGAGCGCGGCAATCGCCAACACGGCCGTCCTGCCAGGTGCCTGTCCCACCAGGTACCCCACGAGTTCAGATAAAGTGCTGAAACACAAATTATTAATAATTTATCAGCTTGCCTGTTGCACATGAATTGATTGTCTATCGAATGTTCAGGAGTATAACTGCCATATTGCATTACACATGAGATTACACACTATTTCATCACTGTATCCGAGGGTAGGCGTCAATTAAAATAAGTCATGTGCTTAAAGCAACATGAATTCAAAGATCGACAAGACCACTTGCACTTAAAGGGCCTATAGCCTCACTTAAGAGTACCAAGTTCGTCTTATTTTCATTTGCGCTCAAAGGGCATGTAGCCTCACTTAAACCAATTAAATTCGTCCCAGAACCACTTGCACTCAAAGGGCCTTTATCCTCACTTAAGTGTACCAAGTTCGTCCCAGAACCACTTGCACTCAAAGGGCCTTTAGCCTCACTTAAGTGTACCAAGTTCATCCCAGAACCACTTGCACTCAAAGGGCCATTATCCTCACTTAAGCGTACCAAGTTCGTCCCAGAACCATTTGCATTCAAAGGGCCTTTAGCCTCACTTAAGTGTACCAAGTTCGTCCCAGAACCACTTGCACTCAAAGGGCCTATAACCTCACTTAAGCGTACCAAGTTCGTCCCAGAACCACTTGCACTCAAAGGGCGTTTCCCTCTTGAACGCTCCAAGTTAGTTCTCCATTTGAGCCTACCACTCGGCCTCGGCTTTTAATGTGTAATTTACGATATGGAACATTTATTATTCCTTAAAACATTTTATCTTGACTCGCACATACGCCTACGATACATTTCAATTTACCATCGCCAACAACTGGCAGAAATGCTCTAAGTCAGAACGTATGTCTATTTCATCTCCCAATAGTCAATTATCAATATGTTCCATGTTCTCGGCAGTGGTTAAGCTTGTACACTTTTTAGTCCTCCTTTCACTGCCTTTTACATCCATCACCTCATATTTATCATTCCTCAATACCATAATCACATGAAAGGGGCAATGTTAACCGGGAACAACTTCCGACTTTGCCCGTCATTGTTCTGGCTTTGTATTTTAATGAGCACCAGATCTCCTTCGACGTAACTAGTGCTTTTGTACGGTTCCCAAAAAATCGCTGTTTTGGTGATTTCGCGTTGGACTTATAATTCAGTTACATCCAACCTATTCCCGTTGCTAATCTCCAGAGCCAAACTATCACTATCTCCTGTATATTAGCACCTACTGTTTTTAGTGCTTCTAGAGTAGTCTTTTTTTTAAACGCTCAACCTGGCTATTAAAATAGATTCAATTTTTACAATACAATGTAAACGCCATGTAACGTCACTCGATTTAACGACAAACTCCCTAAAGCGTCGAAATCACTCAGCTTTGTTTGGTTTAGCTTGTCTTCCACACAATGATACACTATATTATATAATAGCATTATACCCACTCTCAATAACGACAGCAATAATTAAATAGCTGTGTACGTTCTTTGTCACTTTATTATCCTAGCCCTTTATAAACTCGACTGTCGATATCATACATACCGAACTTTCTAAGAAATCCGTTCTTTTGTTTACAAATGGGAATTGCTTGCACGTGTAGACTGTTGTTGGTAGGAGTCATGGATTATCTATACGTTAACATATTCTTAGTTGTTCGCAAACTTTTAATGTAATTACTAACACTAGTCTGAAATAAACTTTTTATTTTTCTAATACAGATTTTTCTTCTCTCCATATAACGACAACTCTCAAGAACGCCATAAAATGCGCAGTCCCTTTAGTTTCATTATATAGAGTTTATACTGATTGGACAGGTCCACTCAATCTGTGTCGTTCTTTCCTCAAAAGACCATTTCAGACACCAATTTACATGGTCTTTACATGATCTGACCAAGATTATGTCTGGACTTTAAAAGAGACTGTGACCTCTGAGTTTGTTTCGGCCTATTTCCTCAGAGTATTCAGATAGGAAACGCCGACCTCATATAGTTTAAAATAAATATGATTGACGTGTAAAAGTGTTTGTACAAACCTACTTATAGAAATAAAATCATTTATCATTTACTGTATTTCTTTATGATATGTAGCGTTCCAGGAAATTAATACGGATGGCTTACTCGTTCTACAGTTTTATCAACCGCCCGAGGTCGTCATGGTTACATTTTATTATTTGCTAAATGCATTTCTCTGGGACCACCCACCGGCGACCTCGGATTGTTCTTTTGTAAACTTTGCCACCGAGGACTACATATTTTTTTTTAAACATCTTCATTTATTAATTTATTTATTTATTGCATTCCATATTGTAAAAAAGATGTGATTAGCTTCGGCCTCTCCTGATTCTATAATAATTGTTCTGACTATTACGTTACGTTGTACCGAAAGTAACCAATCCGCTTCCGTTATTGATATTATAATCTCGGTGAACGATATCAAACGAGAGTTCTCGGATAAAACCCAATGCGCGATCCGAGAGATAATCTCCTTTTTTTTTGTCAATGCCTACCTTGCGGCGTTGCAATCGGTCACTATTTTAAAATATGATCCGGTATGGTATAATCGGAACTTCCTAAGCGAACTAACAATCGTCAATAACTCTCCAGTTCAAACGAGCGGTACTTTTTCTCATCTTCTGTAGTTTGTCTCATAAAATAATAGACTGGTTTCTCACCTTCGTCGGTGATTCGCATAAATATACCAGCAACACAATCTTTACTAGCATCCATATGAACACCACTCGGTTTTTTTACTAAAGATTTGTAGAACTATTTACGTTAACTATCATTTCATGGCCGTTTACTTTTCCTAGTTCTTCGATATTTGACGCCACACCGTCATCATATTTTTGAAAAAGTGTTCATAATTAATTCTGATGGGAATTGCTACCGAACTTGAAATTACTAATTCTGTTACAAACTCTGTGAATATATTCGCATAGTCAAATTAAAATCTGTCACCCACTCGCGAGTATATCAGTCAATCAACCTGAGTCAGACACCGAATCGACTTTCAGATCAGCTGTTAATCTTGTAGGTTACAAACTTAGAACTTTCTTTTGAGAAACCTTGAATCAAAACTGACGCAGCCAGCACAATTATTATTATTATTTCTTTATTATCGGACAACAATGATCCAGCGTGTTAGTAAACCATATTATAACTTATTACTAGTGTTAGTTTATAAATGAATTACATAGTAGTGTGAAAAGGACAACCCCCAAATTAATGTTTAGTGATTGTCCTTCTCACAAAAGTTTTAATGAATGGAGAGTCAATACTCTAATGCTTTCCATTGAATATCTTACATAATATTTTCACAAACGTCTTTCGCAGGTCAGGGGTTTTTATGGTAACATGTCGATTCCAAATAAACTCGCTTGCCAGAATAATTACATTTATTTGTATCACACTGACTTCGTTTGTGGTTACCGCCGCATAGATAACACTTGATCTGTTTCCGACCCTGTGCCTGGACGTCTTAATTATTGCTAGCAGAAACGGTTTGACCCACTATGTTCGCTGAGGGCACAGTCGCTGATGTCGTAGTCGCAGGCATCTGATTCTGACGGATCAGTTTTGTTTGGCCATCGCGTGTGTTTGCGCCTATCTGTATCGCGATTTTTGATGTAAACGTTCAACCAGGTAGGAAACTAGCTGAACCGTCGCATCACAAAATTATTCGCTTCAATTGATGCGCCTATACCAATGTCTCCTATATTGCCGACAATAATAGAAATAATAACTTGTTCCGAAATCTAATCGCGTAAAAAATTAAGAAAAGTCCTTCGAAAGATCGGGTTTTATGAGAAAACCACTGCATAAATCAATGACCAATAAAGCTCATTTAACTTTCCGACATTTGAGCTTTTTCGGCACCGCCTTGGTTTTTGGAGATTTTACACTTCTTTTTGGTTAAGTTAGCGAGAAAAACTAATCTTTGTTGGCTCCTAACTTTTAATGTCTTTTAATTTTAGTATTGTTTCCGTACAAAAAACATTAACAATGCAACAAAACCATATCATGTTTAATTCCTGATGTACATTGTCGAACAGTGGAGTAATACACTCCCGAAGTTTGTATTAAAAAGGTCGACTAGATTCACCTTAAACGATCTATTTTACATTTTTGTTCAAAATAGAACTCGTAAAGCGACTGATTTTCAAACGGCTTTTATTAATATAATTTAAAAGATCGTACATATTCCGGCGGATTTGAAAACTAAAAGCCAACTTACGTGATCAGTCCATCCACTCCCACGTAGGCTAATAACTATCCGATCGTAACATTGAGACATACCACACATTCGCGAACCCTTTAGTTTGTTGAGAGCTTGATAACGAGTCATTTCATCAGTCCATGCAAAAGTTTAGGCGTAGGACCTGATAATACTAAGCCAAGCGTTCACATCGTCTCTCACCGGGTCGAACTCGGGTATAATGTTATATAAAGTATGATTTGTACTCACAGTTGAGGTATCAGCCTTACATGATACCTGTTTCCTTTGTTTTGGCGGAGGTGCCGGGGTCCTGGCACTACTGCTGCTGCTAGATCTTGAGCTTGAACGTGTGCGTTTTTTTTTTTTGTTTTAGGAATTTCTTACGTTTACTTTGTTTACCCATAGCTGTGGGTGGGTATCGCGTGTCACTTCTGATGATAGCTTTATAAGTATTTAGATCACCAAATATTAATTGAAACCACTTTGTACTTTTAACAATATAATAACTTCGAACTATATAATATGATACAGGATGACAAGGGAAATATTTAACACATGAAACGACTGCCTCTTACGGCGGTCTCTAAAAAAAGTCCCCATGTCTCTATAAAACACTAGGCGGGAACGCTGCTCTTGTTTATGTTCCCATGCTGAATTTTGACCCTATCTTATGGATGTTTACGTCCGGCTTGGGATACTGCAGCGCAAGCACCTCGTCTGCTGGAGGCCACCAGGCCGCTCTGCTGATGTCACTCTTTACTTTGTAAAGAGAGCGCGGCAATCGCCAACACTAGTCTTCTTAAGACAGAGGGTAGGTATTTTTAAAGATGCTTAGAAAAACAAGGATTGCAGTTTCCACGAAAGTAGAGGAGTGAGTGAGTCTTAAACAACAACATTTACGTTATTTTAACATCTACCCGCTCTATTTCAACACCTTCACCTTATTTATTTATTTAACCATTTATGCACACACATATAAACAGGCAAGAAGAAAGTAACAGAAAAATACGTACATAGGTAATGCTTATTTCTACAGAAATCTCTTCCAGCATACCTGCGATAGGAGAGAAGATAACCACCTTTTATAATAATAATGTTGTGCATGCCTATAATAGATGTATTTACACAGAACTGAAGATTCTTCATTACCTAATGTAACTATCTTTGTAAATATATCGTTGGTGGCACTTGCTTAATAAATAAACACGAGAGATCTCCGTATTGGGTCATGCGACATAACAATTTTCCAGAATTCTTTCGTTTTTTTTCTAAATTGTTTAAACCTGGGATCGGTTCTTTCCCAATCTCCGCTTTTCCCATACCTTTGCACCACCACAACAAGATGTCATACGTACCTGACACGAAAAAACTGACTGATATACGTGTAAATGTTTGTTTTTTAAACAGAAAGGGATGCTGTCGCGGCGCACTCGGCCTTGGAGTGGCCATGTGCCTCTGTTTTGTGTTTACTTTGCATTTTCCCAACATCAGGGTATATCTTTCTGTTTGTTCTACAACAGACTATCTCCGCTATTCTCATACCTTTGAACCACTACAACAAGATGCCATACATATATACCTGACCCGACAAAACTTATGGATAAACGTGGGAATGCTTGTTTTTTAAACACAAAGGTATGCTGACGCAGCGTACTCGGCCTTGGAGTTGCCATGTGCCTCTGTTTTGTCTTTACTCTGTATTTTTCTAGAATCAGTGCAGATTTTTCTTTAACTGTTTTTTTGACCACTATCTCCACTTTTAAGAATACTTTTGCATCTCTACAAGAATAAGTCATACCTGACTCGGCAAAACTGACTTAGGGCCAAAATACTTACCACAACCACACCACATCGCAGCAAAAAAAATGCATGCAGTGGTTACGGGTGCAGCTTCTTGCAGTTGTATTGTGGCTAGTGTTTGCAGACAGCGACGACTCCGGCTGTGACGGTGTCGTCACGTCGACGCAACCTTGTGGATGCGTTGTGGCTGCGACGTCGCCCTAATGTAGTCAGAATTGCCCACACGGTTGTTTTTGACGACCAAATGTGGTCCATGCGTATGGACTATTTAGTTTCATAAAAATCGGCGCCCTTCCATGCGGTATCGTTGTGGTGTGGTTGTGGTACGTGTGACTGGGGTTGTGTTTAGGGTTCCCCGTACCCAAAGGGTGCTAACGGGACCCTACTAAGCCTAAGCCTCTGCTGTCCGTCAACCCGTCTGTGTCTGTCAGTCATCGGGCTGTATCTCATGAACTGTAATCGGTAGACAGTCGATATTTTCACTGAGTGTGTATTTCTATTGCCGCTTTAACAGCAAAATCATAAAATCCAGATAAAAGGAAACCTGTTTTCTTTCGGCGTTTATTGTTCAATATTGTACGGTGATACGGAATCCTTCGTGTTATGAGTCCGACTCGCACTTGGCTGGTTTTTATAACACAAAGGGATGCTGACGCGGCTGACTCGACCTTGGGGAGGCCATGTGCCTCTATTTTGTGTTAACTCGGATTATTTTGAGCGCATTGTGTAAACCATGTCTTGATAATATATTGGTTACAGATGATTGGAGAGGTGAAAGAGTATTACGTAAAAGATGTGATGATTGGTTTACGTTTTGAGGGTCGAAAATACCTGATACGGTTATCTATTTTTTTATTTTATTAAAAATGTCAAGCACCCCACGCTTTTTAATTGAATTAAATTATTTTCTCCTTTTTAGTTTGGTTTTTAAAGCGTGTTTTTTAGTTTTTTAAACTATTATTTCTATTCTATTTTTTAGTTCTGCTTACTACAAAAACGTGTTTTTTCCAATTTTCATTTTTTTATTTTTATGATTGAATTGTCATCGGTCCTCGATAAGTTTACAAAGATTCAATGAAATCTGACCGTTTAAAGTGGGTCAAAATCGCGCTCTAAGGAGTCTGTTACATACAAACATACAAGTGAAGCTAATATAAAGCGTGTAATAATAACGGAAAAGATTTCAATTCCATTTAAATCACCGTCTTTTAAATTTTTAAGCATATTAATACTAGTATAAATAAATAATTTACAAAATCAAAGACCCGACTGCCTAAAAAGTGAACTTTAATTAAAAGAGATGGAAACAAGTAACTTGTTATAAAAGGATGACTATTAGACTGAATACTATAAACAATCTCATGCAGTCGGAGGCATCTTCTTAAATTTAAAAATAATTTATTGCCAATATTTTTTGATTTCACAGGTTTGTGTTACTATAATTATTTTTGGCGTTAAAGAGACCTATATAAAAACCCTCTATTTTGATACCCCACTCAATAGGTTTTGAGAGAGAAAAAAAAATTGAAGGCAAAATATAGCGCTTTAATCGGCCATTTAAAAAAAAAATCTGTCGTCGGTTTTAGCCGACTAATCGCCGACTACAAATATGGCTGACTAGTCGATACATCACTAATTTGAATCAACATAACATTTTAAAGGGTTGGCTGAAATAAATTACTTAGTAAACTAAGTATAGGTATTAATTATTTAAAAACTGTTACCGATTTCGTGATACAAAAGTAAGCCTCCATTATAAAAGACGATTCGTTTCGCCTTCCACAGAAAATACCGACCCACATTAAAATTAAAACCGTACCTACCATCATTTAAAATCACGACATCGGCACGAGACGGCACGACTAACGACGTCTCATTAATCAGCAAGATTTATTTATTTTTGTCTCTACATTACCTACCTTCACGCACCCTCACACCTCATACCCCAGACCCCCACACCTAGGGAATATAATCTCGAGTCGAGATTGGCAACTCGACATCTCGCGTGGTAAGCCTGGTTTCGAGATAGACCATTCGAAACTCGCTGGCAATCAGGTGTGATCTCGTTTTCGAGATCGAGATTTCAAAATAAACCTACTTTTTGAAATAAAGCGTTTTAATTCAAAACTAAATTAAAGTTACAGCTGCTTAGGATAATCGTGTTATATTTTGTAAATAAAAAGAAAAACGTTATCTGAAATTCAAAACAAAACAAAAACAACGTTTATTTAAATGTAGTAATAATTTTCTCTACGCATACATAACTTAACAAATCAACACGTACACTTTAAATAAATTTATTTTAATATGCAAATGACTTCTCTAGAAACAGAGTGTGCTACGTAGGCCGCGCTCCATCACGAAATCTCGTTCGAGATTGTCTTCCGAAAAGAAAGACTCGAGATCTCGGCAGATTCAGGATCGAGATTGCATTCCCTACCCACACCCCTCTGCTTTTACCAATTAGTAATGAAAAACTCGTCTCATCACACTTTAAGAGAAAAAATGTGGATAAATAAAGCTTTCCAGACGGAATGAAAGCGATTTACAATGTGAAAGTTGTGTTGGGGCCTGATTTTTTCCCCTTTAAAGGGTGGAAAGTGATTCTAAGTTGATGTTATGTTGGGGTTGCATGTGTAGGTACTTAGAATTCAATTTTTGGCCAGTAGGAATACATTCTTGCCTACAAGTAAATATACAATGACATAATTTTGGATTGTATTTTTCCCTTTTATTATTACACACGTTGTCTTCATCTCTTTTTACCTTTTCTCCTATCGCAGGTGTGCTTGAAGAGATTTCTGTAGAAATAAGCATTATCTTGTGTACGTATTTTTCTGTTCCTTTCCTCTTGTCTGTTTGAATGTGGGTGTGCATAAATGGTTAAATAAATAGACATTGAATGTGATCAGCGCTTTTGAACTGCGTTAAAGAACTGTCAGTATCAATATTCCACAACAGTTTTGACACTGACAGCTCTTGAACGCGTTCTATTCTCCGAAATCTTGAGAAATTCGCACTTAATCCTATGTTATGGGGTTAAGCTACGTTTAATGGAAAATGCAGTTCACTGTTTAATATGGAAGCTTCTGGAACTTGCAAAGTTGAGTAGCAATCTATTGAAGCAAGGATTATTGCTTTTGTAGTGAGTAGTCGATAAACTGGCAATCTGCCACCGCATATTTCACTTTAGAACTGTTGACCCGTCATATTGTACCAAATATGGTTAAAGGCAGTGCTCTATTAAGTCGCGAGAAATTTCTGGGTTTAAACTTGGCCAAATTTCCCTCAATTGTCGGAAAATGTTTACTTTAATCATCTGGGCAATCATGTTTTATTTTTTAAAGTGAATTATTTTGTTTTTCTTTTACTGTTACACGCAGTTTCTATATCCCTTTTATCTATTCTCCTATTGCAGGTATACTAGAAAAAGATTTCTTAAGAAAAAAAAGTTGATACTTATTTCTAAAGACATGTCTCCTTTGTACATGTTTTTCTGTTTCTTCCTTCTAGTCCGTTAAATGTGTCAGCCCCTACTGTTTTATATGTCTGTGGTCAGCCCACTAAAAAACTACATATGTCATTTTGTTTTTGATTTATTGTTCTATTATGTACGTCAAAACGTCGTTTTTAAGACATTACAAAAACTTTTCATAAACACATATTATAATAAATCTTCCTTCTCTCCATTCCAGGTAATGATGGCCCTGGCCTCCCATTTACAGTCAGTGGAGGCTGAGAAGCAGAAGCTCCGCACTCAGGTCAGGAGGCTGTGCCAGGAAAATGCTTGGCTCAGGGACGAGCTGGCGGCTGCTCAGCAGCATTTGCAGGCGTCGGAACAACGTGTGGCCCAGTTGGAAGAAGAGAACAAGCATTTGGATTTCATGGCTTCTATACGGTAAGCTTCTAGCTATTAATATTAATATCTGGATGACCGAGCTTTGCTTGCTTTCGTTTTCTAAAAATGAAACCTAGCTAGATCGATTTATCGCCCCCGAAACCCCCTGCATACAAAATTTCATGAAAATCGTTGGAACCGTTTCCGAGATTCAGATTATTTAGATACAAGAACTGCTCGTTTAAAGGTATTAGATGATGTATAGTCGACCTCGAAATTGCCTTTGAAAACAATTTCCAGTATAGTATTGTTTCTCATGAAGCAATGCGCGCTTTACTTGTACAAACATGTTTTTGTACTGCAAAGGTTGTATGCTACAGACGACCTTACGTTGGCTGGCGTTAATTGTAATTAACTTTAATCATTTTGGAACTGCCAAGCTGATTTATAATAAGCTTTCAAATATGAGTTGCATGGCAGACGCGCTACTGTTAACACGAAAGCGTGGAATAAACGAAATATTCATTAATACTTTATTTTATTTTATTTATTATGGGACAATAAACAGCTACAATATAAGATGTTTACAAATAAGAATAATAAATACAGTTTTAACAATATTGCAGCCCACTACATTATCCGCATGTTAACAATACACGCATCAAAGTATTTTATTGCTTTTATAAAGAGGCCCTTAGGCAATCTCTGTACCGGGATTAAGCAATCCAAGCAAGAACCCTCAAACGGGAAGACTAGGGATGGAGGGGTGAATCGAGATGAAAGTTTAAAAGGTATTTTAACATTGAAATAAAATAGTTTGTTACCATGGGGTACTTTGAGCCCTGGGGAAGAACATACGCTACTTTTTATCGACATACCACGCGGGCGAAGCTTCGGGCAAAGCGAGTCTATAATAAAAAGTTCCTTCTCTATCTTAAGCATCTTGGTAGAAGGCAAACAAATTTAAACTGCCTGGAAACACTGGTTCTATGGAACTGCAGGATTCATCTAATAACATTGCGTGACAACAAGCTATCTATAAGTTCTGTAGCATGCCTGGCTGTTAAAAGAACTTATTGCTTAGAACTTGCAAAGCATTAGAGCTTCATTTTGACTCCTACCGGAAAAAAATTAAATCAGTGCGCAAATGTGACATTCATCATATGATTCTAGATGCCCCCTAGCGTATATTTTTTTTGTCGGTTGTCAAAATAAAAATCATCCGTTTCATACATTTTTACGGCTTAGGTATTGCACATTTCTATGAAACAGCTGATTTTTACTATGATAACCTGTAAAAAATTCTGCGCTAGGGGATCTAGAATCATATGTTGAATTCATGGTCAAAGTTTGCGCACTGGTTAAAATGTTATCCTGAGTAAGGCTAGCAACAATACCTACCTTACAAAAATACTGTAAAATAGTTCAGCAAAGTTTGGTAAAAATAATTTTTGCTATGATAAATGGGACCTGCCCGGTTCACTGACCTACTATGACAATAAACAAGCTTTTGGATTAAATGGGTTTTATACTGTGTTGTCAATATTGCAGACAAACAATTTAGGCCTGGCACTTGGCAGAGGGCCAAACAGAAAAACAGATTTTTAATTTAGGCTGGCAAATGAAAAAAATATTTAACCACGTTATTTCGCGGTCTCATCACGGTTTCATTTTAAAATGAAAATGGTATTGCGTGCATTTTCATTCCGAAGCTAATAATAATTTTAAACAGGTTTTTGTTTTAACTTTTCATATACAGTCAACGGTGGCATCTTTCCTTTCCATGAGCAACTTTACCAATGAGAACTGTACTTAAATTTCTCTCGATAAATAAAAATCTGTTGCCGCCATTTAATATCCAACCGACACAGAAGAAGAATAATCTACTATTTGTAACAAATTTTTAATAATCGAGAGATATGTTTTGAAGTTGTCATTGGTAAAGTTGCTCATGGAAAATAAAGATGCCACAGTTGACGGTACTACATTACTTCTTTCTATCGTCTCGGCAAATGATTACTTACGGCTGGTTCAGTCACAATAGTTCATATTAATTCTTTGCGCAGGTTCTTTTGATTCAACTAGGTACACCTGAGAATAAACCCCACTATTTCGCTCATTGTCTAAAGTATCTAAACCCTTTACAAGTTAAGACATCAAGAGGCTTATTGGTTTTGCTTTTTTTTACCATCATCATCTGCCTTTTCCCAACTATGTTGGGGTCGGCTTCCAGTCTAACCGGATGCAGCTGAATACCAGTATTTTACATGGAGCGACTGCCTATCTGACCTCCACAACCCAGTAACTGGGTAATACGACACCCCTTGGTGAGTGGTTTTTAGACTCTCGGGCTTCTGACGACGCATAACGACTGTCAAAGATCCACGAATGACAGCCGGGACCATCGGCTTAACGTACTTTCGACATAGTCTTGGAATGTAAAAATGCTCACCCATCCACGGACCAGCCGTGCCAAGCGTAGCTTAACCTGATCGATTGGACCATGCGGCTGTTATTACTTAGCCATAAGCCCCTTTTGTTTTATTTTTACTGATGGTATAATTTTATTGTATTTCAGCAAGTACGACAGCGACATCACAGAAGAGTCGGACAATAACCGCAGCGGACAGATCGAGAAGAAGCGCGACGATCCCATGGTGGACCTGTTCCCGGATGACGACCATGATGATAACAGGAACAACAAATGTAAGTATCCATTTCAAAACCGATGATTGAAAGGCTACTTACGGCCAGTTTCTTCATCAACAACTAAAGTAATCAGTAAAAGCAATGACTTTTACTTACCTTTACTGCTACTACGGCGAATAGGTTTCTTCATTCAAGTAACAGCTAAAGTAAAAGTCAAAAGAGTTGCCATTTTAATATTTATAAAATCTAGGTTACTAGTTACTCATTATACAGATAAGTGTAAGCTATCAGCTCAAACAGACCCTGAATAAGTCTTACAACAGTACAACTTTGACCGAATGACAATTACTTTAGCTTTTACATCAGCTTAATGAGCAGTAAAATTTAGAGGCAAAAGTAACAGCTAAGGAGAACCTAGTCGCGGGCTCGAACTCACTGGTGGGCCTGGCTAAAAATCACGCTGTCTCACCAGGCTTCGTGTCCGACAGAGATAGTATCAGTGATGAGCAGTTAGATGCTAGTCTACACGCACAACGTTGTTGAGTGAGATGCAGGATCATTTATAGTAAAAAATTCGCGAAATAATTAAGAAAAGTCCTTTGGAAGATCGGGTTTTATGAAAAAGCCAATGCATAACAGTGGAGTAAAACACTCCCGAAGTTTGTATGAAAAAAATGTGGACTAGGTTCACCTTAAAGCAACAGCTAAACTTGTGAAAAAACAAATTTAACCGTTACTTTGACTTTGTGACGTTCCTTTGGCTGTTACTTTTGATGAAGAAATGGCCGTTAAAGTTTAAATTTAGCAGTGTGTTAATTAATCGACTTGATACTAACTTACAAGTGCCTATTATTTACATAACGCTCAAAAAAATAAAATTTCCAGGCTTACAAGTACCGGGCACGTGGCCTTGTATTGCCTGTATGTAGTAAAAAATCGAAGGCGGGCTATGTCTTTTTCCAAAGCTACAAGTCAGCCAATTTTTGTCGACATCGGTTGTGAAAACAATGATAGTAGAGACAAGTGCTCATATTCCTGTATGAAAAAAGTAGTTTCGTTCGTTTAGCTTGTAGACAAAAAATAAGCATGGTCTATCCCTTAAAAATAACTAACTAAAATACTCCCAAATAAAAACAGTAGAGTACGTGCTTACACTAGCTCATTCCATCACGCGTCGTAAATATTACATTCATAGAATGTACGTACACACAGCTGCTACTCAGTGCATCTGAATATTTGAACAGTCGACATTATGAGTAGATGTTTTATAAAGTAGAATGTTTTGAAACAAAATGCCTGCATGTTTTGTCTCGAGAAAGGATTCCTCGAAGGAACAGATAATAACTTACCGATTCTGCATAAACGAGGAACGAAGAAAGTAAAACTAAAAAATATATTGTGGTGTTTACTGAGCTCAGCTCATTCCTAAAAAAATCGAACCTTGACAAAACTGTTAGAACTGTATCAATTTGACTGGTGTAATAGTGCTTATGCAACGTAATGAAAAAACCTGTAAAGAATTTCACGCCAGTCTGAAGCTTTAGGAGCTCAACTCACACATCACTAAGAGGAGATGCGCCACGGCCTTAGCGCTATTGTTTTTTCATTCATTATCATCTACCTCGCTTTATGCCTACTTCATTGGGGTCGGCTTCCAGTCTAACCAGATACAGCTGAATACCAGTTTTTTACATGGGGCGACTGTCTATGTGACCTCCACAACCCACAACGTTACTGGGTAACACGATACCCTTGGTTGTCAGACTTTTGGGCTTCTGCCGTAACGACTGTCAAAGATCCAATAATGCCAGCCGGGATCAAAGGCTTTCCGAGGCACGGAGGGGTCTTAGTGTGTTAAGATAGTCACCCATCCACAGACGAACCGCGGCAATCATAGCTTAACCTGATCAACCAACTCGTGTGGCTGTTATTAATTAGCCACAAGCCCCTGTGGATTTATTCATAGGGAATATAATGAACACTCCGGGATAAATCGTCGTTGGTACACACCAAGGTGGACACACACGTGTCCACCTCTTTAGCCGGCAATAACTAAATAGACATTTCTTTCTTTCCAGCCATGTCACCAACTCCACCGCTACACTTCGCGCAGCAAGTGAACGCAGGCTACGAGATCCCGGCCCGCCTGCGCACCCTCCACAACCTGGTCATCCAGTACGCGTCGCAAGGGCGCTATGAAGTGGCAGTGCCGCTCTGCAAGCAAGCGCTCGAGGATCTGGAGAAGACCTCGGGACATGACCACCCGGACGTCGCCACCATGCTAAACATACTGGCCTTGGTGTACAGGTGAGTCTATAGATTTATTAATCTATTTAATGGCGAGGGGGGATTATGTTTTAAGCCAGTAAATATCAACTCGTGAAGCATTCTCTCGCCGCATTAGACCTGCCGAAGCCAGAATTACTTCAAGCTGTGTAGTTTGACCTGAACATACACAGCATGACAAAATTCTGCCTTCGTTTAATATCGAATAATATGGTTACGCATAGTCACCATGAGCCATGAGTCATGTCTCATGGCGACATTTTTCCATCGCTCGCTCACTATTTTGTAATATTTATCTCATATATTATTCCGTCTTATTTCTACAGAGACCAGAACAAATACAAAGAAGCGGCCAACCTTCTGAACGACGCGCTGTCCATCCGTGAGAAGACTCTCGGAGAGAACCACCCCGCTGTCGCCGCCACGCTCAACAACCTGGCTGTACTGTACGGAAAGCGAGGTGAGACTTAAATTATACAGGGTGATTGCAAGATGGGTGCAAAGCTTTAAGGCGAAGATAGTACAGACAATTTAGAACCATTTAAGCCATTGTTGTCTTAGACGAAGTCTTACCAAATATTTTTAACCAAATTTTTAAGTTTTTTTTCGGAAATTCTCAAAATTTAATGTAAACTGCATAATTATGGCCAAATTGAATGATAAATGAATTCATTTTTTATTTATTTAATTAAAGTAATGTGTAAGCAATCAAGCAAAACATGTTTTAGGCTTCTGTGTCATTAGACGTTTTTTTTTTTACAGACATTTAAAGCTTAGAAAAAATAAAAAAATTGTACAATACGTCTTTTAAACCTTATTAAAGCAAGCTAAAAAAAAGCTTAAAGCTTTGCACCCATCTTCCAATCACCCTGTATATCATAAACTGGCTAAGCGAGTTACCTGGTCATGGGAACGGGTACTGTTCCCATGACCGACCCGTAAGCTCGCTCATACAGTCTAGAGTTAATATTACGAGCCGTGGAAAGCATGTAATACAGTCGTGCTAATTTTTTATGTCACCATATAGAGAACCATGTAGATTTTATGCCAGTGATGAGAGCAAGCCGTTCCAAAACAACATGGACAAGTTATGTGACACAAGATTGTAATGCCATGATGAAAGGCTAAAAGTTCAACTGGCTAACTTATCACGAATCAGTTGATGAATAATGTCGTTGAGGCTTCGTTCATAATGTAGTCTGTACAGCGAGCGTTCTCCAAGCGTGAACATGTCTCAAAACGCAAGAGTGCAACGCTCGAGAAACGCCGTACAGAGTCCAATGTGAACGAGGCAGTAGAATCCAAAGCAGAAGGGTAATTGCGCAACACACTAACAGTAAGGATAGGATGATAGCTTTTATTTTGACAGTTTACCAACATTCATTGTTATATAACTTGTTGAACAGACAATGTTTTCGGACATAATGAAGCAATATCGGATTAGCAAAATACTTCAATATCTTCCCAAAATGAATCAGGTTCTGGATGATAATGTGTTACGCAATTAGCGTGCAGGTCTAAGATGCAACTTAGAATGCAAGCCCCTATTTATGTAAGTGTAACTGACCTCCGTCCCTCCGCAGGCAAGTACCGCGAGGCCGAGCCCCTGTGCAAGCGTGCGCTGTGTATCCGCGAGGCCGTGCTGGGGCGCGACCACCCCGACGTGGCCAAGCAGCTCAACAACCTGGCGCTGCTGTGCCAGAACCAGGTCAGCATTATACTCAACACTATACTATTTTTTTTTAGCATTGGAATACAAGTCATTGATCCATTGGCATTCTTCATTTTAAAACCGGAAATAAAGCCTGTTGGCGTTTTCAATCGACATGTGTCGTGATATTCAATATTTTTATTAATGTACAGTGTATGTAATATTCAGAGATCGGATATTCGGATGCATATTCACTTAAAGTTGAGATGTTGGCTAACATGGAATGCGCTTTTGTATCGAAAAAATCTTAATTTAGGTAAGTAATTTGTTTTAACTAATATAAACCACCCCTCCTCCAGTACATACACAAATTTGTATCGGGTTAAACATTAATTTTAAATTAATACACATCTGAATAGTTATGCAGTACAAGAATCCTGGGGTTTTTAATAAATATTACAAATAATTTATAAAGCCGCTTCCATACTTTCATAGCTAAAAATTATCTTTAGGTAAATATGCATCCGAATATCCGATCTCTGGTAATAATACATACATACATAATTTATGGGTTGGGGTACGAAAAGATATTAATTAAAAGGGCAATGGCTAGAGTTGCCTTGCTAAAATCAAACGGTATATTGTATAAAACTTTACCAGTGCGCAAACTGTAATCACCTGTTCCATACATTTGACCGCGTAGGTATTGCATTTTTCTATGTAATAGTCGTTTCTTTTTTTGTTAACCACTCAGTTTCATCAACTTTTTTGCGGCTGTGTTATGTTCGGCTAACTGTATGCTGCAGCAAGATAATCTAGCACTTAACAAACAAGATCATATTGTTATAGTCTAACTTAAACGTTAAACATCATTCAGCGGTTACATTGGTTCTTTGATTTGACAATTAAAAGTTAATAGCCAAACCCTTAATATCCGCAGAACAAATACGAGGAGGTAGAGCAGTACTACCAGCGGGCTCTGGAGATCTACGAGAGCAAGCTGGGACCCGACGACCCCAATGTGGCCAAAACCAAGAACAACCTCGCTTCTTGCTATCTCAAACAGGTGAGCATGGAAACGGAAACTGAACCTTAATGGCTCAGATTTAGGCAGGCCGTGCCGCAACGCAACACATGGCAAATAATCTTCCTTCATCCCTTTCGTAAATTTTCTATGAACCAACGCACCCTACAGTCGGGCCGCACAGTACTTACAGCACAGTAGCTTTTATGCTACTTATTTCATGAAAAGCACTGTGACACATTGAGGCTGTAATGTGGACTTGGCTTTAACAGTAATAAATAGGAAAAATAATAATATGTAAAGTAAAAAAAGTATTTCCTGGCAATCTGTTTCTTATAATGGTGTTCCTGCATCCTGATTGCGTCACACACTTTCAATCAGCATCTGAATTATTTTGCAGGATATTGCTAATACATTGCTTCATGTGTTCGAAAAATTTAATTGCTCAACAACGTAAATAACGCAAAATTACCCCCCCCCCCCCCCCCTCCTGATTATTCAGGGACAGTATATTAATGAAAAAGATCTGGGGACTGAAAACTTACTTATAATCGTACGTTTCAACGCGTGTTATATTTGATGAATCAAATTGTGTTAGCAGCAAGCAATGCCTGTAGTATCAAAATAGCTCTTATAATCTAGGGGGAAAACATTTATAATAATATCAAATAACTGATTATTCCCAGGGCAAGTACAAGGAAGCGGAGACGTTATACAAGCAGGTGCTGACTAGGGCGCACGAGAGAGAGTTCGGAACTATCGACGGTAAGTCTTAGCATATTAACATTGCGGAATTATCTCTAAACCTTACATATACTATACAGTACCCGGCCGTATGACATATTAAGTTCTAGAAAAATCTACTTTCTAGATCGTCGTTTCTATTACTCATTACTGACTCTGACAGTTTATTTCTGAAGCTCGATTACGTATTGTACAATGCGATACGCCCGGGTATTGTAATTCAAGGTGCTTGCTTTCGTAACGTAAGTTATTCTCATGCAATGAGAGAGAGAAATAATTATTAATATTTACTGATCAGTTATTGGTTCTTATTTAGCAACTTTAAACATTGAAATGAAACAAAGGACTAGAAATTCAAAATCTTTGTTTAATTTCAATTTAATAACTATTTAGAAGCATGATATAAAAAGTTATTTATACTAGGATTTAATTGTTTGATTTTTATTATTTTATGTAAGTATTATACCTTTCATATAAATTGACGTTATATTTTGTTTACCATTTCAGAGTATATAGCATCATTAAATGCTAAAAAGCCTCTTAAAAAATAACAATCAGCTGCACATAGTTTATTGACAAATTTTAAGACAAAGTAATAAAATTGACAGAAGATAATGTACTACTGCAACATTCCTGTAGCATAATAGAATGATGAAATGGCGGCTAAAAACTCTAATCAATTATAATTCCAAAGAAATGACAAAAATATGAATAACATTTTTTTTGCAATACATAGACGTTATTCATCCATGGTGCAATACTAAGACACCGTTTTTGGAGTGTCTGAGAATCTAAGCAATCACCGTTATTGATTTTTTAAGCATATTTTATGTATTTTTGTCATCCCTTTGAACTATGGTGGAGGCTGTTTAAAAAAAATTTACCAAAGCACAAAGGTTTGCTGAGTACCAATTTATTTAGTAAAGTTATTGTTTATTTTTCTATTCCATATTTTTTCTAAGGAATAGGTTATTGTCTCGACTAAGCTCGAATTTGTAAATAGTAAACAAAAAATACAAAAATATTGCATGTTAATTTGTTTAAGTGAGTTTATTTTTTGCTAATTTGTTATTAGTAATTAATTTATTTGTAGGCGTAAATAAATATTAAGTGAAATGTTATCCAATTTAGTGAAATATTGATTTATTCTATTTTTATTTGTAGGTAGTAGACGAGGCATGCAATAAGTTGACAAATTGATTTTTACTCGACGCAAAAAATATTGAAATCAAGTTATTTTTACAATTAGTTTGTCTCGAGTGTTTTTTAAAAATCTTTGCGTCCAGTAAAAAGAATATTATTTTTAGATATTTTCTGACAATGTTTTCTATCTTGTGTAGATCTCTTTATGCATTTGATTTAGAAATGAATTGTAGGTAGCATGCAGAGGCTTATTTTACGTTTTGCCATTAAGTAAATAAATAATAAAAAAGTGGTTACTATTAGTTTTTAATAGCTGAAAGCTTGTGCGTGATAAATTTAAAAAGTCTTTGTTATGACCAGTGATAGGAATAGGTAGTGCCTATTAGCCTAAACTTCGAAGAACAGAGACAAGAAACGGAGACTTCCTTAGGACTAAATTATTTCCGGCACATCTGTCTCGAAATTTAGATTTTTTTAAATGTATTTAAGTGTTGTCACGAAATTTCGAGACAACACTTAAATACATTTAAAAAAATGTGTTATTTGGAATAAGTAATTCGTCTATATTTATCGAAAGTTTGTCTATAAATGTGATAGTTTACACTTGAACTTTAGAACTTTTTTACACTTGAACTTTAGAAATCTCATTAAACGTAGCCGAGAGTGAGCTAGAAAGAAAATATTTACTTCGAAACGTGTACTGCTTCTTATTCAAACATTGTGATTCATTGTGTATTACGATCAACAAGTCATTTACAAAATGTTCTCCAAAAAAAAATTCAGAAAATTTTATGGTTGTAACGACTGTGTATGTTATTATTTTATTATGATATATCTAGTCGCAAACTTTAGGTAAATATAGACGAATTACTTATTCCAAATAACATTTTTTTTAAATGTATTTATGTGTTGTCTCGAAATTTCGGGACAGATGTCTCGGAAAAAATTTAGTCCTAAGGAAGTCTCCGTTTCTTGTCTCTGTTCTTCGAAGTTTAGGCAAATAGGCACTACCTATTCCTATCACTGGTTATGACTCATCGTTTACTTAGCCCAACGATGTTGGGGTTGGCTGCCAGTCTAACTGAAATATCATTATCTTGACTGTGATTGCAAATTCACAGTATCAAGAGGTTTATTCATCCAATTTGACAATCTCAGTTGCCTTTGCTGAGTTCTAAGGGAATTTGGACGATTGGGGAAGCTATTTTCTTAATTATCTTTTGATTGCCTTGCATTGCTTTATTATTTTTAGTTTTAATTTAGAAAATCTATTCGAAAACAGGTTGCTTTTTTGTGCTATAATGAGCCAGAGGAACTACTCTCTAAGCACAAAATCCGTAGTTTTGGCCGAAATTGCGGTACTCTTATACCGCATCATTTACGGACATAGGCCCGAACTAATAATGAATGACAATACAATTTCACTGCTGAGTCTAGTCCATATGACATGTATTTGCCCGTCCGAAAAAAAAATGATCGGGAGTAGGGTTTATTCTGAAGTATCGAACTACATTCGGACGGGCTCGGATCTTTGTTAACGGATTTAGAGAGTAGGCCTCTTTGTTATTGTTATTTTCCTCGAGCATAATAATGTTAGTCTTCCAATATAGTCTCGAGGATAATGGAAATAAAAATATAAAATAAAACAAGGCTGAAGTTAAACTACAACCATGCAATTTAGTTTTACATCCAATTATGATAAGTATAAACGTAACCCATTCTTTATGACGATTTTATTTACCAATTTGTTATGCTTTTGTTAAAGCGACGTGCTAATTTAATTTCATATTATTGTATTATTTTTTATCTGATATTTTTACATTGCCTATACTAAGTAACTCGTGATTTTTTACGCACAATAAAACTGATTTAATTTAAATGCACGTTCGTTTTTATCAGAGTCAAATTAAATGGTTGTATATAAAAATCAAAGCATTCAATTCATTACAATATTGAATTTTGAGCTTATAAAAAATAATAACGAAGTTGTAATTTTAAAGCGTAATCTCTACCTTTCATTACAAAAAGCTATTAATTAAACTAACATAGAAAAAGCAATTTCTTTTAAAGATAAAAAATGCCAAATTATTTCCTATTTTCTATACCAAATGTAGCGAACCGCTGAATTTTATGTAGTATGTAATAATGTTATATAAATTATATTTATTTACATTAAATGGAAATCCTAAAATGTTTTGTTTATTTATCTTATGAGTTACTTGTGGTAGAGAAGCAATAAGTAAAATAATTCACGCAATAATTGATATTTTTAGGTCACATATACAATCGAATACTTTTTATTGTAACATTGTTCTGGATTCCTGGTTTATATTAATAAAAAAATATAAATTTCTTAAAAAGAAAGGTTTTAAAAACTCGTGATGCCAAAACGACGACCCGAATAATTATTACTTATTGTTTCAATACTTCTCCCATCCTTGTACCATTCTACTACAGCATAATACAACTTAAACACATAAATGGCTACAAATTATGGTTGCATGGTACTCCTTCAATTGGTGCGATGTGGATGGATATTTATACGAAACTGAACCTTAGGTGAGTGACACAAGTTCGGATACTGTGTGGCACAGGTAGGAAAGGCAAAGAACATTCCTTTTTTAATATGTATCTTTTATTTTTGTATGTTTTTTTTTTTATTATTGTTTGTAAACGTCTTTTGCCGTGTGTCACACCTTCCCGACTTGTGTCACATTTTATATAGAATTAAGTTTGGCTATGGGTTTTTAATTTATGATACTATTTATATATTTTACAATATTGAGCATGAATGGTTTTGGGACAGTGGGGAATATGGAGAATCCATGTGTTTTCTAACATCCAATTTTTTGTGGATAGGAAAATCGCTGAATCAGACTTATATTTATTTAACTTTTCATGAAAACTCAATCTATAAGTACACGTATATAAAAAAATTAATCCCGATTTACCTTGGTCACGGCATCAAACGTGAACGGCTAGACCGATTTTGCTAATTCTTTTTTTATTGTGTTTTATATTGTCAGGAGAAAGTTCTTATGAAAGAAAAAATAAGAAAGTTGTGCGTAACATAATATTCATAGTTAAGACAGGACAACGGCTGTCGGTTCAGCTAGTAGCTTATAAATATGGGCCTGTGGTTGCAAGGCAAACCCAAAAAATCAAGCCCATATTACAAGGTTAAATAAATTAGCAAGCGAAACTTTTAACTGTGAACATTGTGAAGCTTATATAATTAGTCCCAGTATATTTTACCAATATATAAGGTCAAATTTAGATACCCAGTAAATAGAGACAAATGCCGTCTTATTACAAAACGCGATCTAACTTTAGTTCTAGCCGTAATCTGAGCCAGTTTTGGCACTTCCAACTTTATTTCGATTTGGTCAAAGTTCTTAATACAATAATGACAATTTAGCACCGGACTAAGTTGTTAGTTTTTTTTTTTTTTAACTGTATTTCGATTACTGTTAGGTTCTTATTTTAAAAACAGTCTCGGTGGTTTAAACCATACCTAAAGAAAAATCTTGTTTTGTAATAATGGGGTTAAAGGTCACCTAACCACAAAAACCGTGATGACTATCAATGTGTTGTTGTTTGAATTTCTTCGCCTGAACACTATCTGTTTACAAAGTTGTGTAAACGTTTATATAAAGATAATAACTATGTTTGCAGGCGACAACAAGCCCATCTGGCAGGTGGCTGAGGAGCGTGAGGAGAACAAACACTTGCAGAAGGAGAACGCTCCTTATGGCGAGTACGGCGGGTGGCACAAGGCTGCCAAGGTAAGAGACACTCTGTGAACTAGTGAATAAGAACTTAAAGTCTGTAGCAAGATTCAAAGAAGGAAATGGTTAAACTAAGGTCGTCAAAGGAAATTGATCCAATGTAGCAATGCAAAATTCAAATACAAACTATGAGCGAATCAAATGACAAGTTTTTGCATTGTAAGTAAACCAAACTTTTTTGTACCAATTAATAAAAAAAAAAACGAAAAAAGTAGCAGATTACTTTGTTCACATATAAACATTGTTTAAACCGTCGAGTTTTCAAAACATATTTTTAAATGACCAAATTATACTTGATAACTTGTAGAAACCCAAAGATGATGTTTTAACGGCAGGCAGGCAAAAATAACAAAATAATAAGCTTACAAAATGATTTTTCCTTCACAGGTTGATTCCCCAACAGTAACAACGACACTGAAGAACCTGGGAGCTCTCTACCGACGTCAGGGCAAGTACGAAGCCGCCGAGACGCTGGAAGACTGCGCCCTCCGCAGCAGGAAGGAGGTAAACACTACTCCAACTAAAGTTACAGACAAATGAGTAATAGGATTACAGGTTCAAAGATGTCGCCTACCTAACTATCCTGCGTTCGCAATTTAGTTACTTAACATTTAAACAAGTACGGCATTAGCTACAACTATAAAGTTATCTTGACTTTTTCAAGAGCCTATTCAAAGTCAACTTAATTTACGGTAAAAATAAAGTTTATATTTGTTTAACTGGAAACAAGCATTTGAACTTGGTAAAGCCAAGATATAACTTACATGTCATGGAATATCATATTTATTTGGATTTTATATCTATCGAATGTATCACGTGATATTTTACTTAAGAATCCATAAAGTTTAATTTCAGATATTTTTTCATAAAATTCTTGTGCTGTCTTAAAAGCATCTAAATTAAATGCCCAGGTTCCAAAGCTTGCGTTCAGTTCCGATTTCATGGCAGCTAAATAGTTTAGTAGTTTGTATGTCCAATAGCTGTTGTCATTCTGAAATGAACAAAAAATTGAGTTAAGTAGGCGACATAATAATTTATTTATTGAGCTAAGAAAAGATGTGTTCTGAAGTATATATTTTAACTACTATTATAAATTATTTAACCGTGTGAGAGTTGCAGCACTTGAATTTGAGTAATATGGGGGGGGGGGGGTAATTAATATGAAGTTTATCTTTATCACAGAGTTGTTTTTAAAAATATTGCTAACACAGTTTTGTGCACTGCAATGAAAATTGTTGCACTCATATTCTAGTAGTTGGTTTTTAAACATTTTAAATGGCAACACTTAAATTAAAAAGATGCTAATTTACTTTTTTAGAATATATCGTATCTAATTTATAACTTTTACGTATATTTCTTCTATTTCACGGTTTTAATATGCTTAACTACGACACGCACACAATATTACTATCTATTTATGTAACGAAATTGACATAATGCACTTTGTCCGGAAAATATTGACAATATCCAGGACATGCTGACAATGTCTGATCAATGTTAGCATGTCGCGGACATTGACATTAAAGCCTCATTTCCACGGTGCGATTTTATAGCCTATGGAATACCGTAAGTTGAAATAACCGTGTAAATGGCGCTTTATCCAGGCATTGTGGTATGCAGTTTTGTCCGTTATATAAAATATATATTTATTATTTACTACATATTGTAGCACAATTTAACGGTACAAATAATTCATTTTGCACGCTGCCTAGCACGTACAGCAAGTAAGTCACAAACAAGAAGCTAATTAACATTTATTGCTTAAAATATTACGATTTTACAGGTGACTGATAAATTGGCGATTTTTTTTTCTTCAAAATTCTTATTTTAATTTATGAATTTATTAGCGACTAGGTTAGGTTACTTACGTGGATTTTAGGAGTAATTTAAGGCAATAAATTTCGAGATATTTAGACAAGAATTTAATTCTCTAGATTTTTAATTTATTTTCTCTGACAATAGAATCATAATAACTGTTTATTCTGTTAACGCTTTGGCTACCGCTATGTTTAATAAGCAAGACGAAAAAAATAACTTCATATTATTCACAACCATTCGACATTTGGATAACTTGATTATGCCTGGCCCTCGACAGTAAATAGCGGTCGGAAGGATACCGGTCGCCAATTTAAACTGACACCATCAGGTTTTGGATTTGTGAAGAGCGTTTGGAGGGCTCCTTCGGTAACATTAATTGATGTTCGATTCGCTACGGAAGCGCTGTGAATGGTTGTGAAAAACTATGCTGGTCTCTATCAATATTTATTCTCCTCAATTCTAGTCCATTTTGAATCTTCCGAAAACTTCGTTAGTAAAATAGAATATAAATCTATCTCCAAAAACTGCCAAGAATCCTAGCTAATAAACTGGTCACGTATATAGGCTTTGGACATCGTTAAGCAGTCGCGGGCCCGTAGCGGGCGGCAAGGCAGCCGCGAAACCATGGAGCCGCATCAAGACCATCACGTTGAAGAGGTCAGCGCCTGAGCTGTGTCTGTTGCAGGCTTGGTAGGAGTGGTGGCTTGCTTTCAATAGGGGAGGAGAGAGAGGGCGTTATTTCACTTTAAAGTTATTATTTCAATGGTGAAGAAGTTTTAAATTTCGTAGGGGACATAGATCTAACCGTCCCTAACGACATTTGAAATTTCCACAGTCAATTTGTTTCATACATTTTGTAGATGTCTTCTAAATATTTTTTGGGAGTTGTCACTCCGGTTTCTGGCAGCTTTTACAATATTGCTCGAGTGTTATTGTACAGTGTTGGTGGTGACGTTATTTTGATATGCATTTGCGCAGCGTCACAGCTAGTTATACGTTGGATAAGTGCCTACTCTGAACCAACTGCAGATGTAAAGGTACTCTAATTCAAAGAGCTGTCCCGTAAAATTAACTATGTTGACTGAAATTATTGGTATTTCGGTTAACCATTCACAATTCAGAAGAAAACAAGCTTTCAGAAACCGGGGATTGGTTTTCCTCACCGATTATTGCACTAGAATCAATTCGACTTTGAAATCATATTGGGGAATATAAAATAGAGCATGAAAAATTACCTTAAGAAATCAAGCCACCTCACAGCTATTGGTTGGGTTATCAAAGCACTGGGTTGTCAATGTCGTGAATCGTCCCGCACATCAACTTAAACCACATTGTTATGGAGCTTAACACTTCGCATGTCCAGCAACTTGTGACGTAGTATGCACCGGTATTTTAGTACAGGACGCGATACTCAACCTGCGGTCTGCACGGAGGTGTCATAGGCACAGGATGAGCATAGTTGGGGCATGTTGGTATCACCAAAAATTCAAGGTACCTAGACTTTGTATGAGGCAGAAATTCGTGTTCATTTCGATTCGCTATTTCAGTATTTGTCCTTTTAGTTTTCTCAAGAAATGGCAGCAGAACATTGTTTATTATAAAAAATTACTGCACACAACCGGTAGCTTATTCCGATGAAAATAAGGTTGAGTATTGCTTTATATTCCTCTGTGGCGTATACAAAGCTACAGTTTCACATGTACTCAAATAACGGCTATGACTATTCGCGTGATTTATCCCGTTTCATGATTTTATTATCATCTTTCACATTTCTTATTATAAGTTTTATTTTTTATTTTGCGGTGCTTTAAATGTTGGTCCTATTTATCTTATTAATGTTGGCTAAATTTAAAAGACGAACTGGCGGAGCTTTCGGTCTAATTTATGGTAATTCAATGTTTTTGAGAGCTCTCAAAATAATAACAGTTGCAAGAATTAAATATAGTGAAATGCTCATTACCGGTGCTTATTAGGGTTTTAAAATTCTGCGGTTCTGATACTTAATTTCCAATGTTTATGTCTTGTTAGGGTGCTGTTTTTCAGCATTATATTCTCAGCCACCGCCACCTTTCATTCACTCAGGGTCCATAGTGTTGTATACTTCATTGGGCAGCGTTGCAAACATTTTGATGCTTAATTTCCTCATCACACTCATTACATTTGTTTTATTATGTGGTGTCTTGTTTATGTTTATTTTTATTTAATATGTTTATTTTCGTTTTATTTGTGTATGGGAGTCGGTTTCATATGACTAGACTACATTGGTGGTATATGAAAACGATTTCTGCTATTATTTCAGTTCTGATTATTATACTATTATTTTCTGTTGTTTTCCATTGGTGCGCAAAAGCTATGATTACTTTGAAAGTATCTGAAATTATGTGAAGTTTGGTAAAATTGCATTTCTTATAAATGCGCCTGAAAATGACATGAATCGATCGCTATTTCGAACGACATTTTATTATTGCGAAGACAAAATAAAAAATATTAATTAATACCAATCGAAAATTCAAACCTACAGCACAATATTTATATATACTTTCTAAAGTAAGCACATTGTTGGGTTAACTGCCACTTTTTATTTCTGCAGCTTTTTACACACCACCCATTATTTTTTATTTGCACATTTTATTTTTTTGTTTGTTTCCGTTATAGGGCGCGAACCAAGCGAGCGAACCACGCATGAACCTAAAGTCAAAACTGTTCAATGCGCTAGGCATCAACACTGGCAGCAATCCGCCTCACCAGTAGCCACGTAGTGTACACTAGGGTTTAAGTTGTCACTGCTTTACGCACATGGTCCTTATAAACTAATACGATATGTAGGCAATGGCTTTGTGGAGTGTAGACTATGCTTGCTTGAGTGATGCGTAGTTAGAAACGTCACTATTTTTACTATCATGAGATTACTTACTAATGTCAGTTCAGATCACCAGTATTAGTTCTGTTTAGATGAGATTATTGCAGTGTATTTAACAGCTGATTTGTAAACATGTTTTAATCATTAAAACTCAAAATTATATACTTCCTGTTAAGCTTTTTCTATGGTGCAAAACAAAACCATTGCTAATATTTCGTATTCGACTAATGTCCGCTCACTATATTGAGGATCACGTGCGTTCCACACTTAATTTGCCGCCATTTTGAATTTCTTGGTCAACAAACATAATGCTATTTTTCAATGGCCTAAGCCTTAGTTAAGATTAATTCAAATGAAAAGCATTTTATCACAACAAATTCAAAATGGTCGTGTAGTAGCTTAGTATTATTTATTAGCATGCGATATAATTTTAATAAAAATAAAAGTTTTTGAAAAAAAAAATACAAAAATATTACAAATAAACGTGTGATAGGAGCATGCCAGTGAGCCGTCCTGCTATAGTATACAATGTTTTGTTTTTAAATAAAGATAAAGTATCAAGACGGTGTATATATGCTGTTTTATATGGTGACACTTAGTCATTTGTTGCTAAAATGCATTTTATATAACCAAGTCTTTTGATATCATTAGATCCTGTTCTATATTTGAGAGTATTCAATAATTATAATGTATGTACATATATTTTAATTTTATAGGTGCATATTCTTCACACTCTTGTGCTAAACGTACACTATTATACTAGGAATCATTGTCTTTATTCTAACACGAACCTAATAGGAGGTATCAAACAAAATAGACGTTGATTATATAAAATGTACACAAATTTAGAGAATTTATAAGCTGAATTTTGCATTTATAATCATTGAAATATTTATAAATATTATCATTACAATAATTTTTATTTTATTTATAATTAATTTGCGCATGTTTAAACAACGATTTTATTCGCTTACAATATCAATTTTAATTAACTGATTGTATTTTTAATCGATGTATGTCATGTTCTTTGTTAGGAAGAATGCATGAATGTGAATTTTTATTATTGTGAACGTTAGGCTTTACTCAACCTAGGGAAAATACTTGATGTTTTCGAACACAATTTTAGGATATTCTAGTTTTAATCAATTCAAGTTGTAATGCGTATCATTTTCAAGAAACGTGAATGCAACTTTTTAAATCGGTCTAGTGTGTGTGAAAGTCAATGTTATTAACATTTTCTTTCACAGGCTATACGGTTGAGTATAGCTGTTCTATGTGTTTTACCAATAGTCATGTTTTATCATTATTATCATCAGTAATTTTATGCTTAACTTTCATTCCAGTGTTAGCGTATGTCGATCTAAGCTTTATGTGAGAGTAGGTGATAAATATTATTATATAGTATTTTTATATACACTGAACTTCTTTTAAACTATGGGGGTGCTTGAAATGTGGATTTTTTCTATGTACATTAGATTACAATATCGGCATAACTTTAACAGTTTTTTCAAAGAATCTCCCTTTATTATCCGTCACGTCACAGCAATGAGAATTATTTTTTTATTGTCTCAATATCTACGTTGAATGGTAATTATAAAAATTGTTAATAAATATAATTTATGTAACATTATTTTTGGTTTTATTTATTTTTATTTCGGAAGAAGGTGAGTCTACAGTGTTATGCAATTTATAGCCCACGAAGCAAACAAGACGCATGACTTACGAACAAACAGACACGAACACATGTTTTAATAACGGCTTTCGCTGTTAGAGTAGATGCATGGTGGCATCTCATTCACTAAATTAATGTTTTGTAAATTTCATAATCACTACTATCCTACACATTAGTTACACTTCTCTGTCATTGTAGAGTTTTATTTATCTGTGGTTATTTCCCGCCATTTCTGTTCTGGTGTTCCTGGCAAAGGTATATTTATTTCATTCAGTTTAGTTATGAAACTCTTCCGTACTCTTCAAGTCCTTTTGGAGTCATAAATCTAATCTCTAAATTCCTAAAGACTTTCAAATCAGACCTTACTTTCCATCAAACTTTCTTCATATTATTTTGAACAAAATGGAGTGTAAATTGCATAACACGGGGGCAGGATTGTGGCGCGGTGTCTCGGAGCGCGAGTTTCTCGAAACTGCGCGAGTCACTGAGGCGCTCGTCCGCGCGACTGTTCAGTCGACTGGCCGGCCGCCACTCCGCCCACTTGCCAACCGACGTAGACTTCACCGACCCTGAAAGGTAACCACGCCACATTGCAGTCAGCATGATGACAAATGACAACAATTCCAGCATAGTGCTGGCCATTGACGCGCGCGTATATGTCAAAATATTTAGGCAAATGCGCAAAATTATAGTGTCAGCTTATACCATTTCCCCGAAATGTAAGTTGCCCAAAAGCAGTTTTTTTATTGTAATACTAGGTGACGGATTTTTTTATGCCAGTATTGTGATAAAATTGGTCTTTGTAAATTAAGGTCTTGTGTCAAGCTAAGCTGAAATCTGCTTGCCATCGCATTCCTACGCTTATAATTCGGCTTGATTATAATTATATCTGGTGTCTTGGTACCTATTTCTATTTAGTCAACAAGTTTCAGAAAAAAGCAGTTTCAATGTTAAATATCAGGTAATTATGATTTACTTCTAATTCAATCAATTGCACATTCCAGTGTGTTGCACTATTCGTGTCAATCATTTTGCAAACACTATGAAATGCAAGACACATCCATGAGCAAGTATTGTATCTAACAAAATGACCTACAATACATTTTCACTAAAATTCCACTTTTAATTAAAAGTCTACATGTTGCCTGCGTATGTCGCTAATTTCTTCATTTTTTTTTTATAGTTCAAATTAATTTCTTAATAAGTATTTAATTTCAGAACCTTTTTTCTGTTCTCCAAATATAATTTAAAACAAGTAACATTAAAAATCAACAAATTCATGATTAACTTTATTTTGTTATTTTAACAATTTCAAAACCAATTTACAGTTTTCCATTACACAATTTAACAACCAGCTGCCTGTGTCATAGATCGTACATTTTTATTTGACTGACAGTACACTGACGCCATCTTTTTTCCCTATAGCATGAAGCGCGCAAGCTCCCTGTCCGCGCTCAGTAACTCGAACCCGGCCAGCCCGCGACATTCACAGCAGCGGTAGCTAACAACAGGCGCCAGGACTAAGACCATCATCAGATACACCACTGTTACTTTCATCAGGCTATTGGCATTACAGTCATGACCTTTGCCTGGCCGAAACAATGGCTGCGTAAACGGTGTGAGTTCCATGCTCTCTGGTTTAAAAAAAGAATTGTACGTAGATGTTGTGACTTTAAGAAAAGAAATATATTATCGACATGGTACAAAGAGCATAAGGAGCGTTTAATGAATTATCAGATTTTGATGACAAGGAATTTTAAACACATAGGATTAATCATTGATATTCTTCACCCGTTCAATACTTGCTTTTTTTACTTTTACAAAAAAAAATCTGCTAAGTACTTACATAATTAGATGTTACATATCCACACATTGGGACGGTTGAAAATATTAACACTAATGTTCTAAGATATAATTAGTTACTTATTGGTTTTTCAGATCACTCACTCTTACTAACATTATACTATATATTAGGGCACACGCATGCCAGCTCATTATTAGTACCTACCTAAAAGAAACGAAAACAGAAAACTTATATTCATGGACAAATTCAAATACCATCGAAGTTTAAAAACATTTAAAAAAATAGTACGTTGGCTTGGTATGTGCATTACTGCAATCACTAGAGTGGCTTTAATCGTAGATACTCTACTTAGTAAGGTAAGCATAATTTTTATAAAAAGCATGAAATGGGCGGTAAGTGTCTATGACCAGTCGGAAGATGAAGAAAAGGGTTGTTTAAGAAAATAACCACATGATAGATTGATTGGGTATTATTAATTAATAATTAAGTTTTATTTCCAGCAAGGTGTCTACCTACTAAGTTTTATTTTTATTCAAAGCTTTTATTGTCTCCGCATTAAAATAAAAAAGCTTAATTTTTTTTATCGATATTGTGAAAGTTGCTGTCGGATTTAAATAAAAAAAAACTTTTAATAAGTATTCGAAGGTGCTTTTTTTAAATTGAATGACAATTAGGTATTATTATATATTTTACAGAAAATTCGCTTTGAAGCAAATGTAGGGAGTATATGGACAAAACAAAAGTCAAAAGATTGGTCAAAATATCTATTTTGATTGTAAGTTGAATTGCAAAAAGCAAAACAGATGGTGGAAGTCCGTGTACTTTATTAATAAAAAAGCAATTTTAGAGAAAACCTTTTTTTTTAATCTTATATTTGCCCACAAACTATGCGGCAGTAACTTGTAAACGTTATTTTTATAAATAAGAATGGCTTCAGCTCAGTGTATGTAATCTTATGTGATAAATTGGATAAACTTGTAACTGCAAGGAGGCTTAATATGTAACTTATTGACTAAATATTTTTATTGAAATCAGACAGTTGGCGTGACGATTGATTTGAAATAAAAATCATGTTGAAAAGGTATTTTGTTGTTTCATTAGAAATATCCACTTCCATGTTTAAAAAAATCAGGATGCTGTAGAAAGGTGTTCCTTACGATGTATTCCTTGTGGTGTGACTTCTAAATCTGACAATTTTTTTTAAAGAATATCCTTAGATGGTTTGGTCATGTTGAGAAGATGAATGAAAGATGACTAACGTAAGGTAGATAGAATATCAACTGGGCATGAATCCAGACCCAGAGCTGCTACTGAGAAATTCCAGATTCAAAAACCCAATAACATGCCTTTGAACCCAGTACCTACCTCGTGCTCAGCAATAGCGTTTGCAACCACTAGACCAAGGAGGCCGTGGCTACCTATTATAGGCTCGCCCCTGTATTACATGACACTTAAAACATAACTGGCAAAGTAGTGGGTGTACTACAGGTAGGTACACCCCTGCCCAACCCTTCAGAGAAACAAGGCGTGATGTTATGTTATTTTAGATAGGAAACAGGGAGGGCCCTACGAGGACGCCCAATAAGGGTGTCCCTTCGTCCAGCATACTCACCATGGAATCCTGATATTTCATGAATGTCAAAAAACTGTTCTGAAATAGTGCTAAATAGTGCCCAAAGGAAAAAAATAGTGCTCTTGTACTTGCGAAGTTATAGCCATAGTTCGATGAGTATGCTGGACGAAGGTTTCGCCCAGCATACTCACCTCCGTCCGGAGAATCTGTATACGCTTCAAACATAATTCATACTTCAAAAAATAGTTCCCAAATAGTGCCAAACGGTGCCCAAAAAGAAAAAACAGTGCTCGAATAACTTCGGAGTTATAGGCTTCGTTCAGTGAGTATGCTGGGCGTAGGTTCTACGCCCAGCATACTCACCTCAGTGCGCGAATATCGAACGAGCTATAGGTACAATTTACGTCTCAAAAAATTGTGCTTGAAATAGTGCCCAATATCAGTCCAATTTTTGCTTGACTTTTGACTTAGAAAACCATTAAATTTTAATGTAAACTTCTACATACTAACGTAAAATGGGGTACAGTCGTCGACACATGTTTTTGGACAAAAATATTAAACTTTCTAATTGTAGACTTCATGTTATTGGAAATAATTATGGTATTTTCTCACATGTCAAAAACTTTCGATTAAATGCATTATTATATATTTTATAAATAATAATAAATGAATGAAACTTTAAGCGTAAATGAAGTCTATTACTTCATTGCATTGTGTGTTTGTCTGAATAAAAACAGTCATTTGCAGCCAATAAAATTAATATCTTGAAAAATTGTAAAAAGGAAATTATACAGTTTCTTTTTGTATATATGTTGCAGGCAAAACTTATAACCAGTCAAAACTAGTACTGTGACATAGTTATACAAATTTTTAAAACTCTTTCCAATAGTTTCATCAATGAAAGGTTTAGCAATAAAAAACATTTTTAATTACTTACGTTATTTATTACTATTTAAAGGGCCAAAGTAATCAGAATTCTAGTTAACTAGTTCACAGCTTTTGTTAACATTCATAATATAATCAATGTAAATAGAAAAAATTGTAGTTTTAATATTGTATATAATATACATATAAAAAAATGTTTAGCCAAATATTGGTAAAACTTTCTAAAATATAACACGTAGGTACTTGTACTTTGTTTTACTGCTACAACGTTTTAATCACAATAAAATTATCTTACAAATAAGTATAAATTGAGCAATCACAGTTTATAATCACGTTTTTTTTATTAATATTAAATACCCTATAGTAATTACAAATTAACAATCACAGTTTATAATCACATTTCTGTAAGTTATTAATAAAATAACTTTTACAAGAACAAAAAAAAAAAACAAACAAACAATAACAAAATAGGAACTAACAAGTTAGGACCGATCTATACCTATTGACCGTACGTGCATCCATTACTGCCACACTATATTGAACTTTATCACATGAGGAATACAGGTCAATTCCGTAAACGTTGTGGTACCGTCCTTGATCCGGAAAATGATTATTTTGAATAATTTTGTCAGTTGTAATGTAAGCATTAATAACAGCAACTTTATTTTTCATGCATGATTTACTTCATTTGATATCTTAATCCTTCAAGCGCCGTGATCTAGACAAAATATATAAAATCATTGTTCCTAGCTACCGGGGTCCCATGCGACGCGCGAAGGCTTAATCATATTATTATAAAGTATTATTAAAATAATGTGTAATTAATAATATTGCGATTCTAAAGTAAATACTCCCTTACATAGACAATTAATAATTTACACAAGACAAAAATTGTTAGAAAGAAAGTTAATAATATTGTATTCGACTGTACTCAATGTAATGTATGTAGAAGTTTACAATCAAATTTAATGGTTTTCTAGGTCAAAAGTCAAGCAAAAATTGGACTGATATTGGGCACTATTTCAAGCACAATTTTTTGAGACGTAAATTGTACCTATAGCTCGTTCGATATTCGCGCACTGAGGTGAGTATGCTGGGCGTAGAACCTACGCCCAGCATACTCACTGAACGAAGCCTATAACTCCGAAGTTATTCGAGCACTGTTTTTTCTTTTTGGGCACCGTTTGGCACTATTTGGGAACTATTTTTTGAAGTATGAATTATGTTTGAAGCGTATACAGATTCTCCGGACGGAGGTGAGTATGCTGGGCGAAACCTTCGTCCAGCATACTCATCGAACTATGGCTATAACTTCGCAAGTACAAGAGCACTATTTTTTTCCTTTGGGCACTATTTAGCACTATTTCAGAACAGTTTTTTGACATTCATGAAATATCAGGATTCCATGGTGAGTATGCTGGACGAAGGGACACCAATAAGGTCACTCGGTGTGATGTTGTGTTGATGTTCATTGGAAAGGTTTGGTGCGCAGAAGCAGTACCCAATCGGCCTGCTTTTTTTGTATGACGTAGGTATGACCAGACCAGCAGGCTTAGCACGAGCACCGATTTGTCGACTGAAGAATAGACATGACTATTAACTAAATCATGTACAATAGGAGAAGATAGCTATGTTTTTCTATTAATTATCACAATTATGGGTTCTCAACGAATCATGATTTTGTAGATAATCGTACTTAAGTATATACTTTGTGGCCGTCGAGTAGAAAGTTTGTTCTCAGTGTGATTTTGATAGTTTAGGAAGAAATATTCTTCTGAAATAGTCTACATTTATATGGACCTAGACAAAGATTCGAAAGACAAAATGACAGATTGTAGGAGAATATCTACAGCGCGATGTCAAAAATGGAGAAACGAAATGTCACTTTGTATTGATTAAGCACTGTCTATTCTTCGAAGAATTATAAAACGTCATGCTAATCCTGCAGGTGTAAGAACATAAACGAATCAAAATGTATATGTAAGGGTCGTAGTAGGTGGCGTTCTATACTTTTGCTTACCCCATGGGAAGAGGGCCTGTAGGTAGGTACCTATACATGTAAGTAACAAATACCTACTCAATACGTACCTACTATGATTGAAAGTTAAGATGACGCCTCTAGATCCTGAAACTACAGGATATTGGGAGGCTAAACTATAAGGTACAGGGTCATTCAATGTGATGGCTGTCTATGAGAAAAAGGAAAATTATTTGAGGTGGTAGTCTCATCATCTGCCTAGCTACAACAGTCCATTGCTGGTCATCCAGCTGCTCCCAGCCACCCTGCAAAGATCCTCGCTCCACCTACTAGCCTGAAGGCGTCCTACCTTACGGTCGCCGATTCGCGGTGGTAGTCTAGGCAGAGACAAATAGAAGGAACCAAATCGTCCATTTTAGAGACAAGAAATTGGTATTTAGAAATGTTTAAATATCACGGAAAGATGGACAAATGATGAAAAGAAAACCTTGGATGAGGAACCCTTTTATCTGGCTTTTCGTTTCTCGTAGGTATGATGAAATAATCATGTAATGATCATGAATATATTCGTAGCGATGACCTAGATATTTCGTCAAAGCACAGACATATAAAACAGTAGCAGACCAAACATTAATCCATAGTCGATGGATTTGATTCTCTATCCTTTTTTTGCTAAGCGACAAGTCGTAAGCTGTATCTCGTTCTGTCACCTGTTGTCACACTGACTCACACATAGACAAAATTTGACGCGTAGCCCGTCTGTCCCGCGCCGCCATATTGATAAGCAGATTTATCCTCAATCGCGTTCTATGTTTCAACCGCGAAATATTACTTGAAAAATTAATTGTTTGGGACAATTACACAAAAATAAAATGGTAAAGTGCTGTGCGTACCAGTGTGACAGTGCTAGCTACCACAAAACACCTGGATTGACCTTTCATCGGTAAGTTTTTGTATTATGCTGTGAAGTCAGGGACGGATTTGGCAACAAAGACGATTTTTTTTATTGTATGGAAAATATTTACCTATCATGGAATTATCAAATAGAGACTCGGTTTACTCTAGGATATTTAAACATTTTTTGGTGACATAGTTTGAAAATACTGCAGAGTCCAGATTGCCAGTGTATATAGAATCGCTCCGGCCCGGCGCGTACACATGTGATACGTTACAATAGAAAATCAATTGTGTCTCATTAGTCGGTTATGTTACCCTGTCTGTGTGATGGATAACATGAACGATGGTGGACATAAATCGATATAGGCTACTCACATAATTTTAACATTTCATTCAGCAGGTAATAATTGAGCTTACTAATATTTTTCCAGGTTTCCAAAGGATGTAAGTTTACGGAATGCATGGATTTAAAAACATGAAACTCCAGGATTGAAACTGAACCTCAAATGGCGCAAATATTCCAATCTTATTGGAACCTATATGTTCGAGCTGTTTGGGGTTGAAACTCTAGGACCATGGGGTCCGAGTGGCAACTTAGTTTTCCGAGACATTTCCAAGCGGTTGATCGACTCTTCACGTGACCAAAGGGCTGGCCTATTTTTCAGCCAAAGAATCAGCATTGCCATACCACGTGGCAATGCTGCCAGCCTTTGTTGGTCACTTTTCCCATCGACAACGATGCGGACGTATTATTTGATGACCTATGATTTTTTTTTTATACCTGTACATATTATTATTTTAGGACCAGTAGTTTTTAAATTATGAAAATAAAGAACATTACTTGTCGTTGTGATCTTGTTCTCGTACCAAACTGTAATAATCTCTGTAAAGGCTTTTACTTTCGTTCGTTTTAAATTTTGTATGTACATATGTATTTATGTATCTATTATTTAGGATATGTATATATCTATGTATCTATTTTAGAATATTGTAAACACATTATTTGCACCAACAACGTCACCATTTTATGTCCAGGCTAATCACTGTCCATTCCATGGTTGCCTGGATGAGATCGCGGAAAGCGATAAGGCCGCCTATGTGTATTTTTTTGTTTATTGTATTTTTGTAGTGTACAATAAAGAATATATAAATAAATAAAGTTTAAAAAAAGTAAAAAATAAATATGTAAATATTCATTAAATTCATTGTTTTATTTCAAAATTCCTGATATATTATAAGCTAGCTTTCAGGCATACCAACACCTTAACTCTAGGTCCCACCAAGCTGGGCATGCGGGTTAATGACTGCAGGGAGAGTTCTTTTATCCGATACTGATGCCCGTCAACGGTCTGTGTATAAATATACCGTTAAAAGGAGGTGGTTCTTTCTTTTCTTTCTAAAGGACTGCCGCCCACCGTACTCTTAAAATATTACCTTAGTTGCCTTTTACAGTAACCACGGGAACAGATGGGTGGTTATATTCGTTAAGACTTTATTGATAAGTAATCTACACTTCATTTACCCAGAGAATATTGATTTTCGCAGATTTTCAGTAAGATTTATCGGTCGTTTCAATGTCGTTATATAATACCGGCAACCAGCCCTAGTCCGGCCCTGTATCGTCACACTCTCTATGTGTGCGTAATGGGTACGCAATTTTTAGCGAATGTTTGGTCTGCTACTGTTTTATATGTCTGTGCGTCAAAGCTATAATAAAGCTGTAGGTACAATGAAACAAGTAGTGTCCGAAATAAGACAACACAGATATAATGAAGTGCCGACTATAAATAAAGAGTGTTATGTGTTTAATCGCGTCTGCTAAGCTCATCAGCACCGCAGCCGAGATATTCGGTGGTAGGGGTGTGCGAAGCAAGTTTATCACTCACTGGTTGTGTTAATATCACACACAACTTCTAATCACAAAAAACTAAGACAACTCATAATGGGTAGGTCATATTGATATACAAAAAAAAAGTATCACTCAAAACTGTCCCCAATTAGTAATTATAGTTATGACAAAACACATGTTTTTGCAAATTCAACCACAAACCAACAAATTACTCGCATGACTTAAAGTGGTTTTTACAAAGCTATGCCCAAAAAGACTGACTGAAAGATGACTGACGATACTTTTTGACACCTGCGCACATTGCTCCCTGTGACGCTGATTGTGTATCTTGGGTTCTTTTGTATACCTGTATCAATGGGGTAGGTACATCAAGACTCAATAACAATTTAACACGTTATTTACTAAGCCAATCACCGACGAATATTCTGGAAACACCATAAAATCACGCTTATTTTTATAGAAGGATTAGGCAGACGTACCTTACCCACGTTTCGCCAATGAGTCCTTTATGTATGCACAAATCCAGACTCAAGGGTGCTACTGAGTACCTAATTCCTGATGAAAACCCATTAACATTTTCTGACCTGGAAATCGAACCCAGGACCATTTGCTCAGCAGTACCTAGCGCTTGCAACCACTAGACTATAACGTGGCAGTCAAAGAATTATAGATGTATATGACGATCAATCTGCGGCGCATATTACTTGCAAGCGGGCCTATCTACCTTTGTTAGAAGAGGTATAGAATTATATATCTACGGTTTATTGTTCTTAGAGGTGTGTGACAACCCTTACAATCATAAACAGGGACACGTAAAGAAATAGTTTTAAATCATTTTATTATTAGCTATAGCTACGCTGTCTCATTTGGTCACCTCTGACTGAATCTCTGAATCGTGAAGTCATCTATTACACATACGATGTAATTATGTACCTAGCTGAAGACATCAACAGTCTTTGACATTTCAAACCGAAGTTTCAACCGTATTAAAAATAAAGGAAATGGGGCTTTATACAAACATACGAAACATTACGCTTGGATTCCCATAATGGGTAAGCAGATATGGCTTTGATGACACATATTTCACCAGTTAGGTGTGTTTAATTGAGATGAAGTTAAAGCACCAACTTATTCGCTGTAAAAGGCACCGTGATCCAGAATAACATTCAACATTCCTTACCGAATCAATTAGACCCAAGAAAGAATCAATAAAAATCAACGTATCAACACTACCCAATAATTCGTCGATCCGTGTTATTATAACGAAGCTAACACAACACCAGGAGGGGCAGTGACTCAGCCCAGTGAGCCATCAGAGGGGCAGGAAAAAGGAACGTAAGAGTCGTCATAAGTTGCTCATCGTGGACGCACGCGCAGCTGCCAAAACATGACGCGAAGGGTGCGTGCGTGCAACGATCAAAAAGGATCAATGATTAGGGAGTAGGTACTTTGTTTGTCATTATGTGGTAGCAGTGGTAAGTATTGTCATCTCGCTTTTGTTCCGAGGAAATATTTAAAAAAAGAGTCCGTTTCGATTTTCGTATAGGAAAAAATAGCTAACCTAAAATTCAGCAACGCGAATACCGTTTGCTGACGCAGCAACTTCAGGTCCTTATGGCACAATATGGAAGGTGGGCCATTGTCTGTGAAGAAACTTCACATACCTACGCACCAGGAAATCATCCCGGCTATCTAATAGATATTAATTAACCGATTTTAGATTCGACCGATCACCTTACTTTTTGATATCAGACAGTTCAGGCTCAGTAGCCATTGAGGCATTTAAAAGTATCTAGGTCCTACTACCTGATGGAAAGGGACACAAACGCCGCCAAACCATTAAAAAATATAGCTAACGGTAACCAGGTCACAAGTATTGCTAGTCAACAAGTCGTATCTTGTAATGAGCAGGAAGTGCAAGCCAGCCATGTAACCATCCCGTCGGACCGGCCGCACCGCCCTGCACACAACCCGGCTACCGGCACTGCCACGTCCCGCAGTAGTAACTAGCCGACCCATTACAACGATATCTCATCCGCTTTATCAACATCATACTTACGTACCTAGATGTTGCATAATTGTTTAACTGACTGGGTAAGTACTACAGGACCTGAAGGGTCCCTGGTACCGGGGTTTGATAAATGAAACGCTTGTATACGTATAAATATAAATTATATCGTTTGTTCCACGTTTTAGGTCTTTACAGCTCCGCGCATGGTAATCATCTATTTTCTTCCGAAACAAAAACCTAAGCTAAAATATTTGAAGGATTGTTCTAGATCTCCTTGACAGTTCGAATGTGACAAAGACATTTCGTTGCCTGCCGGTACGACGATAAGCCGATAGGGTTGCATTCAGCAAACAATACTAACTTTTACAGTACCTACCTACTCAAATTTTATCTGCTAAATTAAAAAAAATGGGGCGCTATCTTTTATCTTCTCTCTCTTCTCGCCTGGGAAGAAAGTCTTCTTTTTCTTAGGCCCCTGGCTTCTTTCCCTGGGACTTTGGCTTCTTTTCCCTGGGCCACTGGCTTTCTACTAAACAAAGAGGTAGGTAGAAGTCGAAAATAATCTTCTCCAAAAAAAAAAAACGCGTGAGATCTGTATCTAGTCTTCAAAATGAGTAGATAGGCTATGGTAGGTACCTAAAGTCAGCCCAAGCAGCAACCCACCACCAGCAACCTTATTGCGATGAGAATAAAGATCATTTTGATTTCGTCAGTTATGCAAAATCAGACGTAAAATAATTGTGAATAGTTACTTCCTATTTAATGGTTGTGTTGCCTAGGAAGAGTGTTGAAAAAAAGATCGAAAATAAATTATTTCATTTGAAACACATACCTAATTGCAATTCCCATACTACAAAAGCAAGAAAATATACAACATTTTTAAAATTAGAATAAACCTATCATCACACGAACCAGTCTTTAATTACCAGTCACCGTGAGAAACAGAGGGCTGAGGACTGTCCCTGGGGGCTCCCAACTGCCCCATGTTAACAAGCAGAGTCTGAGGCGGTCGCACCTAAATCACTTCATTATATTAATTGATTTGTAAGTAGGAAGTATTCGATTAGTATTAGAAGTTATTGAGTTGACGAAATTGAATGATATGAAAAATTAGCCAGTCATCATTTGCCTAGACTTTCTTCAGCTAGGGGAAACAGGAGGCACTTGTTACTGTGCTAGAATTCCAGCTAAACTAACCAGACCGAATGCCAGATATAAATAAGGCATGGCCCTACCAATAAGCTTCGCCTTAAGGCCCTGGTAACTTTAAATATTGTCGTTATGAGCGAAAATAGTTCTTATTGCAATTCGATACGGGTTAAAATCTGTTGTAATAAATTCGAATACCAAATGAGCAAGCATTGTCGTAAAAATGCAAATAAAATCGTACAAAATTAGATATTAACAATTTAATAATAAATAATCCATCACTGGATGCAGTTTGGCATTTGGAATTTTATGGTATATTTTTAATTATAATTATAATTGTTATTGAAGGGATAGGGATGGTATAAGAGGTTACTTTGATTATTTTTTTTAAGCATTTAAGTATGTATAAATATGATTTGAGTTCCATCAAAAAAGACTTGTCAGTAAACTCTTAATTAGATATTGAGCATTTTCATCATTTAAAATAACAATTGGAAGCCGAAGATCTTAAAAGCAGCTTTGAACTACATATAAGAAAATAAAGTATGGTCTCCATGCCAAAACGCAACTTGTGGATCATTCGTTACCTTTACATAGTATAAAACGAAGTCGCTTTTCTTGTTTGTACGCTTAGATCTTAACTACGCAACGGATTTTTATGCGGTTTTCATCAATAAACAGAGTGATTCAAGAGGAAGGAATGTATAGTACACTGACCTCCACGCGGGTGAAACCGCTAGTAAAAGCTAGTAAATCATAAAAATCTAACGACAAAAAACAATAGCAGTGTTGAAATGACAAATTAAAGTAGCGCACTGCGTAGTCGAATCTCCGCCCAAAAGCTAAGCCCCGCCCTGCGTGCGTGCGCGCATCTCAACTGAACGTCTGAACGTTTAGGAATCATCCGCTGAAACTCGGGAGTGAGCAGACGTGTTACCTTTTGTCTTTGATAAATAGTGAAAGAGTTTAACTATAAAGTTTGAAAGTTAGAATATACCCATCTCTAGAAAAAATTTAATGAAATAGAAAAAAAAATCAGTCTGGTCTTAAATAAGGTTCTTTGGGATACTGTTCGATCAAGATTCAAAAAATCATCCAAGACTAATTTAAAATCAAAATCAACACCACCAAAATCTTGCACCGAAATTGAAAAATCAACCTTCTATTAGGTACCTACAAAATCACAATGGAATACCTAAAACCATCCTTCCCTGCACAAATGGACGACACGATCAAATACCCAGAAAATATAGAACCTTCACAGTTTCAGCCTCTCTTAGACCAGGAAGTGCACAGTTCCTCCAGTGAGTTCTTTCACCCAGGATATCTGCCTTTCTTCTACGACTACCGGGCGGTGGACCGAGGGCTGTGCGAGGAAAGGGAGGCTTGTGACTGGGAGTGGGGCGAGTGGGAGAACCATGTGGTGGTGAAGGAGGAGAGTGAGGAACAGGCGCGAGGTTTTGCGGAGGACGGTGAGTAATTTAGAAGTAGTTTGTCTGTTATAGTGTAATTGGAAGCTTATGCGCCTAGTCAAGAGAGATACGATCTTGTTTCTAGATTTCTTTTGTTAGTCAGTTTTCAGTACCATCCTACTTATATGTAACTAGTGAAAACTTACTTAAGTCAGGGTACAAAATTGTACTTTAAGAAAATCAAACTATGAGCCTAGGTAGGGCAGAATGATTACTTACTACAACAACTTTTTCCCTTTGAAAATAGGAACAACAATATGCAACGTCTGATGGAAAATATTTAAGTACTTAAAAATCACAATGTTTAAGTAAATATTTTCCATCAGGCGATTCATTTCTTTTTCGAAAATCTGCTCCTAATCTAGTCTTTCGTGATGACTCCTGGCATAGTCTGTTTGTTCCGGCTACTCTCCGTAACGGCTCGACCGATTTTGACGGGACATTCACTAGCAGATAGCTAATCTAATAGGGAGTAACATAGCTACTTTTGTGTTGTAGCCCATGGGATAATTTCCAATATCCATGTGGGCGAAGCCGCGGGCACAGCTAGTGATAACTACGAACCGATCACTTTGCATTTTTGCTTGAATAATTCTAGATGGGGTTCTATTCTAATAGGTATATGTAATCCTACTTAATTCACAATTCATTCTGTGGAAGGCATTTAGATCTTGCGTGTCCACATAATGCCAAATTACTGATCCTACCTTACGACACACAACGGCTATGTAGGTACCTACCATCAGTTAGGATGAAGTTATCCAAGCAGGTACCTAGGTATATGGTTGCTTCAATAAATTCCCTGCCATAAATCACAGCTATAAACTAATAACAATAAACAAAACACCTTCCTGTCCCACCTCATGGCTCACAGTTTACGAGTGGAAATGCGCAGGATTCGCGACACAAACAATTGTCGGCTATAAACCAATCATAAACAATGGACAGTCGGCGCCGGCGCCGTGGTACATCTGCTGGTCGTTAGACAACGGATGCTATTGGCTATTAATCAGTAGTTCTGTAAGATAAGATTATGTAAGGGCTTCTTTAGTTTCTTGTAAGATGGTTAGTAAGAAACTCAAATGCTTTGAACCGTACAAATACTACATTATCGCATAAATATGTACCTAATATCTGGATGACCAGATGACCTCAGTTGGAAGAGGAGAACAAGCACTTGGATTTAATGGCTTCTATACGGTAAGCTTTTAGGTATTAAAATTATTATCTGGATGACCGAGCTTGGCTTGGTACCTATATTTTTTTTTTCGTTTTCTATAAATGAAACCTAGCTAGATCCATGTATCGCCCCCGAAACCCCCTGCATACTAAATTTCATGAAAATCGTTGGAGCCGTTTCCGAGATTCAGATTATGTATATACAGAAAAGGTTCATCAAGTATTTATGTTATCATCAGAAAGTGCCCTACCGGTCTGAAGATTATCTCAACCTCTGTAAAAAGTATCATATATTACCCCTAACTAATCGGCGAGCAATCTCTGATTGTATTACATTATTTAAAATTTTCAATAATTCTATTAATAACTCCGATATTCTATCCAAATTTTGTTTTAACGTTCCCAGAAGGTCAAAGCGATGGAACGCCCCGTTGCGTGTTCCATTTACGTCTACGAATTACAGGCAGAATTCATTTATAGTGCGTGAAAGTAGCAACTTTAACAGCGTGTGCAAACAATATGATTTTGATCCTTTCACAACAAGTGTGTCCTCAGCCAGAAAGTGCCTGAGCCTTGGTTTTTTTAATTAAGATTTTGTATGTTCAGTTTTTTATTCATGTATCAATATGGAATGCGAATTTAGTTTAAGCTTCAATGTTAGGTATACTGTTTTTTTGCTGTTCCTTTTCGGTGGCTGTGTTGTGCTGTTTACACTCTTTTTTTTTTTCAATCTGTTTTTAGAAGTGAAGACTTTTAATTGGCTGTCAGTCTCACATACTATTTTTTAATCTGTTTTCTTTAGCTGTAAATCATCCATAGTTATTAAATAAATAAATAAATAAAATAAAATATATAAACGAATTGCTCGTTTAAAGGTATTAGATATCACCTAAATAGATTAGAATATTCATTTCAGATGTATAAAGATATACTTACCCTACTAAATAACGTGTCTGCCTGTCTATCGTCTGAGCGTATTTGAATGTAATTAGGCACATAGGTAGACTATGACCAGCACCCTAATTTCGTAACACATTATTAATCAGAATCTGAATCATTTTGAAAATGAGCTAATCCATTGGTTCATATGCTCGAAAAATGTATCTGCTCAACAACGTAACTAACGCAATGAATGTTGTTGAACTGTCAAAATGAAAGCTATTCCTACTGTTAGTCTGTTACACAATTTCCCCGCTGGGTTAGGACAAAAGATTTTTTTTATCTCGGTTGTACACACGGCTACACATTTCCAGTTTACGCTGATCTCGCACACAATCAATCCCATACAATGCGAGATCAGCTTATACTGGAAATTATAGCTTGATGTGTAACCATTTTCTCCACGCGGACGAAGTCGTGGACAAAACATATAATAAGTAAAACATAGATAATCATGCAGACATGATCGTAATGGGAAGACACTGTTGGCGCTGTGGTTATAGTCAATGGGTTGCTCGCTAAACTCGCTACGAGATGCGGATTCGAATCCCGCACGGAACCAATATTTCTATGGCTTTATTGATTCAGGTCAGGCTGAATGTCAATGTATTTATTTTTTCAAAAACTCAAAAGTCCATAATTTTAATCATTACCTGCGCATTCCTTATTTTCTTTACATTTCATAAGCGTGTCTCAGCTGCACGTCTATTTAAAATTTTGACAACCAGCAAAATGCTAAGTTGATGATGACCCTGCTGTTATTCGCAAGCTCGTTAGGCAACATTTTTAAATACAATATGAATATATATATTTAAATATGTATATATTCATTAAATATAGATCATTATGTTATTGGCGATATGGGTTGCATAGTAGACTGGACTCTCGGTAGGTACTTTTGATTAATTGCATGTTCCCGTGGGATAATTTCCCACCGGTGAACCCGAAGCTAGAATTTAAGTAAAATAATCTGAATTCCAGTCCGTTCTATCATCTTTAGATACCCGGTCCCCGACTGGCAGTCGTAAGGAGCGCACAGCATTCACGAAGGCGCAGATCCGCAGCTTGGAGGCAGAGTTCACGCGAGCCAACTACCTGACACGACTGCGGCGGTATGAGATAGCCGTGGCGTTGCATCTTACTGAGAGACAGGTATTTAATAAATTATTAATTTGATTATGGTATTACTGGCAGCATCTAGTCTTTAATAACTGTGTAGGTTGGGGAAAAAAGGTATAAATATTTGTTTCGCAGCGGGCATCGAAGTCGCGTTACGTAATGCAGCAGTCGACCACTGCGCGTGCTGTTTGTTCTTGTCGTTTCGCAATGTGCTACTATTTTTTTCTTAGCCTATTCTGTCCTGCTGCTGGGCAGGCCTCCCCCAAATCCTTCCCGCGCTACCTCGAACTTGGCATTCTGTGTTTGCATAGTAAGATCGAAGTATCTTCTGTAAGTGGTGAAAGGCGGGCGTTTTGGGGGACTGTGTTATGTAATTTTGACATTCGAAAAGTGCTGATGAGAATAACAAACGACAAACGAAAAGACAAACGTCGTTTATTCAAATTAGACTGAGAAGTCTAATTTGAATAAACGACGTTTGTCTTTTTTTATTTGTATTTTTATCTTTTTGTTTTCAGGTAAAGGTTTGGTTCCAAAACCGAAGAATGAAGTGGAAGAGAACGAAAGGCGCTTCCAAACATTCCAAGAAAAAGGACATCACCGTTTAGTTCTGATAACATAGGTACCCTAGATAGATTAGTATCAAGTGTTTGAAAACTTTGACGTTTAGCCATAGATGACTAAATTATTTTTAAACAAACGGTGCGAGGACCTCAAGTATGTAGGTACCTACCTACCGTTACCGCCTAAAGCGATTTATAGTAGGTATTCATTAGTTACTTTTTATTTATTGAGGTAGGTAGATAGGTACATACGCACTAAAATAATGTTTTAAGAAAACCTACCCTACTTTAAGATCTATAGAAATAATAGCTTCCACCCGCGGCTTGCTCGCGTGGAGGTCGGAAATTATTCCACGGCAAAGTACTACCGGGATAAAAAGTATCCTATGTGTTAATCTACGTTATAATCTATCTGTATGCCAAATTTCATTCAAATCCATTCAGTAGTTTTTGTATGAAAAAGTAACAAACAAACATCCATACATACAAACTTTCACGTTTATAATAAGGATTATAATTATATTATAGTAGGATAAATAGGAAGTTACTTTTTGAACTTCTTGTACATACATACATAAACTCACGGCTTCTTCCCGTGGTACCCCCATGTAGAAACGAAAACCTGCTCCTTTTGCTTCGTTAAGGGCCTACGTCCCTTTTGGTAGCGTAACACGGTCACGTTATGAACCGTACTGCTCATTAACGGCTTGTCTTGAAGATTTGAAAAATATATGATTTTGCTATAGATTCATATAGATCATTTTGCCCGAAGTACTTTTTTTGTATGGTTAATACTTTTGCTGTAAAAAATATTTTCCAACACGCAATATTTTGGCTTCTATTCCATACTCCTACTAAACGGCTTCGTTATTTGGAAAAAAAAATACACTGAAAAATAGATAGTTTGAGGTACCACAGAATCGCCGAAGCACAATTGTAAATTAATCAAAGGAATATCCCCATTTTGAGATAAAGGCTCAGAGGGGCCCTGCGCGGGCGCGGGCGGCAGTCGTGCTTTAGCATACAAACGGGAGATGAGGATACTATGGGCCTTAAGGGTCCATACATAACTTCTTGTACCCAAGTTAATTATAAGGCAGGTTGTCCACCGTCACGTCAATGAGAACGTGATGACGGCGCCGAAGTAGTGATACATACATTTAAGCGACGCTTTCCTAGAAGAGCGGTGGCCGAACTTAACAGCCGTAGGCTGTCATGAAAATGATGACAGCGACAAAGATTTAAATCGTTAGATTCGTCCTACCATGTCAATATATAGTCGCGTTTCTGTTTTGTTTTGACACCTGTGACACATTGACGCAGTGACTTGAATTGGAAAAGTGAGCTCACTCTTTTTTGTGTAAGTGCCCTACTGTTTTATATGTCTGTGGTGCCTACGGTGATAGCAAATCTAGAGATTTTACGGCTTTTGAATGTCAAATACTGGTGTAAATGACACATTTTCATGACGTGCCGTTGACGGTGGCGGTGGACAACCGCATTACAGGTTGCAACATAAGGAAAAGAAACACCATATTTCAGGAGATAAGATATGTTTATTAGACAACTCATACCTCCGACACGAGGCGAAGGCGCGTGCCGAACAAATAATAACTAAACATAATAATAATAATATTGTGAACTATCGCACTATCTTTGGAAGAAACAAAACATCCGGGCTATGGTCGGCTACAATTTGTTCAAACTTAAGAATGGCTCACGTAAAATTATAATGATTAACAACAGCGGGGGGACTTCCAAATTACTAAAATACTAGTTGTATTCATTATTATAACATTTATTGCGGCGGGCGCGTCAACGACTTGTGGAAGCAAGCCACATACAGTTTCCAAATTAGAGCTATGCTCATTATTTTATCGGCCTTTTTTGTAGATTTTGTGCGGCATTACCAAAGAGGTATGTATCGCGCTGGCAGAAGAAGATATCACAAAGTCTTGATACATAATTAAGTCATAATCTGTCTTGATACTACGACTTGGCTTCAAGCAAAAACATGGAACGATTAAAACTACATAATAGCAAATTAGTTACTTAACCTAGAGTAGATATCATCAAATAAAAAAGACGATAGCCAAGACATTGGAAGACTACGAAAGATATTTTTACAGAAAATAATCTTACAAAGAGATTCAATTATCAATTTATTAAACAGAAAACTATACAATCACAATTAAGGAGAACAGCTTCTCTTAAATCTTCAGAAACTGTATGTAACTCAAAGTGAGCATAATCGTCGTCTGTAACGTCGCCTTAACTCGCGTTAAATTTTCGTGAACACTACGTTTAACATTGGACCTAGCTATATCGTTGGACCAAAATAAAATAGCTAATTTTCAACAATATAGATATATAATTATCATGTTTTAACATACGCCGCTGCGTTTGTGAACGTAGTTGCGTGCAACCATGGGGTTCATCACAGCACTGTCACAACAATCCATAAAATGAAAATAAATTACGGAATTTAACACGATATTCAGCATTTTTACTGATGCGTCTATATACCAGATTTTAACGCAAATCTATATGACTCTAGCATTCATGTTACAAAAATATACTTTGAACAACGTCGAGACTTCGTTAACAAACGCAGAGGCCACTCAACCATGAGCTTTAAGTTTAATATTATATAAAAGTCGTCAGCAACTTTCTTTTTATTGGCTCCCGTGATATATGTACAATGTGATTATTATACTTTTATATTCATCTGTCAGGCACAAATTTAATCACCAACTTTTGTATTTTTAAGGTTTTAGTTATTTTTTTATAGGGACATTTATAATTAGCTTATATAAAGGCTTTCAATGAATTGGTGTCTGTATATATATAGTGGATTCACAAAAATATTGTATGTATATTCTAAAATGATAATGATAAAACAATTGTGTTAAGTTTCATTATCGGCAAACCAGATAGGTTCTAGCATAATTAAGTGTTTTATCAATAAAGAATAGTGACAAATTGTACTTTATTACTTTTACTAACTGTAAATGTCCCTCTGACAAAAAAAATCTAGGTACGAATTCAAATCAACAAGTAATATGTGTATTTATTCAAAAATTATAGTTTTATTTCTACTAAATCGGGTTTAGCTCTAAATGAGTTTCTAATGCTTCCTTAGATATAATTAACAGTTGGAAAAATATGTTCCGAGTGATATTCTTATAAAGTTACGCTATACATTACTATACATAGATTGTCTAGGTTCATGCGAATGATACGAGGCGATGCGGCCGTCGCGATGGCTCCTATACCTACGAATGGCGAGCGAATGACATGAAACACGACTAAATTTACCTAAACCACATGTATGAGTGGTAACAGTAAGATTTGAATGCCGACAAAACTGGATCGCTCTAATCCTGCATAAGCTTACCCAACTGTGATATGGCAGTTTGGTAAGGTAGTCTGCCTCATAGGATTATTGTTACCACTTACGTCATGTGCCCCTAATATGCGTATACGTCCCTTCAAAACGGCATGGAAGGATCAATAAATAAATTATAAATGCATATTCCCACCTGACTAGAGAATTTTGAATGTTTCTCTCAGCAAGGAACTATATTTTTGTGGATTATAGTCAGGTTTATTTATAAATAGTAACTAATATATAAGCGGGCCTCGTTTGAACTTATAATAAATTAGTAGTTATGAAGTTAATGCTGTTTTTATGGTCACAAACCTAGTTTTAATTGTATGATTCACAATCTAGTTAGACTTAATTAGGGGGAAAGACCTTGGTTATGGACCAAGAAAATGAATGGAGCAACTTTAAAATTGCTATATTACATACTAACACATTTAATCTAAAAGGAAGTCATTGAATAGAATGATAATTAAATTATAAGGCCATACAACTTTCCTTTCCTTTCTTTCTTTTCTTTTCTTTTCTTCATAATTAAGGTCTGTGAACATATAGCATCAGTTAATTATAAGATCTCTATCCCTAACAACCAGAAGCTTTGCTCAAAACTAACAGGATCAGCACAAACCATCGCATCATTTGCACAAAAGAAAAAAAAAATTAAAACCTTTCAGAGTAATATATTTAACACATTCCTTGTCACCATTTTCACAGCACAATGTCCGTCACTACACTAATATATACACAGTATAATTATTAAGGCTTTTCGGGTGCTTTCACTTATTGCAAATGTTCGCGCGACGCGTAAAGTTCATGTGAGGAGTGAGTCGTGGACGCGCGGGCGTCACTACACGATCACGTAGATCAGGGTTCGTTATGGACGCTGGCCATCCGCGGCCATGCTGCCTGGCCCAGCAGAGGCCATGCTGCCTGGCCCAGCGGAGGCCATGCTGCCTGGCCCAGTGCCGGCCAGCACCACGCCGGGCGGCAGCACGGTCTGCGGGATCACGGTCAGCGAGCGCGGGATCTTCGGCATCGTCATGTGAGACATCAGCGGCGGAGACAGCACCGTCTCGCTCATTATGGACACCGACGGTCCCAGCTGAGGGATCCTGATAGGCGTTGACGTCACCAACAAGGATGACGTCGACATAATGGGTGAGGCGACCGTCTGTGACGTCACCGTGGCAGTTTTCTGAGGAATTGGGGCTATAGTTATATTCTTAAGCCCGACATTCTTGAGAATAGTGGCAGCATTTGAGCTGATCTGTGTCATTTCTGGTACTTCTTTTTTATCTTGCGACTTTTCGTCAGGCGCGATGTTCTGTACGACGGACCCTCCGTTGCCGAGCATAGCACACTGAGCATTGGAAGGCTGTATCTCCGTGACCACAGTGTTCTCATCTGTGGACTGTTTCTTAGTCTTCTCGCCGTCCTGTATCTGCTGCAGTTTCTCCCGCCTCATGATGCACATCTTGTTGTAGTCTTGCAGCGTGATGTGGTACCGTTTGCCAGAAGACATCACCTGGACGAGGCTAGGCAGTGTGCGCCCGTCAACCGCTATTTGTGTCGGCTCGCGGGTAATTTTTGCCATGTTCTCCTGTAAAAATAGTATGGAATCGTTAGTATTTTATTTCCAAATACTGTCGCTTTAGCTTCAAGAAATTAGTACATAAGAGGAAGTCAGAAAGTGGCGCCGATAACTGAAAAGTTGTGTGAAAATGGAAATCGGTTGTCGTGGTGTGGGGCATGTGATACGGAGGAATGAGGAAAATGTCGTGAGGATGAATGCCAATGGTTATATGACTATGGGGAGACCAAAGAAACAATGGAAGGACCCTTGGAACCTTTTGACCGCCAGAGCGTAAACGCATCGGCGTCCCTCCCACGCCAAGCCACAAATTCGGCGCTATTCTTTTTCGTAGGTATTTCCAAAAGAAAAAGAATAGGGATTCCAAAATTTTATCGATTACCAATTAATCATAGCTTTTCGTCCCCTATTTTTAAATAAATATTACTCGTAACATCATTCTTTTATGTAATTTTACCTTAAAATGTTGTTTTCTTGTCGGCATTAGCCGACGGTGGCGTGTTGGGCACGTTTTCATCTGTCGGTTATACCCGACTGTGGCGGTGAAAAGGTTAAAAAGGGGGTGACTACGGAGATGTCAACTAATAGAGAAGTAGGTATGTCAGGAAAAGACATGCTGAGCCGAGCTCAAATAAATTGGGATAAGGGAGGAGAATGATGATGAATGTCGCTTTAGCTAACTTACTTGCTGTTAATACTATGACCAAGTGTCAATATGTATTCGTCATTGTATAAGGACATTTGACATTGGACTGTCATACAAAACATATGTATTTTTCAACATATTTATTTGTCATTGGCATAAACTAATAAACTTCTATAAATCATTGTTGCATGTGATGAAAGAATAGAAAATTAAGTTTTATTTCACGAGGTTGATCTTTTACCTGTGTCTAAAAAACATGCTGCCATCTTTTGTTTCACTACTGACATTCTACCAACCAGCACTGGGCCCGCGTGGATTACGGTCCACTCCCTCTCACAGAGAGGAGGCCTGTGTCCCAGCAGTGGGAACATTAAGGTGAACCTAGTCCACATTTTTTGCATACAAACTTCGGGAGAAACACTCCACTGTCTGACATGGCACATCCAAAGTAAAATATGATATTGTTTTGTCTCATTATTAATATTGTCTGTAAGGAAACAGAATACTAAAATAAAAACCCATTAAAAAGTTACGAGCCAACGAAGATTCGTTTTTCTTGCTAATTTTACTTAACTTTGGGCGTGTTTAAGTAATAAAAGAAGTGTAAAATCTACAAAACCAAGTCGGTACCGATAAAGTTCAACAATAGAACAGTTCAATAAACTTTATTAGTCATTGATTTATGCATTGGCTTTTTCATAAAACCCGATCTTCCAAAGGATTTCTCTAAATTTTTTCGCGATTTTTTATAAATATATAAATGATCCTGCATCACACGCAATAACGTTGTTCGTGTAGACTAGCGTCTAACTGCTCATCACTGATACTATCTCTGTCGGACACGAAGCTTGGTGAGACAGCGTGATTTTTAGCCAGGCCCACCAGTGAGTTCGTGCCCGCGACTAGGTTCCAGGCTGATTATGTATTTATGTCCTAGTTAGCTATAAACTTAGGATGATACACAATATGTATCATAATTAATTCAATACCTCATACATTCCAATTACAAATATTAAGTTAAAAGCATGAAGAAAATCGAGTAGAACCTCGTATAACTTTATGCATTTTAAATTGAGTCTTGTTGCCTTGAAATAAAATTTAATTTTCTTTGGCTCAATCGGCGGTTAGGAAAAATACATAATTGTTCTCAAAAATAACTATATTAAAAATTACTGAAATAGATTCATGAACAAACTACTTTCAGGACTTGCGTTTAATTTGTTACATCTTGTATAAAGAGGCATGAGGAACCGGTGGGTTAATTGTGCTGTGTGTGTGTGTGTGTGTGTGAATATGGGGATTTTCCCCACCATGACATGTATTTCAACCATTTCTTTACCAGTGATTAAGGCAACTGAGAAATTAGATAATGAAGGCTGAATTTTATAGTAATAATAAAAATCGTAGAATATTATCATTTTCGAATTTGTGCACGTGTTCGGATAAGTGGAAACTACATTGGTCATTTTCTAGATAAAGTAACTGCATACTCAAATCGCACTAGTTGTATTGTCAAAATAAATAAAAAGAGTATAATTTACCTGAGTAATAGGCATAAGTGTAGGCCTCCAGGGCTTGCTGGTGGTCTTAGTTTTCTTAGGCGTGTCCTCTTTCTTCGAAGTGTCCTTCTTCTCCTTAGGAGGAGCGACGGGAACCACGGGAGGAGGGTCGAACTTCGGAGGGGGAATAGCGGTCACCGTCGCCGCGGGTAACGGCGCAGCTGCGATTTCCGTAGGATCCGACGCGGACACACCTTTGACCAACTGCTGAATGTTATGTAGCACATTCTGTATCGCTTTACGCCCTTGTGCGTTCGGAGTGTTGATCGCAATCAGTTCTGGAGGCAAAGGCTTTGATTTCACCTTATCTGATTTAGATTTAGGCTTCGGTAAGACACCAGGAGGAGGCGGCATGAACTTCTTAGTCTCTTTGTCACCTTCACTTAGGTTGGTTTTTAGTAAACTTTTACCGTTCAGTGAAGGTTTCTTTCTAAATTCTATCAAGCTAATCGCTGGCTCGCTACGTCTAGGCGTATCATTGACAACGTTATCATACGCCCGCAATCTGCTCTGCACAGAATCGCTGTAATTCGCCGCGTGTGGAGTTGCGTTGTGAGATAAAACTAAGTCCCCACTTCGGAAGTACTTTTCGAGGAGTATTAAATGTCGTAGGAAGGACGATTGATTGCCGTAAGGTCGCTGTAACTCGTTCCAGAGCTTTTTAGTCTCAACATCGTATTGTATCATAGTGTTACACTTCTCCCAACCTTCAGGGGTCACGCCCTTTACGTTATTAAACTCTATATTACACTGTAAATTCATTTCTTCCTCTCCTGGGAACAATTCTCTGACAGAAATCGAAGGATTTGTTTCCAATCTTTTGACAGGATTTGAGTATTTCACCTCAGACATTTTCTTTTGATGTTCTGGTTTATTCTTTGATAGTTCGCTCAAGTTCTTCTTTACTTGTGTGAAGCTTTCAGACATTTGCCATTTGTTTTTCAGCGTGTTTATGTCCGCTGGTCGCTTATTAGGTATACTTTCTATGGTACATTCTTCATTCAAAGATATGTTCTTCAAAATAGGTATACCGTCCTTAATTCTCTCTTCTTCATTATCACTTCTAGGTTTCTCCTTATGTGACAAAATCTGTCCCAACTTATGTATTCTCTTAGAATTCTTCTCCATAATCCTGTGTTGACTTGCCGGTTTCTGAATCCCAGACAGATGATGTACTTTTAGTATATTTCTCTGTTTTGTAGTCAAGTTAGGTTTGGGTAGGAACTGTGCTGGGTTGTTCTGTTTTTGGAGGAGATACTGTAGTTCTGTCTGTTTGTCTAGAGGTAGTGAGGGAGCTTCGGGGTCCTGCATTTCAGTCTCAGAGCCATCACTTTGATGGTTAGGGTCTGTTGACTTCGAGTTGGGTACTAGGATCTTATTTGAGGAGATGAGGCTCTCAATATCTTCTTCTAAAGGCTGTTCTTTGCTATTGCTATCACTGTCCTCCTTTTTCTCCTTCTCTGGGGTACTCTCGCTCGTCCTCTCAGATCTCTCCGAAGACTCACTGTCCATTTTATCAGGTTCAGTAGACTTTCTTAACTTGGACTTGGGTCTCTCTCTCTGCTTCTTCTTAAGCTTGCCGTCTTCTTGGGTTACCATGCCATCTTCTGTCTCGTTCTCCGACATTGGTGGTACTTCTATGTTGTATATTTGGAGTAATCTGGAATTTGAGTAAGGGTTTTAGTTATATTCAGGAATGGATTATACAAATCCAAGCAAAATGGGCTATAAAAATTCAAATTTTATTCAGTTTTATAAGGTCATCTAATCTTCATCTCTTAGTGACAAGAGTTTTTTGAGAAAGACCTTAGTTCTCAAATACAGTCAACAACAACATTTGAACCTACTTTTGTTAGTGACTATACCTGTTCCACTATTCAAAGTTTCAGAGAAGATTAACGAATAAAACTTGTTTTTTGTTGTTTGAAAACAATATACAAACAATTCTGTCACTAGTAAAACCGAGAAATATGCCTATAGTCGACTTTTAATTGTATTCAGTAACTTGACAGTTGAAGAGTTACCACATTTTGACAAAAAAGATAGGTGGTGTAAGAATGAACGAAATTGAATGAACTTGAAATAATGTACTACCATACATTTAAAAAAAAAAATAACTTGTCTTAAAAACATGATATGCACTTTAAAAAAAAAAAATTGTTATATATCTTGTTTTTCAGTAGTTAGGTAATTTATTTATAGTTTATACTTTGTTTTATTACAAGAAAAAAAAAACAGTTTTTATCATTCGTTCTTTACGCAAAATCGTTCAGTACCCCAACACTATTAGTTTTAGTATGGTAACATTATTTTTCTGTGCACTGTCAAGTTACTGAATACAATTAAAAGTCGAACTATAGAAGATTAGAATTTATTTGAAAGTTGGTGGAACAAATGAATAAAGATAACTCACTTGCGCCTATACGCGTTGGCATACGAGTCGTTATGCCCGGGCCGCTGCAGCAACGTGCAGTAGTACCGACATGTCTTGCACAGAACCGGTCGCTCAGTGAACTGGACCGGCACGCTGGCAGCTTTTAGGTATGGGTTCAATTCCGTATAGCCCTGTGGAGGAAAAAGATAGTTTAGTTTGTAGCCGACTTAAAAGTAATGAATGAGATGCAATATTTTGTCAAATCTGAATAGATTTCGATACTCATGATTTCGTCTGGTTTCCCTAACGGTTATAAATCTGATAGGGAATGGAAGACAGGAAGATGGATTGGCTCGAAGAGGTAAAAAAAAAAGAAATTGAGTACTATTATTATTATTTTTACGCCTCTCTTCCTGTTGACATTTCTCGGAACTTCCCCTTCCCGTTTTTCGCCTTTTCTTGGGACTTGCCTTCCAAAGGTCCGGGAACGAGGCGAGTCCGGGCGTACGAGGGGCCGGAGCCAACTTCCAGAGGCCCGTTAGACGTTTTTAATTAAATGAGGCTATTATTATTACAAGCCTGTGTTGTTACACTAGAGGACAAACGCCTCCTTTCCCTCTTTCCACTTCCCAATATGAGCTATCCAACTGATAAGTTTATTTGCCAGATAATGTAACCTAAACTTATCAATAGGTAGTGCAATAGGCAATAACTTTCGCCTTTATGTAGACGTATAACTGCTTAGCACATGACAACAATATTATAACAGTACCCTGGGCGGTAAAATAATTAATCGAGCTTTAGAAAAAGCTTTACAGCTGTGTTAAGGTTTGTTGCTTTATTTCTTCCTGAAGCACCAGCGTTTTGGGGACTGTCTGATGTAATTTTGACGTACAAAAAGTGCTGATTAGGAAGCACCTAGTTCGAATATTTATTTATTTAGAGACTTGATTTAACTTAGTTACTCAGTTGTAGATAGAGATGGCGCTGCCGAACCTTTTCTAAAATCCAAGTGCTGTTCTTACGGGAAGTACCGGACCGGTTGCAGCGATACTTAGGGCAGGTCTATGCCCAGCAGTGTACTCACATGGGTAATAAAGTGCACGTTGTGATGCTTGGTGATGCGGCGCGTGCAGAGCGCGCAGGCCATGAGCGGGGCCAGCGCGCGGTAGTGCGCGACGCACAGCGGGAGCGTGTGCAGCCCGGGGTAGTCGCACTTTAGCTTCAACTGGAAATAAGTATACTTCAATTTACACAAGGTTGTATAGATATCAGTTGTCTTAATAAATAAATAACTTTCCGATTAAGACACAATCACTAGCGTCTATGTAAAATGAGTGTCTTTTGCACAGCACAGCAAAAGCGACCGATGTTTTTGTGTGAGTAAGTTGTACGGTGCATGGTAAATGCACGCTGTGCATGATGAGATAAGGTTTATAATTGATTGTGTAGTACGTTCTGATTTATGAATTGCGAGTGTGTGTGCGACTTCGTATCCATTGCTTTTACTGAACTGCATGTGTAGTTCAGTTAAAGTGGTAGGGGCAAACTGATATAACCCATTTAATAGGTAGCGGCGAGCCTATTGCATCAACCAGACACAAATTCAGACTCGAGTTTTAATAGTAGATAATAACCTACTGGAGTAAATTATCTTAATTATGGTGAAAACCACAAAAAAATCTGTTGCTTAGTTTAGAAGACCAACACACAGGCAAACACGAAAAGCGACTGTAATTTATAATATGTATAGATAACCAGCCGTGCTATTCTGTAACCATCTCACCGGGTGAAGTGAGCTGAGTGAGCATGGAGTGAGCTGTCAGTGTCATCTCACTGATGCTAGAGATTGACCAAGCATTACATTTACAATCATAATCTAGATTAAATCTCGATTATGATGACTACAGTCCTAATATTGCATGACGCGCTCGCGCCTGAGGCAACATAAGGACTAGTCTAGGAAAAAATAGACAAAAACAACATTTGAGTTTCTGACTGAGTTTTTGTTTTGCTACTTAATTTGAAAAACATCCCAAAATGATACACACTTAAATGAAAAGAAATAAATTATTATTATTAATTATTATTTATTTGAAATTGTAATAAAATGATCAATAGAATCAGCATAAAAAATATTATATTATTTAAATCTCGATTATGATTGTAAATGTAATGCTTGGGCATCCCTAGCATCAGGTGGAATTACACTGACAGCTCACTCCACGCTCACTTCACGCAGTGAGATGGTTACAGAATAGCATAGCTGGTTTTGTCATCGGCTTCGCTCGCGTGGAGGTCGGTGTATTATGCATATAAACCTTCCTCTTGAAACATTCTACCGATTGATGAAAACCGCATTCAAATCCGCAGCGTGGTTTAAAAGATCTAAGCGTACAGGCACGAAAAGCGACTTTGTTCTATACTATGTAGAGATAGTAAGATAGTAAACAATAGGTAAAAGGTCTATAAAAGAATTCAATGAGAAAAACATGCATTTTTTATTATGGAATTATTATTGTTAGGCACACGTGTTGTTTTGCTTTATGTAAATTTTCAAGATAAGATTCTATTTCAATGATTGTATCTGAGAGAACTTAAGATGCAATAACAAATTATTTATAAGACTGCTTGATTTTGAGCATAATTTATGTAAATAAATATTGCCTTACTCATTCTTTTGATACTAATTATTATTATTATAAATTCAACTGTTAATGAAGTAATCAATTTATTTTTTAATCTAATTTAGTTATTCAACTTAAATGATCGTCAAATAGCATGAGTTGTGTCATATTTACATAGAACGAAAATCCTATATTCTTATGTAAAATAAAAAAGTATTGTAAATAATAATATGTGGTTGGTGTTGCGGTGAAGGAAACATCGTGAGGAAATCGGAGATATGTGACAACTGGCAGCTAGAACAGCGTACAACTGTACAAGAGTACAATCCCCTATCTCTCGAAGAGAGGTGGCAGTGGGAACATTATCGGCTGGTTATCACTTTTCTTATTTACATTTTAATGTAGATTTGAGATATTGCACGCAAATTTTTTTATTTTTTGCCAAAAATACTAATAAATGAGATTTAATCCACTTACCAACTTATTAACACTACTCCTCATCTTGATGAGCCACTTGCGCCGTATGGAGTGGTCGGCCACGAGCGCGCATCCCTCCGTGTGGCACAGCGCCGCGCGCCCCGAGCTCAGCGCGCCGCCCGGCGTCGCCTCCTCCTCGCTGTCCTCCTCCAGCGGAGGGGACGCGTGCTTCTCTGTTTGGGTACTGGCAGGGAGAAACAATATCAGTTAGGTGCGGCACGTGGTATTAATATCACGACTATGAACAAAGGGCTAGGTACCGTCAACTATGGCTACGTCAACTGTCAACTATTACTGTGTTTAAGTAAATATTCATTCACGTTAAGTATTTATCAAATTTAGAAACTAAGAGTTAAACTAAGCTACTCAAGATATGTAGGTGCTTATATATAATTGTTTTATTTTTTGTTTAAAAAAAAAACGTTGCCCCACACTAGGAATTTCTCCTGTATTGTGGGTGCGTTTACAAACATTTAAAACTCACTCAATTGTTTGTCTATTGTCAACTTTTCATTATTTATTAACTTTTTATGACTATTTTAGCTCAGCCACGTAAATCTTAGGACTATAATTTACATTTAAGCAAAACTGTACATCATTTTAAACGTTGTAAATTTGAATAATAAATATTATTATTATGGCAACTTTACTTTCCATGGTTAAAATAATAATATGAATATGAATGAAATATCTCTCAATTACTATAAATCTTGTAGAAATAGTTGAGTATTCTACTTTTACATCGCGTTGATATTAAATGGCGGCAACAGGTGTATAGTAATTGAGATATATTTAAAGACAGTACTCCTGGGTAAATTAAATATGCCACAGTTGTTCGTAGATGTGGAACTAGTTTCAACTTTCCAACTGATCGACATTTTGACAGTTCAAAAGTGCCTGTAAATGGTTTAATTGAAATAAATGCTTTGAATTTGAGTTTGGAAATTACATAAAAAAATCGCTAGTTATTGTTCTAGTTCCTTATAATAGAGGGCACGACCTAAAAAAAGATCACGGGGGACACCTAGGTGAGATACGCACAGACCAGGGATGATAACACAAAAAGGAGGCCAATATTTAGCAGTGGGTGGAACAAGGCTGCCGATGATGATGATCATAAATAGAGGGCGATGTTTGGTAAGAAATTGATTCGATTTAACGAGATAAGATTTGGTAATCTTACAGTATCAAACCCATCAGGTAGCTTTGTCTGTCTATCTTAAGAATTAGAGGCTTATAAAGACAGTATTTTTAACAAATTTGTATCTTTCGTTTTTACTTTTGTAAACATAGAAATGTCACTGACGAAGTGGCTTGACATGTGAAAACGTACGAAAAACGTTTTATCAGCGAAAATCAAACGAGTTTTTACTAAACTGCAAAAAAGCAAAAACGAAACGTGATATTTGCGTTTATAAAGTTCAATCGGGCAAAAAAGTGATATTCTGTTGAACGTATTTATTTCATAAATAGATTTTGTATTTACGAGATATCCAACGAGTTTAACGTTAGGATCTCCTGAGAATTTTAAGGGCCCGATCACGCGTTCGACAACCACACCACAACGGCAACATATGGTCGGGCGGTAATTTGTATGAAATCATTCACTCAAAATGCCTAGCCTTTTCCATGTTATATGTTGGGGATAGCTTTCAGTTTAGCCGGATGCAACTAAATACCAGTATTTTTCATGGAGTGACTGCCTATCTGACCTCCACAACCCAGTTACTGGTTTACGATACCCCTGAGTAAGACTAGTTGTCTGACTTTCAGGCTTATGACGACCCAACTGTTCAAGATCTAGGAATCCAACCGAGACGAGTCGTTTAACGTGCTTTCCGAGGCACGGCCGCGTATATTTATGATATACTTATTACTATTAGTACGAATGGATTCAGAGAGACGCATCTATACCATCTTCATCATCTATTTGTCACCATCCTATTGGGTTCATCCAGTGTTCCAGTAAAAAATACTCACTTGTGCAGCGAGGTGATGGGCGGGTCTATGGGCTGCTTGCCGAGCGGGCGCTTGCGGTAGGACGGGCAGTTGGCGCGCCGGTCCACGTGCCGGTAGCACGCGTCGCACAGGCAACTGTCTATGGTCAGCTTCTCCTCGTCTGGTGAGGTGGACGCGAATTTAGTTCATGGTTTTACGGAGGCTGCGCTTAGGTAGCCCGCGAAATTCAACTTTTCGTACGTTTTTTGAAATTTTCGGGTCAAATACTGACCTGAAAAGCGGTTGTATGTTGAACAAAATATGGTTATAATTCTGTAAAGCTACTCGTATATTGGGTTATTAATTTTTAATTTATCTCATCATTTAGCTTATCATATTTTAATCAACATATAACCTGACACTGACTTACAAAATATAATTACGCGGGGTATCCTGGATTATTCACCTTAAAAGGAGGTCTAACTACATGAATATGGCCCTGGATTTGTAAAACATTAGCTAATTTACTGTTGACTTATATTATATCACTTACCTCTATTTGCAAAACCACCATCGGCAAAGACTTAGCCAGCTTTTGTAAAAAACGCTTGACCTGCTAAGCAGTCCCAGCAGTGGGAACGTTATAGGCTGCGCAATTGCAACTTACTGCATTACGTAAAAAAAATTCCGCGCACTGCGTTTTCAAGCCACTGCTTACCGCCGAGAGTTGAAAATCAAATAATGTGTTTTATCGCGCTAGGATGTTCTCTGTTGGATTCTCAACGCTCGGTTCAATACCGAGAGTTTAAAATCCAGTGCGCGATAAATTCCCGACGCGATATTTTTACGAACGTGATCTAACAAATATGTTGTCTATTATCTCGTTGGCATCTAAAAATGTAGGTACGACTATGGATGATTTTATTTACTCCGAAAAATTTAACTCTGAAAAAGACAGGTTCATGAAAATAAAATATAAAACTCACTATCCAAAACCTTCTTTTGTCTTTCCGAGCTCTTAATCTGCGCGATGTGGCACGGCGTGTCAAACAGGCCGAACTTGCCCCCGCAGTAGAAGCACTGGTCCATGCAGAGCCTTCCCGGGTGGATGCTGAACGAGGATGCCTTCTCCGGGATGACGAGGTTCAAGGTTTCTTTGGGTTCCACTGGCTCGGGAACCGCCTCTGTGTCTGTGGAGAATATCTTGCTGATGGGTGGGTTTTAATGGAGAAGGGGGATGAAATTGTAAGTGGGTGAAGTGGTGGTGGATAGAGACCGAATAGAGGCTAAAAATTGATCTGGATTGAAGATTGATAAAAAAATATTTCAAAATCAAAAACCCAACTTCCTAAAAAGTGAACTTTAACTTGTTTTAAAAGGATGACTGTTGTTAAATTTAAGATGCCTCCGACTGCATGAGATTACTTATAGTATTCAGTCTAATAGTCATCCTTTTAAAACAAGTTTCTTGTTTCCATCTTTTTTATTAAAGTTCACTTTTTAGGCAGTCGGGTTTTTTGATTTTGTAAATGATATTTTTCATTTCGTAGATTTTAGTTAATATAATTATTTTTGACGTTAATGAGACCTATTTATGAAACCCTTTATTTTGATACCCCAGTCAATAGTCAATAAAATCTTTTGAAGACAATGTGGCGCCAATATCTACGTTTTGGAATAGGCAACAAGCTTCAACTTTCCAACTGGTCGTATTTTTGACAATTCAAAAGTGCCTGTAAATAGTTTAATTGAAATAAATGCTTTGAATTTGAGTTTGAAAAATCGGCCAATTTTTATTTTGATATACCCAGTGTCACTCTCACAATTAAGACGAATCTAACGGCACCTCTCAAGCTGAAATCAATCAAGCCCTTTAGGCTAAAAAGCGTGCCAAAGAAATATACATACATACATACACTCGAATAACATAACCCTCCTTCTGGCGCAGTCGGGTAATAAAAATATCTTTTACCTTACCTCTCCTTATACCCCCTTCACGGAATCTGCCGTGAAGGGGGTATAAGGAAAAGGTGTATGTTATTAGTAATTGAATGTAGAATATTTTAGTAAACCATGCTAGTGTTTTTGGGTGTTCTTTAACATTTAAATACTGTCTAAATGCCTAAGAAAATGTCAAGTAATTAACACAGTTACTTTTCTATTGTTATCAGACTCAATGAGTCTGCCTAACAGACGAGGGTATAAGCTAATTTCGTTTATTGTGAAATCTTATAACAACTTTTATGATTCATCATCTGTCAAGTCATTTATCAACTCTGTTGGGGTCGCCTTCCAGTCTAATCGGATGCAGCGGAGTACCAGTATTTTACATGGAGCGACTGTCTATCTGACCCCCACAACCCAGTTACTGGGTAATACAATAGCCCTTGGTAAGGTAAGTTAATCACAATAGCTAACATAAGATTAGATACCAGATATGCTGATCAGACTAGATCAGGCATTCAAAAATCGGTGATGAGTCATAAAGTTTAGGTTAGGTTTATAAAATATTGTGTTATAAATAAAATTTATAAATCTTGAATCAGAGAATTGTCTTAAAATATTTTGGACCAACATCACATACACATAACGTTACAAGTTAACATGCGTTACTGAACTATATCATGCGATTAAACTTTTGTGGACAGACAGTTAGTACAGCCATCCACACGCCCATGTTAACAATTTCTCGTAGACGCTTTAACATCCAAGTTATAAGGGCGGTTTTTGTAGTTGAAGTGTTAGGTCACCTTAACAAGGTTAGGTCTGTTTGCGAAGGCCTATGTTCACGCGATACTTGACTCAAAACGTAGCCACATTTATTATTTATCCTGCAATTACTGAAATATACTGTTGAGTGATTAAGCTAGTTTAATTTAGACCAGACTTGTTCTAGTTTTTTTGTTTCATTATAATTACATAAGTTGCCATTTTATCCTAATAGAAATCTAGACTAAGGCAAAATAAAGAATTTTGAAGAACTACAGATCAAAAATCTATCTATAAGTACCTAATGAAGGTACACCCATAATTGTTAGTTTTTTTTTAAATACAGGATAACATTTTAAACAGTGCGCAAACTGTAACCATGAATTCTGTATGATTGAAGACCCTAGCGTAGAAATTAATAGTGGATTATAAACTAAAAATTGATGTTTAATACATTTTGACCGCGTAGGTATTGCACACTTTTTAAATACCTATATTATGCTGAATTCTTGGTTACAATTTGCGCACTGGTTATTTTTTTCCCCTGTATGCATGCCATATATTTCAAATACGGTTTAATAAATCTTCACCCACTCCCCTCAACACACGCACGCCCACACACTGACCCCCACCCACGCACTCTCAGACATACACACACAAAACACATCTACTTACTGACGCTCTCACTACAAATGTTTACTAACAATACTAACACTAAACCAAACCATTCTTTTTTTGTTTGTTATTTTTGTTTTATTTTCTCAGTTTAAAGTTAAATCACTTTTATTTTTATTTTTTGCTATTACTATTAAATGTATCTAACTGCTGGAGGGTGGAGACCTGGTGACCTGAAATACAGGCCCTTAAAGCCTAGCTTAGGCACCAGTCTCCCACAGTAAACCAAACCATATCATGTACCGTAACTGTAATAATGTTTGCAATGTTTATTGTGGTGAGAAAATAAATAATAAATAAATACTAATATATACCTTAATAGTGCCAACAGAAGCCATCGCGAGAAGGGAAACCATTACGTAATTAAAAGAATTGAGGGAAAATGTACGATAACTATATAGAAGGGCCTGTCTTTCTACTGCACAAATTGAATCTTGCCTATTAATGTGCTTAAAATGGATGCGCCAAGGTACCCCGCAAAATTCATATTATCTTCTGTGTTTATCTATCTGCAGGTGAGTGTCAGATTAAAATATGATTTTCAACTTTATCTGACTATTGTAAAATCAGCCCTAAATTCTATTGAATTACTATTTCGTGAAAAAGTAATTAAATGTAATTCAATGAACTTCGAGAGGGTTTTGTTGATGATTTTACTGATTATAACTCCTATGAAAGATGCAATATAATATCTAGTTCCCGGTACTAATAATACTAGTATCGTACTTGAATTTCCCGGTACCCACAGCTAATAATGTGACCCCTGCACAGGATGTGCACGATGCGTTCAGTAATTGAGCGCTGTCGAGTCGCTAAAGGAAATTCGCGAGGACACTAAAAGGAAAGTATGTTGCATTATATTGTACGAAAAACTAACATAACATCACGCCTTAATTCCCAAAAGGGGTAGGCAAAGGTGTGAAGGTAATACCCGGAATCTTAATGGTGGTAATGGACGTAAGGGTGTCTCCAGAACTGGCGAATGCGCTGCTCGCGAGTCGCTTGCGAACTGCGCGCGTGTTGCTCGCGTGCGGTTACAGCCTACGTTTGGTGCGTGCGGTTACAGCCTACGTTTGGTGCGTGCGGTTACAGCCTACGTTTGGTGCGTGCGGTTACAGCCTACGTTTGGTGCGCCGCTCTAGTGCAACCCCGGCAAGGTTTAAGTGGGGCGCGTGTGCAGCGCGCGCGCTGCTTGTGCGCACATAGCTTCTTTCGCGTTTGAACTAAATATGGGGGCGAGCAGGTGCACCGCGGGCGGCACGCGCGCACCTCCTGCGCCGCTTAAGTACGGCGCGTACGAACAAAACTAAGCTTGGAATAACTTAGTAGTAAAATGTTACTTCTTAGGGTCCAAAGAGTTTCAACGGGATCCTATTACTAAGGTTTTGCTGTCCTTTTGTCCTAGGGCTGTATCTTTGGGCACGCCATGATTGTGGCGGTAAGGCCCCTCTTTGAGGAGTGGATTGAGAGGCGCCACGGCGTCCTCACCTTCCACCTGACGTAGGTCCTCACCGGACACGGTTGTTTCGGGAGGTTCCTGTTTAGGATAAGGCGAGAGGAAACGCCCGGGTGTTTCCACTGCGTAGATCGCCCTGAGGACACGGTGGAGCATACAGTGGAGGTGTGCCCGGCTTGGGCGGAGCACCGCCGTGTCCTTGTGGAGGCGATCTCTCGCGTCTTGCCCTGGTCCAGGCCATGGTTCGGAGCGAGAGTGCATGGGTAGCCATCACCTCCTGCTGCGAAGCAGTAATGCTCGTGAAGAAGGGAGGCGGCGCACGTGAGGGAGAGGCAGTATATGCGCCCTCACGGCCCTAGTCGCCGCAGAGACGCCCTGGGTGTTGGGAATCCCAGGCTGATTCCCGACCACCGTAGGCGCGGGCTTGCGGATGGCGAGTAATGGGTAGCTCGCCGTCCGGTAAGGACCAAGCCCGGGTCGACGGTGCGTTGTGTTCCACGCGCGCCTCAAAGAGATGTCAGCATCAACTGGTGGGGTCCGCAAGGGCCGATGCCTGCCAGGGGTGCGGGTTGTTCGAAAGAGATACCGTGGCCCCTGGCACACAGGCAACTGAAGGAACACGGGTGGGTTTATTTATTTATTTAGTCAGTAAAAGTCTGACACGCTCCCCGGCTCCACCCAGAGCGGGAGAAGTTATTTGATGATTTACCAACCTCAAAAAAATAAAAAGCTATCTCTTTTGTACCATAATAGGTAGATACAGGAAATTTTCAGTGTCCACTACTGTGGCCGCTATAACTATACTCTATTTGAAATAAGATTAGACATTTAACTAAACCCTTTTTACAGTCCGATCAAACGATTTTGACTTCTATTGCGCTAGTGGCAGAACAAATGGCAGCTGCAGTAAACAGTTGGTATTGTAACTACTATTTTGCTTTTAATGCCATCCTTTTGCCTACGGTATAAAAGTCAGAATCGGTTGAACTGACTGTAAAAAAGGTTTGTTTAAATGCCTAATCTTATTTCAAATGGAGTATAGACATAATGAAAATAAAATAAAGTTAAAAATCAAAAGGGTACAATACAAGAAACATGTTTTTTACTACAACTTTTGAGAAAATATGTAGTGTTCAATATTGTATGTTGGTAAGGATCTCTTAGTCTGAAATGGGTGGTACTTTCGTGGGGATTCTTCGTGAAGAATGTAGATGACTCCAGAGTACGATAGCACAGGCCGACAAAATTAGACGAAAACTCTGACCCAGAAACCAGACTTTATATTTCCGAAGTATTCCAATGCGCTGAATCTGGCCGCAGATTTGCTCTAACACGTCAGGATTTTGAGATATCCTAACCTGGAAGAGCAAAAAACACCGCTTTTGCTCATTTTTGAGATTACGTAGCCCGCTAGATCCTTTTTACTCCAAAAATTTATCAATTGTATCTATAAGTACTAGTCTTTCTCTTTAAAATGACGTTGAGTTTACTCGAATATCTTTTTTTTTCGCTGAGTTACCGCATAGGTTAGGATATCTCAAAATCCAGACGTGATAGAGCAATTCTGCGGTCAGATACGGATTCAGCGCAACAAAATACTTCGGAAATGTATAGTCTGGTATCTGGGTAAATAATTTGTAGGCCTTTGTAGTTATCAAAACATAAAGGGAGGCAGTACTGAATCCATGGTTACAGTTTGCGCGTCGATGCTGCCAACTTGTATGCATGTTTGTATGTTTTTGTGATACGAAAATACGTGTACCTACGGAAGAATAATGTGACCTACCTAACCTACATTTCACGAAATTCCTTTCAATATAATCACGTGTGTGCATTAAGTTTGTTATTAAAATACCAATTAATTTTATAATATTGAATCGAGTCCATGCCTATTAAAAAATGTATTATTTTTTTAGTAATTTTGGGTGAGTAAGATTAGAAAAGTCATGCAAAACGTAATGAACTTAGTTTTATTATATTTTAATTAACCTTTGGCCAGCTATCAACATTTATATTGAACGTAGCAATGTTCCTTCATTATAAAGTTTGATGCAACTGACAAAAATTCGCTAGTGCAAACATGATATCCATTTAAACAATGTATTAAAGCTTACGTAATAATAACTTATTTCCTGAATTTGTTGTAAGTACAGAATAATAAACAGTGTCCTTCGATGTTTAAAAAAGAAAAAAATATACTTTCAAATAAAATAAAATAAATTATATGAAAAAGTTCATGCGACAAAAACATCGCGGCTACTTGAAAAAGTCGCACGACTGTTAATATCATGTGTGCACATAACGACAGTGTAGTGGGGTGAATGTATCCACACACCATGGTTATTAAGACGATTACTGTAATGAGACTTTCTGTGCCCACCGTCAGATGCCGCGCCTGGAGCACCCTGTAGACAAAACAACAGACATTAGAATTATATCTAAGATACAAGAAAATAAGAACACAGATGATGATGTCTATGATAATATAATAAAGAGGTAAAATTTGATTGTTTGTAAGTTTGTATGAAGACTACTAAACAAACTGCAAAAGAAAAAAATATTTAATCCGACTATTAGTTCCAGAGTCATCTCTGGGACTACCAGTCTTAATGCATTTGATAGCCCAATTCTTGAGAAGGAAGTGTGATGTTTGAGCCGAATAAGAATGTCAGAAGGAACGTTAAGAAAAAACGAAATAATATCGGAGCCGAGCGATGCGATGCTATAGGATATATTTTATGTTTAAACAAGAAATATCACGCTGACGAAGTTGCGGAGAAGAAGCCTAGTTTAAATTAAATGTAACTATACTCCATTTGAAATAAGATTAGACATTTAACTAAACCTTTTTTACAGTCCGATCAACCGATTTTGATTTCTATTGCGTTAAGGCATAAACAAATGGCAGCTGCAGTAAACAGTTGGTATTGTAACAACTTTTTTGCTTTTAATGCCATTCTTATGCCTACGGTATATAAGTCAGAATCGGTTGAACTGACTGTAAAAAAGTTTTGTTTAAATGTCTAACCTTATTTCAAATGGAGTGTAAAAGAAAAATTACTATATTTGCATTTAACGGAAAGTTCGTAAATCGTGCAAAAAATAAAATATCGCCAGTACTTATTTAGTTTTCCCACTGCGAGGAAAATACCTCTACTTATACATACAAGTAATGAATTAATAAGCATTGGTCCAACTTGTTCTTACTGAATTTAGTTAGATCATAGTTTACCTTCTAATCTGAAAACGATGCATTATTATGGAACTGAAATAATAGGGCATTAAGGCTAAACGAGAGCTGACAGCAGTGGTTACAGCTCCGACTTACGAGTTGTTGGTCGTAGGTTCGAAGTCAAACACAGACAGGCGCCTAACTGTTGTGTAAATTATTTTATCACCACTGCCCTCAAAACGGTGAAGGAAAACAGCGTGAGGAAATCGGCATGTCCTAGAACCAAAAATTCGAAGACATGTGGCATCTACCAACCGTTGATTACGGTCCACTCCCTCTCACCGCGACGAGGCCTGTGTCCCATCAGTGGGAACATTATAGACAGATTATGATGAAGGCTAGATAGGGCGGGCCTATTTAGCGTTTAGATGAGCCTAGTTCTAAAAGTTTTCAAGTAAAAGAAATATAAATAGGTACCAATATAAACCCTAGTTTCAGAAAGTGTTTTTAAGTAAATCTCAAGTTAACTGTTGTGCCAAAATGAACTTTAATAAATCATGCAAGTATGTTGATAATGGACTGTACCAGGATTTATTTATTAGTGTTACCTAACGGTAATGCATAATAAAAGATATGTGCTTATCTTTATGAATTAAATTATCAAAGATTTAATTAGATAAAGGCAGTAATTATAGTGATTAACAGTATCCTACAAACATGTCTTCATTCAACTTTTTCGGCTGTATTCAGCTACTTTAAGTTCATGATGAATGAAAAGCTTTTAAAGTTTTTATTCAGCTTTCCATTAAAATATACAAAAATGAACAAAGTGACCAATAAAATACGTTAATAGAACAATTAGAAATGTAGGTTTTCTAATAAGATACATATAGAAAAATAATTGATATTTCCCAATAGATACAAAATACAAGTTTCTGATGTTGTGATGACTAATAGCTGATTCATTCAATTAGATTTCCTTTAAGAAACATATAGAGAGAATTCCTGATAAGAATGCATTTTAGCAAAGATTTAAATCGGTTTTTAGTAACTTAGGTGCTTAAAAGCTCTGGGATCCAAACAGTATGAAACATATGGAAAAGAATATATTTATAGTTTCTAAAGAAACCTGTCCTTAGTTAATATTACAAATATAATGTTGTTTAATGGAAACTTATGATAGGCCGGCCATACTGCTAGGAGGCATGAAAATTGGAACAAAAATTGACCCAAAGGTATCCTAGGGAGGGGGAAGTTGACGTTCAAAACTGACTTTTATATGCCTATTTGGAATTTATTTCGAAATAGTCATATAAAAGTCACTTTGACATTGAAGAGAAAGTAAGGAAAAAGGACCGTTGAAAATACGGCAGGACGGACAGCTAGATAGATATGGACTTGACAGGCAAGGAACAGGGAGAATTGGAAGGGGTTAGATGAAGACTTGGCCAATGGGCACACAGACTTAACTGATATTAAATGTTTTGTAATACAACTATCACTCTGAGAAAAAGGCAACTTATAATAAATAGGAAACTCATGTATGACAGTAGAGTATACAGAACTGAAATCTTGGAGTTCCTTATTTTCAGAATGCCGTCCCTGTTAGAAGTTAAGCTGGTTCCTATTATAATATTAGGTCTAAACCACATACTTGATTTACCCTTAAAGAGTTCCATAATGATCGTAATCTTTCCAAATTCTATCCTGTCTTTTAACCCTAAAATTCTGCAAATAAATAAGAAAATAATAAGTGTCTGCTCACCTCGCGCCGCTCAATGGTGTAGTATGCATCATCTTCCGTGGCCGCCTCACCCACCTCCGGCGTCGGTTTCCCCGAGCGGTACTTGCTTTTCTGGAAGGTCATCTTCAAAGAACTCCTATGCTTCTTCTTATCACCTGCACCTCTGTTCAACTTTATCACAGTCTTCAGTGTCCCCGTGTAGTCACCCTGAGCTTTTGTCGTCTTACTCTTATTAGACATCATACCACCACCGTAATTAGAACCATATATCCTCTCCTTTTCTTTAAGTTTCTCAATCTTCGCCTCCTTGGCAGCCTTGTGAGTGAGTAGGCCAAGAGTCCTCAGCACATTTTCTTTGCGTTTCTGACTCTCCGGCGTCTCGTTCAACACATTGCTGGGTCCTGCCTGACTTTCTATAGAGTTGCGCGCCGATTTAGGCTTCGTAGTCTTTGCTGGATTGACTTCAAGCTCCGCTGGTTCCACAGGCTTCACTTCAACAACCGTCTCAGTCTTTTCTTTTTCTTCTACTTCCGGCGTTTCTTTAGAGTCTTCAATATTTTGTTCAGAAGTTTGTTCCACTTCCATCTTCTCTGGTTCAGCTGGAATTGGAACAATTGGAGCTGTTGGGACTGGAGTTTCAGCCTCTGCAACAGGAGTTTCAACTGTTAGTTCCTCTTCTTTAGGAACTTCAGCAACTTGAGTGATGTCCACTTTAGGGACCTCAGAAGCAGTAATATCTTCAATAGACTCTATAGTTTCTATCGGCGGGGGAAGCGCTTCAGTCTCAACGGGCGCCACTTCAGGCGACTTGATAGCGACCGGCGCAGGCGTGATCGACACTGCAGTCGACACGCTCGCATGCGGCGGCGACTTGATCTTCTCGATCGTCGCCATCTTGTCTTCAGTGTCGACCGTACATTCCGAGGACTTACGCGACATCGACTCCCTTGATTTCCTCTTACTGATGATTTGAACGTCACTGTTGATCTTCGACTCGACGACGCGAGGCGTGATCGAAACCTGACTGGAATCGAATACAACGCCGCCGAGGTTCGGAGTAGGCGTATTAGGATGTAGTGTCGCGAACTGATGCAGATCTATCTGAGTACCCGAATGAGGTGCCGACTTGTCCACAGACTTCCTTATTTCCGTCAGAGTGACATCCTTGCCGAGTGATTTCTCGAATATACTTATCGCATCAGATTCTTTCGAGTGATTCGAACTCGTGGACTCTTTCCTAGAACTAAAACTATTCCTCTTAATTAGAGTGACTGAGTTAGGCATGTCGATATCGGTGGATTTCCTCACATGATCTCTCTTGACTATTGAAATAGCTGAATTGTTCTCAAAGCAACTCAGAACATTCTCCTTTTCAAATGTTATTTCAGGTGCCCTTATAGATTGAATGTCTTTTAATGGCTTTATGTCGCCAGACTTCGGTATCAACACCACATCATTTGTCACCATCATAGGTTTGCCACCATCAGTGGCTTTGGATTCCATTTGTCTTCTCTTATCAAATTCCTCGAATTCCTTTAGTCTATCCATGAGCTTGTCAATACTGGCCACAGGGCTACATTTGTAAGGTATCTCAAGCTTGGCGCCATCTATAGGTTTGTCAACGGAATCTTCCTCATAATGTAGCCGTATGTTCTCACCTTCGTCATTCTTGGACGGCGTGTTCTCATTACTGAAAGGAGATATAATATCTTTATCTTTTACAGGCGTCTCAGGAGTGGGGACCTTGTCTCCGTTGTTGAGAGGTTTGGCTAGGCCATAGAATTTAGAAGCAGTCTTTGTCTGCATTTGGTCAGGGGTGCTATCAGTAGTGACTGTAGTGTTTGTCCCAGAGACCATCGCCATGTCGCCATCTATGTTCTGGTCGAGGTCGTTGATGAGGTCATTGATCTCCTGGGCGAGCGTGTCGATGGTCTCCACCTTGTCGTCGGCCGCGTCGGCGGTGATGGTGCTGGTGATGCAGTTCTTGGGCGCGGAGGTGGCGGGGCCCGCGGAGGGGGCCACGGGCCGCGACGCCGCCATAACCTTGCGCCCTCGACGCGCCTTCCTTATATTCTTCGAAATCTCCTTAGAGTTGAATGTCTTGGACATACTAGTCAATATACTACTACGAGCATCAAAAAGCGTATTATCAGTCTTCAATATCATTTTTTCTTCTATTTCATTTGAATTTAAATCATCTAAGTTTATCCTATTACTATTATTGTTGTCAGAGTCTAATGAAGTACTTCTGTTTAAGCTCAGTTTCTTATCTTTTGCATTTATGTTACTACTAGGCTCCGGGGGGTCCAGTTTGGTTTCAGCTAATTTGGAGTCAACAACAAGAGAAGGCACTTTTTCAATAGTCGAGATCTGTACATTATTTTCAATATCTATATCTAGGTCAGTCTTAGATTTATCTAGTTTTTTGTTGAGCTCCTTGCTGTCTGTGTCGTTGACTGTCTCACTCATGCTCAAGTCAGACTCTGTGTTGTCTGAGCACTTGGATATCTCACTGCCATCACGAGAGCATGAGCGTCCCCTCTTCAACTTCTTACAGTCCTCAGGAGTCTCTGCAGTGTCTGATGTTTTAGAATCTGAATGTAGTCTACGCCTTTTCTTCTGTTCCTTGATAACAACTTCACTAAGTAAGTTCTTCACTTTCCTAGGTTTCCCACTGCGAAGGTTCTTTCCTTCAATCATTGAGGGACTATTGCTTCTTTCAGAGCGCATCGAATAAGGACTGGTGCGTGGAGCAATCACCAGGCTACCTGGAGAGTCGGCAAGCACTGTCTTCATCATGGCCAAATCGGAGCTGAGTCTTGGCCTCCTTCCCGCTGTCCTAGGACTCGAAGACCTTGAGTTGGGTGTTGTGTCTTCACCTGGCTCCTTCTTGATTTCAGAAGCGGGTATCAACGGGACGGTTTCTTTGTCTTGGGTCTCCTCAGTATTTACCTTCAATGCAGGCTTTCTTCCTCTCTTGGCAGTTTGTTTTATAACATTTTTAACCTTTTCTTTGATTATAATAGCTTTTTTGCTTCGCAAAGCTTTTCTGATACCCAATGGTCTTTTCTTGACCACAGCTTTAGGTTTGCCTACGGGCTTCTTAGTTTCTTTGGACGTTTTAGGCTCCTCTGGGGTGGTCTTCTTGTCATCATCATTAGTGTCTGAGGCCTTCTTGCGGGCACGGGTCTTGGGTTCTATTACGGTGTCTTCATCGAGACTCTTGTCTAGTTCCTCCTTGCTGGTTGCTTGTTTGGTTTTCATGTTGGAATGTGTGGTGGGAGATGTCCCCGTTCTTCCGACATCAGGTAGAGGCTGGCAGTCAGCTTTGCTCCTGTTAGTCGATCTGAGCTTGATCGACGAGGTGCCCCGACTCTTTCCTGAATGTTTTTGCTTGCTGGCCTCTGAAGACTGACTTTCACTGTCTGTATCCTGTAGATTGGTGTCAGTTAAGCTCTCCTCAGGGCAGGTATCACAACCACTGTCGTCCTTGTTCAGATTACAAGTAGTTTTCAGTTTCAGTGACTCCTTAATCTTTGTTTTGGGACGACTTTGAGCCATAATACATCTCTATATTGTGCCATCTGGACCTGGAAAACGATAAGCATTCGTTAATTACCCTTACGGCCCTGTAATTAGCAACGTGGTATTAAAAATCACTTGTTGAACAACATCAACACTAACTCCTAACTTAAGTTGGTTAAAACTGTGATTTTTTTATAAATAAGTAGTTTTAACACTAAATAAACGTACTGTGTACTCAATTCTGGCATAATTTGGCACAATTCACATATAAATCGTATCTACAGATCGTGGTAAACAAAAGCCAACGCGCGCTAATCAACAAGTTCGCGCAATATTATCACATTTATTTCACTTATTACGGCCTTATTTACGATTTATTTGGGGACATTAAACTATAGTCAACTTAATTAAGGATCAAAATAACTTTTCAAATCTATCAAAACATAAGAAATCGCGCCGGAAAATTCATGAAAAACCCGATGTTTTGGTGGCGAGGCCGCGGGTGACACCTAACGCCACCTACAGCTGAGCGAGTGCGTATGCGTCGAGCGAACGAAAGCACCAAATCATTTCCCCAGCCGTGGCGCACCTCTGCAATGTCCTCACAAAATACTCACAATTTATCCAATGAAACCTCCAAAAACCACAATAAACAGTTAAATGGATACACAACGCACCATAATATGCGAAAAAGTTCAATATAAACTCGCGATTAAACTTAGAAAACGATTTTTGAAAAGCCCAAATGACTGCAGGCGTCCGCCATAATGTTTCCTTCGAAACGAATAATATAGTTCTTATTGCTCTTGTAGCAATTCTCTATTCGCTATTCAAAATGGCGACGGTGTGGCGATCGCAGTGCGCGTTTGCGCGACTTTTTGCTGGAAAAACTGGACAAATCCTGAACAACGCGACTGATTTGGGTACAAAACTTGGTCCGGGATCACAATCGGTAATTATTTAATTATAATTTCACTCGCGTCGAGTCGTAATGTCGCTTTGACCGCGACATGTGACAGAACTATGGATGTACACCCTTCCGCACAAGTTTCTCGCGGCTTCAATATTTTTTTGTGTCATTAATTTATTTTCAGAATGACTGATTAATGATCCGTAATGCAAAGTTTAAATATTTTTCCATAAGTTTTAATAGCAATTAGATGTAATTGGAAGATTTATGATTTGAGGTTATTATTTTACATGTGATTTGAAATTTATTTCAGGGAATCGATTTTTTAAACTTTGGTACTTATTTTTTTTCTTTTGTTTCAGGCCATATTATCAAGAAAATACTCAAACTTCGCGACTTCTCCGTTCGTAACTAAAATAAAAGAACAATATGACTACGAAATTGTGAAGAATCCTCCAGAGTGGGCTTATGTGCAGAGACTTTTGCCGATTGACACAATTCCCGCGGTAACTCCCAAGGAAAGCTATCCTTCTGGTTGGGTGCCGCCTAAAGAAGAAGCTAAAAGTCTCCCGTATTTTTTATTAAGAACAAGAAATCACGAAGTGCCTATTTATTTACAAATTACATACAGAGGCATCCGTAAGATTACAAAAATAAAACGGATTGAAGGAGATATTTGGCTCATGAACGATGAAATTAAAAGTTACTTGAAAGAGAAGAATAATAGATACGTAGAAACTCGTGTTCAAGAAGTTGGTAGATTTATAGAAGTAAAGGGTGATTATGTTAATCAACTTTTAGAATGGTCTCATTCTAAAGGTTTTTAAATAAATGTAAACACTGAAATAGATGATATAAATTGATTTAGTAAATAATAATCGTTTTATTTACCCTGTTATAATGAACGATTATCATAGTCATACAAAAACATAACACAAATACTAGAAAAGTAAACACCGTACATAAGACATCTCACTTTCACATAGGTACAGACGCCAGCACATCGTGCTATTCCAAACTGTCAAATTTTCCCAATTGAACATGAACTTTATTCCTTTATGATAAAGTTTAAAATCTATCGCAGAAATTTGACAGATTGGAGTAGGTTGATGTGCTGGCGTCTACATAACTTACATTTATTAATATTAATCTTAATAATGAATTATGAATAGTATTCGAATTACCTAATAATTTTAAAATGGCAATTTTTAATTATAATAGATAGTTCTTAAAAATGGTAAGTATAATTAGTGTGGAAAGACGTCGTTTTTAGCGTAAATTAATGTAAGTAATTAGTGAGTATTGCACGTACGAACAAGATTTTTGGTTTCATGGGAAATCCCTCTAAGACAGAGGCATTATCGTTTTTATAAAAAAATGTTAGCTAGAAAACTTACTTATAGATAAACATACATACACATACGAAGAATAAACTTCTGGGTGTTTCTATATGACCATTTACCACTTACATTTCAAATGTTTTTATTATGATTTCACACCCTAATCTACAACTAAAATGTCACATTTAGCTATTTTTACTTTCAATACACCTAAAATAACCAGATAGAGAATAAAATCTTTTAATATTAACGACCCCATAATTTCCTTACAAAGTAAATAATATGAAAATAAATAATCCGGCGAAACCTCGTCAAAACTTGTTGGGACGGTTGTACACGGCATGAAGTTTGATGATGTTTGCTGCCGCTAGGGGCGCTGCGCACGGCGGAAGGTTTTATCTACGTAGCTATATAACATCCGCCCGACACCGATGGGCCTCTCCACGATACATATTTTCGATACGAACCCACTCTTCTTTGGTTAAAAACCACTTTTCTGTACATTATATGCGTTTGTAAACGGCACAGTTCGCTTTTCGCGACTCAACTACGCTACAAAATACTTTATAACTTTTAGGTTACTTTTATTGCAATTAACTTTGTTGTTGAACGTTAATTTGTCTCTAAATTCACGTAATTGGGTCTGTTATCGTTAGAAACTTTATTTAAGTCGGCATTTCAAAACATATAGCTGTTCGGGGATCTTATTGAATATTTACGGTTTTTATTACGTAAGATGATAGGAACAAAGTATGTTACATAGTTATAATGATTTTCAAGGCCAGGCGCTTTCAGAGTGACACGTGCACAGTCTAGGCATTATAGTTGCACAACAAACTATGATAAATGTGGTCGGGGGGTGGTGTTTAATGACCATCGGCTGCGCCAAAGTTGCATTAGATTAATAATTTGCATTTTCCTAACAATTATCTATGCAAAATATGTTATTTGCAAGTTTTGTAACCAAAACTTCTTTGTTTTTTTATAGTTTTAAATGAAAATAAGGAGGATTTTAAAACTTTTTACATTATGTTTAAAGGGGCTTCCAAGTAACTACGAAAACCGAAGTTCCAATGCGTCCTTATATGTTGGTACCAAGACAATGCCTAGTGCCCTAAATTGTATACTTACCTAATTTCGTATCGTAGATTCCGTACCTACCTACTTACCGGATCCTCGAGTATACATACAAGACCTCCGGTTGTAGGTAGGTTCCGATTTTGAAAAGAAAAGTAATTGAAAGTTATTAAATAGGAATACAGAATGGTTAGACACGTTGGTGACGTAGGTACCTAGTTTGTTTTGTTCCATAAGCTAGGACACTTCGCAGCCAACAATCTTTTCGTGGGTGGTTAAGAAGGATCTACTTACCAAGACGATATACCGTCCTCTAATACATTAGGTAGATACCTGCAGCACGGCCAGTAGGGATCTACCAAGGATTATTTCAGTTTATTTTCTAAAGATTCGTCACACATAGGCTAGACTTCCTTATCTGAACAAAGGAAGGACTTCCAAGGGTTATGAGCGTAATCTACCTAACAAATGTTTACTGCAAATAACTGTTTGTGTATATCCTGGAGAATGGCAGTACTGGGGCTAGGGTCGTAGTTCTTGAAGCCATTCAGGTCATTTTCGACCCCTCTGTAATGTGGATATAGCTTTCTTATTTATTTTGAATTTATGCCACATAACCATTCATGCCATTTTTTCGACATAATGATATCTATCTATACCAATGGCCACCCAGTGGTCGAAATTCGACCTTAATTCATTTAAAAAAATTGATTGAAAAATGCGTTATTATATAAAATAATTAGCATTCTTTGTTTCGTCTCCATATAAACTTTATGTAGTCCTCCATTCGTGTAATTTTCGTAAAAATGGGTAGGCACCAAGGTTTTGCTTCACGTATTAATATATAGATTAGGTATAGATACCTAGATATGTAGATATTAATACGTGGAGCAAAAATGTTGTACCCCTTTTTACGAAAAAGCAGTGTATGAAATTTGGCAAAGCGCAAGAATCAAGTTTAACGAAAACTGCAATCACCAACCATTTTGTCAAAAGTGGTGATTAATGAGCATGAAGCAATCTGTATGACTTAATAGGTGCAGTAGGTGATTAGCTGCAGGTTGAGACTTGTCACTTTGCTAAGTGTCTTGTAATTAAACATGGTGATTTATTTTCAGTCTTAAGGATGTATTCCACTTGGTTGAGTTCACAGTCGTCTTTTAATCAAGATACACACATATATCTTAGAAAGCTACACTGAATTTGTTGCTGATTCCGTCTGCAGATTGAACACGACAGAGACTTCCGTTGAACTTCTAATATACGTAAAATCATGCGTTTTCCACGCGAGGGTAGGTAGAAAATACATAAAGTCATCTGCTGCGATCCTTACAGTAGTATACAGTAACTTTTCAGTAGTACCGTCAGGGAATTAATTGTTAAGCAAATTTACACCCTCTGTCTATTAGTGGTGTTATAGCCATTTCATAGAACAAATGTGTTTGTGATTTAAATATTTACGTAAAATTTCAGTTGGTAAAAATCAAATCAAATCATTCATTTTTGCAAACATGGGTAATTGGTACAACTACATAGATGTTTTCTTAAAAAACTAGTCCTCCATATTCTACCGGCTCATGGGCATGCAAATAATATTAATTTCCAAAATTATACAGAAATTCTATTGATACTGATTCTATTGATTGGTAGGAAAGCTTAACAATTAATTTCCTTTACCAGAGAGGGAGAGCAGTGGTGACTCAGCGGTGACGGTCACGACTTACGAGCCGTATAGTCGTGGGTTCAAACCCAAGCACGCAATATAAATTATTTGATCACTACTGCTCTCAAAACATCGTGAGGAAACGGGCCTATCCTAGGACCGAAAATTCGAAGGCATGTGACATCCGCCAACCTAGGCCTGCGTAGTGGTTTATGGCCCACTCCCTCTCACAGAGAGGAGGGCTGTGTCCCAGCAGTGGGAACACTATAGGCTATTTATGCTATGCAAGCTTATGCTACTTTACCTATCATAAAGATAAGGATGGGCAGTGGGTTGGGATCTACCTACCATTTATAACTGTTCCAGTTTTGGTACAATTAGTTACTCTATTTGTCCACTAAGGTTGATATGGAGCATAAACATCCCCCTACATCTGAAACATCCTGAAGACTATAAAAAAATTGTCAAATTTAAAATAGTCTTAATCACCATACCTGGCTGAAAGATTGGTGATTAAAGGTTACTTTTGTTAGCAGACAGGGGGACACTGCCCACCCCCTTAGTGTCAAACCTTAGTGGCGTTTAATGAAACCTACAGAAGATAAAGTTCGTTACCAATCCTTTTTCGAAAACTATGTGATCCGTAAGTCCTATGTATTTACGTAGTTATATGCTTTTGTGTAGGTATCTACATTATTCATCGAGTGTTGTCTATCAATAAGTAAACATAGAAAAAACAATCAACTATTGATGTCGTTGTATGTATTATCTAAATGAGTTTTACGTACTTATTTATAAATAAATAGGTACCGACCTAGCTCTCGCCGTAGCTCGCACTCCTTCGGACTGAGTAGCAAACATCTTCTGTATGTCCTTCTGCAGGATTTCTTCTCTTCATCTTCTCAAAAAGAAGAAACAGCAATAAAAAAGGATACAACAACTTTAATGACAGAGCTTCTGACACCTGCACCCTATTTAATCACAATCTGAACGATTTTGAAGGATATTAATAATACATTACTTCATGTGTTCGAATAAATTATTTGCTCAGCAACGTAAATAACGCAATGAATGTTGTAGAACTGTCAAAATGATAGCCATTCCTTCTGTTAGCGTGTTATGCAATCACCCCGCTGCACGCTGGTGTTCCTATGCCTGGCGGTTCTAGTTTTTGTAAGGTATTCTTCCTACCTACAATTATTATAATAATAATCTATTAATACCTACTTACTTACTTAACTTGATACACTTACTTAATAAAAACATTTTTGCTTATCTCCTACATTACAATTTTATTTTAGGTAGCCGGGTAGGTAGTGGCGTAGGTAGGTTGTAGCACCCACATATCGATAGTTACGTCAGTAACCTACGTTATAGGGCCCATGACAAGGGTCGCAAGCCTATTGCCAATAAATGTGTGGGTACGAATCTAGATTCCTAGCTGCTGAAGATCCTGAAAATGTATTGTTGGAAAATCCCATAATAACACTTTGCCCGATCTATGTAACTACTGATATTAAATGTGAAAGTTTGTATGTTTAGATGTTCAGATGTTTGGATATTTGTTACTCAGTCACGCAAAAACGGCTGAACGGACTTGGATGAAATTTGGCACACATTTATACTATAACCTGGATAAACACATAGAATACTTTTTATCCCGGTAGTACGTTTCTGTGGGACAAAATTCGCCCTTCACGCGGGCGAAGACGCTGGAGAAAGCTAGTACTAGAATAAGGCGCACAAATAGGTAGAGAGCTACATTTGGCCGTTGATGCTATCAATTAGGGCCCATTTGACTTTTCAAATGAACCCAATGCCGACCAATTTAAAGAAATCGCGGCCCCATCTTGACATAATAATAAGTATAAAAATGCTTAAAAGTATTCGTTTAGTTTTTTTAATAATTTCCCAGATAGCCTAAATTTAACTTTTATTTAGATGGCCACATTTGGAGAAGGTGTATTTTATATAGTCCGTGTAGTTACTGATATAAACCAGTAACTACACGGACTATATAAATACGTGAAACTAAACCTTTGTACCCCTTTTTACGAAAATCACGCGGACGGAGGAGTATGATATCTGGCACAGTTAATGTTTATACGGAGAACGAGCGCACAAAAGTAATATTTTTAAAAATGTTGATTAAAATTTAAATGATTTATGGTCGAATTTCGACCCCTGGGCGATCACTAGTACCTACAATCTAACTCGTAAACGCTGTAACCTGCAGGACTAACATGAAAAAGAAGACAGATGTAGGTTCCGACATCGAATGGCGCTACGCGGTAGGACGGACATGTTTTATTCAACTTTATACCTTAATGTAGGCACTGCATGTTATATTATGTTTATCCCTTATAACCAACCCTTAGGCGTTACAGGGTGTCTACCTAAAGACAGCAGCTCACGGACTACCCAATTAAAAGAGAATAGTCTTCTTTCGTAGCACGGACTATATTATGGTCATTATTAAGCCATTTATAGCATATCTGCCCCACCGTAGGGCAGGCCTCTTCTCGCCTAAGGCTTCCGCCTTGGGCAAGCGTGGCTATTTCAGACTTTATTTTTGCGATCAGAGGTTATTTTTGACTGCAGCGGTTATTTTTGCAACGTTTGTACAAAATATTAGCCAGTCAGCAAGTGCAATGGTATGGGCCTGATCGTCTATAGGATGCTCCGTTTGTTGTAATCTTCAGGTCAGTGTTAGGCTGTAGGTCTGTTAAACAAAATATGATTTGCAACCATAGCACGTTTGTATTTAAAGAATGATAATAATTAAAATCATAAATACCAAACACTAAGTTCATTTATTCCGATTGCATGACAATTTCTAGTCATTCAGTCAGTCTACGTGTGTCTGACGCTTGCCCCTTAAGTGACGTCAGTCGCTGAGGCTGTTAAATCTTTTTTTTTATTTCTCTTTTTGTTATCTAATACTTTTGGCTACTGTGTATTATTTTATGATTTTTATTTGTGCAGAATAAACAAATTTCCCTTTGTTTTCTATTTCTAATTACATATTTAAATGTATCAGCAGAAAAACCTGTCCACCAACATTACAAGAAAGAACTCCAAGATGTAGCGCTACAAAGCCGAGTGCTACGTTAATCAGCGCGTGCGCACCGAGTGGGCGGATTGTTTGGTGACGTCATCTCGTGAAGGCCACGTGTAGCTGTATTGTGAGCGCCTTTGTAGCTTATAATTTATTGTTTAAAGTAAGTTTCCTTTCTGCTTCGTTTCCTGTATTCTGTGAAAACGTAGACAAACGTACTTTGTACCCTTGTCCCAGGGGGAATATCACTTCGTCACAGCCTTAATATTATAAAATAGGAGTGCTCCTAAACGATACGTCATTAAGAGGTGTCTTTTATGAAGAAATTTGCACTCAACCTCACATTTGCCTGCAACTAGCTCTTTTTTAATTTCCTGTATTTCTTAGAAAAGTTGTTGTACATACATAGTTTAGTCTTCTTTTTATACTATTCATGATGGAATATTCTATTTGAAGGGCTCATGGAACAAAGGAAGAGCCACACGGATCGATCCTTCAGGTTAAGCTACGCTTGCCGAGGTTGGACCGTGGCTGGGTGACCATCTTTACATATCGAGACCCCTCCTTGTCTCGAAAATCACGATTCGTGGTTCTTTGACAGTCGTTACAGGTCGTCAGGGGCCCGAGAGTCAGACTGTATAACTGGTTTATAAGAAAGCGTGTCGTGTTACCCAGTAACTGGGTCGTGGAGGTCAGATAGGCAGTCGCTCCATGTAAAATACTGGTATTCATCTGCATCCGGTTAGACCGGAAGACTATCCCAAAATAGTTAGTAAAAGGCTTCGCTGATTGATTACTTTGTTAGAATATTCTTATTATTTATTGTTCACATACCAACCTATAATTATAGTTGCCAAATTCGATAGTTTTCAGAAAACTTTAATCACATTTTCCTAGGATCAAATTCCAATCATCGTCATCATCATTTCAGCTAAAAGACGTCCACTGCTGGACATAGGCCTCCCCCAAGCTCCACCGCTTCGACCGGTTCTGTGCTTCCCGCATCTAGCGGATACCTGCAGCATTCACAAGGTAATCGGTCCACCTTGTGGGAGGTCTTCCTACTCTACGTGTTCCGGTACGCGGTACTTAGAACTTTTGGCCCCATCGGTTATCTGTTCTGCAAGGAATGTGCACTGCCCACTGCCACTTAAGTTTGGCAATTCTTCGGGCTATGTTGGTTACCTTGGTTCTCCTGCAGATATCTTCAATCCTGATTCGATCACGTAGGATACCCATAGATGTTTATAACATAGCAGCATTATTACATTAGCATAGTTTTAAATTGAATGGTCCTAGTTTCCGACCTGTCGATTGTGGCTCTGACCTTAAATTCAATTAAAGGACGCGAGGTTTTCACTGAGAGGCGCATAGTGGGCTGATATAAATTGATATGACGTCATATGAAATTGAATGCTACCGTCCTGTTGTGTATGCCCTGCATTGTGTGATACGTCTCCGGTCTCATTCGACTTTTGTAGCTGCATAGCTTCTGTAGAGTTTTTGTCCGATATATTAATAGCCATAATAAGAGATATCCTACATTTGGGACAGCCCAAATGTAGGATATCCCTCTCATTCAGGGTTTCCATGGATTTGTTAGTTTTTTAAAATTTCATAGGCGTATATGGCATTCCCGGCTAGCAGGGTAATATAACTCACTAACAGCAGAAATGGGGTTTTAATTTCGACAATTCAACAATATTCATGAGATTTTGAAAAAAAAAAACGAACTTATGAAGCAATGTTTTATCAATATCCTTCAAAATGATTCAGATTGTGATTGATAGTGGGCTATGCAATTAGGGTGCAGGTTTAGTTTAACAAAGATCCTCGGTAATTTGGACTGTCCCAAAAAAAATAGGTAGGTACGCATACCTACTTAATTATCTCTCGTTCATAATTCTTGAAAGCGTCATAAAGTCCGCTATCAATAAATAAATACCCTGAAAACTTAAATCAGTACACGTAATTATGTTCAAACATGTCGTAGAACCAAAAATTCCAAGACATGAAACATCTACCAACCCACACGGGGCCCGCGTGGTGGATAACAGCCCACTCTCTCTCACAGAGAGAGGAGGCCTGTGTCCCAGCAGTGGGAACGTTACAGTCAGCCTATGATGATGATGTTCAAACATCGGTTTTGTGCGGGTGTGCGACTTTTAGCGCTGAAACTCGATCAACCAATGATTGAATACACGGATATCGATTGAATATAATCCGTACAATGGGTAGCCATTTAAAACTGTTTCATATCAAGGCCTTTTTGTTGAGCAAAACTTTTAAAGAGAAGTCTCGTTAAAAGTTTTGTTTAGCAATTATTAATAACTCCTACGAATACGCAAATAAAAAATAAAAATGTTTCTTTAAATATACATAGTATAAAACAAAGTCTCTTTCGTGTTTGTACGCTTACATGTTTAAAACTACGCAACGGATTTTAATGCCGTATTCATCAATAAACAGAGTGATTCAAGAGGAAGGTTTATATGTATAATAGGTGGAATTTCTTGCCCATTCTTCTCCATACGAAACTACATTTTGGAAGGACTAGAATCAATTCTATTTTAATGTAAAGGTTGACGTTCAAAAGTGCCTTTGACTTTAAATACACCGCCCTCCTCGCGGGCGAAGCCACTGGCAAAAGCTATTTATATTACAAAATTAGTACCTAGTTACTTACGTTCATTTTGAACAGCCGCACGGGTCCATCGATCAGGTTAAGCTACGCTTGCCGCGGTCGGTCCATGGATGAGTGACAATCTTTACATACCAAGACCCCTCCGTGCTTCGGAGAGCACTTAAAACCTTTGACAGTAGGTACGGGTATTCAGAATCCCGAAACTCGGACAACCAGTCTTAACATGGGAATCCAGGAACTGGGTTGTGGTGGTCCTTTAGGCAGTCGCACCGTGTAAAATACTTGTGGTCAGCTGCATCCGGTTAGACTGGAGGCCAACCCCAATATGGTAGGGACTTGCAGACAGATTGATTTACCTAGATACGCTAGGTTTTCCCAGTGCTTTGCATTAAGTCTGGGCATTAAACCACAAACATTTAACTATGGGGCGGATTGAATCGTCTGATGTCATCGTGTAGGTAACTACTTATGACATTGAATATAATTTTCCTGTTATATTCTGTGAAATGACTAAAACACTTAAAAAGGATAAAACATATATAAGGATTGTAATAAAAAGGAATATACGTAGGTCAACTAACTCGTGCTTAATTTACGAGTAAATAAATGTTTTGATTATAGAAATAATTGTTGTCTCTGGTTAGGCCAAAAAATCTTTTAGACTACGCCGTACATTTTGGTTCAAACGAGCTACTTAAAAGTATTGACCACCCAATACAATAATCACTTCACGTTCGTCTACAAATTTGTTTAGCTTCAGGTTTTAACGATATTTTTCTGTACATCTACCACAGTCGTATTGGCACTGGGTTGACTACTTGGGGACAGCATTAGCTAATGGTACAGAATTCCTATTTAATTGTATATTAGCTCCATTATTTTGAACTTTAGGATCAGGCACATTCACTTGAATATCATCGCTTGGTTTTTGAGTAGCTTGATTTTTATCTATCTTCATTTGATTATTACCTAATTCGTTAACTATAGTAACTAGATTATGGAGGTCAGATAGGCAGGCGCTCCATGTAGAATGCTGGTATTCAGCTGCATCCGGTTGGACTGGAAGCCGACTCCAAAATGGTTTGGAAAAGGCAGATGATTTGTATGTCACGTAGTTTCGTGATCAGGACGATTTGAAAGAGTATTCTTTGCGTTGGTTCAAGTTTCACGGGTTAGTCGAACGAACTTCCCCAAGGACACGCTTTAAAAGGTATTCAATATCATTTACCTGTTACGTTCTGTGAAATGGCTATTTTCTTTGATAATAAAAAAATGGAGGAAAGGTTTTTTGGATTGTTTTAGAACGCGCAACTGGTCTGTCACAAATACTTCAAGTTTCCCCTTCATCTTTGACTAGTTTTTAACATTTGGTTGCTGTCGCCGAGATGAGACACTGACAAGATTTTGAAAGATTTTAATTACGAGAGTTGGGCTACTGATGTGTGAACGTGAACGAGGCAAAAGGAGTATGTAAGGATCGTAGCAGGTGGCGTACTGTAGTCTCAGCCTGGCCCCATGGGGAGAAGGCGTGAGGTTATGTATGGTTAGGTATGGTTATGTATGGTTAGGTATGGTTATGTATGGTTATGTATGGTTATTTACGGTTATGTATGGTTATGTATGTATAAAAATTATTTAAAAATCTTGCTTCGTTAAATTAAATTTAATACAAAACTTGTGAAATAACAAAAAGCATAGGTAGTCTTTCATTGTAGGTTGGCTCCTACCCTGATAGAAAGCCTTTAGTATGAAACACACCGTTCAGTAGGTACAATACGATACCTTACATTGCATCTCAAGATACCTTACACTGTATCACCCCACATTGCGAATTATGCAGTCAGGGAAATTAATTGTTAAGCAAATTGATACTCTTCGTCAATTTGCCGTGTTTTAGCCATTTCTTACAACATCACAATTTGTGATATGAATATACGAACAAATTAAGTTGGTTGTCACTTCAATTCAGCAGGAGGGAGGAAGCGCCAGGGACGCCAGGGTAGTCCACGAAATTCAAAGTTTCTTATGTTTTTTGCAATTCAGGTCAGTGTCAAATTCGCGACAATAACAAGTAAGTGTCTATTTACAGAATTATAATAATTACATCATCATTACAACTCTCTAAGTTCAAATAATCCCATTGAATGACTGTTTCATGAAATTGTCATTAAATGGGAGCGAATGATGGGATTTCAATGATTAAATTTTGTCAATACATACTTGTTACGGTATACGGTACTTGTTGGTCAAGACTGATGATTTGGTACATGTGGTCACCAAGAGTGACAAGTAACCGAAGTCGTATAAATTGATTTAATTAATAGAAAACATCCATCGGTTTCTTGCCAAGTAAACTTAAGCTATATCCAACGACTCTGCGGTTGCTCATCTTTTTTGGCGTCTGTACACCACCATTCCAAAGACACTGGCCTTTGGCATGGTTGGGTTTGGTCGGAAGCCCAGTGGATAATCTTCTGAACTTGCCTAAGGATGTGGTACACGTGGGCTGTTGTAGCGCTAAGTGGGTACACAGTGTTGATTGACGTCACGCGTCGGTGAAGGTTACGTAACGTCCTGTTGTATTGTACTCAACGCCTCTTGACGAGAAAAGGTTATTCATTTAATGAAATGGTTCTTTTTGGTGCACTTTGTGGTTACCCGGTTGAGGACTGGTAGGAAAGGTTAAGTAGGCATAAAAAAAGGATAAAAGTTTATTTCACAAAAAGCATTCACAAGAATTTGGTACATAGCTACAATATTCATATAATGATTACATAAGGTACTGAAACTGATACCCAAACTAAGCCAGGGCTTGTATTTCGGGAGTCAGTCCTCAAACGAGGAGCATTTTATGGAGATCGTGTCAGCGTGAATGTGAATGACGTGACGGAAATTATTATTTTAGCATAATAAACACTTGCATTATGCAATACGAGCAAGTAAGTCTTCTGTCTTTTGGTAGTCTAACTGCTGGAGCCAGCCAGCAAGGTAATTCCATGTTGCTCTTACTTAGCGTGTCGAGGTTAACTGTGGTCGAGGGCAGTCTAAGTGGAGTTGACTACGAGTTCAAATTGGCGCCTTCATTAGGTAGCGTCCATCAGTTACTGTTCCGGTAACGTGCAGATAACAGGACTAGTAGAACACGATGTGATGACTTTCGTTTGTGGAACATTATAGCTATTCACAACCATTCGACAGACTATCGTGTCTAAAATTACACATTTCGATAGCTTGATTTGCCAGGACCCCTACAGCAAACAGCTATCGGAAGAAATTTTATCAGTTTATATCATTCAACTGACAAAATCATTAAACTGAAAACATTTTCTGATTTGTGAACAGAGAACTCCTACGTTGATTGATGTTCGATTCGGTCCGGAAACGTATCCAATGGTTGTGAATAGGTGTGCTGCACCACTCCACGACATTTACACTCCGTACTCAAACCAAAACGAGAAAATAGACATGATCTCCGTGGATGCTGGTAGCTCCATTACTTCCGTTTATTAGGTCCTTATGTGGTGGGCTCTTGAACTGGCGCAACAGATGTCTTAGTTTAATAGTTTCTTTGCCTCGAATTGTGAAAGTATGTATAGATATTCTTGTCTTTTGGAAATAGTCCGACGCTATTAAAACAGTGGCTCTATACGCTTGTGACATTCACACGAACTTTTTCACGAATTTCCGTTATTTCTTTGTTGTACGGGCAGAATAATAACGTAACGCAGAAACTATATTTTATCGAATGGATAATGGATAATAAATGGATAATAAATTAGAATTTTCATAATTTGTTAGCTGTTACAGGCGCCAACATAATTATCGTGTCAGTCTTATAGTTTTCGTGAATGCTTTCACAAACACTAATTAGGTTATTAGTTATTATTATTTTATTAGGTAGGTAGATACATTAAATTAAACTCCAAATTTTCACCTGTGACAAAGATACTAAGTATTATGATTTATGAACTTACATATTATTTCCTTAGGTATAGTAAAACGACTAGGAAACAAGAAACAGATGCTACGCCACCCGTTGATAAGGGCTAAAAACGTTGGCTTTTACATAAAAAGCTTTTTTTCAGGATAGCCTAGCTTTTGAAACTAATCTCTGTTCTTACGGTAGTTCACTGCCTAGGATTTCCTTTTCAACCATATTTTCTGTTAAAAAGTTACACGAGCCAACTTCGGTCGAAATTTCAAAATGGCCGCTAGCCGGTGAAACGAATCCAATGACTTGTTAGTTTATATTCAGCTGTACCGTTGCGCAACAATCCTTTCAGTTTGGTGCGTTGTTATTTTCGATACATTGGCATTCGAAATATCTCATTAAAATTGTAATGTATTTATTTTATTAACAAATCCAATGTTGATTCTATTTCAACATTTACTACCTATACATAAATAGGTCAGTAATTATGGCTGTTTTAACGGACATATCATCATCAGCCTAGTCCTCTCCCAACTATGATAGGGTTGGCTTCCAGTCTAACTGCAGATGAGTAATAGTATTTTACACGGAGCGACTGCCGTCTGACCTCCGCAACCCAGTTACTGGGTAATACGACACGCCTTCTAATAAGACTGGTTGTCAGACTTTCGGGCTTCTGACGACCCGTAACGACTGTCAAAGATCCAAAAATGACAGCCGGGATCAACGGCTTAGGGTGCTTTCCCAGGCACGGAGGGGTCTTGGTATGTAAAGATGGTCACCCATCCATCGACCAACCGCAGCGAGCATAGCTTAACCTGATCGATCAAACCGTACGGATGTTATTACTTAGCTACAAGCCCCTTTGACATATTATATTAAACTAAAAATCCTCCATAGCTTCACATTTTTGTAAAGTCTAAGGAAATTAATTGTTAGGTAAGAAAGAAAAATATTTTTTATTTGAGATAGGTAAGCACAGGAAACACAAGCAAAAAAAGGAATTAAAACCAAGGAACAAACCAATAAAAAAGTAAAAGGGGAAGACCTGTGCGAGGCAAAAAGGCCTATCTCAACATGCTGCTTCAATATTTGAAAAATAAACAAGTAAATCTAATTGATAACCTACTGAACCAACCGAGTGTTACCACTGTGTAGATCACCAAGAAAACACGGTGGAGCTTACGGTGGAGGTCTGCCCGGCTTGGGCCGAGCACCGCCGTGTCCTCGTGGAGGCGATCGGCGGCGGCGATCTTTTGCGTCCGGTCCTGGTCCAGGCCATGGTACGGAGCGAGAGTGCATGGGAAGCCGTCACCTCCTTCTGCGAAGCAATAATGCTCGCGAAGAGTGAGGCAGCGCACGTGAGGGAGAGGCGATCTATGCGCCCTCACGGCACTAGTCGCCGCGGGAGACGCCCTGAGCGCCGGGAATCCCAGGCTGATTCCCGGTCACCGTAGCCGCGAGCTTGCGGACGGCGAGTAATGGGTACCTCGCTGTCCGGTAGGGACCAAGCCCGGGTCGACGGCGCGTTGTGTTCCACGCGCGCCTCAAAGAGATGTCAAAACCAACGGGTGGGGTTCACAAGGGCCGATGCCTGCCAGGGTTGCGGGTTGTTCGAAAGAGATACCGTGGGCTCTAGCACACAGCCACCTGAAGGAACACGGGGGTTTTAGTCAGTAAAAGTCTGACACGCACTTCCGCTCCACCCAGAGCGGGAGAAGTTAAAAAAAGCCCTACAAACAACATGCTTAAATCGTCCTAATACATATGAATCACAACTGATAATCTTTGACCGTTGTTGTGGCTATATCAATTAATTTATCATAAGTGTGATTATTGTCTTAGTCAATTCTAGCGTTAGTGACTGCATAATTTTCATCCTGGCTTTAGATAAAATGTAGTTAGACCTACATCCATCTTTTCCTAAGATGCCGTAAAATGTTGACCAAAAGGGGCAGCGCTACTGGCCAGTATTGTATCTGTCTGGGTTTGAACCAAGGACAACTCGTAAGTCACGGTCGTACCAGGCCACCACTGGTCCATACTTACAGTTTAAACTGATTTTCTTTGTATACTCCATACCAATAATATGTATAATGCGAAAGTAAATCAGTTTTTCTGTCTGTGGGTCTGTCTGTTTTTCGGTAATTTATTTGGCACACAAAAATAACAAGACTTGGTTACACAAAGGATGCTTTTTATCCCGTTAGTACGTCCTCGCGGGATAAGTTCTGACCTCTATGCGGGTGATGCCACGGGCAAAAACGATTAGCTAATAAAATAAAGTAAAAAAATAAATAAATAAGAAAACTCTCCTTCAATATAATCATAAACCATTTCAGCATTTTCCATGACGTAGGCTCTACTTCAGGGTCCAAACCAATTATCATTTGACCGGATTGCAAAAAATCGGATTAAACTCCTCCATCACGTTTTATCCGATTTCAAAAAAGGAGGGTGTTCTCAAGTCGGTTGTATTTTTTAAAATGTTTGTTACCTCAGAACTCCTTAATTTGTAACTCGATTTGAAAAATTCTTCTTTTGGTGTACATATGTAATATGTATTGATATAGAGTGGTCCCATGAGTCTAGTGGTCACAAACGCTACTGCTAAGCATGTGCTCGGGGAAAGTGTCATTGGGTTATTCAATCTGAAATTTCTCAGTAGCAGCCCCGGAGTCTGCATTTGTGCCCGATTGACGGCAATAGGCTCGCCCCCTGTTACATGGGACTTAAATATAAATGGCAAAATGTGGGTGGTAACTACATCTCTGCCCAACCCTTCTGGGGAACAAGGCGTGATGTTATGTATGTTTCTCAAAATAATTTCACAAACGTGTACCAACGGCGCCCACTGTCAAAGACATTCGAATTTCGAACGACAAAAGATTCTTGTAGTATTGTATGTGCACGGTCCAATCACGTGGTCACACGTGCAGAGTGCACGGAGCTCGTAGGTACAGGCTGTACGGATGTATCATTTCCTCCTTAATCTATTCGAGCCAATTTCGCACATCCACCGTCCGTTGGACCACGTTGTGCAACAAAGTAATAATAATAGCCATCAATCATGCAATTTCACAATGTTGGTTAATTGTATAAGAAAAACTTGTTTATTTACGTAGTTTTTTAATAATTCATAGCTCTGAATTTTATTAATTCATAGTCATGAATAATTTAAAACGAAATAAACAAGGGAACGAAAACTATGGATAATATTTATTTTTATTTTTGAAGTATATTTATACTTTCAAGCTAAGGCTAACCTTTGTTCGCCTACTAAACTCTTGGTCGCTTCATGTAAAATACTGGTATTCATCAGCTGCATCTTGTCAGACTGGGAGCCGACTCCAAAATAGTTGGGAAAAGGCTAGGCATATGACGAGGATCTTCTCGTCCCAAATACCGCAGTGTCTCAAGACGAAAGTCTTTGACCAGTGTGTGTTGCCAGTGAGATGACCTATGGTACAGAAACGTGGTCGCTCACAATGGGCCTTATCAGAAGGCTTAAAGTCACCCAAAGGGCAATGGGGAGGGCTAAGCTCGGAGTTTCCCTACGCGATCGAATCAGAAATGAAGAGATCCGCAGGAGAACCAAGGCAACCGTAAAATCATAATATAATAATACTTATAACTTTTTATGAATTACCTCATGTAAAATGTATGTACTGTTGGCTTACCTACTTTATTTAAATAAATAAATAGCATAATCACATAGACCAACTCCACTAAATTAGGTTAAACCATAGTGTGTGTGCCTAAATGAACTTCTTACAGTCTACCAACGGTTTTCGGGAATGTATTCGGCTTCGCTAAACAATTTTTGGGGAATGATTGCTTTCTTTTGATTTCTCTAGTCCTGTAAAATATGATCCACTGTAAGTACTTAGTATCGTGAAAATAATAGTATTTATTACCTAAACGGGAAGGCTTTTTTTATCACTTTTAAAATGTTCACTGGATTTTCTACCCCAGTTAAAGTTTTTTATATTTATTATGAGCAATTTTCTCTTAAATCACGAAAAAAAATCAGCAGTTTCAAAACAAAAGTTCAATATCTATTCGACCAAAATGTATTTTTACTTCAAATTTATTTATTCATAAGTTTTAATATTGTAATATGTACAGTCTAGTAGTTCTTCAAGATACAGGAAAATGTCTAGTTTGGGAACTAGACATTTTCCTGTATCTTGGGGGTACGAAACAGCCAAACGGCTGATTTTTTTTCGTGATTTTAGAGTTGGTCCCATAGTGAAAAACGTGAAAATTGTTCACATGGGTAAACATCTTTTCAAAATTTGGAAAGTGATAAAATAGTCTTCCCGTATAATTCTTTATTTACAAGCTTATCTTAAAAAATATAACAATTTTTTACGTGTTCAAATTGTGATTAATGGGGTGACAATAAATAAAGAATAACTTCGTAGCGCATGAGACGAGATCTATTAATATATGTGATACGTAACCTTAATTAGTCACTAGAGCGAGTGATTAGCGTACGAGAGACAATGACAAATATTTATAGATTTTGTAGCGTTTACCTGTAGAGCAATTTATATACTTACACAAGTGAGTTCAAAAGTTACATTCTTTTTTTTATGGAAGAAACAGATAACAGATAGACAGTAGGTAATCTGTGGATTGAATGTAGATGTTTAAAAAAAAAACGCGATCTTTACGTGACCAGAGGGCTGGTCTTTTGTTAAGCCAAAGTATCAGCATTACCATCCAACGTGGCAATGCTGTCAGCCTTTGGCACTTGGAACAATTGTTTTTATGCCAAACGAACTCTTCGTTTTTTTTAATACTCGCTTCTTAGAAATCATCATCTACCTAGTCGTTTCCCAAATATGTTGAGGTCGGTTTCCAGTCTAACCGGATGCAGCTGAACACCAGTATTTTATATGGAGCGACTGCCTATCTGACCTCTACAACTCAATGACTGGATAACAAGCTTCTTAGAAATAAATAATTGATAAAAACTTTGGAAAAACCCTTGAGCTGCCCAGGTTTTCACATCACGATCTATTTTGTGTCACAGTGGAGTTACGCGGCCATAAAAAGCATTAAGAAACAGGAAATTGGAAATTGTAGAGGTGTACCTAAGTAGGATATCTACTTAGGTACCTACACCTCTACAATTTCCTGTTTAATGTTTATATAAATACGGAAGCTTTACAAGAATTGTAGAGGTGTACCTAAGTAGGATATAAATAAGGAGGCTTTACAAGAATTCTAAGTGAGAGCAGTGGTGGTCCATTAGCAACGGCCGAGACTTACGAGTTGGAGGTCGCGGTTTCGACCCAAGCAGGTGCTTTACTTTTTGTTAATTAATTTATCACCACTGCTCTTAAAACGGTGAAGGAAAACATCATAGAAAATCGACATGTCCTAGAACCAAAATTACGAATACATGTGATATCCAACAATCCGCACTGGCCCCGCGTGATGGGTAGTGACCCACGTCCTCTCACAGAGAGGAGGCCTGTGTCCCAGCAGCGGGAACATTATAGATCAGTTATGGTACAAGAGTTCTTGTACCGATGGGGATTCCCATCGGAATACATGGCAAACTTCCATACAAAATGTCGTCCCAATTTAACCTCTTTATGTAATGAATGTGAGCAATAAGGATCCCTCCTAATTGCTCACATTCGTTACATAAATGAGAAATTATTTAATGTCTGTAAGTAGGTTTGTATAAAAACTGTTACAAGTCAATTATATTTTTTAAATCAAACTAAATGAGGTCGGTGTTCCTATCTGGCTACTCTGAGAAGAAAGGCCGAAACCAACTTAGAGGTCACTGTCTCTTTTAATGTCCAGACATAATCTTGGTCAGATCATGTGAAGACCATGTAGATTGGTGTCTGAAATGGTCTTTTGAGGAAAGAACCACACAGATTGAGTGAACCCATCCAGTCAGTGCTAGCATTTTTGCACCAATCGTGCAGCTCTCCACAGAACTTTAAGAGCTCAATGATTCGACGAACAATACCAAAGAAAGAAACATAAGGAATGAATGTGCAAGATTTCATACTTCTAGACAAGACTAAAAACTTTTAAGATGTTTATTAAGTAGATATCTATAGCTACATGTTCGACCAACTTAGCAAGTCAAAAAATGGACAGAAACTTGAAAAACCAGTTTTACAAAGTATGATTGGCAATGAGTACCTAAGTATTACCTACGTGCATATTATATCATTTATGATAAGATAAGATAAATAGATACAGGTAGGTCTTTGGTGTATAATCATACGATTTATCATGGTGTAATTACAAAACATATATTAAATACAGGTTGGTAGGCACATCGACGACTGAAACCATGAATTCAGCAAACGCACACTAGTGTAGAAATTTTTCGTCGGTTATCATAAAAAAAAACCACTGTTTCGTAGAAAAGTACAACACCTAAGGCGAAAATGTATGAATCAGCTTTTCTTTTTTATAACCGGCGAAAATTTCAACACTGGTACCTACTGAATCACTGAATCACACTCATGTAAACAGGGTGCGCATCGATGTCGCTGACACCCTGCATAGTAGTATTGTAGGTACCTTCTTGCAAACAAGTAGGTTACCTACATTAATTATTTAGATTCCTTGTTAAAATAATATCAAATATGATTATTATAACTAAATTAAATAAGGAAAATTCAAGGAAAATCTCGAGGGTACCGTTTCTAATTGAAGTAATTTTGACGACCCACGCAATATTTTTATTACCTGGAAAAGAGCCTTTATGTGAAATACCGGTCTATTTTAAAATATTTTGATTAAATCAGAGCGTAGATTGTAATGGGTAGCAACTATGTACATTGACCGTAGGTGCTTGCCGCAGGAGACGCCCTGGGCGTCGGGAATCCCAGGCTGATTCCCGGCCACCGTAGGCGCGGGCTTGCGGACGGCGAGTAATGGGTAGCTCGCTGTCCGGTAAGGACCAAGCCCGGGTCGATGGCGCGTTGTGTTCCACGCGCGCCTCAAAGAGATGTCAGCACCAATTGGTGGGGTCCGCAAGGGCCGATGCCTGCCAGGGGTGCGGGTTGTTCGAAATAGATACTGCGGCCCCTGGCACACAGGCAACTGAGGGAACACGGAGGATTTTAGTCAATAAAAGTTTGACACGCCCTCCCGCTCCACCCAGAGCGGTAGAAGTTATTTGATGATTTCCCACCCTCAAATAAAATAATACCAGCACATGATTCTAGACTCCCATGGCGTATTTTTCGTCGGTTATCAAAAATCAGCTGCTTCTAGAAAAGTGCAAAACCTACGCAGTCAATATGTATGGAGCAGCGAATTAATATTTTAATAACCGACGAAAAATTTGGTGTCTAGAATCATGTACTGAATCCATAGTCACGCGTCAAAGTCCCTTCCACCATACATAGATCTCGTATGTATCTAAATTATAGGAAAGCACCTCAGTATCACTATCTGTCGCTGTGTTCGGTCTGTCTTATGGCGACTAATGTGATTCAAGGTCTTAACTCTAGCAAATCAGGGTCAATCACCACTGAAATATAAATCACTACACGAAAATAAAATGCATTGTTCTGGCCGATGACAGATTTCAGTCATTTTCAGTAGCTTTAGTTATGACTTGTCCTGCTCATAACTATCCCACTAATAAGAGATGTTTGGATATTTGTTACGCAATCACAAAACAATCCGAACGGATTTGAAATTTTTGCACACAGATAGTTTATAACAATATAGGATACTTTTTATCGTGGTAGTACGTTCCCTTGGGATAATTTTCGACCTTCACGCGAGCGAAACCGCTATCAAAAGCTAGTGTTATAAAGTTGTAGAAAGAATACTGAAGTGCCAAAATGAAACCTAGTTTGGTCTTTGCCTGTGCGTGCGAGTTGTTTCTATAGACCGAAACGAAATTAAATGAATGCTCTAACTTTAATTTAGCACAAATGAATGTCCATATATGGGTGTTCTGTTTAACCTACATCCTACTCACCCCTTGAAGAATATTAGTCACGTTGTTTATATGTTATAAAAAGCTAATATCAAAGTACATACTTCTTTTTATCTAGCGAAGATATCAAAGCCAGAACAAAAGAGACAAAAGCAAATAGGTTATTTAAATATAAACCGTAAACATCACACAGACGTATAAGAAGACGTATATTATACAATATCTCACGTCAGCAACAAATCAGTTAGTAACAGTACTGCGCCTGCGCCGGTACTCAATGTATTCATGGACAACACAGATAACCTTATTAGCTCCACTTCCTGACTGATATTTAAACACGCACGAGGCAGCAAAACGTGAATAGAAAATCTATATAATTATGTACCTTTTTACGTGATCTATACGTGAAGCAAAGAATTTGTACCCCTTTTTACAAAAATTACGCATGATTTTTGGCACAGTTAGGGTTTATATGTGAGAGTGATTGAGTGAGTGTGCAGAATGCTATCTAATATTTTATAATAATGTACTTATTTCTATTTAAATGAATTTCGGTCGAACTTCGACCACCGGCCACTAGTATATTTAAAATGACAAGCCGTGTGCCCGATGGGATTTCCCATCTGTAAAAATTACGATTTCCTATGAAAACCTTCATTTAACCTCTTTGGGGATGATCTTTTCGAAAAGGTAATTTGTATTTACTACTCAATACTCAATACTTTCTTGCATTCCACATGTAGGTATTCTTAGGTGGTAAACTTATAATTAGATCATATGGAGGGTCCATATGAAATAATTTAATTCAATTAAAAAGCGTGGGGTGCTTGACATTAAGTGATTATAAAAATACCTCAAAAAGCACCCCACGCTTTTTAATTGAATTAAATTATTTTCTCCTTTTTACACGCTTTATATTAGCTTCACTTGTATGTTTGTTTGTTTGTTTGTATGTAACCGACTCCTTTGAGCGCGATTTTGACCCACTTTAAACGGTCAGATTTCATTGAAACTTTGTAAACTTGTCCAGGACCGATGACAATTCAATACCTATTTAAAAAAAAATTGAGAAAAAAAATTAGAAAAAAAAACACGTTTTTGTAGTTAGCAGAAATAAAAAATAGAAAATAAATAATAGTTTAAAAAACTAAAAAACACGCTTTAAAAACCAAACTAAAAAAGGAGAAAATAATTTAATTCAATTAAAAAGCATGGGGTGCTTGACATTAATTGATTATAAAAATACCTCAAAAACCACCCCACGCTTTTTAATTGAATTAAATTATTTTCTCCTTTTTTAGTTTGGTTTTTAAAGCGTGTTTTTTAGTTTTTTAAACTATTATTTTTAAAGCGTGTTTTTTAGTTTTTTAGACTATTATTTTTATGTTTGCCATAGGGATTTACACAGTTACCATGATGTAAACATTTTGTTAAATATATTATTTTTGTACTTTTATGTTATACCATTTAATGGCTACGGAACATTTGATTACTTATAGGGTCATAAATCAATAGTGCTTAATAGTAAACCTTCAAATGTTGAAATTATAAAATTAAGTAATCGGCTTTACAAACATCAGCAAAACACATATAAAGTCCCTCATAACTAAATAAACTACTAAGCTATTAGCAAAATAATATAAAGTCCAGTAAAAATGCCACTTAATGTAAAGTAACAGCATTTTGGCGTGGTGTCGGTCTATTACTGAGTTGTCCTAATTTAGTCCTGCGGGCGAGGTCACCCCCGCCCCTTGCTATAACCTCGATACCGGGTATAACCTAGCTGGGGGCTTATTTACTTACGTGGAGTTATGTAAGGTAAATAAATGATCACGCTTTGGTTAGTAGTATTTGGTTTTGGTGAATAGGTTTACGTAGATATGGTAGTTAATATCAAATTCTTTTGTCTTTATGTCAAGCCATTTTATTGATTGGCACTTTTGATTTTTTGAATGCCAACATTTACTCACATGAATATGGAGCGCCGTCCAAAAGGTCGTTTGGTATGGAGAAGAAACTTTATTCTTACTCTTTTAAAATATTTTCTATAAATGCATTACAAATTGTATGTGAAGACGATATACCTGAAACAACATTAGTATACTACAAAAGGTACAAGTAGGTATTTAAACAAAAAAATTACATAGGTTACAATTATTGTAACTGTAGACGTTTTTCCGTAAAAAAAGAGGGCCAAAGTGACAAAGTTATAACAGCCGGACAGGTCGATTGATCGGGTTAAGTTACGCTTGCCGCGATTGGTCCGTGGATGGACCATCTTTACATAGCAAGACCCGTACCTCGGAAATCACATTAAGCTGTTGGCCCCGGCTGTCATATTTTGTGGATCTTTGACAGTCTACGGGTCGACGGTTATTAGTTTTTAGATAGGCAAAAGTTAAATTGCTAACGTAGTAAAATAAAATCCATGACACAAATGAAGAAATAAAATAAAGAATCTGTTTACATGAAGCAACGCCGGAGTTCATGGATTACTTTCATGTGAGTTCAAAGGCCTTTTAAAATCCTTTGTTTACTGTGACCTCAAACGAGACTGCGTCCGATACATAGTTAAATAAATAAATGTGTAAGTTTTTTTGTATTGACGATGGATAGGATATTGATGATCTTACCAAGGGGTATTACATTACCCAGTAACCGGGTTGTAGAGGTCAGATAGGCGGCCGGTCCAGGTTTAACTGGTTTTTAGCTGGATCCGGTTAGACTGGAAGCCGACCCCAACATAGTTGGGGAAAGGCTAGGCAGATGATGATGATGGATTGGAAATTGACGTCCACTGAAACTGAAAGACTCTTAAGTACAATATCTTTCTATATCCCTACTATTACGAAAGTTGTTTGTTTAGAATTTGTTCACAGAATCAATTTAGTTCTGTTATTTTGAATATTGGTGATTTATTATCCCAAAAAAAATACATAAAACTACGTAAATTACAGGCACACTTTCGATGTACAGTCAAAACAAACCAAAATGGACGAAGTGCCTACTACGCTAGACCCTTATACATGTGCGACTGTGTGCGTGCGTAAATTTGTAATGCAACTAAAATTTTCTGTTATGAGTTTAACTAATTTAATAAATACACTAAGTTTTATACATAGTCGTAATTGCATAAGTGACGTTATTGCACCGTAGGTGCGATATGTATTATGATTTTAACATAATATTCTAATTTCGGGTGTTTGGTGGTGTGCGTTAGTTTTGGGGCATGTTGTGGTCGCTTTTTGCGTCCGCTGTGTGACCGCTTAGTTCTTCTCAACCCAATGGGTTTTAATGTGGTTTTCACCATCATCATCATTTCAGCTTGGAATCAGTCATTGCTGTCATTGTCAGGTGCTTCCCACGACTTTGACAATCTCACCGTGATTTAGTGTATTTATTCCGGAAGCTTTAACCATGTATACATTCAAATTAAACTTAGATTTATAAAGAAATCTGTTCTGTGTAGGCGTAAAAACGGTGCAAAGCAGCGGTGCGGTGCAGTGGCCTATCGCTAGTTGTTAAGTTAAATGAAAATAAATAGTAGCTATGAAGTATTTTTTTATGTAATCTATGTTAATCAAACCAATGAAAAAGTCTCAGTTGAACAAGCATGAAGATTACAAAACAAATGTTAACTAGAAGCCTTTTCAGCTGCATCCGGTTAGACTGGAAGCTGACCCCAAAAGGCTAGGCAGATGATGATGAAGTCGAAGCCTTTTAAGTAATCCACAAGTTTTGTGAAAGTTCTAAAAGGCGGAGCGAGCCACGGGTCGATAATCTATTGGCGTTGGGTTTATACAAAGAGCACGCAGTCTAGACTAAGCAGTTTATGAAATTATGTTCCTTTAATGAATCCTAAAAAAACAAGCGATTGGAAAATAATATATTATTTTAACAAGTCAATACCTTAACGATGAGTGATTTGTGTTGGGCGTCCTTTTAAGCAAATAACCCTGAGTTAGGAGACTCTGCTCATTAATATGTAATTTTTACTTGTTTAGGTATTTATTAGAAGTTATTAAACTTTTTTTAAGGCTGCGCCTACTGCAACGTAGACTTTATACTAATTCTCCACCTTTTTTTAATCGACTTAAAAAAGAAGGAGGTTATCAATTCGACATGCTTATTTTTTTATTTACTATATGTATGTTCGGGCATAACTCCGTCATATATATAAACGGATTTGCAAAACACTTTTTTGTTCGAAAGGGGTTTATTCCGAAATGGTTCCATTTAAATTTCGTATATATCTAATGATGAGTTTCGGAGACAGACAACGGAACTCTTCAAAAAATTACAGCAAATCAACCGCGATTGCTGCTATCGCATAAATATACATTGTTTTGACCCCAAGGATGATGAAATTTCGAATTGGTATGTACTATAACTGAAAAGTGAAAAAAAAACTAAAAAAAAAACAACTGACTTCCGGAAAAACACTACAAAGTGAAAAATTACTTTAATTTCGGAAGGCGGTGACAAAAAATTTAAATATATGTCCAAAGTCACCGAATTCCGATGTTAAAGTTATTTTTCACTTTGTAATGTTTTTCCGGAAGTCGGTTGTTTTTTTTTTAAAGTTTTATTTTTATTTTTATTAGCCTACAGTGTCCCAATGTTGAGCAAAGACCTCCCCCAAATCCTTTCAGGCATCCTTTTCCAGGGCCACCTCGATTCAACTCTTCAATAAACTTACAATTATTATTTGGTACCTTTATTAAAAATATACTGTCAGAAACCGAAACGTTGTAAACCGAAAACAAATACGACTCGTATCGTATGGTGATGTATTGTGTTCGCAAAATATTGACTAACGAATAGGCAGATGTTTGTGACCTCGATGTAGGCAGCGCGTCCTGTCGCGTACATGTCGCTAGCTTTCAGCTGCAGCTTCTGCAGTTTCAATTTGTTGATATGACGACAATATATTTCAGTTTGTAAACTTCCATTGCTGAATATATCCAGATTATTTTCTCTTATATTTTACAGCATCTAATAGTATTTGGTTGTGAAAATAAAATAAGTATCTACTATACTAAGTCCTACGAACCGTATTCTGGCCATGGCGAAGACGGAGACTATAAAAGTCTTCGGTGCTGAAGGTGCCCCTGTGCAGTCACTCTCATAGTCCTATGGTACGGCAATCCGTCACGCCCGGAGGAGATCAGGCGCAAGACCAATATTGCTTAACGTGATTTCCGAGGTACGGAGCTATCACACCGCCAACTTCCAAACTCCGGGCTGTTAAGAAATTCCTAATGGACATAGGACAAACCCAACAACACCTTGCTCGACCTGGCGACGGTGTGATATTAAGGACACTGAAGATTTTAGTGCGTGAAGTATTCTATAAATAAATAAACTAGTGTTCGTTTTTTATGTTTTATTAAGACTATTGAAGCTCACCTATCAAGTAATTAACACAACTACTTTTTTATTGTTTCCAGACTCAATGAGCTTGCCTAACAGACGAGAGGCTAATGTGCCCACTGTTGGGACACAGGCATGATGATGGTATCTATTATTTTACAATATGCATAGTAATATGTTTAAACACTACGCTGACGTCGTAGCGCGTAGCAACATAAATATTAGGTCTTTACCTATGAAATTGCCGTTTTGCAGTACTGGCCATTTCAAATCAAAATAATTTTTGTTTGGGTAAGAATTCTAATTTCAAATTAATTTTATTTTAAAAACATGGATTTTTTTTTCCAAAAGTAGTCATTTGTTTATTGATTAGTGTTACATTTTCATCGCATTTCAATCTTTTTCGTCATCATGGATACGTTAAAAATTCGAGTAATTATGGAATATGAGTACCGTCGTCGCAGCAACGCGGCACAAGCGGCACGCAACATCAACGACGTTTACGGAGCTAACACTACAAACCAACGCACCACCTGTTATTGGTTTGCTCGCTTCCGTTCTGGAAATTTCGACCTGAAAAATGAACCTCGCGGTCGTCCGAAGACTTTGGTCGTCAATGACGAATTAAAGGCGATTGTGGAAGCTGATGATACACAATCTACGGCTGAATTAGCAGCAGCTTTCGACGTTAGCGTCAAAACAATATTTGTCCATTTGCGTCAAATTGGCAAGGTAAAAAAGCTTGACAAATGGGTGCCCCACGAACTCAATGATCGTCAGCGCGAAGTACGCGTCGAGACGTGCCTTGCACTGCTCAACAGACACACAAATGAAGGAATTTTGAACCGCATTGTTACCTGCGATGAAAAATGGATTCTGTTTGATAACCGCAAGCGCTCAGCAAGTTGGTTGGATCCTGGTTCAGCACCTAAACAATGCCCTAAACGAAAACTTACCCCTAGAAAAGTGATGGTCACTGTTTGGTGGTCTAGCGCCGGTGTGATTCATCACAGCTTCTTACCAAACGGGGTGAGCATTACTGCATATGTGTACTGTGAAGAACTGAACACAATGATGGAGAAGCTGGCACATCTCCAACCAGCATTGGTCAATCGCTCGTCTCCGCTGCTCCTGCACGACAACGCGCGACCTCATACTGCACAGCAGACGGTCTCCAAGTTGCAAGAACTGGGGTTGGAAGCTCTCCGTCATCCGCCCTACTCACCAGACCTTGCGCCTACAGACTACTACTTTTTCCAGAATTTGGATAACTTCTTGGCGGGAAAAAAATTCAATACCCGAGAGGCAGTACAAAATGCCTTTGAAGAATTTGTTGCCTCCCGTCCAGCTGATTTCTTTAAGAAGGGCATCAATAAACTGCCACTGCGATGGCAAAGATGCATTGATTGCATGGGTGATTACTTCGATTAATACAAATAAAAAATACATGAAAAAAATTCGTTTAAATTTTTTCATACAAAACGGCAATTTCATAGGTAAAGACCTATTATTTGTTGAGGATTTCTCCTACGTTACCATTGTAGTGCGCAACAATATTCAGACTTGTATGTAGGACTTTTAGAAATAACGTAAATATGTACGTAGATGTTTAATTAAAGATACTTATGTCTTAGATTCTTTCGTCAATAATTTCGTAGCGCGTAGCAATATCCATTCTCTCGTCTAGGAGGCCTCGTATGCTGTCGTTGTATCAGTATCCAGACTTGTGTCTAGGACTCTAGGACTTCTACTACGTATCTAGATATCTATAGCGCATTGTAATGCACAAATATTGTGCCTGCCAAGGTTCCTAGGCACTATGGTTTATATTTATAGTCTGGGTAGGATTAAAAAAAAAAACTTTTATTGGATTCCTTTTTGTTTAAAAATCGTAGCACGCCTATGCTGACGTCGTAGTAGTTGTGGCGCGAAATAAAATTATAATATTTTGTCCAAGACTCCTCCTTCATGGACTTCGTAACGCGTAGCAATATACATAGCTTGTCTGGGAATTCTTCTATGCTAATATCGTAGAGCGTAGCAACATACTTAATGTATAAGAATTCTCCTACGCTAACGTCGTCGTAGCGCGTAGTAACATACATACTTTGTCTGGGACTTCCTCTACGCTAACGTCGTAGCGCGTAGCGACAGATATAGCTTGTCTGGGAATTCTCCTACGCAAACGTCGTAGTATGTAGTAACATACACAGCTTGCCTGGGTAATCCGCTACGCCAACTTCGAAACGCCTAGAAACATAAATACCTCGTCTGGGAGTTCCTCTACGCCAACTTCGTAGTGCGTAGCAACATACAAACCCTTTCTGGGAATTCCCTTTCGCCAACTTCATATCGCGTATCAACATACACAGCTTGTCTGGAAATTCTCATACGGTAGCGTCATAGCGTGTAGCAACATAAAAGGCTTGTTTGGAAATTCCCCTACGCTAACGTCGTAGCGCGTAGCAACATAAACAGCTTGTCTGGAAATTCCCCTACGCTAACGTCGTAGCGCGTAGCAACATAAACAGCTTGTCTGGAAATTCCCCTACGCTTACGTCGTAGCGCGTAGCAACATAAACAGCTTGTCTGGAAATTCCCCTACCCTATCGTCGTAGTGCGTAGCAACATACATGCCTTATCTTGGAATACCCTTACAACATACATGGTTTTTCAGGGAAACCCCTTACACTGACTTCGTAGCGTGTAGCAACGTACATGGTATGTCAGGGAATCGTACATCCCCTTACACTGACTTCATAGTGTGAAGCAACATACATGGCTTGTCTGGGAATCCCCTACGCTGACTTCGTAGTGCGTAGCAACATACATAGCTGGTCTGTGAATCCCTTTATGCTGACTTCGTAGCGCGTAGCAACATACATGCCTTGCATGGGAATCCCCTTACGCTGACTTCGTAGCGCGTAGCGACATACAAATCCGGTCTGGAAATTCCTCTACGCTAACGTCATAGCACTTCACAAGATTTTTAGTCTTTCTTCACTGACTTCTCGTAAAGGAATAGTGATTACTTCTTTCAAGTAGTCCTCGTATGCTATCATCGCAGCGTATAGTAATATCCACTTGTGTCTAGGAAGGATGCTTTCTTGTTCATGTTGTAGCATGGGCTGTATCCAAGAGTTCTCCTTCAAGGCTGACTTCGTAGCACAAAGCGACATAGAATCTTTTTCTCTAAATAAAAATAAATACTGTATTTAAATTAAGGTATTGTTGTTAAATTAATAATTGAATTGTGTTGCATCTATAAGTACTTGCATGACAATTGATACCAGTTGTATGATGTTATTGATACCTGGAAGAAATTTGACTCCTAAAACACAGGCTTTTTGCCAAGTTTAGGAGTCAACAGTTCACCCTTTAATATGACTCTATTGTACAATGTTTCTTTAATCCTTGTGTACATATTTATATTTTTCTATGTGTACAAAGAAACATTTATAAAAAAATTAAAAATAAATCTGTATTTTATCTAGGAGTTTCAAGAATCCAGACTTTTAAATTTATTCATAAAAATAAGAAAATAATTCTTCCCGTTATTGTGGTTTTTTGTATGTAGTGGACCATACTTAGGCACCTTCTATTTACGGAATTATTGAAGGTCAAAGTTACAACGTTTAAAATTTTTGTTACTAAAAGTCTATGACCCCTGTACTGTTGCATGCACCCATAAGCACAATATTTTGTGTGCGTTATACCTTGCACTATCGTAAACAGCACGAATAAAAGTCATTCACTAACAATTAAGTATTTTTGTACAAAGTTACTTACTTTGATTTACAGAATGACAGTCGTTACGGGTCGTCAGAACCCCGAAAATCTGACAACCAGTCTTACTAAGGGGTATTAAATGGCCCAGTAAACGTTAGTGCAGATCAGATAGGCAGTTGCCTCATGTAAAATACAGGTATTCAGCTGCACCTGGTTTGTTCGGAAGCCGATCCCAACAGTTGGGAAAAGGCTATGCAGATGATGATGTACAGAATCCGTACTAGGCTTCGTGAAAGACGAGTGAAGAAAAATATTCTTTTTCATAAAATGGAAGTATTTGAAATGGCTAAACTCCAACACCGTTTGTGCAATCACCATTATAGCATATTGAGAGAGAAAAGCAAGCAGTTTACTAAAGAGGAATGTGGACCTAAGTGCAGCTACAGAATAAGTAATAAAGTAAGTCCACTCGCTAAGTGAGTTAGAATCATTTATAGATATTTGCCCCATGTGGCGAACTCGTGTCGATCGGCTATGGCTATAAGTTACGTAAGTATTTTCCATTTCATCACGCTTGTGATAGTGAAGGGTTAGGGCAGGATTTTCTATGTTTCTTTAACATTTTTAGTCAGTGAACATAGGGTTCCATCCCATAAGGTACCTCCACGTAACAAGCAATGGACAATCAAAGGTAAAAAATTGCCAGAATAATACTGCTTGGTAGACAGATTCATGATTGTAGCACCTTTGCACTTTTCTGCCTCGCTGTTATTTCTGCTATGGCACGACCATAAAGCCACCATACAAAATTTGTATGCTGTTGCCGTTGCAAAAATAACCTCTGAAGTCAAAAATACTCTCTGAAGTAAAAAAATAACCACTGTTGGCAAAAACGATGTCTGCAATGGCTAATCCGCCTTGAGCGAGCGTGGTGATCAGTGTTTATGTCTTCGAAGAGGTCTTTGTCCTACGGTGGGACAATTATAGCATATTATTCTGTGGTTATAGGCTGGTGTTATGATTAATTCTGACCATAAAATAGTCCGTTCTCCGACAGAAGACTAGCCTCTTTTTCTTAGCACCCAAATTGCGTAACACACTATTAATATAAGAATATTGCTATAATTCATTGCTCTTTTGTTCGAAAAATTTTCCTGCTCAACAACGTAAATAACGCAATCAATGTTGTGTAACTGTGAAGGTGAAAGCCGTTCCTACGTTAGTGTGCTACGTAAGTACCCCGCAGATTGTTAGATTTAACTGACAGGAAGTCATTGGTGCCACCCTCTTGACGTCATCAATATATTAATACTACCGACCCATCCCTGCTTCGCACGGGTTTTGCGTCTTAAAAAAACATAGAAATTTCTAAATTATATTATTTTGCCACCGGTTTCCTTCGCGTGAAAGTCGTAAATTTCGCAGCTAGCCTTTCTCCAACTAGTTTTGAGGACGGCATCCGGTTAGACTAGATGCCGATACTAGATATCAAAATCCTTTGCGAAGCAAAACTCAATTTTCTATACTAATATTATAAAGTAAAAACTGTATATTGAGATGTAGGGGTAATCTCTGGAACTATCAGCTTACAGGATTAGAAATATGCTTTTTGCATTTGATAGCTAGAGAGCAGGGTTGGCCCAGTGGTAAGAGATTAGGGGTGACCCAGTGGTAACGGCCGCGACTCACGAGTTGTAGATCGAGGGTTCGACCCAACCAGGCACGTTATTTTGTGTAAAATATTTAATCACAATAGCTCTCAAAACGGTGAAGGAAAACCTCTTGAAGAAACCGGCATGTCCTAGAACCAAAAATTCCAAGACATGTGATATCTACCAACCCGCACTGGGCCCGCGTGGTGGGTGACGAACCACTCCCTGTGACGGAGATGAGGCTAGTAGGCTTGTGTCCCAGCGGTGGGAACGTCCTAAGCTAATTATGCTATGCTATTAGATAGCCCCGTTCTTGAGGAAGATTATAAGCTATTTAATATGACACGACCCAAAGGAGCCGAATAAAAAGAAACAAAAGTCAGGAAGAAGAGAAAACGGAGTAATCTTATGAATGCGAAAATAACTCTGTCTGTCTGTTACGCTTTCACGCCTAAACAGCTGAACCAACAGTCAAGAAATTGGCAGAGATATAATAGGATATGAAGAAGGACATAGACGAAACATCTACGCGGGCGGAGCTGCGGGCAAAAGTTAGTTTATAATATGCATTTGGATATAGCCAAGCGTGGCTTACTATTTCTTTGTTCTTTATTTTATTATTTATGTACACACATTAAAATACATAGGAGATACGGCATAATCAAACAACTGAGTACAAAGGTACTGCTTATTTCTTTAGAAATTTCTTCCAGCAAACCTGCGATAGGAGAAATGAAAAAGAAATGTAGACAATAGTGTGTGAGAACAAGAAGAGAAAATATGAATATATGATGTCTTAAACTAAAATATAGTTACACATATAATGCAGGTAATTAACATATACTTAAATAAATACTTAATGATAAAATATATAAACAATATACATACACAATTAAGAGGAAAGGTAATGCTCTTTTACTCAACATTTGAATAGGGTAATAGTTTTAAAGTCACGAGTGCTAGGCGGAAGAGAGTTCCACAATCTTACAGCATTTAGTGAGCTAGTCACGATTATAATTACTATACCTAGTTGAAATTGATTTCCAGTTAGTTTTTGAAGTGCTGTTTATTTTTGTTACACTATGGATTGTGAAAAAAACTTACATAGAACGCAAACTACAGATCCGTATATAAACCGTAAACAAAATGTGCACTGTGCTATGTAAACATGTTTTACAGTAATTCAAGGTTGCCTGGAAGAGATCGCAGAGTAGATAAGGCCGTTGTATGTTCCGTAGAGTTGAATGTATTTTATTATTTATTTTTGGCGTACAATAAGGTCAATAAATAATTCCCAAATCGACTAACAGCACCTATATCTACTTTTTTTTGCTTGTCAGACTCTTACTGACTAGAACCCACCCGTGTTCCCCTCAGTTGCCTGTGTGCCAGGGGCTGCGGTGAGCTATACCTACTTAAGCGAGCCTTTCAAACAAAATAACCAACTGTAGTATTTCAATTGAATGGAAGTAAGTACCTAGATAAAAGTTAAACACCGTTAACTGGCCGAATATTCTATCTAGGTAGGTATATCCACACCGATGAATCCATACACACCATTTCATCATCTAATTGAACTAATTAAAACTAAGATGAGTTTAATTATTTCAATTACGTCATGAAATAGGCTTTTGTACCTACCTATATTTATTAATTAGCTACGACCAAAATGAAAAAAGTACAAGTAAAAAGTACTCGAACACTTTTAGATAAACAAAGTTTTAAATGAAATCAAAAATACATTTAGTCGAACATTCGCAACTTGACTTTCGTCCGCCATCTTGCCAAAGAGTCATTGACCTCTTTACTGCTAAAACCGTAACACATCACGAACACACACGACTATAAAATAAATAACGCTTCAACTGCAAAATAAAGAAAATAAAATCTGTGTAATAGGTTTACACAATGGCCAATGATGGCCACACTATGGTCACAGTTTACTTAGTGAATAAAAACAAATTCTGTATATCCTCTTTTGTTTATATGATGTCATTAGAACCTCTTGTTGGCTGATTTTATTGAAAAAATATTAATGTCGCTATTACATTCCCAAAAGAGTAAAAAGTTTTTTTAATAATTTTAATTGGCTATTTTATATTTTCTTGACAACATTTGGCCAGCACCATACCTACCTATATGTTTATTTGCTACCAAACTGGGTCAATAATAATTTGTTATTTGATAGAATCTAAAAAATAATATAATTATGTTGTAGGCAATGTAAAATGGAATCACTTTAAAATTTAAAAGAACTGAATGTAGTCCATTACAGTAATTCAAACTTTTTGTAAGTGTAATACAATAGACTGTATACGTGTATACCTGCCATAGAGTAACGGAAAAACTGTGCGAAGCCACAACCCAAAAAAAAAGCTTAATTTGACAGGTCGTAATAAAAAAAGTATTGAGCTAATCTATTATTATCTTTTTAATTGTTTTATTTAAGCAATTTAGTTAAATGTTGGTGTTTAGTTTTTATTTTACGTACCTTCTTATTAAATGATTGAATCAAGTACTTAATAATAAAATTATTTAGGCAAATTCGAGAAAAATAAAAATAATCTAGTGACTCATACCTAATGGTTCCGTCGGTCTCTGATATGGTTATTTGGTTATCTTAGACCCACGAAACTGGAGAATTCGGAAGGTGCTGAAGAAAATTTATCGGGTAGGTAAGTTTAATATAGAGGAGCTGAGTTTTTTTTATCTTAGTTACATTTTCGTAGAATCAACAGCTTATCGCATCAGTTGACATATTGCTTTCGATTTTTAATTTTGATGCGTCGATAAATTCAAATATTTTATTTCACTTTACTTGGGCACTTACTTGCTAACTTAATTAAACCTTTTTAAAGTCTGTATCATAATCAGTGACCCCACCAAAAATTATGATTATTTTGGAAAAGACTCGTGCAGTTATATGCTTAGGTATATCAATCTTAAGGATTCTTTTAAGCCGGGTCCAGACGAGTGTAACGTGTAATGTAATCCACCGTGTAATGTAACACGAATTCTACGTGTGGACGGCACTACGAGCATTACATGTAACGCTCGCGCGGCGCTCGGGGTTGATCCATCGGCTGTCGGTTTTTCGCGCGAACACAAAGACGCTCGCAGTGCTCGTTTGGACGGCGTTCGTGACGGTTGTGTCGTATGTACGTTCATGATGTGGAGTGACGAACAATCGCTTGAACTTATTAGTTTGTATCAAGAAAAACCTGTTATTTGGGATCCAAAAAACCCGCAATACTATAAAAAAATCTGAAACACGATGCTTGGAGTGATATTGCTCATTCATTGGAAAGAGATGTAGAAGAATGAAAATAAAAGCCGCACCAGCTATCACGACCTTCCTATTCGGCATGTTCGTAGCAACTGAGTGGAAACAGCTTTTGAAATATTTTCGCGTTCACAATTCGCTTTGAGTTCGTGTGCCGTCCACACTGTTGATGCTAAATTACACGTAATCTTACATTACACGTTACACTCGTCTGGACCCGGCTAGTCCATTTGAAGCAAACTGACAAAAAAACAAACACTGTGTAGACACACTTTTTGGAACTCTGTTTTTTTAGGTATATTAATCATATGGATTCTTTTAGTCCATTACAAGATAAACACCAAGTAAAGGTGGTGTCGTACACACAATTATTGGGTAGTCAATTTACAACGTTGTTTTCTTAGCGAGCGCCCTCATTCCCGATACCTTAAGTCTTACAGACTCTTCTAGGTTAAATGAATACTCTGAAGTTTTCATGGCATTTCTTTTCATCCTTTGGAAGCATTAAAAGCTTAAATTGGCTCTGGAATCTTTTCAACGAACTACCCACTCGTTATTAGCTATTTTAAAAAGTTTACGTTAGCAAGCCAAACAAACTGGTTCTATAATTTTGAGATCGCGTATGAAAATCCTGAATACCTAGCGGTATTATATTATTGAGATAGGTATTCTTTCAGTAAATTCTTTATACTTAAATCCTGTTTCGTAATCTTGTAGGTATTCCATTTGTTCTTATGTATGTTATCATTACGTATCATGTTTATAGCATTTTTATATTTTTTGAAATAGTGTTATGTTTTATTACGCAAAATACGATTGTTATTAAAAAAAATTGAGATCATTTTAGTTTTATATATTTAATTCATTATATATTGTCGCTACCCAACCGCCCAGTTATGTAGGCGGGCAACTTCGAGAAAGAGGTCAATCGTCGAATCCGACTCGGCTGGCCAGCGTTTGGGAAGCTTCGTAATATCTTTTCGTCCCACATTAACGACTGTCTCAAGACTATAGTATTGAACCAGTTGCCAATGATGACCACGCACTGTAACGTGGTCACTCACAACGTGCCGCATAAGAAGGTTGAAAGGCACCCAAAGGGCAATGGAGATATTTTGAGTGGGCTTGGAATTTCCCTACGCGATCGAATCAGAAATTAAAAGATCCGCAGGAGAACCAAGGTAACCCGAAGAATAGCCAAACTTAAGTGGCAGTGGGCAGATTGCTCGCAGAACAGATGGTCGAGAGGTTCTGGAGTGGTGACCGCGTACTGGAAGACGTAGTATTGGACGGCCTTCCACAATTCAAAGTCAAAGTCAAAGCATTTATTTCAAACAGGCACTTAAAAGGCACTTTTGACCGTCAACATTTACATTAAAATAGAATTAATCCTAGTCGCCCCTTCCAAAATGTAGTTTCGTATGGAGAAGAATGGGCAAGAAACTCCACCGTTACTCTTTTAAAATGTTTCAAGTACAATATTTAACAAAGTACATTCATTATATGATTATGTGTGAAAACGGTGCGTCCAGAAGAAAATTACCATACCAAATAGGTAAAAGAATCAAATTGAAGCAATACAGATAAATTTTAATTATACAATTCAATTTTGATTTTGTTTTGACTCTAGATTGTCCAACGAGGGGTGATCAATAAAAAGTAATACTGGCAGGTAAAGCCCAGACATTAGATGAAATAAAAAAATAAAAAATATTGGTGTTCTTTTCTTATTTTAAAAATAGAAGTCATTTGTTTTCGTCGTATCGGAGCGTGGTACGCAAAATGGATAAAATTGAAATTCGCGCCGTAATAAAATATCACTGCCAGAAAAAAAATACTACTGAGCAAGTAAATCTAGACTTGAAAGGAACATTAGGGATTAATGCTCCTCCGTATTCCACGGTTGCGCGGTGGTGTGCCGAGTTTAATAGAGGAAGAACTTTAACTAAATACGACCCGCGCTCGGGACGGCAGTTACCGAACAAATGATAAAAAAAGTTGAAAAAATTGTTTTGGCAGATTGTCGTGTCACTGTTCGTTTTGTAGCTGAAGAACTAAAGATTTCGATAGGAAATATCCATAGTATACATGAACATTTGGGCATGAAAAAAGTATCAGTGCGCTGGGTGCCTAGAATGCTTACAGACGAGAATAAACAAACAAGACTGCGGATTTCTTAAATCAATTTGGAATTGTTACAACAAGATCCTGACTGATTTTTGGCTCGCTTCGTAACTATGGATGAAACATGGCTCCAACATTATGATCCTGAAACGAAACAACAGTCCATGACTTGGAAGAGGCCGTCATCTCCAACGCCTAAGAAGTTTAAGGCAATTCCATCCGCCGGTAAGATTATGGGCTCTCTTTTCTGAGACAGCCAGGGGGTGATAATGATTGAATACCTGCATCATGCAGCCACTATTACGGGGCCCTTATGCGCAGAACAAATAAAAAACTGCGTCAGGAAATACGCGAAAATCGCCGCGGCAAACTTGCTAAAGTTGTGTTGTTTCACACAAGTCCCAAGTTGCGATGACTGCTATCCAAGATGCTGAATTTGAATTGATGGAACATCCTCCATACTCACCTGACCTTGCGCCTAGTGATTTCTACCTGACCCCGCGGTTAAAAGAACAACTGAGAGGTCACAAATATGGCAATGATGAGGAAGTGATTGCCGCCGTAAATGGTCTTCATCTTGATCGCTTAGATCAAGATGAAGATTTTTTTAAGAAGGGAATCTTAGGATTAGAAAAAACGATATACCAAGTGTATAAACCTCAAAGATGATTATGTCGAAAAATAAAATAACAATAAATAATATATAACTGCTTCATACTCATTATCACTTTTTATTGACCACCCCTAGTATGGAGCAGGACCAGCATGTTTCCAAGCATTCTTATCTTGGATACAATCCTCTAATTTGTAATAGGTACGCTTGCTTACAAAGTTTACTTTTAATATGAGTTTTAAATTTCCATTCATTTAATTGCAATATATCACAAGGTATTTTGTTATAACATTTAACACAGTACCTACCCCATAAAAGATGTATATACTTTAGATAATCTGAAAAAAAAATGATCTATTTTGTCCTTATTTTTAGTATTAAAATGATGTCTATCACTTATTTTATTAAAAAGATGTAGATTTTTTCTTACATACATGATATTTTCATATATGAATTGGCAAGGTACCGACATAATATTAATCCTTTTAAACAGTTCCCTGAGGGATTTGCGGCGACGTAGATTATAAATGGCTCTGACAGCTCTCTTTTGCAAAATAAAAATGGATTCAATGTCATCAGCCCCACCCCACAGTAAAATGCCATACGACATAATGCTGTGGAAGCAGCTAAAATAGACCAAACGCGCAGTTGCTACATCTGTTAACTGTCTTCTTCTGTGATCTTTCTAACAGCATAAGCGGCCGAGCTTAGCCGCCCCGCAAGAGATGTTATATGAGGTCCCCATTGTAATTTCTCGTCTAGCGTGACAAGGTGGATCAATGACCTTGTGAAGGCCGCAGAAATCCAATGGATGTGAGGAGCACAGTACCGGTTGAAGTGGCGGTGCTTGGGAGATGCTATGCCCAGCCGTGGACGTTATTCGGGTGAAACGATGATGATGATCATTACCCATTAGTCAACTATAACATCGCTTTTGACTTGCGATTAATTCTTTTAAACGTCGAGGACAATACCTAAGAATTAAGACCTCGTTGGTCGAGCTGTTCTTTAATAGAAGAAAAAAAAAGCATCAGAAAGACACGAGTGATCCTTTAAGGGTTCCATTTTTACACGCTTTATATTAGCTTCACTTGTATGTTTGTTTGTTTGTTTGTATGTAACCGACTCCTTTGAGCGCGATTTTGACCCACTTTAAACGGTCAGATTTCATTGAAACTTTGTAAACAAACAATGACAATTCAATAATTTAAAAAAAATTTAGAAATAAAAAATAAAAAAAACACGTTTTTGTAGTTAGCAGAACTAAAAAATAGAAAATAAATAATAGTTTAAAAAACTAAAAAACACGCTTTAAAAACCAAACTAAAAAAGGAGAAAATAATTTAATTCAATTAAAAAGCGTGGGGTGCTTTTTGAGGTATTTTTATAATCAATTAATGTCAAGCACCCCACGCTTTTTAATTGAATTAAATTATTTTCTCCTTTTTTAGTTTGGTTTTTAAAGCGTGTTTTTTAGTTTTTTAAACTATTATTTATTTTATTCGGACGTACGGAACTTAAAATGCATTATTTTATTAGCTAAGGTAAAGTACTTATAACATTACGATTTTTTTAATTTCGTTCAAGTTTCACGGGGATGCCTGATATCAAGAACTAATTTTGATTTTATAATTAACTAGCTTTTGCCCGCGACTTCATACGCGTGGACTTTAGAATCAAGTAGGTAATCATTTTTTTTGATAATATATAGCCTATTTTTTAAGTTAGACCTCTCGGAATACATCATTGAAAACTGCATTCAATTCCATGCAGTGGTTTTTGCGTGATGCGGTAACAAACATACAGACAGACAAAAATTCTAAAAACCGTTGTTTTGGCTTCTGTTGCTCTAATAAAGACCCCCCATACTATTTTTTCTTCAATATCTTTAATGTACAGACATCGGCCTGTTACAATTTTATTATATGTATAGATACTTTACGATCTTACAGTCTCACCAAAGAGTATCGTATTACCCTGTACCTGGGTTGTCGAAGTCAGATAGGCAGTCGCACCATGTAAAATACTGGTATTCTGGGCTGGGTCCGGTTGGTCTGTAAGCTGACCCAACATACTTGGGAATTAATACTTCACGATATGAGAGTAGATAATAAAATATATTTTACTGTATTTCAAATTCATTTAGGGCCAATTTTTCAATAGGTAGTGACAGTTTTTGTATGGGAAATATGTCGAGCTGCCATATCTTACTCTTCGCATAAAAGTTATATGACTGTAAAAAATAGCCCTTAGAAAGAATAAGAAAACAATAAAATATCATCTTTTCCAAATTGAAGTAGCCATTAACGCCCAACCGCGAGACTTGCCTAGACTTGCGGGACAAAGCTTGAGCGAGCCACGTTATTGGTCGGTCCGGCATCAATGTTAAATTGTCTTCAGCAATACGTTTTCCACAATTTAAGTTTATTGTCTTACAGCGGCCCTGGTAACTTTAGATATTGTCGTTATGAGCGATAATAGTTCTTATTGCAATCCGATATCTAGGAGGGTAAAATCTGTTGCAATAAATTCGAATAATAAATGAGCAAGCATTGTAGTAAAAATGCAAATAAAATTGAATAAAATTAGATATTAACGATTTAATAATACATAAATAATTCATCACTGGATGCAGCTTGGCATTTGGAATTTTATGGTATATTTTTAATTATAATTGTTATTGAAGGGATAAACTTGTTTTAAAGATAAAATTAAGAGGTGACTTTGATGGTTTTTTTGATGCTTTAAAGTATGTTTATTTATGTTTTGAGTTCCACACTTAATGCAAAAAAGACTTGAAAATATCATAAAATTTTTTGCTTTCAAAATTATTTACGGTTAAAGAGATACACTTGTTTAAAAAAACACCTTTTTGAGCGTTTTCATGAAATCACCCCGGTGACAGCCCCATCTACGCGCAAACTTTTACCATGTATGCAGCACATGATTCTATATCCCCAACGTAAAATGTTTTCGTCGGTTGTGTATACGGTAAAGCAATTTTAATTTTTAATAACCGGTGAAAAGTTTTTACAGGGCTTTTTGGAAGTAGCTCGAATTCGGAGTCCGAGCTTCTTCCACGGGCTTCTTCTTTGTTGTTGTTCACATTGTTCTCACTTATAAAAGCAACACAAATAATGTTCTCAAGATTTTGTAATACCTAACATGATTATTTTTTTTTTTTTTTTTTTTTTCTCTTTATTTGTTTAGGGGTTTTTATCTAAACAGATACAAACCATTAAAAAGAGTGTCCTTGAAGTTTCTTGCCCGTTCTTCTCCATAGAGATCTACGTTTTGGAATGGGCAAGTAACTTCAACTTTCCAACTGGTCGACTTTTTGACAATTCAAAAGTGCCTGTAAATGGTTTAATTGTAATAAATGCTTTGAGTTTGAGTTTTGGACGGGTTTGTCTCGAACGTGAAAGTCTCGTTCTACAAGATGATGTGCTACGTAAACATCCGCGTGTGTTACAGCAGTGTACTAAAATAAATGAAACGTAAAAATTATCCATTCTTACTCTTTTTCCTAAAATTACTTTTTATTGCTGAAAACTCATAATAAAACTGCTTTGAGATTGAACGTAGATATTTAAATTACTTAAGTGGAAAAGAGTTTCTAAGAAACATCTTATAAAAAGGTTTAATCTTACAAGGAAACTTGTCAGAATTTCCTGGAATATCCATTTACTTTTTGTTCTTACTCAAAAAGTATTCAATTTCCTAATTAACATTTTATAGGAAAGAGGTTTTCATAGAAAATTATAATCGATATTTCTTGAGCTTGTCTTTACGTATTCATCGTTCGAAAACAATATGACACGACAAATAACCGAATCACCTCCTAATAATGTTCTAGTAATTATTTATTTAATGTTTGTTTGGTAAGACTTAACAGTTCAAATCTTTGCAATTTGCCGGTCAGTGTCATGTTGTATGTTAACTAAAATAAGATTCGCGATTGCTACAAATTAAAATAATTTCAATCATCAATAAAACCCTCTCCGTCTTATTTCAAAACGCGATCTAACTTTAGTTCTAGCCTAAACTCTAAGTCAGTTTCTGCATTACCAACTTTTCTTCTATTTGGGTAAAGTTCTTAATACAAAAACGACAATTTAGCACTGGACTAAGTTGTCAGTTTTGTATAAAGGAGCTATATTTCGATTTCAGTTACTTATGTTCTTATTTCAAAAACAGGCTCGATGGTTAAAAAAAAAACGAAGTTCGAAAAACCTTGTTTTGTAATACGGGGGTCTAAGTTCATAAATTCATTCAATGGGATTATATTATAATCCCATTGAATGAATAGTCGTTAAGTACCTATAGATAGACCTATAGTCATTACCGTGTACCAATTACAAGGTATCAGCAAACTTGAGCAAAAAACGTAAGAAAATTTGAATTTTAGGGCTACACTGGCGCTTCCCTCTTAAGTTTGAACAACATGATTGCCTCAGAGACTCGTCAAGTTGATAACTAAACTTTTCTGACCCGTTGAGTTTGACCGGACTTTCGAAGGATATGCAAAGTGTATGGTCTCGTCTTTGGTAGTCCATAAATACAGCTTTATTGCTTTTAAAGGACCTTAATCACGCTTTATTAGCTTTATGTATAATCTAATATCCAATATAGTTTCATTAAACTTGAGGTACCTACCAACCTTTTCATTAAATTGCATGCAATCAGAGTCAGAATTTTCAGGTATACGTATTTCGTATAACATAACATCACGCCTTGTTTCCCCGAAGGGTTGGGCATAGGTGTACCTACAGTACATCCACATGTCGCCAGTTATGTTTAAGTCCCATGTATTAGAGGGCAAGCCTTTTGCCCTCATTTATCTACTTCGTATAATGCCAATTAGATCCATTTAAAAAGAACGGTCTATATTTTTATATGAAGGTATCTGGTTATAGGTATACAATGTGTAAAGAAAACCTGTCCGATCCGAAAGGGTGACATAGGTACCTACTACTGCAATAACGTTGTATTTTTTTAAATGTTATTATTATGAAAAAAACTTAAAATTTACGATTTTAGTAACAAAATTACCCCATATTACCTTACCTAATTTTCCATTTAATCATAAAAGGGGTGTAATTTTTTTCTGAAATCAACATCTGTTTTGCTTTTTCCCAACTATGATCTGGGTAAACAGGAAGCCGACCTTGGCTTCCTGTTTAACCGGATACAGCTGAATATTTACATATATGTTTTAATTTTATTTATTTATTGATAACCAACTTATAATAACAGTTTGCACCACACATACAAGTTATCGGTCAATCATAGAAACATAGAACAAGGTTAAATTATATATAAAACTAGACAAAAATAGAAGAGATAGAACCATTGAAAAATTTGTCGAAATAAGGTAAAAGTAGATAACATCAGGTATAATTAGATAACGTTAGATAAAAAACTTTTTCCAAAAAAAATACAACCGACTTCCAAAAAAACACTACAAAGTGAAAAATAACTTTAATTTCGGAAGTCGGTGTCTTTGGAGCTGTATTTTATTTTTTTGTCACCGCCTTCCGAAATTAAAGTAATTTTTCACTTTGTAGTGTTTTTTTTTGGAAAAAGATTTTTTTCACTTTTTTGTGGTTCACATGTGCTTACCCCTTCACAGCATACCGGCGTGATGTTATGTTATGAACTGGTGTGAGCAATAGACAGACATGAGATTTCAGCAATCCCATGCAGTCCTTTTGCTATCATTTATTGAGGAGTTCCGTTGCCTATCTCCAAAGTTCTTCATCAGATCTTCACTCAATTGAAATAAGACCACTCCGAGAAAGTATTCTTCCAAAAAATACCTAAATCGCTTCGTGTGCCTATAAAATTTGAAGAGTTTTCTATATTTCTCCAGGATCCCAGCATCAGATCCTGAATTGATGATCATGGGACCACTTGGGAAGTATACCCTTTCAAACAAAAAAAAAAAATCCAAATCGGTCCAGCCACCTTTGAGTAATCGGGGAAGTTACATAAAAAAAAGGGTTCCGACGAATTGAGAACCTCCTCCTTTTTCAAGTCAGTTAAAAATTAGACAGAACTGGGATAAAATTAGGATCAAAATCATTAATAAGTAACAAGATGAAATTGGGATACAGAATGATTAATAACAAGATAAAATTGGGATACTTACAAAATTATTAATAACAAAATATTTTTTTTGTTAATTTACTCCATAGAGATTGTACTGGGAGTGGCAATGGACTCCAGGTATCGAGAAGCCGTGTTCAGGAATCTCAGTTCAGTACTCGCGAAAACATCTAAGAATACGTAATTTAACAAAATGTTGTTAATATGAGTGAGGGCTTGGTAAAAATGGACTGGTCTTAAAGGCTATGGTACTGGTTTGCGGTATTGAGAAAAGGGGACGTTGGCGAGGGCGAAGCGTGTTTCAAATAGGTGGTGAGATGCTAAAGGGGATTTACTGTAGTAACGAGGACAATTCCTCGTTACTACAGTCTCTTCTCTCTCTTCTTCAACCCTTGGCCACCCAATGCTGAGTGTAGGTCTCTTCCAAATCTCTCCACTTTTGGCGGTTTTGTGTCGTGGCTATCCAGTTTCTTCCGGCCACTTTAATGGTATCGTTACTACAGTAAATCCCCTTTATTCGTCCGCTTAATTCGTGGTACCCACTACAATTAGTGGGTACCACGAATTAAGCGGATGAAATACTTGACCAGATCAAGATTTCTCCTAAATTCTATATTGACCGACTGCCTATCTGACCTCCACAATCTAATAACTGGTATTACGATACCCCTTGGTATGACTGATTGCCAAAATTTTGGGCTTCTGACAACCCGTAACGACTGTCAAAGATAGATCCACGCGCGCAAGCGTAGCTTATATATAACCTGATCTATCGATCACCCGCGAGTCATCTTCTTCTTTTTTTTCTGAAAATTGCCCCTTATTTAAGGGAGAGTATTTACTCTTAGCACGATACAACGACACTCTCACGTATTGGACAGGTTTTTTTAATAATTTTAATTACCTAGTGTTTTCATTCAAATTGCGATCACTTTCTGTGTACTTACTCTGCTGTTTGTTTTCTTTCAATCAGGTCATTCATACAATCCTACAAATAATGTAGCTAACTATAGTACCTAGTCTCGAATCCATGTCTGACTGATGACATGATAAGAATGATGGATTCAATGTGCATTGAGACGCGAGCATGGGATTGCATGTGTTGCGTTTAAGTCTAGTGTACGGTCACCTAAAGAGGTAAGTAACCAGGGTCGTCGGATATAGTTGAATTTTATTAAGAAACCGATGGATGTTTTCGAATAATATTTAATTTAAATAATACCAAACAAATAGTTCAATACATACAATTTAATTTCATTCAATAACTCCTATCTTTTTATTACTAAACATCAACTTTATCCGACCCCCCAGGTTTCTTATCTCCTATGGTAACTGTACATTCATGTGTAGTCTTTAGCAGAGTGCAAGATCACTGGTTGAGATATTTACTATTTAATTAAAACATTTTAAAATTGAATTAAAGCAATACGCTTCATTAAGTAGGTGACCGATTGCAGCATCGGTATATTAGTATAATGAGAACGTCTAAAGGGTAGCAGGGACATTGACGCGTAACTGTAACCATGTTTTCAGTACATGATTTTAGACCCCATAAAGACATATCTTACCACGTTTTCTAACAACTGTTGTGGGATTACATTATTAAACTGTAATTGGAAAGATATTACGACGAAAACTGAGGTTATAAATGGACGGCGGAGGATGCGCTCACCCCTGTAATTAATTTGTTCTTACTTTTATGCAATTTGCAGATTATTTTATGAAAAAGTCAATCATCTATGGCTGTATTGATGATATTAATTCCATAAAGACATATTTGTTACGGTCGCGAATCATATTTTAATCAACGTACAACCTGACACACACCTGCAAATTGCAAAAACTTAAAAAAAAATAGTTTCGCTTGCTACCTTAGCGCATACCCTTTATACAGGAAAGTTTTTATTCAGTGCGCAAACTTTAACCATGAATTCAGCATACCATCCTAGAACCCCAGTGAAGATACTTTTTGTCGGTTTTACAAAAAAAAATCATATGTTTCATAGAAAAGTGCAATACCTACGCGGTCAAAATGTATGGAACAGCTGTTTTTTTTTGTATAACCGACGAAAATTTTCTGCGCTGGGGGTCTAGAATGATATGCTGAATTCATGGTTACAGTTTGCGCACTGGATAAAAACTTATCCTGTATATTGAAATACCCAAATCAAAGCACTGAATTTGTCAGTGACACAACAAATTGTTATCCGGTTTTTGACTTATTCCTAATGTACCTAGTGAAAGTGTACACTAGGTACATTAGGAATATACTATACCTACCTAAACCTATTCCAGTTATTTTCTATAACTATATACTCATTTAACCAATAAACATATCCACGTTTGTTTGAATTAATCCAAGCGGCATACCATACACTATCAATTCAATTTTCCGGGTAATTTGCTTGGATAACAACGCGATTGAGTATCATTGTAACGGTATGTCAATATTACGGTGTCTATGTATACAGGCCTACTTTGATATTGTCTATGGTTCTATAGGCGTTTGTGTGTTCATAGCATTTGTACGTATTATATTATTAAGTATCTGAATATATTATTGAGCATTAACTTATTAATGAACGGTAGGTATAGTCGAACTCGTTACGCTACCACTTTTGACAACTATTAGGAAGATCTTAACTTCTAATTCATTCATAACATCACTCTTTGTTTTACCGGTTTTAAAGGTGTACCTGTAGTACTCAGACATTTCGCTAGTTATGTTGAAGACCCATGTAATAGGGCCTATTGCCATCATTATCCGGGCATAAATCCAGACTCCGGGCAGCTACTGAGAAATTCTAGATAGAAAAACCCAATACCATTTTGCCCGACCCGTGAATCGGACTCGGCACCAAACTTCTTTTAGGTTGAAATAGTGCTTAAGGGGATAAAGAAATTACGATTACATTTTCGAATATTGATTTAGAAACACATACTTAACGGTGGGTTATCCGAAATTGCCTGTTTCAGAATCAACATTAAATAGTGAAATTAGTGTTTTTAGGCCCTGAAAAAAAATATGTCATAGATATATCCTTGTTTGAGGGAAATTAACGGTCCAAAACACGATAATTGGTAATTTGTTCGATGAAAAAAATTCCGAAACAGAGTCGATTTCAAAACCACTTTTCGTCTCAATTCCTAATAACAGCACAAAATAATGTGGAAATTGCATGTACGATGAGGGAATCGGACTAAATCGGTTCGCGCTCAGAGTCCTGCGGGACGTCATCGAGGTTGGACCCGTGACAAAATTTTCAAAAACTCGCTCATCCTGCGTATGCACAAAAACATCTAGTAAAATAATAACAAATTAAATTATGAAATTGCGATAGCTCATTAAAAATATCTTGCAATTATATTATAGTTTTAATTCATAAAATTGTTTTCGAAAATGTGATTATGTCTAAGCAATATGATGACGTTTTGAATTAAAAAAGTCACTGTCACTATTGTATACCATAAAATATTATAGCATCCTTGAAACATAGCGCCGTGCGCACACAGCCAGGTTATACGCTAACAGCCGATCTATTCTGTTAAAATCTCACCGTGAGAAATCAGGTGAAGTGAGCTGTCATTCCATCGGACACTAGGGATTGATGCTAATGACAGCTCACTTTATGCTCACTTCACCCAAATCATCACGGTGAGATTTTTACAGAATAGCACTGCTGTATAACTCGGTGCTCATGTTCCCAAACAAGTTTACGAACCTGATTGGGAACATGAGCACCGAGTATATGACATAGATCGAGATGCAAGTATTTGACATGGATACGTCTATGTCATAAACTTACATCTATGCCTCTTTTGTTTTGGTAAATAATCCAATGCGTCGGTAATCCGACAAGACCTGACGGATTAAATTAATTTTGATGTCCAAAAATAATAGCTTCGATAAATTATAGCTGGAGCAGAAGGTACAGACGCCAGCACATCAAGCTACCCCAAACTGTCAAATTTTCCCAATTTTTCATGAACCTTATGGTTACGTCATAAAGTTGAACATCTATCAAAGAAATTTGACAGATTGGGGTAGCTTGATGTGCTGGCGTCTGTACATCACTAGACCTAGTTCCTTCATATGTAGCTAACAATATTTACGATTCTTTCTGAGCGGTGAAAAACATCAAAAACAAAAGAATGTGGTTACAGTGTAAGCGAAATAGTACGACCATTTATAGCCTATTCAACTTAATAAAAATCTTAAATTCAGGATCTTTAAAAATTCTGCCACTAAAGAAGTAAATAAGTTTGCGTGGAAGACGTAAGACACCACAATATACTAAAGTAAAACTTCCTTGTACACAATAACGTCACATTTGTAGTTTTGCTCTCTATAGCCTAATTATACAAAGAGAACAGGACTGGTGACGCGGGAGCAATTGACGTACCGTTGTCCGTGTGAGAAGCAGCTAGTCCTGAGGTCGAAACTCGTAGCAATCTTAATAATAATGAAGCTGAAGAGTTTGATTTTTTATATATGTTTGAAAAAGCTAGTTTTGAATGAAAATACATTTCTGCTTTTGTTTCATTAACAAAATTAGTTGATTACATCTCATTAGCAATTACATTAAATTACAACACAGCACATTAGCCGATTCCGATACCGCCACAATATCGGCGGTCAGATTTTCGCATACGTTTGGTACCTACTAAACACTTTTACATAGAGTTGTTATTGTCACCTATGTCGTCACAGTGACTGACACCGATATCAGCACAATATCTACCGGCGCAGACGCAGTGCGGGATGAGAGAACCAGCCATTGTTTCACTTACTTCTTACTGTATTGTGGCCATTTGGTGACTCGCGATAGTCATCGATATTCAGCAATATCATCGGGCCGATAATAATTATATCGGTTTCGAATCGGTATGTGTATACCTGCCAACATCGTGTTGGCGTCGATATCTGATAATATGAAAGTGCTCAATAAGTAACTTACAGGACACTTACCCCACACGGGGCATTTTAAGTAATCATTTTAGTTCTACCATAAAATGTACCTAAAACTAAGGAAAAAATATCGAACCTAAGCAAAAATAATTCAGTTGATCAACGGCAATATCTTATACTGTGGCATGGATTTTCCGCTAAATGGTTGGCAGTCCATCGTAAATAAATACGTCGCGCTGTATTTGGGAAAGGCCACAGGCTCGAACAACCTAGCCTTAATAGGTAAGTACTAGGATTCATGGAAACATTCTCAGTAGCAGTAATGAGTATGTATTTGCCCCAGGTTTTGTGACAATAGGCTCGTCCCCTATTATATGGGGACTAATATTATAAAATTATATTTAATCGAACCTCAAATAATTCCCATTTTGCTTTACTGAAAATATTATTGAACACGACTATAATTAATGCGCCTCTTTTTGTTAACTTCTAATAATTCCTATTTTGGGGAACTTACAATCCTAAATAGCCAAGCCAGCCAGCAACCAGCTTGTATGTAGCGCTCGCCGTTGTTGGTCATAGTTGTAACCTAAAATTCGTTTTTTAAACCTAGATGCTATTTGACAGGTGTAATGTTAAACGCATGTCAAACTCCTTACCCCCTCGCCTGTTATCCAGATTAATTGAGTCTGCTATCAATAGAAAAGTAATTGTGTTAATTACTTGTCAGTATACTTACTAAAAAAGCAAACACAAAAAGACTTCAAATGTCTGATTAGTTTACTTTCATAAAGGACGAACTTTAACTTAAGCCATTTGGTCGGTGTGCCCTAGCTTACCTATTTATTGCGACAAATTTGGTTCCCGCGTGGTTTGTCACAGTTCAAACCTTACCTAACCTATTTGATTGGGATATCCTTGCTTAGTTAACTGTGAGAAAAAGCCAGAAAGTTAAAAAAGGCTCAATTATATTAAAAAGTGTGCATCATTCCACCAGGTCAATATCAGGACCCGTTAAATATTGCAGACTAGTGACTGTTCCTTTAGGAATACAGACGTCATAATGTCACGCATAAGACGTATCAACGAAGTATACTAGGTATAGTCCCTCAGTTGAACACTGTTTTATATAGCCGGCCACTTGGGGCTAAGCCAAGGTACAATCGTAAATTCGTAGTCAATTATAAAATGTACATACAATGCTTTTGTCGCCGTTTGTCTACTCATGTAACTCTCGCAGTTTCAGGGAAATTTATAAATAAGATAATTTATTTATAACGTTGAGTAGTTTCTTTAAACTAGCCTTTGCCCCTGACTCCGCCCGAGTGGATATAGGCTATCGCGTAAAAAAGTAGCCTATGTGCCTCTCGCTATATCTCTGACAATTTTCATGACGGTCGGTTCAGCGGTTTAGGCATGAAAGCGTAACAGACAGACAGAGTTACTTTCGCATTCATAATGTTAAGTAGGGATTAGTAGGAAACTTAAATTTTCGTCGATGATTAAAAAAAATGTTATTCAATGTTGTAGAAAGTGGTGAGTAGGTATATAGTAATTACCTTATAAATACAGATAATCCTTTTAGTGAGTGATTGCGTATGAATTTAACCTGAATAGGGTTTGTTTACACTTGTAAGAAATACTTTTAGAACAGACTATAAAGGTATTCAAATGGACTCGTGGCTAAGTTATAATAGCAGCATAGGTCGGCCGGTCAGTCCGTGGATGGGTAACCATCTTTACATACCGAAACCCCTGTGCCTCAGTAAGCACGTTTAGCCGTTGGTCCCAGCTGTCATTCGTGGATCTTTGTTTTCGTTACGAGTAGTCAGAAGCCAGAAAGTCTGACAACCAGTCTTACCAAGGGGTATCGTTTTGCCCAGTAACTGGGTTGTAGTGGTCAGATAGGCAGTCGCTCCATGTAAAATACTAGTTTCCGGTTAGACTGGCAGCCCGCCCCAATAAAGTTGGGAAACGGCTAGGAAGATTGATTGTATAGAGGTATTCATTGACGAACCATAGTAGTGCTTGATGGTACTTGGGTCTTTCAATCCTCGTTCCATACTTACCCCATACTCACACGGCCACATCGGGGTCCATTCAAGGACTTGGTAATCATCCTTGTTGAACCACAGCTTAACCTTTGACCGCCAGAGCGTAAACGCATCGGCGTCCCTCCCACGCCAAGCCACAATTTCGGCGCTATTCTTTTTTATAGTTATTTCCTACAAAAAAGAATAGGTATTCCAAAATTTTATCGATAACCAATTAATCATAGCTTTTCGTTCCCTATTTTTAAATAAAATATTACTCGTAACATCATTTCTTTATTTAATTTGACCCTAAAATGTTGTTTTCTTGTCGGCATTAGCCGACGGTGGCGTGTTGGGCACGTTTTCAAATGTCGGCTATACCCGACGGTGGCGTTCAACAGGTTAAAGAAGTTGTTTCTTCTTTTCCCGAGTTCTGCTAATTTCCAGTCGGCCGTGTTACGCCACTGCATGAAGACCCTGGATCTTCGCTTCCCACTGTATCCAGTCTTTCTTTTACTTACGCTTTATTTAAGTGCCTGTTTATCAGAGGCACGCCCCATACAACAACGATAGTCAATTCTTTATCTATACCTAATTTATTGAATGAATGGTTGAATGAAGTGCACCCACCTCAACGTGGTTTGGCCAGATTCGATTGATCGAACGAGCCCCAAGATATGGACTAGCCTCTGAATCCTAATGTTTCATGGTGCTACAGAGACCATTGCATATCAAGGAGTAGACCGAGGGCGCCATACTAGTAGGGATAACGTGAACTTTTAGTTGTGCTTTTTCTGCTTAATCCAGATATATACCTTGCTAATTAATTTCATCAACTGTGGAAATACTTATTCCATTAAGGTAGCTCGTTTTCTGTTTGGGAGGTCCCTATTAGTATTTTTAGTTTTGTTACGTTTGTTTGGAGGCCCACACTATCTAGCAGGGGTTTAATATAGTATAAGATAAAATTTAACCATTCTAGATCATCAGTAATGAAGATAAAACGTCCACAAATGATGGTACCAGAGAGAGTGAGATTTCACGATCCTGGTCTAGTTTGATTCTTGTCTAGGGTTCTAAGGACTTCGTCAATAATCACTGTAAAAAGGCGGGGGATAAAGGGCAACTTTGTTTGACTCCATTTCCTTTGATGATCCAATTGCTGGCCACACCATTGATACATGTTCGTTCATTCATGCATGCCTTGATCTTACTGCTGGCTATCGATTTGTGAGGCCGTTGTATATATCTCGTAGCGCATTGAGGTCGACATTGTCAAAGCCTTTTTCAATGTCGAGCGCGAGTACTTAATTCTTTTACCTGCACGACATTCTTCGGCTAAAACCTTTTCAAGCGTACAGGGGCCTTAGTCTGCTATTTTTATAAATTCGTCATTCCAACACGATCCCATTGTCATTCATTTGTAATTTTGCTAAAAGTTCGTAATCTGCTAAATTCATAATGGTCGATCATTGGTCAGTCAATGGTCTCGTAATAGAATTGTGTCATAATGGCATTTTCGTATTGCCATTATTATAAAACTCGTTAGTAGAAACGTTTTTCGAAAAACTACTACTAAATTTGAACATTTATTCATGCCAGATTTCATTTATATATATTTTTACATATTATTTATTAGTGTTTTATGCAATCTAAAGTAGTTGGAAGTTCGTAAATTAAGTCAGTCATTCACTTGTCATTATGTACGAGATTACCAATAAATGCCATTTCTTTCAATGGAGTGTCAGTGGCTGACCATTGGAAAGTCACAATGACGCCATTATACTAGTAGATTACCAAACTTGTCAAAATCAACAATTATGAAATCAATGATAGACCATTCTGACACTATTGTAATAGCAGACTTGAGGCCCTGATGAGGTGATACCTACGTTCCTATTTTTTTCAAAAATGTCAATAAACAGTATTGATTTCGTTAGTATTTTAGTAACGAAGTCAAAACTGTATATTGAACATTTTTCAAAGCAAGTAATTGCTACGAGGTGTGGCAACGAGTCTGTTGCCAAAAATAAAGGTTTTCGACGTTTTTGTCCGTTTTTCTGGTTGTATATTCCGGATTGGCGACTAAACGATTTGGATGAGATAGTTAATAACCTGGATTAAAACATAGTGTACTTTTAATCTTGGTAGTATGTACGTTCCCGCCGGTAGGATATTTTCTGACAACCAAGTGGGCGAAGCCGCGGGCAAAAGCTAGTGTAATAATAAATACTGATTCGTTTATTTCTTAACTTACATAGCTAGAGGAGATTTTCTGGAAAGGACCCTACAAATGTACGTTTTATTTATAAACCTACTACTACCTAGAAACTAACAAATGTGCCTAATAATTATCGTTCTAAACCGTACAGTATTTAAGTACTTACCCTTTGCTCTGCGTTCGCAAGTGGAAAAACCAATTAAGCTAAATAATAGAGGCTTTAAATACAGGGTGCAGCCACATCAAGGTCTGTCCACTGTAATAAGTTTTAACTTGATTTTCACTGAACTATATGGCGTAATTGTATTTCAAGTTGTCTAATTCAATCCTCGTACTTACTAGGTAATTTATCGCTAAAGAGATTTAAACAAAAATATTTTTCAAGCAATTCTACATTATCTACGAATTACGTAGTTGCTTAGGAACTTTAGATTTTACAACTTTATCTATAGCACAGGATATTTAAAAAAAAATTGCACTGGTGGTACAGACAGATCAAAATAAAAACTAATTGAAGTGAATCGCCATTGTGAGGTAAACAATGGTTTCTCCCCTCAGTTATACTAGTGTAATTTGAGCTCAATGATAAGCAGCTGATAAATACATTGTATGTTTAATTGCACTAAACATACAAGTTTTGTTATTTTACGTATAATTTTGTTTGAAATACTCTCCAACTTTATTGTTGCATATTTTTTTTTCATTGCCATGCTTCCTTCCAGCTCTATTTAGTGCCAATCATTGATTCCTAACTGTCTAATTACAAAACACAATCTAACATTAGTTCTAACCTGAAGCTCTGAGCCAGATTTTGCAGTTCCAAGTTTATATCGATTTGGGTAAAGTTCTTAATACAAAATAACAACTTAGCACCCGACTAACTTGAGACTATCTCGAGTTATGTAAAAAAAAAAAACTGCTGTTCTATACATATTGGGTTATAAATTCAAAAACTGGCTTGATGGTTTAAACCTGATCTAAATAAAAACGTCGTTTAGCAAAATTAAAACCAAAAAATTATTCAGTTCAACGTTTATTATTACAGCAAGTTGATTTACTTAAAATTACTTCACATATCAGTGTGTTGTCAATCATTGACTCAGTTCCCGGCAGTGACAAGTCACGTAAGTCGGTAAACTCGAACATTTTTAGCAACAATTGACAATCTTGATTAACTCCATGACATAATTCGGTAACGTACAAGGGGCATTTTGTAACCCTACAAAAATAAATTACAATCGTACCTAGGGGTAGTAAAAATTTACCTGCGGGCCTTGCAAGACACTTGTCAGGCATCTTGTCTTATTTCTCGTTTTTATCCGTGTAGTGTTACACCTGGTGGTCATCCTTTCAGTGAAAATATATCACTTGATGTCTATTAAAATTTCTATCTTATACTACGGCCATTTAACGCGTTAAAATAATGCCTCATTTACCTCGTAACAAGTAGTTCATTACATACAATTAAATCAAATATGGGTTGGTGTTTTTAAATCAAATGGATCATTTCAGTGTGGTGATTGATGATTCATTTCACGAAATAAAGATTTCTCTAACTATTGAGTTAATTTTCAATTCTTAAGGAATAGGTGATCCTCTCATGTTATAAAAAGACATTTATAGTCAAATCAACAATGAGTTGGCATTTTCAAATCAAATGGTTTATGTCAGTTTGGCTCTTTTTCGCTATGACATCACTTCATTTACGATTCTTAACGAAATTAGAAATCCTATCATGTTCTAACTAAATGAAACTACATGTTAAAATAACTGCTTAAAAGTACCATAGCTGCAGTTGTTTTCTTTAAATCATGACTTTAATAAACGCACCCTGGCCGTAGTATCAACGTGACAACTCGTCCCAATCAAAACATCTTCCTCACGATTTTAACCTTACATTACAAAAATATCTAGAAAATTCTTCGTGGACTTAATCAGTTCGTTCTAGAAGTTTCCTTACGAGTCTCCAGTCTTCCATGATGTCTGCGTCAGGCAGCATGTAGACGACGTATGGAGGGGCGACAGTCACTTGTCTTCGGCGCCTCTTTCTTCCCCATTCCGGTCCGGTTGACCAGAGGTCCACTGTATGACGCTCCTCTTCAAGTTTTCTGATCTTTTCTAAGGTTTCTTCTTTCAGATTCTCGTAGGCCAGCCATTTTTCGCTCTGTTGACAATAGAAAAACGTAGATTGAGCAACTTGTATTTTGGTCAAGGTCATTAGGTGGTTTATTTTAAGGATCTTAGTGATAAGTAAATCACGCAGTGTAAACTTTTTAGAGGATTAATTTTTTGATGAGTGTTTAGAGCAGTAAAGGATTCGTTTTGGGTTCCTATCAAGATGCAAAGGAATCTGCCCAATTAACAGAAATTCATTCCATTGAAGTCAATGGTAGTGTCTAGTTTCTATAATGTTGTAAGCTCTTACAATGGCTTACATGCTCTTACAAAGCTAAGGTGTAATTACGGACCCTGAAGAGCATAGCAAAAAGTATAAAAACATATTCTAGCAGCAGTGTTATTCATTTGGATTTTGTGTACTGTAGAATAAATCTTGGTACAATACAAACTATAACACAAACACATCTAAAATTTTCATTCCTTCATTCAATTCATTAACTTTCAAGCTAACTTATTCGGATCATCGCTCAACCTCGCCTCGTTTAACGTCATTACGTGGGTTGAGCGGCGCGCACGCAGGCAATTTTCGACGAAACCGGTTTCCGTCCTCGCCATGATGAATTTACCTGACATTTTATTGAAAAAAACACCAGGCTGTCTGACAGACCAGTTATTTTTGGGTTTTATTGCAAATTTCAATAATTGAAGGCGTTTGAATGTAGGCGGGTAGGATATGACTGTATATCTATGTATGTTTAGTTAGTAGGTAGGTATATGATAATTTGAAGTGAGTTTTAGATCTGTTTGTAGGTGCGTATACGTGTTTACTTATGTATGTTTAGCTACTACAATCAACAGTAAGTTAAGAATGTATGCGACACAACGTAAATGCGTATACTTAGTTACGTAGGTGCAAGTTTAAAGTTAACAAAGAAATATACGAGATTAAAGTACCTAGGTACTGTAGCATGAGTATGGAGACAAACTTCTTAAATAGACAAAACCTAGATAGAATCATCATCTGCCTAGCCTCTTCCCAAATATGTTAGGGTCGGCTTCCAGTCTAACCGGATGCAGCAGAATACCAGTATTTTACATGGAGCGACTGCCTATCTGACCTCCACAACCCAGTTAATGGTTAATACGATACTCCTTGGTAAGACTGGTTGTCAGACTTTCGGGGTTCTGACGACCCGCAACGACTAGATATCACAAGTACCTTTGTACTCAATTGTTTGTTTATGCTGTATCTGTATGTATTTTACTGTGTGTACATAAATAATAAAATAAATAAATAAAAAGGCAACAAAGATCCACGAACGACAGCCGGGACCAACGGCTTAACATGCTTTCTGAAGCACGGAGGGGTCTTGTTATGTACAGAGGTCAGGTCACAGGTCACCCATCAACGGACCAACCGCGGCAACCGTAGATTAACCTGATCGATCGACCTGTGCGGCTGTTATTACTTAGCTACAAGTCCAGATAGAATAGAGAGTTTTATAAAATTCAGTACCTACTTAATTTACTGAATAAACTCAACAGAAATAGTTTATGCACTCGGGAATTAACTGTCACTGAATTATTTTAGTTAATTACTACTGAAACGAATAGTTTCATGCATTTGTTCCACGTTTAATTACTATACACTTGGTCGAACTGGAGCCGGGTAATTTACCTAAGTGAGGTTTTGTTATAATATTGCGATGTACATTTAAGTGATGTTGTTTCAAGTGAAATCTTTAGTGGCATATAAGTAGCTGTTACGTAAATACGTGTGAGCGGAAACTGCAGTAGAAACAACGTAAATACAAAAGTGTTTTTGTATAGGTAGTTCGACGTCTATTGATATATCTAGAGTTGTCAAATTGTTAACTTTTGTTTGATTCTTTGACACCAATAAAGTAGCTATAGGCATGACCTCTACAATGTCAAATTCGATTAGCTTGCAGAACTCCGCTGAGGTGATGGGTATCGATATCCTACTATCCTTATCCTTACTATATATATTTCGTATGTATGGATGTATGTATGGATGTTTGTTACTCTTTCACGCAAACACGACAAAATGGATTTTGATGAAATTTGGCATATAGATAGATTATAACCTAAATTAATACATAGGATACTTTTCATCCCGGTAGTAAGTTCCCGCGGGATAATTCCCGACTTCCACGCCGGCGAAGCCGCGGGCGGATGCTAGTAGTACCTATTGTAAATGTGAAAGTTTGAAGGTTTGTTACTCAATCACGCAAAAATGGGCGAACGGATTTGGATGTAATTTGGCACAGAGATAGTTTATAACCTGGATTAACACTTTTTATCCCGGCAGTACGTTCGAGTGAGCTAATTTTTGACCTCCACGCGGGCGAACCCACGGGCAAAAGCAAGTAAGTTACGTTTACATGTTTCCATTTGCACAAAATCCTTCATAAGTCGTATATACTATCCGTGAATTATAGTCGATCTACGACATCTTCTATAATAGTAATAAAATGACATACAACACAACCCCACTGTAACGTAACGTACCTATCAACATTTAAAAAAAAACATGTGGACCCGACAATAGTGTGCCGTGGGCTCGTTGGGGCAGTCAGGTAGATCGCGATCAATGGCCTGCTAATAATAATATCCGCACATCTGCCCGTGAAGGACGCAAGCGCATGTTCTCTTGCACGTATTGAGATGTTTTATTTCTTTTGTGAGATACCCTATCCTTGTTTAAATAAAAAAAAAATCTGTATGCGTTGTTCGAAGGGGTAGGTAGAGATGTACATACTTATAAAGCGTAATTAAAAGTACGCAGGTAGTACGCCTTTTATAAAAAAAAATCACAGACGAAGTATGCAACGGAAGACAAATATTTGCTGTTAACCAGGTATTTCAGGTTTTTCTAAACGAACTAAGCTCAAAGCATTTATCTCAATTAAACCATTAAGGTACAGGCACTCTTGAATTGTTCAGGATTCGGGCAGTCAGGAAGATAAAAAATTGTTGCCCATTCCAAAGCGTATTAGGTGTAGCTATGGAGAAGAAATGGCGGGAAACTCTATGCACACCCTTTTAAAGTATATCTATAAAAACCAGTAGGTACACGAATGAATTATAGAGAGCCTTCAACTTGAAAAAATTCGTGAATTGAACAAAAGGAAATGGTCACCAAGAAATAAATAAAGCGAAATCTCACGATGAAAACGCACTTTTTTAATTCTTTTAATGAAGATACAGAAGTAGGTATGGCAGTACCTATACGTCTTACAATCAGCTTGTGGCTTGATGACGTATTTATGGAACAGATAGCACACGTCATTAAATAATCATTAAGGGCTTTAAAAAAAAGAAAGTGCGACTATTAAGAGTTAATATTTCTCAGAATGTTCGTCTATTTCGAAACAACAAAAAAACCGGCAAGTTTATACCATGAATTAAGAATGCATAACATGCATAATCAGTCTATAACGTTCCCACTGCAGGCTGGGATACAGACCTCCTCTCTGAGAGAGACAGTAGCCCGTAATCCACCACGCGGGCCCAGTGTGGGTTGGCAAATGTCACATTTCGTCGAATTTTTAGTTCTAGGACATGCCGGTTTCCTCACGATGTTTTCCCTCACCGTGAATGAAGAATGTGAGGTCATTTTTAAGGTGTGGTAGAGACCAACAACAACTTTAACCATGGTGTGTGATGTCATAAATGAAATATGATGACTCCTTTCTGGTACATGGTGTCATCATCTGCGTAGCCTTTTTCGAATCTGTTGGGGTCAGCTTCCAGTCAAACCAATTTCTGGTACATGGTGAATACCTACTTAATTTAATATTACTTTTCGCTGCCAATGCATGTGTGAATGTGGTTTATGACGCCCTTGTGCTGCTCATCAGTAAGTTTCTTTCGAATTCATTTCTGTTGTTATTTCGGAAGTCACCGTAGTCACTTTGACAGTTTTATTTAAGGCTTATCGCACTTTACTGCTGGACATAGGCCTTTTCCAGTCTGCGCCACAACAGTGTACCCTTTGACTTCCGCATCCGGGTTAGTCACCAACTCGACACGAGGAGAGACTGGACACGCGTGTGTTCAGTTGGTGAAACACAAAATTAGTATCAATTATTATTTCGTTATCTAGACACGCCAAGATTTTTACGCGTGTCCACATAGTGAAACTTAAATTAAATGACTTTTATGTTTTCGCCAACTAGACACACCAAGTTTTTTTGCAAAAAAGGTACAGTCAAGTTAGTAAACGCCTCGTTCTTGAATTAATGAACGAGGCACTTTTAAAAGGTACAAATACTGCACTTAATGCACACGAAACGAAGTAAACTGATAACGAATAATGACCAAAGGGTTACCCGGGTTGGGATTTATTACCTGCTCCAACCAATCAGAGCAGACTACGTCATTGTTAGTCGCCGGCCGTCGGGAAAACAAAAAAGTGTAATAGAACTGGCTACATGTTGAAGATTATAGACAAGCATAGAGATAGTGACTCTCGAATACTATCAGTATCAAAAATATATCTATTATAAATAAAACAAAGTCGGGTTAGTTGCACCATTTATAACACAAGAACGGCTGAACCGATTTTTATGATCTTTGATTTGTTGGATTCGTCTCCGCCCCGAATAGCAAAACAAATATTAAAACATGGGACAAATACACGAAAAAAAAAAATGAGGACAATTCATTTTCTCATACATTTTTCGTGTCAGCTAGAACAAACTTTATGCCTTCAAAGTACCAGGTTGTCGGTAAGAGTAACCCCGTGAAGTAACCTATACATAGGTATGGCAGTTAGAAAACTCTTTATGCCTTTGAAGTACTAGGATGTCATAATTCGGTAGGGGCCACGTAATATAGGTATGTCACCTAGAAAACGGTTTAGTCCTTCGAAGCATTAGGTTGTCATAACTTGGTAGGAGACCATGCGCAAAGACTCAAGATATTTCGCAGATAAGTTAAGACAGTGTTTATTGATTCTGAGGCGGTACGAAGTTCGCCGGGTCAGCAAGTTCTTCATAAATACACAAAATTGGTGAATAATTTTACAATGACATACAAAATCACCCGTTCCCAGCAGTGGGAAGGTTAGTGGCCGATGATGATTGTTCGGGCAAAATGGGAACGCGTGTCCAGTTGGTGAAAACTACCTACTTCAAACTTAGGTATCTGAATTTTAATGCAATCTGAATATAAAACAATTAAGGTCATTACTTCACAAGGTAACGACCGGCCCACTATTGTTTTATCATAAATCGTATTCGGACAATCACATAATAAGCATTGTTCGAAAGATTTTAAGTTACGTTGGATTTATTTTGCTCGGTTTTGTGGGGTGACGCTGCCTACACGTATACATTCAAAATTGTCAAAATGTCTATTTATAAGCTACAGTACCTATAAATAAATATCGACTAAGTAGCGTATTAGTAGTAGCCAAGGAATACTTCGATACAAGGCTTATATTGTTTCGTCAATGTCTATATTCGTATCAACTTATCAAATCCAACAAAATCGTTACAAACAGCAACTTAAAACCAAAAATACACGCCATCATAATTTTATATTGACGATCCAACTCACTAAAATGTTCTCTTGCCACGTTCGTTCCCCTATCGCTTGATTACAGCGCATAAGCATGTGTGCGTCACGTTGAGCGTCCCGTGTGCGCTCACAATATGGCGGCCGCGCTGCGCAGACGCCGTTTCCGGGAAACGCAACGCGCGCCAACCGACGCGACCGCCATCTTGTTTGGTTGCGCGGTAATTTATGAGAGCGTTTAGAAATGAGGTTTTGTAATGTTGATGTGTAAATTATTTTTTTGTTGAAACATTGTAAAGTAACGCTATCGTTAATTTAGGTATGAATTTCAGTATCAGGAATGGATATAAAGACCTAAACTTGGCCGATCACCGTTAGATAAACATCTAAAGATCTAAAACCTAAGTCTTATGACTTAGTTTACTTAGCCTTGTTAATGTTTAACAAGTATGCACTTATAATTGTCTGTTAAACATTAACTAGGCATTGCAACACGATTAGTTTCTTATTATAATTAATGAATGATGCATAAATAAATAGAGAAAGTATATTTACCATACTATGACGCAATAAAGTAAATACGTGTCGTGAGTATACACACTCACAAGTACTGTTACATATAAATAGTAATTTGAATAACCATAATCATCGAAATAGCCCAATCCTGAATAGTCAATGATCATAAAAAGCTTTCAAGTTTTAATTGGAAAAACATGGTCCTCTCATAAAAGTAATTAGTTATTGGATATATATGTACTTACATAGAACAGAATTTGATTAGTAGGTACTTTTTTAGTTCGCAAATTTTTTAGTTCTTTTTAATACGCAAAATTGCCCGTTAGGTAGGTATTGGTGACCATATAATTATTTTTTATTAGTTAAGGTGCATCCACACCGAAGTAACTTTTTGTAAAGCAACATTTTGCAACATGATAATAGGATTTAGTAACTTTCTATAACTTTTGCGGATTATACAAAAAAAAACCGTTGTTATCCAGTAACACTTGTATACGTTACTCCACAAAAAAATACTTTGGTGTGGATGCATCTTTAAGAATCGAGAGTGTAGACTGAACATTATCTTGTGTAACTATTTAACAGAATGCTTAGTCAATACTCTGTCTAATAACTCGACTCATGAAATATAATACTATGCAGAAATCGATTAAACAGTGGCTAATGAGCTAGCCGAAGACGTGATTATTTCAGCTTCTCCTGGGTCTGCCTCGATGTCGCCAGACGTTTTCTGGGACCCACATGGCGGTGGATTCGGTCCGTGAGTCGTTCGAAGAGTCATAGCCGATGATAAATTCAATATATTCCATACAATTTCGTTGTACTGCAAACTGTAGTCAATATATTGCACAATGATGAGGGTTCGGGAGGAAACGCCCGGGTGTTTCCACTGCGAAGATCGCCCTGAGGACACGGTGGAGTATACGGTGGAGGTCTGCCCGGTTTGAGCGAGCGGACGCGATCGGCGGCGGCGATCTCTCGCGTACGGCCCTGGTCCAGACCATGGTACGGAGCGAGAGCGCGTGGGTAGCTGTCACCTCCTTCTGCAAAGCAGTAATGCTCGCAAAGAGGGAGGCGGAGCACGTGAGGGAGAGGCATATATGCGCCCTCACGGCCTTAGTCGCCGCAGGAGACGCCCTGGGCGTCTGGAATCCCAGGCAGATTCCCGGCCACCGTAGGCGCGGGCCTGCGGACGGCGGCGGTAGTTCGCTGTCCGGTAAGGACGAAGCCCGGGTCGACGGCGCGTTGTGTTCCACGCGCGCCTCAAAGAGATGGCAGCACCAACTAGTGGGGTCCGCAAGAGCAGATGCCTGCCAGGGGTACGGGTTGTTTGAAAGAGATACCGCGGCCCCTGGCACATAGAAAACTGAGGGAACACGGGTGGGTTTTAGTCAGTAAAAGTCTGACACGCCCTCCTGCTCCACCCAGGGCTGGAGATGATTACCCACCCAGAAAAAAAAATAGGGGTGTTTTTTTGAATTTGATCTTCATGTGATGGATGATTTGAAGTTGTGGATTTTTTTTTGAGTATGAATGTGGATATTCTCATCCACAATCATACTCAAAACTTTCATGCATGACTATGAGACTACCGATATAACGACTAATAGAGAAGTATAGACCAAGACATGATGTGCTGACCTCTAATAAATCTCTGCCTAGACAAAAGGCTACGCTAGCCAAAAGGGGAAAACCCCAATAAGTATGTTAAGGATCGAGTGCCAGTCTAACCCGATGCAGCTGAATACCAGTAATTTACATGGAGCAACTGCCTATCTGACCTCCACAACCCGTTACTAGGGGTATCACAATTCGCTCTGGTAAGACTAGTTGTCATACTTCTGGGTTTCTGGCTAAACACCAATAACTACAGCCAAAGATGTACGAATGACAGCCGGCCCCAACGGCTTAACGTGTTTTCCGAGGCACGGAGGTGTCTGGATGTTTGGTCCCCCATCCACGAACCGATCGCCGCAAGCGTAGCTTTCGATCGACCCAACTACATCACGCCATGTTTCCCTGAAGAGTTGGGCAGAGGTGTATCTAAAGTACACTCACATTTCGCCAGTTACGTTCGATCAACCCTTGCGACTATTATTATCTAGCCACAATACCCTATTGCCCTAAGATTACTGCTACAAGTAAATCTGAGCAGAGTCAGCGTCGCGCCAAAGTAAACAATACACATGACGTCACATACAAACACAGACGACATTGCGATGTATTAACGTCTCGGCAAGTACGGCCATTGTTTGCATAGCTACATTATGTGTTGGACAACACCAGGCAAGGTCAACAGATTTGACAAGCAGGCCTTGCTGAAGCTTACCGAAAATAACTTGAATTTAGTTAGTCCTTATGTTATTTCAGGAAAATAAGACAGTGGCGCCCCAGTAGTATCGGATGCGACTTACGAGTGGTACTGAACTAAGACCGGCACTTAGTGTATGTAATTTCATCACCATTGTTAACAAAGTAGTGAAGAAAAACATCTTGAGAAAACCTGTCGGCCTGTCTTACAGCCAAAAATTCGAAGACATGTGACACCCACCAAACCGCACTGGGGCTGCGTGGTGGATTGTAGCTCACTTTCTCACAGAGAGGAAGGCTGTGTCCCATCAGTGGGAACAGGCTGACTATGTTGTATGTTATGTTAAGACGCTGCTATTCATTTTGTGGGTGTTGTAATAGGGACTTGGGTATCCGCACTATTCCATCGGAAGTATTGTTACCATTCGTCCGGATTTGTCCAGACATGTCCGGCTTTATGGTCCGTCGACCGGACATTGCCGGCTTCGGCCTTTCCATTTTGTTCTGACTAATAAGAATAATTTTAGAAAAACAAAACATGGTTTCTGAAAAAAAAAAACCTAATTTAAAAGTTAAATGTCCGGACTTTTTTGTAAATTTCGGAATAGTAACCCTTAAATAGACTTTTTCTATTTCTGCACTAACTTCCAAACCAACGCATCTACAATCGCTTTATTTCTTCAGGTGCTTCATTTTCCATCCGGCAGATAAGTACCTTACGTATAGCTAAGAAACTTGTGGTTAGTTTCACAAAATTCATGATCTACCTCATCTGTAATTCCGCATCATCTGCCTAACCTTTTCCCAACTAAGTTGCGGTCGGCGTCCCGTCTAACCGGCTGCAGCCTATCTGACCTCCACAGCCTAGTTACTGGGTAATACGATACGTTTTGTTAAGACTGGTTCTGGCTTCTGACTACCCGTAACGACTGGCAGAGATCCACGAGTCCGAGCCGGGTCACACGGCTTAACGTGTTTTCCGAAGCTCGAAGGGGATTTGGTATGAAAAGATGGTCACCTATTCACGGGCCAACCGCGGCATGTGTAACTTAACCTGATCGATCGCCCCATGCGGCTGTTACTACTTAGCCACAAGCCAAGGGGCTTGTGGTAAGTAGTATTATAGGTAGATCATAAGGATGATCTACCTATAATTTATAAATAAAATCACGAAAACCGACTTTGTCTGATACGAAGTCGTTTTACGTGTCTGTCTGTGTTACCGCTTAGCTCTTCTTATTTGCATAGTGGATTTCGATGTGGTTTTCAATATCATTTAAATAATTTATTTCAGAAAGTTTATGTGTTTAACACATTTATATTGATTTTATAAATAATAAAGAAATCCAGATATTTTGCCAAGTCGTAATCACCGTGCGAAGCAGGGGCGGGTCTCTAGTTAAATCTCATAGTTCTAGTTTTAAGTAAATGCGATGGGTAAAGTAAGATTATTCTACAATAAATTCTGAATGATAGTCACGAGAGCTTAATCTTGGAAGCTAGCATAGCAGACGGCTTACCAAATTAAGTTAGTTTATGGAGACGGCTAAGCTTAAATTAATGGCTTCTTGTCTATAAATTGTAGTAATCCCGCTAATGGAACTCTGGTATGTCATTGGAATAAATAGATAAATGGGTCATTGGAATAATTGAAGAAATGTTCTTCTGAAATAGTCTACATTTATAAATACCTAGACAAAGATCGTTAGAAACGAAAGACCACAAATGACAGATTGTAGAAGGATATCTACGGTGCGTAGTCATAAATTGAGAAACGAAATGTCATTTTGTATTGAAAAAGCACTGTCTATTATTCGTAGAAATAGAAAGCATCATGTTGTTAAGCCTGTTAGCTCGGAGTTCTTCTTTGTCTCCTAAACAATGCTCTTTTATTCTAATCTCTGACGTCACCTCCAAAGCGTAGGTATATTTTCCGGGAACGCTGTACGCTGCATTTTACCAGGAATCTGAATCACGAGCATATTTTCGACAAATATCTGAAGGCTTACGTCGAAGTGTGACTCATGGGATTTTTGTGGCCAATCGCGCTGTTTTGTGACGTCATGTGATCGAGATGGTGTCCGAATAATAATGCAAGAAGATTATACTCGATTTACAATAGCATTAGACAGAAGTTAAAAATGGTTCTTTTTAATGTACACTTCGTAACAAAATTACAGTAAACGTGTTGCAGTTACGATTTATGCCAAAAAAATTAAAGTGTCAATGCTAAAAACCTAAAAGAAGCAGGAGTGAATAACACCCGAGTAACTAAATTAGCTGATGACGACGAAGTTTTACCAACGTATTGTGGGTCGTAAGTTGTTAATTAAAATAAAGTATTGTAAAAAAAAAAAAAATATTTCCATAAAATCTTAATTAGATTTAAATCATCATGTGATTGTTTGTTGCATTCATTCTTTTTGTTGTAGGTTTGTAATGTGTGATGACGAGGTTATTATAAATAGAACATTATTTAAAATAAAAATTACTTTTACTTCGTTTATCTCAGTATTTAGTACTGTCTTAAATCTACCTAAAAAAGTTAGAACTTAACTTTGAAATAAAATGTTTTGCACTCCTGCTTCTACGAGCCTCTTTTTTCTAAAGCTATAATAAATGGGGTATAGATAACAATTATGGCGTATTAGTAGCTTAGATATTCTGGATATTAGGTTCCAATTAAAATATCTCTGTTTTTTACATGGAGCGACTGCCTATCTGATCTCCACAAACCTGGCAAACTGGCTTGTAACCCAGTATCTGGTACCCCTAACCCCGATACCCCTTGGTAAGATTCTTTGTCAGACTTTCGGGCTTCTGACGACAGTTAAAGATCTACAAATGACAGCCAACAGCTTAACGTGCTTTCCGAGGCACGGAGTAGTCTCGATTTGTAATGGATGGTCACCCATCCACAGACCAGCCTCGGCAAGCGTAGCTTAACCTTCGAACAACCCATGCGGCTGTTACTATTTAGCCACGAGCCCCTTTGAAAATCACGAGTAACCACGTTTAAGGAATACTTACAATGTATGGAAAAATCGAGCACTGTTTTTATGTCATTGCTTACGTCAGAGACATTTTAATGTTTTATGATAGTTTACAGTTTAACTCGCGACCTCGCTGCGTGAGCAGTTTATCAATTACTTTTCTCGTGCCTTGGTATGACCAATGAACCAGTCAGTAACAGAGGACGACTGCACAGATTGCGTCAGACTGCCTCGATGGGCTAGTGGTCGCAAGCGCTACTGGTGAACATAACGTCCTGGGTTAGATTCCAAGGTCAGACAAAGTTTTATTAGGTTTTCCTCCAGTAAATTCTCAGTAGCAACCCGGAGTGTGGATTTGTGCTCGGTTGATGGCAATAAGGTCGCCCCCTTTTACGGGAGCATCACTATCACTACATATTATAAAACAAAGTACCCCGCGGCGTCTGTCTGTCTGTCTGTTCGCGATAAACTCAAAAAGTAATGAACGGATTTTCATGCGGTCTTCACCAATATACAGTGATTCATGAGGATGGTTTAGGTGTATAATTTGTTAAGGTTTTGTTTTTTGGTAAACGCGGGCAAAGCCGCTGGAAAAAGGTAGTTAAATATAATAGACGAGATGTAGCTGTACTATAGGAACACTTCTGGCTAATTTTATTTTATTTTATTTGGGAAACTTAACCCTTCCGGGATTACAGGCGTCATGTTATGTTATACAATTACCAAAGTATGACTTCTTGTGGAGGCTATTGTAATTTCCAATACTATCTTAAACAAATCGGAAATACCTATGAGAAAACCCGTCATAAACAATCAGAAACGCCCATTGTTTATAACAATTTCAATAACACGAGAAACAGTGTGATCTGGTCGCTTATCTGTCACTTATCGGATGCTACACGTGAGGCGACTGACTTATCTTATGAATAATGGCGTCGTAACATATACCGTACCTACGTACATTGTGATGTACGAGTATGGAATTGTTTGACAGATGTCGCGCAAAATATAACGAATATACAGCACGTCAACTGTGGATATATGCTTACTTATTGCAGTAAAGGAAAAAGGGAAGAAACTTGTAGTTTGGCATTCTTTCTAGGGAAACAAACATTCAAATAGTACATTTACAAGCTTCTGCCAGCGACTTTGTTCGCGGTTCTCGTCTGATCATAAAACCTGTGGCACTCAGGGATAATCTAGCTTCCCATTATTGATAGAATTTCCGGCATCCGATCTGTAGTTCCTAAGATATAGACAAACTCACAAATTTTACCACTTTATAATACAGTGGTGTCATTCGGAAAGACAGAATCTCAAAAGCCTGACAACCAGTCTTACCAAGGGGTATCGTATTATCCAGTAACTGGGTTGTGGAGGTCAGATAGGAAGTCGCTCCACGTAAAATACAGGTAACCAACTGCATCCGGTTTGATTGGAAACCGGTCAAGATAGTTGGGAAAAGGCTAGACAGATGATAATGATCAGAATCACGAAACAAAATCGGCGTTTGCGCATGCAATGTGCCTCATAGCGTAACTGACACTAAAATTTTAACTGCCCTAGAAAAAATTTGCATGTTAGTTAACGATGAATACCTGCTTACGCAAGGTTATCGAAACAGTCTTAATAGCAGAAAAATTATCATCTACAGTTATTCTGCAGGTTTACCAAATCAGCCGATCTATTCTGCAAAAATCTCACCGTGAAAGCTTCGGTGAAGTGAGCTTGAAAGAGCTGTCCATCATCAGGTAGAATGATAGCTTACTTCACTTTAATTTTCACGGAGAGATGTTTAGACGACGTCGTCTTATATCGCGTCGGGATTTTATGGCGCACTAGATTTTCAGCTCTCGGTGATGAACCGAGCATTGAGAATGCAACAGAGAGCATCTCAGCGCGTCGAAAACACACTGTTCGATTTGCAACTCCCGGCGCTAAACTGTGCGTTTAAGGGCCTACGTCCCGTTTGGTAGCGTAACACGGTCACTTTATGAACCCTACTGCTTATTAACGGCTTGTCTTGAAGATTTGAAAAATATATGATTTTGCTATAGATTCATATAGATCATTTTGCCCGAAGTACTTTTTTTGTATGGTTAATACTTTTGCTGTAAAAAATATTTTCCAACACGCAATATTTTGGCTTCTATTCCATACTCCTACTAAACGGCTTCGTTATTTGGAAAAAAACATACACTGAAAAATAAATTAATCAAAGGAATATCCCCATTTTGAGATAAAGGCTCAGAGGTGCCCTGCGCGGGCGCGGGCGGCAGTCGTGCTTTAGCATACAAACGGGAGATGAGGATACTATGGGCCTTAATACCATGTGCGCGAAAAAACCCTGCCGCGTTATTATTACATCTGTGTGTACGACAACTCTCAGAATAGCAATACAGAACTTTTCTCTTTTCCTTAAACGTCATAAAAAAATGTAAATTCTGATTTGGTAAAGGAAATAGCCTTAAAACATATAATAAACTGTTATTGTAATGCTATACACAAGGTGTCCACCGACTCGTCGACGTCGTGCTTTGGTTAGGTTATCTATCTATAAGTACTTACTAATATTAAGAGTTTGTTTGTTTGTTTGAACGCGCTAATCTCGGGAACTACCTGTCGGACTAGATTTTTTTTTATAGCCTTATTCTTAAAGAAGGCTATTTAACATCACGCTATGACCCTTTGAAGCCGACCAAAAAGAAAATAAGTCAGAGAGAATTCTAAGCGAAAGCAAAGTGACAGTGCGGGCAGACGATGCGATGCGACGCGGTGGGTCGGGAGAAGAAATCTCACGCGAACGAAGTCGCGAGAAGCTAGTCCTACTCATATTGTGGTGGAGACTGGTCGTCTTGCTAACCATGGTTTTGTCATTGTTATTAGTAATAAACACTTCCCAGCTAAAGCACTAGGAAGTGTTGAAGGGCGGCCGTTTTGGGGGCTGTCTTATGTAATTTTGACGTTCAAAAAGTGCTGACTCAGCCTAGTTTGAATAAATAACTTTTGATTTGATTTAGATTATAAATGTGAAAGTTTGATTGTTTGGATATTTAGATTTTTGTATATTTGTTATTCAATCACGTAAAAACGGCTGAACAGATTTGGATGAAATTTGGCACACAGATAATTTACAAATTAAAAAATATATTATATACCGATAGTACGTTCCTGTGGCATAATTTTAGAACACCAAGCGGGCGGAGCCGCTGAAAAAGCTAGTGTTTTATAAAATCAAAATGGTGGATTTTAGATCCTAGTAATGCCCAAAAAATAAATAAGTATTAGAAAATTGTAATCGGCTTTTCTATATTTTTTCTCTTTTTTATAAACAACTACTTAATAACAGTTAGGAATGATGCGCTTACTTTTATATGCCTTTTGTAAAAGTTGGAATTGAAATTTATTTATTTACCAGTATATAGGTACTTACTTATTAGCATGGTAAAATAATTTTAGTCTCACTATATTTGATTGTTCGTTGACTGTGAATAAGTTCAGAACTCAATAATAGACAAAGGTAGAGCAAATGTTAAAACGTAGTACCTACAAATGAGGAGATGGCTTATTTCGAATTTTGAATTTCCCAGCACATACGAAAATGCTACGAAATACGAATTTCATAAACTACTGTCATATAATTATTACATTGACTTTGAACATAAAAATAATTGCACGAAAAATGCCAACTTAAAAAAAAAATCTATATAATAAAAAGTAAAAATCCCTAATAGACATTATTATCTATACCTTTTATATGAAATAAATAACAAATTTAATAGAAATATACATATTATACAAGTATACATTATGTATATGTAGAACATATTCCATTTCGTAGCACGTCTGGTGCTACGAATTTGCTACGCGCTACGAGGTCACTGATCGATCGGAAAACAGACAACAAAGTCCAGAATCCAATTTTTTACGTATCAAAACCGGCTTTCCTTTTACTTTAGCAATATCACTTTATTCAGAACCTTATGACGATGCAATAAGATACAAAATCATGTACTGGTTAGTGAAAACATTTTTTTTACCGAGCATATTTTGCGTAACTTTTAGAATATGAAAGGTATTACGGTCTACCCCGAGGCAATAACATTTATCCTCATTAAATGAGAATATTTCATTTTGAGCCTTCATATTCTATAAGCCTTGTAGTCATATTGGTAATTAAAAACCTAGTTGACATTAGTTGTCGTAATGGTCATCGTCCATTATAAGTTGAACTAAACATTTCAGTAATGTCTTTGTTTGAATGATTCAAATTATACTGGATTAATGGTACTATAACTATGGATTAGTTTTGAAGTTGTTTGACTCTAGCAGTGGTAGGTGCTTGGTCCATGGATAAATATATTTTTTATGTCCAAGCTACGGGTCAGGGCTGCAGAGAAAGAAATCTAACAATGCGAGCCATGTCCAGAAGTACTGCTTTCTGAATGGAGCCCTTAACTCAGCTGCCCAACGAGGTCTTCCTCAAGCCTTGTTCGAAGCTCTTGGCTATTATGCCATCGACTATTACGACTATTGGCACAATGATCGCTGTGTCCAAATCCCCCATGCCGACAACCTCGCGAGCCAGGTCAAAAAACTTATTTTGTTTCAATGCAACGCTATTTCTTTAATATCATACATTATTAATAAGGTATAGTTCATTATTGTTTTCAAAAGAAGATTCAATTTGTTAAGTAGGTAATTTATTGCTAACTCATTTTAATCATTGGTATCGTGTATCGCTTTTCTCGCTAATATCCTATGTTGCTTTAAGTATTATGTTTATTTATCATTAGGTTTTGTTTTTGTATCCAAACTTTTGAGCAATGAAGATTCTTTAACTAGGTATATATATGCACTTTGTCAATCTTTCTTGGAAACCCTTGTCAAAGCTGGCTTGGTATCTAAAGTTAGGGTTTTATTTCGTCACACATAACCATGTAGAACTTCTACATGGTTATGTGTGACGAAATAATACCCTAACTTTGCTACTTAGCAAGGTTTAGATTTTAAAAACATTGGAAGGCTAGTTTCCGTAATTAGACCGTTTAAAACCTTGTGTCAACCTCAACTCAGTGACAAACAATGTCAAAACCTTGTTAAAAATGTAGGGAAATTAGAGGTGTTTTTAACAGATTCGAGGAGACTAAGATTAGAATGCCATACCAGAATCAGCCTATAATATTCCCACTGGGACAGAGACCTGCTCTCTGCGAGAGGGAGTGGGCTACAATTTAACACGCGGGCTCAGTGCGGGTTACATCTTCGAATTTTTGGATCTAAGACATGCCGGTTTCCTCACTTTCCTTCATTATTTTGAGAGAAGTGATGATGTAATACATTACAGAAACTAAAGCGCCTGTCTGGGATCCAACCCATGACCTACAACTCGGTAAGTCGAGGCTGTTAACGCTAGAAAGTAAATAAGCTTCAATTAAAACTAGTGTATTAGGTCACTTTGTTGTTTATTTTTACTGCTCGTCCAAAGATAATCTTAGGGGCCATATTATGAAAAGTATTAATAAGATGTAGATCTATGCCTAGTCTGGGTCGAGTAGTACGAATTTAACAAAAACCGTAACAATATTACATAAAACGAATTGAAAGATTATAGAGGATTAAGATAACGTTTATCAGTGATTATTTTAGATACGCTTGCACGTTTTGTAGATATACGATGCAAGATTACTTGAAATAATACAACTTTTAGTACTTTTGGGATTTACGCTCTAATTCCTAAATGTTAGTTTTTAAAACGACAAAAACACGAATTATTTTTATCCAGTCAAAGCGTCAGGAAAGCCCGTCGAAATTCCTTACGATTTATGCATTTTGCACTTTAGTATCGAGTTGTATGTTGATCTAAATTGTCAATATGATTCGCTGCCCTAAAAATATGTATTTTCAGAATTATGATCATTAAAATCATCAATTCAAGTCTGAGTTAGCCCACTGGCCTCAAATGTCACGATTTCCTACAATAGTCATTCGATAAGGCAACTTGAACTTGAAGAGTTGCAAACACCTTCGCGGGCTATTTTAAATCTCATTCTTGCAAACATGTATTTGTTGTGCATTTGAATGCATCTTTTATTCCTTAACATTTTGTATTCAAATCTTGGCATTGTATGAATTAGGTAAACAAGTTATTGTCAATGCCAAACGGCGTTTTAATATTGTCAGAATTTAGATGCAAGGTTTCAAAACGATTTTTTTCCAGAGGAAATAATATAGGTAATTAATAATCAAAGCGGTTTATACAACAGAGGTAAACTAAATACTTACCTACTGGTAGTTGTACACCTTTACATAATAACTTTCGGGGTTAAGATGTTCTAGTTCGGATTAGAATTTATTAGACTTTTGGAGCTGACGACTGAAGTAATAAAATTATATCTCCTATCAAAGAGGTAACGTTAGCAATCAGTTTCACGTAAAATGGTGTCAGAAAGAAATATAAAGAACGTAAATTTTAGCTAACTTAGACTTATCATTATTGGTATAAAAGTTTACTTCAGCAGTATTAAGTACAAATAATGCCTTATGTAATTCTTATGTGTCTACGTCAAGATCCGCAATGCGCGTCACTGAAATTATCCAAATTGATAAAAGATTATGCAATTCGTATAATAAAAAGTAGAATGTATCCTATATATGTGTAGATAGAATACAAAGTCCAGGCTCATTAATCGTTTATCTTCTACCACATACCTACATTTGCACATTTCTATAGGTATTTGGCGTTGTATTTGTAACCTATATTAACTAGTCCCCAATCTGCTTCCACATTCATCATTTAAGTACCTATCTGCTGCTGATTTTGGGCTAATCTAAGGTATCCTTGAATTTTATCACTAACTGTGTGATGTCCGGGATGAAACATTTCTGTTTATCTATACGAATACTAAAGGTCACAATATTTTTTTACAAATGAGCGATGATCTTTTTTATACGAGTACGTGATGTATTTTATAATTTTGACCAGTTCGTTACAAAATCTCAAAATCAGTTTTTTCTTATCGACTGTTTATGTCCTGAGTATATGCGGTGTATATATGCAATCATGTATAATATGGTTTACACCATACACATGATTCTTCGCCAATATCACAGCAAAATAGTTATCGGGTTCTTTCATCATTGAAAAGGGCTTACGCACTACAGATACAATTTTCAGATTATTTTAAGTTATTCAGTTCAAGAACTCCAATTCTAACTCAAACTAAGCATGTTCGGGCTATAAAGATCAATATTTTCGGGCATAATAATTTAATTGCCTTTTCTAAGCCCTTTGAATGACATTAATTTACCTGGCAACATTACAAATTCACAATGTTAACAAACGGGGCAAGGTTCTAATCAATCGATTCAATCTGTCACTGTCAACATCTGAATTGGTTCATTAAATATGTAATAAATAATATTTTAAAAGGCTCAAATCTAATCTATCTTAACTTCTAAAATAATATAATAAATATGTCAAATTGTTTGTTAGTATATAAGACGTGTTGATTTGTAGGTCCCGGCTGTCATTCGTGGATCTTTGACGGTCGTTACGGGTCGTCAGAAGCCCGAGAGTCTGACAACCTTTCTTACGAAGGGGTATCGTATTACCCAGTAACTGGTTTGTGGAGGTTAGATAGGCAGTCACTCCATGTAAAATACTGATATTCGCTGCATCTGGTTAGATTGGAAGCCGACCCGAACATAGTTAGGAAAATGCTTTGCAGATAATGAAATTATTTTAATTCTGTAGGTTATTAGCTTCACTTAGTTACTTAGTTCCACTTTTGTAGTTTCGGTAGATATTTTATCTAAGTATCGATCGACAGAGCGAAGTGTTATAAATTACCTGATACTACATTTTTCTTATTGCTCTACAATCAACATACATTATATAAATGAAAAAATAACATCACGCCTGTAATCCCCGAAGGGTCAGGCAAAGATGTTCTTTTAATACACCCACATTTCGCCAGTTATGTTTAAGCCCCACGTAACAGGTGGCGAGCCGAAATAATAAGTAATTTATTATTTAAGTACTAGTAAGTAATAATAATTGATACCCAAAAAATTGTCGCCAGGTACAAAAAATACCTCCTGAAGAACTATCGAGCGCCTTCCGTTCGACTTATTTAGTACATAATCCTTATGTACTGTTTCCGTACGTCACGGCCGCATCGCGTCCTCGTCATGCGCACTAGGTCGATCGATTCCAGCTTACTGTACACTAATGTTGTTCTATTTCAAGACTTTATTTAGTCATCATTCAGGGCTTCGACTATTTTAGGTTATGAATTGGTAAAATTGTTATTTTTTTCGATTGATTCGTGAAAATCGGTATTCTCAATTGTTCTTTTCTGAGGATTTGTTTTTATAGGATGGAGAAAATTATCGACTTTTTGTTATTGATTTCAAGAAGTTTTAAGTTGACTTATAAAACTTATCTTGGACAAAAGGGTAGAAAATAAAAAAAATGTGATTGAATGATTTATAGTCTTTATGTAATCTATGAATCTAAACTATTTACTTACGCGTGGCGTACATTAACGATCCAGCACAAGAGTGCTGGATCGTTAATGTAAAAGTCATCATGTGCCTAGCCATGTCGGCTTCTAGTTAACCGGATGCTGCTAAATTAATAACGTATGTGTAATGTGTATAATGTAATATATTTTGCATGTTTTTTTTTTTTATCTGCACATTACAGTATAGTATCTAATTGATTTTTATTTTGATCTCATTGTTTAATTGTTAAGCAGCTATGATTAATTGAATTTAGTTAAAACAAAAATATTTTATTGTAATGGCTGCCTCGTTATTCTAGTAGTCGCAACCGCTATTGCTGAGTATGAGGTCATAGGTTCGATTCCCAGATTAGGCAAACTGTTGTTGGGTTTTTCTACCAGGAATTACTCAGTAGCAGCTCGAAGTTTGGATTTATGCCCAATTAGTGGCATTAGGCTTGCCCCCTATAACATGGGTCCTAAAAATAACTGGGGAAATATGTACTATAGATACTTCTCTGCCTAACCTGTCAGGGTTACAGGCGTGATGATATTATTTATGTATTTAATTGCAAGTAAAACGACTGAAGGATCTAATCACTTCACTCGGCAGCTAGTAAAACATACGTCAACCACTAATTCGTGCGTCATACAATGTGTTTACAGCAATTTTTCTTCATAGCCGTCAGTTGTAATGAGTTTCAATATGCCATGTATGAAACATTATAAAAAAAGAAGGCAGAACAGAAGTAAACAGAAGAGCAGAAAAACTGCAAAAAGATTTTGATTAAATTTTGATTTGAACTTTTAATTGTTGCCAAATAAAATACGTTCCCTACACACATCAACTTCCGCCTGGATGTAATAATATGCTTTAAAAACTACTAAAATCGATTATATTACTAATTGTGATCAGTCTGTCTAGTGAGTTTATAATATTATTTTAAGACTACCTTTTGCTAGCGGCTTCGCCCGCATGGACGATCCACGGGAACGTACTACCGGGATAAAAAGTAATATAAGCTATCTGTGCGCCAAATTTCATCCAAATCCGTTCAGCCGTTTTTGCGTGATTGAGTAATAAACACACTTTCATATTTATCATATGATTATAATAGGATTTACTAATAAAGGCTGCAAAATACCGACAGCTTCTGAATATACATTCTCTGCATATTTTAGACATAATATACTAAGATATCATGTGAATTTATCGAAGGTAAGATTCGGGGAAGAACTCTTATATTGGAAAAAACGAGCCCGCGTTCCGAGCCGCTCTCACAAACATTCAATCATCATTCCATATGTAAGTATATATTACTTCGCGGAATTACTTTGACATTCTCTCGAGGCAATGGTTAGTACCTACGACGTATCCATTATTTTTGAAAAACTGATGAGGTACTATGGAATATCTACACGAAGAATAAAATTTAATAGAAAACCTTTTATATTATGTACACCATATCAATAACAGCCGCCCGGGTAGATCAGTCAGGTTAAGCTACGCTTGCCGTTCCCGGCTGTCATTCGTAGATCTTTGACCGACGTTACGGGTCGTCAGAAGCCCGAAAGTCTGACAAACAGTCTTACCAAGGGTATCGTGTTACCGAGTAACTGAGTTGTGGTAGTCAGATAGGCAGTCACTTCATGTAAAAGCTGCAGCCGGTTAGACTGGAAGCTGTCCCCAACGTAACTAAGATACGTGAATTTATTGAAGGTAACACTCGAATTATACCTTTCATATTGGACAAAAAACGAGCCCGCGTTCCGAACCGCTCATAAACATTCAATCATCATTCCATATGTATTACTTACTTACTTCGCGGACTTTGACATTCTGTGGAGTAGGCAATAAATATCGATCCTTTTTTGGAAAACTGCACAGTTACCACGGAATATCTACACGAAGAATAGAATACTCTTTAATAAGTACACCTTATCAATTACAGATCAGCTTGATTGGTTCGGCGTGGTGGTGGTTGGTTGGTTGTTGATGTCGGCTCTCGCTGAAAACCATCGTTTCGAATACGGTCGTAGAATTATGCTGAATGAAGGTAATTTTGCGTGGATGTGACGCATATTTCCCCCAACTTGTTTGTGTTCTTTCTTTGCTTACCACCTTTTTTGCTTTGTTTACCGCAAATAAAATATTTTTTCTTTGTTTTATGTTGTCTGCCCTTGTCAGTCATTTTACATACACTGCTTTGTAGGGCTGCTTTGTGGGGTTTGGGGTATCAAGGATTGGCGTTGACAAGGGGGCGCCGTTATTAAACAATTTTCCAACTATTCGCTTGAGAAATGTATTGAAAATGCAAGATGGCGGCATAAGTTCCGATTTTGGCCACGCGCCAAAAGAACGTTTTAGCGCTATAGACAGACAATATTATATGACTGTCTTGGTGCAGCTCTAGTGCTCACAATCGCGACCACGGAGCTGCCACGTTCATTCTTGGGTTAGCAATGCAATTTAATTTTCCGCAAGGAAATTCTGTCTGGATTTTCTCGGGAATTAGTTAATAATAAAAATCTATACTTATATGAAAATTGGAGCAAAAACAAAACAATATATTGAATATTTTTGAAAAAATAATAATTGCTACGCTATGGGAACGAGTTTGTATATAGTCTTTTGAATTTTTGCGCGTTTGTCAGTTTGTCTGGACGTATATTCTGGATTGGCGCAAAAACGGCTGAACGGATTTGGGTCAAATTTGGCAAAAATATACATAGTTTATAACCTGGATTAACGCATTGGGTACCTTCCGCCATCCACGCGGAAGAAGCCGCGAGCAAAAGCTAGTGTTATAAATATTAAGCTTGACTTTGTTCACGTATGGACTGTTTCCAGTCGATCGCATATCTAAAAGGAGGTTCCGTAGCAACAGCAACCCTTTCTCAGTCGATATTATTTTATTTACGGCCTGTGGGGAGCTCAGGTAGCTAGGCAACTGGTACAGGCCGTGTTATTGCTTTATAGATTACCATAAAATTGAAGCTTTATTAAAATAAGCGTGCGTAGCTTACTCAATACCCTAGGTATTTCTTTTCCTTCCATATAGGTATACATTCCTGTTGCAGTACTGGTGGAGATTGAACAAAGATGAGATGAAAGACTCAATAAAGTAGCAAGATCTACTTTCTTTTTTCTTAGCTAGCATAAAGCTTGTTTTTTTAAGCCTAAAACATATAGAAGGAGAAATTGAAATAACTGAAAAAACTTTAATCCACTTTTCAAAAACCCACAAATAAATAAATCTATAGAGAGATTAGGGCCAGTTTCCCTGGTGAAACTATGGAGAAGAATGAAACAGAATCAAGATCTCTAACTACTTGTTTTACAAGCCCCACTGAGTGAAAATGCGTCCTTCCACTTCCCTACTTTTCATATTTTGTAAAAAAAAAAAAACACTTCTATTCCATCATTTATAGAGGAAAATGAAAAAAATACAAGGCTGCACTTTTCACAATATATGGTTCACGCTCATTCATCATTAAAACGACGCAAAGTGCTACTTTGTAGTATTGTTTGTATTCCCGGTGAGCGAGCAGGAAATATAAATATTCAGTGTTTTTGCAACACAGCCAATAATATGGCCAGCTAATAATAGAATGAACTCCACCAACCTTGCAGGCATGTGTAAAAACTATTGTATGCAGCGCATTACGTATTAGGTATTGAAGAAATGTAGAAATACTGGTTCAATCTATATAAATACATTATTTTTAAACCCAATTATATAGATCAACGAATCACTCCCTCATTAACTAGGCGTATATGTAACCCTGGGTTTACACCCATATTCAAGTTGTGATAATTATTTTCGACAAGTTTTGTAAAAAACATGTATTATTTACGTATTGTTGTTTCAAACATGTAATGTAAACTATTGAACCATCATGAGAAGGACGCTCTCAACTACATAGATTGAATAGAGGTATTTTTTAGCTACACGATATTTCCGACAATTGTGGATCGAAAAATTTCGAAAATTCTTTAAATGGATGCCTCAGGTGTGGTTTCATATTAATTTTATTAACTTTGCTTGGGTCGTTTTTGAGTACCTAAGCTTCAATGATACTCATTTCTCCATTTAGTTGATGACGATGTTAAAATAACGTGCATCATCAACATACACGATATGAATTTGTGTGGGTAGGTAAAGGTACAAAAACTGAAAAAATATAAATAAACTTTTTACAAAAATAAAACCACCTACTTCAAAAAAAAAAACCACAAAGTGAAAACTTACTTTAATTTCTGAAAATGGTGACAAAAAAACAAAATACAATGTTTTTTTTTTTTTCATAAAAAGCATTTGGTTCACCTTTTTGACAAGTTCTGTATTAAAAACTAATCTTGTAGACATGAAATACATGTAGAATACAAATTTTATACCTTGGCATAAACGCGGAGTGATAATCACGCAGGTACCTTCATAAGACAGACATATCTTGGAATCATTACGTGAATCAGAATCCAGGTTATACAAGTTATTCAGCTTAAACGAATTCCCAGCGCGTAGAGATCATTTAGAGAATTTTAATCTAAAATGTAAAGGGCCATTAAATGAAGACTTAGTTAAGGTTCTGTGTGGGTTCCGGAAATGAGTGAGCCACCCTCCTACCCCTGGGTATCATAAAAGGCGACTGAGATGTACAACAAAGGCTTCCATTCTGTTAATACCATGGCCATACATAATGTCGCCTATAATGGCGTATCTGACGGTGCGGCGGTTCCGTGCCCTGTGCCAGTAGCCATAACATAAGTCTTTAGTGTATAGGTAACTCCAAGGCAAGAGTGCATCAGCGTTGACCGCATCATCGCTTACCATCTGGTGTGAAAGTGGTTAAACGCGAGCCAATCTACAATAAATTAATAAAATAAAGCCAAAGAGTTTGTTTTTTTGTTGGAACGCGCTAACTTTGGAACTGCCCGTCGGATTTGAAAAGATCTTTTTTGCATTTGCTAGACCAATTCTTGAGAAAGGCTATAGAGTATTTAACATCACGCACGGGAACCTTAGGACCCAGGCAATAAGGTAAAAAGTCAAAAAGAACTCAAAGCTAAAACGAAGTTTTAGCGCGGGCAGACGATGCGATGCGACGGGGTTCTTTTTTTTTTTGAGGGTGGGAAATCATCAAATAACTTGAGTGAGGAACAAGAGTAAAAAAAACAAAAAACTCTTCAGATTTGTTATCAATTAGTATAGAGTATAGATAAATCATACTTCTAACCGGTCGGTTCCCTACAAAATGGAGCTGGATGGTGCTGATCCACGCGTCAAGTTCGTGAACGGGCGCCGTCGGTTGAGACTGGTCATCGCCTTACTTCCAGGGCTTATGTATTTTAATTTTATATTTAGAAATTGTTTGTTGATTTCTTTAGTGTTTTCACATACAGAAGCAACAAGAATAATTTACCCAGGACTTTTTAATAAGTATCTTGATTTAAAAGAGTTTCTTTGTAGTTTCTTGCCCGTTCTTCTTTATAGAGATCTACGCAACTTTCCAACTGATCGAGTTTTTGACACTTCAAAAGTGAGTCCTCAACTTCAAATTCCCAATTCAGAAACCAGGTGTATGCCCAACAGTGGACATTTACACTTAGACTATTTATTTATTTATAATAATAAGCACACCAACAGCACTGTCACTTACATATCAAATAAAACTTACATCTAACATTGGCATTTCAGTAACCGTGCAAATAACAGGTATGCATGACATTGACATAATGAAAAAATTAGAGACAATAAGAAAATAAAATAAAAAGTGTGTCCAGTAAACCTAAATCTAGAACACTACGGAAATCTAAACAGTTTGAGCTATGTAGGCGTACATTATTAAGGTAATGCCCTATGAACTCAGTCCGCTCAAGGCAGTCAAGGTTATTGTAGTCTTAGTAGCCCTTTGGGTGTCGTTAGACATTATAGGGTAGGTAATACTCCCCTAAGTGCTTAGTATCAAATTACGGTCATTATTCGACTAATAGAGCGTGTTAATTTCAGCACTATATCTATTTAAAACTAGCAACCCGCCTCGGCGCCGCACGGATGTCCAGTGCATGTGACGGAGGTCGTCAAATAAATCTTAGAAATTCTCGACTTTTTGAACTAATTCACTTAGGCCTGATTTTTCAATAGTGAGATATTTTTTATCTGAGGAATAAAAGTAGCGATTTGACAACTTTTGTAAAGAAATATGTCAAACTGTCTTATTTATTCTTCAAATAAAATTAATAAGAGTATTGAAAAATCAGCCCTTACATTATGTACACATGCACACTCCAAACAGTCAAATTCACTCTTGAAAGTTCCATTATCGTCATGTTATTTTAATTGTGGTACATTGTCGTTCCGTGTGGTGCCGGACGTAAAAGAATAGCATCATCCCATTTCTTCCCGTGGGTGTCGTAGAAGGCCACTAAGGGACTTACTAGAGAATGGGCAGCAGCGTTCTCTATGCATTTGACCACCATACTGCGATCGCCAACCCGCCTGCCAAGCGTGGCGATTATGGCAAATCCCCCCCTTTTGGGGGAGGCTTATGTCCAGCAGTGGACGTCTTTCGGCTGATATGATGATGATGACGTTGTTTTTATCTAATTATGTATTTTAATATTACTATATTGTTAATTCTCTTCAGTCTCATAAAAGCACACTATGTAATCTTGTACATAATTATGAAGCGTCGTGGAGTGACTTGTACCACAGGTACAAACCCAAAACAAAAGTATGCTTTGCTTGCAATGCCTATTTCAAGCACCAGCCTCTCATAAATATTATCGTATCCTTAAGCTAGTTTAAAGCCCTACCACTGTACATTTGTGAAGAGAAAATAAATATACTTATATTGAAGAAATTCTCTAAATGATAGTAAAAACCGTATCAAAATCCGTTGCGTGGTTTAGAAGGAGAAACAGACACACGAAAACAGCGACTTTATAAATTATTTAGAGATGATAGCTTGTCATAAGCTAGATAATAGTCAGTATTAATGCATATCTGCACATTTTACCTACTACATCTTTTATTAGAAAATTCGTAACCTAACTATGAATTTTAAGACCTCGGGTTGTGAACGGTAATTTTGGGAAAGTTCCCGGATATGACATGTTCTCGATATGACGAAGATGTTGTCCACTTCAAAAGGATTCTGAATATATTTTTTTGATTAATTAATAAATACATACAGGTATATACAGACGCCATTGTATAATTATAATAAAAACAGACTTGAGTTATTTTTGAGCATTTCATAAATTTTTCAAAAACTTTCCCGAAATGACAATTTGCCTAAGTATCACGGTATAAAATTAAAAATTCATCCATAGTAAGGTTTTTGCGTTTTAAGCAAAATAGTTCTAGGTATGACGTAAATAAAGTACGATGAAAACGAATTCAATCTAATATTACGAATAACAAAACTAATTTCGCTGAAGTTTTAACGAGCTCGTAAAGCAGGTCATAAACAACTATTTTATTTCATAAAAGCTCAAGAACTTCTCTAGGTTCATACTAAACCACATTTTCTTTTACAGTTATAAATAACTAGTTTTTGCCCGCGGCTTCAACCGCGTGGAGGTAGGAGATTATCCCAAGGAAACGTGCCTAATACAAAGGATAATTTTTATCCCGGTAGTAGGTACGTTCCAGGTTTCGTATCCAGGTTATGGTCTACTTGTGTAACTACGTTGAAATCCGTTCAGCCGTTTTTAGGTGTTAAAATGTAACAGACGGACAGACTGTTACTTTCGCTTTTATGAAATTAGTATGGTTGTTTAGAAAATAATAATTAAGGATGAAGCGCCAGGGTAGTCCGCAGAATTCAGGCTGTATGTTGAATGACTTTCAATACTCAATATTTTTTTTTTTAAACTTTACCCCACACTAGGAATTTCTCCTGTATCCACAAACAGCCAGACCCAGAACAACTACTTGCAGATCATACAAATATTTGTTCCGTGCGGGAATCGAACCCGCGACACGCAGCGCAGCAGTCGATCGCTTAACCACTGCGCCAACCGTGTCGTCAATTAATTGCATTCCACAATGTATATGCTTAGGTGGTGCGGGTTGTCCAGGGGTGCGGGTTGTTCGAAAGAGATACCGCGGCCCCTGCCACACAGACAACTGAGGGAACACCACCCAGAGCGGGAGAAGTTATTTGATGATTTACCACCCAAAAACAAAAGGTGGTAAGGAAACATTTGTTGTAACAATCGTGGACCCTGTCGGGCACAGAAACAGAAAAAATGTAGAGGACTGATTTAGATGCACATGCAACTAACTTAGGTATTCTAAGTATAGTGTAAGGTAACATTTTATTAATTATTAATTTAATCTAAGATTTTATTATTAATGTATATTCCATGTCAGTTCTATAGAATTGGGTTAAAAATGAACTTAGATTATGTTGATGATTCTTATGATTGTAAATCATATTTTAAACAACATATAACTTGACACAAACCAGCGAATAAAAAAAAACGTAACAAATATGTATTTGAATTTCACGGGCTACTTACTACTACTCTTAAGGGGAATCTAGTCGCGGGCTCGAACTCACTGGTGGGCCTGGCTAAAAAGCACGCTGTCTCACCAGGCATCGTGTCCTACAGAGCTAGTATAAGTGATGAGCAGTTAGACGCTAGTCTACACGCACAACGTTATTGAGTGAGATGCAGGATCATTTATTGTAAAACAGGCGCGTAAAAAATTTAGAAATGTCCACTGGAAGATCGGGTTTTATGATAAAAATCCAGCATAAATCAATGACTAATAAAGTTTATTCAACTTTTCGATGTTTGGGCTTTGTCGGTACCGACTGGGTTTTGGAGATTTTACAATTCACTTATTACTTAAACACGCCCAAAGTTAGGTTAAATTCGCAAGCAAAACGAATCTTTGTTGGCTCATAACTTTTTAATGGCTTTTAATTTTAGTATTCTGCTTCCGCACAGACAATATTAATAGTGAGACAAAACCATACCATGTTTAATTTTGGATGTACATTCTTCGAACAGTGGAGTAATACACTCCCGAAGTTTGTGTGGAAAAAGATCGATTAGATTCACCTTAAGGTTAATAATATACAGCGTGGCGATTGCCACGCTGTATAACATATATATTTATTTTGGTACATAAAGGTTTTGTAGTAGGTTGAAAATTACCTTCTTATGATGGTCGAAGGTTACGAAAACTTCATAAAATACGACTACCTACTGTTTAGTTGCCGGTAGAGTTGTAGGTAGCCATGGTACACCCATATTCCTAACGGAAACCTAGTTCGTAACTATTAGCGATCCACCTATGATTCGCACAGATGCAATGTTCTGATGTGGCTACATGTCTAAATATTTATGTATCTAAGTTAAATATGTATATGAATATATACATATCATAGGTACATATAAGGTATCGTACAACTCAGTGACTGGGTCAAGGATGCCAGAAAAGCCTATCTCGATCGATCAGGTTAAGCTACGCTTGACGCGGTTGGTCCGTGGATGGGTGACCATCTTTACATGCGAAGACCAAGACCCCTCCATGCATCGGAAAGCACGTTAAGCCGTTGGTCCCGGCTGTCATTTGTGGATCTTTGACAGTCGTTACGGGTCGTCAGAAGCCCGAAAGTCTGAAACAAGTCTTATCAAAGGGTATCGTATTACCCAGTAACTAGGTTGTGGAGGTCAGATAGGCAGTCGCTCCATGTAAAATCTTGGTACTCAGTTGCATCTGGTTAGACTGGAAGCTGACTCAAACACAGTTAGGAAAAGGCTAGGCAGATGATGAATGATGGTGAACACCACATCAAAATCCATAATGGAGTTTGGAAAAGCGAGTTTGTTTTACACTATTTAATATGGATTGAAGTTAGGACGTTGACATGGGGACAGTTTTGAGGCCTGTCTGTCGTTCGGCGTTCATAGGAAATTATTTACATAATAGAGTTTTCAAAGTAAAGCATGTCTTTTCATTACCAGTAAAAACAAATGCTATAAATCTCCATGCTCTTGGCAAACGCAGTAGAAAATTGTTTTCCTTGATTTTGATTGCATCTCTCAGGCAGCTGCAATCGGGCCGTCCATTACACTGAAACAAATTGGATAAACACACCGGTTCAGCCCAGCGAAATTAAACTTTCAGTAGGAAGTTGGCTCTTTGCTTTATTTGCGAAGTCTAGTTTAAAAATAGTTTGTTTTACCCCATCTTTTATTTTCATTGAAGAGTCTTTGCAAAGATAAGAAATGGAAAGATGAAACAACAGATCTTGTTTAAAGAGGTACTTGACTTCTTTGTGGGAAAGCTGTTGCTAATGATTGTTTTTTGGAGTTATTAAAAAAAATCATAGCATCCTATGGCCCGATTGTAATGTTATACGATTAATTTGTCTTTTGGTAATGAAAGGATTGAAGCCTACTTAAAGTCGAGTTCGTCATGATTGTGATGTGATATTTTACTGTATTTAGCAGGACGACTTTAATATTTTAAAAAACTTTTTTGTGTCCCAGCAGGGCTAACACGCAAAAATTACTCACTCTCGTTTTGAAGAGATATGTCTATTTCTGTTACTCTTCTTGTTTTCTGACAGCGCTGCAATACAATTATTCGACGCATTATGACAAACTTGATATTTTCTCAACAAACCGTATATGTATACCTATGGCTCAAAGTCAAAGTCAAACTTTGACTATGTATACCTATGGCTCCTAAGTTATTTCGAATTTCAACAATTAAACACAAGATTATCTTCGATTCTTCTGTCATTTAATCGTCCTCGATGTTGACGACGAGAAGAGTAGACAGAATTAAGATACCAAATCAAATTGCTCCAAGATAACATGGCAGTGTGTGTTAATCATCATTTTTAACCGACTTCAAAAAGAAGAAGGTTATCAATTCGACATGTTTATATGTTCTTTTTTATGTATGTTCGGGCATAACTCCGTCATCAGACGGATTAGCTAAATTATTTTTTGTTTGAAAGGGTTTATGGCGAAATGGTCCCATTTAAATTTCATATAGTTCTGATGATGCGTTTCGGAGACAAGCAACAGAACTCTTAAAAAATGACAGCAAATCAACCGCGATTGCTGCTATCGCATAAATATGCATTATTTTGACCCCAATGATGATGAAATTTCGAATTCGTGTGGGGTAGGTACTATAATTAAAAAGAGAAAAATTAAAATTAAAAAAAAAAATACTAAAACAAAGTCAACGACTACTGAAATTAAAGTTATTACGAGATGTATATTATTAATAACTAAAGAAGCAATCCTCTTTTTACCCGACTACGACAAAGCCAAAACAGGTTATTATTAAAACCTTACAATCCATAAATCTAAGTCACAACATTCCAAAAAACTCGTTGAACTCTTTTCTACTCTATTTTAAAATTCACATTTTCAACACTTTCAATGAATACTATAAAATATACTATAAACCTTTTACAAATCACCACAACTTTGACATTTCACACACATTTAATAATGCATATTTTATGAGGTGTTAACGTTTTTGCGGACTCTGTCCCAGTTAATCAGTTAATTGGTTGGTCGTTTGCATGTGACCTACTGGGGCGAAAACCTCGAAAATGTTCAAATTGTTTACCTCACCTTGCTTTATGGGGTTAGCAGAGGTGCAAGACTTGTTTATATGCGCTATTTTGGTGTTTGGGGAAGTTGTGTTATCTCTAAGCAGTGAGTTGCGATCTTCGATAGAAAAGTACCTATAACTCAGATGGTTACTTTCTAGTTAAAAGTAGTTATTTGGTGAGTTTTAAAAGACGACTGCTAAGTACAACTTATTTTTACTTTTACCTTACTTTTTCATGAATTTTTTCTCAATTTCAGTCATGGTCTGGCAGATTACTGCGTGCTAAAAGCACGCAGTAATCGTGCAATGTCCTGTGACAAGTCCACTTAATCTGTGTGGTTTTTGCTTCAAAGACCATTTCAGACGCCAATCTACATGGTCTTCATATGATCTGTCCAAGATTGTCCGGACTTTAAGAGACTGTAGTGACCTCTGAGGTTGTTTCTGCCTTTCTTCTCAGTCAGAGTTGAACTATAGGAAACGCCAAACCCGTCTAGTTGAAAAACATGATTGACGTGTAAAAGTGTTTGTACAAACCTACTCACAGGTATAAAATCATTTATCTAAGGCAGTTCATTGTTATAGATTGGAGATGATAGTCTATTATCATGTACTACGATTATTACCGATATATTATAATCTTACTAAAATCTCAAATGATTTGATCAAATCCAAAGGTTGACAGACTAGACTTCTCCAGTTTCTCAATATGATAGTAGAATGCAAGCACATAGAGAATAGTTGTTAATATGCTTAAAGCACGAGTATTTAATACGAGTTTGGATAAAAAACTATGTAGGTAAATATTGAAAACATAAAAGTAATTTCAAAGAAATATCTTGTGACCCAAATAAGAACGTTCACAATTTAATTCTAAACAATGAGTGGTCTAGTTTTTTAGCGTACACTTCAGTAAATGTACTAAAACAGCCTTGAGTAACTAGGCCAGCGTGTCGGGTGATCCTGCAAGGTGAGCGGTGCTATGTCTACTTGTGTTCTCTTCACTTGCTACTTGTTGGCAAGCAATGAGGGACAACTGAGTTTGAACTAGGTTATCTGATTCTACTGGGCAACGATTTGCTATGATAAATCGCTTCTTGTATCGCGTCAGTACAGTCAAAATGAATATATTTTGCTGCCTCTTAATTTAGATTATGTCATGACTGCATTTGCGTGTTAATGATATCTTGGGTCCTAAATAAACGTGGTTCTCTCAAATTTAGGTAACCGTATTTCTATCTTTTTGCTTGGCGGAAATACGTAGTTTCGGCGTTTCCATCTCCGTATCACTTACTGACATATGATTAGCTTGGGGCCCGAACTAGGAATGAATGACGACACGATTTCACAGTTGTCGTTACACCAGATACGTAATTACCCGACCCAAAAATTGAATTTAACACTAGATTTGACGGATAAACTACTTTTAGACATGGTCTTCGTTGACCGACTTAAGAGTAAACCCGCACTTGTGAAAAAGAGGTATGGTCTACGCACTCTTTTGTACAGCCAGCGTCAATAATATCGGGACGAACAGACTGTTCAAAATGATCTAAACAACTATGAAAATATAATTTTAACTCAATGACACAAGGAATGTTTCAGAATGAAGACAATACAGGACAAATGTCATTCTGACAAGAACTTTATCCAATTGAGATAAAGCTTAATTTTCTTAGTACGCTGACTGTACTTCTTTAGCACACTGTTTTAGAGAAGGAAGGTGTTGGATGGTTTCTGTGTCAGATGCCATAGCTGATATAAAGCATAGAACAACAATAGATCAGCTCCGTTCACACTGTAAGAATAAGTCAGCCGTTCACCCTGGAGATCATTCGCTTTTATAGAACAGCATTTTAATCGTCTTTTTGATGAGATGTTTACATGTCTTTCTAGCCAGTAAGAGATACTCTTTTACAGCAATTCAAGTATCTAAGTGATACAAACTATAACAAACAAAGCACTTCACAATAAAACCCACATCGTGATACTTATCTTCGGTTGGCAGTTGCTAGTTGGTAGAAACTGGGCAAAGTGTCGTGTATCGAATGCAACAACGGTGCAACCTACAAAACCGACGATTGTAACTGTTCGCCCCATTCCGAGCTGCGACGACCGACAATTGAAACTAAATACATTATCATACTTCCTCCTTCTTTTACTTTGCTTTTTGAACTAGGTATTCTGAGAATGAATTTGTTAACCCGCGAAATTAAATTTTTATTACGTTTTTTTGCAATTTACAGGCCAGTGTTAGGTTATATAAAGGAAATAATAATAAAATTGTTTATTGACACAAAATACAGGTGTAACATACATAATTGAAGCCCTGGCTCCTGAGCTAGGTAACAACCTGTGTTACAGGAGCCAGTGTCTTCACCCGTTTGCTTCATAACATAGTCTGTGCAACAAATGAATTAGGTATATGTTGATCTCAATATGATTCGCGGTCATAAAAAAATATTTATTTATAGAATTATAATCATAAAAGCGATCAATACGTGTCTCTAAGTTCATACTACGTACCCTATTGAATGACTATTTCATGAAATCGTGACATTTGAGGCCAATTCCAACTTATGAAGTCGTATTGCTGATGCATCTCTTTTTATGTCTATAAAATGTGACGACATTGACTAAACACCGTTTTAGTGACAGGATTTGCTAAGGGTGAGAGATACTTGGTAACAACACCCCAAGGACTTGAGCTAACATTGCTGAAATGGGTGGCTGCATCATCACCGAAGAGTTTTTAATATAGTCTTACAGCTATAGTTATGTATTGATCTGCTTTTGATGTTACCGTAAGCAAAGATTTACATGTTTAAACAACAGAGGGGGACTGCCATGTAATCTTCGCAACCCAATTCTTGTTAAACACCGTTACCCAAAGGTTAGACCGTTCGATAGATAAATACTGTGCAAATACAGGATCTGGAAAACTAAGCTAAAGCAATGTTTTGTTTATTAAGATTTAAACAACTTGAATTCGACTAGATTCTTAAATTCACACAAGCGTGTTTTTTAAACTATTATTTATTTTCTATTTTTTAGTTCTGCTATTTTTTTTTTCCTTTTTTTATAATTTTTATCATTTTTTTTTAAATTATTGAATTGTCATCGGTCCCCGATAAGTTAACAAAGTTTCAATCAAATCTGACCGTTTAAATTGGGTCAAAATCGCGCTCTAAGGAGTCGGTTACATACAAACACATACAAGTGAAGCTTGTAAAAACAAAAACTTTCACAATTGATTCAGTGTACAGTGAATTAGACTAGTCTTACCAAGGGGTCCCGTTTTACCAATTAACTGTGTTGTGGAGATCAGATATGCAGTGGCTCCAAAAAAAAATGTGTCTGGCAAACCAGACACATTTTTTCGGATTCCTGTCTAAACAGGAATCCGACCCAGACATATTGATTGGCTTAACTTTAAACGCAAACCGTAGTCCGGGACGGTTCATTTTCTCGATAAATGCACGCGAATGTTATTCATATTAATAAATATAAACATTTAATATGGCATGTATTTAGATATTTGAACCTCAAGTAGTTTCCAACTGGAGGCGTTAAGTTATCTCTTAATGGCAGCCCCAGGAAAGCCCAGTCAACTGCGAGATGCCCAACAAAAAAGAAAGTAGTTTCCATTTTAATTTCCTAAAAATGTTATTGACCGGCTCATAAAATGAATGCACTACTTTTGTGAACATCTAATAATTCCTATTTTGGGGCTTATAAAAACTAAATAGTAAATAACTGCGAGCAACTTGGATGTAGCGCGCCGTTCTAACCTAAGCAAACAGTCGGCATATTTCCGTTACACACGAACAGTAGGAAAAGCTTTCATTTTGGCAGTTCAACAACATACATTGCATTATTTACATTGTTGAGCAGACATTTTTATGACCATATGACGTAATGGATTAGCAATATCCTTCAAAATAATTAATCGGATTGTGGATGATAGTTTGTTACAAGATTAAGGTGCCGTTTGATCGGGGTATTCTAGCTTAGTAACTTCGACCAATTGTATAAAAAAAAGCAAAAATTCAAAAGTTGGTCATTTATTTTAAAAAGTATACATCACAACACACACCACACAAACTTTACACATACACACATACCACACCATACTTGAAAGCTCCTCTCTAGAATTAGTATCCTGAACCCCAAGATACCCACTAACTGTCTAGTTTGGGGTTCACTGACAAATAATATCTGTAACTAGCTGCTAGCTGCTTACTGTATTACCTGGACAATAAATATTTCCTATTTAATATTATGGTGTTCATTTGTTGCAACAGTATTTTTCAGTATTCATATCGTTGTTGAATACTGGATCGATGTGAAAATGACCTTGTCACTAAAGAAATGCCTTGTCATTCAAAAAAGTTCTATAGACTTAAGGCTCGTGCAGACTAACGCGACGCAACGAACGGGTCGCGACACTCGTAGAACAAATTCTATGAAAACTTCATGGAAATTGATCTACAAGTGTCGCGTCGCGTCTGTTTGAAGAAGCCTTTACTAACCATTGTAATTTTATATTGAATAAATGATAGGACTAGTACTTTTAGAAATACTCAGGTATAACCTGAACGACTGATTGATAATTTGTATCGTGTACACACCTTGTTGGCTTATTGTAAGAAACAAATGTGAGCGGAAATAAATGGGTATGAAATTAAATTAAATGTTTGTTTATGTAAGTAGATCTTATAAACACTTTTACACGTCAATATTTTGTAGGTAAATATTTTAAAAACTAGAGGGCGTCGGCATTTCCTAGCTGACTGATTTCCAAGAAAGAATGCCGAAACAAACTCAGACGTCATGGTCCCTTTTAAAGTCCAAATATTATATTATTAGAATTTTATGTGAGTCTAACAATGTAGGGCCATGTCTGGAAGGGCCTTTTGAAGAAAGAGTCATTGCAGCTTTGAGCTGACCTGTCCCAACAGACGGCATGTATGTACCGTACCTATCAGTCACCGTGTAGCTCAACCCTATTTTAGGGAGCTTAACGATCCGTCACAAGATGCTACCAGATCTGCAGGACATTTCCACTCAGTATGAAAGCCAAACTGTTGCATTTTTAAAAGAAGAGTGCAAGATTATTATTTTACCACTTCGTCATAGATTATGAATTAATAAAACATAGTAAATGATTTTTTATTTCATATACCACTAGCATATGCCTGTGACTTCGTCCACGGGAAACGTGCCTATAACCTTCGCGCAAGTAGTAAGTTGACTAAGTTTTATCGCAATCGGATTAAGTATGGCAGCGCATAAAATACGAACAAACAAACCTTGATTTATTATGTTTAGATTCTAGTTATACCTACAGGGTGGCAAGGAAATCGACGCGCAAACTGTAACCATAAACAGCACATGAACTTCGCCGCATTATTTAAAACTTTTCGTATGATACAGCAGATTGTTTTTTGATAACCGACGAAAATTTTCTACGCTACGTCTAGAATCATGTGCTGAATTCTGGTCAGTTTGCCTGCTGATGTCACCCTGTATTTATTTTATTTAAACGTATGAAAGTATATTGAATGTTTTATTTAAATAAGTGAATTGTTTTTTGGTTTTATGTATTTAAATTTCTCTTCTACTGTTACATACAGACAGTCATACAGTGCATTTCTTTTTATCCATTCTCCTATCGCAAGTATGCTGGAAGGGTTTTTCTTTAAAAATAATCATTACATTTGTTTGTATTTTCTTTTCTATTTAAGTTAAATAAATAAAACTGAAAGCTCAGAAAATGCACCCTGTCTTGATCATCGAATCAGGTAGCTCCTGCACGGACAACGGACCGAATGGGAGTCTACGTGCGGAAAAGGGAGTCCCATCATCATCATCATCATCAGGTGGCTCCTGTAAGTATGCAGGATGCAGTTTATATAGTAATATAAGCAGCATAAGAATTTGAGCCATAACTAATTCTTAACATTTAAAAAGTAACTGAAACCGGCTGATTTTATCTAGGTATAGAATGTAACTTCTATTAATATTATAAATCAGCCAATTTCAGTTATTTTTTATACATGTCCAATAATAAACCATCTAAAAGAATCGGGTGCATCGGTTTACTTTTGATTTTTGAGAAAAACGTTTGAACCCTTAATTTTATAAACGTTGTTTTTATTATGATTGTTTCAGTAAAACAAAAGGAATATACAAGCATTTTTTTCACATTTTCAGAGCTTAGGTACTTAGAAAAGCTTTATAGAAACATGGAGAGAAGGTTATTATAACTTGCGCAAAGTTTAAATTTGTTTGAAGTACCTATAGAAACTAGGTTACCGTAAAAACACAACTACGTTAACTATCTGAACAGGAGAGGTTTTCTCACTAATATTACTTACCTATAAATGCATAAAAGTTTGCTTATGAAATATTGAAGTTCCAGTTATCCCTTAAAAGTACTTGACTATATTAATGTAGGTTGACTATATCAATTTGAGCAAGGCTGCTTTGCCTAGCATCAACATTTAAGCTAGGCTGGTTACATTCAAGCGGCTACCAGAATCCGGAGATCTGGACGTAAGTGGGCATTATAAAGGGATATCCTATCGCCTGACGCTTACAGCTGCATTTGCATTAATTGCTTTTCCGCTAAAGTGTTTATTTATGTTCATGCACACATAAAAACCGCTACAAAAAGATCATGAGAATATTTTTTTCTCAATACTATCAAATTACAGATATACATCATCAGCCTAGCCTCTTCCAAACAATGTTGAGGTCGACTTCCAGACTAAGATCCACAAATGACAGCCGGGACCAACGGCTTAACGTGCTTTTCGAGGCACGGAGGGGTCTTGGTATGTAAAGATTGTCACCCGTCCACAGACCAACCGCGGCAAGCGTAGCTTAACCTGATCGATCGACCCGTGCTACTCTTAAATTACAGATGTACGGTGAGCTGCATCAATTGATCATCATCATAATGCAACTGGGGTACCCAATTGATGCAGCCCACTGTACTTCGACTATTATTCTATTCCATTCAAAATTAATGATGTGGGGTCATCGACCTTAGTTATTGTAGTCACTTGAAACATCAGTTTAAAAACGCGTCTGCGGAGTATAGTTAGCCAATTTAAATGAATCCTGTATGAGACAAATATTTTTGTACACTTAGTTTGCAATTTGAGCGTTTTGACTTTGACCCTACTTAATTAATTCATGTGTCTGGCTCTGAACATTCAGCGTCCGATGTCGTAGCTGAAGCACATTGTCGAACTCCTTTCAGTGGTGACAAACACACACACATGGTAAAAAAGGCAAATTCGTTTATAAACAGTTAAAACAGCTGAAAAATACCTAGCCTACACTTCTGCACCCTAATTGCTTAACATACGATTAATCATAATCTGTTTCATTTTGACAGTTCGACTATATCCATTGCGTTATTAACGTTGTTGAGAACACACATTTTTCGAACATAAGAAGCAATGCTTTAGCACTCTGTTTCAAAACGAAACAGATTATGATTAATCGAGAATTACGCAATTAGGGTGGAGTAAAAAAATTCGGTTGACTGTGAGAATATAACGATTCAAAATGGCAAAAATACCATTTAAACTGTTGTTATTTTACGGTTGTAAATGTAGGTAATTTTTATATTTGAAATTAATATAATAATGTTATGTAGACTTTACTATACTGATAATAAAGAATTTTCAGCATGTTTTTATTTGGCAAAAGCTAGGCATATCCGTATGAGCGTTGAGTCTTTGGCGAGCGGGCGCCATCACACCCCGTGATGGTAAAATCCGGTATTTTAGACTAACAAGATAACTTAACAACAAGACAGAGATAACAAGTAACAAGACACAACAACAACAACAAACAACAACAACGACGACAACGACAACAACGATAACCAGTTTGCACGGTACCTATACATGAGGCAATTTGGCGTATACCCGTTTTACCCGCTTATGTACCCAACTCTCTTTGTGATAGGAATGGTTGGGTACTATAAATTGGAAGTAAGACGCAATCTTGCTCTAGTAAAGTATGTCTTTATGGTGTTTCGCGGGATGCTAAACAATCCGCAAATCTTAGGATCGTTGGAATTACTCGTTCCAAACAGTAGGCTACGGTTGGGGCCGAGGGTGAGTCTGTTTAAAATTCCGGTAGCCCGTACAAACCTATTAAAGTTTGCACCCGTGTGTCGGGCGGTTAAGACAATTAATACCATCTCTCAGCGGTTGGACATTTTTTCCTGCTCATTGGCGGAATTCCAGAGAGTGACAGTTAGTGTGTTGTCCTCTATGTAACTTAGGGCACACGGAGCCGTTACTTGGGACTGGTCAGTCATGGACCCGTGTAGGTGTGTGATCAGTTCTTGAGTGGCGTCTCTGGGTGTCGTATTGTATAAGGCTACTTTTATTACCTTGGGTTCTGCCTGTAAAAATAATTGTATGTGTAAATGAATAAATAAATCAATAAATAAACTTACAAAACGTGTTTTCTTTCAACGCATTTACTTAATAAAAATTCGTACATAATCATTGGTAGGTACTTGCCAAGTCTGACTCCACAGAATCCGGATTTTAAAAATTATATTTAGAATTCAAAAGGTTTCTCGGAATCCACTTAGCCATTGATAAAATAAGCCAAAGTAATCAAATGGATACTAAGAAATGGGCTGAAAACCTGTCCAACTTTCTTCATTCCATTACTGTCTGAATCAGCGACGTCAATCTTGATATTCCGTGTTTTCAAATCAACGTTGAACAGAACAGCTTAGACGTAAAAATATTCAACTATTTTACCTCCCCAGCAAAACATCCTACTAATATTATAAACGCGAAAGTTTGTAAGTATAGATGGATGGATGGATGTGTGTTACTCTTTCACGTAAAAACGGCTGAACGGATTTGGATGAAATTTGACACACAGATACATTATTACCTAGATTAACATATAGGATACTTTTATCCCGGTAGTACGTTCCCGCGGGATAATTTCCGACTTCCACGCGTGCGAAGCTGCGGGCGGAAACTAGTTTACTAATGTTTTTTTAAGATTCTATGAAATATTCGTCTTGTTTCGCTATCTGTTAGCGGAACAAGTATTATTGTTCCATTACAGAGTAACCTAACCTCTTCTTACTCAGAGAAGGCAGGCATGTATCAGAGGGGCAATTCTCGTAATTTTAAGAAACGTTCACAGGCTGATCTCAGTCTCAATCTGTCAAAAACACCTCAAGTTTCCATACATTTTTGACAAGCTTTTGACATTTCGTTGTCGCCGAGATGACACTGCGACTAGATTTTGAACGTTTTTAATTTCGAGAATTGGCCATCAGGTATATTGAAAGAATCCTACTTCCTACTAATATTATAAATGTGAAAGTTTGTGAAGATATTTGGATGTTTGGACTGAACGGATTTGGATGAAATTTGACACATAGATACATTATAACCTAGATTAACACATATGATACTTTTTATCCCGGTAGTACGTTCCCGCGGGATAATTTCCGACTTCCACGCGGACGAAGCCGCGGGTGGAAGCTTGTAGAAAATACATTTATAATTCAAATTCTAAATATAGACTGCCTCGTTGGTGTAGTGGTCGCAAGAGTTACTGGTGAGCATGAGGTCCTGGGTTAGATTCCCAGGTCGGGCAAACTATTTGTGTCCGGTTGATGGCAATAGGCTCGCCCTCTATAACATGGGACTTAAACATAGCTGGCGAAATGTGGGTGTACTATAGGCAACTCCCTGCCTTACCCATCGGGGTAACGGTTACAGGTATTCGTGTAATTATGCCATTCGACACGCAAAGAATAAGACCACTGACGTGCGGCTAACGGTACCTAAACATGGCTAAATAAATTAATCTATTGATGAACTGCGCTTCATAATAAATTACTGCATATTCACAACGGTTGTGACTTATATGGCATTAGGGGAGTCAGATTGGGAGGAGGCGTGAGGTACATGTGGACGGCTAAAAGAAATGATGGATGGACTTTGTAAAAAATGCTAAATGCTAGCAAGGCGGTGATTACCGACTTGACGACTAATAGAGAAAGAAGAATGCAAGAAAGAGACATGTTGAACCAACTACTAATGTCGAAAATGCACAAAAAATAAGAAAAAACACTAAAAAACTAGAGAGCATAACATGAAAAACTGCTGATGACCAGCGAGTTCGTGATATTATGTTAATGAAAATAAGTATTGTGTTTCAAATAAACCTACATGGTCGCTTATAAAACGTTAGAAACTAGGTGCACGGTTCCAATGCATGAAACTCCACGGTTTTAAAAATAAGCGGTTTTTACAATGTTTTCAAATTACAGTCAGTAAGTGTCAGAGGACAGTGTCTTTAGTATATGTATACACCTACTGTGTGGTAACTTAAACGCAAATTGGCTAAGCAGTAAACATTAAAGCTAAAGCACTAATAACATTAATTTATGCTTAGTCCTTTAGGGTTAATTAATGGAATCGGGTTGGGTTAATCAAGTAATAGATTCGAGGTTACAGGTAGACAAAGAAAAGACCTATCGTCATCTGCCTAACCTTCTCTTAAAAGTTGGGGTCGGATTGCAGTCCAACCGAATGCAGCTGAATACTAGTATTTTATACTGAGCGACTGCCTATTTGACCTCCACAACCCAATTACTGGGCAATACGATACCCCTTGGTAAGACTGGTTATCAGACTTTCGGGCCCCCAACGTGACGTAAAATCTATGAAAGACCCACGAACGACAGCCGGGACCAACGGTTTAACGTGCTTTCCGAGGTGCAAGTGGTCTTGGTATGTAAAGATGGTCACCGATCTATGGACCTACGGTGCGGTTGTTATTACTCAGCCATAAGTCTAAAGTCAAAATGAACTGAGAGTAAACGATGTAATCTAGGGTGGCCCGCGAGTTGCTAATTACTAATTTTGCAACAAATAGTTTGTTTTAGTAGTTGTACGAGTATATACAGGAAAAGTTTTCATTCAATGCGCAAACTGTAACCATGAATTCAGCATATCATTCTAGACCCCCCAGCGCAGAAATTTTTCGTCGGTTATATAAAAACAAAAACCGCTGTTCCATACGTTTTGGCCGCTTTGGTATTGCACTTTTCTATGAAACAGCTGATTTTTTTTTTGTAAAACAGGCGAAAAATTTATTCGCTGGGGGTCTAGAATGGTATGCTGAATTCATGGTTGAAGTTTGCGCACTGAATAAAAACTTTTCCTGTATAGTAGTAGTTTGTTTACCAAATGGACCTGCTCTTGACCTCAATCCCGACTGGTATGAAAAAAAAATAGAACGAGCGTGCCCAGAAGATACCTGTTCACTCTTGCTTCGTCAGCTATCGGGTTACGGCTGGAATCCCAATACAGACGCTGACAGAGAGTTCCACAATCATAAATGAAGAGGTATAGCGAAATTAGTATCGTTTCATCGTGGACGAAGCAAAAAGAGTATTGTAAGGAAGGATCACAGCACGTGGAGGTCTGTATTTTTTGCCTACACTCTTGGCAAAAGGCGTGAGTATAGTTTTTGCAGCCGTATTGGTTCTGCCAGACTCCTATCGTTCCCTCACTCATTATTACACTTACATATCATTCGTTTTAGCATTCGTTCCCACATGTATATGTTTAGCGTAATAATTGTGTACGTTTAATTAATTGTTTTATTTTTGGGGGTCTTATGTACCCATCGAATATTATGTCCTGAAAAATAGTAGGTAAAAATAAGCTAAGAAAACTAAAAATATAACGAGGCACATAACAGCTCTGAATAATCTAAATAGTAAAATATACTAAAGCAAGGTTTGTTATAAATATAAATGTACAGAAGTGGAGTTGTGTGGGCAGACAGACGGTGACGTCACTTAGTGACGTCAGTCACCCAGTATCGAATGTAATGGTTTTGGATTGATGAATCTGTGGCCTATTGAAGGTTTTATGTTTGTGTCTAAGGCGTGAAGATGCTCTGAATAGGGGTAGGTTGAGATGTAGGTTTTAAACACTCCGATTTCGATTTCGATCAGTCTCAAAATCTTGGTTTTTGATAGTTTTCCCCACATAATAGATACGTTCTTTACTTCAAATAAAAGTTGCAGAAACGATATTAATCTAAGGTAATAAAATGTACCTATAGGTAACCTAATTTTTTTTTCTGAAAACTCGCTTGTTTCTGCGAATAAGTCATTCTAAAGTAAGAATCATAGTGCAAGCAATGTACCATTGGAATATTTACTGGATATTCCTTTCAGCTTCTCTTCACAAAAACACAATGACGACTACTCTTTTTGTCCACATTTTGAAACCGGCGACCCCTAGTGAAAACTTCAACCCTCCGCTACTGCAACGTAGCACAAAGTCCCCTTACACACATGAAACGATCCCAATCTCCCTATAATTCAACACCCTAAAAACAAATAAGATTTACACTGCGTTGCAATACGACCCCTGTGCACGCAGCGCCATCTATCCGTACAAAGGAACAGTTTGAACCCACACATAGAAAGAACACAGATTCAGACGTAGTTGGTACATAATGATGTTATACTATGTTTTCATAATATGAAATCGTGTCGCTCTCGCGATGAAGAATGTTAATTTTAGTAACACGTCTCGCTACATGGACCGTGTGGCTGTGTGCAGCGTAGAGGTATTTTTTGTGTGCGTGTGTGTGTTTTGTAACGGTTTTACGGGGTTGTATGAAACATGAGTTGTATTGGAGGGTTGTCTTATGGTCTGTCATCATTATTATAAGATTACTCGTAAGATGTGCTTTACATCATTTGTAAGAATGCAGCAATGAACTATAATATAGTCCATAGCTGCATACGGTTAGAGGCTCGTAGCTAAGTAAATATCAGCCGCACGGGTTAATAGATCAGGTTAAGCTTCGCTTGCCGCAGTTGGTCCGTGGATGGGTGACCATTTTTACCTTCCGAAACTCCTCCGTACATCGGAAAGCACGTTAAGCCGTTCGTCCTGGCTGTCATTCGCGGATCTCTGATAGTCGTTACGGGTAGTCAGAAGCCCAGAAGTCAGGCAACCAATCTAACCAAGGAGTATCGTATCCCACCACAAAACATCGTACAACCCAGTTACTGGGTATTGTGAAAGTCAGTAGGCAGGTGCTCCATGCATGTGAAATACTGGTATTCAGCTGCATTCGGTTACACTGGAAGCTGAGCCTAATACAGTTGGGAAAAGGCTGGACAGATTGATTGCTGCATCTTTATCACATAAAATTTGCATGAAGTCTTATTTAAGTGGGACTCAAAATACCAGCTACAAGAGTCAAGGTTTGTTCATAATCATAATGGATGAGGGCAGCTTTGCACCTTTTGGGGTCACAGGGATATAAGCAATGACAATGAGCGTCTGAGTCGAAGCAGATGCAATATAACAGTGTGTTACGCTGTCTCGAGGAATCAAATGATTGCATGGCCCTGCATTGCTAGATTCAAATACAATCCTAATAATATAATGTTTGGACTTTAAAGCTGACTATAACCTGTGTTTGTTTCGGGATTTCTTCTCAGGGATCAGTCAGCTAGGACATGCCGGCGCCATCTAGTTTTAAAATATTCACGTGTAAAAGGGTGTTATAGAAGATTTACTCACTTATAATTATAAACATTCAATTACATTTCACTGTTTAAAAAATGAAAACGACCATTTCTCCTTTTATAAAAGACAAACATTGAAATTTTGATTCTTGAAAATGTTTCATTGATGACATAACTGTGTACTCAATCAAAGTATTGCTTGTTTTATCAGCACACAAGTCACAAGGTTGGTAGCATACAAATAAAATTACATTCTGACGTCAGATGTTGATGTTTAATTAGTTATTTAGTTCACACGATCTGTTTTACGTGAGAAACTTTCGAAAACATTGATTTTATAATGTCAACTTTTGTCATTTAAATATGTTGTAATGTAATATCACTTCAAATTAGATAGAGATTGAATGTTTATAGGTTGTATCAGTTTTTAGCTATGGTAAGTATGTAAGAATACACAAACATTACTTATTATACTACTATACTAAGATACTAAGGTTGACTATCAAAAATCAATCAATCTGTCTAGCTCTTTCCCAACTATATATGTATTTTACATGAAGCGACTGCTTATCTGACCTCCACAACCCAGATACTGGGTAATACAATAGCCTTTGGGTTAGACTGGTTGTCAGACTTCCGAGCTTCTGACGACCCATAACGACTGTTAAAGGTCCACGAATGAGAGCCGGGACCATCGGCTAACGGGGTCTTGATATGTAAAGATGGTCACCCATCTACGCACCAACCGCGGCCAGCATAGCTTAACCGGATCTATCTATCGGTCATTGTCAAAATTTTCTTCAGATCGAGAAGTAACATTTTAATACTAACATATGGTCCTGAACTCCTAAGGTTTAGTCTTTTGGGAGTTATGTATGTTGCCGATACAAAGAAGCTAAAATAAACACCAAAATGTCCAACCAGATTTGCGATGCAGTCCACGTACTACCTAACGTTACGTTATGCAGTTACGTACGAAACAAAGTTATCTCTGAAATTCAACAGTGAAAATGTACGAAAAACTCATTTCAGAACCTTTCAAGTAAATATAAAACGAACGGTACAAAGTTCAGTAGTCAGTATTGTGGTGAAATGTAGTTGCATCTCATGCGAACCACTTATCTGCACGCTTAGGGATAATTCAAATTTCCTAGATGTTATATGAACAATACCATAACTAACTGTAAGCCTTATGGGAGAAGAAAACTGTGTAAATAGGACACCTGTACCTAGCTGCAAGAAAAAGTCAAAAACCTGGATGATAATCTGGTCCGTGAATCAGTGTATCACACAAAAAGCAATCGTTGCTATAAACCTTAAAGACTAACCCAATGAGTCTTCGTTCCCCAAGAGTTTTAACTAATATTTCATGATTCAATACGATATAATTCAAACAGACACAGAACTAACTTAGAATGTGGGAAGATTTTCAAAACTCAGATCGCGTTATTAAAAACTGCAGGCCCCTCCAATTTTCTATAAAACATTTAAACTGTCTATGCAACGAGCAGTGGAGGGTTATTTTAAATTAGTCGATCTCTACGTATCTTTTCAGGACGAGTATCCAAACCACAACCTGAAGTACATCGTTAACTTTTATACATCTGCGAATAAATTCAGTTTCATTCATCCCACGTAAAAACGAAACATCGAACGGCACAGAATTGCAATACATCCAACGTAATCGTATTTATTTCCCTCGAAATGAGATCAATGCGCATCTGACATGTCCAGCGGTAATTACAACGGATAAAATGCCTTGGGGCAGGCACGTTCTTTTATTCAGTAATGTATAAACAATTTCAGTGTGAAATCGTGTTGAATAATCGAAAAACAGACTAGGTGAGCTATCTGAGCTGGTTTATTTGCTGTGAAGGCAAAACGAATATCGATTAATTATAAGGGCTTGTTACATAGATATAGAATAGGTAACTCTTTATTATGTAGACCATTTAAAATACAGATATCCGGTAGACCGACCGCCGCGCCGCATAGAATTAATTATACCGTTGAATTAAAACAGAATTCGCGTCATTAAATTATATGCTTGACTAACTTTTTCCAGCGGCTTCACCCGCGTGGAGGTCGGATATTATCCCACGGGAACGTACTACCGGGATAAAAAGTATCCTATGTGTTAATCTAGGTTATAAACTATCTGTGTGCTTAATTTCATTAAAATACGTTCAGCCGTTTTTGCATGATTGAGTAACAAACATCCAAATATCTAAACATGTAAATATCCAAACATCTGAACATACAAAGTTTCAAATTTATAATATTAGTATGACAGTGGATAATTGGATATTGGAACTTATCAGGACGGACGTTGTAAAATTTCAAGTTTCTCCCCATCTACAGCTTTGTATGGTAATATCATTATCAAAGTGCCAGTGGATTCTTCTCTCTAGCCACTGAATTTGACCCCTTAGTCATTAACCACGGCAGAAGCAGAAGTGGTTTATTCTTCGTTTGAGGGTCGCACTGAACGACGAACTTTGCTTATTATGAAATTTTAAATACAGACAAGCAAGAGTTCAAATTTTAATTTGGAAAACAGTTGAACAGTATGTATTTTAGACACTGCAACATCAATTCGTCTCGATCATTTGATATTCAGAAACATCTTACCCACACAACTGAAAACAAACACGAATAAATCTAATAATCTGATAAAATAGATAAATTCAGTCAAGATAACCAATATTATCATTCAAGGCTTCTCATTCAATACTAATCAGCAACAAATGACTATCGTTTAGCATTCCTAAATACAAGCACCTACAGCAGAATCTTGTAAAGTTCTCGATACTTAATCGAGCATTTCTATTCGCACCACGTCAGTTTCAAGTGGCCGTAATTTAAGCCAAGCGAAGACAACTACATGAGAACTACGTATACTGTACGACTGTGTCTCGACCAAGTTAATAATAATAAAGAGAGAAAAAACACGCTCCCGACCGCCGAGGGGTTAGCCGTCTTCCGTGAGATAGTGTAAATAGATGGAGACGGTCAAAAAACACCATGTGACGGTTATCGCGCACAGTTTTAACTGCAATTTCTCGTTAAAATTTGACTGAAATCCCAGACTTTGCCGCCGATTTAACTGTATAACAACACCAACTGGTACAAAATGCCTCAAAACATAAGTTTGCGAGTGCAGAATTTAACAAGAACCTAAAAACAATATCTAACAACACATTCGTTGTATTCAGCGCGCACTCGGTATCGCTCGGGTGCGTTCGGCAGTTTCCGCCGTCGTTCGGTTAACGGCTCTTTTCCTCAGCGAGCGCCAGCGCAGACTTTCGCTACAAAAATAAACGCTCCTTGGCATCACATCAAGGCGAGCCTTCGGTTTTTAACATTATTGGACGCAGTTTATGGGCGGACTGCCATCTGAGTTGCGTATTTGTATTGTTAATTACAAACTTTCTACTTAATATTGTAGGTTTTAATTAGATTTAACGATGGGCCCTCTAATTGCTTAGTAATCGCTCGGTAAGCGTGGTTAGGTTGCCCAAGCGTCGATTCTTTGTTACGTAAACGCGTGACAGCACTAACACCTATTTCAATATCGTGTGATAGAGACCTTTGCCCGGATTAGCTGTCGTGGGTATTATCAAGTTTATGATACCAACGACGATGTTACATCGCTTCTTCTTTGCTTCATTGGGTAAATATCTATAAGGCATATTGTGTTTTCTCTAGGACGCAGATTGTGTTCTATTTATTCGGGGTCGAAGCCATGAAAAACGACACAATCATTTGCGACCCGAGCCTGCGGACAAAGGATTGTTCGTTTCAAAATCGTAACAGTATTTATTTGCAATACAGAAATGGTTAGTTACTAAGCTTTGGATCTTTGATTTTTTGATGTTGTTAGTGTAAGTTTGATCCTATAGCCGTATAAAAATCTGGTAATAGCCAGTAGAAGAATTCGGTAATGTTGTAAGATTTATCATGTTTGACAGACTAGTAAAACTTGGAAGTTGTGATATGAATGTTTCTTGAAATATTACTTTGACGATTAACGAAGATATTACCGGGTGATTAATATAAATAAAAACTATACTCCAGAGCTGAAGCTAACTTTAAAACCAACATTGTATTGCCTTACAAACTTTAATGTTATATGTAGAAAAACTTAAAAACTAACTAACTATACGAATAACTACCTACCGACGACCTACTACGTTATTACTAACTATATGAATGGTTAAAAACGAATAACTTTTACAGCATTAAAGAATTTACTGACGGGAAACATTTTTAAATGTAACCAACAATATTTGCATGCTATTATTTAAGCTAAACATGTATGCTCTATAATGTACTTAAACCAACTTTATATACCATGTTTTATGCAAATAAATATTATTTCTATTTCTAAAAAAACAACTGACTACTGTTTTTTTTCACAGTTGTGTTTTTTTGGAAGTCGGTTGTTTTTTTTTTATAAATTACAACACTTTTTAGTTTGAGTACCTACCCCACACCAATTCAAAATTTCATCATCCTTGGGGCCAAAACAATGCATATTTATGCGATAGCAGCAATCGCGGTTGATTTGCTGTCATTTTTTGAAGAGTTCCGTTGCCTGTCTCCGAAACTCATCATCAGATCCATAGGAAAATGCGATCTTAAATGGGATCATTTCGGATTAAACCTTTCGAACAAAAAAATAATTTTGCAAATCCGTCTATATATGACGGAGTTATGTCTGAACATACATAAAAAAAATATGGTATATAAACATGTCGAAATGATAACCTCTTTATTTTTGAAGTCGGTTAAAAAGGTAAAACAATGATATAATTACGATCTGTTATATCATCTGACTGTGGCAGTAACCGTGTTCCCACACTCCGGCGCATGTCCGCAACCGCGAGTATGTTCGCACCTGTCTCTGTTGGCTCAACAGTTGCTACATATGAGTAGGTCGACGTAAAAAGACTATGGTTTATAATAAGGGCAATTTGGCTGCTGCCATTGCTACTTTACACGTAATTTAGCGGCTGCAATATGTTCTTGTTCTGTGTCTTTTGTTCATTTACTAATAATCACAAATTTAAATCTATATGTAGGTCTGAGTTCACTCTTCTTCGTCGTTGCCTCAATGCTGAGGATAGCGACTACATACGATACGTCTACAAGTTATGCGGTCATCTGCAGTGTGGACCGCACTATAGATACTGCCTCCATCAGCCCTCTTGATTGCGTCTGACCATCTTGGCGGTGTTCTGCCTTGAGCGCGTTTTCCTTTCACCCGACTCAGTATCATAAGCCGATTCAGACCATGCTTAGGTGAACGTATATGTCATATTCATGTAATTGTGTTCCACAAGGATAAACAAAGATCTTAGCAAAAGGCTTAGAGCCAAGATCCGTTGTAGACCCTGTTAGGGCACAGCAAAAGGTATGCTTTGACACATAACTATTTCTTAAAGTTAATAATCTAAAGCATGATAGCTACAATATAAAAAAGATGTCCGTCAAAGCTGAGGGCATGCTCCTGGCATATTGTGTGTAGATAGCCGCTTGGTGATGTTGACTTCCTGTAGTATGGATTCATTCGTTCTCATGGTGGTCTATGGTATGTATACAGGTCTGAACTACATAACTACTACATATCTATTATACAGACAGCTGTGCTGCTGGGGAGTTTGTTGCGCTACTTCTTCTTCCCAGCTAAAGCACTTTGGGGGGACTGTCTTATGTAATTTTGACGTTCAAAAAGAGCTGACTCTCAGCCTAGTTTGAATAAACGACTTTTGATTTTGATATAATCATTTACGGTCCTGAATATTTTCATAAATAACACCACACCAGCCGGGAATTGTTCTGGTTTTTGGGTACATTTGCAAAGTGCAAACGGCGATAATCCGTCGTCGATTGGTGCCTCATTCTATTAGAAACGTGTAACAGGCCTTTCCGAGTTGGCTTCGACCCCCATACGTCTTCCAAAGGACCGGTACTCCATGGTCCCGAGTTAAGTCAAATCAATATTAAAATTAATAATCGTAGCAAAATATCAAGAGCAGCGTCCAAGCTAGCAACAGCAGCGGTATGGCGTTAAGGGCACTAGTGGCACTAATTGTCATTATGAATTTTCTTTTGTTAATATGCGGATAATGTAGTGGGCTGCAATATTGTTACTATTTTGTATTATTTTTTCTTTGTTTCTACACATATTGTAGCTGTTTATTTTCCCTGAATAAATAAAATACAATAAGACTTTCCAACAGAAAAAAAAGGGTCAGACCACATGTACCTGCTGTACGTGTATGTTAATGTTATAAAATTAAGTATAAGTAGTATGGATTGTGTTTTCAAAGTTTCATGTTCCAATGGAAACTGTGATGTAGTGCCTATATATATATATATTTATATACTGGTACTTTATTATACACCAGAAAATATACAGGGTGATTGGAAGATGGGTGCAAAGCTTTAAGGCGAAGATAGTACAGACAATTTAGAACCATTTAAGCCATGGTTGTCTTAGACGAAGTCTTACCAAATATTTTTAACCAAATTTTTAAGTTTTTTTTTCGGAAATTCTCAAAATTTAATGTAAACTGCATAATTATGGCCAAATTGAATGATAAATGAATTCATTTTTTATTTATTTAATTAAAGTAATATGTAAGCAATCAAGCAAAACATGTTTTAGGCTTCTGTGTCATTAGACATTTTTTTTACAGACATTTAAAGCTCAGAAAAAATAAAAAATTTGTACAATACGTCTTTTAAAGCTTATTAAAAAAAAAAAAAATTTGGTAAGACTTCGTCTAAGACAACCATGGCTTAAATGGTTCTAAATTGTCTATACTATCTTCACCTTAAAGCTTTGCACCCATCTTCCAATCACCCTGTATAACAAAAAATACAATATTGTTATTGCATGTCAAATTGTCTGACTATGTATTAGGAACTCAATTACCTACTTTAAGACCTACACTGTACCAATATTTATTGCAAATAAATGATTATGATTATGATTATGATTGTTGCCATTTGTTTGTAAAGTAAGGGTAAGTCGCAGAATGACAAGCTAGTTTGTAGCGACGACTACAGAATAGTTTAGACTTTCAGCAATTGAACAATTTTGTAAGAAATAAAAAAATGATCCGCCAGCAGTAAAAGCTCCATTTCAGGTGGAATCTGAAATGGCACTTTTCCTCTTGAACTTTTATTCTGCCAAAATCAGAGTCGATTTGTGGAAGACAATGAAACAGGCACTGCACAAAGACGTAGGAAATGAGCCTTAACACCTACTCAGCAATGGGGAAATAGGAGCTGTATCTAAGATTGATGGACTCCATAAATCGGGTGGCAATTGGAAGTGCAATTTAATTATTCAATGGAGGTAACCTTTAGGTTTCCAAACCTAACATCATTTTTGTTATTTTATAGATAAGATAATTGTACCTTTATTTTTGCACTGACAATGGTATAGTTAGAACTTTACCAAATTGAAATTTCCTTCACCTACCATAAGGTTTCGGTCAGTCGGAAAGATGAGGCCAGTTGCCTAACTGATCGATAATAATGTTTGCGTAAATGTCAAATCAATAACCTATAAAGTTTGAGGCAAACCTAAACAATAAAGGTTAAAGGTTCAAGCAAACACAAAATCAAACCCTTCAAGGAAACGAAAGTTTGTCGAAATAAACTTTGGGTTCACGTGGTAACTTTGTCCAACACCCAGGTATAAGACAAAGTTACGAAGCTTTTTAAGGCAGTGGGAACTTGGACGCAGACAGGGACAGTCTACTACAGACATGTCAAATATGCGGCCCTTCACGCATTTCACTGCGGCCCGATCCAATTTTAAGAACAGCCTCCTGATGCGGCCCACATGTCGCAAATGTATATCGAATATCGCGCGCTGGAAGCTAGACCGGGTGGCTGTCATCAAAATTCAATGTCAGACCCATTTGAAAATTTAAAGTCTTGGTGCACTCGACAAAATATGTCAAATTTCCTCGGTTTGGCCAAACACATTTTTCTATTATTTACACAACTTTACAAGGTTTTTTACCCATAGAGGAAACTAATGTGAATCGGTAGTATAATGAACCTTAGCTTAGATACTGCAGTGGAAATAAAATTGGACATCAAGCAAACAAAGCCACACATTCTTCCTTCTTTCGAACTGATTAGCGTCAGTTTCTTTTAATACAGACCAGCAGTAATCGGCTAAGTTATTTTTATCCCAAAACCCTTGGTACTTCCCTTCATAAGTCTTTCAAGTCTTGATAAATGTTCACCATGTTGACCACTTACGTTTCTCAGGTTCTCAGACAAAAAATCCAGGTGCGGATAAAAAATAATAATTTTTAACGACATGTTCACTCCCATTCTGTGGTAGTTCTTTCATAAATTGGAAACAATCTCTTCATAATCCTCTGATTTATTGTTGCCCAATAAATTTTTGACTACAGCTTAAAATTAAAATTAATTCGCCCTGAGGACACGGTGGAGGTTTGCCCGGCTTGGGCGGAGCACCGCCGTGTCCTCGTGGAGGCGATCGGCGGCGGCGATCTCTCGGGTCCAAGCCCTGGTACAGGCCATGGTACGGAGCGAGAGTGCATCGGTAGCCGTCACTAAGTAATGCTCGCGAAGAGGGAGTCGGCGCACGTGAGGGAGAGGCAATATATATGCGTCTTCACGGACAACACACAAGAATTAATACAGAGTCCATTAGGCTCTTTCAGTACCTAACTATTGTCTATGTTAATTAACAGTGCAAAGACCTACTGTTCTGCAATAATAAAAGATGCTGAAACCGAAGCTGAATTAAAGGAAGTTGACCCATAAATAAGTGCAAATAATGTAACTAATTACCATGCTTATTGAGGGAGCCGAAAATAATGTTATATTAACATAGACCAATCGCCTTAGCTGGTCGTATGTTGTACAATATGATATGCGACCAGCATAAGCGAAGCGTCTATATCATATCATATTATAAGACATAGAACTCCTCTGTGCCTCTAAAAGCGCGTTAAGCCGTTGTTCCCGGCTGTCATAGACGTTTGACAGTCGTTACGAGTAGCCGAAAGTCAGAAAATTTGAGAAACAGTCATGTTAAGGGTACTCGTGTTACTCGCTCCATGTCAAATACCTGGTATTCAGCTGCATCAGAATACACTGGAAGCTGATCCCATAGGCAGAAGATGTTGACGAAATACGACTACTTATATTAACTTGTGTAAGTTCCGACCCGTGTTGTGGATTTAGTGATGTGGCAATAATTTAATGTTAGTATCTAAGTACCAAGTTGGACGTAACTTTTAACGACATTTGTGCTACACGTGTAACCGCGATATTGAGTCACCTACGTAGTTTATGCCCCTATTTCCATAGTAATAACGTTATTACAGTAGTTTTCAGTTACGTAAGCATATTTCATGATAGTGCGTGTGATTTAAGTGAACATTTTGTTCAGGTCCTAACATCCACTTACCGAGATCACTTCTGTATTCCTCGAAAAAGGTAGGTTATAAGCTTGTGCATGGTTCACACCCATTTCGTCATTTTTGAAGTCTTATGTGTCATATTATGGGCTTGCCAGGTGTCTATTGTCATTAACCAGACACAAACCCAAAATCTGAACTGCTTCTAAGAATTTCCTAAAGAAAAACGCTTGTTCCACCAGCGGAGGCAGACGTGTATAATACAAAGGACTTCAGTTTACTGAACTAATTTCCATAACTCCTACCATATCTAATTTATATCATAAACATGAGAAAATACAAAAAAGAACGGTTTATTAGTCAATTCGCACGAATATATTCGCCTGAATCGGGCGAATCAAATGAAATCAAAAGTCATTTTGTCCCCAAAAACGCCCACCCTTCACCACTTCCTAGTGCTTTAGCTGGGAAGAAGAATAGGCGCAACAAACTCCCCAGCAGCACAACTGGCTTTAAGTTGGAAGAACTTGATTCTATACAATAATAGGTAAGTAATTAACATTCAACAATAAATGAAAAAAAAAAAACATTAATAAAAATATAAAAAAAGTATGGTTTATACAGTCAAATAAAATAAACAATGATATGAACTAACTCATATGACCTGTCAGTAGGTAAGCTAATTCTGGTGAAAGAACACAAATGTTGTCTTCAGTTAATCACAGCGACCAACAATTCTTATCGTTTAAGTAGTCGTTGATAGAATAGTATGCCTTAGAACAAAGGTTACTTTAGCTTTAAACGCATTAAAATGCAAATCTAGCAAAGAAGAGGGAAGCTTGCTATAAAAGGTTATACCAAACCGAACAAATGTGTTATGAACTTAATGAAGCCGGTGAAAGCACGTAGTTAGTACTTATTTCTAGTATTAATATTATGAATATCACTGTTTTTAGTGTATAAGTGTATATTTTGCCTAATATTAAATCTTCACAATAACTAATGTAATATTTTTAACAGGCGACTCGCACGTTGTTAATTTATCTAGGCCGAATCGACAATTCCATAAATACATTGGCATTAGCCAACTGGCAAGTTTCGAAAAAAACTAAGAAAACAACGAAGAGTTAAGGAAAAGTTAGTACACCAACTTTATTTCATAAAAACTTTTTCCAAAAAAAAAACAACCGACTTCCAAAAAAACACAAAAATAACTTTAATTTCGGAAGTCGGTGTCTTTGGAGCTGTATTTGAATTATTTGTCACCGCCTTCCGAAATTAAAGTTATTTTTTACTTTGTAGTGTTTTTTTGGAAATCGGTTGTTTTTTTTCTGGAAAAAGTTTTTATTTTTCACTTTTTAGTGGTTCACATGTGCTTACCCCTTCACAGCATACCGGCGTGATGTTATGTTATGAACTGGTGTAAGCAATAGACAGACATGAGATTTCAGCAATCCCAGTCCATTTGCTATCATTTATTGAGGAGTTCCGTTGCCTATCTCCAAAGTTCTTCATCAGATCTTCACCAAATTGAAATGAGACCACTACGAGAAAGTACTCTTCCAAAAAATTGCTAAATCGCTTCGTGTGCCTATAAAATTTGAAGAGTTCTTTCTATTTCTCCAGGATCCCATCATAAGATCCTGATTTGATGATCATGGGACCACCTGGGAAGTATACCCTTTCAAACAAAAAAAACAAAATCCAAATCGGTCCAGCCATCTTCAAGTAATCGGGGAACATACATAAAAAAAAAAAAGGTTCCGACGAATTGATAACCTCCTCCTTTTTGAAGTCGGTTAAAAATACAAAACGTGCCAATCGCCTAATACGTATTACTGGAATTGTCGTAGCGGCCATAAATTAACTAACTTTGTGTGAGACGCCTTTAGAAAATATTATAATATTTAAAAATGACGATTCACCCAGTTCGGGCGAATAACATCGTGCGGATCGACTAATAAGCCGAAAGAACCCCGTCCTCTGAACAAATAAACAAAATGAAATAGCTTGCTCTTTTCATAGTGAATAATAATATTTATCCACATAAGAGATACAGCAGCTTTCTAGTTATTTGATGGCAAGTGTAACATTATTACTTCGTGTTATTACGTAAATTGGATTTACTGCGACGCAGCTCAGCCGTAATTAGGTAGCGAGCTAGTCTTTGTGTTACAATGAAAATATACTAGGTTTGTTATGTTCTTTATGTATTAATTGAGGTTTGTTTGTTGTGAAATGGAACTACATAAATTCTGGTCATTTTCTGACGGCTGGTGATGGTTTTAATGAACTACATACATACATAAACTCACGCCTTCGTCTCATGGGGGTAGGAACTACAGAACGCCACCAGCTACGATGCGTACATACTCCTTTTGCCTCGTATACGTTCATATGTTTGGTCACACACGCACCCCGGGTGCGAGTACTACGCACCTAACTTTTCTAAAGAGCATAACCAATAAGTTCACTATATTTTACCCTAGGGCATCCCGTTCCGGAATTTCCACTCACATCTGGCTTGTAAATATGTATTTATTTATATAAGCTTTATTGTACACCAGAAAATACATAATGAAAATAAAACATTTAAAACTAAAACATACAATGGGCGTCCTTATCGCTTTCTGCGATCTCTTCCAGGCAACCTTGGAATGGACAGTGATTGCGTGGACAGAAAAATGGGGTTGTAATTGGTGCATAATATACGTACAACAGGCTGATTTTTTAGTCACCGTCCAAATTTTTCAGGGTGATAGTACCCGTGAAATTGAACAACTTTCTCCAAGGAACATGGGTCGAAATATGAAAAAAAAAATCGACCTCCCATGCAAAATCAATAGTTAGCTGGTCGATTTTGTATGGGAGGTCCGATTTTTTTTTCATATTTCGACCCATGTTCCTTGGAGAAAGTTGTTCAATTTCACGGGTACTATCACCCTGAAAAATTTGGACGGTGACTAAAAAATAATTCTGTATATATGCTATATAGTAGATACTTATATACATACATACTAAATATAAAAGCAAAGAAAATAAATGACAACTACAGATTATTACAGCTACATCAAAATCACAACAACAAGTAATGCTCCTTCACGAGTCCCTTGAACATAGGTAAAGATTTAAAAAATACCTTTTGATAGGCGTCTAACAAAAGGTCACTGAGAGGACTATCCCCTCGCGGGCCCAGTGCGTGTTGGTAGATATTACATGTCTTCGAATTTTTGGTTCAAGGACATGCCGGTCTTCTTAAGATGTTTTCCTTCACCGTTTTGACAGCACTGGTAATGAATTAGTAGACTGGGTTCGTACCTCGTAAGTCGCACCCGTCGCCACTAGGCCACCACTGCTGATCAGTACCTATACTACACTCACATTTCGCCAGTTATGTTCAAGTTCCATGCAATAGGGAGCGATTCTATTGTATTTAACCGAGCACAAATCTAGATTTTTGTTGTAAAAATCGCCAACAACACATTGCCAGGCCTGGAAATCGATATCGTGCTAAGGAGAAGCATAGACCTACGAGACAGTCTGAGCTCTACCTATGATGTTTAAAGAATAATGTTGATAATTTCTGTTCAAACTTTCATCAGCATCTGCTTAGACCTAGATATAATAATATGTCGGGGTGGGCTTCCAATCACCGGAGGCAGCTGATTACCATTACCTGGTTACCAGTGCCAATCTGGGCTCCACAACCCAGTTACCGTGTAAAACGATTTCTCTTCGAACATTATCAGAAGAAAATCTTTACTAAACTTTTGACTTTCATAATTAGTTCGAAATAAAAAGGTGAAAAATCATCTGCATTTCCCCTAAAAGTTAATTACAAAGACATTGCACCTGAAACAAATTGTAAGCTCTCGTACACATTGTCAATAAATCGAGTTCGTTTACATGTGTCTGATTTAAAAATAATCGTGACAAATTAATTAGTCGCGTTTATAGCGCTGATGTTTTTCTGCATATAAATAAATCACTGTAATTCTTGGCTCCGTACCGCTGAGCAAAATATGTAGTTATTGCTTGTGCGTGGAGCTCTATTACATGGTTTAATTGGGCTTAACGATAAGATAAAATAATGTGTCCAACAATCTGCCTAGCCTTTTCCCAACTATATTGGGGTCGGCTTCCAGTCTAACCGGCTGCAACTGAATACCAGTATTTTACATGGAGCGACTGCCTATCTGACCTCCACAACCCACTTACCGGGTAACACGATATCCATTGGTAAGTCTGGTTGTCAGACTTTCGGGCTTCTGACGACCCGTAACGACTGTCAAAGATCCACGAATGACAGCCGGGACCAACGTGCCTTCCGAGGCACGGAGGAGTCTCGCTATGTTAAGATGGTCACCCATCCACAGATTAACCCCGGCAAGCGTAGCTTAACCTGATGGAACGATCCGTGCGGCTGATAACACCTAGCCATGAAATAATGTTTATTCGCCAAAAATTAGAGCTTTCTTCCAAGTCTACATTAGTAGCTGACCGAATTACAGCCGAAAACAACACGTAGGTAGCTAGCTATATATTGTGTAAAACCGTCCAAGTGCGTGCTGGACCACGCACAATGAAGGGTTCCGTAATTGGTTTAAATTTATCCCAACAACAAACTTAACATGGTAGTTGAAAAACACGTTCGGAGCAAAATGTGTAACGATTTCTTGTTTAGTGTGGAGTTCTATTACAACGTTTAATTGAGCTTATAAAACCGAATTACAGCCAAAAGCAACACGTAGGTGGCTAGTGTAGCTGTGTACTATTAAAAATTGTGCGTAGGTATAGGAGAGCAGCGGTGGCCTATTGGTAATGGCCGCGACTTACGAATGTAGGTCGTAGGTTCAAAGTCTGACATGCGCTTTACGTTGTGTAAATTATCTAAAAATCAGAATCAAAAGTCATTTATTCAAATTAGGCTGAGAATCAGCACTTGCGTCAAAATACATGAGACAGTCCTCCCAACTCAACTCAACTGTTTTGTACTCTTCGTCACTTTTCCCTAAAGGTTCATTAGAAAACCAGCGTCAGATAGCATCAGTCTGTCTGGCATTAATGCTGAAATGAACCTTTTTGGCGCAGCCGTGAGGCACACACTGTTGTAGTTATTTATTTATTGTACACTTTTTAAATTTGTTATTGTATTTTGTGTTTTACGGACTGTGACCAAATAAACGGTATTCTTTCTTTCTTTCTTTTCTTTCCCTAAAAACGCCCACCCGTCACCACTTCCTATTGCTTTAGCTGGCAAGAAGAAGTAGCTGAATTTCATCACTAAATATCAAAACGGTGAAGGAAATCATTGTGAAAACCAACCAAAAATTTGAAGACATGTGACTTCCTGCACCGGGCCCCCATGGTGAAATTACGGCCCACTCTCTCTCACACAGGGGACGCCTGTGTTTCCGCAGTGGGAACATTATAGGCTAATTATACAAGTGCGTTTCCAGACTATGCACAATGAAGGGTTCTGTAGTTGGGATGAATTAATCCCAAGTACATAAACATTGTAGTTGAAAAACACGTACAGTCCAACTGCAAATTTACCTACTTACGTTGGTCGAGTATACTCGTTAACTTATAAAGCCTAGCTGTGATAGTTTTTATTCAACTTCGTTTACTACTGCCATGTCGTAACTTGTAGGTCCAAAAAAAAACCTTTTAGCTGGCTTGGGTTAGACTTGATTCTGACAAAAATTTGCACTTGAAAGCTTAAAATTTCAGAAACGGACTACTTTAGCGCATCCCTTAAGGTCGATGCGTGAAAGTAGCCTTCAAAATTCAAATGTTAATGTTCAGTGTCAGATTGTATGTTGATTAGAATATGATTCGCCACCGTAGCAAATATGGTTTTAAATAATTATAATTATTCAAATCATCAATACAATCCTCTAACTTCATTTGAAATGAAAAAGTAATTCAAAGGGATTGAATGAAGTTTTTTGATTAGCCAACGAAAAATTTCGACGCAGGAGGGTTTAGAATCATGTGCTGAACGCATGGTAACAGTTTGCGCATCGATGTCTGCCACCCTTAAATTTTATCAGTGATTTTCCCATGTTGATCTGTTGTCGCAGACATTAAACATCGGAGATACAAGTACCTACAGCTACATCAAAGCAGAAAGCCACTGGCTGTGAATACGCAGAGCCACCTGTTGCATCACACTACACACGCCAGTCGGACCCCACACGTTCCACCATTGCATGCGATGTCTGTCGCCGACACTCGTCTCAATTACTGTACAAAACAGACAGGATGCTCCTTATTACATACTAGATTTTGCCAGTGGCTTTGCCCGCGAGGAGGTCGAAAATTATCCCAAGGGAAAGTACTACCGGGATCAAAGTATCCTATGTGTTAATCCAGGGTTTAATCTATCTGTGTGCCAAATTTCGTGCAAATGCACTTTGTCGTTTTTGCGTAATTAAGTAACAAACATCCAAACACCTAAACAAACAAACTTTCAAATTTATAATATTAGTAGGAAGTAGGATTATTTCACAGTTAAAATTAAGGTGCACGCGCTAAGGTAGCCCGCGAGTTTAAAATTTTATTTTTGCTTAATCCTATTGAATAACTATATCATGAAAAAGTAATTAAATGAGATTAAATGAACATGGAAGGTTGTATTGATAATTTATTCAACATACAACCTGACACTGACCTGCAAATTACAAAAAAAGTAAGAAAATTTTAATTTCAGGCAAAATCCTGTAGCTTCTACCGTAAGGTGAATCTAGTCGACCTTTTGTCCACAAAAACTTCGGGGGTGTTCCACTGTTCGACAATGTACAACAAAAATTAAACATGGTATAGTTTTGTCTTATTTTTAATATTGTCTGTGCGGAAGCAGAATACTAAAATAAAAAGCCATTAAAAAGTTCTGCGCCAACAAAAATTAGTTTTTCTTGCTAATTTAACCTAACTTTGGGCGTGTATAAGTAATAAGAGAAGTGTAAAATCTCCACAACCAAGTCGGTAACGACAAAGCTCAAACATCGAAAAGTTGAATAAACTTTATAGGTCATTGATTTATGCAGTGGTTCTTTCATAAAACCCGATCTTCCGAAGGACATTTCATATTTTTTTTACGCGTTTGTTTAACTATAAATGTTCCTGCATCACACTCAGTAACGTTGTGCGTGTAGACTAGCATCTAACTGCATATCGCTGATACGATCTCTGTCGGACACGATGCCTGGTGAGACAGCGTGCTTTTTAGCCAGGCCCACCAGTGAGTAGATTTCCCTTACCAATAATTTCGTGCCGTGTACGGCACGAAATTATTGGTAAAAATCATGTATTAGTAGAGTAGGTAGTAGAGATTGCGGTTAAAATCTTTAACAGGTACCGTAGGCGCAACCCCTTCTGGTATTTCAGTCGTTATGTTATATGACTGAATTACCTGAAGAGGTCGCCAAAAGTATTGTTATTGTAGTAGGTACACCCACATTTTTACTTTTATAGTGTAATTTAATAAAAAGTAATGTACGTCTACTACGTATAACATGTTTTTACTGATGAACCTGTCTGTTCATTGCTTTTGAAACATTAAATCATCCTAGCTGGATATGATGATTTGCGAGATGTTGCAGAACAAAGTAATAAGCGAATATTCTTCTTTTCTAGTATGGGCACGTAATCGTATTGTAAATTTATGTATCCATGTAAACTACAAAGGAGGTCGCATGCTAACCTGCAGGCTTAGCACAAGCACCGATTTGTCGACGGAAGAATAAACATGACTATTAACTAAATGATGTAGGATAGGAGAAGATAACTATGTTTTTCTATTAATTATTCACAGTTATGCGTTCTAAAAGAATCATGATGTTGGAGATAATCGTATATACTTTGTGGGCGTCGAGTAGAAAGTTTGTTGTCAGTGTGATTTTGACAGTTTAGCAAGAAATATTCTTCTGAAATGGGTCTACATTTATAAGGACCTAGACAAAAATCGTTAGAAACGAAAGACAAAATGACAGATTGTAGAAGGATATCTACGGGGCGATGTCAAAAATGGAGAAACGAAATGTCACTTTGTTTTGATTCTTTGTAGAAATAGAAAGCGTCATGCTAAGCCTGCTGGACCGGGAAGTTTCTTCATATGGTAGATAAGCTATAAAAGTCAGTTTTGAAAATCCATATACCTCCACACTGTTTGAATTCTTAATTTACATTAGATAAAGGATAAAAATAGCCCATAAAGAACAAAAGGATGAAGAGGAAAACCTGCTTGTCGTCAGAGTTTCTCTTGGCAAATTGACAAACTACATTTAGAACAAATGCCTTGCTGTTACGAATACGATTAGTCTATTTAGCCTCGAGAAAATGCATTTTATTAAATAACAAAATAAGATTTATATAAAACTAGACAACTATATTATCTCCTTGTATCTGGGTGTACAGGCACTGGAGCTCTTCTCATGTATAGATTGATAAAATGATAAATGATTTTATTTCTGTAACTAGGTTTGTACAAAGACTTTTACACGTCCAAAAATTTAATGAGGTCGGCGTTTCCTATCTGACTACTCTGAAACAAACTCAGAGGTCACAGTCTCTTGTAAAGTCCAGACATAATCTTGGTCAGATCATGTGGATTGGTGTCTGAAATAGTCTTTTGAGGAAATAACGAACAAGGTTGAGTGGACTTGTCCAGTCAGTGCAAGCATTTATCAGTAATCATGCAGCCCAACTCAAAACTTAAGGAGCTTAATGATTTGACGAAGATGTCAGCACCAAATGGGGGGGTCCGCAAGGGCCGATGCCTGCCAGGGGCGCGGGTTGTTCAAAAGAGATACCGCGGCCCCTGGCACACAGGCAACTGAGGGAACACGGGTAGGTTTTAGTCAGTAAAAGTCTGACACGCCCTCCCGCTCCACCCAGAGCGGGAGAAGTTATTTGATGATTTCCCACCCAAAAACAAAAAAAAGTTTGGCGAAAAATAAGCAATACCAAAGAAAGGACATTTGGGTAGGCCGCATAAATTACTCAAACTCAAAATGCCAGACCATGATTAAAACTAAATGAGAAAAACAGAAACCAAACAAAAAAATTAACCTAATCAAAAATCAAAATCAAAATATTTTATTTCACATAAGCCTGCATGGGTACTTATGAAAAGTCAGAAGCTAGGTGCACGGTTCCAATTTGTCGTTTCCTTTGGAGAAGAGCCGGCAAGAAACTCCACGGTTACTCTTTTAAAAATAATTGGCTCTTACAATGTTTTCAAATTACAGTCATAATAGGTATGGGAGGACAGTGCAGGCCAGTCAATAAGTACCAGGTACTTAGAGGAATTAAAATACAGAATAGAAAATCGTCTACAAATCTAGTCTCTAAGGCCTACAACGTTCTCTCATTCACAATATGTAAAAGAATCTACCTATATAAGTAGTCTTCACATTCACATTGAGCATGGATCACCCACCACTCTTAGGCTGATTTTCCACCAGAGATGTGCTGTGTAGCTATGCTGCGAGGATGTGATAGCTAAGCTACGACACTTTGTGACCGTTTCCACTAATGCTAAGCTGTGTAGTGCAGCGAGTAAGACGTGCTATGAAGATGCGCCGCAGCGAGGTAGCTGTGCGAGGAGGTTGCGCAGCTCGAGCTATGCGATGCATCGACAACGGCCCACGCGCGGGGTGTGGCTACGGCGTGATAAGGAAACAGCTTTTCGCGCATTCCGAGGAATAAAATAACTTTTTGCTTCCACGTCTAATTTCGGTTACTAACGTGCGCCTACTGTAGGTCATCTTCTCTGCACATACACACGCACACACACACAAAACACACATATAGGTACACACACATTCGCTCACACACTCTTATACATGAGCTTCGATGATTGCATGATTTCATGATTGTTTTTATTTTATTACATAAATGTTAATGTAACAAAAATGGGAGAAGACACTGATTCCTGACCCACGTTACAACCTAGCTCAGGAGTCAGGGCTTCAATATGTAAATGTATCACTGTTATATGTCAATAAAAAAATATTTATTTATACATAGCTACACCACTCGCGCATACATAGCTCCCATCCATAGCACGCATCCTTCCATAAAAAAGAACATAGCTCAGTAGAACCCGTATCCACCAGTGAAATGCTATGTGGGCATCAGATGTCCATATAGCATAGCACTGGTGGACACGGGTTAGATGTGTTATTTGTAAAATTTGTTCCTATTAATAATCGAATTAATAGGAACAAATAACACAGCTCTGGTGGAAAATCCTCGCTTACTCACTGTGTTCAAGATAAGGACAAACAAAAATTCGAAATTTTCTTCACCAAAAATAAAAGCAACTACTTAATATACTATCAAAATATTGGTCTGTGATATCAGTGACAAAGTAACGTGTTAGGTACATCGTTATCAGTTGTTATCAGTCTACGTGTCGCCACATTCGGTCGCCGCAAGTCGAAGCCCGGAATGTGGAATAGCTTTTAAATTATGGAACACGTTATGTCAATAATTATGACACGGATTTAATTTTGTTGAATTGATGTAATATTATGAGCTCGTTTAGTAGTTTATGACAGTTGTAATTTATTATATAGGTAGAGCAGTGGTGGCCCAGCGGCAACGACTGCTACTTACGACTTGCAGATCGTGGGATCGAACCCTAACAGGCACTTACTTAACTTGGTGTTAATTATTTCATCACCACTGCTTTCAAAACGGTCAAAGTCAAAGCATTTATTTCAAATAGGCACTTTTGAACGTCAACATTTACATTAAAATAGAATTGATTCTAGTCGCCCCTTCCAAAATGTAGTTTCGTATGGAGAAGAATGGCACCGTTACTCTTTTAAAATGTTTCAAGTACAATATTTAACATAGTACATTCACTATATGATTATGTGTGAAAACGATGCACCCAGAATAAAATTACCATACCAAAATAGGTAAACAGAATCAAATTGAAGCAATACAGATAAATTAATTCTGTGATAGATACATGGTGTTCACACATTTACAAACATTGTAAAAGTAAGTATAGGTACGATTTTCCTACAATATTAACAAGTAATGAGTCAGTGTGTGAGTTAAAGTAATTACTGAGTGTAAATCAATGTCATAAATATAATTAATTATACAATTCAATTAGCAACCAGTTTGATTTTGTCTAGACGGTCAAATAAAACATCGTGAGAAAACAGGCATGTCTTAGAACCAAAAATTCGAAGACGTGACCCCCGCAATGGGCCCGCGTGGTGGATTATGGCCCATCCCCTTTCACAGGGAAGAGGGCTGTGTCCCAGTAGTGGGAACAGCAGTGGGCTGATTATGATATACCTAGGTACTTAGTCTATTTATTTTATTTGTATTTATTTCCTAAGTTATGTAATAAGGTGAGTGATGTATTCGCCATTGATGTTGATGTCAGCCACTTTCCAGTCCAGAACCTTGAAAACATCCTTCAGTCCACCGGTGAACAGTTTAGGAGAGATAACGACTCCCTGTCTCACACCTCGCTGCAGACGGATTGGTTTCGAAGTCGGATCCTGGAGTCGTACTGACATAGTGGCGTTTTCTTACAGACACTACAGCACCTAGATGTACCGATAGTCGATCTGGCACCATTGAAGAGACTGCAGTACAACCTATGTCTCGATCGAATCGAAGGCTTTTTGCAGTCCACGAACGCTAAGCAGAGAGGCAGGTTATACTCTTCGGTCTTCTGTATAACCTGCTGTAGCGTATGTATGTGGTCTACGGTGCTAATGCCTTTACGGAATCCGGCTTGTTCGGGAGGCTGGAAGTCGTCAAACTTGCGCGCGAGACGGTTTATGATGACTCTGGAGAACAGCTTGTAGACATGGCTCAGAAGTGAGATGGGCCTATAATTCTTAAAAAGGGTATTTTCACCCTTCTTAAAGAAAAGTACCACCTCTGTTCCATGCCTGTGGCGTTTTGCCCTCCTGTAACAAATATGGCTACACAGAATTGCAGTGGCGAGGTGTCAATTTTTCTAAGAGAGAAGCCGAAGCGAAGTCGGCTTTAACTTACTGACTTATCAATAAAGAATACTTATTATCATTCTAAAATTAATACAGGGTTGTAAATAATTAAATACAATAAAATTGAACCAAGAAAACCAAATAAAATGTGCAATATTCTTCCATCTCGTTCGCGGACGCATTTTCCTATATCTGTGTCTGTATAACCCGTTCTACAGCGCCTTGCTCTCGCCCATACCAAGCGGTGCCACGTGACCTAAAGTGACATCATTACGGGATTGCTGTTGTACGAAATTTTAGGTTCCGATTATGACGTTTAGCCGCTGGGTTCATATCGTTTTTTTTTGTTTGGTTTCAAAGCTAAAAATAACCGTTTTTGTTGTTTGAATGTTATGGTGAATGAAATTCCCATACTGTAGCTATATCTACAATAGTAGCCACTATTGACGTATAATTTTTTAATAGCGTTAGTGTTGCCGATGCGAATCCCCGAAGAAAAGCCGGTAGGATTCGTGTTATATGTTGCTTTCGCCACTGCAGAATTGTGATCAATACAACCATCTAACTTCATTTTAGTCCCACTGAACGAATTTTCATGAAATACACATTTTTGTATGAAAACTAACGTAACGTAAGAAAATTTGACTTTTGTGGGTTACTCTGGCGTTTCCACCTTAAGCAGCTTCTCTTAGGTATTTATTCTTATCATCCATCTTAGAAGATTATCAGAAATGGTTTTCTTATAAGTAGAAAATATAATACTTCACTGATGTGAAGTATTATATTTTCTATTAAATTAATAAGGTGTTCAAACGCACGTGAAGCAATAACGATAATGACATCTTATAGGGTTGTTTCCTTCAGCAGATTTCATTATTTCCGAACCATTGGAGTGTTTCCTTTCTCATTTGCCACGAGTATTGGAGCTCTCGTCTTGTATGGATTAAGCTGGAGATTTTATAAGATTTCGTGTTGTGTAGCTGTAGCCCATCAAATCTTATTAAAGCCTACATTTAGATATTGATGATCGCTAAGTTATGATTGGGTTAAAACAGAGAAGTATAAAATCAAAACTTATTTGTTTAAATGCATTTTTCAATAATTTAAGTTATACGTTTCATACGTCTAAGGTTTTCAATGATAGCCTTCATGTGTGGCAGGTAACAATGGTGGTGTAACCACGACATGCCACTTGGAGTTTTAACTTCCTTCATAGCCTTTTGAATACGCTGAATTGTTGTTAACAAACCATTCTACTTTCCTACTATATTTTTATATAAATGTGAAAGTTTGTACGTTTGGATATTGAGATGTTCGGATTTTTGTTACTCAATCACGCAAAAACAGCTGAACAGATTGGGATGAAATTTGGCAAACTTTCAGTATGTAGCCAAAGGTTAACGCCATAACGACTCATATAAAGGCTAAATTAAACTAAGTAAGGCAAGTTATCACTATTTAGGGGACTATAACAATCATTAAACTGAAACTTTATCGTAGGACGTGACTCGTGGAAGGTCCGGTGTTGGCTGAAGCTGAAAGTTTCGTAATCTCGTGTGACAATCTACGGGGAGATGGCAATAATGGCCCAGTTTGGGGATTATGGATGGTGACAATAATATTAAATAAAAACTAGTTTACTTGTACCTGAGTAAGAAAAATGTAGCGTGGAAGACTTTTAAAAGCAGCTTGGGAAATCCAAATGTACGAGTATAATTCAGGGTATAGATAATTAGCAAGTTATACAACTGTTACTACAAACAAACTCATCTACTATTTTTATTTGATGCACTTGTGGTTTGTAGTTTTACGAGTGGTCGTCCAGTGGTCCAAATTCGACCATCATTCATTTAAAACATTATTATGTATTTCTTATGCATTATTATGTAAAAAAAATACTCTGTGCCAAATTTCATACTCCTCTGACCGCAGGCATAATTTTTGTAAAAACGGGTACGTTTTTGCTTTTGCCAAACGCTTCGCCCGCGTGGAGGTCGAAAATCATCCCGCGGTAACGTACTACCGCAATTAAAAGTGTCTTATGTATGTGTATTAATCTAGGTTATAAACTGTGTGCCAAATTTCATCCAAATGTTTATTGAGGATGATATTCTCGTAACATGTATGTCTATTTCCTTTTTAGTATATTCTATCACATTTACATAAAATTGTATTATTTTTCTATTAGTTCGCTGTACCAGTACAGTTTCCTAATAATTGTTTGATGCACCGGGCGACGTCATTACGTCAAAGCCGGCTGTCGCTGAAAACCAGCGCTGGAGCTCTGTCTTGCATAGGGTCGCAGCATAATGCTGAGTGATAGCCGTTTTGCGTGGATGTGACGCATGTTTCCCTCTACCTGTTCTTATTTTCTTTTTGTATTCCTTTTCTTTTTGCGTCATGTTTACCGCAAATAAACGTTTTTTCTTTCTTTCAAATCCGTTCAGTAGTTTTAGAAAAAGTAACAAATATCCGTGCATCCATCCATCCTCACAAACTTTCACATTTATAATATTAGTAGTATATACTATATATGTACCTCCATAATACATACGACAGTCATGGAAACGCGATTTTTCTGTTCGTATAAACACTTTGTGTGCATAAAATTAAATAATAACTTCATATCCTTCAATTCGACGACAATATCTAAGATGTATCTACAACTTTATAACCTTTAATTCGGCTTAGTGTTTCTAAGTTATTCGTATAGAATGATTAGATTGACTTATTAAAAGTTAGAAAATAAAACTTAATCATTATACAGATGTAAATTATGTTACATGCCACGTAGCTTGACTATGCGGCCCAATAACTTGATGTGACGCGTGAAACACTTAGCACCTACTTGCAAAGGGCGTGAGTAAGATAGAAAAAGCGCTTTTCATGTTTGGTGTGGATGATGTAGCTTATTTAAGTAAGTAACCTGAAAATTTAACGAACATGAAACAGGCTCGTCTGTCAAATCAAATCAAAATCCAGTCAAAATTCATTTATCCAAACTAGGCTGAGAGACAGCACTTTTTGAACGCCAAAATTAAATTAGAGACAGTCCCTTCACCACTTCCTAGTACTTTAGCTGGGAAGAAGAAATGGCGCAAAAAACTCCCCACCAGCAAAGCTGTCTGTTAACTTAGTAGAACTTGATTCTGTACAATAATAGGTAAGTAATTAACATTACTAAACACAAAACAAAATAAAATAATTTGCCACATGTCAGCTAACACACGTCAATATACCAATAAAACATAGTAAGTAAACTCAAGCTGATTTAAATAATAAAAAATAAAACAAAACAATAAACGTAAACAGAACTCAATACCCACATAAAAGCCTCCAGGCATAAAGGGTGTGCCCGCTTACATATGCTGCATTATGTTCATATAGATTTAACTTGAAGTAATAAATGTTAAACTAGGACTTTCGGAGTAAAGTAAATAAACAGGTAATTATTAATATCAATGAAAAAACCATGGTCAGCAAGACGACCAGTCACCACAAGCAGCACCCGTTCACGAGCATAACGCCCAATGTGTGTGTCAATCAGTATAATAGTCTAACCGTCAAAGTTTGCATCAACCGGTGGGGTCCGCAAGGGCCGATGCCTACCAGGGTTGCGTGTTGTTCGAAAGATACCGTGGCCCCTGGCATACAGGCAACTGACGGAACACGGATGGCCCAGAGCGGGAGAAGTTGTTTGGTGATTTCCCAACCAAAATAATAAAAAAAACCGCTGAAATTGATTTATTTATAGTTAAATTGGCTTATGCTAGCGTCTTCGCCCGCGGGAAAATGAAAATGGAAAATTATCCCATGGAAACGTACTATCGGGACGGCAATTTCTCCACCAACGTTCTTCAGGTGCATGGTACAGGGCAAGTCAAAAGTTATTTGAATATAGCGAAGTTTAATCGAAAACTACTATGTTAATAATATCTAGCATATCTGTTAAAATGTCTCTCAATTCGTTATCGACAAATACAGGCCAGGCAATCATAGCCCTATTATTCATAATAACTTGACATTTATATTTATGTCGTTTTTATTATAATGTCATTAAAGTGAGAAGGCAGAAAGACTATTAAACCATTGTAATAAAATGTTTATAAGATGAACGTGGAAGAAGCAAAATGAGTAAATATTTTAGTACCGCAGGCTTGATTTTAGATTTATGAAAACAGAATTAACACTTTTAAGGAAGGTTTATTCCTCCAACCAGCGCCATGCGTAGCACACTATCAATTACAATTTAAATCATTTTTAAAGATATTGCCATTTCTTCTTAAGTTCGAAAAAATTGTCCGCTCAAAAACAGAAATAACGCAATGAATGTTGTTTAACTGTCAAAATGAAAGCAATTTTTACTATGAGTTAGCAATTTTTTACGCAATTACCCCACTGATTACTACAGCCAGACTTATGCTTTAAAGAAAATCTTGTAAGTGCAAAAGCCGTCTTTTATCAAGATGACCTCTGCTGACCCCCGACGAGAGCAGCGTCAATATTTAATTAGGTACTCCAACACTTCTACGTAGCTATACAATAAAGAGCTATTTGTAATGCCAGCGATGTCTGCCGATAGATAATGTAACTCCAAGGTCTTGTGTAAAACTATCCGTTTATAAATAAATATACAGGGCCACTAGGTGGAGGTGATTATCCTAGATTCCTATGTTTTACAAACCGTTATTAGTTACAATGCCCTTAAACTCAAGTGGAATTGGTCTGGATACCTGGCAAGCTATATCAACAAGAGCTAGTCTATAGAGCCGGAACCAGTGGTAAGAGACGACAAGAGCGGTCTAGTAAGCGCTGGATAGATGACATAATAGGACATTACACCCATATTTGAATAGTGTCTTAATTAGATGATATAGTGCTAATAAACCACAAAAAAGAAACAAAATTATTATTTATTCGATTAGTGCCATAAAAATGCATTAAAACATTAACATTTTCAAATTTGCAAATGCATTAAAACATTAACATTAACATTTTCAAATTTCGCGCGTAATTTGACGAAAACGCTGGACGCAGTGGACGCCATATCGCTCTATTGGTATGACGTCAGTTTGCTGTGTAAGCAAATGGGCTGATATTTTGTATGATAATTGTTTAATATTAAAAAAATGAGTTATTATTCTACTTATCGTTGGTTTGCTGTTACTGAATGCAAGATATTGTTTTAATAAAAAATACTTTGGTTACGAAAATAATAAAAGTACAAAGTTGTTCAGTTGACAGTAACAGAAACTTAGTATATACAGCGAAACCAACCAACAGTCGATTGGTCCATGAACCGTTGGTCAACATTATCTTTGAACAATTAACTTTTCAGCCAAAGAACTTTTCACCCACGAACGTTTCGCTAACATAACTCTACGTCAGTGAATGCTTAACCAACAGAATGTTTTGACCAATAACTTTTCACCCAAAGAACAATTGGCCAACAGACACCGGGACATGTGATTACTAAATAGTCAAGTAACTGCCACTAACTTGCGGTTGGTCTCAAATCTAACCTAACCTTACCTATTCGGTCGGTAAGCAGTATGGTGCAGTTCACAATTTATCGACAGTTTATAATCTCGCGAGATAGATTATAAACTAACGGTTTTCACAATCTTACGGTGACATTTCATATTTTTTAAGTTATTTTTACAAGCTTTTATTTACTTTCACCTGTCCCGGTATCTATTGGCCAATAATTGTTCTTTGGGTGTAAAATTATTGGTCAAAACATTCTGATGGTTTAGCATTCACTGACGTAGAGTTATGTTGGCGAAACGTTCGTGGGTGAAAAGTTCTTTGGATGAAAAGTTAATGGTTTAAAGATAATGTTGACCAACGGTTCATGGACCAATCGACTGATGGTAAACCGTTTCAGTTCCATATACAGCGGTATGACGTAATAACATGGCGGCTACTATTTCATGGTGTTCAAAAACAGAATAAAAAACTGAAATCTTTGAATTCTAATTTAAAATTTACTTTGTTATTTCGTGAACTAAAACTAACATTTTCCGACTACGTTTTGCCTAACCTATCTCAATAATATATTTTTAGATTTTTTCTCATATACAGTAAAATACCCTATTGTAGTAGAAGGTAAATAATGGTCAAAAGATGCCGCGAACAGAGAAAACTGGAATAAGCTAGAGGAGGCCTAGGACCCGAGAAAAGGAGGGAGAGCGGGGGATTTACACTCAGTGATTACTTTAACTCACACACTGACTTATTACTTGTTAATATTCTAGTAAAATCGTATACTTACTTTTACAATGTTTGTAAATATGTGAGAACCATGTCTCAGTCATAAAATTAATTTATCTGTAACTGCTTCACTTTCATTCTTTTTACCTATTTTGATATGGTAATTTTATTCTGGGTGCATCGTTTTCACACAATAATATAATGAATGTATGTTAAATATTGTATCTACTTAAAATATTTTAAAAGAGTAACGGTGGAGTTTCTTGCCCATTCTTCTCTATACGAAACTATATTTTGGAAGGGCCGACTAGAATCAATTCTATTTTAATGTAAATGTTGATGTTCAAAAGTGCCTTTTAAGTGCCTATTTGAAATAAATGCTTTGACTTACAGAAACAACACAACGGAAAATAAAAAATAAAAACACCTACGTTTTTTCGTGAATCGTACTTCAGGAGTCACACGTCAATTGCATTTTCAGATTTGGGTTAGAACTTTTTTTTTGCAGCGTTCGACGAAGATTTAAGATTATAGAATTAAAATTCTTGCTCAACTAAACAGTATTTAGTTTTTAAACCTACCGTTATCTTATAAATTCAAAGCTTAGTAAACTGACTTATCAATATAATGCATCTGTCTTGCACATGATCATAACTATCTATAGTTTGTATTTACTAAAGTAGTATAATATGTTATTATTAACCAGTAAAGCGTTCAGTTCAAAAGTGCCTTTTAATAGCCCACTTGAAATAAATGACTTGACTTTGACACTGCAAGTTATTGATTTATGCTTAAGCGTCGTATTGGAACCGGGGTCTATAACATCCTGAATCAGCTTGGAAAATTACAAAGAAAACCTAGTCAACAATAATACCTGCCCCATTCTACCAGATCCCAGCACAAGAATCGAAATAAACCAAGCTAACAAGATGGAAGAGAAGTGTCGGTATCGCTAGATTAAGTCGTTTCCTGACATTCTGCCGTCTCCTACCAGGACCAGTACCAGTTAAGATGCGACACGTAGAAAATCTTATTTCTAGTTAGTAATTTATCTACATTTACTTCTCCGTCCTTCGATAATGATGTGATTTCACGTACTTAAGTAATATAGAGTGACTGTTTATAATTTTCTCTAGTATTTAGAGCCTTATACACCGTGACATTTTATTCGTCTTACAAAGGTGGTCCTCTCAATGTATCCGTCATAAAATACCTCTAGGCGCGATTAAAACATTGTTACAATTAATTAAGATAATAGGTACAAAGAAAAATAAATAATGCTTTAGAATTATGAAACACCCTCCCTGTTAATATGTTTACGTATCAAACGGTAGAAGTAATCTACCTGCCATTACATTCCATCATTAATTCCATCTCCATAACAAGGGTGTTTCAAAATACGTCATGCATCTTAGTGAATGATATTTTCATTTTTTTAACTACGCATATGTTCAAAAATATGTTTATATTTTTATGAATGATTAGTAGTCATTGGATACATGAAGTGGGCTGCCGTTGTAAGACTACAAAAATGTCACGGTGTATATGTTACCGGAAATGTATGAAAACTAGGAATTATACACAATTCCTAGGAAATATATGCACTTCCGAGCCTACTTAGGAAATGTGTAAAATAATGTTTCAAAGATTCTTTAATACACACATTTCCTGTGAAATGTATTTCCTAGGAATTTTATGCAATTCCGAGAACACACTAGGAAATATATCAAAAGTAATGCTTTCTAGAATTGCTCGCATGGTATGTCACGGCTCCGGCGCTGCGGGTCTCCGGCGGTCCCACGCGAACTTCTAGTCGCAGATGGTATTCGCGCTCACCACCGCAACTTCGGCTTGCTGGCCGGCGCAAGCCTCAGCCGCGTCGGCGACCGCTAATACCACCTGTTCCTCAGCTCGCGGGCCGCCTCGCCCCTCCGAGCCTACGCGGATTTAAACTCTAGGGGTAGGGCAGACAAGACTACGTGGAGTCGGTTTTGCAGCGATTCGTTTCTGTCACTAACTTTTAATACATTTCCGATTGCTATTTAGGAAATGCATAGATTTCCTAGCAAAAGTGTATGTTACAAAATATATCATAGATTTCCTATCTATTTTAGGAATTGTACACCTTTCCTAGGAATTGTATACAATGACGGATTACACACTATTCCGTTAACATATATAAGGCTACGATGACATCCTTATTTCTGTTTTATATTTGGGATAAGGGCAAGAAAATTATGATGATTTTATAAGACCAAGGTCTACTGGCAAAAGCTTCTTTAGCAATAAGTAAATAGAAACTACATAACGAAATTATTGACAGAATAATTGTCAAACAAAACTCAGAGAAATCCTTAAACTGAGAAACATGAGAGAAAAAGTAAAACAGAAAGATATTGTAGAGGTTTATTTAAATATGTTGATCTAAATTCATTATATTAAATTCTTTAGGATAGATTCCATTTTGAGCGCAAAATGTTCTATGTTTCATATGTTCAATTTAGAAAGAGGAAGTTCAAATCTGCTGGGTTTTCAGTTAACGGTCAAAATAGTCTTGAATTTAGACAAGCCTACTGACAAAGTATTGTACTACACCTATTCTTCAAATGTAAACTTTTGCTACCCTACTACGAATTCCTTTAAGATGATCTTTTAGTGTTATAACGGCATGCGGCGGGTGCGGGTTGTTCGAAAGAGATACCGCGGCCCCTGGCACACAGGCAATTGAGGGTACACGGGTGGGTTTTAGTCAGTAAAAGTCTGACATGCTCCTCCCAGAGCGGGGGAAGTTATTTGATAATTGCCCACTCATAAAAAAAAGAAATAAGGATAAAAAGTATCCTATGTGTTAATCCAGGTTATAAATTATTTGTGTGTCAAATTTCTTCCAAATCCGTTCAGTTGTTTTTGCGTGATTGAGTAACAAACATTTATAATATTAGTAGGATATAGTAGGATGGATACTCGTCCTGTAAGACCTTGCTGGCTCCAATAAAGTTAGTTCCTTGACCGCTGAATAAAACTCAATTGTGGTGACCAAAATTCTAAACGCAAAATTTCTAAAGCCGAGTCTGGCAACAAAAACTTACACTATTATAAAACAGTGTCATCTTTGAATACATCCAATACATCTGCATATAAAATCATCTCTTCATTACATAACATTTTAAACAAAGCACTAGGCAATAAAGTTTATATGCAAGCCAAACTTTCTATTTGCTTAAATAGAAGTGTTGCATAAACTGTACAATCAAGTTAGGCTAGCCTGTCTAGTTATAAACTGAGGTAATGGCTGATTTGCATTCGTTTATAACTTGGCCGAATAGTAAGAAGCCGAAGTGTCTCGGATTTCGGGAATAAGGGTATTTACATAACTGTTTAGAGGGGCTTGTGGCTAAGTAATAGTAGCCGCACGGGTCGATCGATCAGGTTAAGCTACGCTTGCCGCGGTTGGTCTGTGGATGGACGACCATCTTTACATATCAAGACCCTCCGTGCCTCGGAAAGCACGTTAAGCCGTTGGTCACGGCTGCCATTTGTAGATCTTTGACAGTCGATAAGAGTCGTCAGAAGCCCGAAAATCTGACAACCAATCTTACCAAGGGTTATCATATTAGGAGGCATTCAAGTATTACGTAAGCAGATTTTTTTCAATTAATAACCCCTCCTCCCCCTCGTCAGCAAAAGTAAGCAAAGCTCTTACCCCCCGTCCCATGCTCATGTAAACATTGGTACATGACTTTATCAATGTGTTGTGGTTTATTAATTGATTCATGAGCAGCAGTTATAAGTCTAGAAATAAGGAATAGGCTTGGAATAGAGAACTTTAACACATTTAATATTTATTTTAACAAATTTTATTGAGATGGTATTCAGTTATTATAATCTTTATATATTAACGAACAAAACAAACTTCTTTTAAAATGTTGGTATAATAGGTCTTTACCTATGAAATTGCCGTTTTGTATGAAAAAATTTAAACGAATTTTTTTCATGTATTTTTTATTTGTATTAATCGAAGTAATCACCCATGCAATCAATGCATCTTTGCCATCGCAGTGGCAGTTTATTGATGCCCTTCTTAAAGAAATCAGCTGGACGGAAGGCAACAAATTCTTCAAAGGCATTTTGTACTGCCTCTCGGGTATTGAATTTTTTTCCCGCCAAGAAGTTATCCAAATTCTGGAAAAAGTAGTAGTCTGTAGGCGCAAGGTCTGGTGAGTAGGGCGGATGACGGAGAGCTTCCAACCCCAGTTCTTGCAACTTGGAGACCGTCTGCTGTGCAGTATGAGGTCGCGCGTTGGCGTGCAGGAGCAGCGGAGACGAGCGATTGACCAATGCTGGTTGGAGATGTGCCAGCTTCTCCATCATTGTGTTCAGTTCTTCACAGCACACATCTGCAGTAATGCTCACCCCGTTTGGTAAGAAGCTGTGATGAATCACACCGCCGCTAGACCACCAAACAGTGACCATCACTTTTCTAGGGGTAAGTTTTCGTTTAGGGCATTGTTTAGGTGCTGAACCAGGATCCAACCAACTTGCTGAGCGCTTGCGGTTATCAAACAGAATCCATTTTTCATCGCAGGTAACAATGCGGTTCAAAATTCCTTCATTTGTGTGTCTGTTGAGCAGTGCAAGGCACGTCTCGACGCGTACTTCGCGCTGACGATCATTGAGTTCGTGGGGCACCCATTTGTCAAGCTTTTTTACCTTGCCAATTTGACGCAAATGGACCAATATTGTTTTGACGCTAACGTCGAAAGCTGCTGCTAATTCAGCCGTAGATTGTGTATCATCAGCTTCCACAATCGCCTTTAATTCGTCATTATCGACCAAAGTCTTCGGACGACCGCGAGGTTCATTTTTCAGGTCGAAATTTCCAGAACGGAAGCGAGCAAACCAATAACAGGTGGTGCGTTGGTTTGTAGTGTTAGCTCCGTAAACGTCGTTGATGTTGCGTGCCGCTTGTGCCGCGTTGCTGCCACGACGGTACTCATATTCCATAATTACTCGAATTTTTAACGTATCCATGATGACGAAAAAGATTGAAATGCGATGAAAATGTAACACTAATCAATAAACAAATGACTACTTTTGGAAAAAAAAATCCATGTTTTTAAAATAAAATTAATTTGAAATTAGAATTCTTACCCAAACAAAAATTATTTTGATTTGAAATGGCCAGTACTGCAAAACGGCAATTTCATAGGTAAAGACCTAATATTAATTCAAATTAACAGTCTTCAGTCCATGACACACGAATCCATGACTCTAGTCTTTGATGACATTGGATGTTTGCTGCTCAATGTTGTGTGTCTGCTCACTTTCTTGCGATTTTGGAATATCGATATCGTTTTCTTCGAGCCATTCATAGACAAGTAGGGTTGCCATATGTGTTCAAACCAAAATCGACGAAATTTTGTACAAAATCCAAAAAAGTAAAGAATAAATACTGCTGGTGTAATCACCATCCAGACTCCCCCATGTCAACAAAAATAAGCAAAGAAAAAGACCCCCCGCCCCCTTGTAGTGTATATGTAATACTTGAATGGCCCCTTACCCAGTTACTGGGTTGTGGAGGTCAGATAGCAGTCGCTCCATGTAACATACTGGTATACAGCTGCATACGGTTAGACTGGAAGCCGACCTCTAGATAGTTGGGAAAAGGCTAGGCAGATGGTAACGTTACTTTTTAGATGTAAGGTAATCGTATAATTGTGTTCAACGTAACGTTACGGTAATGTAGTGTTATAAGTAGTTTACCGAAAACCAAAAGTAGTTCACAGCGAGCATATAGGTGGTCAGGGAAGGAAAACCATTGTTACGCTCAAAAAGGTGGTTTTTTAAACCAGTGTTTGTCTTTAACCGTAAATAATTTTGAAAGCAAAAAAATATATATGATACTAGCTAGCGACTTCGCCCGCGCGGAACTTTCATCCCCTATTTAACTCCCTTAGGGGTTGGATTTCGAAAATCCTTCCTTATTCCTTGTCTACATTATGAAGGGAACCTCTGTGCAAAATTTCAGCTTTCTAGGTCCAAGGGTTTGGGCTGGGCGTTGATGAGTCAGTCAGTCAGTCAGGACTTTTCTTTTTATTTATATAGATAGATTTTCAAGTCTTTTTTGCATAGAGTGATGGAACTCAAAACATAATTAAACATACTTTAATGTATCAAAAAATCATCAGTCAACTCTTAATTATCTTTAAAACCAGTTTATCCCTTCAATAACAATTATAATTAAAAATATACCATAGATTCCAAATGCCAAACTGCATCCAGTGATGGATTTATTTATTATTAAATAGTTAATATCTAATTTTATAAGTACGATTTTATTTGCATTTTACGACAACGCTTGCTCATTTATTATTCGATATTACAACAGATTTTAATCCGTATCGGATTGCAATAAGAACTATTATCACTCATAACGACAACATTTAAAGTTACCAGTTCCAGGAAACACATCACGCCTTGTTTCCCCGAAGGTGTACAGTTACGAGCATTAATATGTATACATATAGTCAAATTCAAAAGCGATTTCTTCTTATATAACTTTTCCAACCTTGAGATAACCTAGGTATTTCATTTCATTGTGGGTTCCAAAATACCATTTTCATTATAACATAAAATTACAATGTATATATTGGTGAGCGTATACATACATATTAGTGCTCGTGACTGTACCTGTAGTACACCCACATTACATCTGAGGGGCAATTCTCGTAATTTTAAGAACGTTCACAGTCTGATCTCAGTCTCAATCTGTCAAAAAGCCGCGAGTTTCCATACATTTTTGACAACTTTTTTCGTTTGATTGTCGCTGAGATGAGACTGACTAGATTGTGAACGTTTTTAATTACGAGAATTGGCCTTCAGGTAAGTTTAAGTCCCAAGTAATAGGGAGCGAGTCTATTGTTATCAACCGGGCACAAATACAGTTTTTTTATTTTTCCTGACCACACAAGAGAAGCTAAGCCTTTGTGATATCCAATAGATTGCAGCGATACTCATCCGGATGAAGTTATTTTGGCTCGTCCTATTAACTAGCGTGAGGATTTTAATGTTCGGAGGTAAACATTAATGAATTTAAAAATCCATCTCCTACTTTTGGTTACAAATCTCTGATATTTCTTAGAACATTATCAAGAATTACAATATTTACTTATTACTGCACACAAATATGCAGAGGATTGCTTAATATTTTTTTGTATTGACCGTAGGTACTAATGACCATTGAACAGTTGTTTTCGTTAATTATAAAATAAATAAAGATGAGAGACACTTGGTTTACCAAAAACAGTTGAGCAGACAAATTTTTCGAACATATGATGCAATGGATTAGCAATTTCCTTCAAGGTTATTCATATTCTGATTGATAATGTGTTATGCAGTTAGGGTGCAGTATCTTTTAACTGTTCAGTTTCCCATTTCACCTTATGTATGAAGCACACATGATAGAAAATGTTGTTTCCGTGTCAATCCTATTTAGCTGGTGTTAACTGGATTGTCAGCGCTACGTCGACGGAAGAGAGTGTTGTAAGTGAATAACTTGAGCGTAGTTCTCGATTCTCGAACACACGACGACTTTATTCATTTATGGGATAAAGATAAAACGCTACTGTAAAATCGCGTAGAATAACTTATCATTAAAATGATTGACAAGTTCTTAAGCCACTTTTTGCTTGTTTAAAAAGTAAGTGCTTTTTTCAATAAAAACATATTTTTTCAGGATTGGATAAGCTATGCGAATTGATAATAACAATTATGCGTGCAAACAATGATGTATCGTAAATCGTTATACATCTACTATTTGGTATACAGGGTAGCAAGGACATCGACGCAAACTGAAACCATGAATTTAGTCCATGATTCTACCTCCTATGGTAGAAATTTCTCGACTGTAATTAAAAAAAACGTAAATGTAAATGTAATTAGAAAAGTGAAGAAGACGAGATAATTTTTTTTTACGGTTTGGATACATGTACTTATCCATGGTAATAGGTTGTTCTTCGATGTCCGTTCCATTTTGTCTTTCTTTTATACAGGGTGTAAGGGAAATGCTTCCAAAAACGAAGACAGGTGGTAGGGAACGTGATTCTCGATACAGTACAATCAAAAAATCTAGTTTGTTTTTACTATTTTTACCATTTTTTTTCCATTTTTGTTACACTATGCTGTTAGATCAGTTAAATGAACCATTATTTGAGATTAAACACATTTAAAATTATATTTAGGCATCTTTTGTAAAGCGCCGCGAAAATTAAATAAGTAGAAATATTAGAGAAGCGTCAAACGTTTTAAATTTATGCAAAATAACCAATTTAAGGCGAAGGGTTATTGGTATCCGCTTGCATTTAGGTTGTATATAACCTACGTTCTGGCTTCGGAAGCGTTCCCTTTATACCCTGTATACTATTTGCCTTTGTCTTCGATATACCATCGTCGTGTCGCTGTTGTCGTTAAGTCATGTTAGACATAGTCACATTAGTCATCTTCATGATTATACAATGTAAACTGAGGCAGAATATTCAACTTCTACCACCATTGCCAGTGAGGCTCACAGTAAATTCATTTCCATGGTTGCCTGTCCTAATAGAAAGAAAAATGTTTATTATGCACAAACAAAACGCACATTGTAAAAAATAAAATAAGAAACAAAATGCACACATACAATGTGGACAAAAGCCCCGTATTCAAGTTGAAAAAGTTGCACAATATTATCCATTGACTGTTAATGTCAGTCAAGGCTTGGGACCATAGACAATATAAATGGATCTACAATCAAAACAAAAACAAAATGTCGATAGCATTAGTGCATTAGTGACTGCTTTTGTTACAAATAAACCACAAATATAATAACAACAAAGCCGTGCGTCGCATCTGTGCAAGAACAGGTCGTTGCTCAGCAGAATGCTGTGACTTCGGACGGACCTATTGTCAACAGCGCTGTTTTTCAGAATTCAATAAAATCTACCGGCTCACCGTCTACCACTAAACTGTTTATTAAATAAATAAAAGGCAATAAACAGTATAACGAGATAGACATTTGAATTTCCTCCGCCCGCCTTCAGAGTTTCGTGGGCGGATATTTTCAATTTGTCTTAGATTATCTTCGTACCAATATTATATTCTGGATTTTCCTTGAGCTTTATATTAAGACGGCAGAATAAATGTTATCTTATTATATCTTGACTTTATTTGATTATGAGCCTTTATTTTATAAAAACAAGTAAGCAAAAGTATACAGAATTAATATAAATTAAGGAAGGTGTTACTAATAATTTATAGATCCTGTGACTGCAATATGGCAGAAAAATTTTAAATTCGAAGGCGTTCAACTTGTAATAATCTGCCGGCAGATATCAGGAGTACATATTCTTTCAACATTGTTTAAAGCTAAACTCAAGCAGTACGTCACTAACAACACAAAACTATGAAATTAACGGCATAAGCAAGTCTTGATGTCGATATATTCGTACCTACCGACATTAAGAAAACAAAACTGCTACTGGACTACACATACTTTAATTAAGCATTTATTCGAAAAAATTTAATAAATAATAATAATCTTAAAACCCAAATTAATGTTTGAAAGATTTACATTACGATATAGTCGCCGCGAGTTCGAGTTGTGAATATTTCAGTGGACTAAGTTAGAAAACTCATCAACATTTGCATCCTGCGGAGAACAAAGTTGTTCACTTACTGAACAACAGAAAACCAAACTCAAGATTTGCCAACGGGCAATGGAGCGCAGTATATTAAGTGTCAAGCCTTCAGACCGAGTTAGAAATACCACCATGCGCTCCATAACTGAAGTAGCGGATGTTGGAACAAAATAGCCACGCTGAAGTGCTAGTGAGCCGCACACGCCGTGCGAATGCACCCGGAGATATGGGCAAAGATCGAGGTAGACCACGGCGAAGGTGGTGTGACGATCTGATAAGGTTTGCAGTGCCAACATGGCCAGAGAACGTATAAGACAGGGAGGTTTGGAAGGAAAAAGGGGAGGGCTTTGCCTACAAGTGGGACACCAAATAGGCTAAATAAAAGTGAGTTTAGTACGTAGATCTAGTATATTATAGATCAGCTGCCAGCGCCACCTTATTAGAGACAGGGAGAGATGTCTTTATTTGCTTTAAACATGGTATAAAAGTGTTACAGTCTGGTTTTGATATCATGAGAATGCGATAAACCCCTTTATTCATAAACCTTGCTTATAGTTAGCCACTGTTTAACCATTTTTGACGTTTAAACGTCTCGTAACTTTAATCATCGTTTATAAATAAACCACATAGTTTTTGAGTCAATTGTTGTCAACTGTAAACTACCTAATGTCGAGTAATACCCAACACGTCCTCGGAGTTTCGCTAGCTAATTTAATTTGACCCTGTATTATAAAGGCATCTCAATTTTCTGTGTCTCAATTACTGTATAGAATACGGCAAGAAATATGTCAATCTATCAACAACCATGTTCGTACCAAAACTTGCATTCATACAAAAAGATCAATAACTAAAATTCAACTTAGAAATATCTTCGCTGAGTATTGCGACACTAGCTTACTTGAATAACTGGAGCACTTCCTGATCAATTTATTGTATTACTGTCGCCTATATTGTGACTTGACGTTTATGCTTTTATATTTCAAGACGAAAGTGCAAGAAAGGTTCTATTTCACTATGAATGGGTTTAAAGTGGGTTTGAGTGAAATGGCTAACGAATTATCCTTCTTTATGTCAATCATTCATTCATTCATAAATAGCCTTTAATGTTCCCACTGCTGGGATACAGGCCACCTCTGAGTGTGACAGACTGGGCCATAATCTATGACGCGTGCCCAGTGCGGGTTGGTAGATGCACGTGTCATCGAATTTTTAACTCTATGACATAAGACGTAAGGCATAATTCGGAAAATTGAGGCACTGCTATTGTCCGCGCTTGTACCTAATGTTAATTAACCTAACAGTACCTAGTACCTAAGATTATGCAGTTGTTCACTTTGAATAATCTTGTATAGAATGGAGTCTTAACTTAACTGACAGCTGTTCTGCTGGGGAGATTGTTGCGCCACTTCGTCTTCCCAGCTAAAGCACTAGGAAGTGGTGAAGGGCGGGCGTTTTAGGGGACTGTCCTGAGTAATTTTGACGATCAAAAAGTGCTGATTTTCAGCGTAATTTAATTACATGACTTTGTATTTCATGATCCTTATTTTTCTCAAATTAGGTGTATTACCCAGAGCAACCTTAACAGTCAACCCTCGCCCAACACCTTATTATTAAAGCCTTTACTGCTGAAACTAAACTAAACATGTACCTCCATATTTATAAACGTTGCTTAACGTTAAGTAACGATTAATGACTGATTAACCATTAAACATCTCTTAACTTTAAGCAACGTTTATAAAGAAAAGGGTAGATGTTTATGATGACTAACTCATAAACTATTATATCGAGTTTCCCGGTTTAGTGTGTCATATGAGGCCTAGGCTTGTTCCAGCTGGTTCCATTCCTTTCTATCTTTAGCTTTCCTTGACCAGAAAGCCCAAAATCTTCCCGACAGGCATTTAAACAAATCTTTTATTAAGGAGTGGAAAAAAACATAGAAACGCAAACATTGTTGCTGCCTCGATGGAGAACTTTGCCTGTCCCTAGTTTAAAAAAGATTATTGGGTTCCTTTTCTATTAAAAAATTGTTATTTGTTATGCAAAGCTGCAAAGTTGTTTTTAGGCGCGAGTACTTGTATTGAAAGCTGAGCAAGCGAAGGATTTTAGGATTGAATCATGAGTGAAGCGCGTGTTTCAAATATAGAATCCTGAGCGTAGCGACGCTTTCAAAGTTACGAGACACAGAATACCTTTGCTGCCGAGCGAAACAATTTTTCACCTCACTACAGCGAGGAAAATGCTAGGTGCAAGAAAAACAGCCTAAATAATATATTAAATTAGTGTACTTAGTTCAATGAAGTATTGCATTGTAGTCTTCGAAAACGTTTTTACGCCTCTAGAATGTCTCCATGCATTGAACAAATTGTACGCTTTTATGTACTTTTCGCGCGATTTTTCCGGAAAATAATTGAATTCAGTATCATGTACCGCTTGCATTAACCCTGCAGGTGTAAAATTTATATCTTCATGGCTGCTGGACTCGCTCATACTTTACCATTTTTACGATTTTATCAAAAAACAAACCAAAATTATGGAAAACGAATTGAATAGAGACGATTTTTTTGAACTTTTTTTTTTTCATACTGCAGGAGAGCGTCTTGCTGGCCAGTGCGATAATTCAAAAATTGGGTTCGCGCACTGACATGAAATAAGTATTAATGCATTAGAAAATGATTGAATAGATAGGTTCGAATTTCAAAAACTCTTTCCATGCTAGCGCGTAGAATGCACTTTTGCACGCAGATTTCGAATGACAAAAAGAATCTTTCCGAGCCTGTGAGGTGAAAAAGAAATTTGCTATGCTGAGGACCATTACAGAATTTAGAGAGAATAATAAAAATTTACGTTGGTCTAGTCATTGTCTTGTTAAGGTGACTGAAAAACAGGTTTCAAAATCGTACGCTGATATAATTTCACGCCGATTTGAGTTCAATTTTATAGGATCACGATGTGCAGGTTTATCCTTCTTATTTTATTACTTAGTTAGTTAAGTAATTACCTGAGCTACTTTATGTTTTAAGGGATCACTAGCCTTGCGGTCTTTAACCCTGTGGGCAAATGCCAAATACGGGCAATTTCACCTTTTAGGGATACACCTAGCATTGGATTGCGATCGCCCGAGTTAGCTGATTTATAGGCTGATAGAGATCTGTTTTATTAAAGCGCATTCATTTGAGTGCGAGTGAGTGAGTTATGATTTGTTACTTGCAAGCGTTTTTCTTGCAAGAAAAACGCAGTCAAGCCGCACGGGTTGATAGATCAGGTTAAGCAACGCTTGCTGCGGTTGTTCCGTGGATGGGTGACCATCTTTACATACCAATACCTCTCCGTGCCTAGGAAAGTACGGGTTCCGGCTGTCATTCAAGGATCTTTGACAGTCTTTACGTGTCGTCAGAAGCCTGAAAGTCCTACAACCAGTCTTACAAAGGGGTATTCTGTTACCCAGTAACAACAACAACATTCTCACACTCATGTGCTCTCAGTCACACCTACAGGCTACACTTTCACTCACATATCTCACACACATACTTACACCCACTTATGAAGACATTTGATTGTTAATTACACCCACTTATGAACACATTTGATTGTTAATAAATTTATTTTTAGCATAAAAATATACGTTTTGCTTTTAATATAATACGTCTTGCTATAGAAGAACGGACTCTCCTAATTCAGAGACGATCTGCCTAAAAGGAGGATCCAATCAAAAAAAATGTTTCTACCTACTATCTACTTGTTATACCAATAATCTATTTCATTTATAATTTTTTAATATCTGGATGACTGAGCCATGCACGGTTTTTTTTTGTTTGACGTTTTCTAAAAATGAAACCTAGCTAAATCGATTTATCGCCCTCGAAACCCCCTGCATACTAAATTTCATGAAACTCGTTGGAGCCGTTTCCGAGATCCAGATTGTATATAGGTACACATACAAGAATTGCTCGGGTATTAAAAAAACTGGTATACAGTTGCATTAGGTTATAATGGTGAAAATGGCTAGGCATATGATAACGATGAGCTATCGTAAGATCTTAAAAACAATCTAGGTCGAATACAACATAGCAGCACAATCGTTCGGTCAAAATACTCGAAGTTAGTATTGTTTTCGTGGGTGACATTAAGGTAGGAGTATTAGAAGGCCCTTTGTCTTGTGTACTTTAGATCGGTCACCCAAAGGCAGGCACAATATACAGTAATTTACATTATTATATTGTCTCTTGGGTAATAACAAAACGTATTTATTTATAAGGCAGATGCGAGTGGAAATGTGGAGAGGGGACGCCCTACAAGGTCTATATTAGGGATGCCCGATTTTTGCTGATTGATCATTAAGGATCGTAACCTCTTGAATCGATTCACGATTTTAATTGTATTGTATTGAATCGATCTTCCGAGATAGAGTAAGATTGTATCGTAATTTTATAAAAATAATGTAAAGCACAGTAGGTACCTATGCATTCCAAGTATTATGTATTAAAAAGTATTTTGAAATGGTCACGCTCACAGAACAGATCACCGCGGTATCACCTACGTTCATATTTTATACAATACCGCTTTTGATTAATGTAATTAGAAACAGTCGAAACTAATCTCATTCAATGTTTTTGTAGGTAATCCTACTTTGTTGTAGTTCGTACGGTACGTTTCGGTTGGGGTTTAGGTTTTAGTTGATACGATTTTTGTATACAATTCGATCTGGGCGAAGAACGCATCCTGTTGAATCGTTTAAAAAGTCTGTAGATCATATGGCCATGAATCGATGTTCTGGAAGATCGATTCAGATCGGGCATCCCTAGACTATATCTAATTCTAAAAAGATCAGCAGTCAAAGTACTCGCAATCAGGGTGCGTGTATGACCAGATGTAGAGGGTGCGTGTATGAGAATGTAAACAAAACAAAGCAATAGGAGTATCTATGAATCGTAGCAGGTGGCGTTCTGTATTGTCTACTTGCCCCCATGGGAAAAAAGGTTGAGTTTATGTATCAATGTTTGATTTGCCGAAGAAGATACTTAGATTACTTGTGATCTACCGAGCTACACGGTGACTGATGTAAGCATGCCGTTCGTTGGGTTGGGCAGGTCAGCTATGTGCCGCAATGTATCTTTTTTCAAAAGGACCTTCCAGACTTGGCCCTGCATTGTTAGACTCACATGCAATTCTAATAATGCTATGTTAGGACTCAGGTATCATTCAGCGAGGAAACGCCGGCGCCATCTTGTTTTGAAATATTGACCAACAAAATATTGATGTTCACAAGTACAGTGTTAAAAGATTACTTAAAGGTACTTACATAAATAAACATTTCATCTCATATCATTACTGATGTACGTGTAAGTACGCCACTGGTAGAGACTACATCAATGCTTACCTACTAGTTGTAATTAAAATCAATAAATCGTCGGGTTGCATCATCATTGCGAGAAGTATCAAACAATTTATCAAGGAATCATCTTACAAGTGAATCACAGCGACACAGTGGCGTCATGTTTTGCCATTCGTGCTTTTATTTGGGATGGGGAGAGTCCAGATTCGTCAGCATATCGTTTAAGGGAAATGCGTCACGATTTGCCGATGAACTCGAGAGACACAATTTGGTGAAATGAAGTCAGAAAAAAAGGATCAAACGTTATTAATGTTCCAGGTTTGAATTTTTGATTATGCAGCTGAAGTGAATTAGATAAGTAAAGTTTAAAGAAAAAAGTAACAATATAATCTGACATCATTTCAGTAAGCCACTTACTAATAATTGAAGACTTTATATAAAAAACCACCTTTGTCAAAAATTCCACGTATGATTTAGTTACGTTTTTCTTAAGAAAAATCGGTACAACGAATAAAAGCAAATTTCTCGTGACTTAACTTGTTTTTGAAGAAATATAAAATATAACCAGAAAGCATTGGATACAAATTCCTCTACATAATGGCGTAACTAAATCATAACGTGGAATTTTTGACAAAGGTGGTAATTAAAGTCTTCAATTACTTGTATTGGCTTATAAGTCAATTCGCAATTGTAGGCAGTTTATTGCATACAGTGACCTTTTCTCATAACTTTATTGCATTAAATTTTAAACGTGCCAATTGCCTGATACCTACGTACTTCTGGAGTTGTCGATTCGCCCACAAATAAATTAACTTCACGTGAGTCGCCTATAGAAAATAATATGTTATTTAAAAGTGTCGATTCGCCCGATTCCCGGGAGTAAAATCGTGCGAATCGTTTAATAAACCCTCGTATATTGTGGCACAGCGCCAGTTTAGGTTAGGTACCAATATTACGTTTTATATGACCTATATTGGTTACGTAAATGTGCCTTAACTCTCGGAAATTTACGAAATGCTTCGAAATACTGTGGTAATAAAAGTATATTATAACTCTCTAACTATACAGGCTAAAGAAACATAAAAAAAAAATCAGAAAACCAAATCATGTTTAATTGCTTGTCCCGCAGTCCAACAGGGTTCCTAAATCACAATAAAGGACCCCCTCAGTTGGCTCCCCACGGTTCTAAAACCGATGCTTCCGGTCGCCCTTGCTTAAGTTCATCACCATTGATGTTTTGTTGTTGTTACGTTGTTCAGGAATTAATATTTAGTTTATTTATTAGTTTGTTTAGTTTTGGAATAAATATTACATTTACCTATAGTATAAAAACAGAGAAAAAGATAACCCTCCTTCTGGCGCAGTCGGGTAAAAAAGAATCACAGGGCATCAAAAATTCGTCCGCATTGCTATCAATTGTAACTGATATAATTGATACATGGGTTTTGTATTTTGATCGGTAGTTGAATAAGTTATTCTGGTATTTTGTCAACCAGTAATGCCAAGCGGTATTGTGTTATCCAGTAACTGGGTTGTGGGGGTCAGATAGGCAGTCAATCCATGTAAAATTCTAGAATTCAGCTGCATCCAGTTAGGTCGGAAGCCGATTTCAAGATAGTTGGGTAAAGACTAGGCTAGCCAGTTGATGAGATAAATAAGTCATCTGTCAAAAATTAAGTTATGCAAACTTTACCTTATTTATATTTCAAGGAGACGGAAACGATCACACCAGCTTTGTTAGGCATGTTGTTGACTACACTTTAAGAGTATATTTCCTTACAACTCTTTCCTCATTTCAACTAAGATTACCTAACAAGGAAGTTTGTAACCTTATGCCATGGAAAGCTACACGACAGGATAGAACCCACTAAAAAATATCATCAAATAAATGAAGATGACGCAATATCTCGTATTTTCCGTAAAACTGGAGGAAAACTTAAGAAAGATTGTGTTTTATTTTGATACTCTGTGTCATAAAGAGAGTAGCCTCTGGCTAAATGGACAACAAACAATTCTGGAAGCTAGATATGAAAGAAATAATACGTCTTTTTATTATGTATATTGACGGCACGGTTGGCGCAGTCGTTCAGCGATCGACTGCTGCGCTGCGTGTCGCGGGTTCGATTCCCGCACGGAACAAATATTTGTAAGTAGTTGTATGATCTGCAAGTAGTTGTTCTGGGTCTGGCTGTTTGTGTATGTGAGTTTAAATGTTTGTAAACGCACCCACGATACAGGAGAAATTCCTAGTGTGGGGCAACGTTTAAAAAAAAAAAAAAAAAAAATTAAATTAAAAAAAAAAATTATATTTGTATTCGGTAGACGGTAATTAATGAGAGCTTTGTTTTAGTTACGAGATTATTATTAGGAAGTTAAAGTAAACAAATAGAACTTCCAAGACTGACTATGCTAAAGTAGACACGTAAACCTAATCCTCATCTTACCAACACGATTTTTGAGCTATTATTTTATAGCTCATGTAAAGAAGTACCTATACCTAGTAAAATCTAGGAAACAATTAGAAAAACATACTGTAAATGAAAATGTTTACGTAATAACTTACTCTTACTAAATCTGTGACTGCTAATTACCTGAAAAAATAAATACAATTGTTAATAACTTTGTACGTAAAAATAACACACAAATAAAAAAACCCTATTTATCGAATGTAGTCATGATAAGGAAGACAGCAATTCTAGGATACAATTTCTAAAGGAGACATAATCTTGAGGAAAACCTTAAATCAAATCAAAATATTTTATTTCACATAAGCCTGCATGGGCACTTTTGAAACGTCAGAAGCTAGGTGCACGGTTCCAATTTGTCGTTTCCTATGGAGAAGAGCCGGCAAGAAACTCCACGGAAACCAATCACAATATTATCGGAACCGGCTGCGTAAACATAAATCTTGCACTTCTTAAATAAGTTAAAGATTTGTCTGCCATTACATTACAACATAACATCACGCCTATATTCCAATAAGCGTTAGGCAGAGTTGTGCTTAAAGTACGCCCACATTTCGCCAGACTAACTGACCAACTTTTTGACAGTTCAAAAGTGTTTGTAAATTGTTTAAGAAAAATAATTGATTTGAGTTTTGAGTTTGAGCTATGTTTATGTCCAATGTTATTGGTCGAAAAAGCTTTAAAACACAAACTTATGTACTTATAAACTTAGTTCTAACTTGATGCTGCCACATAAGTGCCTCCAACGGTACCACGGCTGGTGTTCATTCACCCCGCAACGGGAAAGAGCGTGACAATACACACGTGCAAGAATCTAACTTACTTTAATTATAATAATTACTTTGCTTTTAATTTACTTAACCTTGGTAAGTTTCAACTAAATTTTTAGGTCTGGGATTTGGAAAACCTTAAATGCGAGTTTGAAGGTGACTTGATAGATAACATTAAATAAATAACTAGTTTGCTTATACCTACTATAATGGGATTGTAGATTTTAACTGAATTTTTAAGGTTAAAGTTTATTCGCAGTATTCATATACATGTAAGGTCCCACTGCTGGGCAAAGGCTTCCCTTTCCCTTTTCCACACACGTCTGTCATTGCGGACAGTCCTTTCGGTAGGCGTCAAGTTCGTCCCTCAATCTTTGCTTAAATAAGTTTAGTTATAGTTTTTTACATTCATATGAAAAATGTAAAGTAGAACATGGCATTATTCAGATTTCTATCCTGCAACACCAACAAAATAACTTAACAAATTCAAATAACCTGAAATACTTACATAACAATTTTATGGGCCAGACCTGTTTCTAAGTCGGCGTGATAACATTTTCATAGTGTTGTGCCCCACCCTCTGGTTTATGTGTCAAATGACAAATGATCGCGATCGATCGACGAACGTGCTGCGTGCTGCCATCTGTCGCCTTGGCGCTGCGCATGCGACGCTCAGAGGACCGTTTATGTAATTATGTGTACATAGTTCTGCTTTTAGGATATCAGATAGCATGACTATTTTTAGAATACTTTTAGAGACGGTGCTAGTTTTTGATAAGCAGGACCTATTTTAGAATACTTACTTACTTAATTGTTTTAACCGATTAGAAACTGATTAATAAGAAGAATTAGTAAGTAAACAGAAAACAATGTATTTTTAAGATACTTATAGTAATTTAAATACATAAGATTAAATCAATCTATTTACATTAGAATATAATAGTAGCCTACGTACTATTTGCTACCAATTTCGTTTAATTCATTTACACGAGTGGTTCACGACCGTACAATGTATATAATATGCATAACATTGACGAATCATGAAGCCAACTTTCTTTATGTAGCCAGCAATAACAAGGATTCTACTTTAAATATCCATAATTATCAAACAAGAACATAAAACCCATTCGGGAAACGAAATACCATAAATAATAAGGAAAAAGTCATAACATAATAGCGATTTCCTTCTAAATATCAGCGATTTTCCCTTAAAATTGATTTAGAGTTGCAACATAAGCTACGTTTCGAAGAATTTGCACGCGCCGATGCAAATCGTGAGTCAGACTACCAAACGGTTCATGCTACCTTAATATCAGCTATAAATAGAACTAGCGTTTATGCGATGCACAAACCTTCATAAAAACTTTGCATCTGTCAACCAAAACAGAATAATTCAACCGTTACATCCCAAAACGTTCCAGAACATTCAAATTTTCAAACATTCAAAAAGAGAATTCTATGTAAGCGTTGTACATAAAACAAAATGGTGGGTTCGGTTGTCCGCGCCGCCCAATGCACTCGCGTTTATCGCCCGACATATCGAGTGGCGACTTGGCAACGCTGCGGCCGCATTCCTGCAGCCGCACGGCAACGTCGCAATCGCAGCCGCGATCACTACCCGTGCCTTTGTTGATTGCTGTGACGTCGCGAAATGATAAAATGTAAAATGTTCGCAATATGAAAACTGGTCAAAAATCGTTTGGACGTTACAGAAAATCGTTTTTATTGATTTTTTGTGGGATTTAGTCGGTTAGTTGCGCGTGCGCATGTTTATTTCGAGTCGGGGGTGGAAAGTACGCTTTCTCTCGCAACTCGCTTAGAAATCGACGTGCATTGTTGGTTCTAGACACGTCTTGTCTATGTTCTACGTATGCGGATTCTTCGTTCTTTTCGATCTGTGCTGTCTCGGATCCTTAGCAACTGTTTGAGTTATAGACACTTATAGGTTAGTTCGTGTTTGCGATGATAAATGCGTTCCGGCGGGGCGTGGTCGTTACTCTAAATACTTCCTAATTGTACTGATAAGTTCGTTCAAGAGGCCACTATTTAGTCGTCAATAAGACAACGATGAATTTTAGTATGTAGCATTGTTTCTCAGCGTAATTGATTTATGTCAGGTAACATGCCTAAGCGATGACGTAATTTCAGAAGCATTTTAAACAAAAAGGTTTTATATTCGGTATTTTTATAATGTTGGCCGGCCATAGTGAAATAGTCTATAAATAGAAGCAACGCAAAACCCTTTAAATGCTCACTTGTATTTTATGAGCGATATAAAATGTATGAATTTACAACGTTCAGAGTTGTTTATGATAAAATATAGGTACTCTTATCGACATTATTATTCAACATTATAGCTTTACGGGTACTAAATAATAGATCGTGATCATAGTTGAATATGAATAGTTTTGGTGCCAAACCAAATCGGATGCATTTAGAATTGTTACGACGTTCAAAAAATTATGTCCATTTCTCCCCGTGAAAATGAAAGAACTGCAAATTTTTTTTTTTTTTTTGTTACTTATAAATACATGAGTATCTACCTACTTAAAGAAGGTATCTTGTTACGGGCTGATTTTTTTATAGTCCGACTTTTATCTGAAAAACAATTGGATGTAGTTAAGCAGAAAGTACTCAATCTATCGTTTAGTGAAAACCCTATTTTTAAAATGTACACGGAAACTAGTTTTTCCCGCTACCCCCTCTCAACCCACACTATGAAGAGCACATAAAATGTCAAACTTCAAACGCCCATAACTCAAAAGTGACTTTGTGTGGATTGAGTCCATTCTACTTAACTACGTCCAATTATGTCAATTTGACATATTTTCTATATAGAAGCTGTCCAATTGCAATGTTTATTCCTTAGATACACGTAACCTAACAATTGAAAAATCATACCTAAGTACTGTAAAGGTTGTCTGCAAAAGATAACCTTACGTTGTACCTACAGGCTGGCTTTAAATTAGCTTTAATGACATTCATACAGGCAAACTATTTTACAGATAGAATACAAGAAAAAATAGTAGGCGAGAGATTGGGCTGACAAGCCAAAGGAGGAAATTAATAACAAGATTCGCGGAACAATTCTAGAAATATTTATCCACAAAACACAAAAAAGGTGTTTAAATATTAGATCTTGGTACAAGGAGACATTAAACCTCCTATCGTACATTGTATCAGCACCCGGCCGGCCATTAGTAAGAAGAGCCTTTCATTAACTGCGGTTAAACATACAATTGACCAAATTATACCAGAATAGCACTAGTCAAACAAAAGCAGATAGTCTTCTGATCGTGGCAACCCTTAGGACCGAGTTTTGACATTTTTAAGGCCTAATCATTACCAGAGAATGCCACAAAGTACTCAAGTCCTACACTCAATAAGTAGGTACTTGTTCCTTAAGAGGCCGCATACGAAATTTACCGATTTCGCTGATTTGCTTGGTTTTACAGACTTACTGTTACAGTTAAAATACTGTTTTTTCATAAGTTTTTAGCATGAATTATCGTTATTATTATTTAGGTACTGCCAATCCTTTTTTTATTTAATTATTTTTCAGGAAATGGATTGATTTTGAACTGAAGTTTCTTTCTGAATTTTATAAACGAGATTTCTAAGTAGCCGAAATCATAAGCAATTCTTTGTCCATTTTCTCTAAAAGTTGACTAAGTTAAATATTTTTTTTTGTATTTTTTTTATATGTATTGGGGGGGTGGGGGTAGAACGTGATTTATACATTGTAGAGATGACTTTCACAACAATATGTTGTAATTTTTGATACCGCGTAGATGTCATAACAGTTCGTCAATATGTGATATTCTAATCCTCTTACAGCTAAATTCAGAAAACAGTCGCCGGTTTGAGGTCTATTAATCAAAATATATTTTTTTTACAAGTATGTAGCTTATTCATTAGAAACAACATTGAAATGATCCTTCATATGATGCACGTGCAAAGCATATGCTCCCTTATTTATAAACGCGGCTTAAACTTAAGTAATGATTAGCGACTGTTTAACCATACATTTTTGACGTTTAAACATCTCTTCATCTCAACGTTTATAAATAAACCCCTTAAAATACAGTATTTCAACAGTAAAACCACGTCTGTAAAATAACGGAAATCAGCGAAATCGGAAAAACATCGTATATGAGCTATAGAAATTGATCTGCGAAACCATAAAAGAGAAAATGATAAGGTATCAGTAATCTCGCGTGCGTATCGTAAGTATGCGTTTCTAAGACATTATGAATACATATTTATATTGATTCATCATATTACGAATATGATGCCTTCCCGAGGCAAGTATTTATACATATTAGGTTAGGTACTTGCGTATAAGGGAATGATTCGAAGTCACAGTGAATAAATACTTACACAACTATTGACTGACAATCTACATATACCTGCATATTATAAATTAAAATCGGTTTTCGGCGGTGTATATGTGACCGCGTTGATCTTCTAAACTATGCAATGCATTTTGATGCAATTTTTAACATCATTAAGAGAATTAATAGATATTCATTAAGAAATACTTTAATTAAACTCACAGACAAAGAAATCTCAATTTTCGCCGTAAAAATGGGGGCTGGTTGCTAGTAATATGGAGCAGCCATTTGAGGTCTAAGCATGATTGTCATAGCGCCAATAAACCATTATAATGGTCACAATTAAATCGCCATAAAGAATAATTACCATTGTCAATACGCTTGACAAACGAATCAGTCATACTTATTAGTAGGGTAAAGACGCGGATATAGTATTGTGTATTAGCTGTCAGCTAACATCTTACGAGAAAGTTTTATTTTTTTAACCTCACGCCTACTTCCCATGGGGGTGGCAGAATCGACAGGACGCCACCTGCTACGATCCTGACATACTCCTTTTGCGTCGTTTACGTTTATACGTCAGTGGCCCTAGTGTGAGTTTTTTTTAACCATCTCGATCGAACGCGGTCGATGCGCGCTAGATCGAGATCGTTTGAAGCAACTCACACTAGGGCCACAGGTCCTACACGCTCGCCGGGTGCGAGTGCTATGCACTTGCCTTTTCTGAAGATCATGACCAGTAAAGTCACAAAAGTCAGTATGTCTTCCTAGGGCGTAGGGCGCCGGGAGAGGCCCCGGCGTTTCACGTATACTCTTTAATGCTCATTAACACGACACCCTCAATGCGTATTATGTCACACTGTCAATCATAATCTGAATCATTTTGAAGGATATTGCTAAACAATTGCTTCATATTTTCGAAAAATTTGTCTGCTCAACAACGCAATGATGTTGAACTGTTAACATTAAAGCCATTGATACTGTGTGTTACGCAATTACCCCGCTGATACTATCTTATTTAGTCGAGTAATACTTTTCAAGGAAATAGCACCGTGCAAGCTGGGGACAGCCCTTGCTTGTTGGTCCTCAGTCTATGGGTCAAAACAGGAGTCAGACGATAAGTTTGCATACGCGAAGGATATACTTAGTGAAAATGTATTTCTGTCCCGTTTACTTTTACTACTGGAACTAATAAGTGTGTCCTTGTATCATTAATATTATTAGATAGTGACTTGTCTATTGCAAACCATATATAACATATATAAATCTTTCCGTCTATACTCTCTCTACGGGTAGGTACAGAAAATACCATTTTTAAGCGAATAAAAAAAGAGGGAGTTCTCAAGTCAATGTGTATACTGAGTGGCTGGCACTTCAGCGTGCAAACTGAAAGCATAAATGCGGGCACACGATATATCGTTGGTATCTGCTGTTTCTTAGAAAGATGCAATATCTACGCGGTCATAATGTATGGAACAGCCATTTTTTAAAATAACAACCGACGATATATTTCTACGCTAGTGGGTCTATTATGATATGCTGGATTCATGGTTTCAGTTTGCGCGTCGATGCCAACGTCCCTGTTACCCTGTATCTATATAGTTTTTACAAAACCTAAGACCTAAGATATTATAATAGGCTAATTATAATATCTTATAATGACCGCGTACCGGAAGACGTAGAGTGGGAAGGCCTCCAACAAGGTGGACCAATGACCTTGTGAAGGCCGCGGGAATACGCTGGATGTGGGAAGCACATGACCGGTCGAAGTGGAGGAGCCTCGGGGAGGCTAATGTCCAGCAGTGGACGTCTTTCGGCTGAAATTAATATCTTATGAGGTAGATGATCAGCTGCGTCTACGCATACTGAAGTTACATGGGAAAAGTGGCGAAGACTCCAAAAGAGTGAGAGGGATATGGAGCCTTTCAGCACACGACATGTGGCTAGGCAGAAAATGGAATCTCGTCGACACAAGTAATTAAATTAAGCTGCAGTGTCCTGTAAAACCTGAACGAAACCAGAAATCAGAGCACCACGTGCCGTAAGCACGCATCAATGACCACACTTGCTCAAGGCGGGTAGGTCGATGATTTCAGATTTATAATTACTAGCTTTTCGCCCGCGAAGAGGTCGGAAATTACACCACGGGGACGTACTATCGGTATAAAAAGTATCCTATGTGTTAATCCAGGTTATAGTAGGTACCTATATCTGAGTGCCAAATTTCATACAAATCGGTTCAGCCGTTGTTGCGTGATTGAGTAACTAACATTGAAACATCCTAACAACATACAAACTTTCACATTTATAATATTAGTAAGTAGTATGAGTCCCGGTTTCTTCAGGATTTATTCCTTCACCGGTGTAAGTGATGTCAAAGACAATAATATAAAATACAGACGTCAGCACTTTAAGCTACCCCAAACTGTAGAATTTTCCCAATTGAACATGAACCTTATGCTTATGTAATAAAGTTGAAAATCTATCAAAAAAACTTGACAGATTGGGGTAGCTTGATGTGCTGGTGTCTGTACATCGCATTAACAAGTAGCAACAAGTATTAACTAACGTCATTTTTTAACAAACTGGTTTCAGTATTGTTTTAAGTTTAAAGCTTTGAAGGATTAAAAGAATTCCTTTGGAAAATTCTCTTTGCTGCAAAATAAGTATGTGAATGTGGATTGCAATAAGAGTAGACTAAAGAAACGATGGATGGACTGTGTGAAAGTTATGGCTGGAAAGTGGGTGACTACCGACATATCGACTAATAGAGAAGTATGGAAAAATGCTGCACCGACCCCGAATAAATAGGGATAAAGGCAGAGAGGCGCGGCTACTCTTGTAGAACAGTTTGTATGAAAACTTCATCAAAATTGTTCTACCAGAAACGCGTCGCGCCTCGCCTCCGGAGTCATAATAGCAACAGAATGATGATGTCGGTATAGCTATGAAGCTACAGCTTAAGATAATGCCCCGCTGATATAAAACCTATCATTCAATTTCACTAGACGCTCACCCTACAAACTTCTTTGCCCCCCCCCCCCCCAAGAAATTATATCATCGAGCGGTAAAAAGTAAAAGCGGTGTAAACTGGAAGTGATCACCGCATGGTAAGAGGCACTTTGAATTTAAATGGCAAAATGGAAAGCTTTCAACTCGAACTCCAGAATCGTTTCGAGTGCCTAGGGAGCTATGTAGAATCTGTGGACGATTTTAACGATGGGTTCGTGAAAACTGTCCATACAGTCGGGTCTAAAATCTTCAAAACCCGTCGTAAAAAGAAACAAGAAGCTTTCTAATCCTACTTTGCAGTTCATGAAGGTGCAAAGTAGGATGCACCGCGAGATCATCCTGCAGTCTTCAGATGATGCGCTCAAGTACCCACGTACAGCTTAAGAGACGGATCTCTAAGTCCTTGAAAAGCGATCTTCGCCGCTTTAATACAGAACGTAATAAGGATGTGATAGAGCAGGACAAAGCCTCCAAGGTCTTTGCTAGGGATCTATTTATTGGGCAGAAACTGAAGCCCGTTGACGGCAGGTTCATATCCGCCTAACCTGAACCCTTCAAGGCCCTCCAGAAGCTGTTTGATTGACTCGAGGGCACAAACTGTCCAGTTAGGTAGGTCCAACTTCGAGTAAAAAGCCAATCGTCAAATCCGATTCAGCTGGGCAGCGTTCGGGAAGCTACGCAATATCTTCTCGTCCCAAATACCGCAGTGCCTACAGACGAAAGTCTTTCACCAGTGCATGTTGCCAGTGATGACGTATGACACTAACACGTGGTCGCTCACAATAAGCTTTAATAGAAGTCCAAAAGTCACCCAAAGAGCAATGGAGAGGGTTATGCTGGGAGTCTCCCGACGTGATTAAATCAGAAATGAAGAGATCCGCAGTAGAATCAATGTTACCGACGTAGCCCGAAGAATTGCCGAACTGAAGTGGCAGTGGGCAGGGCACATAGCTCGCAGAACAGATGGCTGATGGGGCCGAAGGGTTCTGGAGTGGCGACCGCGTACCGGAAGACGTAGAGTTGGAATGACTCCCATAAGGTGAACCGCTGACTTTGTGAAGGCTGCAGGAATCCACAGGATACGGGAACCACAGAACCGGTCGAAGTGGCGGAGCGTGGGGGAGGCCTATGACCAACAGTGAAAGTATTTCGGTTGAAAATATGATGATGATGATGATGAAGCCCATAGGAGTCTCTGTGCCGCAGAACGGCCAAGCCGTACATTTTGACCAAGATGTAAGGTTTGTAGAGTTGGGGGCTTTGATTTACATTAGATCTGATACGTTTTTAACAGTGCAAGCGTTACCTATTTAAGTCTTGGCAGCCTAATTTTCATGTTTTTTTTTGTGGAATTACATATTACATGGTGTCAATTATGATCTCTATCTAGACGGCTGCCTCTAGACAAAATCCCTAGCTACGCCCATGTATGCAAGCTTTTTTAACGCAATGTAAACGTTTATTTGACTTTTATAGCTCCAGCTTGAGTTATTAATTATGCGTTCGTGAATCGTGAGAGATGATTTCATGATTTATAAACAAATTACTTTCTCACGCGATCTCACGACTAATGGAGTGTCGCGTTTATTGTGTCGGTCAACTAAGAATATCCATAATAATATTAAAAGAAGTTAAAAAAAAAAACAAATTTACACAAGAATCTCCTTAAGGATTTTTGAAAATTCACTCCCTAAAGATAAAACGGGAATTAAAGTTATATAGTTATAAAGTATAACTGTAAAACGTTGTAACTGATTGTGTAACTGTAACTGTTTGTTTGTGTAAATAGATATATTTAATGATAATTGTAATGATGATGATAATTTCTTATAGATTTGGTTTTGAAAATGTAAGTACAAGTTACATGAATAATGTAATGTTTGCATGCCAAATGGTAAAATATGGCTGAGCTTTATGGCTGGCTTATTTCTAAAATAAAATTATATTCTATTCTATGGTAGTTCGTCAGTCTTGCCGACAGGAAATCCCAGTTGCACGGCTTGTCTATACTTACTATATAACTATAGGTAAAATTTGTTTGATTTTAAGTTTGTTTTTTTTGCATTTGATAGCCCTAATCTTGAGGACTGATATGGGTTATTTAACATCACGCCACGATCGTAAAGAGCCGAGTAAAAAGTTAAAGAAATCAATAAAAACGTTAAGACAAAAATAAATTATTTCGCGGGCGGGCGATGCGATACTCTAGAAATTTCACGCGGACGAAATGGCGGGCAGAAGCTAGCTGTTATATAAAATCGCATTAAATAAACTTTAACGAGTAAAACAATAGCGACCTCAAACATGCCCAAACGACCTGCTTACTGATGCAGCCCGGTGTATGCATAGCGTGAAGTTTCGTAGAATTGTGCGCCGTATACCGGATCCATTCTTGATATTAGTTGAAACATTGTTCAAGCTGAGCTTCCGACTATATTATGAGCAAAGACTGTTATGAGTTTATAGTAGTTGAATACCTAGAATATTTCTAGGTCTAATGTTAGAGATATTTATTGAGTATCATGTTATAAATAACATTGACAATTGACATTGTGTATTGATTGTGTCTGACCTTTACCTGATGGCACAGTTATTTAGTACGGTACTTTTCCAGTAAGGTACCAAAATTTGTAGTAATAGCAGTGGTGGTGGTTCAGTGGAAACGGCCGCGAACTACGAGTTGTATGTAGGTCGTAAGTTTGAACCCTGGAGTAAATTGTTTCATCACCACTGCTCTTAAAGCGGTGAAGAAAAACATCGTGACGAAACAAACATGATCTAAAATGAGAAGACATGATTGTGACATCCACGACCTACTCCCTCTCACATATAGGAGGCATGTGCCCCAGCTCTGGGAACGTGTTAAGTACATAATGGTTGAGTTACATTTCCACTTCATCCTTTTGTCGAGGATGTCGGGTTTTCAGACGATTATAGATTTTTGTATTGTTTTCACAATGCACATTTTTGTGTCCCAATTCAGGCAGCATAAATAAACTAAACGTACGTCGATAAAACATGTCTTTCAACTTGATTTTAAAATAATATGCAGTCATTTCCTGTCGTTAGGTTCTGCATCATTTGGACTTAAAATAAAAAAAAAAGTTGTTTCAAATCGATATATTGGTTGGGAATTCCACTCAACCAAAAAATATCATAATTTGTTATTCCTCGAAATTTGTATATTGATATTTATCGCAAGATTACGTAAAACCCAAAGGTACGAATTAAATATAAAGTTAATGTATTCCTTTTACAGATGTCGAACGAAAACGCAGTTCCATATATGATGAAAGGTAAAATTTTTAAAAGCTCTCCAAGTTTAGCAGACACATTGGTGTTGGCAGTACCTACCAATGTTATTAATAATAGACAAAACGAGTTTTTGGCGGGATGCGGTTGGAACATGTCGCACGAATTTTCATTTTCATTAAATTTAGTGAAATAGCGAATTAAATTGTATAATTTTGGTAGTGAATTATTCAATTTAGTTACATGTGAGTGCGCAAGTGTAGTGAAGGTGAAAATAAGTGACTAACGTGGACTTTTCGTGTTCCCCCCAAAAACTCATATTAAGTTGTTGTAAAGTTACTACCGCTTTACAATAACTTTGACTTGACTGACTAAAGACGACTATGATTGTTTTGTAACTTCGTGCCCGGTATCGGGACATTTACTTGATCGAAAAGAAAAATTACTTGACACTGGCTAAATGCACAAGCCGTGCGAAGCCACAACCGAAAAAAATAGACAAAACATCGCTGTTGATGTCACTATTAACTTTATAAAGATCGAAGGTGAATGAAGAAGTGGGTGTGTTGCTGGATATGAAGTTATTCTGTGTTCCCAAACGAATGCACTGGTGTAGCCCGCGAATGTAATTATTCGAAAGTTGATAACACCTAACCTGGACAAAATATGAAGCGCATAATGATAGCAACATCTTCTTATAACAATAATCACAGACCACAGCAAATCATCATATTTCTCTATCGAATCAGATAGCAAGTTCAAATTGGAGAAATAAATGTTCTTTATCATCTTTTCTAGTCAAAGGTAAACACACAGACAGAGTTACCTTCGAATATATAATATTGGTATGGATAATTATGTAATAATAATCGCAAAAATCAACATATTTCTCGATTGACGTGGGCTTTTAGGCCCAACTCATCTTATGTACAGTCGCCAGCACATTAAGCTACCCCAAACTGTCAAATTTCTTTGATAGATCTTCAACTTTATTACATAAGCATAAGGTTCATGTTCAATTAGGAGAATTTAACAGTTTGGGGTAGCTTGATGTGCTGGCATCTGTACATAAGATGAGTTGGGCCTAAAAGCCCACGTCAATCGAGAAATATGTTGATTTTTGCGATTATTATTACATAATTATCCATACCAATATTATAAATTCGAAGGTAACTCTGTCGGTGTGTTTCCTTTTCACGCCTAAACTACAGAACGTATTTCGATAAAAAATTGGCAAATTGGCATCTGGGCGAAGCCGCGGGCAGAAGCTTGTATACAATAATTACTGCCACGTATTGTATTTTCTATGCGGAGCTGCAATTTATTTTAAAAATCAAGTAAATTGAATTTTCGTGGCCTCGTGTGCTACCTTAGAGCGAGCATCCCCCTTAAAGTATTTTCGTAATATTGCTAAAAATCTCGTTGCATTGTATTTATTTCATGGTTACATTGCCCTGTCTATTAATTATTTTGCTAAACACTGTTAATATAACTGAAAGAATGAGGTTTTCATCAAACTCTACACCTAATCTAAAAAAATCTTAAAGTTGTACAGTATTGTAGCAGTCTTTTCTTCTTCATTCTTTATTGCGTACCATAAGTTGGTAGGAAAATAATGTTAGTCACAATTATGGACCCTGTCGGGCACAGCATAGACCAAGTAGGGAGAGGTTTGGTTATTGAACAGAACCACTGACTGACACGAGTAGATCATAATTACGAAGACCAATACGGGATGGAGAACTTGTACTAAGTATAGGTACTAGGTAAACAGGTATCCTTCAAACACTACACCTACTTTGAAAAGCCTTGCAGCACAGATTTTAGCATATTTTTTTTTCCTAAGCATTTGCTAATTGAACAGAACCACTGACACTACTAGATTATAATGACGAGGACCAATAAAACGCATTGACATGCACTATCAGGTGTCACATTGCCACAGATTAGCTGAAGTGTCATGCATTTGACATAACTACACTGTCATAAATCCTTGAGCTTTTTACATATCTTGGTTGGTGATAGGCAGAGAGGTTTCTATGGTATTATATAAGTGAAGTCATGGCTTCCGGTAGTGCATGCTTCATACAAAATTAAATCATTGTTATTTTATGATTGATGAAATACCTGGATGCGCTACGGTAGCGCGTGAAATTCAAATTTTCATATGAATTACTATTTCATGAAAAAATTATTCAATAGGTTTAAATGAACTTTAGAGGTTAGTAGGAGTAGTTTTCTTAACCTTGAAGATGGACCCGTGCGCCTGTTATTTTTTAGCCACAAACCACAACATTTAAAAAGATTATAACTATAGGTACTCACACCGATGTATTAAAATTGATATTATCAAAAGTCATCAACAAACGAACTTGACAATAATCTCACAACAATCTAACAATTACAGTCGCTTCCCCCAAATGTTTTCAACCGCCATTTAAACGTTTATTTGTCGGTAATCGACTTAAGTGGGCCACACTGCCCACTTATGGGGGATCATATGAGGGTGTGCTAATTAGACCTGAGTGGTTGTTCAACGTACATTTTCCCCTCATACAAACTAGACTACTCTCCATTGCTTCGTTAGCAAGCACTTTCGAGAACATTTTACGTACAAATGCCTCCATGGATTTAGTTTTTTCGATATAGGATCGAATCGGTAGGGGGTACTAAGTCGTTTAAAATTTTCCCCTATGCAAACGAGGGAAGGTACTGTACATTGCTTCATTGGTAAGTATTTTGTTTGACAATTTGTATACAAGTGCATCGATGGATGGAGTTCATTCAATGCTAGCTTAACTTAGCAGGGGACAAACGAGAGTTCTGCCCATTGCTTCGTTAGCAAGAACTTTCAAGAACATTTTTTTAAACAAAAGAATCGATGGATCTAATCAATTTTTTTTTTGGTTGGGAAATCATCAAATAATTTCTCCCGCTCTGGGTGGAGCAGGAACGCGTATCAGACTTTTACTGACTAAAACCCACCCGTGTTCCCTCAGTTGCCTGGGTGCCAGGGGCCGCAGTATCTCTTTCGAACAACCCGTACCCCTGGCAGACCCGCACCTCTGGCAGTGGATCTAATCTATTTCGCTATTAGGTCGACTTGGCAGGGGTTCTAAATCGTTTGAAATGTTCCCCTGTACAGACGGTTCTTAATGCTAAGTTAGGTACATTGCTTCTTTGGAATATACTTTGTTGAAGATGTTTTATGCAAATGCATCGATGGATAGTCCTTTACAATTTTAGATGCTGGATTAAGTTCGCTGGGGGAGGACCTCACAAATTCGTTTGATGTTACATTCAATGGTTCTATTAGGCAGTTTAACTTTTAACTTGTTGATTGAGGTACGATATAAGCGTTTGAGTTTAACCCATAGGGACATATTTCATTTTTTATTCTTTAAATTAACTGGAACGTGGATGCGCTACGAACGTACCGCGCGAAATTCTAATTTTCTTATGTTGTTTGCAATTTGCAGGTTGTAAGTTTATTAAGGCGGAGATTTCTTGAAAATGGTCAATAAGGTGGTTTTTTAAACCAGTGTATCTCTTTAACCATAAATAATTTTGAAAGCAAAATATGTTTTTTTTTGCAAACAGTGATACCTACTCAAAACATAATTGAACATATTTTAATGCATCAAAAAATCATTAAAGTCACCTCTTAACTATCTTTAAAAGCAGTTTATCCCTTCAATAACAATTATAATTATAACTAAAAATATAACATAAAATGCCAAGTGCCGCCGCGCCGTGTCGCGGGTTCAATTCCCGTACGAAACATATTTGTATGACCTACAAGTAGTTGTTCCGGGTTTGGCTGTTTGTGTATGTGAGTATAAATGTTTGTTAACGCACCCACAATACAGGAGAAATTCCTAGTGTGGGGCAACGTTTTTTTTTTTTAACGATTTTAATTTGCATTTTTTCGACATACGCTTGCTCATTTATAATTCATTTTTATTACAACAGATTTTAACCCGTATCGGATTGCAATAAGAACTATTATCGCTCATAACGACACTATTTAAGTTACCATGGCCTTAAAATATGATTCGCGACTGTAACTTGGCTTTACAGAATTATGATAATTAAAAATCAACAATACATCCTTCTTATTTATTCCCATTGAACGACTTTTTCATGAAATAGTCATAACTTCAAGTAGTAGTTAATTTCCTTCCGAGTTAACTATAATAATTAAATGTTTTATCGTTTTTACTGGTTTAACCTAAGCGAAGCTCTGAAATTTAAAAATAAATGAAGTAACTCTCTGAAACCAGAAATCTACTGAAAATTTGTTTCTTCGAATAATTACTTTTAGTAGATAGATAAAAAGGCTCCACGTCCCAACCCTCACGCACAGACTGACGTTTAACCTGTATACTGAAAACGCGTCAATAATTCAGTGATATCGATTGAAGATTAAATATGAAAGTATCTGCAATGCACTTGCAACAACAAACGTAAGAGAGTTTACTAAGCCAAAGGAATGCAGAGAACTAAGTAGGTATTTGCTCCTATTTTTTCAGTTTTCGTAAATCTTGAAAGGGAGGGTCTTTTCAGGGTTAAAGAAAACTTTAACGGACGTCTAAGCTCATGATACGACGAATAAAAGTGTTGTTCTGCTTATGGTAATTTTGTGACTCATTTATTGCTTTTTAGGGCCAAACCGGACGATCGTTTGCAAACTGTTAAAATAGAATAAATCATTAATTTATTAAGGGCTGATTTTTCAATAGTCAGATTGGGTTTTCGGAAGAAAAAATCTGACAGTTTGGCATATTTTCTATACAAAAGCGGTCATTCCTCAAATAAAAGTTATCCGACTATTGAAAAATTTGGCCGAAAAATAAATAAGTGTCTCTACAAAACCCTTGAACCTCTAAGGTATATAATAGTTAATTCAATGATTTGACTGCCACGTTGGTCTAGTGGTCGCAAAGCACTACCGCTGAGCATGAAGTCCTGGGTTCGATTCCCAGGTCGGGAAAAGTGTTATTGGGATTTTCTTACTGGAATTCATAGTACCAGCCCGGAGTCTGGATTTGTGCCCTGTTGATGGCAATATGGTTGATGGCTCGCCCCCTATTATATGGGACCTTAACATAACTGGCGCAATGGGGGTGTAAGGTAGGTAGGTAGGTATACTTCTGCCTAACTCTTCGGGGAAACAAGCAATGTTATATTTTCATTTCATAATTTATTTAATACCTTTTAAGGCTATGTTAGAAAAGAATAGATTAATTATATTTATTGTTGCTGCAGGTGGTTAACAAAAAATAAAGTTGGTAAAAATTAAAAAAGTATCTACAAAACCCTCCAACCTTTAAGGTCTATAATAGTCAATAGCCAATAAATCAATAATATGAAACTGTGATCGTCGATCTTTATGATCATTGGAAGAAGTTAGAAAACAAAACAACCCCAGGAAAATATTTAGGAGCACGCAGGATTTGCCTCAGCGGTTTTTTAATGGATACATCTTTTGAGACCTTAAATATTGAGTAGGTAATAATGTCTGCCAAACTCATCCAATATAGGCATCCTACTATCGATCTCTCATCCGCCAACCAAATCCCCGGACGCAGGTTGGTCTTTAATTACGTTAATTAATTACAGCCGAGTTCGCATACGAACCGGACACCGGACAGATCTCAGCCTAGACCGTCTCTATTAATTGGATTAACCCCTATTATAGTTAACTGCTGCTTAACCAAGCGCTGTAAACTCGTTATGTTATGACTTGGGTTAATGTTGGTTTAGTAGTGTAATTTAAGGTCTGAGTTGTAATTATATCGAGGTTTATGTTAAGTGTGTGTGTTTGTTTAATACGAGGCCTTTGGCTATTTTGTATAAGTGTGTGTATACTATGTTTTTTTAATGCTGAATGGGCCTGGTCTGGGCCTCAATCACACCTGATGGAAAGCGATTGATAAGGTCTATGATGGAACGAGCGTGCCTAGAAGATGCCTGTTCACTGTTGTTTTATGAGCCATGTATTATCCAGTAACAGGGTTGTAGAAGTCAGACACGCAGTCGCTCAATGTAAAAATCTGCTTTTCAGCTGCATCCGGTTGGACTGGAAGCCGGCCCTAAAATAGTTGGGAAACGGCTAGGTAGATGATGACTCTGTATTTTTTTTGTAATGAGCGTCATGTTTGTGAAGTTTTAACATTATTTCTTCTTTTTTCTTTTGTTTTACGGCTGAATAAATTTATATTTAAACACATTCCTGTCCACCATTATCATCACCCTCAGCCCGACTTCCCCCACTGCTGGCCATAGGCCTCTCTTTTCTTGTGCCAATCCCCACGCTCCTGTGCCAGCCCCATCCAGGTTCTACCAGGTTAAAGTGCCGTATATACGTACTGTCATATACTTTCATACTATGCATTAAGTAAAAAGCTGTTATTTTAACAATACAAACATACCCTTCAATTTTATACCTATATACATTATGAATAACCTATTCTACAAGTACTAAAATATGTAATAATTGAATCGAAACGGCCAGGCATTTCTTCTATTGTAAGATGATTGTAAGCATCCATTAAATAGCCTACAACATAACCACGACCACATTATGTTTCGTGTCATCAGTCATGTTTTTAATATACACTGACCTGTGGCTATTTACAAATAAGCACAAAGCTCAATCCCTGAACTATGTCCAACAATAGTTGATTCGATAAGGCATCGCTATCTGAAACACTATTTCCCTTCACATTTCCTACGTTTGGCGTTTCACCCGACTGAGGTAACTTAATTTTAAAGTCCCATTGTGAACCGTATTACGGCGTGTAAGGATAATGGATTAAGCAGTAATACATGTAGCTAAGTGGTAACCGGAAACGGGTTGAATAAAACAAGGAAGTGTCTTTCAGGATTCTAGCTTATAATCTGCCTATTGTCAAAGTATGTCAAGTACTACTATGGTTGATTGCTAAAAGTGTGATTTAATTCAGAAAGATAACGTTTCTAGTTTTATTACCCCACGCGGGTGAAGCCACTGGCAAAAGGTAGTGGACCTTTTGCCAGTGGTTTCATCCGTATGGGTTTCGAAAATTATGCCACCGGAACGTACTTTCGGGATAAAAGTATTCTATGTGTTATTCCAGGTTACAAACTATCTGTGTGCCAAATTTTATCCAAATCCGTTCAGCAGTTTTTGCGTGATTCAGTAACAAACATCCAAACATATAAACATGTAAACATACAATCTTTCTCATTTATAATAGTATATAGTAGGATGTGCCTAATACAGATTGCTGTAAGAGCACTAAGGGGGGAATGTAGGCCACACGTGGTCGTATTCCGCTGCAGAAGGCCGGATTACGATCACGTGTCGACTACATTCCCCTTCCTAGTGTATTTTGACATTTATTTTGAGGGGCTCGTGGCTAAGTAATAGCAGCCACACGGGCCGATCCATCAGGTTAAGCTACACTTGCCGCGGTTGGTCCGTGGACGGGTGACAATATTTACATACCGAGACTACTCCGCGCCTCTGAAAGCACCTTAAGCCGGTGGTCTCGGCTATCATTCGTGGATCTTTACAGCGTCAGAAGCCTGAAAGTCTGACAACCAGTCTTACCAAGGGGTATCGTATTACCAAGTTACTGGGTTCATGAATGTTAGACTTGAAGCCAACCCTGACATACCTATAAATGCTAGATAGATTGATAATATATTTAATATTTACGTACTTTAGCTCTCTTACTAAACAAATTAAAGCATTCAAAGTGATAATTACTAATCAGAATTACTAGCTAAGACAATATTTTTAGTAGCATTTCAAACTATAGGACCTCAAACTCAAATTCAAAGCATTTATTTCGATTTATCAATTACAGACAGTTGTCAAGCAATCGGTCAGTCAGAAAGATGAAGCAAAGTAACCTATTCTAGAGCGTAGTAGGTTCCTACAGAGAAGAACTAGCAGGAACCTCCGTGGAGTTTCTTCTCCATACGAAACTCCTTTGGAAGGGGCGACTAGAATCAATTATATTTTAATGAAAATGTTGACGTTCAAAAGTGTCTATTTGAAATAAATGCTTTGACTTTGACTTTGGACACTCTTTAAAATATTTTATCATTCTTAGAAGTGTTAGTTTCATCTATAAACAGGAAGAAAGCTTGAAGAAAAAGAAGGTTTTTTTTTTGGTTGGGATATCATCAAATAACTTCTCCCGCTCTCGATGGAGCGGGAGGGCGTGTCAGACTTTTTCTGACTAAAACAACCCGCACCCCTGGCAGAAGAAAAAGAAGCTAAAACGTTACAATTTAGATATACAAATATTTTACAATTAATCTGAAAATCAGCACTTTGGCCTTCATTTACATTAGTATTTAACTGACGTTACTTCCTAACAATTACTAGGAAAAAGTTAAAAATAACTAACCAATTCAACATGGCATTGTGACTAAAACAAACTGTTTTCCTGTTGAAATATGATGACAATAACATTAACATTAAAAGAAAATCATTTTCAATAATTACTTTCAGTTTTAACGTCTAAAACTACCACAAATTAAAGGATAAGTACGTAATATAGCTCTAAAATAAAGTACATTTTGTTTGCGTCGTAAAGGCAAGTCTTGTGATCACAGACTTATATAAGGTAAAGGGTTATAGTATAGGTATATCGACTGTGAACTTGCCACCGGTACTATCACAATTTGGATAACTTTACAGGATGAAGAATATCGGTTGCATAAGTTTCTTCAATTCAAATCATAACAAACGGTCACCGCACTACGTAGGTCAATAACTTTCCACATTACTTGCCAATATCACGATAAATCTCTTCCGAGTGATGTGTTTATTTCAATTTGAAAAGTTCGGTTTCTGGTATCAGTGTATAAAAATTGTCATAACTTCCGAACATGTAGAGATAGGATTAATTAAATAAGTACTCTCATTCACTGCGCGTCGAAGTTGAATGAAGTCGATTCTGGCGCCATGTATCTGAGATGGGATTTTTTGCAACGCTGCGGAGTATGAAATAGTATAAAATGGTATTAAAAAGTGAAATCTTCCAAAATTTGAGATAGGACCGGTTGGCAGTTCAGTCGTATGTCAGCATCTGCCTAGAATTTTTTCCAAGTATGTTGGTGTTGGCAAGCATTCAGTTTAATCGCATGCAGCTGTTTACAATTTATTATTTTACATGGAGCGACTGCTCATCTGGTCATCTCAGCCAAGTTACTGAATAACACGATACCCACCACAGCACCTTTAACTGACCACAGGTCATTTAATAAACATCTCTTTGTCAGACAGCCCGCTGTGCAGGGCCTGCATGGAGGACGACGTGATAGTAGCTCATGTGCTTCTAAACTGCCCGATGGTCTCCCCGTACACGGCAAAGTACTTCGGTAACTCATGTACCCTCCGTGAGATCGTCAGTAACAGCAAGACGTTACTAGTCTTCCTTGGGAAGCTGGGGTGGATCCAAAAATCATTTTTCTCCCCCGTATGCAAAATACGTGACGTTGACGTGAAGTTGCGGCCCATATTCCCTATTACCTAACACGATACTTGGTAAGACTGGTTGTTATTCTCAGGCTTATACTACCTGTAACGACTGTCAAAGATCTACGAATGACAGCCGGGACCTACGTCTTAATGTGCCTTTCGAGACATCCAATGGTCTCCGTATGTAATAGATGGACACCCTTTCAGACATCGCGGATAGACCCATGCGGCTGTTTAACTTACACGACTTATAGTAGGTATGTAAAACGGTTAAAAGTCGCTATTTCTGTCCTTGCGAATATGAAACCCGATGATTTTTCTTTAGTTAAGCAAAAACAAAAATTAATTAAGTTTTGTCGTAAGTTCTGCACTTAACAAATTACTTCAGTCTTTCAGACAACTTTTATAGGTTTTTCTAACTATTGCTGACGAAATAAAAATAAAAGATCTGTAAATGCCTTCAAGTATTTCTGTACAGTTTCTGAAAATTTAAGCGCCTTTCAGGCGATATTTTAATTGAAATAGCAATGAAAATCAAGTTATAGGGTAAGCACCTATCTACAGGTTGAAATTGAAAACATGCGACAAACCGTAATGGGAGATTGTACTCATCATTATGAACAACTTTTACTAAGGGACCAAAGATGCAATCGCAAAAAAAAGAACAGCTGTTCCCTACATTTTGACGAGTCATGCGAACATAAATGTAGGGAACAGATGTTTTTTTTTTCGCGATTGCATCTTTGGTCCCTTAGTAAAAGTTGTTCATAATGATGAGTACAATCTCCCATTTCGGTTTGTCGCATGTTTTCAATTTCACCCTGTATATAATATAAAAATGAATTGCTGTTCGTTAGTCTCGCTAAAACTCGAGAACAGCTGGACCGATTTGGCAAATTTTGGTTTTGAAATATTTGTGGCAGTCCAGGAAAGGTTTAAACGGTGAGAAAATATAAAGAAAATCTATTATATGAAAAATTATTGACGTTTGTTAGTCTCACAAAAAGTTCAAAAATCTTTTATCGGGGGTACGAAGTTTGCCGGATCAGCTAGTTTACATAATAGGTCTTTACCTATGAAATTGCCGTTTTGTATGAAAAAATTTAAACGAATTTTTTTCATGTATTTTTTATTTGTATTAATCGAAGTAATCACCCATGCAATCAATGCATCTTTGCCATCGCAGTGGCAGTTTATTGATGCCCTTCTTAAAGAAATCAGCTGGACGGGAGGCAACAAATTCTTCAAAGGCATTTTGTACTGCCTCTCGGGTATTGAATTTTTTTCCCGCCAAGAAGTTATCCAAATTCTGGAAAAAGTAGTAGTCTGTAGGCGCAAGGTCTGGTGAGTAGGGCGGATGACGGAGAGCTTCCAACCCCAGTTCTTGCAACTTGGAGACCGTCTGCTGTGCAGTATGAGGTCGCGCGTTGTCGTGCAGGAGCAGCGGAGACGAGCGATTGACCAATGCTGGTTGGAGATGTGCCAGCTTCTCCATCATTGTGTTCAGTTCTTCACAGTACACATCTGCAGTAATGCTCACCCCGTTTGGTAAGAAGCTGTGATGAATCACACCGGCGCTAGACCACCAAACAGTGATCATCACTTTTCTAGGGGTAAGTTTTCGTTTAGGGCATTGTTTAGGTGCTGAACCAGGATCCAACCAACTTGCTGAGCGCTTGCGGTTATCAAACAGAATCCATTTTTCATCGCAGGTAACAATGCGGTTCAAAATTCCTTCATTTGTGTGTCTGTTGAGCAGTGCAAGGCACGTCTCGACGCGTACTTCGCGCTGACGATCATTGAGTTCGTGGGGCACCCATTTGTCAAGCTTTTTTACCTTGCCAATTTGACGCAAATGGACCAATATTGTTTTGACGCTAACGTCGAAAGCTGCTGCTAATTCAGCCGTAGATTGTGTATCATCAGCTTCCACAATCGCCTTTAATTCGTCATTGTCGACCAAAGTCTTCGGACGACCGCGAGGTTCATTTTTCAGGTCGAAATTTCCAGAACGGAAGCGAGCAAACCAATAACAGGTGGTGCGTTGGTTTGTAGTGTTAGCTCCGTAAACGTCGTTGATGTTGCGTGCCGCTTGTGCCGCGTTGCTGCCACGACGGTACTCATATTCCATAATTACTCGAATTTTTAACGTATCCATGATGACGAAAAAGATTGAAATGCGATGAAAATGTAACACTAATCAATAAACAAATGACTAATTTTGGAAAAAAAAATCCATGTTTTTAAAATAAAATTAATTTGAAATTAGAATTCTTACCCAAACAAAAATTATTTTGATTTGAAATGGCCAGTACTGCAAAACGGCAATTTCATAGGTAAAGACCTAATATAAAGCGTAGGTCTTACATACACATGCTCTTGATTGTACCGGCGCGGCGTACAGTCAAGAGAATAAATATCTTAATTTTCTCAAAATTTAAAAGCAATTACCTATCTCCTGAAAACTCCTTGTTTGAGACTTTGAGAAAAAACCTATTTCGTAAAAGTATGTTATCGAAAACGCTATGTTCGTAATATCATATAGTTCTTATGAAATTTTCTGGGGAAAATCGCTTTATGAATTGTACTACACAAGATTACAATTTCTATGAAAACTTCATGGAGATTATTCTACAGGTGCCGCGTCGTGCCTGTTTGTAGAAGCCTTCCGAACATGAATATGCTCGACTTTGCGGTCACCAAGAGAGATAAGTGACCAGGGTCGTCAGACGTTTTCGAAAAAATATAATTTAATGAATAGAAAAGAAATAATTCATTTATCCAATAAAATTATAATCGAAATCATCCATCGGTTTCTTGCTAAACTTCAAATATATCCGATAACCCTGGTTCCTGGATCCTGGATCTTTGATGACTGTAGGTACCTTGTGGGTGAATCGTGTAGGAAGCAGAGATGTTTATCGGAAATTCCGTTATTTCTGGAGAAGATGCCGTGAATGGATCTTTTTCAAAGCAGTGGGCGATAAAGTCCCGAAGCTATTTGGATGGGACTCTTTCAAATTGATGTTTTTCAGAAGGTATGTTGAAAATTAAGGTAAGGTTTGAAGTGGCACTGTTTCGTAAAGCTTTAGGACTAATCGAGAGTTGGTTCTTTTAATAATTTTAGGTACAGTACCTAATAAGGTTTTACGTTTTTGTCGGTTTCCTATAGGTCTATAAGAGATAAGAGTTTGTATCAGAAGGGAAGGTTCACACTCATGAATTTATTACTCTCTTGAATTCTTGATGAAAATTGAAATTGTTTATTGAAATAATTGTTTTACATAAGTACTTAAATATTTATCTTCTTAGGGCTGATTTTTCAATAGTCAGAAAATATGTCAAATTGACATAATTATTCTTCAGATAAAAGTAGTCTGACTATTGAAAAATCAGCCTTTAGTCTTTCTAGGTCCTAAGCTAGGGGTACATAATAATAATGATCAGAGATGGATGAAATTTCTTGAAACATCGCAAGAATTTATGACAGAAACATACAGACTATACACACTTTCACCTCTATTTTAAAATTAACACATACGAATACGAAAACGACGAATGTAAACGACCAAAACTAAGTTCGATGTTTAAAAAGATAATAAAAGAGAACGCCTTTAGTGGAGTCTCGCCCAGTTTGTGTGGCATGGCAAATATTCTACAAAACTCGTATTTTCTACGTATGCTCGCAATATGATCTAGGAATTCCATTAGAGCCAGAAGTAGTATTTCCATTATAAGGAGAATTGGATGAATATTGGAATTAAATACACAATGCAGATTTTTCTTTTTCGTTCTGAGTGTTTTTCTCGACTAATGTGTTTTAATCAAGATGGCAGGAACTACACATCATCTGCATAGCCTTTACCCCAGTGTTTTGGGATCAGCTTCCAGTCCAGGTGGTCCCCATCCACGGACCAAATGCGAAACGCATAGCTTAACCTGATCGATTGCTCCGATAGATCAGTCTATCGTAAGTTAAGCTACGCTATTGGCGGTCTTTTTGTGGATGGGTGACAATACTGACAATTCATTTCATAGAACCCTCCGTGCGTCACCGCTCATCTTTGACAGTCGTTACGGATAGTCAAAAACCTAGAAAACTAGTCTTGACAACCAGGCTTACTAAGGGGTACCGTATTACCCAGTAACTGGGTTGTGGTGGTAAAATAGGCGGTTGCTCCATGTAAAACACTGGTATTCAGCTGCAACCTTCAGCATTCAGCTTTTTATCAGTAGGTTACCTACGTCTATTCTTAAGGTGAACCTAGTCCACATTTTTTCCATACAAACTTCGGGAGTGTTTAACTCCAGTCTGACATGGCACATCCAAAGTAAAATATGATATCGTTTTGTCTCATTATTAATATTGTCGGTACGGAAACAGAATGCTAAAATAAAAACCCATTAAAAAGTTAGGAGCCAACAAAGATTCGTTTTTCTTGCAAACTTTACTTAACTTCGGGCGTGTTTAAGTAATAAAAAAGTGTAAAATCTCCAAAACCAAGTCGGTACCGACAAAGTTCAATTATTGAAAAGTTCAATAAACTTTATTGTTCATTGATTTATGCATTGGCTTTTTTATAAAACCCGATCTTCCAAAGGACTTTTCTTAATTTTTTCGCGATTTTTTTACTATAAAGGATCCTGCATCTCACTCAATAACGTTGTGCGTGTAGACTAGCGTCTAACTGCTCATCACTGATACTATCTCTGTCGGACACGAAGCCTGGTGAGACAGCGTGATTTTTAGCCAGGCCCACCAGTGACTTCGAGCCCGCGACTAGGTTCCCCTTAAGTGTGGGAGTAAAGTGTTTTGTTTATATGAACTATATATCCGCCCTTTTCATTGCAGCGTGGGTTGAAGACTAGGTACACAAGTACAGTTTAAATGCCAGTTACTAACATATACTCGAAAGTTCTTTCTTGCCATTTAATTGAAAGCAAAGTTTTAGTTCAAGTAAACATGTAAGCAAGGTACTTTATTAGGTCTACGAGATTATTGTTCACGTATATGTATTTAAGAGGTAGGGTATTTTATTATAGGAAAACTTCCTTATCTCAAATTCTTACTTGGTAACTGGTTGAAAGTACATTTTATGTATCTTCTTAAAACTTTATTGGCTGTTGACCGCGGCTTAGCCGACGTGGCATAAATTAAAATACTTAAATATATTTTTTGTTATAATTACCATAAGTATATACTTTTATATTTCATTTAGGAAAAGCTGTAGATCTTTGACAGTCGTTACGGGTCTTCATTAGCCCAAAAGTCTGACACCCAGATCTACCAAGGGGTATCGTATTACCCAGTAACTGGGTTGTTGATGTGAGATAGGCATTGGCTCCATGTAAAATACTGGTACTTCTGGTTAGGCTGGAAGTAGACCCCAACGTACGCACGAAAAGACTAACCAGATGATGATGTTGGATTGAGTATCAAATACAGTCACCATATTGAAATTATCCTATCATAGTCTGGGGATAGGTACCTAAATTTCTATGGCCTGATGATGATGATTAATTAAAACTGATTTTCACTCAACTGGTATAGTAGTTAAGCATTCCTTACAGTTACTTTCATCATTATCATTTCAGCCAAATGACGTCCACTGCTGGACATAGGCCACCCCAAAAAGGGGTTTTGCCATTGCGGGTTGGCGATCGCAGTATGGTGGCAAAATGCATAGAGAATGCTGCTGCCCATTCTCTAAGTAAGTCCCTTAATTGCCTTCTACGACACCCACGGGAAGAAATGGAATGGTGCTATTCTTTTACGTCCAGCACCACACGGAATGTACTTACCACAGTTACTTTAAATTAGAATAATAGAAGACTATAAATAATTAATGAATAATCAATACTTAATAAATAATATTTAGCAATGTTTACGAGTACATAATGTCATGGATAGATATCTAATGACCCGATAACCGGTGACAATCGACAGAGAAGTATAATACAAGTAAACAATACACAAAGGCGAAGCGATGATGTAGGTCGAACTTAATATTCTGTTCTGTGTTATCATTGATCGTATAACAATCTTAGACTACCAATACATAGACAGAAATTAATTTATAAATGATTTTATTTCTGTAATTAGATTTGTTGGTGCAAACACTTTAACACACGTCAATCATATTAAAAAAAACTAGATGAGGTCGGCGTTTCCTATCTGACTACTCTGAGAAGAAAGGCCGAAACAAACTCGGAGGTCACAGTCTCTTTTAAAGTCCAGACATAATCTTGGTCAGATCATGTGAAGACCATGTATATTGGTGGCGGAAATGGTATTTTGAGGAAAAGCCACATAGATTGAGTGAACCTGTCCAGTCGGTGCACGCATTTATCAGTAATCATGCAGCTCAACTCAGAACTTAAAGAGCTCAACGATTTGAGGAACAATACCAAAGAAAGGAATGCAATGCAAAAGATTTTATATACTTACTTACATATATAAAACCGACCCGCACTTGGCGTAGTCGTTTATGGCCCATAGTGTCCCAGCAGTGGGAACATAATAGGATGATTATGATGACATATATAAAATACATAAACTCTCGCCTTCTGACCCTGTACAGAACGTCACCTGAACTCACCAGCTACGGCCCTTACTTACTCCTTTTGTTCGTTTATGTTCATACCTACATAAATAAATCAAGTCATTGTATTTAATTTAATACATCAAATGATATAATATATCAAATACAAATATCCTTCTGATCAGGAACACCAATTAAATAACAACCAGTTACAGCTAACATGAAGGTTCATCAAAACAACTACATAAAAAACAATTTCAGTCATCAAGCAAGCTGAATACAAACGACAATAAAGAAAAAACAGTCGTTCTTCAGTTATAAAACAAAATTCGCAAATTGGAACAACCTCGTCGCGCCTGCGCAAGTTTGCGAACGCGTGCGCAAGGGTACATCACCTTGACACGAGGCCCCACGGGGTACTATCGCCATCCTTCTCGCACGAATACAGAGACGTAGAGGGAGAGAGAGATGCAGACATCCGTAGACAGACGCTTTCAGAAACGCTACGCTGCTTATTCATGGCCGCCATTTTGTATGTTCCTTTTGTCGACAGATATTAATTTGAGGACCTTATTTATGATGCATTATTTTTATTGAAATATCATTCTACGGTTTATATTTGCGTTTATTGATCGATGGAGAATGCAGTATGCATTTAAATGTATTTTTAGATGTTGTAGCAAACAGTAAAACTGAATATTTCTCAATTAAGCGTGTTAATCTAATCTGTCTTGACCCGGAATAACGATTCCAACGACCTCGCGTACTTCGTTGACTTCTTATAGTCTTACTTATTCATGTTACACCATTATCTTTGTCAAGTAATACTTTTTCACGGAACACAAAGAAAGGCTAACGTCATATATTAAACTCTTTTACAGAATTCCGACGAAAGTAATTATTGAGATCGAGTATGATTAAACGATAATCTAATTACGAGTGACGTACACGTGCCATTGTGTAATGCGCATTAGACAGTAAAGGTAAATATAGTTTAGACCACAGCACGTAACGTGACATTACAAGAAATTGCGCATTTCAATATTGAATAATTGAATATATTATAGCTACGTGTATCTATAAAACAGATAAGATAACGTGAACATTACAACGAAATCAACTTTAAAATCGAATCTTTCTTCATTTTCGTAGCAAAATAATCATTTAAAGTTTCTAAAACTACTATTTCGCTAGTAAAGTGTGTTAAAAATACTTTACATGAGAAAAAAAAAGTGTCAAAACGTGATTACTGACGTAACCTGAAAATGGTTTAGAGTGTAAAACTTTTCGGTACGCGCAGCGCCATCTATCGGTCAACTTGGCAATCTGGCGTGATCTTCACAAGGTTAGGCTGTAAGCCCACGGGCTGCGGCTATTTATAAAAAAAACACTCAGGTTGTGACACGTGTTTATGATATCTTTTACAACGCCATTAATTCTTTATGTGTTAATAAGGAAAATTGGGGAAATTAAACCGTATTGTTTTGGTTTGCTACGCGTGGCTACGTAGAGGATTTTTGTCTTTGATTTTCGATTGCTCGAGTTGACGTCACGAGGCTACGTGTTGTAAATCATGAAGCGTAATGAGTTTATCAGATATTGTTTATAGAACTTTATGAGCGTTCCATATTGAGGAAAACTTTTACAACACCATTATGCAGTGTTTGTGGTTAACGAACTATAAAACATACATCATTTAAAAACCCAATGTCTGGGTATGTTTGTAGTCATTAAAAAGTCATCAAAGATACTTTCAAACCGAGATAGGCGCTATACCCACCCTTGAATTTTAGTCAACAATCTCTGCATAAAGCAGAAGGATTCATAATATGATTGATAAATGATTTTAACATCGTAAGTAGTTTTTAACAAACACTTTTACACGTCAAGCATATTTTTAAAACTAGCTGAGGGTGGCGTTTCCTATCTGACTACTCTGAAAAGAAAGGCCGAAACAAACTCAAAGTCTTTTTTATAGTCCAGACATAATAGTGGTCAGATCAAGTGAAGACCATGTAGATTAGTGTCTGAAATGGTCTATGTACATGACATCGTCATCATCCACAGACCGACTTCACCCGCTGCTGGGATATGTGTGTCTCTTTCCATTTGCCAATCCCCACGCTCCTATGCCAGCTTCACCCAGGTTTTGCCCGCGATAGCATCACATGACATACCAATGTACAAAAACATTCGTAGCAACATAGCATGAGCAGTTTCGCCAAAAACAATTAAACAACTGCTGTCGTTTCAAACTAATTTAATATTCACTAAAACAAGGTCACGATGTTGATGTGACCGTGTGAACCTAATTAAGGAAACGTTCTAAAGTAGGTAACTGAAAATTTGATATCTAGACAAACATTGGTTAAAAGTAAACTTCTAGTCGTGGTTTGATACATGGGCAACAACATCATCATCTGTCTAAGTATCCTTTTCCCAACTGGGCGGATTCCAGTCTAACCAGGTGCAACTGAAAACGAGTATTTTGCATGGAGCGACTGAACTGACCCCCAGTAACTAACACGGTGATCTTAGGCAAGACTGGTTGTCAGATTTCACACATAATATACGGGCAACACAAAGGAACGAACTGCCTTAAGTTTGTACCGGTTTTTTTTTTTAGATAATGAATTCTTCTCGTCGATGAATTAAGTAAGTAAGAATTGGTTTGGAGCAAAAGCCCTTACGTTGCCTCATAAAAAGCAGTCACGTTAGACGTGGTTGAAAATCTTGGCATAATAATGGCTACGACATATTATATCGATCGAAATAAAAAGTTAAGCCAGACTTGCTACACTGTCGTCTAAGGTGTATGACTGTTTGTAATACATCTAGGCCCGTCAAGGAACACGTAAAAACCTCTGTACATATTATAAATTGAAGTCGCTTTTCGAGTCCATCTAAATCCGTTGCGGAGTTTCGTAGACCAACGCGATTTCCTCATCATCATAGAAGGAAGGTTTATGTGTTTTATTTATTTACTAATAATAAACTATATAAGTACTAACACTAATAATAAAGCTGAAGAGTTTGTTTGTTTGAACGCGCTAATATCTGTAACTCCCGGTCGGAATTGAAACAAACATCACAGACGGGAACCTTAGAACCCGAGCAAAACGGAAAAAAGTCAGAAAAAACGCTTAACTAAAACGAAGAAATAGCGCGGCCAGGCGATGCGATGCGACGCTCGGAGGAACAAGAAATTTCACGCGGATGAAGTCGCGGACTGAAGCTAGTACATTACATTGAGCCACACATAAGTATTTTAATGAAATCTCGACGTAAGATAATCAGGTGGTGAAACCGTGCAAAGCACGGGTGGGTCGATTGTATTAGATAAAAGGCTTGTGTGATGATGAATGCAGAATCCTGAGATTGAGTCGGTTATGTTGATAATGTTAGTCCTTCTTTTGTTAAGACCATAAACAAGAGAACAATGAAAATTATGACGTATGTAAGCAAACAGCAGCTGTTTACGATACGCTTTCGCAGTTCAACATCGATGATTAATTTTATAGTTCGGCTGGCAACTTTAGAAATGTTGTAAATTAGTTTTAGCAACTAGAAAACTTTCCAGGAAAACTTGTGAGAGTCTCTATTTCGTAAACCAAAAAGTGAAATCTTTAGCATAAACCAAGAGAGGCCAACCTGTCATAATTCTTATACAAACGTTCGTGCGTGATTATGGCGTGATAACCTTTCATTCCTGCAGATCTTTGAATACATAGGGGTCTCTTGTGGAAACCTTTGAACACTCTTTTATTAGCTTCACCTGTATCTGTCTACCTATGTATGTAACGGAATCTTTGAACGCGATTTTCACCCACAAAAAACGTCAGGTTAAATTGAAACTGAACACACTTGCCAAAAACAGATGACAATACAATCATTTAGTAAGTTTGTCCCATTATCTTGCCTAGGATCTTTAGGATTAGCGATTTTATAAAAAAATTCGGAGAGGGAGCCTGAGAACCAGTTACCACATCCAAGGAAGGCAGCAGGCACGCAATTTACCCACTCCAGTCCTGGCTATTCTAGCAAAAAAAACCACTTTATCGGTCAATTGAACTAAAAAGTAAAAACTAAATAATAGCTTTAAAAAAAACTAAAAACATGCTTTAATAGAAAACTACACTGAAAAAGTAGAAAATAAATCTTTAATAAATTCTAATAAGAATAAGTAGAGTGATTAACACAAAAAAAAACATTTTATCGTAACAAAGAGTGATGCAGCTGATGCATACTTTATGTAGTTTATAAACTCTTTACAAAAAACATCATCATCATCATCATTTCAGCCGAAAGACGTCTACTGCTGGACATAGGCCTCCCCCAAGCTCGTCCATTTCGACCGGTTCTGTGCTTCCCGCATCCATCCTGGATTCATTCCTGATTCCATCCGCTGGATGCAGGAAGCACAGGACTAAAAACATGACTTCATTAAAATATCAAACTTTCCCTAGGACTTTGTCCCACCTACTTTCTTCCTCAGTGCATACATTCAACCTCTCTTAATATTGCCAAAGCTTATCCACAGATTAACCACTATTTGGTATGCATCGCCTGCAGTAGGTAACTGCAAGCATACTGTTGTTAGTCCACTTCATACAACGAGGTACTCGAGTGGCAGGCGGATCGCATGCAAATAGCCTTATCAGCGGTTTGAGGATTTTCAGTTCAAAAGTTTAAATGCATGCAAATTGTTATCATTTAACATACATTTTTTTTAATAACAAGTGCCTTATAATAATCCACTTTCCATGATCAAAGATATATTCTATGTATTTTTGTGGTTTATTAACTAACGAGCTGAAATTCCTTGTACAAAAAAATATCTGGATAACTGAGCTTTGCTCGGTTTTTATTTTTTGGTTTGACGTTTTCTAAAAATGAAACATAGCTAGATGAATTTATCGCCCCCGAAACCCCCTGCATACTAGATTTCATGACAATCGTTGGGGCCGTTTCCGACATTCAGATTAAATATATACAAGAATTGCTCGTTTAAAGGTATTAAATAGATATATCCTAGGACACTCGGCAATACTTTAAAAAATTCGGAATGGGATCACAAGTTCCCAGGATTACCCCACACCCAAACTCACAAATTTTATGTTACCTCTTTAAAGTATTATAGTATAGATGTCTAACTATAGCTAAGCTTGCCGTGGTTGGTCCACGGATGGGCGACCATCTTTACATTCCGAGACCCATCTTTGCCTCTAAAAGCACGTTAAGCCGTTGGTCCTGGCTGCTATTCGTGGGCCTTTGACAGGTTACTGCTTGTCAGAAGCCGGAAAATCTAACTACCAGTTTTACCGAGTGGTATCGAGGTATTACTCAATAACTGGGTTGTGGAGGTCAGATAGACGGTCGCTGCATGTAAAATACTGGTATTCAGCTGCATACGGTTAGACTGGAAGCCGATCCCTACATAGCTGATAAAAGGCTAGGCAGATGATGATGATGTTTATATATACGAGTATAGTTATCTATAGAACATCTTTTTGTAGAGATGCTTTACGGAAAACATCTGCATCTAACCGGCTTTGTAGTTTTATCTGGTTACCCCGAGTACACAAAGATAAATCCTGGATTCTATTTATCATTAAAAAAAAATATACAGACTACTGCGTTCATTAATTAGGTACCAAATGATCAAAGAGTTCTTAACAACTCATTTAATGCAACATAAAACATCACGCCTTGTTTCCGCTAAGGGTCGGGCAAAGGTGTACCTAAAGTACAACCTCATTTCGCCAGTTATGTTTAAGTCCCATGTAATAGGGGGCGAACCAATGTCCTTTTGATCTAGTGGACGCAAGCGCAATTGCTAAGCTTGAGGAGCTTGGTTCAATCAATGGCAATTGCCGTCATACGGGCACAAATTCAGACTCCCGAGTTACAACTGAGAAATTCCAGATGGAAAAATACAATAGCGCTTTCCCCGACTCAGGAATTGAACCCAGCTCCTCGAGCTTAGCAATTGCGCTTGCGTCCACTAGATCAAAAGGACAGTTAATCCTACTAATATTATAAATGTGAAAGTTTGTATGTTTAGATGTTTGAATATTTGTTACACAATCACGCATGCAGCGTTTCGGATTTGGTAGAAATTTGGAATACAGATAGTTTATAACCTGGATTAACACAGGTTCATTTTATGATACAGGCCCTAAGATACAGGCCTAGCCTAGTTTAGGGGACAGGGTTGAACCTATTGTACTTACCTAGCTAATGCTAAATTAAGATCTTTAATCTGTATACAGTGCAATGTACTTGTACTTTGTGGTACTTAATAAACAATTTATTATTTATTATCTCGGTAGTACGTTTCCGTGGGATAATTTCGACCAACACGTGGGCGAAGCCGCTTGCAAAAGCTAGTGATAAATAAATTAATGACACTGTCCGTATAAACACCACTTTTCATTCCTGTTACAAATGATTATATCAAAATGAAAAGGTAACTTAATAACTAGCTACACAAACTAAAAGGCATCGTAGACTAATTAAATAATGAAACTTTGAAGACTTCAAGCGTAGTTCCTATTAGTAGGTACTGTAGGACATGAAGGGTCTCTGGTAGCGGGGTTTAATAAATGAAACGCTTGCGGCATACAAGCGTTTCATTTATTAAACCCCGCTACGTTAACGTAAATTATATCGTTTATTCCACGTTTTAGGTCTTTACAGCTCCGCGCCTGTTAAACATGATTTTTCTTCCGAAAAAAAAAAACCTAAGCTAAAATATTTGAAGGATTGTTCTAGATCTCTTTGACGGTTCGAATGTGACAAAGCCATTTCATTGCCTGCCGGTACGAACATAAGGTTGCATTCGGTAAACAACCAACCTTTGCAGTACGCCACCGTAGGCGCGCTGTCCGGTAAGGACTAAGCCCGGGTCGACGGTGCGTTGTGTTCCATGCGTGCCTCAAAGAGATGTCAGCACCAACTGGTGGGGTCCGCAAGGGCCGATGCCTGCTAGGGGTGCGGGTTGTTCGAAAGAGATACCGCGGCCCCTGGCACACAGGCAAGTGAGGGAACACGAGTGGGGTTTAGTCAGTAAAAGTCTGACACGCCCGCCTGCTCCACCCAGAGCGGGAGAAGTTATTTGATGATTTCCCACCCAAAAAAAAACCCTTTACAGTACCGTAGCGAAATAGTATTAAAAAATGCAGGGTAGGAGGCCCAGGATATCGACGCACAACCTGTTACGGTATCAGGATGCGGTCGGTGTCCCTGTATATGATACTTTTTTGTATAGCTTAATTGTTGATATGTCACATAGCAACAGTGGTGTGATTGGCTGATAGTAGGTTGATAAAGCAATCCCAAAGGTGATCATGAAACCGATGACGACATTTACAACAGTCTCGTACACGTCTTCTATGAATTATCATACATTTTTGTTTTCTTAATGTCCAAAATGGCCATGAACTTATTTATGACGTGTCACGATCAATATAAATGCTGTAACAGTAAATTTTGTTCAAATCTACATTCAGAATATAAAGTGGGCATATAACGGGATTACCAAGACTTAGCAGTAGGTATTAAATTTGGCTTATTATTGTAAATACTAGAATTGATTCAAGTGAAAGATAAATTGTTGAAAATGTTTTATAAATGTTAAAGTTAAAGGGGTCAGCTATCTTTTTTTTTACTACCTTTTCTTTAAGAACAAACGAAAATGTATATAAATATTCTGGAAGGACTACCGGTATACTGTTTATCTGTGTCTTTAGCAGAGCTTTTCAATATAAGTTCCTTATCTTCACACCCAAAAAGACTGGAATTAATTTTAAAGAAAAAAGTTTCAAACTTTCCAGATTTTTTAAAGTGAAGACTTCTTTATGCGCGATGGGCATTTTTTGAGATGGGAAAAAACCATTGAACTCGCGACACTGTTATCGAGACCACTGACAACACGAACGTACGAACGAACGACGTTGAACGTTGTTTAATCTGACGATTCAAAAAACACACACGTAAATGTTCAAGTTTTCAATTCCGTCGGCACTCCCGGAGTGCCACTGATTTTTTTTTTTATGGATGGACGATCCCCCATGGGCAGTTATGAAAATAACGGTTAAATTTTCATGAAGATGACTAATGTAATAGGCAGTGGTGTATGCATATCTGGAATTTGTTAATCAAACAGTGTTCCTAGGAATCACGCTAGACGAGAAATTAAAATGGGAACCTCATATAACATCTCTTGCGGCTGAGCTCGGCCTCTTATGCTGTTAGACAGATAAACCGCGCGTTTGGTCTATTTTAGCTACTTCCACAGCATTATGTCGTATGGCATTTTACTGTGGGGTCGGGCTGCTGACATTGAATCCATCTTTATTTTGCAAAAAGAGAGCTGTCAGAGCCATTTATAATAATCTACGTCGCGGTCGCCGCGAATCCCTCAGAGAACTGTTTAAAAGGATTAATATTATGACGGTACCTTACCATTTCATTTAAGAAAATATTAAGTATGTAAGAAAAAATCTACATATTTTTAATAAAATTGCAATTAAATGAAAGGAAATTTAAAACTCATATTAAAAGTAAACTTTGTAAACAAGCGTATTACAAATTAAAGGATTATATCCAAGATAACAATGCTTGGAAACATGCTGGTCCTGCTCCATAGGACAATCTAGAGTCTAGACAAAATCAAACTGGTTGCTAATTGAATTGTATAATTATATTTATGACATTGATTTACACTCAGTAATTACTTTAACACACTCTAATTACTTTACTCACATTGACTTATTACTTGTTAATATTCTAGGAAAATTGTATACTTATCATTTACAATGTTTGTAAATATATGAGCACCATGTATATATCATAGTATTAATTTATGTGTATTGCTTCAATTTGATTCTTTTTACCTATTTTGGTATGGTAATCTTATTCTGGGTGCATCGTTTTCACACATAAATAAAAAATGAATGAACCTACTGTGTTAATTTTTGTACTTAAAACATTTTGAAAAGAGTAACGTTGCAGTTTCTTGCCCATTCTTCTCCATACGAAACTACATTTTGGAAGGGGCGACTAGAATCAATTCTATTTTAATGTAAATGTTGACGTTCAAAAGTGCTTTTTAAGTGCCTATTTGAAATAAATGCTTTGACTTTAACAAATTACAAGGTATTACAGAATAAATTAGACATATGAATCAGTGCTACAAGTGTCCGCGGAGTTTCTTACCCGTTCTTCTCCATAGGAACCTTTTAGGTACCTACGTACGCTATGGAATGGTTAACTAACTTCATCTTTCTGAAAGAGCGACCCCTTAATAATTCGAGCGTGCCTGTAATAGTTATTTATACTAATAAATAAAATTGAAATGTCTGTTTGTAATGTCAAAATAACAGCTTATTGCCAAATGCATATGAAAGTATAAACTTTACTTTTATATAAGTAACCAAAAAACAATTTTAATCATTTTTGTCCGGTCTGTTTGTTCCGGGTAATCTCGGACTTTGACGGGACTTTCACAGGCACATGTTATAATAATTATAAGCAATAACATAGGCAAGTAGTATAGTCCCGATACCAAGTACCCGTGAGATGATTTGCGACATCCACGCGTGGAAAGCCGCGGGCAGAAACCAGTTTGAAATAAAAGCTTTGGGTTGAGTTGAGTGTAGCCTATGAAACCTTACAGAGCAACGAACAATATCACTACAAAGGTGAGTAAGTCTTTCAAAATTAACAAAACTAAAGTAACGAGAATTAATCTGTTTTCTCATGTTTTCATCGTAGACTAAGCTGATGTTTGTATTTTCATAACAAAATGGAGTTTTACCGAGGCTAAGATGAGAGTTTCCCGAGCGTATGCACAGCGTTTCATCTTATAGTCTGATAATATAACAAACAAACATTATAATATGATGATATTAGAAGAAATTCAAAAGATAGTTTGCTAAAGTTGGTTTATGCCAATATAAATCTCCAGGATTTTAACAAGTAAAATATTCTTGCCTGCATTGCCGACAAGATTTCATTAAAACTTGGTAAGACACGGGAATTAAGTGTCTGCCAAATTGATAACCAACATAAATTTTCCGTTTGCTCAAATCACAATTACTGTTATTCTTTGATAGTTGTATGGAATGGCTTTAATACGACCAATAGACAAAAGCTTCTTCCGGACATGGCCCTGTTTTTTAGACTCATATTTGTTGCACCAATTGTTTTTCCCAGCTCTGAGCACTAGGAAGTAATAAACGGCGGGCGTTTTGGGGGACTGTCTTATGTAACTTGACGTTCAAAAAATGCTGACTCTCAACCTAGTTTGTACAATAACTTTTGATTTGATTTGAATCGACTTAAAAAAAATTGGACTGTAAAAGACACCATAACCTCTGAGTTTATTTCAGCATTTCTTCTCAGGCATCAATCAGCTAGAAAATGCCAGGGTCATCTAGTTTTAAAATATTGACGTGTGAAAGATCTACTTGCAAAATAAACATTTCATTTGTTTTCATATTATTTCAGACAGCGTGTCGATGTGATAGCAATTAATTTCCCTGACTGTACATGAGTTAAGTTCAGCATAAGTAGGTACTATTGAATCAACATTTTTGAAAATATGTAGGTATGCATCGTTATCTACACAAGCACATAGTTATCTTCTTAAAATCTTAAATCCAATACCTACTTGCAGAAAAAAAGGTTTTTGACTTGGCTCAAAGAGAGTTTAAAAGTACTGCTTGTCTGTAAAAAGTATAATAATAGGTCTTTACCTATGAAATTGCCGTTTTGTATGAAAAAATTTAAACGAATTTTTTTCATGTATTTTTTATTTGTATTAATCGAAGTAATCACCCATGCAATCAATGCATCTTTGCCATCGCAGTGGCAGTTTATTGATGCCCTTCTTAAAGAAATCAGCTGGACGGGAGGCAACAAATTCTTCAAAGGCATTTTGTACTGCCTCTCGGGTATTGAATTTTTTTCCCGCCAAGAAGTTATCCAAATTCTGGAAAAAGTAGTAGTCTGTAGGCGCAAGGTCTGGTGAGTAGGGCGGATGACGGAGAGCTTCCAACCCCAGTTCTTGCAACTTGGAGACCGTCTGCTGTGCAGTATGAGGTCGCGCGTTGTCGTGCAGGAGCAGCGGAGACGAGCGATTGACCAATGCTGGTTGGAGATGTGCCAGCTTCTCCATCATTGTGTTCAGTTCTTCACAGTACACATCTGCAGTAATGCTCACCCCGTTTGGTAAGAAGCTGTGATGAATCACACCGGCGCTAGACCACCAATCACTTTTCTAGGGGTAAGTTTTCGTTTAGGGCATTGTTTAGGTGCTGAACCAGGATCCAACCAACTTGCTGAGCGCTTGCGGTTATCAAACAGAATCCATTTTTCATCGCAGGTAACAATGCGGTTCAAAATTCCTTCATTTGTGTGTCTGTTGAGCAGTGCAAGGCACGTCTCGACGCGTACTTCGCGCTGACGATCATTGAGTTCGTGGGGCACCCATTTGTCAAGCTTTTTTACCTTGCCAATTTGACGCAAATGGACCAATATTGTTTTGACGCTAACGTCGAAAGCTGCTGCTAATTCAGCCGTAGATTGTGTATCATCAGCTTCCACAATCGCCTTTAATTCGTCATTGTCGACCAAAGTCTTCGGACGACCGCGAGGTTCATTTTTCAGGTCGAAATTTCCAGAACGGAAGCGAGCAAACCAATAACAGGTGGTGCGTTGGTTTGTAGTGTTAGCTCCGTAAATGTCGTTGATGTTGCGTGCCGCTTGTGCCGCGTTGCTGCCACGACGGTACTCATATTCCATAATTACTCGAATTTTTAACGTATCCATGATGACGAAAAAGATTGAAATGCGATGAAAATGTAACACTAATCAATAAACAAATGACTACTTTTGGAAAAAAAAATCCATGTTTTTAAAATAAAATTAATTTGAAATTAGAATTCTTACCCAAACAAAAATTATTTTGATTTGAAATGGCCAGTACTGCAAAACGGCAATTTCATAGGTAAAGACCTAATATTATGTTTCAAACTAAGGCCAGTCCAAAGAAGCTTAGTCATGAATCTCCATTTGTACTAGATTAATGGTCTGGTTCTGAACGTCCAGCTTACTTCACGGCGTATCATTTAATGGAAAATCTGTTCCATTTTTTTATTTGTCTTGTGAATGAGTCTGGTATCTATCCGGAATTCTGGATATAGTGTTAGATGCTCTTGGTGTCAAGACGGTTAGTTTAAAATCGAGATTAATGATTTATTAAAATTCAAATTTATATAGAATAGATTTTTTAGGATGCAGGCTTAAATCGTCTGAATTACGAATCTATCAAACAGTAACTTCTTGAGAATTTCTTTTATAATAATTATATGATTAACGATTGATCGTGAATCATATAATTTCATGGTAATCTGAATAGTGTCAGCCCAGAACTGAGCTATGAGTAAAAACGGATCCATAGAGTTTTTTTTTTTGAAAAGTCCCAATGCATTATGTAATCTGTTAACCATGTCATAACACTTACAATTTATTAAATGAGTTCACGATACAACTAACTTTTTACATTAGGTACTACATACGGGGTTTATTTATAAACGTTGATTAAATTTAAAATATGTACGACTGAAATGTATGGTTAAACAGTTGCTAATCACTACTTACTTTTAAGCAAAGTTTACAAATAAAGGGGTAAATGACTATCTAACTAAGTGTACAAATAAATACAAACAATTGAAGTTAAATAAAACCTTTTTAAACCGTTTATTTTTGGTCATTTAGGGCTCGGTCGTAGTCATCCGGAAAAGTGTCCAGAAGACTGGCAGCAGTAATTCAGTTATTTAATTGGTACGCCAACAGGAATACACACAAAGAATAAAAACAGAGAATAATATTAACATATAAGTTCTGATATGTCCTATAGATATGGGTGTACAGAATTCACCATTAAGTCACAACAAAGTAATTATCTAAGAAAGCATACAAAATGCAATTAGAATACAAAATAAAGTGGATACTATCATTATTCTTACTATATAAAATGATATGACGATATTTAAGATAGAAAAGATACGGATGTCTTACATGTCAACGAAAGCCTAGCTGTTCTATCGAAATGGTTTGCTGCTAATAATCTTTTACTCAATGCGAACAAAACTAAATGTCTTAAGTTCTCGCTACCAAATGTACCCCAAGTAGGTCTAAATTTAAAACTTGATGGCAAGAAACTAGATGCTATTTCGGAAACTGTATTTTTGGGAATTACTTTAGATTCAAAATTGCAATGGGGTGCCCACATTAGAGCGCTTTCAAGCAGATTAAGCTCAGCTGCTTACGCAGTAAGAAAAATAAGGCAGTTGACTGATGTAGCCACAGCTAGGTTAGTATACTTTGCTTATTTTCACAGTATTATGTCTTATGGCGTTCTGCTGTGGGGATCGGCAGCGGACGTAGATTAGAGGGCAATCCGCGCAATCTATAAAATGGGGCCTCGCGAGTCTCTTAGAAACAAATTCAACGAAATTGATATACTTACTCTGCCTTCTCTTTATATTCTAGAAAATATCTTGTATGTTCGCAAAAACTTAGGTCTTTTCAAAAAAAGATGCGATTTCCATAATCTAAATACACGTAGTAAAGATGAAATTGTGATTCCAAAATTTAGATTAACTAAAACTAGCAAGTCATTTCTAATAAACAGTATCCGCTTCTATAACAAGTTGCCAAAGTCGGTTACAGAACTTAGCGATGGAAAGTTTAAAACTCACATCAAACGTGTCCTTATCAAAAAAGCATATTATAAGATAAAAGACTACGTTGAAGACAGGGAAGTTTGGCATTAATTCCTTCTGCACATGTGGCTTCCCTGGTACCTCATTAACAGCAAAACCGTGTGAAAGTCTATTAACTGCTCCCAAATTGCAATGTTAATTTTTATTCTTTTTATTATTATTATTTTTTTTACAATGTCTGACATATTCTCGTCATTATTTGACATTATACATCATTTTTACTACCTACTATTTATTTTCAGTGATTGTCATCGAAATCATGTCACTTGGTTCAAATAGATTCATTTTATATAGGTAGATTCTTTTACATATTGTGAATGAGAGAACGTTGTAGGCCTTAGAGACTAGATTTGTAGACGTTTTTCTATTCTGTATTTTCATTCCTCTAAGTACCTGGTACTTATTGACTGGCCTGCACTGTCCTCCCATACCTATTATCACTGTAATTTGAAAACATTGTAAAAGCCAATTATTTTTAAAAGAGTAACCGTGGAGTTTCTTGCCGGCTCTTCTCCATAGGAAACGACAAATTGGAACCGTGCACCTAGCTTCTGACGTTTCATAAGTGCCCATGCAGGCTTATGTGAAATAAAATATTTTGATTTTGATTTTTGATTTTGATTTTAAGTGTACAATGAATGAGTGTGAATGATATCTAAGGTGAATGAACATGAAATTGTGGGCTAACTACATAGTTACATTGAGTTGGGGCTTATGGTAGTCTATTATGTCGGGGTCAGGTCCACTAACCCGATGCAAAAGAATAGCAGTATTTTACATGGAGCAGCTGCCTATATTTGCTGTGGTGTAATAGTTGGTGGTTGCTGATAGGTGCTGGTAGTGAAGATGCTGAGGAAAATAAATGAAAAGGTGGAATTTTTAATTTTACGTGTGTATTGGACCAGTGTCACAGTGGGAAGGGAAGTATTGGCACAAATCTCATATAAATTTACAATTTAATGTTGGTGTTGCAACACTATCTGTCACAATACATAGTTACTGGGTAACAGAATACCGCTTGAAGAGACTGATATTCACGAGTTTTGGGCTAAAATATACTTACCAAACATAAAATAAAGTTCTCATTCTTAATATTATATTATAATAAGTTTCCAAAGCCCTTCAAACCGTAGCGTTGGCGTCTGAAAACGTCCGAGCGTCCGTTGACCCCTCGGGCCGATGAACCTATTTCGGGGCACGGTACTGCTCCGACTAATTTGGGGTCATTTTGTTACACAAGGCCATTAATTGCCGCGGGGCGATTATGTACGTAAGTGTTTTTGAGATAGTTTTCATGGTTTTAGGATATTTAGGTTAATATGAAAATTGTTATAAATCAAGCCACGTGCATTTCCGGAACCACACACATTGTTATAAGTATTTTTTTGGACTTCGAAGTCAAAATCAAAGTCAAAGCTTTCAAATAGACACATAAAAGGCACTTTTGCACGTCAAAATTTACATTAAAAATAGAATTGATTCTAGTCGCCCCTTCTAAAGGTAGGTATGTAGTTTCGCATGGAAAATAATGGGCAAGAAACTCCACCGTTACTCTTCTAAAATGTTTTACAGTATCTGCATATATTCATTATATAATTATACGTGAAAACGATGCAACTACAATAGAATTACCATACCACAATAGGTAAAAAGAATTTAAAATGAAGCAATGACTGATAAATTAATTATATAATAGATAAACACTCACATTAATTTACACATTTTGTAAAAGTAAGTATACGCTTTTCCTAAAATTTTAAAATGTTAAAGTCCGTGTGAGAGCTAAAATAAACACAGAATGTAAATCAATGTCATAAAAAATAATCCCTACTAATATTATAAATGCCAAAGTAACTCTGTCTGCCTGTTACGCTTTCACGCCTAAACTGCTGAACCGATTGTCATGAAATTTGGCAGAGATATACCTTGGGATATGGAGAAGGACATAGGCTAGATACTATTTTACGCGATAACCGACGTCCCAAAGCTAGTAAATTATATAATTAAATTAGCAACCAGTTTGATTTTGTCTATTAGATGACAGGGGGCGCTGTTGGTGGACATTTGCACTATTTTTTTAAAAGAAATATATTGAAAAAACAATATCACGGCGTAGGTAAGTTCCGATTTTGGCCACACGCTAAATGATCGTTGTACATAGCTATAAATTGTTTCTGTGTCATTTTCGCCTGTAAGGTATTTGTTGTGTTCTGAGCCAGACCTCTCCATTGCAGGCCATTGAGGTCCACCCTCGGCCACTCTCATTGATCTGGATGATGAAATCGTTTATATTGAAGAGAATAGTCGAGGATTGAGCTTCAAGCTTCACGTTATCTAAGTAGAACTTCATTTCTAAGACCACAAAAGAAGGAAAATAGGATCTAAGACTTCGGTCAGACTCCGTGAAGTGAATCAATTGTGTTTGTCGGTACTTTCAAGTATCAATACTATAACCAAACAATATCCAAGTCAAGTCCATAAACATTTCATAACGTAAGTACCTATATTTTTAGACCTCAGCTGATATACCGCAACTTAGAACTGTTGACAGTGCTTGCGGGGTGCGTGTCACCTCTGTGCCTAAATGAATTTCCGAAAGTAGTATTACTCTGTAATTAAAACTCTCATAGATAAATGAAGGAAAATTCAGATAAATTAATTTGTATTCAAATCGACTTAAATTGTCCGTATATTCAAATCACAACTGTCTTTCTTTGACAGTTATATAAAATGGCAAATTGACGTAGGGTGCCATTTCTTTAATATCCGTGAGTGTAACAATGGAGTGTAATGTGAATTTTCTTTCTATATCTTTAGATGTTTATAACCACGACTGAGAACGGGAGACAATTGCCTTCCCCCGTAAATCCTAAGAATAGTCTGAAGAAAACTAGATTAATATAGTGCAGAGTTTACAGTTGTGCTTATGAACCTGAAATAATAGTTTATCATTGTTTCCTAAACTAGGAGGGATACCATTGCAAGACAACATACGACCTAAGAATGGACTCCTTTTGACTCTAAGTGAAGAATAATGCTTCGTTTTTCAGTAATGTCTTTGTGTTTCAGCCGATTATGAAGTTTTCAGAACGTAATCATAACATTATACAGCCTTATTAACCCTTCTACAGCGTAGGTACTTTTACGAAATTTCCTGAAACTGCAATAAAAACTACCTAGGTATACCTACTCTGAACATCAACATTTTAACTGACGCAGTTTGCTGTCCCAGTTAAAATTGTTGTCAAAATTTCGTAGGACCAACATCATAAAATGATAAATGATTTTATTTCTGTAAGTAGGACTATACAAACACGAGGTAGATTTTTACATGTCCATCATATTCAAAAAACTGCATGAGGTCGGCGTTTCCTATCTTACTACTCTGATAAGAAAGGACTTCTCTTCAAAGTTCGTCTGTTTTATAGTCTAGACATAATCGTGGTCAGATCATATGAAGACGATGTAGATGAACGTCTGAAATAGTCTTTTGAGGAAAGAACTACACAGATTGAGTGGACCAGTCCAGTTAGTGGACGCATTTGCCAGTAATCTTGCAACTTGTAATGTCGCAAAAATACAGTCGTCCCACACAAAACAAATAGCTACTCGAACCGAATGTACCATCTGATAGATGCTGTATCCACAAGAGTCACATTGAGGCCATTACTTGCAACCGCAGTTACGGCTAATGTGGCCATTTTATTATTGTAATAATCATACATCTATGGTTACCGCAGTTTTGGGTTTGTGGCCACAGTCCACTGCAGCGGTTTAGCCTTATCATTGAACTGTTACTATAACGCTATTCCGGAAAAGGGGGGCAATAGTGAACGCTTTATAACGTTGGGTATAATATATGATTTTTCAATAAACTTACTTACGGAAGTTGGAAGTATCTAGTGTATATCTTAGTTTTTATGGTGTAAGTCCTTATATAATAAAGAGTATTCTACCTGTGTAGTGCTTTGGTGCGCGCAACTAGTAGACCAATGAGGCAGGCGTAGATTTTTTAAGGACAAACTATAAATCCTACGAGATTTTTACCGGAGTTTGTCGCGCCACTTCTTCTTCCCAGCTAAAGCACTAGGAAGTGATAAAGGGCGGGCGTTTTGGGGGACTGTCTTATGTAATTTGACGTCCAAAAGTGCTGACTCTCAGCCTAGTTTGAATAAATTACTTTTATTCTTGTTTTTTACTGTGGCAAATAGATCAAACCCGTATTTGTATAATACTTATCTTAGCTCAACAGCCAGCTACATTAAGTAACCAGCAACATGTTTAGCAGCTCAATATACAACAACTTTCATCAACAGAAATCCTTCAGTTATCCGTTTGACCCACATCTTCAAACAATGGTAGCGCAATTATCTACGTGTACACGTCACATCCGCGACGCCTGCGCAAACAATATGGTTGCCAAATCGATTTGTAATCGATACCTGAGTAGGTATATTTGGAGTAGATTTCGTTTCCTAATATTATAAACTACCGACCCGCCCCCTGTCTTGCACATGCGCGAGCGTATTTTATGTGCATTTTGGTCATATTTAGGTAAAATTAAGCCTTCCGAAATAATTGCTCTGACTAAAACATGAAAACTGCATCTATTGTCATCTTATAACGTCAGAGGGAGGGTGGGCCGTAATCCACCACGCGGGCCCAGTGCGGGAATTTTGGTTACAGGACATGCCGGTTTCTTCAAGATGTATTCCTTCACCGTTTTGAGAGCAGTGCTAATGAAATTATCTACATAAGTAAAGCGCATGTCTGGATTCGAACCGAAGTTGCGGCCGTTCCCACTAGACCACCACTGCTCATCTATTGTGTAGGCAAGGAGATCTAAGCGGTTGAACATACAGACACGAAAAGCGACTTTGTTTTATGTAGAGATATAGATGTGAAAGTTTGTGATGAAGATCGTTACTCAATCACGCATCAACGGCTAATCGTATCCTATCCACGTTCTAGATTAAATATTGAAATTAAATACATTTCTCCGGATGCCTGAAGTTCATGAAGGTACCTACTTAATTCCCCAAGGATGCGAGTGAAATAGAGGGAAAAAATTTAGTACAGTAAGAGAAAAGTCTTCAAAATCAAAGCTTAAATCATCTAAACAACACAATGAATTTTAATGCCGTTTTCTCTATCATATAGAGAATATAATAATGATACTTTTTGATTAACACTTTCATATTTAACTTTGGTATAGATGTTTTGACATGTCGCCACATTAGCAAATTTCACCCGTACGAAGCAAGACGGACCACTTCAATTCAATGTTGACCAAAAAACATGAAAGGTCGCATCCATGTTTTTGTTTGTTGAATATCCTTCTTCTCAATGAGGAGACGATCGCGTTGTGTTGCGAGACCATTCGATGCGGGAGGCCCAGATCGAAATCGTTGTGAAAATCTATAAAAGAGCCGAGCCGTAGATGTCTTCCGGAAAACCCACTTTACAAACAGTGTTTACCGTGAAATTGGTAGGTACTAAGAGCAGCGTTTATGAGTATATGCAACACCATCTTCAATTATATCAAAGTTAAGGTTTAGAAACATAAGACGAACCTTTTCGGATAGCTACACTATGGCGCTTCACATTCATTTACAATACTGTCCGAAAACGCTCCAAATCAATACGACACAACCTCTCACAGAACTAAACTACATTTCTGAACTAGTATTTGCGAGGCCGATCACTAAGAATGTCCACATCACTAATTATGTTCGTCTAATTAACTGACGATTGCGAAATAAAGCTTTTGACATAAGTACAAAATTTTGTAAGGTATATTTCCTAACTAGCTGACCAAACAAGACTGCATGAATAATTGAAATTTGAAGACAACCTTGTTCAAATTAGCCGAAAGACGTCCACTGCTGGACATAAGCCTCCCCGAAAAGGGAGGGATTTGCCATAATCGTCACGCTTGACAGGCGGGTTGGCGATCGCAGTATGGTGGTCAAATGTATAGAGAACGCTGCTGCCCATTCTCTAGTAAGTCCCTTAGTGGCCTTCTACGACACCCATGGGAAGAAATGGGATGGTGCTATTCTTTTACGTCCGGCACCACACGGAACAAACAACATCAATTATTCATACAAAACACACATAGAAAAAGCAGTTTCAGTTTTTTCGAGTTTTCCGGGCAACGTTTCCAATTTTCTTTCTCTTGAAACCTTATTCGGACTATGTATTACGAACATTTTAAATAAATAAATAATAGTTTAAAAAACTAAAAAACACGCTATAAAAACCAAACTAAAAAAGGAGAAAATAATTTAATTCAATTAAAAAGCGTGGGGTGCTTTTTGAGGTATTTTTATAATCAATCAATGTCAAGCACTCCACGCTTTTTAATTGAATTAAATTATTTTCTCCTTTTGTAGTTTGGTTTTTAAAGCGTGTTTTTTAGTTTTTTAAACTATTATTTATTTTCTATTTTTTAGTTCTGCTAACTACAAAAACGTGTTTTTTTTTCTCAATTTTTTTTGTTGTAATTATTGAATTGTCATCGGTCCTCAACAAGTTTACAAAGTTTCAATGAAATCTGACCGTTTAAAGTGGGTCAAAATCGCGCTCAAAGGAGTCGGTTACATACAAACAAACATACAAGTGAAGCTAATATAAAGCGTGTAAAAATAGGATTCGGCCCAGCCGTTCTCAAGTGTTGCGCTAACCAACGTACAGCATTTAGTTTTTACATAGATACATACATAAACTCACGCCTTCTTCCTATGAGGTAAGCAAAAACTACAGAACGCCACCAGCTACGGTTTTTACATACTCCTTATTTAATTTTTATTTATACATAATAAAATAACGCTGAGAATTCCTACTGGGAATTAAATCCTTTTTAATTAAAATTACCGACAATCTCTCACAAGGTAACCGATATTTGTAATTTAGTTTACAAATGTTAACTCCTTGACGTCTCACCAATCAAACATAAAAGGTCACTTGGCATGATGAAATCTACAAAGGCATACTTGGTCAGTTCTACTTACAGATCCGTTTGACCTCATCATAACCTGTGTGGGCCTGTTACGGCCTCAAGATCTACGCGCCTACGAAAGCCGCAGCGAATGAGTGAATGATTAGTTTGCATTCAGTCAGACCGATCTGAGGTTCGTCTGTTCAGACTCATGGTCATCACTTCATATTTGGTAGTCTTAACACTAAAAAAAGGCTAGAAATAACAGTGATGAACAAACAAACTATATCTGAAGGCCAAATCTCGTAATTAAAAACGTTCAAAATCTAGTCGTAGTGTCACATCGGCGACAATCAAATGTCAAAGAATTGTCAAAAATGTATGGAAACTAGAGGTATTTTTGACAGATACTGGAATCAGACTATGAACATTCTTAAAATTAAGTGAATTGCCCCTCAGATCTGCTACTAGCCCATACTAAAGGCCCTTCCAGACATGGCCCATAAGGTTTGGGTTCGATTCCCAGATCGGGCAAAGTGTTATTGGGATTTTCTATCTAGTATTTCTCAGTACCAGCCCGGAATCTGGATTTGTACCTGGTAAATGGCATTAGGCTCGTCCCCTATTATATTGGACTTAAACATAACTGGCGAAATGTGGATGTACACCTCTGCACAACCCTTCGGGGCTGTTGCCCCGATGTGATGTTGCGTGATGTTGTGTTAAAATATTGAAGATCTACTTACATAAATAAACATTTCACTTCAAGAAAACCACATTTTTTTACTTTTCTCCTGAAAACAAAAACCCATTTAACTGAAACCAAATAGTCGGTGTCTCTCAAAGCTTACAGCGTCGTCGTAACTTTTATTTAACTTAGAACAAGTTTACTCTGCCCCAGTTCGAGCACAACTTTGGGATTTACCTCTCTTTTAATAAGTTCCCAACTGTACACACAAACGTGGTCAGACAAAGAAAACTAAGTTATAAAGTTTGATAACGAATGATTTATGGAATCTATGTATGGAACGTATGTCTAGTTGTTTATACGGGTGTGGCAATTGAGGTAATCATTACATGGGTTAAGAATTCGCTAAAACTGTGAAGAGTGACGCACTGTGTAATTCGAATGAGCATATTGCTAGCTAATCGTAGACTTGGTGAAACTTTCACGGATCCTTTGAAAACTGTACTTGTGAACTCGTCTACAGGATGTAAGGAATTTTGGACCAAAATTAACAACGAATACCTTCATAGCCAACCGCATATGACGTCGACGTGCAACCTGTTGTTGTTTTCAGTACATGATTCAGAACACCCCAGAGGGAAATTTTTAGTCGGTTATAAAAAAAAATTAGCTCTGCCATACATAGCAATACTAGAGAGGTCTAGAGTCGTGTGCTGAATTAATGGTTATGGTTTCCGCGTCGATGTACCTGCTACCCTGAAAATTGTTTCGTGTTATTTTTGCCATCGACGCCCGAAGTTTCAGCTAAACTTAGCTGAAGGCCAAGCTATAGCTATATAGCTAACGAATAGGTACTACGGCTCAATATAAATGAAGATACGACAGTGTTAGTGTTGTTTTGCGAAGTAATAACGGACATTATCGTGAAGATAGTTTTGATAATGAATGTCAATGGCTAAAAAACAGAAAAATACCAATGAAATGGATAGATCATGTGAAGTAGAAATTCTGATAACATTACCGAGAGCTGTTATATTCCTATTTTGTAATAAATAAGTGTCGATATTTGAAGAATCACAATGGTTCGCATAAAGCTTAAAAGCACTCGCGTAATAAATAAACATTTTCTTGTTCCTATTCAATCCGAAAAATAATTAGACGACACCAAATAAATGAACACTAATTACCATACGTTTCATATTATTATTAGGTAGAAGAAACAAAAGCCGAGCCAGAGAAAATAAAGAGAGTGATTAATTTTAGCCCACATCCGCTGGGGAGAGATGTGGATGTGGACGAATTGGATAACACCTCGTTTGTCAAACTATACTAAGATGCAGATAAAAGATTTACTGAAGCTGAATATAAAGGTAACCTTTGTTAATAAGAATATAATAATTTTGGAACAGTTTTGGTCCTAATCACTCATTTTTTTTACAGTTTAGATTTGAGAGAAAATTACGGGATTCTATAAACTTCCTACGAAAACTTAAGACTGAAAACCGCTGAAGCTGCAGACACAGTTGGCATGTGTTAGTGGTTATTGGTTTTTATTTATTGCTGAATCTCTTGGCTGCCGCCTTTGACCTCGACCACGCCTGAAGGAAAGCGATGGTTGAGGTTTATGGTGGAACGAGCATGGCCAGAAGATGCCTCTTGCTTGAAGCCTAGTTAAATGAGTTTGGAAAAACAGGGGGCCTACTGTCTAAGTCCGACAACGAAGAAAGCCGTCTAAAAGTAGTTTGATACCTCGGAGTGAAACCTACTCCCGATTGATTAACTTTTTTAGACGAGCAAACACACATTGGTAGTAATGACAACTGTCAAATCGTGTAGTCATTAATTCTTAGTTCGAACCCCAAACTACTCTCATGTCCGTAAGTGATACAGACTTCGAATCACCCGTAACTTCGGCCGAAATTAAGGATTTAGTGCTAAGGGAGTAGACCTCCAGGTTAGGTAGTATTATTTAGGTATTTAGATGATAGGATTATGTAAAACATCTTGTTTCAATTCAATGGCGTTACGCTTAACGATACGCTGAACAGTGTGCTATAGTAAATGTCCATGAAAAGACTTTCTGTGCTCATAAAACCATATTTTAGCTTCCTTAGGAAAAGTTTGAAATCCTATGGAAATAGAAAAAGGACCTAAGGATACATACCTACATACATAAATAATCGAAAATAAATACCATATTATTACTGGTTTTCTTGCTCATAAAGATAAGTAATGTTCAGTGTTCAGTGACAAATACTTTTGCTGTCTAATTTCCCGTGACTGGTTTTAATAGGATATAGAACAGCATTTCGCCAGTCGAATTGTACTATTTATCCAAAACCTAATAAAGCCAGGGGCTTACTCTTTAAGTCCATCAACGAAGATTTGGGCCCGTCCGAAAATAGTTCGATGCTTCGGAATGAACCCTAATCCCCGATTCAAGCTTAGTTCGGGCCCCAGACTAATCTTATGACGGTAGGTGATACGGAGTAGAAAACGCCTGTTCGGCCGGAACTAAGGATTTCGTGCTTAGAGAGTAGCCCCTCTTCAGTGAGTAAGTCAGACAGAAGTCTTCGTGACTTTCTGAACTGAATCGGAATCTTGAATCTTGTCTGAAGTCGCAAACGAATCTAAGACTTTCTTTCATGTTTCATTTTTCCTCCTAAAATAGAAAATACATTTTGTGTATATCAAACATCAAAACATATAGCAGTACGGCTGGCATCCACACGCTATTACACAAGTATCACAGGAGCCGTGTACAATGCGCGCGCGCACCGGACGTGACGTCATCGCTTCATGAATGGCCATAGTGTCGATGACACGCCGCATTGTTCGTACATATGTGGCGGTTTATCTCTGTATCAACGTGTGTAGGTAGCTATGTAGGACGATTTGTTGTTTGTTGAACTTTTATATGGAGAGGGCAAAGTTTTGTGAATGTACGATATTTATGCTTGATATATTGAGCTGAATGGTGCTAGTCCATACATCATGTTCATTAACGGGCGCCGCCAGTTGGGACTGGTCATCCCTTAGCTGCCACGGCTTATTTTAATTACTGAATTATTGTTATTTTATTTTTGTTTTAGGTAAATACGGGCGCTTTTAATGAGCACGTCTTTTTATATTGTTTTGTGACAATATTTTGATTTAAAAAAGTGTCCTTTGAAGTTTCTTGCCCGTCCTTCTCCATAGGTACTTACTACGCTTTGGAATGGGCAACTAGTTTCATTTTCCAACCCGTTTACAATTCAAAGGTGCCTGTAATTGGTTTATTTGAAATAAATGCTTTGAGTTTGAGTTTGATCTTACTATTAATATCAATTTATTGATGACGGAAATGTATGTACCTAAGTAATAGAGATTAATGCGGGTTTTACACAGGTGACTATACCTACCAGTATAAACTGTATAAATATAAATTTGGCTTGGTGACTAAAATCGCAAGTCCCAAAGTAGAGTAGGTTTCGACTTAGGGTGACTAAAATCGACCATGGAAATGCTCAATCGCAGGCGATCACCCGCCCCATGAAGGTCGACAGCATTTTTATCCAAAATTACCTATAGTCACCTACGATTTTTGTGGGTTGGCGATTCGGCTTGTAAGGCGATTTGGTACATGGCCAGCGTCCATTGTACAGCGAAAATCGACCCAGTGTAAATCCCCCATAAGTTATGTATTAATAGCGTTATGTAAAAGTTGTTTTACAGGTTTTTTTTTTATGAACTAGCAATAAGCCAGGCAGTTAAACCCTGCATTTAATATCAACAACACTTCGTTGTTTCGGCGCGGAAACCAAGTCTGCTCTTAGCCATCAAAAGAGCAGAACTCTGAGCACAGTGCAGGGAAAGAGGAATTGACCAAAAGGACGTTTCTGCCTTTACTTGTTTTTACTCCTTTCTGCAAATTTACGTCGACTTAAGCAGGAACTCGATGAAAATGAACGTATCAAGAGAATAGAAAGTGCCGAAAGCAGATCTCGCAATATGTTTACTCAACATTTACGCTGAGCAAATTCTACTAATCTAATATCTACTTCTACTATCTACTAATAATATTTATAAATGTGAAAGTTTGTGAGGATAGATGAATGGACATTTGTTACTCTTTTACGCAAAAACTACTGAAGGGAATTTGGATGAAATTTGGCACAGAGATAGTTTATAACTTGGATTAACACATAAGGTACTTTTTATCCTAGTAGTACGTCCCAGCGGGATAATTTCCGAACTCCACGCGGGCGAAACCGCTGGCAGAAGCTAGTCAATTATAAAACTGTTTTTATCCAGAGTGGGTACCACCTAATCACTACACATTATGAAACAAACCCGCCCCGTTTGTCTGTCTGAGAAAGGTTTAGGTGTATAATTAATTAAGGTTTTGTATAAATTGGCTGAAATATGACGATGATTGTTGAAGATGTCGAAAAAAATCATGCCGATTGGGAGCTTTACAGGCGTGCTGCGTCTAAACATTTAGCGCACTGATAGTTTATAATATTGGGTAAATTAAATCCCAAAAGTACATTACTGAGATATTTTCCGACATCCACTAATCACCATTCAGCGAATTCATTACATAAGTAATTGATACAATAAAGACTAGTTTCTGTAAAGGGAAGACTTGAGTCTACAACTTCCCGGTAAGCTGCGCAGTAAATAGGTTCTACGAACCGTCGCATGCCATAAACAGCAACCGTTAACTTTCTTAGAAAAAAAACTAGTTATGAGAACTTGGACATAGTTATTTATTCACTTTTTTATATGCACTTTTTATATGAGTGACTACCGAGATGAGTACTAGAGAACTATACAAGAAAAAACATGTTGCCTTCGCCAATACCAAATAAACTGGGAAAAAGCAGGTTAAGCCGTTGTCATTTCTGTTATTCGTGGACCTTCGACAGTTGTTACGGGTCGTCAGAAGCCCGAAACTCTGACAAACAGTCATACCAAGGGGTATTGTATTACTGTAACTAGTAACTGGGTTGTGCAGGTCAGATAGGCAGCCGCTCCATGTTAAATACTGGTATTCAGCTGCATCTGGTTTGATTGGAAGCCGACCCTAACATAGTTGCACGATCTCCGCTGAGGCGGCGGGCCTCCTTGCCGGATTGCCGCCATGGGATCTGGAGGCAAAGGTCCTCGCGCACATATGGGAGTGGCGCGAGGAGGCAAAACGCCGGGGCGTAACTCCGCTGCCACGAGAAATCGCGGCACAGCGGACAGGGCTCCGGCGGGATCTCATGGCGACATGGAGAGTGCGATTGTCGCAACCCACTGTTGAGCACGCCACGATTGGGGCGGAAAGTCCCCTCTTTGAGGAGTGGATTGAGAGGCGCCACGGCGCACTATGGGACCAAACGGTATTTTCCATCTCAAAAATGGTTCGGACTAAAGTCGTATTACTGAAACCGTTTTGATTGTTTTATACACCGTGACATTTCGTTTCACTTGTATACCATTGAGACTAGTGGATGAAGAAAGTAAAGTAGTTATATGGAAAAATCCGACATGCTCTTCAGTTAGATATTGCAAACCTAAAACTGAAAAAAAAAACTGTGAAACTATAAACATTAGCGTCCGATATTTGTTCATTTACTTCAGGTGAAACTTGTTTATATTCACTTTGTCCCGAGGATCCATCGCAACCACATCTGCTGATTTTTTTCTACACCGAGTCTATTCTAAGACATCTTGAAGCTTCACTTTGGCACTTATATTCTTTATGGTTATGCTTGACGCAAGAGGATAGCAATCCTTCTTTGCTTCAGCCAAAGTTTGGTATGATCGCAATACAGAAAATAAGTTATTTTCAACAAGTCTCAGCCTCAGGTAGGAATATTGAGCTTTAGATAGATCGGTTTCAATATAGGTATATACATAATGCTTCTTCTTTGGTATAGGAAAGTACACCATCTGGACTTCGTAAAATGTTTCGTACAAAGACTTTTTTCTCCTCCTTTTCTGTATTTCTCACAATACTTACAATCGAAGCTTCATCATTTTCACCCATAGATCGTAAACCTTGTACATAAGCGTAATGCACATGCCCCATTCCATACTCCTGGAGTATTTAAGTTTTTTTGTACTCTCCGAACACGCGTCATATGGTTTTGTTGGTCTACCACGATGTCCAGATGTATTCACGTCAGAATATTCAGATGTTGAGGAACTGCACGAACTCAATGGTACTTTAAACTCGCCATTTAACTCAAACTCAACTCAAACTCAAAGCATTTATATCAATTAAACCATTTACACGCACTTTTGAATTGTCAAAAAGTCGACCAGTTGGAAACTTGAAGCTAGTTGCTCATTCCAAAACGTAGAACTCTATGGAGAAGAACGGGCAAGAAACTCCATGGACCAGTTTGGGTTTTAGCTCTCGTAGGGGTCATGTTTTCTTTGAGCTTTCGTCCATTTTTGGTTACAAGTCGTTATCAAATTTCTTTGTATACTTTGCATAACCGTATTCACATCTGTTGTTGATAAATGGAAACTGTCCAACATGGATTTTTCAATATCTGAAGTACTTTTCCCGCAATGACGCAGGTTTTTTTTTATTTCCTTGTATTACTGAATAGTTAAGAAATCCATAATGTCATTAACTCGACATCGGCAACCATTGGTAACATGGAAACCTCAACTTGAAAATTAAAAAGACGGAAAATTTCCTTATGACAATTAAAAATGAAATACATAAAAAACAAAAAACTCATAAAAACATAACGTAGTTGAGCAAAAATGTATAATACTTATAAATTCCCTTGAAGAACATAGAACATAAATTATCAAAGTATAAAGTTTGGGTGTAATTTTATATACCTAAAACTTTTTTCTTTCTGATTTTAGTATTATATCGGATAGCTCTGTCATCTTACGGTCTTATTCACCAGACTTAAGCAATTGTTTAGATGTTCGATAACTTTTTATAAACAAGACCGTAAGAATATAACAATCAAAACAGTTTCAGTAACACGAATTTAGTCCGAACAATGCTGAGATGGAAAATACCGCTAGGTCCCAAAGTGCGGCGTGCTCACCTTCCGCCTGACGCAGTTCCACACCGGACACGGTTGTTTCGGGAGGTTCCTGTTTCGTAAAAGGCGGGAGGAAATGCCCGGGTATTTCCACTGCGTAGATCGCCCTGATGACGGGTGGGTTTTAGTCAGTAAGAGTCTGACATGCCATCCCAGAGCGGGAGAAGTTATTTAATGATTTCAAAAAAACACCCCTTACATAGTTTGGCTAGGCAGATGATAAAGGGCAAGAGAATGATAATAACATGCCTAATAAAGAAGGTTTAAAAAATAGGTGTGAGGTTCAGTTTATGGCTGTAAGTTGTAACTCAATAAATAAAATTAACATTAAAAAGCCTCTGTTGTTCCATATTATAAAAAGTGTCTTATTTCTAATGAGTACTTACCTAACACTTAACTAATTAATGAAAAGGTCATATGAAACATAGTTTTTAAAAGAGGAGTAAACTACTACTAAGTACCTACGTACGTACGTCAGCAAGATTTTGACAATTTTATTTCAGAGTTCGTGAGTCTTCAGAAGTTCAAACAATTTTAGAAGAAGTTGAAGTAGTAGAAGTCAAGCAATGAAATGTGACGCAGATCATTTTGAAGATTCTAGAGAGCTGAAAAGTTATAGCTAGGTACTCTTTTTCTTTGTTTTCATAAGTAAAGAATCATTATTTGTAGAGAGATATATTGATACGAGTCGTAGGTACACACGGCTACAAATCAAGCCATACATTTCCAGTATAAGCTGATCTCGCATTGTATAGGATTTCCGTACAGTTCACGATCAGCGTAAACTGGAAATGTATAGCTTGATGTGTAGCCGTGTGTACTACGTTTCTTTACAATAGAGGGACGCGTAGTACGACTCAATTCATCGATTGGTAACAAAAAAAAAGAAAATATGTTCATGCATTATTTGTTTTTCCGTATTCAAAGGGTGCCAATGGATCTCTATTACCTACCAAGCCTCCGCTGTCCATCCGCCACAGGCGCGGTCCGCGGGGGGGGGCGTGGTTCTTAGGGGTCATGACCTCCGCCCCCCCAAGCCGTAAACATAAAGCTTAAAATAGTACTTTTTCGAAAATATTTTTTTTTTCTTATTAATATGTAGGTAGTCTTTGTCTGTGACCTAAAGACTGGCTGCGGCCGCGCCTGATCCGCCATATCTGTTAGTGGGCTGTATCTCATGAACTGTAATAGGTGGAAAGTTGACATTTTGAGTGTTTACCTATTTATATTGCCGCTATAACAGCGAATTCTAGAAATAGAATAAACCATACAAGAAAAATGTTTTTTTTTTTAATTATGCAGTTACTTATTGTTAATATTGTACGGTGCTACGGAACCCTTCGTGAGCGAGTCCGACTAGCATTTGGCATATTATTTTCATCTCAGTATTGATTCACAAGGTCTATTCCAAAGATATCTATAAAAGATCATTTTTATCGATCCAACTTGTGTCAGCCAAGAACTTAGCTTCGAGTTAATAATTCTCAATGGCGTCCATGAGGTCCCAGCGTACAGGTATTAGGGCACGCAGGTTACGATGTTAAGTCGCCACCCCCGGAGAACAAAATGATAACCGTCATTACCATAGTTTTAGTGTTATGTCATATTTGAGGTCTACGGTGCCTAATACATCTACACAATTTTTTTCGTGAATGTCCTGCCTGTATTTAAAAAGTTATAAAATATTGCAATAATATTCATCATCAATTTTCTACCCGAAAAATAATGTATCATAGTATTGGTAAAAAAGTTTCTTCATAAAATATATGCCAAATACTTTTACAATAGGATTCTCGGAAAATAAATAGATAAAATAAATTGTTAACGCTATTACCATTTTGTTCTCGTAATAATACATTTAGGCTCGGTGACTAACATGTCCTTAGTAAAAAGTACTGAGAAAAGTAAACACGGAAACATCTTGCCATTCTTTTCGGTCATAGGTGCATAGGTGCATTAGAGAGTGATAGCACGATAATTCATTGCGTGCGGCGCTCGGCACGTGGCAATGTTTGTTTACCTACTCGACCTTCTCTAGTGCACTTGTAACCGTCATTGCGTGAGCGTAATTTCTTTTTAGCTGCGGTTGTTTCTATTATTTTTGTGTAAATTCAGTGTTTTTTTAAAGTGAAAAGTGGTAAACCTAATTGCAATAATAAAATGAATAAACGGAATCCTCGTTTAGACGTTATTATGAGTATGGTGTCTAAAATAAGTGACGATTCCAAACATCTTACTAATGATGGTGAGTACCGACTGTGCCTTTTACACAGTATCATTGTCTTTTAATTAGTGATAGGTAGATAGAATGGCCATAGAATCTTATTTAAGTAAGTAGGTACTCGATCTGTGACCCGATGTTGATAGCTGCAAATTCGACACACCTACCTACCTAGATACCAACTTGCTTATTTTTAAATAGGTACCTACTTCGAGTGAAACAGTTGATCTTCCTTGGAACCTACCTAATGCTCATTACCTACAATGAAGTTTCTTTGCGTTAACTAATCTATATGCATGTCAATTTGTCATCACTGTTTGTTATTATCTAGGTATTAATTCAATGTCATTAAATCGTATCGTTTAAATGTTTTAGATCACAACCCACCCCAAAATGGTACTACAGATCAAGACAAAATAACGAAACATGAATATAATTTACGCGGTAAGTGTTAAATATTATTTTATGTTTTTGGTAGGTAGGTAAGTAGTAATTTTTGCCTGTATTTAAAATAATTATACTAAAAATAAACTCCTGCCTCGATGGTCGAGTGGCCGCAAGCGCGGGTCCTAACCTCGAGGTCCTGGGTTCGATTCCCGGGTCGGGCAAAGTGTTATTGGGTTTTTCCATTAAGTTGGAACTTCTCAGTAGCAGCACGGAGTCTGGATTTGTGCCCGGTAGATGACAATAGGCTCGCCCCCTATTACATGGGACTTAAAACATAACTGGCGAAACGTGGGTGTATTACACACCTCTGCCTAACCCTTCGGGGAATACAGGTGTGATTGTTATGTCATGTTATGGTTATGTTAAAATAAACAAAAAGCTATCGTATTATGGGTACCTACCTACCTCATTTTTTTCTAGCTTAACCTAGCTTCTTATATTTTTTGCTTTTTTATTTAATGTAAGTATAAAAAAGCAAAAAATATAAGAAGCTAGGTTCACCAAACTAATCTATATTTCTATATTAATATTATAAAGCAAAATAGTTTGGTTGGTTGAACGTGGTAATCTCAGGAACCACTGGTTTGAGTTGAAAAAATATTTTTGTGTTAGATAGTTACTTAGTTCATTTATTGAGGAAGGCTATATCTATATTATATAATATTATAAAGAGGTAATATTTTTGTTTGTAAGTTTGTATGTAAGGGCTAATCTCAGAAACTACTGGTTCGAATTAAAAACTCTTTTGTTCTGGTCTGCAGAATTAACAAAGAAAACGTACTACAATCCAAATGATAAACAAGGGAATGAAGACTTCTCTCCGAGTTCATCCGGTGAATATCTGCCAAGTCCAGAGAGACTCCAAATTCTAAGACAGCGGAGTCAAAGCTCATTAAGTTTTGGAGGAGATTCGGACTATTTAACATCAGCTGCTAATAATATTACAAAATCACCATCGAGCATATCAAACATATCTTCCATTTTTAATGAAGTAGATTTTGTAGCATCACCTTTGATAGTGTATGAAAATAGACCATTGTCAGATACAAAAAAAATGCTCGGTAATGAAAATATTAATAGAAAAACTTTATCAAGACGTAGTTTAAACTTTTCTGCTATCGCTGAGGAAGACAATAATATGGTCGACGCATCTTCCAGTTTTGCAAGCATTATCTACCCAGGGGAAGTTGAACAGAAAGACTTAAATATTTCTATGGGCAGTGAACTTACTGTAAATAAGGAAAATTTTATTTCTATTACTTTTGAATTAGAAGAGACTTTGCAACCATGTGACTCTTCCAACGGTAAATTGACTGAGTGCACCTTAGTTAGTTACCAAAATGTGCCATCAAGCTCAAAAGATTTCGATTTGACAAATGTTTCTCAGTCAGAGGTAGAGGTTAACCATTCAGCAATTAATTATAATATTATTAGTTTTAATGAAGATGATTACCAAAGAAATAACATAGACAGTTCCGGTGAAGTGATAACTCAAGCTGAAACTGCTGCTGCAAGCTTAGAACAGGTATTGTGTGCTACTAACGCGACAAAATTGACAAGAAAACGGGTTCGAAATGAAAGAGAAAAACAAGACAATAAGAGTAAAAGGTTAAAGAATTCAGGAGAAGCTTACGTAGGTTGCAGGTCAAAGAAAGAGTTTAAGAAAAAAACGATAAAGGCTGAATGCAAGTGTCAAAAAAAATGTGGAGACAAGATCAACCAACAGCAAAGAGAAACTATAATGCAGCAATACTATCAACTCGCTGATCATGAGTTACAATGGCAATTCATCGCTAAGCATATAATAGCTGAAGACATAAAAAAAGTGACAATAAACCGAAAGAACAACCGCACTCAGACTATTAAATACTATTTTTATTTAGACACAGAAAAAGTGCAAGTATGTAAAACATTCTTCATTAATACTCTATCTATATCACATCAAACAGTTTATACAGCCTTAGAAAAGGTAAAATCTGATAAAGGTTTGAGTGACAATAGAGGTTGTCATGATAATAGACCTCGCAAAATGTCACTTGAAACCGAAGACAATATTAAAGAGCACATTCAATTATTTCCTACTGTGGAGAGTCATTATACTCGGAAGAAATCGGCCAGACAATATCTGTCCGAATTACTTAATATATCTAAAATGTACCGGTTGTACGAGGCTTGGTATACTGAAGGGCACTATTCTTGCCGCATGGCATCTAAAAGACAGTACGAAACTATTTTTAACACCAGATTTAATTACTCCTTTCATCGCCCCAAAAAAGACCAATGTGGTCAATGTGCACTTTACCGACAAGCTGATCCTCGTACAGAAGAAACTCTGCGAGAGAAATTTAACCAGCACCAGAAGAATAAAGAACGCGTGCGTCAAATAAAAAACGAAGAAAAACAATCAGCTGACCTTTCAGATACAACTGTTGCAATCTTTGATTTAGAGAAGGTGTTGAATATTCCTCAATCTCAAGTGGGAATATTTCACTATAAGAGGAAATACCCTGTGTATAACTTCACAATATTTGACAGTACTCGACTGAAAGGTTACTGCTATGTTTGGCACTACGCAATCGCAAAAAGAGGAGCAATAGAAATTGGTAGCTGTTTATGGCAATTTCTCATGGGTGAAGCAGGAAGAGGTATCAAAAACATCTCATTTTACTCTGACGGTTGCGGAGGTCAAAATAAAAATAGATTTATTTTTGCATTCTATATTTTTGCCGCTCAGAAACTGAAAATCAATATCACACACCGATTTTTCGAAACGGGGCATGGTCAAAGCGAAGGTGACTCAATGCACTCTAATATAGAACGAGAGCTAAAACATCAAGTTGTTTATACACCTGAACAGATTTACGCAATTATTTTGAATGCAAAAGTTAATGGTGAGAAGTACACTGTGAAGGAAATGACACAAAATAAGTTTAAAGACATAAAAGAATTAATCAAGAATAAGAACTGGGCCAAAGATGAAGAGGGACATAAAGTAGCATGGTCTAAAATAATGGAAGTAAGTGTCTTGCATTCACAGCCTACAGTTCTACGTTTCAAGTATGATTATGATGCAGATTATTCTCGGTTGAATGTCGAACCGCTTCCAAGAATTGCGCCAAGAAACAAGCGGGGTAAACATAATGCTTCAACCTCTCTTACAGAGATACAATTATTGAAACCAGCTTACAACAAACCCCTTTCAATAAGTAAGGCTTTACACGGCGACCTTATGAGTCTCTGTAGGGCAGAAGCAATCCCTAGCTACTACCATGCCTTTTATAACTCCCTCACATTTGCTAATTGCTCTGAAGAACTTAATCATGAGGATTCCGATGAAGTTCACGAAGACTGATTTTTTTCTTATGGTTTTTTTCTATACTTATTAATTAAAATAATAGTTTATTAGAATAACGTTGTTTCATTTTAAACCCTAGAATAAAAGTTTAAGTTTCTGTTACCTAATTATGCAAATTGAAAATTAACTAGAATAAAATTGCAAATGATCTTGTTTTCCATTAATCTGGCATCCATTTTTCAATGAATATTATTGTAATGTAATATTGCAATATTCATAGGTTCTGGTAATTGCCGCGATTAAAATTGTAAGTGTATATTAATAAACTAAAACAGTACAAGAATTTTAGTATCTTTTTAAATTCGAAATATCTTTAGTTCAAATAACCTTAGTAAAACTTCTTTAAAAGCATTATAAAGCATAAAAAATTAGCTACCATTGTCCTATTTCTCGTTTCTCTACACAAATTAGTTGGCAAGATATAGTCGAAAATCAGTTTTTTATTTTTCCTGAAAAGTAGTGATTTTGCTATTACCATTTTATTCTCCGGGGGTGGCGAAGTGTCCTCATCATCATCATCATCTGCCTAGCTTTCTCCAAATATATTGGGGTCGGCTTCCAGTCTAACCGGATCTGGATACCTGTATTTATCACGGAACGACTGCTTATCTGACCTCCACAACCCAGTTACTGGGTAACACGATGCCTTTAATATAAGACTGGTTTTCAGAATTTCGGACTTCAGACGACTGTCAAAGATCCATGAATGACAGCCGGTACCAACGGTTTAATGTCCTTATACGGCTCTTGGTATGTAAAAATTATCGACCGGACCGTGCGGCTACCTAGCGAAAAGCCCTAAAAATATTAAGAATCATTATTTAAATTGCACTGAACTACTATTTTACATGCAGCATTCTTTCATAAAACTTGACATTTATAAACACGATCTATCCTTGTCGCGTTCATGACAGCTAAGTAAATGAGTGCCTGCAATACCAGCCATACTCTTCCATACTATCCATTTTTTTTTTGTTTTGAGTTTGGGTAATCATCAAATAACTTCTCCCGCTCTGGGTGGAGCAAGAGGGCATGTCAGACTTTTACTAACTAAAATCCACCCGTGTTCCTTCAGTTGCCTGTGTGCCAGGGGCCATGGTATCTCTTTCGAACAACCCGCACCCCTGGCAGATATTACCCATACTTCCATACAAATATTATACAGGATGGCAGGGACGTCGACGCACACCTGTTACCAAGGATTCAGTACAAGATTCTGAACCCTGCGTTGAAATGTTTCAACGGTGATTTTTTTATTTGCCTTTCCATAAATACATTTTAACCGCGCAGGTATTGCACTTAACAGCAGATTTAAAAAAAAAATCGCTATGAGTATGACCGTACTGGTCGATCGATCATGTTAAACTACACTTGTCGCGGTCGGTCCGTGGATGGGTGATCGTCTTAACATACCGAGACCCCTCCGTGCTTCGGAAAGCACGTTAAGCGGTTGGTCGCGGCTGTCATTCGTGGATCTTTGACAGTCGTTACGGGTAAGCGCCAAGGGGTATCGTATTACAAAGTAACTGGGCTGTGGAGGTCAGATAGGCAGTCGCACCATGTAAAATACTGGTATTCATCTGCATCCGGTTAAACCCCGAGTACCCCTGGTGCTCCAAATTTAAAGCCTATACCAGAAAAGACACCCATTAGGGTTGATAATGAAGAGGGTTTCGTGACGGTGCAGAGGAAGAAGTGCCGATCGCGAACTAACAAGAACCGCTGCGGCAAAGATGCTGCGAGGCCCGAAGTGAGCCTGCGTGCCACTATGCCGAACACTCCGGTGTACATCTCCCGCCTGCACTACAGTACTAAAGCGGAGGACATCGTGGAGTACGTGCGCCAGAAGACAAGGTACACGCCGAGGGTGCAGTTTCTGGAGTCGCGCCGCAACGTCAACTTTAAGGCGGTCGTGGTGCGCGTGCCGAATTGTTATCTGCCCGTCGTCATGGAAGAGGACTTTTGACCGCAGGACGTGGTGTTCCGTCGCTTCCGCGGACAAGTCCCACAGGACAGCACAAAGGAAAGCTAGTGCAAAGTGCTACTATTGTGTGTTTTTTTTTTTAATTAATAATAATAATAATATTTATTTATTTACTCAAAACAAGGTATTGTAGTACACGTTAAAAAAAATACAGTTATACAAAAATAAGTACTATATCTACAAACGTGTGGGTGAGCACTGCTCTCCTAGCTAGGTTATGAAAACCTGTGTTAAGGAGAAGCAGTCCGGTCCCCTAAGGTATAATGACGTAAAGGTTACATAGTGCTTCTGATGCTTCTACTATACTGTTACGTTTTTATTAAAAGTGAAAGTAATAATTTTAAGGTAAATAAATGTGTGTGGGTGTGTGTGTGTGTGTGTATGCGCGCGTGTGTGTGTGTGTGTGTGTGTGTGTGTGTGTGTATGCGCGTGTGTGTGTGTTTGTGTGTGTTCGTGTGTATTTGGGTGCGAGGGTGTGTGTGTATCGTATTGGCTAGTCCATGTTGTTTATGTTTGTGTTAAGATTTTTTCTGTTTCGTCATATGACTTATTTTGGAGGTGCGATTGCACAATCTTTTTGCATTTGTGATACGGTAGTCCGTATATTTGACACTCTTCGTTTATTTTATTATATAGGAACGGACCAAGAAAATAAAAAAATCTCTTTGCCAAAGTTGAGCGTACACGCGGCGGGGTGCATATCCTATCTTTTCGACGTTTACTACGTTTTTTATTTTCTATAATTCGGTATGGAGTTTTGCGGTGTTGGAGAATGACTGTCTGTAATATGAAGTGTTGCCGAACATTTAGAACTCTGCAATGATTGTATAGTTGGTCGGTTGGAAAAAGAATAGGACGAAAAGTGGCCACTTTTAAAATGGCCCTGTGTGCTACTTCTAGCGGCTTGAGAGTGGTTTTTGCTGCACCGCCCCAACAGGAAATACAATAAGTTACAATGGATTGACAAAGTGCGAAATAGACATTCCGTATTATAATGGGATTGGCGATATACCGTAGAGTTTTGAAGATGTATAACAGTTTACGAACTCGTCCAGTTAGCAGACCGATATGAGATTTAAAATTGAGATTTCTGTCTAAGACGATTCCCAGATATCTGATGCTTTCAACAGAGGTTAAGAGAGGACATTGACAATTTGAGTTTTGTATTTGTGAATTACAAGTATGAGCTTTGATTAAAATTGGAGTCTGTGGTTGAGATACCGAGCTGTTAGAATATGTCAGAAATTTGGTTTTGGAGGTATTTAGGGTGAGAGTGTGGGCATTAAGCCAATTTAACGCAACGTCAAAGCCAAGCTGCGCTAGATGTTCGAGTTGTGACCAGGAATCCGCTGTGAAGGTTATTGCGGTGTCATCTGCAAATGATATTAATTATGTAGAAGGTATTTATGTTATGGGTCTTTGTTGCCTGTATTAAATGATTTATTTTTATTATTATTAAACTGGAAACCAACCCCAAAATTTGTTGGGAAAAGGGTAGGCAGATGATGATTTTGCCTGTAAGTTTACCCCATGTAAATAAGGGACTGTGGTACAAAAGTGGTAGTTATAGCAGCCCAATAAACCTACCGAGCTACTTTTATATTGCCGTATTACCGTCCTAGACGGCCACGGCTCTTAGTAGCCACTCCAAGACATCCTAATCACTTCTAATTGCATGACGTTCTCGTGGATAAGCCACTTGAGTTCTCCCGAGAACTTGATAAGGGTTTCAATAAATGGAGACAACTGTAGGTAGGTAGAACTTACAGTGTACAACTGTACAGAATAGAAGAATTTAAGTCGTCATTGACACAGACGTAATAAAATGGCGGCGGGATTTTTTGACACACTAGATTTTCAACGTACTGCAGATTTAGCACAAGCACCGGTTTGTCAACGGAAGAATAGACAAAAACGACGTTCCGTTTTGACAGTACGACGACAACAAAGTAGATAGAGTAATTTGCACTTTTTACGAAATTCACTCTTTTACATAATGTAGTTCGGCTGAGAATTCCGATATTAAGGTGAACCTAGTCCACATTTTTTGCATACAAACTTCGGGAGTGTTTTATACCACTGTCTGACATGCACAATCAAAGTAAAATATGATATCGTTTTGTCTCATTATCAATATTGTCGGTACGGAAACAGAATACTAAAATAAAAACCCATTAAAAAGTTAGGAGCCAACAAAGATTACTTTTTCTTTTATTTATAGACAACTACAACAATTTTACTCAAATTGTCGAAGTACCGTATTTCGGAACGAAAAATATTACAATTATGTTGGCCCTAACCATTTCCTAGCTAATGCGTAATTAGCTAAATTATGTAAAATAGGAGAAGATAGCTGTGTTCTTCTATTAATTATCACAGATAAGCGTTCAAAACGAATCATGATTTTGTAGATAACCGTATATACTCTGTTGCCGTCGAGTAGAAAGTTTGTTGTCAGTGTGATTTTGACAGTTTGGGAAGAAAACTTCTTCTGAAATAGTCTACATAAAAAGGGACCTAGACAAAGATCGCCAGAAACTAAAGACAAATTGACAGTATGTAAAAGGAGTTCTACGGTGCGATGTCAAAAATGGAGAAATGAAATGTAACTTTGTACGAAAAGAGCTGCGTCTATTCTTCGTAGAAATAGAAAGAGTCATGCTAAGCCCGCTGTTCAGCGCCTAGAGTTAAAAATCGGACGCGCTGACAACTTCTATCAACAATGTTGCTATTGTTGATCGAAGGCACTCACTCCCGCTGCACTCTGTTGAATCTCAATTATCAGTACACCAACGAGAGTTGATAATCCAATGCGAAAAAAAAATCCAACCGCTGTTTTATTATGTCCGTGTGGATGTCGACTAAATGGGTTTAGGAACGAAACGGGTGGTGTTCTGTAGTTTCTGCAAACCAAATGGAGGAAGACATGAGTTTAGTTATACAAGATATTTTAATTTAGGATATGGTTTAAAGAACTTTTATTGTAGGTAATTATGTATCACCTGGTGTACCTATAATACCCATGATCACGCAAATAAATGATTTAAATTTCTGAAAATGATATCGCTTCAAAGTATTGACAATGTCTTTTTTTTTTGGTGGTGGAAAATCATCAAATACCTTCTCCCGCTCTGGGTGGAGCAGGAGGGCGTGTCAGACTTTTACTGTTGCCTGTATGCCAGGGTCCACGTCTTACTATGTATTTAGCTTACTTTGCTGAGTCAGAAAACACTGCTACATTTTATCTCAATTACCAAATGGAAAATGTTAGATACGATTCAAACGAAGACGACAAATGAAACACGATCAATAAATAGATCGTAGAGCATCAACAACGGCTTTATACTTCAAAATATTATATAATTTATTGATTTAAGTTAAAGGCTTTTGATATGAGTATTAGTTTCAAATGGTCATTCAAATCGCTGCCGTATTCCAGAATCTCGTAGACAGCTGCGCTTAACTTGACTCTTGGTAAACGCGTTGACGATCGCAAGAGAATATTTCGCTAAACGTACCCCATATCTTCCCTCTTCCATATTCTCTTCTTCTCCATTTAATCCATCCAAAGGATGTCTCCAAAATGTCCTGCCAGGGGTGCGGGTTGATCGAAAGAGATACCGTGGTCCCTGGCACACAGGCAACTGAAGGAACACGGGTGGCTTCTCCTGCTCCACCCAGAGCGGGAGAAGTTATTTGATGATTTCCCACACAAAAAAAAACGCCTATTGTGTCACTATTTAAAATTATACACTTACATCTGTCATTTATATGGTGTACACACTTATGACTATTCTATTAAGTTTTATTATATCCTCTCTCTTTATTCCCAGGAAGAATAGAGATTTATTTTCCAAAAGTTTAAGTACATGCCATTTTCCTGAGCCATAATCCATAGAAATATAGAACACCAAGTGCTACGATACTGACAAACCTTTGATATACAAAAAACCCCAATATACTCAATCAGCGTTTCAAAACGTCCACATAAATAGGGCGCAATGTGCGCAGGTGTCAATAGTATCATCACTCATCTTTCAGTCAGTCTTTTTGGACATTGTAAAAACCACTTTAAGTCATGCATGTAAGGTTAAATTTGCAAAAAAAAATTGTTTTATCATAACTAATCACTGACGTTTAATTGGGAACAGTTTTGAGTGTAACTTTTGTTCGAGACTGTCCATCTAAAGATTTTTGTATATCAATGTTACAAACGCCTCTAATTTCGTCCACTTCAGTTAATGAAACTCCATTTCCATTTAATTAGCCTTGTAGAACAAATATTAGGTATGATCTTACTTCTATAAATAGGGTAGGTATATAAAAGGTTACACAAAGTAAAACCTTCGCATTTCGTGGTACCGCTGTAGGTCGTGTTATTGATTTTATTACTGTAACAATTGTAGGGCTTCTTTGTGTAGTACCTACTTCGCTAACATTAGAACATGCCAGTTAAGATGTGAAACTTTTGATACTTATGTACAGAGCATAGTAGTCCTACTATATATTCTACTTCTTTCTATTCCTACTAGTTCCTAATTATAATATTAAAAATGTGAAAGTTTGGATGTTTGTTACTCAATCACGCAAAAACGGCTGAACGAATTTGGATGAAATTTGGCACACAGATAGTTTATAACCTGGATTAACACATAGGATACTTTTCATCCCGGTAATACGTCCTCGAGGGCGAATTTTCGACTTTGAAGTCGCTGGCATAAGCTAGTAGTAACATATAATTTACTAGCACTTCGCCCGCGTCTCCGTCCCCGTGACATTGATAGCTCATGTTACTCTGGAATAATGTAGCTTTCCATAGGTGAAATATTTTTCAAATCGGTAAAGTAGTTTTTAGTTTATCCATTAAAAACAATCAAATCTTTCCTTTTTATAATCCCTACTAATATTTTAAATGCAAAAGTAACTCTGTCTGTCTGCTACTCTTTCACGCCTCAACCGCTGAACCGATCGATTAATCAGGTTAAAGCAGTGATTTCTTGAAAACGCTCAAAAAGGTGTTTTTTTTTAAACCAGTGTATCTCTTTAACCGTAAATAATTTTGAAAGCAAAAAAATATAAATACATGATATTTTCAAGTATTTTTTGCATAGAGTGATGGAACTCAAAACATAATTAAACATACTTTAATGCATCAAAAAAATCATCAAAGTCACCTCTTAATTATCTTTAAAACCAGTTTATCTCTTCAATAACAATTATAATTATAATTAAAAATATACCATAAAATTCCAAATGCCAAACTACATCCAGTGATAGATTATATATTTTTAAATTTATTCGATTTTATTTGCATTTTTACGACAATGCTTGCTCATTATTATTCGAATTTTTTACAGCAGATTTTAACCCGTATCGGATTCCAATAAGAACTATTATCGCTCATAACGACAATATTAAAAGTTACCAGGGCCTTAAGCTGCGCTTGCCGGGGTTGGCCCGTGGATGGGTGACCATCTTTATATACCAAGACCCCTCCGAGCCTCGGAAAGCACTTTAAACCGTTTGGATTGTGGTGTCATTCGTGGATCTTTGACTGTCGTTACGCAAGCTCGAGAGTCTGACAACCAGTCTTGGGTGTCGTGATGCCAATAACTGGGTTGTTGAGGTCACATTGGCAGTATCTCATATGTAGAGTGCTGGTATTCTGTTGCCTCCGGTTAGACTGGAAGCCAACTCCAGCATAGTTGGGGAAAGAGTTTAAGGAGATGATGACAACAGTAGGAATATCTTTCATATTGACAGTTTTACGAATAATTATAGCACCCTAATTGCTTAAAACAATATCAATCAGAATCATATGTTGGAAAAAATTGTCGACAACGTAAATAACGCAATGAATGTTCTTGAACTGTCATTCCTACTGGTAGGTAGTGTGTGATGCAACTACCCAGAGTTGCGACCTAATGAATTCGAAAAAAAAATCGTTACCTGCATTGATATACAAAAAAAACCAAGATGCACAGTCTCGAACAAAAGTAACGCTCAAAACTGTCTCCAATTATACGTCAGTGATTTGTTATGATAAAAACACATGCTTTTGCAAATTCAACCTTAAAAGCATGATTTAAAGTGGTTTTTACAAAGCAATAGGTACTCAAATAACTTTAATTTCGGAACGCGGTGACAAAAAATGAAAACTTTTTCCAAAAAAAAACTACCGATTTCCAAAAAAACACTACAAACTGAAAAAAATACTTTAATTTCGGAAGGCGGTGACAAAAATTTTTTTTTTTATGGAAAAAGTTTTTATTTTTCACTTTTTAGTGGTTCGCATGTGCTTACCCCTTCACAGCGTACCGGAGTGATGTTATGTTATTAACTGGTGTAAACAATAGACAGACATGAGATTTCAGCAATCCCAGTCCATTTGCTATCGTTTATTGAGGAGTTCCGTTGCCTATCTCCGAAGTTCTTTATCAGATCTTCACCAAATTGAAATGGGACTACTCCGAGAAAGTACTCTTCCAAAAAATACCCAAATTGCTTCAAGTGTGCCTATAAAATTTGAAGAGTTCTCTCTATTTCTCCAGGATCCCATCATCAGATCCTGACTTGATGATCATGGGACCACCTGGGAAGTATACCCTTTCAAACAAACAAAAAAAAGGGTCCGACGAATTGAGAACCTCTTCCTTTTTGAAGTCGGTTAAAAGATTGACTGAAAGTTGACTGACGATCCAGGGGTGCGGGTTGTTCGAAAGAGATACCGCGGCCCCTGGCACACGGGTGGGTTTTAGTCAGTAAAAGTCTGACACGCCCTCCTGCTCCACCCAGAGCGGAAGAAGTTATTTGATGATTGCCCAACCAAAAAAAAAAAAGATGACTATTTGGCGCCCTATTTATGAGACGCTGATTGTCGATTTCTTGATTCTTGGGTTTTTTGTATATCAATGGAAACCTGCTTATGAAATGGAAATTCCATAAGCCCCCTTATTTATAAACGATGCTTAAAGTTATGTAATGATTAGCGTTTGTTTAACCATAAATTTTTGACGTTTAAACATCATTAAACTTTAATCATCGTTTATGAATAAGGGGAAAATATCTGAATGCGTCGTGGTGACCTCTGACCCGAAGACGTAGCATGGTATGAGGATTTACCTATTCTTATCTGACCTTCTATTCAGTTCCGAGCTAAGTGCTACGCAACGCTTCGTCGACTCTCTAACATTTATCATCTATGCTTACAGACCGCAGAGATATAGAAAATACGTATTTTTTTCAGACCATTTACGGTGTTTCATACAGCGCAAGCTTTTGAGATTCAACCACAGGGTGCAAACCTTTTGAGGGTTTCGTAGTCAACAAGGAACCCTTAATGTTTCGCCATGTCCGTCCGTTTGTCCGCAGCTTAGCTCAGAGACTCTTAGTACTAGAAATTCTATAGTTTGGCATGGGTATACATATTAGTTACACCGACAAAGTAGTGGAAAAAAAAAAGTTCCAGGCTGCCTACTCTACTCGTAAGGCGGGGGATGTGTTTTTCGTTTTTGGACACGTAACTTATTGGTGCTTCATGTTATCTTCAAAATTATGGTCAAAAGGCAAATACAAAGTTTCCAGACCCAAAACTAGGCGCCAAAAAAAACTGGTTCTAGTATAAAATCTCCGAGCCTACGTGCGAAGGTGTAAATCGTGGAGAAAGGAGCAAACTCGAAAAAATATAATATAAAATAATTTAATCTTAAATCGTGTTTTATATCTTACAGCCCCTTTTGATTATAATAAGATTATTGAAGAAGACATAATTGATAATGTTTTCCGACACAATGAGCTGAAAATACTGAAAAAAAATTCTCAACATTTTGAAATTGAGTAAATGCCATCGATATTATAGCTGCGTTGAAATTGAGCAAAAGGATTTTAGTATATTTTATATCGAGGGACTAAACGAAGCCATAATATACCAGAGGTGGTTTGACTCCCGAGCGTGCGAGGGAGTCAATGAAACCGAGGGTATATTAAGTTGGCGTTTAGTCTCGAGGTGCAAACTGCACTTTTCACTTTGAGTGCGAGAAAGTAGTCAATTTAGTACAAAAAACATTTAATAAATATTACTTAATAAAGTAAAAATCAATAAATATTGTTTTAATTGAAGCTGAATATACAATTCGAATTATTTGAAAACCATGAAACTAAAACTCTCAACATTTCCGCAATGAAGATGGTCCACACTCCACATAAAATAGTATATTTACTGGCTGTTTGAGTTTGTTTATGTCACATGAAGGAAATTAAAAAATGAATTACTTTTCACTCCCTAGAGACTAAAGTGGTCACTCTAGTCCCGCTTCGTAGGGCTATATTGGCGTACTTTTAGAGCATGAGATGTGAAAAATTATATTATTTATTACCAAGTAAAACGTACAATAAAATGTTTAAAGTAACCAGGTAGTTCGTTTTTTTTTAGGACTTATTACGTAAAAGCATGTTTTTAAATGTTTTCCTCCTACTCATACATACTTCCTACAGTAGGTACAAATAGTGGGTTTGGGCTTAGCAATCATGATCTAATATTATAGGTATTCTAAATAGTATCCGAAGAAGTAATCGAAGTTTCACAGTAACATTAAAAATCAATATCGTTAGCGACAGAAAACAATCATGTCCTACGTACCTACTTAGCCACTCAATACATTTCATTTTCTTTGTTCTATTCAAATAGAAAAATTCGATGAAAATAGAAAAACAATGGCTGAATAACGCGCGTGTTGCGTTGAAGTCTTTTATGGGGGACCTACGTCATCCATAGAGTTGCCATACTATTCATATTGCTATTTTATCAAACTTAATCGCGTTTGCTATCTCATTGAAGAATATTCGTATTGATAGCCTAATTGAACCAATAACAAACAACTCTGTAAAGTGTTACATAATGTCATTAAAATAATCGATTAAACTAATTGCAAATAAAAAAAAGTTAATCGACAACGAAATGAGTTTTAAAGAAACACACTTTTAACTTCAAGTTGTTAAAAATATGTAAAAGAAGACGAGGAATTTAACAACCCCTCCACGTCGTAAAAAGTTTTACGAATGCATTTCACGTCGCCGCTGCTGAAATTTAGACCTGCTAGCGCCATCTAGTGGTACAATTTGATAACACATGCGAACAGGCGTGTATTGCTTATTGCGAACAGCGCCATCTAGTCTACTTTTGACACAACTTTTAACGAACAAACCGCTAGAAACACTCCTAAGGTTTATTTCTTAAATATTAACTTATTTGCCACAAGTTTGTAGAAACCGAAGAAACCATTATTATTTTTACGTGTCTTCAAAGCTCGAAAACTGGAAGTTCTCTTCGTTTTCGAGCAAGTTGATGACAAAAGGAAATTTTGGGCTTACATTAGCAACTGTAAACTAATCCTACCTTAAAATGCTGGTGTGCAGCCTGCTCCTCTGCCTCGTACTTGTGCTTTATGTTCTCGATGCGCATCTGCTTCAGTATGCCGGCCACCTCGATTCTGATACAAGAAAATAAGTTAGAAAAAAAAATAGAAAAATATTTATTGTCCGGGTAATACAGTAAGCATAGATAGGTTAACAACAAGTTGAGACTACATAAAAGTAGCTTAAATATTACCTAAAGCTAGTTACATATATTATTTGCCAGTGAACCCCAAACTAGACAGTTAGTCGTAGCTCCCAAATATAATCTATACATCAGGTATATTAATACAATGAAGCACAAACTTTTTATCCCTTTTTCCGAAAAATACGCGGACGGTGGAATATGGAATATTGGGCATGGTTAAAGATTATATGGATAAGGAGTGAAGAAGCTAATATTTTTTATAATAATGAAATTCATTAAATTTTAAATGAATGATGGTCGGTCAAAATTAAACTGGCAAATTCTGTGTTGTTGAAAAAGTAGCTTTAACTTAAAGTATGATGTTATAGTTCTTTTTACAGTTACAGCCAACCAATTAAAGCGCAATCTATTCTAATATTGTTTAGTTATTCAACTTGAATTCTTCTAAGCTCAACTGTCAAGTAATTAACACAATTACTTTTCAATTGTTATCAAACTCAATGAGCTTGCCTAACAGACGTAAGGGCCAACTGTTGAGAAAACACTGAGCAGATCAATTGATGTAGTACCATTACAATTTATTCTCTTTATTTACCTAATTCTCATATTCTCCTGCAATCTCCTTAGAGGCCCGAGATACTCCTGGGACCGGCCACCACGTACTTCAGCCAGCTGGTAGTCGACCTGCTTCACTCTCTCGCAGTACAGCTGTTCACGCAGGACCGAAAACTGGCGCTCCAGGTTAGCTGAAAACATATGGACAGGTTTAAGTAAAAAAAAATCTAATTATACTGTATAATCATTTCATTTAATACGTAGTGTAAATAGTAACTTGTAGAATAATTGTATAGAACTTATTTTAGTGTTAATAATACTGGGTGGCAGGGATATTGATAACGCAAAACCTGTTTGGATGAATTTTATTCAGCACATCGCACCTTTAGAAGTATAGAGACCTAATGCGAACTTAGCCGCAAGCAAAATTATTTAGAATTCATTTAGAATTATAGAGACCTATTATGGTTGCGGCTAATTTCGCATTAGGTCTCTATACTTCTAAAGATGCGACATGATTCTGAACCCCTAGCATTGAATTTTTTTTGTCAGTTATAAAGAAAAAATCTGCTGTTTCATAGAGAAGTACAATACTTACAAGTTCAAAATATAAGGAAAAGGTATTTTCTTATGAATGAAGAAAAATTTCAATTTCAGAATAATGTACTATGGAAACAGAATGCGCATCTATGTCCCTGCTATCCTATATAATTAACAAATTATAATAGAAACAAATATTGTGCTGTGACAATGTTTTAAGACTATACTGTGATAAAAACTAATTACTAAGCCTGTTGCTAGTCCACAATTATTGATTGTAAGACATTTATCGAAGCAGTAGTTGAACATTGATATGCAATGACTATTCATTTCAAGGGATAGTTTTTTTAAATTTGGAGCTAATACAATCTGGGTCAAAATGCAAAAAAAAAACTTTTATCTAGCTAGAATGCCAACCCATCACCTATCCTCTAATTCAAAAATACCAAATAAAAGTAATTTTCATAGCTGATAAGTAGCTACAACATTCCACAAGAATTTCTGAACACCAGATAGCGAGTAAAAATAAACAATTATCAACAATTCCGCCAAAAACATTGATGTTTTGTAAACATAACCTCAAAACAAAACAAGGCGACTTAAGGGGTACCCACCTAAGTTATCGAGGCACTCGTTCCGTCTCCTCTCACACTCGCTTTCGTCCATCTCCGAGGAGTCATCAGAATCTGGCTCATCAGCTTCCTCAGCACTCGAATCCCTATCAGGCCCTCTCGAGGATCCATTGGAACGCTCGGTATCGCCTCCCGACATCTCTCCATCTCCATCACTGTCACCCTCCACTTTCATGGACGGCATTTTAGCTGGGATCCAATGATTTGATGCAGTTTTAAGCTGTTGAGAGAAATAATTTACAGTTTGTTGATTTTCGCTCCCTTTAGAAAGTGGAACGTCAGTTGTCATATGTCAAATAAAATTGATGTCATAACTGTCAACGTCAAATTTTGGGTTGCCAGCGTAGTAGACGTCATAAACTACTAATATGTTCTATAATTTTATGATTTTGTTCAATATTTGTGAAGAATCAATTGTACAGACGCCAGCAGGACAAGCTATCCCAAACTGTCAAATTTTCCCAATTGAACATGAACCTTATCTAATTGTAATAAAATTCAAAATCTATCAAAGTTTGACAAATTGGGGTAGCTTGATGTGCTGGCGTCCCTACACACGGCTACATATCAAGCTATACAATTCCAGTTTAAGCTGATCTCGCATTGTATAGGATTTCCGTACAGAGCGAGATCAGCGTAAACTGGAAATGTATAGCTTGATGTGTAGCCGTGTGTAAAACCATCAGTCGCAATTTACTGATAGTGCATTTATGTCGTAGAAATAAGAGTTATTTTCGTAAGTTTTATCACATCACTGATGAAAAGCTCGCTGAAAGTATATTAGTATTCACACAACAATGATAATAGGCGAAAAAATTATAAACTTTCCTTTCCAACATTTATTGACGAGAAAATTTTGAATTTCAATGATAACTCGGAACGACTTTTCAAAATTAATATTCATTCGGCATTCACGCTCATTCGATACTGTTGCTTTGGAACAAAATTTACATAAATAGCCTTCGCTCCTCCCATCTTTGGAAGCATCCACAACTTTTAGAAGAAGTAGACCAAATTATTAAAAACACACTAAATTCAATCCTAAATGTGGCCTTGGACGACCGAGCATGGCAGCAAGCCACACATCCCATTCGCTTGTGCGGTCTCGGCGTCCGCAAAATTTCAAGTATAAGTTTACCGGCCTTCCTCTCCTCGGTCCACAGCACGGATTAATTAACCAGGAACATTTTATCTTCCTCACTGGTCGATTTTCAAGGGCCGTGTTTGACTGATGCGTTGAACGCTTGAAATATGGTTTTACCTGACATTCCATCCTCCCAAAGATGGTGGGACGTGCCGCTTTGCAGTATTACACGGAATACCCTGGTAACTACTGTTGAGCGTGTGCGTCTGCTGGCTGTGGGAGAGTGGGAGTCAGGCTTGTGGCTTCAGGCCCTCCTGTCATCCACCATAGGCACTATGATGGATGACTCATCGTTTCGGCTCGCTACGTGTCTCCGCTTGGGCGCACCCTTGTGTTGCTCCGCATTGGTGTCACTGCGGTAAAGTTGTCGACATTTTCGGGCACTATAGGCCTGTCCTGCTGCAGGAGCGCAGGTCACTTAGCACGCCACGCTAGCATTAACGATATTATTCGTCGAGCCCTTGTCACCGCTGGCGTACCAGCGGTATTAGAACCAAACGGCTTGGTACGTGACGATGGGAAGAAACCAGACGGTATGACGTTATTGCCTTGGAAGGTAGGTAGACCTCTGGTGTGGGATGCAACCTGTGTCGACACCCTTGCGCCATCTCATGTTCCTAGCACGGCGGGCTGTGCTGGTGCCGCTGCTGCGGCTGCTGAGACCCTCAAGCGGCGTAAATACTGAAACCTTATGGGTAACTACAGTTTTGAGCCGTTTGTGGTCGAAACGCTCGGATCATGGGGCCTGAGTGCACGTCTCCTTTTTAAGAAAATTTCTCGCCGGCTGGTCGACACTTCACGTGACCAGAGGGCTGGGTCATTCGTTGGCCAAAGAATTAGCATTGTCATTCAACGAGGCAATGCTGCCAGTCTTCTGGGCACGTTTCTTGATGACAGCGATGCGGACGAATACTTCGACGCCTAAGTGTCCTTTTATTTTTGTAATTATTTATTTAGTTAGTTAGTTTATTTTTTTTATTATTTTATATAATATAATATCTTATAAGCTTTAGAACCAGTACTTTAACATCCAGTGCTTTTTTTATAGTAGCACTTACTTTTGGCAGTGTCCTTTTGTTTTTGTAATTATTTGTTTAGTTTGTTAGTTTAATTTTTTTATTCTTTTATGCAGGGTGAAATTGAAAACATGCGACAAACCGAAATGGGAGATTGTACTCATCATTATGAACAACTTTTACTAAGGGATCAATGATGCAATCGCAAAAAAAAAAAACAGCTGTTCCCTACATTTTGACGAGTTATGTGAACATAAATGTAGGGAACAGATGTTTTTTTTTTGCGATTGCATCATTGATCCCTTAGTAAAAGTTGTTCATAATGATGAGTACAATCTCCCATTTCGGTTTGTCGCATGTTTTCAATTTCAACCTGTATAATATAATATTTTATAAGCTTTAGAACCAGTACTTTAACATCCAGTGCTTTTTTATAGTAGCACTTACTTTTGGCAGCGACGTTGCCTGTATGAGGATCAGGAATTAGACGTACTACCGGGATAAATAAAATATCCTGTGTGTTTAAGTCAGGTGATAAACTGACTGTGCCAGATCAGTTCGGCTATTTTTTATGTGATTGAGTAACCAACATCCAAATATCCAAACTTCTAAACACATTTTTTTTTTGTTTTATTTATACTGTCCTAATGCTAGGCCAATGCGTCCCCCAAATCCTTCCAGAAACTCCATCACCGGTGTCTGGGCCGACCGCGGCCTAGATATCCATTAGAAAAAAATCTCCAAAGTATCTTTCAGGATTGGTGGAACAGTGCGAGTATTGAGGGTGGGAAAGCATACGTGACGGGTCTAAATTTGCTGCCAAACAATTTTATATTATAGACCGAGCCCCGACTCGCGGTCGGTCAGTGACGCTGAATCCTGCATACTCGGCTGCAGTCGAAAGTTTTGACTTCTACCATGTGGTTATAAGCATATACCTTCTTTTTTTAGTTTTTAATATTTTAATTTATTAGTGAGTTCAGTGATACGTAGTAACTGATTAGTTATAGTTTGCTTCAACTACTCTGAGAAGAAACACTGAAACTAATTCACAGTCTCTCTCAAAGTCCAGACATAATCTTATTCAGATTGTCTGATGACCTTGTACTCGTAGATTAGTGTCTAAATGGCAGTTTGATTGGTAAGCCAGATAAATCTACTATAGTACCTATGCTTGTATGGTTTGGTCGTGTTGAGAGGATTAATAAGAGGTGACAAACTAAAGGTATTTACAAGGCAGATGTGAGTGTAAGCCCTGGACGCCCTAGGAGGACATTATATAGTGACCTTACTGGTGATGTTCTTCAGAAAGGTCAGGTGCGTGTACTCGCAACCGGCGCAGTGTGCTTGTATGACTTGACGAGTCATAAACGAGGCATAAGGAGTATGCATGTTAAATGGTGTGGTTTCCGCGCTTAGTCCTTCAGGTCGACCAAAGTATGGTCGGCACGGGGGCCGTCGTTGGTTATCCCAACCAGCCCAGCTCCAGAACTTGATTATATCTCCTGGTCTGTTAAGAACATATGTATAAGATCTTGGTGCCCCGAGGGTGCCTGCAGCTCGGTGTCGAAATTACTCGAAATCCACCAGCTCTCCGCTTGTATGTGTACACTTGCTACACACACGTTCTGCAGTTTCTATCTACCTGTGGTGTCTTGGTTTAGGTTAGATTTGGGATGTACATTAAAACGCAGTTACAAATATTACTGCATTAGGCGTGCTGTAAGTTCCGTGTGTTGACGGACGTAAAGAATAGCACCATCCTATCTCTTCCCGTTGGTGTCGTAGGACGCGACTGAGGGACTTACTAGAAAATGGGCAGCAGCGTTCTCTATGCATTTTACCACCATACTGCGGTCGCCAACCCGCCTGCCAATCGTGGCGATTATGGCAACTACCCCTCCCCCTCCCCCAAATTAGGGGAGGCCTATGTCCAGCAGTGGACGTCTTCCGGCTGAAATTATGATGAATGATGAGGCGTGCTGTCGCTATAGCTGCTCGGACAAGACTGCGAGTGGAGTGCGGTGGATCATCCCACACTTCCTTCTACAGCGCAACCCTCACCACAGCACGCATACCTTATTCAAACGTTACATTATCCCCACGGGAGGGGTTCCAGGGGTGCAGGTTGTTCAAGAGATACCGTGGCCCCTGGCACTAGGCTAGTAAAAGTCTGACACGCCCTCCCGCTCTGCGCAGAGCGGGAGAAGTTATTTGATAACTTCCCATCCTTAAAAAAAAGAACCCCACGGGAAGAAAGTGTGTAGTTTTTGTGTGTATGTATTCCTAACCCAGTTGTGCCAGTGCCAGTTCACCTAATCTTATTTATATGGAAATAAAATGAATGCCGGGGCACTTCTGTACAGTACTGAGCACGCCTGGTAACCTCGGCGCTACGTATCATTAGGTCCCGGGTTCATCTCTAAGTTGTTTTTCACTCTCGTGTATTTTGGAGCGGGAGACAAGAGAGAGAGTGCTCTGTGTTCAAGGAGTGTATCTTCCCTTACATACTTATGACCTCAACATTTTTATTTTGTGGTAACAATCTAAATATATTGTGCAAAGTTTAATGCTTACATTTTGTTAAGTAACTTAATGTCAGTGTCTTACCAAAATAAAACAAACATTTTTATCTGATATTAAATTTAATAGGTATTCTATTATTTACAATAAATTGATCACTATTAACATGTTATTTATTTATATATCTTTATCATTTCCTCGATTGTTAATAAATTATATACATGGCTATTTATAAATAAGATAATATCAATACTGTGAAGTTGGACAAATCCACAAGTTCGTATTATGAGCATGAATAATATAAGTATGGAAAATTGTTCTTTGATGAAAATTTTAAAACCTAAGTACACTCCTAACATTATTCTTGCTCATAATAGTTTAACAATAACTAAATACACACAGAATTATGAAAAATAAAAACAAAATGATAGTTTACAAGATTTAGCACCTCCACAGGTTACAACTGATTTATATTTTATTCAAATACGAAAAAACTTACACAACTAATGCTTAGTTCTCGATTGATTTGAAAAAAAAACTTTCTTTGACACTATGTCTCAAAATCAGTACACATAACATGAAATTAGTGGTAATGATGAATACCTACAACATTAACATAAAATAACATAATATTTAAAAATTGTGATTACGTTAAAAATGAATATTAGATCCACAGTTCATCGTGGCCTTATTATTTGGCACTAAATTATTTGGATGCACAATCATGTCTATCTACATAGATATACAAATATTAACGGAACTAATTCATTAGAACATTTTTTTTAGAATATTGTTGGCCGTGTTGGCGTTCCTATGTTAATTTGTATTGCAATGAACTATATCGCAGTGTTTAATCGTAACCAGATAATATTAATACTAGCTAATAACTATAAGTCATGTCTTTCAAACTTTGTACCTAGTATAGTAACAGCTGCGAATTTATTCAAGATACTGTAAATAAATCCATAGATAATATATTTTCATGTATTTTTGTATAGTGTTATTTTCAGTATCGGTGGTAGAATCACTTCATTCTCGAGTATTATCCTATGTTATTATTGTCTTGTACAGTTTGAATCGAACTTGTAACTATTTACTCCGTCATATGAAATAAGGTTCCGTGGCTTTATTATATTTGAAACTAATTTTGTAATAAATACTCGCGTAAAGACACATCTTTACTCACAAATTTTTAATTCACAAATTATTAATATTTTCTGGTTACACTAACGAAACCATGTAGACGAACAGCTGTATAATACCTACACCCAGTTCGCGAATATTCATTCTAATATTATTTTGTCTAAATGGGTAAACTTGCCAAAAAGGATAATTTATTGGCCAAAAATATTAATTGAAATAGGTATACTATAAAAACAGATATGTCGTTGTACAGTTGGTAAATTGATTATACGGATATAAAATATTGCTTTTCTACTCACTATAATAGCTGTGTTAATTTTTATCGGTTTTATTGTAACTATTAACGTGCTACCACCGAGCCATTTCTTTAAAGAGATATCCACAAGAATACTACAGGAGAAATTTTTCAAAAAACCCTATTTTTTATAACTACGTACCGTATAAATTTGGCATTTAAAGAGAAATATTTTATTGTTTTATCATCGTATTTATTATCTATCTATTTTATTCATCGCAAACTATAAATTCCACTGCATTATTGTTGATGTAATAGTTTAGAATTTTTAAGAATCTTTATCATATTAACATGCTTAATATAATTTTTCGGTCTGGCAATAGATGCGAAATATTTTTATAATCACAAACATCTTTGACGGCGCAGTTTTATAATAGGAATGAAGTACAAAATATGCAAAACAGCAAAGAAAATAATAATGGATGTTGACATTGGACAAAAGTCTTCATATTTGCATAGTTTTTTTTAATAAATATTATTAATAAATCTAATAATGGAATGCATTATTTAATTACTTTGGAATGTGTATAGTTTCGTAATTCAACAATTTATTTGCAAAATACCTATTGAATGATTGAAACCAAAGGTAGCAATTATATTTTTTTGCTAATGTAGGGCGCAAGTATATAGGTTTTTTAATAAAAGGCAAAAATCCATGTAGGTACATAATTAATCTATGGCCTTGTATAAATTATGATATAAAGCAATAAATATAATAATAACATGCCTTTATTCAAAGAGGGGAATTCAGTTTATATTTTATCGGCTCTTAAATACACTCACACTTTTTAGGTTCAAAAGTTTGGGGTGTGCGATGCCGAGTCAGTCAGGACAATACGTTGAAAATATTATCTCGAATTTTTATATTTAAGTAAATGTCTAAACTACTGAAGGATTTAATGACTGACTCTCGGGGTCATTTATTATAATAACTATTTCTAAATATTATTAAAATAAGAAACAAAGATAACACTAACTTTCCTTCGTTTCTAATTTTAACAAACAAATTACTTAGAAGTTTAAAATGACATAACATCCACGAATAAGGCAGTATATTTTGTTATTTTTTTTTAAATAATCTTGCTATGGATTTATGAGATACAGTCACTTTTTTATTGTAATCACTATAATACACAAAAAATTCTTAACACCAGAAGATTTCAGTGATTTTATTGCCAATATTATTTATTTCAAAATGAAGAGTCAATTAATTAATACGGATAATAACGTACGAATTTCGCGGTATATCGATTTTTAATTAATAAATATTATTTTATTTCTCTCTTTTTGATTTCATAACACCACCTCTACACTCATCTTCATAAGTAAATCGCATCTCACTTGTAACACTTATAATATTTTTTTAAATAAATCCATAACTAAACTAAAGTGATGTTTGAAACGATTATAATAGTACATTCGTTCTGTAAAAATCAACTCGAAAGTACAATCGAGTTACACTAACGTAAATGATCTCGCATTCTCGCTTTGATTTAAATATTCAATTTCAAGATTTTCGGAACACATTTCTAAATTCTATATTTTCATCTACATCGTTACGGCCTGAGAACGTATCCGTCTCTCTACATGCCTCTCTATCGCTACCGAGTACTCTCATATCCGTCCTTTTAAATTTATTTTTGACGTCGCAAACGTTTAGGAAGTAGAAAAGCAAATGTAAAACCATTTGCGTGATGATATCGAACATCAAGATGAGTTTGGTCATACTGAAGTCCCTAGCGACGTGTATGACGCTGACGGCTCGCTGGCGAATGTCGCGGGAGTGCGGCGCTACAGTGAGCCGGGTGGCACTAGTGTGTAGCGCGGCGCTGGGTCGGGTGGCGCCGGTGTGTGGCGTGGCAATGGGCCGGCTGGCTCCTGTGTGTAGCTTGGCGATGGGCCGGGCGGCGCCTGTATGTAGCGCAGCGATAGGCCGTGAGGCAACTGTATGTAGCGCGGCGACGTACCGGGTTGCACCTGTATATCGCGCGGCGACAGGACGCGTTGCATCAGTATATAGCGTGGCGACGGGCCTGGTTGCACCTGTGTATAGCGCGGCGACGGGCCTGGTTGCACCTGTGTATAGCGCGGCGACGGGCCTGGTTGCACCTGTGTATAGCGCGTCGACGGGCCGGGCGGCGCCTGCGGGGGGCGCGGGGCGCGGGCGCCGCTAGGTGTGCTTGAGCCAGTGCGCCGGCACCCACTGCGGCTCTCGCTCTAAGCTGTTGATCTCGTTCAACAGCTGCTGGTAGGCACGTTGGGTATCGTTGTTTATGATAATCATGTCGAACAAGTGGCCCCATCGCAATTCCATATCTCGCGCGGTTGCGATTATTTCTTTTAACTCCTCTTCCTAAAAATAATATACGCAATAAATTAGTAAAAATATTTATCACAGCTACAGTAAAAACTAAATTCTAAATTCATGAAAGTATATTATGACATCATCCACATACACGTACTCGTTTCAATAAAATACGGAGCCACAGTTTACGAAAAATTAAATTGAAGTTGTAGATCATAAATTCATAACAATTAATCGGCATTAAAATATTTTATTTTTTACTAGCTTTGACTAGCGGCTTTGCCCGCATGGTGGTCGGAAAATACACCTAATCTTTCCTCATGGATCACTGTCTGTCCGTGCAAAACGCATGAAAATCCGTTCAGAATTTTTTGAGTTTACCGCGAACAGACAAACAGACGGGCGCCCGACTTTGTTTTATAATAAATATGTAGTGACTATCATGGCTCATCAAACACTTGTTTATTTGATAAAAACCTTGTGCTAAAACTAAGATTTTTAGACACATTACCTTGAAAGCCTCTCCATTTCTGATCTTCTTTTGCCGGAGTTTCTCCAAGCTGGGTGGCGCAACGAACACGGTGTAAGGTTTCAGGTCGGAGTTGCGGAGGATCTTCAGCGACTGAGGGTGTAGGTTCAGTACGCAGATCTTTCCTGAGTTTACTACTTCACGTATCGCTTCCAGCGATGTTCCTGGATGGTGGATACAAGATTATTATTTTCTGTATTATACATTTTCATTGCAGGTTTAAAAAAAATGTGATGAAATAGATTTTATTCGTCTTTTGGCCAACTTGCAATATTACCATCCGCAGGACACGTGTATTGAGTGAATGGCTTTAGGCGTCTCAATTACGACTGCACATTTTGATTATTGAGTTACATGCTTACCATAATAAGCTTTCTCGTACTCTCCATGTTCGACAAACTTTCTGTTTAGTATATCTGTCTCGAACTGCGTGCGCGATATGAAGTGATAGTCCTGGCCGGGCACCTCATGGTCCTTGCGAGGACGTGACGTGTCTATAAAATTAAGAAAATTGCTATATTACTCATGATCGTAAGTAAATTGTTATGTACAAACGCCAGCACATCAAGCTACCCCAAACTGTTCCAATTTCCAAACTTTTCCAATTGAACATGAACCTTATGCTTATATCATAAAGTTGAAAATTTATCAAAGAAATTTGACAGAGTAGGGTAGCTTGATGGGCTGGCGTCTGTACCTCAACTTGTTTAAAATTAAATATTGGGGATAACACATATAAAACTAGCATCATAAAATACTTGTATAATACAATAAATTTATTTAAAAAAAACGGTACTTACGTGGTACAGCAGCAGCGAATCTCGAGCTGTCTTCCATTAACCTCTGCCTCAGCTCATGTCGGCCGATGTTGGGAGGACCAATCAGGACGATGGGTCGTTTGTGTGACGCCCGAGGATAGTATAGCGCAACCTCTTCATATGTCAGGATCTCCTCTTGCTCGTATTCTGGAAGGTTTAATCTCACTAATCTCACTTAAAATGCTATTTTGTGGGATTATTTGGTGGGTTGAACTGTCGAGTACTGACGTTCTTGATACTCATTTGGTATCTTATTAGTTTCGTATAATGGAAATAATTTCTCCAATTTTAATTTTAAAATAATGACTACCTAAATATTTGTAACCCAACATCAAAAAGTAGTACCTACTAACAGCAAAAAACTACCATTAGTAACTAATTTATTTTAGTCTGTCCACACTGAAACACAAATATCTCGAAACCATAGATTCTGAAAAACTCAAGCGTATTTCTACAAAGTGGAAGCGCCAAGGTAGACCGCGAAAGAGAAACAACCCTCTAAGTTCATTTAATCGCACTGAATGATTATTTCATGAAAAACTTATTCAATGGGATTAAATAAACTAAGAGGGTTGTTTTATTCACTTTGGTTGTATCTGATGACTTTTATGATGTACTAGCTGTGCCCGCGACTTCGTCCACGCGGAATAGTTTTTTTTTTAATTATTTTAAATAAAATTAATTAATTATTTTTTTATTTATATTAATAAAAATAAATAAAATTTCTAAAATAAAAAGTAGCCTTGGTTACTCCCTATTACATCAGCTATCTGCCAGTGAAAGCCCCGTCAAAATCGGTGAAGCCGTTTCAGTGATTAGCCGGAACAAACAGACAGACAGACAAAATTTAAAAAGAATATTATTTTGGTATATGTACCGTGTATAAATCCATATGCATTTAGTAAAAAGCGGTTGTTTTAATATTACAAACAGACACTCCAATATATTGTGTATGTCTAAATAGAAGATTTATGATTTTAGTTACGGTCGGGAATTATATTTTAATCAATGACACTGACCTGCAAATTTAAAAAAAATACGTAAGAAATTTTGAATTTAAAGGCGTGATATCTTAGTACAACCACCTTGAATGAAATATCACTCCTCACTCTATTTCTGTCCAGTAAAATATGTGATGTTTATCATGTTATGTAACTCACCGTCTCCCCCAGACGTAGAGTACAGCGGGTATCCAGCTTCGCTCGTGGCTTTCTTCCCCTTCTTCTTCCGCGGCGGTTTCTTCGCGCAGAGTAGAGTGCCTCCCTTGCGGGGCTTGTCTCTGGCTGCTACCTCGCCGGCTAGGGTCAGCTTCATAGATTCTCGCCTGGAAGAGGCAGAAGTAGTGTGATTAAATTGGTGAAAATTATGAAGTATTGTGAAGCAGATCTATATTTATTTACACTCAATTGAGCTGCTGTTTCTATTGCTGAAACATTGCCTGGCCTTATTATTCCATTTGCTGGTTTTAGAACCTCCGTTTAGGCACCGGTCTACTTATCAGGCAGCTAGGTATTTGCCTACCAATTGTTTTTTTATTTAAGCTATATGGCCTTACCTGACTGAAACCGGCCCCTAAACTCGTATTATTCTTGGATAAAATATTAATTTTGCTGGTCATGTTATATTTTGAACAAAAGTCATGGATGGCACTTCTCCTTCATGCTTATACTAATAGTGTCAATACTCACTGATGCTGGAACGCCTGGCTGGGTATGAGTCCGGCGAGGGTCTGGTCTTCCTCACCCTCTCGGAATGCTTGCCACCAGTTCGGATCCTCGCGGCTTATCACGTGAAGAACATCACCTTTTTGGAAGCTTATACCTGTAATACAAAAATATTATCATACGTAAAAAAATACTAAGTACTTATGTATTCTCAATATAACCCAGACCCAGAGCGAACTACTTCCATGAGGATTTCTTAAAGATAAAAAAATACAACGAATTACTATGATTTTGGTGGGGTCACTTCAAAAGGCTGCAGGCAATCTCGCATTTTCACGATTAAGTATTAACTTTTAGTTTCAGCTGATCATGAATTAAATTCATCAATCATATTCTCTGCCCAATATCCATTAAAAAACAATCGCACGGGACCAGGGGCACGCGTGCCGCTGACTGGTGCACCTCACAAAGGAAAAGAAGAAATAATTCTGAGTTGATGACCAACCTTCAATAATTGGAGAGGCACCTAAAGGAAGGATTCCACTCACCAAGCTCTCGACAGGGTATGTAAACATCATCCTCCGGATCATAGTCGAAGTGCGCGCGCACGTGCAGCACGCGGTGCGAGGGCGGCGCGCGTGACGTGACGCGGCGCGGCGCCAGCACGACGCACAGCGTGCCCGACAGCGCGCCCAGCACCTGGCACACCTCGTGCACTGACTTGCCGCGCATTGCCACGCCGTTTACTTCGAGGAGCTGGTGAGACAGAGATGAAATGAAGTTAGAGGGATGTTCGGGGTCTGTAATTGTATTTATGGGACACGCACGTGAGTGGCAATAGTTGAACTAGGAAAACCGCCTTTACTACTACGATATAAAGTCTAGTCATTGTCAAATTGTGACCATGGACGTGTGGTTTAGGTACTTTTTGCCGCAAGCACGCCTAGGGTACTTAGGTCATTTTTAAGTTTTGTCATTGAAGAAGATGAAGAAAACTGGCAATAAATGTTGCATAAAAGCATTTAGCTGGTCCTTCGATCTTTTAAATAAAAAAATCTGAATTATTTTGGGGTCAAATATTATCGCTTGTTATTTGTGCATATATCTATGTCGTCATATTTATTATGTCAGGGGAATGACTGTGGGCTTACCTCATCTCCTTCGTGTAATAGTCCTGACTTCTCCGCCGCGCCGCCTCTGACTATCCTACCGATTATTACGGCTTCTCCTTCATTTCTTACAGTAGCACCTGTGGATAAGAAAAATTAAATAATTACATTTCGAACTTCTCTAACTTTCAGGAGTTATCAACCGCGATAGTTAGTCACGCCCGTATAATATCGCGGTGAATTGTTCGCGCACTGGATCTGAGAGTTGAAAATCGAACAGAGCGTTTTTTCCACTCGCTGAGATGCTCTCTCTGTTTGATTTTCAACACCGAGACTTGAACATTCTGTGCGCCCCGCCGCGTTATTTGCACGTCCGCGTGATGAATGTTGCAATGTCGCAACACCCAGTTTTGAAAATTAGGTTCTAAAATGCTAATAAACCACTAAAAACACACAACATTTCTATTGAACCGTTTAGTGCCATAAAAATGCATTTAAATTTGACATTTTCGTATTTCGCGCGTAATTTGACGAAAACGTTGGAGGCAGTGGATGCCATATTGCTTTGTGGGTATGACGTCAATTTGCTGTGTAAACAAATGCGCTGATATTTTGTATGATAATTGTTTATAATTAAAAAAAAACTAGTTATTACTCTACTTATCGTTGATTTGCTGTTCCTGAATTTAAGATATTATTTTAAAAAATATATTTTGGTTACGAATATAATAAAAGTACAAAGTAGATCAGTTGAATCACTTGATTAGTTTAAACAGCGGTATGACGTTAACATGGCGACAACTATTTCATGGTGTTCAAAAACAGTTAAAAAAAACTGAAATCTTTGTATTGAGTTTTAAAATTTATTTTGTTATTTCATGAAGTAAAACCAACATTTTCCGAGTGCTTTTTGCTAAGCTAATAAGATATTTTTAGATTTTTCTCATATACCTAGAGTAAAATACCCTATTGCAGTTTATCCGATAGTGCAGTTTCTATTCAAAAATAAAGTTCAATAAAATAACTTGACGAAATACTATGACGAGCTTACCAAGTGGTTCGTTAGTCTTCTCGATTTTGATAATTTTAATATGTTCGCTGGGGTCGTCGGGCGAGGTCGCTGTCAGCGCCTTGTCGTTCTCACCCTTGTGATTGAAATTGTTACCAGTCTGAAAAAAAAACATATTGAACAGATTATAGACATATAAAAATCAGAAGAGTCATGAGTACGGGAAGTCAATTGACAACGAATCGCAAGTGTGAACTTGGCGCGCTTCGACAGAGACTAGCCTGACGTTCGTGTAAATTGACGAGAGCGCTATAATAATCTCTTTTATCCATCTGACACCATGCGGATAACAAGTCGAAAACTGTAATGTTTCATTTTGTTAATTTTAATAATTATGATAATTTTATCATAATTTTATTATAATTATTTCTTAAAATGAACTTCAGACTTATTCTTCTCGTTCACAATACATCTACGCCTAGTAAATAAAATGCTCAACGGTGAAGATTCCAGCTCAATCAGTCTCCTGTTCCCGACATATAATTATGGATAAAATGATAAACAGGTAGGCTTTAATGGCAGTACCTACATCAAGATTAAGAGAGATACAACTGACATCAAGATAATACTTAGGTACCTACCTACTAAATAGAAGAACTCAAACTCACTTATCGCAAAAAGAAAACTGACGAACATGATTAGCTATAGCTTGGCTATTGAGTATAACAGTGAACGAACACGAGTGTGTTCACAGTAACTACTATTGAAAATTTAAAAGTTCACTCTTTGTTGAAAGTTTTAAAGTATTGCTTAAAGACCAAAGTTATCGCAGACTACGACGAGCTAAGTTTGGAAATGCTGCGTCGCGTATTTTTTAAATTAATTTATCTTTTAAACAACGTTCTGGTTAATTTAGTTATAATCAACATTTATTAGCCTTTATTTTTCCCACTGCTTAGAAACAGGCCTTAGGTAATATAGAGTCATTTGATTTAAATCATATGGATTTGAAGTTAAAATCTTCCCAAAATAAATCCAAACATAAATGATACAAAACGGCCGCATTTACAATACAATGTCGGAAATGAAACTTAGTAACAATCTTGAACAAAATATTCACATCAAAACGTTTTTTACAATTTCGACCGAACGCGAACTTTACAAACTTGGTGTGGAATGTCGAAATACGTAGGTAGGTACGGTTTATGAATTTTACATTAAAAACAATTTCCTATTTTCTCAGATTGTTTGTCTTCTACGCTCTTCAGTTTTTTCGGTAAAAAGTTCGAACGAACTTGATGTTTGAAAGCATTAAACCACCTGAACATTCTCTAATTGCTTTTATCTGGGAGAAATAAAAGGTGGTCTGCTAGAAATTGTAATACTAAATGGTCCCGCATATTTGAAGTAGACCAAAAAGACTAGGCTAAGTTAAAAAACTTACAAATACTAAACTTGATTCCCGGCCACCGTAGGCGCGGGCTTGCGGACGGCGAGTAATGGGTAGCTCGCTGTCCGGTAAGGACCAAGCCCGGGTCGACGGCGCGTTGTGTTCCACGCGCGCCTCAAAGAGATGTCAGTACCAAATGGGGGGTCCGCAAGGGCCGATGCCTGCTAGGGGTGCGGGTTGTTCGAAAGAGATACCGCGGCCCCTAGCACACAGGCAATTGAGGGAACACGGGTGGGTTTTAGTCAGTAAAAGTCTGACACGCCCTCCCGCTCCACCCAGTGCGGGAGAAGTTATTTGATGATTTCCCACCAAAAAAAAAAAAAAAAAAACAGTTTGTGCCTAGTGAACCAAGACTGGATCTACCAGCCAGATGGGAAACGAAAGACTATGTCTAGAGAAAGTTAGACGTTATCAACTCTAGAAGTTTCCCTGTTGTGTAGTATTGAGCTATCCATTACACTCTATACCAACTTACATGTGATTGACAGCTCATCCTGCTCATCACAAAGGAATTATTTGTACACCTGAGTAGCTAGTTGTTTGATTATGTTCCCAATTTCCTAGTGTTTGAGAGCTCATCTGCGCCATCAATGTGATGGAAATTCTTAACATTATCGTCTTTATGGCCAAATATGGTTTTAACATTAACTAAGTTAGTACGTGATTCTCACCTTATGCCTCTTGCCCCTCGTAAAGCACGCAGGATCGAGCAGCGCGGCCGCCTGGTCGTGCGCCTGTATCAGACTCTCGAGCTCCAACCCTCCCAGGATCGATAGCAGCTCAGCTGCTAACGCAGACGATTCACTGCCTGTCGCCGTGTGTGCTCCTAGTACGTCCATGCACTATTGAGGGAAGATTGGGTTAGAATTCGGGACTAAAATGATGGAAGGATTAATTCTTCTTGTATGATGATGATCATTGATCTTTCGAGTTGGATATTTGCATCGCATTGCTTAGCTTACTGAATTTTGTTGTTGCTAATAGAAGCAAGATTTTTGTCACAATTCCTGATGGCATATATGTTTGTTAATAATACGATGCTTCATAACTTAACTGCTAATTACTTTTCCTCTCATTGCCATTCATGTCGTGGTGAAAAGATATATCTGGGCAGTTATTCTTGGTTCTAACACTGCTTGGTAAAATTACGACTGCCCAGGTTGCACTTGTACCAGACCTAACATAGTATCATCACTCCTGAATGCCTTGACATGAGCACTATTGACAAACGCCGAGCTTCTGTCAACGCTTCAACATCGCCTTACTGCTGAGTTAATAATCTTATTATCTTAGATCAAAAACCCAGTTCCACTTACGTCTTTCAATCGATCAGTGGCGCGGTGCGTGTGCGGCGGCGTGAGCCCAGACCGCTTGTGTCTGACTGCCGTCAGCACAGCGGACCGGGTGGCCAGAGCTGTCCGTAGGGCAGGACAGAGCAGCGCCCCCGCCGCTCCTGCCACCCGCGCCGCCAGCGCTGACTCCCCGCTTGCACCGAGTGCCTTCTGCACGCGAGTGAGCGCTGCGCATACTTCTTGGTAGTCTGGAAATAATAATGTGATAATGAGTTCATATCCCACGATGCGTACGATCTTTAATTTTGTAAGTTCAAACAGGTTATGAATTCCTACATAGTTATGACATCTACCAATATTTAATTAGGAATATATTTTCGCCTTCTTAAGGACAAATTAAAGCAGTTCACATTGCAATCATAATGATCAAATTGAACGATTGGTAATACAGTAATTATACGGATTCGTGATCATGTACATACCACCTCAATCATTCTTGTAATTACTTAAATTCATTTGTAATATTGATACAAAAAATACATATTGTTTAAAAAAAAACCATGACCTTTTTTGATTACTCAAAAAGATTACAAATTACAAGTTACGTATAGGTGCCAAATTTTCACAGAATACGTTGTTTTTTTTATTAATTGAACTCTGTAAATTAGACAGATATTTATTTATACCTGGATTTATGAGACACTAGGTAACTGGATTACCTCGTTAAGTGACACAAATGCAGCTCCTTAATGTCCCAGTTATCCACGTATCACCGTATACGGTGATGCTATTGTCACATTTTTACTTAATAGCGCGTGATGTCAAACTACGGGAAATATTTTAAATTTCCTAAAACCTCCTTCCGTCTTCCTGCTGAGGACGTGGTAGGTAAACCCATGATCCATTCGTGTACCACAATCTAGACAATCCTAGATTAATCCGTCAAAATAAAGAACTCCTATTTATTTATAGAAAACGATTGTTTCCTTGCCAAGGAACCCTTTCCTATATCCATTCCCCCGAATGACCTTCACGACCTTTACAGACTCCTTAAAGATGTTATCAATATACGGGTGGGAACCGACAGCGTCCCTTTGATACACAACCCGATATTGAGTGTGCCTTGTGTACTTTGTACCTTTGACAAGAAAAGTACAAACTTTGTGATTGAAATTGATCTTTCGGTACTAAATACATAAGTTGACATTTCATTGCAAAGTTTTCAGCATGAGTTTTCATGGGTTGGGTCGACGGCGCGTTGTGTTCCACGTGCGCTTCAAAGAGATGCCAGCACCAACTGGTAGGGTCCGCAAGGGCCGAGGCCTGCCAGGGGTGCGGGTTGTTCCGAAGGGATACCGTCGCCCCTGTCACACAGGAAACTAAAGGAACACGGGTGGGTTTTGGTCAGTAGAAGTCTGACACGCCCTCCTGCTCCACCCAGAGCGGTAAAGTTATTTGATGATTTCCCACCCTCAAAAAAAGTTCCTGGGTTCGATTCCCAGGTCGGGGAAAATGTTATTGGATGTTTAGTAATAAGTACAAGTTTCATCTGGAATTTCTCAGTAGCTGCCGTGAATCTGAATTTGCGCCCGGTTGTTGGCGATAGGCTCGCCACGAACCTAACTGGCGAAATGTGGGTGGACACCTCTGCCCAACCATTTCATTTCTTAATTTATTTCTGTAAGTAGGTTTGTACAAACACTTTTGCATGTCAATCATATTTTAAAAACTAAATGAGGTCGGCGTTTCGTATCTGACTACTCTGAGAAGAAAGGCCAAAACAAACTCAGAGGTCACAGTCTCTTTTAAAGTCCAGACATAATCTTGGTCAGATAATGTTAAGATCATGTAGATCTAGTTTTAGTAGTCTGAAATGACCTTTTGAGGAAAGAACCACACAGATTGAGTGGAGTCCAGTTAGCGCACGCATTTAAATTTGTCATTTGAACGACATACGACACTAAATATTTTCAATTATTATAAAACTATTTTTACCTTTTCTGTTTTTACCTTCTAAATAACCACTGCAAAGAGACTAACTGAAGTATCAACATAAACTACTTATGAACTAAAAGTAAAACAAAACTATGCCTGCAATATGAAAATACCAAAATCCTTGTCTATTTACAGAACCTACAGAAGTAAACAATCGTCTCTAAAACTAATCTCCAGAACTCTAAAACTTCACAAATCTTGTTGAAATCAGAGCCTTATCTGCCTACTTGGTATGAAGTAAGTTGAACCCTTACCCTAGCCGAACGTACATCAAAGCCGCTAGGGTCAATCAAGGGAACGTATACCACGTAAACCCTGAGCATTAAGGTTGTGTGTTGATACCTGGGAGCACCTCCAAGGGTTGGGTAGGTCAATAGCCAAGTTTAATGTGTACGAAAGTCTTATCAAGTAACTTAATGTTACTAAGTAACAAAATATGAATGCCCAAAGCACAGTAAAATAGAGTTGAATTACTTTTACTCAAAAAAAATGGAGAGGATGTTACTCTGGGAAGGAGAGGATGTTATTCTTAATTTGTTTAAAAAAATTGAGAATAGATTTTATTTAAAACTTGCCGTTCCCGAGGCTATGCTCGTGTGGATGTCGGTAATAATCCCACGGAAACGTGCTAACGGGGCAAAAGGTCTATGTTACTTATAATATCTGCTATCCGCCAGTGAAAATCCTATCAAAATTGGTCCAATCGTTTCAAAGATTAGCCGGAACAAACAGAGAGATAGCCAGACAAAAGATAAAATAAATGTTTTTTTGTTATGAGTACCGCATGATACTTTCATAAGCATTTAGTAAAAAGCTGTTATTTTGATTTTGAAAACTCGGGAAGGTCTTGAAGTAAATAAACCATTTTTCATCGAGCATTTTTTTTGGACATTTTCTTGGGCTGTGGTCGTCTTTTCCCATAAATTTAGTAAGCGTCTTAACTTCTGACCACACACACCGAAAACCTTCTTAATACCTTTATCAGTTCATCAGCAGAGACTTGGCCCAACTTTAGCTGGCTGTTATGATTTTATCAGCCATCGTCCCAGATTCCAGTGCCCAGTAATGTCGTCCGAACGACGAGCGAACTAGCGACATGTGAACCGGAATTAACACGACCCCCAGTTCAGATAGAAAAGTGAAAATGTGGGCCAGCGGGGAAAAATATATCGGGGGATAGCGGTATGCGCTTTTATAGTTGTGCAGGATTTTTTTCGTAACTAGTTAACTTCTAAAAATGTGTTATATTTATAACAACAATAACATTTATTTTTACTAAATATATATGGCCACTATCAGTCGATAATATCATCTCACGTCAATAAACTGGCATCAAAACAGGTCGTAGGCAGCACATAAAGCGTCACACATTCCCTATTGAAACGGCATAGTATCCCTACGCTTACCGCGAGATTTGATCACATATATGAAAGGAACACCCAAAACTCCCTTCTGCTAATAAAACACAGAACGTGACACTTCAACTGAATGGCTTATTGTAATTAACGCAGAAGGCCAAGTTACAGAATAAACATAAGGCTTAGGGCCACGACTTGAGTGATTTCTATAGTTTCTGATCCCAACGGTGAAAAAGACCCCTTCTAACCTAACTTACCTCAACATTAATTTGTTTGGCAAGTACGTACTTAAAAAAAATACCCTTTTGCAAAAAAGTTGCATTTATTCTCGTTTAGCTCCTAAAAAGGGTCTCGTATCTTCTCACAAGGGTCGTAAGCTCTAAGGGATTATGTCAAGGGAATTTTAAAGCACTACCCTGCAAATTAATAACACCATTCAGTAAAAGCATGGTATCCCTAGCGGATTGTAAAGGTTGAGCTATATCATGGATGAATATTCATACATCATTCTATGAATATATCTGCCTTTTATAAATCTGGATAGGCCAGTTGTTTTTGCATAGCGTCAATTTTAATTAGATTTTTGGGAATGTAACAATATCAAGTTGTAGGTATTATAGGAGAGAGGTGAGTTGAATATGCCTTAGGTGTATGGTATTGGTATGGCTCAGAATAGGTCACCAGTTTTCCACGTAATAGTGATTATGGGAAAAGTTTAGCCGACAGCTGCAGTAGCCTCCTCTAAGTACTAATCTTTTCAGACTCAAACTTAAACCATTAACAGGCATTTTTGAATCGTCAATGGGTCGGTTAGTCAGAATTATGAACCTAGTTAGGCAACTACCTACTACGCTTTGGAATAGGCATTCCAAAGCGTAGTAGGTACCTATGGAGAAGAACTGTCAAGAAACTCCTCGGACTCTCTTTTAAATCAAAATATAATTACAATAAAATCATTTATGTTGATATTATACATGTGAGAACGATGTAAAAAGACGTGCACATTAAAAGCGTCACCTGTAAAATTCAGAAATTAAAATAAGTCGTGGCGTGGCAACTAAGCTATCATGACGTATGGATCAACACCATTCAGTTCAACCATTTTGAAGGGAATTTAATAGTCCAATACACACACCAACACACTTGTTACGAACTTACGAGTAGGTACAGCCACATTGACCATTCTGACAAAAGCTACATCCTCATAGTTTTTAACTTCTCAATCAGATTGCAGTAGACAGATATTCCCCAAGCTCTAAGGCGGAAAGGTTTGCACGCGACAGGGAAAATAAAGATATCACAGCCTTTTAAAAATCCAAATCCTAATACATTTTCATGCAAAGTAATTTCAAGCATCACTGAATTATTTGCTTCACTTGAAATTTCGCTGATCCGCGGGAAAAATTACCGCAAACGGACGTGATCCGAAAATTAGATTGGTTGGATTTTTCTCGAATTTCGCTCAGGAACATTGCTACTTTTTTATGCGAATTCGATTCAGATTCGAATTTCAAAGACCAGCTGCTCTATGTGCAGATCATAAACAAGAAAAAATATCAGTACCTTTATCATCAATGCAAACAAAAAACCGACATTAAAACCAAAAAAAAAGCGTGTTAATAACTATAATTTCGGAAGTCGGTGTCTTTGGTTTTGTATTTTTGTTTTTTGCTACCGACTTCCGAAATTAAAGTTATTTTCACTTTGTAATGTTTTTGAAGTCGGTAGTTTATTTTTGAATAAACTTTTCATTTTTTACTTTTTGTTATCGTAGCTACTCCACCCAAATTCATTATGCATTCACTTGCTAAGTAAAGAACAGTGACAGGACGATATTATACCTAACATGATCAATATCGGTTCAAATCGGATTATAAGTTCAAAAAATCAAGCGAATCGAGAACTAACTCCTTTTTTGTAACCGGTTGAAAAAAATTGAGGTTTGGCACTGAATGATCATGGCCATCCCATTCAAAATGCGCCAAAAGTTCATAAACCCTAAGTTACGAAACACCTCACATCAGCCTTTATAAACAAATCCAGTATCTGCCCATGATTAGAATGAGTACATCTACTAATTATAATTGTTGGTAGATAACTGCTTACTTGATCACCGTGTTCTCGTTCGGAGACAGGTTTTTTCCACTTTGGCTCTAGAGCCAAAGTCATTCAGTCAGTCAATTCAATGTTACACGCATCTGCCATATGGCCCAAATGTCAGTTGTAGCAACCAGTGCTATAAAAGGAATAATCAATTCGAAAACAGCACTCACCGACAACAGCATACAGCTGCGAGGAGTCATCGCTGGCATCGTCTTCATACGCATCGTTGACAAAGGCAGTGCCTGACGAGGGGGGGTTGGACTCCAACGCCTGGAGCTTGTGGGACCCTCGCAGTGACGTGCGCAGGAACTCGTTCTGTGCTGCGATCCTCTCCTCAGCTTCCTTCCGTTGGCGAAGCTGTTCCTATGGGGCAAAGAGAAGGTGGCGTTAGTGGTTTGTCTTTTCTTTTGCGGAATTCAGATTTTTTTCTCTTTGGGTGTGTAGAATATAGTGCCTGCGTGGTTTAGCTCTAACTCCTGGGTTTGTTGATATTTGGTTCATTTGATATTAGACTGGTTGTGGTTTGGTTGTTGGTTTACGATCACGGATATAATGATCCGTTAAGATAAGAAATAATATGGAATGCAAGCTATATTGAATTTACTAAAAAAACAGCTAAATTAGCACTAAGATGGTTTGATTAAGTTTGGTTGGAGTAACGCAATTGGTAGTCAAACACGTACTTTGGTATTTAATTATTTGGTTTAGTCATTGGTAATAGTTGCGATAGGTACATCCTTGAAATGAAATACAGTCAGGCAAAAGTGTTGAGCTGTTTCGTTGCAGATACTGTACCGAACAGTGATGTTCATAACAATCAGCTTATTAGATCGTTTCTTATAGACGTAGACCATTAATTAAAAACTGATACCTGTTTCTTTAACTAATCGCTGCTATTTATTTGAAGAACTCTAACAGGGATCTTCTATCTTCAAACTGTTACTGACAATTTTTATAGAAAAATATTACTAGAAATTGCAATTTATTCATCTCTAGAGTATTCCCCTAAATATAATAAAAATAGAATGAATAAATAGAACATTATTAGTAATTGAAGGTATAATTATTAACTAATTATCTTCCGCAAAAGCCACAGAGGGATATATTTGGTGCACAAAACCGAACTAACTCGTATTAGTTCGCATGACGTGGTGCGGACTGATGCTGCAACCGCCTCGGTAGTTCACATGGTCAATGCGTCATAGTTAATTGTATGACCTGTGACCGCTCCCACGGTAACACCTTAAGGTAACCACGTAGCTTTATGATACTTGATTACTTTCTCTATAATTTTATTATTGAATACTGTCGTTGTCGTGTACCAAAAAATCTTGCGATCAGAATTCCTTTTCTTTCAAAGTTTGAAGAATAACTAGAAGGCCTGGACTAGTAACAATGGCTTTCAAAGCGTTTAGTATTTCTACAATGACTTTCAACAGGATTGACATAAAATATGCTTTTTGGCAGCTTAGCAATCCAATGCATTTTTAAATATTTTGACCGTTTTGCAAAATTTCTTTTTGATTGAAAGGATATGCTCATAGAGTGGTCCCGTATAAATTTGGTAAAGTTCTGATCAGTGGTTTTTGAGGTAGCTTTAGTAATACGTATTTGTCCTCTTGTATGTTGATGATGATAAAATAACTTCCTGTTCTGTCACTGTTGTTTACTTAGGAAATTTACTTAACAAGTTTACTTAAAATAAAAATACTACAAAGCGAAAAATAACTTCAATTGCGAAGTCGGTGGCAAAACAAAACAAAATACAAAACCAAAGACGCTTTTTATTCTCTTTCTATTAAGTTTGAAAAATAACAAAATGTCTTGAACAAGTGACAATCGCTCTCTACGACGACTTTCAACAGGAATGACGTATGCTTTTTGGTAGCTTAGCAATCCAATACATTTTTCCGTTTTGCAAAATTCTAGCAGTGCAATATATTTTTGACTATCGTTGTCGCTGATAGAACGTTACTTTGTCTACACCATCTGGATTATTATGTAAGAGACTGATGATGACTAAACGACTCAAATATCCCTGAAAATACGGTGGTAATCATTATAATATACATTACATGACTATAGACTGATATGAAAACATCGCACTTGAGGACATGATTCATGTTACCGGTCACTTCAACCGTTTATAAATACCTGGGTATTCCCTGGCTTACGTAATACCTACTGCACTCGTGGATCTTTGACTGTCGTTACGGGTCGTCAGAAGCCCGAAAGTCTGACAACCAGTCTTACCAAAGGTATCGTGTTAACCAGTAACTGGATAGTGGAATCAGATAGGCAGTCGCTCCATGTAAAATTAAACCGCCGAAAAAACGGAAAAAAAAATTGTTTAACCTTAATAACTAAGTTCGGAAGTTATTTTTATTTTGTGTTTCAGTTTTTTCGGCGGTTTAATTTTTTTGTTAAAACTTTTTATTTTGTCATTTTTTGTGCTATAATCTACTAATTACTAAATGCTTAATTTTTGATTACTTTTTGTAATACACAACTCAGTATTAAAATCTGTGAGTGAACAATCAATCATCATGCTTTCCTACCCTTAGGGTTGGATTTTTTTCCAAATTTTTATGGTACCAACACCCTTTCTAAAAGAAAAAAAAATGATTAAAATCAGACTATTCTGTAAAAAGTTATGTGTGGTCACACATGAAAAAAAATATCCGTGTTTTCGTTGGTTAAAAAAAAATACTGGTGTTCAGCAGAATCCGGTTGGACTGGAAGCCGACACTAACATAATTGGAAAAGGGCTAGGCATGATGATGATGACGACATAACTACATCAACAACAGCTGACTCCTGCCTGAGTCTAGTCTAGCCTCTGATCGAGATTGAGAGATTGGTTGATCGAGATAACAACGGGCCAATCAAATCATTGAATGATGTGACTATAGTCACAATTTAATAAATCGGTAGGAAACCCAGAGACAAAAACATATATCTTGCTAGAACATCCTTCTCTGGTATATGTTTGCGAAGCACATCATCACGAGATCATTCTTTTACTTAATTCATGTTAAAAGATCAAATCAAATTAGCAATATAATTGTTGTATTTGTTTTGTTTTTAATTTTGTCGGACTGCCTTGGTAGCAAGCGCTACTGCTGAGCACGAGGTCCTAGGTTCGTTTCCCAGGTCAGGCAAAGTGTTATTGAGTTTTTCTAAGAGAATTTTCTCAACAGTCTGGAGGATTCGTGCCTGGTTAATGGCACATATCTGGCAAAATGTGTGTGTATTATAGGCACATTTCTGCCTAACCCTTCAGGGATAACATGTTAAAGTTTTGTCATGTTTTAATATGTGACGTCAAATCTTTGTCCCGCACACTTATGTACGTATGCTGGATGGGCCTGTTAGCCTCGACTGTTAAAACCTTATCACATCTCACACACGTCAATAAATCTGTGTCAGTAATATATCAGCTGTCCTGCATAACATGGCATCACCACATAAGCCCATGTAGCCTTAAAACATGCGCCTTGACCGAGTATATAACAAGCTTATGTAATGTTTACCTATTTAATATGTTTAAATAAATATTTTCCGTTGCTACTGAGCGGTTGGTGTTGGTTGCTTACATTGTTTGTTAGATTTCATTTATTGGAATTGTAATCATGTCTATCAATTGCAGAGTTTAACTTAGGAACACGATACAGTGATTTATTTTTAACTGACTTCAATATATAACTAACTGATTTAGTTACTAAAAATGCGAGGAGGAGGAAGAAGGCGAAATGCGAGTAAAAAAAGTAAATTTACCAAGAAAAACTTTGCAGTAAAGTGAAAAATAAATTTAATTTCGGAAGTCGGTGGCAAAAACACGAAAATAAAAAACCATGGACCACATTTTTTTTTTGTAAACTACTAATTATGTATTTAAATATGTCTTGTAAATTCTCTCAAAGGCGAGTGTAAAAAAAATCGACTATCTTCTAAAAATACCAAAAAAGACCCACATAAATACAAAGCCTCTCCGGGCTGTTTTTTGTGTTAACTTAGCATTCTTAGTTACAAAGTCAAACAAGAAGAAAACTGTTAAAGAACATCTACAAAAACATCCTTTCTATTCCAACTCAGACAATGATTTACCGTAACTGCCTTCCAAAACATTAAGCTCAAAGTTAAAACAAAAGATCACTAATTGTTTAGTCAAACGACTGCTTTCAAGTCTGCGAATTTGGTTTTCCGAAACATCTGTCCCAGAATTCTAGTTCCAATTTGCTTTAGGGCTGACTGTCGGAATAGCGGCCTGGATCCCTTCACGGTGCATCGCACTCTCGTCTGGCTGGCTAGACTGCAAGACCAACTAAACTTTAAGAAACTATTCACTTCAATTTAGGCTAACTTTGTCTGGATGAGATAGCTTCACTGTTTTAGCCAAATTACAGCTAAACTCAGTGGTAATCCATGGAGTTCAGATGACAAACGTAGCACGAAATCATTCTGAACTTGAAATTAATACTTTGAAACCTGATATAATGAATGATGATAATGATAAAGTTATAAAAGCTGTTGTAAAAGCAAAAGAGAACGACGGTTCCCTAGTAATATTTTGAGGGAAGAATGGATATTGTTGAACTAATAATAAACTCAGGCTATAAACCGTAGGCCTACGGCACTCAAACTCATAAGTAGAGTTGACAATTCAAAGTTCTAACACATATGATGTAAGTATGGAAAAAAACGTTCAAGGCAAATATTATAATTTGTATGTAATGAAAACAGCTTCTGCCGTCAGCGCCATTTACCGTGTTTAATGCATGAACTCGTACAATTTCGAATTTTGTTGCGAACAATACGAAAATATTCAAAATTCTCGGACCATGACATACAAAGTACAAACTAACCGATATGGTACCATTTGGTCTGCTAAGCGTCGCGTTGTTTAACATACAATGGTGGCTGCAGAATTATGTATGTCGTGTATGTTTGCGTGACGTCAGCGCGTTAACTGATAGCCGTGCTGGACAAACAGATCCGGTCGTATTATGGGGTCAGGAGATATGTGAGAGAGCAGATTTTCTAATTTTCGAAATTGAGGAAGTTTACGCCGACCTACATGACATAGGAGAGAATGAAGAGCCAAAAGATATCAAGTTAAAATTTGAAAATACAGAAACATATATTAAGAAGACTCCGCGGGTAAAGCAGCGAATGGCAAAAGATGATAAGTAACAGAAAAACAAGTTTTTATAGTTCAAAAGTCTGCTTAAATGCTCTTTTTTATATTCATTTTGATTTATTCCTTTAAACTATATGATTGATTTGTCTTACTTTACATAGAAATATGCTTGTGGGCTTGTGGCTTGTGGGTAATCACAGCCACCAGGGTCGATCGATCAGGTTAAGGTACGCTTGCCGCGGTTGGTCCGTGGATGGGTGGCCACCTTTACATACCAAGACCTCTCCGTGTCTTGGAAAGCACCGCCGTTGGTCCCGGGTCGTCAGAAGCTCGAAAGTCTGGCAACCAGTCTTACCAAGGGGTATCGTGTTACCCAGTAACTGGGTTGTGGAGGTCAGATAGGCAGTCGCTCCATGTAAAATACTGGTATTTAACTGCATCCGGTTAGACTGGAAGCCGACCCCGACATAGTTGGGAAAAGGCTAGACAGATGATGGCATTAAAATATGCTTCAGTTTAATATTTTAGTAATAATTGCAAAAAGTCTGAAATTAGTGACTAAAACGCACAATACAGCTCGCATGTCAACTGTCAAATTGACAATGTTTTTGACGTTAGGTGCGCGGACATTCCTGTTTCTTGCGATGGATAAACAGATATAAATGGAACTATTACAGTTGACTAGCTACGATGGTTTTACCCAATTGTAATTTTAGAATAAAAATAGGACAACAAAAAGCTGGATGGCATTCAAAGGTCAGGTTAACAAAAAAGTGACATTCATTGTTATTCCCGTGGAGTCTTTAATAAAAGTAAATCCAATTTCATCCCTCTAGTGTTTTATCGTTTATGGCATCGTACCAATATTTAAGAAACCGCAAAGTCTACTTAACATGAAAAATCCTAAAACATATTTCGTGAAGTTATCCCAGAGATAATCTAAGCGGGGCCAAGTTATCGAACCGGCAGCACACTCGGTGGGCTACGGAACGGCCCCATTCTACCGCAATATTCGCTGAAAATTTAATAAAAAACACATTCCCTGCTTGCCAAACATCGAGTTATAAACATCAAATAATTTCCTCTGACTTCTTATCATTACTTGGGTACTTTTGATGCACGTGCTGCTTCCTTAAATGTTTTCAGTCTTTTTAATCCATCGGTGGGATTTGCTTTGGTATAAAAATCTGACTTTAGAAACTTGTTTTTCTCTTACTAATCATCTGTTGTCATTCATTGTTTTCCCGAGGAGCCTTCTTTAGAATATTTCTGTGTTTTCAAATTTGAACGGTATTCTTTAGCTTCTCCGGTTAAGTACCGCGTGGCCTCTATATGGGCCATTACAATAGAAAATTAGTTGTGTGGACTTGACAGATGGAAAAGTTTGGTCTGTATGTTTAAAAAAAAAAAATTGTTGATCGTGTTTAATTTCTTTCCTAAGTTATGTCTTATGTAGTTATTTTGTACCATTTAAATATATTTTACGACATTATAGTGTCTACTATCTCTAAATGAAATGATTTCCCGGAAAGTCTTATAGATTTATTTAAATTTTTGTAATTCTTATTTTTAAAAGAAAAGTCCTTAATAATTAAAATTACGATTTACACAATAAATACAAAAAACAAAAGGACACTTAGGCGTCGAAGTATTCCTCCGCATCGCTGTCATCAGGAAACGTGAATCATTATTTAAATAGATTCTAGGAAAACGAAGGAAAAATTATAAACTTCGAGAGCTATGTCATATAAAGTGGAACTTATATACGTCGAAACGGAAAATGCGAGTGTTAAAAGTTTTAATTTCAATCACGTTTTCCATTTCCACGTATCTACCTACTGATATCTGTATAGAAAGGTTTCAATATAAAACCTGTCTTTAAAGTTATCGTAGGTAGGTTTATGAAAACATAATTTTTCTATTACTTATACCTTTTTGATGAATTATTTCTGTGGTTGTACATAATGTCAGATCTTTACCCGCAGCCTCTAATAAAGCCAAAATATATTCCGTATAATTTGCAAACTGTCCAAATTGCAAGCTCAAAAGTTTTAATCACAAAATGGAAACTTCCATTTCGTTTGCAATATTATGTCTATTAGCCTCGAAGCGGTGCACTTACGAGGAGCAATTTGCTCTTGGCAATAGTTTTAAAAGACAATTCTTTAAGAAATATGTTTTAAAATCACTCGTGCATTAGACGTTTGCGAGCGACGCAAAAATTGATCTATGCTTTTATTATTCGGTGTCTAGTTTCCAGTGGAAAAGTTTGGCGAGAATTCACCCATCAATTTTGGCAATAAACAATTATGTTTGTTCAGCTTTAGTTTCAGCAGTAGTAATACTATCGATTTCATTGTCAATATCTTCATCCTCAACACTATCTAGAATCCTCTTCATTCGTCTATCATTATAATTAGAGATAGCTTTCTTACCGTCTTGTTTAATTTTGATTCTGTGTATTCATTTAACAAATTTCAAAAACATCTATCGGTTTTACTAAAGTTGAACTACGTATATCAGACGACCCTGGTTACTTATCTTCTTTTGGTGACTGTACATCATCTTTTACGTCATCCATTTCATCCATTTCCTTATTAACTGCAAACGCACATAAACACCCATACAAATCACCTACAGCTTTATGCAGCCTTTTCATAAAATCTTATCCGGGATATATAATATATCTTTACTCTCCGGGCCCTGATTGTGCAAGAGAGAAAGTCCCCGGTGTCAACAGAGATTTATCGCTGACAAACTGTAATGGTTGCTTATAAACATCACTTAGGAGATCAAGATATTGAATGGAGCGATTTAATCAATCAATATATCTTTCCTTATACCTACTGATTCGGAGTTATGAATGGGAGGACATAAATGGCAAGAATGGGCAGAGATAAATATAAGACAATGGCAATGTCGATCTATACAAGACATGACGTTACTTCATCAAAATATTAGTTTTAATGACAAAAAGTGATAGCAATTTCTTACAAAAACAGATGAAAAATGTACAAGCAATATGTACAGGTTTAAATGAGATCACGTATCTTTTGAATATCGTTTCAATTAAATCAATCATTCCTTGCTAAAAACTAGCCAATCGGTGTGGCCTAACCTTGATAAGCCTCAGCTACTTATTTTCCTACTACAATAGCCTCCTCGGAATATCCAGCTTGTAGACGTCACTGGAAGTCATTACTTCTATTTCCACGACGCTGCCCCGTATACGGCCTGGTTCCGAATATCTGTCGCATTTCGCGCCAAACGGCCCGGACATCACGATGTTTTTACGTTCTTACGGAGCCCGGTATGACGTCAGTAAGTAGAATCATAGGATAGGTGAAGCCAGAAGGTATATGACTTAAGCCTGGAAAAGAGGGTCTTCGTACTTACAAAGATCCCCATTTACATTTCAAAGGAATATATGGCGTCGCTTTCAGATATTTGCATATGGTAGGAGTACCTAATTGCTCTCGTCATATCAATTCTGATTTAAGAGTGATATTAAAACGTAATAATTTGAGATTAAATTATTACGTTTTAATATCACTCGTAAAGTCAGAATTGCAAGAAGAGTTTATCCATAAGTACGTTGAAAACCTAATCATCTTGTCAGAAAAGATATAAATCTGTGGCTACGCTTAGTACGCATATGAAAGACAAACACGCAACTGTTGATTACGAAGCCACTGCTGCTGTAATGATTAGAGAATTAGAGATTCTTATGAATTTTCTCTGGTTCTTAGTCCTATGTATACTTAAAGAGCAAAGTGGTCCTTCTGTACCATTTTAGTTGGTGCTAACTGCTAGTACGGCTCTCCTACGAGTTCAGTAACAGCTACTATGAATATTTTTATTGAGCAATTTGTACTATTTCGTTATTTCTGCCCTGTCAAGAAAAACAGGTGTAGCACTTACTTTTAGTACGCTAGTTGTAGTAGTGAACTGAACGGTTTTGCTCTTCTAAAAGCCAATTTTATACCGTATGCACTTTCGTGACCTTTGCGTTCGTTTTCCTGTGTATTACTTAGCTTTTGAATATCTAAAACCGTCCTTATTGTTTTTCTTTTCTTATAATTTACAAAATTATTGGCTTACTCTCATAAACAGCTCATATAATTTAATAATCAAAGGTTGTGGTCTATAGCCACATTATCCGTTGAGCAAATATATCCTGTTCCTAATAACATCATACTTCGTGTAGTAGAAGGGCAACCCAAATGATTAATGAGATTACTCAATTAGCAATTCTGATTATATTCAAAGAAGGTGCTGGTAATTTTTTTAAGGTAATGGCTGCGATCATAAAATCATTGAATTAGTAAGTGTGTTTAATGTTCTTTTTAAGTGGACATGACTTGCGTGAGGGTGAAATTATCTTTTGTTGTTATATTTCGCCTACCTTTGCAATACTAATACAATTCTGTTAAACCACGACATTTATAAGGTATTCCTCCCTCCTTCATATTATTGGTATTTCCTAATACCAAACCGAAAATCGCAGGTGCTAAAAGAATAAATTCTTCTATCGCAAGCATTTACAATAACCATAGAGCAATTTACATAATATCGCCACTGTATTCCCCGAAGAGTTAGGCCCTCGAGTACACATAGAGTACAATAACAAGAAAATCACCAAAAATACAGCGATCGAAGAATCTCGGATCACCATTCGTTATGAGAGACATCGTCAACGGTACAAATGAAAGAGTAAATGAATTTAAAAAAACATTACACAATGTGTACGAACCTTTAAGGTAAAATCCATTCCTTACTTTATTTTCACCGTGCGTAGTTAAAACAAGTTAGTAATTACAACGTTACATTGCAATTGCAACATTTTGTAGCACGCTACATCACTTCGGGTCATTTCAAACTGGATTGTTGCTAACATTGCTCAAATTGTTTTTTACCGTTTTCGTTCAAGCCATTTAAGACATAGCAAACGTTTTAAAAGTCGAGCATAAACCAGCGGATAAAACGGCTTTGAAAGATGAATGCAAAGAGATTGAACCTATAATGTAAATGGAGTGCAGGCACAAAATTAAAAAGTGGCCATTGAAAGATTCTAAATGGACTAAAAGAGAAAATACAGATTTTAAAACATGTAAATGAATGAAGATTAATGGTTGGTGATCAATTGACTTTGCATGAGAGATTTACAACGAAATATCATTCAAGTAAACATAGACAAGATTTGACAAGGAAGTAAACATAGGCAAGCAAAATAACCTGCCAGCGCAAGGAGAGGGCAAAAGAATTTTAAAAGATACAACTGAAGACAAAAAAGGACGAAGATTGATGATTTGATATATTAGAATCAAGCAGAAGGATGGAGATTTAGTTAAGTAGTAAATAGTTAAGTAGTCAAGAGTATGGAATTAGGTTGCTTAGCACAGTTGTACTAAAGAATCAGCACTATCTTGGGCTATATGTGGGCGTATAACGAACGGTACACGTATATCTACCCTTTTTGAGTATACAAGCATGATAGGAATTTTTATTACCATCTCCTTGTTACTCTCTTTAATACCCTGTTTATCGTACGTGACATTATTACCTGTCAATGTAAGTAATATTTTTTCAGATGAAATATGATAAAATATTCAATACATATGCCTTCTCTTATCTCTTCACAAAACTCACATTTTCACGTGAATGTCGTGTTATCTGTGGATTGAAGTATATTGTGTGAGAGATGAATCAGTATACTGTTACGTTTACCTATTCGTAGGCGTTAAATGTAGTGCTGTTGTAATGTTACAGTCCCATTTCACCAGTCACATTTCTCGAATGCATTCGGAGATCGGACACTTCAATTTGGAATGATCAACGATGATGACCGAATGGAAATGCAGACTTGAATTGATATAAATGTAACGATTTTTCATATTTATTTTGGAACGATTTGATTGGCTTGTTCGAAGTTTTGAACGATGATAGTAGAGTCAATAAATTGAATGACGAAAAACGGGAACGCTTTGTAGATGAGAATTATGGTAAGGATAGCGGAAGAAAGGATGAATTTGGGACTGTATTTATTTAGTTACAGCGCAACTAAATAACCCATATTGAATTTGTAGGGAGTTTTGAATCTATTTATACCAAACACAACGAAAAAAGTGGTTCTATTTTTACTCCAAAAACTAAAATATGCTTCTTATTTGCCAATACATCATCAATCACCAACATTATCACGCATTACTTGTACCCACGTGCTATTATTACATCGTCACACACTGGGACGCTAAGTGCCAGCCCACGCTCCACTAGCGGCGAGTACTAGCGTCGAGTACTAGCATACTATACAGTGCGATTTACATGGTATTACGTGAGAAGCGTTTTACGCAATGAAGTTGTTGGAACGTCAGGCTAAGCCCTGTGTCGGCCCCGAAAATGGCGTCGTTCGATGACATTTTCATACACCGAGATTTAGATCTAAAGATGTATGTATAATGCTTGATGAGCAATGTTTAAGAACTATTATATTATAATAGTAACTGTGATAGTGGGTCAGAAAGAGCAGTAGCAAATATTTCGATAATTTTCGAGCCAATCCACCATAGTGCATTGGATAACTATGCATTTATGGAATTTATAAAAGAAGCTTGTCAGTAATTAGCAATTTACTTAATGGTAATTTAAATAAACTTTCCGTGAATACATAGCTTAATTTTTTCATTTCTAACCAGATGGCAGTCAATTCACAATAATATATGATATTTTTTTCCCACTTTGTAGCTAAGAACACCAAATCGCTTACATGCTAAATGAGACGATAATAAAAAGTTTTATGGGTAAGTATTAGAATAGTTTCTGTATTTATGTAAAAACGATTTTTTTAAACGAGATATACCTAGTTGTTTATCAAAAGTCCTTTCAGTTTCAGTGTATACTCAGCCGTCAGGTTACAAACGGTTACATTTAAGTCTACACAAAACCGATCCATGTTGCTTCTACAATTAAATTAAAATGAGAAGCCCCACAAAGTTTCTTTTTGTTCTATTGAATTATGCAAGTCTAAATAGAATGGTGCAACTATGACGCCTACGACTTGCTGTTCTACATTGTACAAAATTGAATTACTTACTTGCAAACAAGCTCGTTACTGACTTATACTGTCACAACTGACAACTACCTACCTTGTGCAAATGAAAACGATAAAACTACTTAGTATAAACAGAAAGTCGTGAAGAAGAAATACCTACAAATGACCTTTTTTTGCAATCCAGAGGGATAATTGCGTAATACACTATCAATAGACAATAAACACTTTCATTTTGACAGCTCCACAACATTCATGGCGCGGTTTACGTTGCTAAGCAGACATTTTTTCAAACATATGAAAGAATGGATTAGCAATAAGTAACCTTCAAAATTATTCAGATTCTGATTAATAGTGTGTTTCGTAATTAGGGTGCTGGTCAATCCTATTTTCTACTGATTTTAATTAATTACCTAAATAATAAAAGTTGATTAATTATCAAGGAAACGTAAAAGAGTTTTACGTCTGAGCTTTTTAGAGCCCGGAATGATGACGTTTTCAAACATGAAAGTATTTTTCTATACCTAATCGCTATACTCATGGCCCCAATTTACACGATCACGTACTATTTCAACCAACTTCGCCTAACACTAGCGCACTGGCGCTCGCACTATCCTGCGATAGCATTACTAGTGCCAGCAAACAAACCCTGTTTGCACTGATGACTACGTTTGTTCTGCAGGAGGCCACGGAAAAGATTTAGTTTAGAAGGTGCATTTTTGACAGCAATCACAGTTGGTTAATGATTAGTTTAGTGAACAAAATGCGCAACTGCATGTTTTTAATGAATTCGGCATATCATTCTAGAGCCCCTAGCGTAGAAATTTTTCATCGGTATTACAAAAAAAAAGAACAGCTGTTCCTTACATTTTGACCGCATAGGTATTGCACTTTTCCATGAAACAGGGGATTTTTTTTTTTTTTATAACCGACGTATAATTTCTACACTAGGGGGTCTAGAATGATATGCTGAATGGTTTTTTTTTTGGGGTGGGAAATCATCAAATAACTTCTCCCACTCTGAGTGGAGCAGGTGTCAGACTTTTATTCACTAAAACCCACCCGTGTTCCCTCAGTTGCCTGTGTGCCAGGAGCCGCGGTATCTCTTTCGAACAACCCGCACCCTTGGCAGCATGGTTACAGTTTGCGCTCTGGTTAAAAATTCACCCTGTATAGTATTTGGCATCTCCCACACATTTTTTTAAAGGAGTACTTACATTGTCTTCAAATATTCTGCATTTTGGAAATCAGCTGTAATAACTTTCAGAAAAGTCGTCAACTTAAGGTGGAAGCGGCATGGTAACCCGCGAAATTTAAGTTTTTTTTTTTTTGCAATTTTCCAGTCACGGTCAGGCTTTATGTTGAACTAAATATTATTCGGCCGTAACACATAATAGTAACTTACAGAAATTATAATGATTTCAATCGCCATTACAACCCTCTAAGTTCATTTAATCCCATTCAATGACTTTTCTATGACATATTGACCGGCAAATTGCAAAAATACGTCCGAAAATTTGAATTTCGGGGGCTGCCTTATCGCGCCCACCTTAACATAGAAGAAAAGCAACCTATATTAATTTAGTCTTCCATTAAAGTCTTAGTTGCGATCAAAAAATGTTCCCTTGATTTTCATCTTTTAAAAGCCCTACTATTTAATTTCAATGAAATTGTTCATCTAAACAAAATAAGCCCATTTTTACCTACCTCCTCCTATATTCTTTGAAAAGAACCTGCAAAGCAGGGTCTATTCGGGGAATATTTAATCATTTTTCAGCGAGGAGAACCTAGGAAATTAATTGGTGCTATTCGCAGAATAGGAGGAGCTATATGATTTGTGTAGGTAGATCGAAGAGAAGCAACACAAAGGATGTCTAGTGATATTAAATAATACACTTTATGATCACTGCCATGACAGTGTCAAGTTGTATGAACACAAACATCGAAATAGACATCTTTAAAAGGTTTCTTGGACGTTCTACATTTAAACCTGTGGTTTAAACGTTATGAAGTTTCTGGTCTGTGCTCCTGTTTCGACACTACTCTTTAAATGTGTTATCGTTTCAATAACAATAATAACTAATAAATAACACCTGGTTCTAACTTAAATCGTGAACTAGCTTTGCGTACTAGTAAGTACCCAAAGGGTGCTAATGGAAACCTATTACTAAACTTCCGATATTCGTCCGTCTATCTGTCAGCGGGTTGTATCTCATGAACAGTAATAAGTAGACAGTTGAAATTTTCACAGAGTGTACATATTTCTATTGCCGCTATATCAACAAATAATAAATGTTAAAAAATAAAGGGAATGATAGAAGATTAACGTGTTTCTTCGGCATTTTTGTCTTATGATAAGAGGAACCCTTCGCCGCGACTCTGACTCGCACTTAGACGTTTTTTCGGTGTATCTGTAACACTGGACCTTCTTAGTTTTGTCTGTTAGACAATGTAACAAGAACTCGCCGTGCTCTGTCAACCGTTGATTGAAATGAATTTAATTTAACGGATAATGCAACTTTATCACATTTTAGTTGGCGATTTTCTCTGCTTTACAGAATGGAAGGGAAGTAGGTACCTAAGGTAAGAAAGTGAAATGCGGAAAGTTTTCGTCATACGAAGCTGAAATGCTCCCTTAGTGAAACGAGTTGAAAGGAAATGGCCTTTAGGGAAATCTGTCGAATCTAATAACTCTAGCAAAATGATAGAAGACTTCTTTTTCGTATGTATTTGAATTGGTAAATAAAACGATTCTTGATCGGTTCAGTTAGTAACATTTTCACTATTATTTGTTCAACCCCTTATAAAACGACTAAAAAAAATTCAATGCGGAAAAACGGGCAATGAGCTAATTTTTATTAATAAACATCACCGTTATTTTGACTATCATATCTTCCACACTATCTTTTTGACAGTGGTAAGTATAGAATTAGGTTAGGTACCTACCTAAATCCCAATTTTTTTTCTACAATTTTTTATACATACTTAGGTATAGTTTTTATTGCTATCACTGAGTCTAGTGCTTATATCATCATCTGCTTATCCGTTGGGGTCGGCTTCCAGTCAAATCGGATGCAGCTGAATACCCGTACTTTGCATGGAGTGACTGCCTATCTGAACTCTACAACCCAGTTACTGGGTAATACGAAACCCCTTGGTAAAACTGGTTGTCAGACTTTCGGGCTTCTGACGACCCGTAACGAGTGCCAAAGATCCACGAGTTCCCACCGGGAGCAATGGCCAATGGCTTAGAGTACTTTCCAAAGCACGGACCCCTGTATTGGTATGTAAAGATGATCACCCATCCACGGACCAACCCCGGCAGTCACTACTTAGCCACAATCCCCCCTATATCAGAGTATTTATAAAGAACTACTACTAGACACATTTAAGTTCTACCTATAATAATAGACTTTATTGAACAATATTCCATTGGTATCTGTTAATTCATATCTTAACAACTCAAACGAAGGCTGACGGTAATCAATTCAACTGGTGGTCATAGATTATGTATATTACTGCTCGAGGCAGTAAATTGTAGCAGTTATTAGTAATTGAGACTATTAGTCTATGAAGCATGTTAATATTATCCGTTATTTACTTTTTATGTTACCTTTTTATGCAAATAGCAGGAATATGTGAATGTAACGTAATTTTTGCAATCATAAAATTTGAACCTGAGTATACACACACACCCATACACACACCCCCGCATACGGCGTGAGTATACACACACACCCATACACACACCCCCGCATACGGCGTGAGTATACACACACACCCATACACACACCCCCGCATACGGCGTGAGTATACACACACACCCATACACACACCCCCGCATACGGCGTGAGTATAAACACACACCCATACACACACCCCCGCATACGGCGTGAGTATACACACACACCCATACACACACCCCCGCATACGGCGTGAGTATTCCTAGATGGTAGGCAGAAACTACAGAACGCCGCACACTATAAATGCTCCCATCAACCAGCTCCTCCCTTCCTGAACCTGTGGGGAACACTACTAGTTGGAATGGCTTTCATTTTGACAGTTCAACATTCATTATTTACGTTGTTGAGCAGATGATTTTTCGAACATATGAAGCAATTCATTACCTGTATCATACAAAATGATTCAGGTTCTGATTGATAGTGCATTACGCAATTAGGGTGCTGGGTACAATTTTTCTTTTAATTGACATAACTCTGTAGCCTAGGACCAACCCGCACTGGGCCCGCGTGGTGGATTACGGCCCACTCCTCTCACGGAGAGGAGGCCTGTGTCCCAGCAGTGGGAACGTTATAGAGGCTGAGTATGTATGTATATGTATGTATGTAGCCTTGAATTAGGTAGAAAAAGACACGAAATAGAAAAAAGGGAGCCTTCGTATACACATAGAAGACAAATTAAATGTGAACAATATGTTATTATTCTAGCCATTAACTGCCTCGTTGGTCTTGGTAGTGGTTGAAAGCGCTACCGCTGAGCCTGAGGTCCTGGTTTCGATTCCCAGGTCAAGATTAACCGTGGAGTTTCTTGCCGGCTCTTCTCCACAGGAAGCGACAAATTGGAACCGTGCACCTAGCTTCTGATGTTTCATAAGTCCCCATGTAGGTTTATTGATGAGGTCGGGGTATGTGTTTTTGGGTTTTTCTATCTGGACCTTCTCAGTAGCAGCCCGGAGTATGGCTTTGTACCCAATTGATGGCAATAGCCTCGTCCCCTATTACATGGGGCTTAAACATAACTGGTATTTTTACACATGTTATAAACAAAACATTTGAAGGAATGAATTAAATTTTCTAAACGAACATATCATACAGTTCATTCGAATATTGAAAGACACTGAAGGGCACTACAAGTGCTGCAATGATCCTTCCGTTCACTTTTATGACCGAAGCATTGAACGAATGTGCACCTGGGGAAACACTTTAGTGCCACGAAGAACTGCAACGAATGTTCACTTAGAAAATAAATTAAGCTGTGTAGGGGGAGAGTATTAACAGATACTCCCAAAAAATATAATTCTTAAGATACTTCATATCGCCCAAATGACAGACTAATCATTTATGATGAAACTCATCAAAACAATAAGATTTTTTTATCATTTTTAAGTTTAATATTAATGAAGGTATTTTACAGAAAAACATTCCGAAATAAATTCTCAATATGATGATGGAATCCGCATCAAAATCCAGGTCTTTGGGACAAACCCAAAAACCACTTAATTTTAAACTATTTACATATAATAAGTAAGTTAGAATTTTGGTCCGTTTGTCTGTTTGTCGTGATGTATGTTCAGGATTGGCACAAAAACGGCGGAACGGATTTGAAAAAAAATTGGCATAGGTACATATAGCTTATAACCTGGATTAACACATAAGGTACTTTTCATCCCGGTAGAAAGTACGTTCCTATGGGTTATTTTCCGACATTCACGCGGACGAAGCTGCGGGCAAAAGTTAATATGATTTTTAGACGACAAACTATTAGGTGTGAAGGTCTTCCTCAGTTCGATCAAAAATGCTTGCCAAGTGCTTGAGATTGAGTAGAGACGGTACATTTGTGATCAATTGCCCTTCAGCTCTTCGTGTTTATGAACCTATCTTAATACCGCCTTGTTTCTGACGCCAATATTCCCATTCATCAGTATTCCATTCAAATAAGGATATCGCAAATTTCTCTTAGCTAGCAAATAAACAACCTCGCCGGATATTGTGATTGACCTTACCTCTTGACCTCAGGACCTTGGGTGTCGATAGGTAACACTATTTTCCTCAAATACGAAGGTTTTAACTCAAGATTAGGTACAATCAATTCGTCAGAAATTGAGGTTTTGTAAATCAATGTTTTGCCAGTCTTGGATATTGGGTACATACAAAGCTTATTATTTCTGTAACTAGGTTTGTACAAATACTTTTACACGTCAATCATATTTTCAAAACAAGATGAGGTTGGTATTTCCTATCTGACTACTCTGAGAAGAAAGGTCGAAACAAACTCAGAGGCCACAGCTACTTTTAAAGTCCAGACATTATTCATGGCCAGATCATGTGACGACCACGTAGATTGGTGTCTGAAATAGTCTTTTGAGTAAAGAACCACAGATTGAGTGGACCTATTCAGTCAATGCACGCATTTGTCAGTAATCATGCAGCTCAACGATTTGACGAACAATACCAAAGAAAGGGCATTTGGGTAGGCTGCATAAAAGACTCAACCTACCAGACCATAGAGAAGACAAAAGAGAGAAGAATAATGTGAGGATGTCAAATTAGACATAGCCGAAATGGTACCACAATATTTAGCGGAAGTTTTTACATAGCTATAATAGTAGTATGTCTACGTAATGCTACATTATTAAAAATGTAGGTGGAAGGTACTGTTTGATTTGACACCTACAGACTGGATTGATCCGCACTCAAGATCGAGAGGGTTGAATACAATGGGAAGCCTTTCCAATACAGGGGATTAACACAGATAGAAACAATTTATGCCAGTGTTAGTAAAGCTGAAACCGGCATTATTATCTAGAACCAAATATTCGAAGATTAGGTGACATCCACAAACCCGAACAGAGCCCGAATGGTGGAGGCGGGTGTACACTCCTAGCAGTGGGAATGTCCTAGTTACATTCCCATCTATAACATTCCCAGCAGTAGGAATGTCCTATAACATTCCTGATTGTGCATGCTAATGATACCTACGTAAGTTGTGATTTACACAAATACTTAAATCAAATTGAAGTGTAATGTCAAAATAACAGAAAAAGTTTTTAAAATTTTTTGCTCGTCCGTCTGTTGGCTTGTTCCGGCTTATCTCCGAAATGGATAAACAGATTTTGACGGGATTTCCACTGGCAGATGGCCGATGTTGGAGTAACGTAGGCTACTTTTTGTGCTAGAGCGTTCCCATGGGATAATTTCCGACAGCCAGGCCAGTGAAGCCGCAGGCACAGCTAGTTTTAAATTAATGGGAAATAGCAGACAATATAGCAGTGTTTTAGAGGGTTGGTACAGGCTCACTTCAGTTCTCTCCAATGCGTTTCATGCTACAACTAATGCTCTAAAGGCCAAAATGGTGGAAACCATGCCAAAACAGCAGTTACCAACCTTTTGACAACAAAGCCCAAAATCGTTGCTCAAAATACAACAAAGCTAAGTCCGGTTTACATCCGGAAGTGCTGGGAGCAAAACAATTCATGCAACAGTTCACGTTTCGCCGGAGCTGGCCCGGATATCAACCGCTCCGATTGGTAACACTTATAATATGGGCTTACTGACCGGTGATAAATGTAATTAGGGTTAATGTTTGATACATAAAGTGCAGTAGTAATATTAGTATTTGCTAGTGCTAGTATACTATTCAATGTAATGTAATTTCGCAAATGTTCCCACTGCTGGGACTGAGGCGTCCTCTCAATGAGAGAGAGTGGGTCGTAATCCACCACGCGGGCCCAGTGCGGGTTGGTAGCCGTCACATGTTTTCGATTTTTTTGATTCTAGGACATGCCGGTTTCCTCACGATGTTCTCCTTCACCATTTTGAGAGCTATGGTGATTAGATTAAAATAATATACGAAGTAAAGTGCCTAACTGGGTTCGAACTCACGACCTCCAACTCATAAGACGGGCCAATAATACTGGACAAAATAATATTAAAATTAGTGTACAAAATGTTAATACTTACATTTAAGAAACAAAGAAAAATGTGTTATTGTTACCGTCACGTGCATATAAGTAAAAAAATAGTTAGATCTATCTTGCTCCAAAGAAAACAATTCTCAGAAAGAAAACTTAATGTTTTTTATTCAGGATTTACTAGGATTTCAGTGTTTTCTTGTTGTAGCAATTTTTCATGAAAGCATCTTAAGATTATAGAAAGTATCGATGATACAAACAGCTGGAGAAAAGTAACCTCTATTTACCTACCTCATTTATTCCTTATGTACTGATTATCTTAATGAAAGCAGCAGATAAATCAACTTAATCAATGTAAATAAAATGTATAGAATCAAGAGAAACTCTCAGTTGAAAGTAAACATAAACAACAATATACTCACAGAGTAGGCCTTTATTCTTTCTGGGTCGACATCGTGCTGCGCGCGAGCCTGCGCTCGCGGCGATGACGACACCATGATCTATGGATCACGATCTATACGCTCGAGTAACGGTTTATCCAAATTCGAATGTTGAACGCCATATCACATTGCACTTTTAGTTTTTTTGTTGTTGTTGGCAACACTGTCGCACACTGTGTTTCATTTGTTATTTTTCTGAAGGAAAAAAATAAATAAGATTTTTGACGTTTATATTTGTGTGTTTTGTGACAAACTTTTTAGCGTTTGTATGTGAAAGTTCGTTCATTGGGTATTACGTAATTCAAATTAAGAAACATTTACTTTTGCCTAAACTCAATTTCATGTCTTAAAATTAAGCGGGTGAGTATGTGAATGTACAAATAATACATTACAAAATATGTAACCTAACATAATTTTAATGCCTATATTAAAGACAGCATTACACGTTACACAATTTTTAATAACCAACGATATCTCGATAAATATAAAAACAAACAATAACGCTGTTTAATGTGTATTTTTGTTATAACTTTACGTCCAATTACGTCACAACCGTGATAGATGTGCATAGCAACGTAATTATGCTGTAACGATCGCAAGTAGTTGAGCATTACGTTATGCACGCACTGGTAAACATTGTGTACTACTCGTTAAGGCTCCCGCAGAAAGGCGTGACGCGTCGGTGCGACGCGATTCTGGTAGAACGATTTCCAAGTGATTTTCGTAGAAACTTTACTACTAAAATCGTACCTGTCTGCGGGAGCCTTTATGAGTGCACAGTGGAGTGTGACATTGGTAAAAATAATTCGGAGAATAAATAATTATCAAAGAGAATGAGGTATTTTGCTTTTATTTAATTTATTCCGTAGGTGCTCATATTGCCCAGTGGGCCACGATTAAGGTTCCATGGAGTTGCTATTGTAAGCATTTACCATACGACAAATGTTATTTCAATTCGGATTAATTGGTAATAATCTAGGTTTCTACGAAATCACATAGTTGAAATATCAGATGGAGGCATAGCAATTGTGGTTCCAGTCACACTGCAACTGACATTTACCACACTCAAATGCAGATGTCAAATTCTCAAAGAGAATGTTCCTAAGGTGTACCGTGTGCTATTAACTCGTTCTCAGTCTAAAACACTTCACAAATATCAAGTCGGTACTCGTAGTAAAAGTAGCACTCCAAATGTTACGATAAGAGTTCCAAGGTCAGAAATCGATTATGAAACGATTCGATACGATGAATTTAATCGATAATATGGATATTAAAATCAGATGCTGGCTAGAGACTATTGGATTGTCGATGGGATTCGAATGTTTTTTTGAAATTGGTATGTTTTTGGCATTGCACTATGGTCATTAGAAGTTCTATAACAACCATAGTTTTAATGATAGATCAAAGAAAGATAGTTTCCAGAAAAAAAATCACGCGGATTTTCTACTTGTTTTTTAGGAAGTCAAGGCTATATGTGCTGAAATTATATGAACAAAAGACTGTCGGTTATTTACAAAAGACTTACAATACTTTATTTACCTGCGATACAAATGCAATCTTACCTACCGTCAAAGATAAAACTGATCTCTTATCGTTTTTCAATGTCAATGGAAAATAGTCAATTTTTCGAAGCTGGAATCTCTAACACAGCATCTTCATCATCTGCCTAGCCTTTTCCCAACTATGTTGGGGTTGGCTTCCAGTCTAACCGGATGCAACTGAATACCAGTATTTTACATGGAGCGACTGCAATCTCTAAGATAGCGAGCCTCACAGCTGTAACATCTGACATCTCACCTTGGTAATATGGAACATTGTACGCGCGCGCGCTCATCGGTCAAATCAAATAGCATGCGCTTCCCCGGCTGCCTGTTACACACTTCCGTCCCTTTTAACGAAATCAGATTGCAGGAAACCGAGAAGGAAGAGGTACAAACGCCAGCACATCAAGCTACCCCAACCTGTAATTTTTTTTCAATTGAACATGAACCTTATCATTTTGTGATAAAGTTGAAAATCTATCAAAGAAGTTTGACAGATCACTACATATTATAAAAGAAAGTCCCACACCGCGTCTGTTTGTCTGTTCGCGATAAACTCAAAAAGTACTGCACGAATTTTTATCCAGTTTTCACCAATAGACAGAGTGATTCATGAGGAAGGTTTAGTTAAATGTTTATATGTAATTTGTTAAGGTGTAAATTGGTTAACGCGGGCGAAGCCGCTGGCAAGAGCTAGTTAAATAGATATTTCTCAAGTGAAGTTTTACTTCACTTTACAACTAGCTGTTTTTCAAAACCACAGCAGCTGTTAAAAATACATAACAAATAGTTCATATAAGTATGTACTAATATACCATTTTAATATTGCAGTAGGTACTTAGCTTGGTATGTATAAAAACAGACTTGTTTTTTAATGATAAACAACTCATTACGTTTGAATGTCGTTTCATACTACAACAAGTGCTTAAAAAGTAGAGAAAACTTACATACACTGCTTCAAAATGTAGGTTAAAAGGTTTGTTGGGTATGAATCGGTATTTGCACTTTCGTGCAGCTTGTTTTAATATAAAAATACATTTTATACAGTATGGAAAACACATATGCAACAAATAAAACCACAAGCCATACTAGTCCACCGAAGTATAGCGAAATTAAATATTATATAATAAATCGAAGATTACATTTTCAAACAAAATAAATATTACAATACATTAATTGAATCATTGACCTAGTGATCAAATTCCAGTGTCCAAATTTGTTCAAAATTAAAACTCTACTTTTTGACGTAGTAATTATTGGACCGATTTCGTTTATTTTTGGTTATCGTCAAAGTAAAGAGATAACAAGTACTTATATGGTTTCTTTTATTGCATTTATATTTTATGTGGTGTGTATTTTTTGCTGGATATAAGCTTTCTTAAGTTGCCCTGTAACACCTTGAAATCATACTAGATTCCTTTTCCACCTAACGGACAATATGTCGCCTCAAAGAGATGTTCCGCTACTTCTTCTTCCCAGCTAAAGCACTAGGAAGTGGTGAAGGGCGGGCGTTTTGGGGGGACTGTCTTACGTAATTTTATTTTGACGTTCAAAAAGAGCTGACTCTCAGCCTAGTTTGAATAAATGACTTTTGATTTTGATTTTGATGTCAGCATCAACTGATGGGGCCCGCAAGGGCCGATGCCTGCCAGGGGTGCGCGTTGTTCGAAAGAGATACCGCGGCCCCTGGCACACAGGCAACTGAGGGAACACGGGTGGGTTTTAGTCAGAAAAAGTCTGACACCTCCTGCTCCACCCAGAGCAGAAGAAGTTATTTGATGATTTCCCACCAAAAAAAAACAGACAATATGTCGTTTGAGAGGCGAATCTAGACTTGAAAGACGTATCGAACACCAAACATCTGTTGGTTTTAGATACAACCTATCTATATCTAATATTATACCTAATTTAATTTAATAATATAATATAATAAAAAGGCAAAATTTGTGAGTACGTAAGTAGGGGGTACTATCTCTGGAAATACTGATCCGAATACGAAAAGAGACTAATACAAGATAAAAATCTTAAAGAAATCCTCAATTTTTTAAAATTACCTCCTGAACAAAATTTCTCAGGAACAAAAGTATTTGCATTTCTTTTTTTTTTTCTACACAAACATGACTGTTTTCCCGAATTTTCAGAATACTTCAGCCTGTTGTGTGCAAGTCGGAAACTCTGAAGCTCCAGTCGGCTCTTCAAATGGTATTGCACGGAGAATGCGACTCGATGTTACGTCTCGTCGCTTAGGAAATCAAATAGAAAAGTTTTGAAGTCCCTACGAGAACCAGTGAGGTAATATGCTTTGTGTTTTGTGTTTGAACGCACAGACCCAGCACATAAAGCTACTTCCAATCTGTCACATTTCTTTGATAGATTTTAAACTTTATAACAAATGAATAAGGTTCATGTTCAATTGGGAAACTTTGACAGTTTGGGGTAGCTTGATGTGTTGGTGTCTGTACCTATGTTTGTATCATTATTTTTAAAAGGTTATAAAAACCATAGATTCCTATTATGTATCAAGACAGGCGGTTTAGAAGGAGGGAAGGTGTACAGACGACAGCAGGCTAAGCTATCCCAAACTGTAAAATTTTCCCAATTGAACATGAACCCTATCATATTGTAATAAAGTTGAAAATCTATCAAAGAAATTTGACAGATTGGTGTAGCTTAATTTGCTGGCGTCTGTACATATAATACACACCCATTTTATGAGTTATGTTTGCGAGGCTATTGCCATAAACCGGGGACAAATCCAGGCTCCGGGAACCTGGAATTTCTCAGCTGAGAGAGATAGAGATTGAGATTGAAAACCCCAATAACACTTCAATACTCAATACTCAATCTTTGCATTCCATATGTTTTACGTTTTTGGTATTTAAACAGTGAGATTAATATGGACCCTGTCGGGCACAGCAAAATTAGGAGAGAAGAAGAGGGCTACGTAAAAATTCAAGCAATTCAATGAATTTTATTATTATAAAATTATTAGATGTATAATTATCTATGTATGTCTTCGCCTCGGTATACGCTATACCAAGTTAATCACGTCGTTTTAACTCTCAGATTAAAGGAGAATTTAATTTCCGTGACAGCCTGCCTGGAAATTGAAGGAAAACAAGCCTTCACCGAGTGCTAAGTGAACGAACGTCTCGATCTTGATAAATGGATCATAAACCTATTGATGTAGACAAAAATTATAATTAACATGGTCTTTCAATTGCCAGGTATTCGAATTGTGTATCCCTATTAGAGACCTGGCTATTGGTCGGCCAGTTCCTAAAGACTGAGTACTATAGCTAAATCTATGCTCTGCATAGGTAACGTCCAGATGGAACCGTGCACCTAGATTCTGACGTTTCGTAAGTGCACATGTAGGTTTATGTGAAACAATTTGAGGTAGTTTATCAGGGAAAATGTATCAATCAGAAAGTTAAAATGTAATAGAAAAAACAGATAAACCTTGCTAGTATGACCTTAAAACTTCAATTCCCACAAGATATAATAATTATAATGAAAATGCCGTACTAAAAACTCGGAACAATTTAAAGACTCAACTTCGGAACTCATTAGATTTTCTACAATGAGATGGAATTAAATAAATGGTACCTTTAAAATGCATTGTACGTGTGTATCAGGAAGATATGCGAAATTCTTATTACAACTGAAGAGTTTATTCAGATAAAAAGTTAAAGACATTACTCAAGTTTTGTTTGTGCTTCCTCTAAATTGTTAATTATTTAATGACTGGGGTACAGTACTTTACGGGTTCTGGAATCTGGAGTTAGTGAGTAAGAAGATCGATAGTAATAAGATGCACATAATGTGTTACAAGACGGGTATAGAAACATCAAATCAGTTGACTTATGAAATAGGATTTGGTCTATTGATAGTGCTCTAATAGACAAGGAGATAGAGAGAGGGAGAAAAAAAGAGAAAGTATACAACTTAACAATATTATCAAGCAATTGAAAAAGCCCCGCAGGTTAATTGGTTTCTCACAAGCGCCTGAAAATTATGCGAGTTCAAATCAGAAAATTGGAAAAGGTACCTTTTCCGCAATAACCTTAAAAAACGAACTCTATAATTAAATAGCAGAATGAATCTCGCAATTTATCTTTAGATCTCAAGGTCGGGCAAATGAACTGTGAAATTAGACGTCTTGAGCCACCCAACACTCGCTTCCTACAGGCCCGCGCATGCGTGCGGCCCATTCATTCATTACTTACAATTAATATAAATGTTAGCAAGTTTCCCTGCCTCGCTCTGGGACATTTTATCATGCTCCAATTTCCGGTATCCGGTATAGTTGTCACCCCTAATTAAAAGTGAGAGGAAATTAATATTTGCGAAAATTCTCGATGCGAACTTTTTTATATTGACTGTGTCGTTTACTTCACTGTTTTATTTTTGTGAAAAGTGTTTTGGAAAGTGTCGATTCGTGTTTGGAATAATTAGAACGAAAAAGAAAAAAAAACATTTAAGTGTTAACAATGATAGGTTTTATCTTGGCAAGTTTAGAGTAAAATTAGTAGTAGGTTGACTGAACCTTGCCTTAAAAAGATGTATATATACACCGACAAGAATTTATTTCAACTATCTACAATGTGTATTCCATAATACTGTTTCAATGTGTAGCTAAAATTAAGTACCCAATGTGTTAATATGAAACCGTGGTTTGACCAGACTCGACTAATCGAATGAGCCCCAAGATATGGACTAGCTCCTGAATCCTAATGCTTCATGGTGCTACAGAGACCACTGCAAGGAGTAGAGCAGGGGGCGCCGTATTGGTAGGGAAGACGTGGCTTTAGGATAGGGAAGGATTGTGTGCCTACCGGATATGCATCCTAGAGTAGGCATTGGACTAGTGGAGAGGCGGAGGATATTTATCTATGGGAGACGAATCGCAGCCTGGTTGGTGCAGGTCAGTCAACGGTGCTTCGACGATGAATCTTTTGGCAGGGTTCAATTGCTTTTTCGGCTCTGTTCAAAGTTATTGCTCTGATGGGTTAAATGTTGCTGTTTTCAAAGTCTTCGTCTAAAAAGAGTTGTGGCTAGTTGGCTACACATTGTTTCAATATTACTATTAAAGATTGTAAGCAATTAAATGAATCATTTTTGATTTAGGCATCTTTTTGAGGCTGACTGTAGACTTTAGTTTAGCTGTCTTTATTATCTCCGACCCGAATACCAAAACAATTTTCGTAGACCTATGAAAATCCGCTTAACCTCCCACTGGTCATAAGCATAAATTTATGCCCCAAACATACCTCCCAAACTCCAGGTCAAAGGGTTAAGGGCTTAAAGATAACACCTTGAATGTCAAAAGTCATGACATTACAAAGGGATGGGTACCTGGAGTTATTTTTAGTTCTCCCCATTGCCACAAACGGTATGGTACGTACGCGCTACGACATATCAAAGGAAAATCGCATACAGTCAACTGTGGCATCTTTACTTTCCATGACCCACTTTACCAATGAGAACTGTATTTAAATTTCTCTCAATAACTAAAAATCTGTTGCTGCCATCGATACAGAAGAAGAATAATCTACTATTTGTAACAAATTTTTAGTAATCGAGAGATATTTCATAAAGTTCTCAATGGTTACGTTACTCATGGAAAGTAAAGATGCCCCAGTTGACGATATAGTTTTAAAATATTGACGTGTAAAGTTCTATAAATAAGATCTACTTTTACATAAACATTTTATTTAATTTCGATACATTACTAGTATATGATTACCTGGCATCTATGTATAAGTACTAATATTTATAACTTAAGGGCCTACGTCCAATTCGTTAGCGTAACACGGTCACTTTATGAACCCTACTGCTCATTAACGGCTTGTCTTGAAGATTTGAAAAATATATGATTTTGCTATAAATTCATATAGATCATTTTGCCCGAAGTACTTTTTTTGTATGGTTAATACTTTTGCTGTAAAAAATATTTTCCAACACGCAATATTTTGGCTTCTATTCCATACTCCTACAAAACGGCTTCGTTATTTGGAAAAAAAAATACACTGAAAAATAGATAGTTAGAGGTACCACAGAATCGCCGAAGCACAATTGTAAATTAATCAAAGGAATATCCCCATTTTGAGATAAAGGCTCAGAGGTGCCCTGCGCGGGCGCGGGCGGCAGTCGTGCTTTAGCATACAAACGGGAGATGAGGATACTATGGGCCTTAACAATTTAGCGCCAGTATTAGACGGGTTGGACAAAGGTGTATCAATAGTAGGTATACACCAACATTTTGCCAGTTATGTTTAAGTCCCATGTAATAGGGGGCGACCCTATTGCCATCAACTGGATACAAATCCAGACTCCGGGCTGCTATTGAGAAATTTTAGATAAGAAAACCTAATAACACTTTGCTCGACTCGGGAATCGAACGTAGGACTTTACGTACGCTTGCAACCACTGGACCAATGATGCAGACTAATATCATAAATGCGAAAGTATCTCAATATGTTTGTTACCTTTTCACGCCTTAATAGCTGAACAGATTTTCATGAAACTGGGCACACGAGTAGACCTGCGTTAAGACCCCTGCAGTACGTTCCGTTGGGATCATTTCCGAGATCTGCGTGGACGAAGCCGCGAGAAAAGGCTACTTGCATTTATAGGGTTTCCGGACCATAAGAAGCCAACTTATACTGGGATGTATAGCCTTATGTGACGTCATGTATACGAAGTTATGAAGCTTTTCATAGTAGTTCATAGAAATCATAGATCACATCTAGGAATTTAGTCTGTCGTGGTTTCAAGAAGATTTTCTCGTCTCCAGAGATGAACGCAATGATAATAAATATGGTAGGGTGGGTTGGTTTAAGGATTAGGTGCAGTTAGTTAGCGACGCTGGGAAAATACTTATTTTTGGTGCAAAAAATTCGCTGATTACGGTCGTTCGCAATGTGACGTACGCCAAACATTGTGCTTATGGGTTTAAGCACTGCAACAGTACAGGGATCGTAGGAGTATTTAAAGTTGAGTTATATTTATAACATTTTAAACAGTCGGAACTTTGACATTCAATATATCTAGAAACCAGAAAGTTCCCAAGCATGGTCTAGCACAAAAAAAAAGTCATAATAACGGGAAGAATAAGTATCTAACACTCGGTTTTGTTAAGGTGAACCTAGTCCACATTTTTTGCATACAAACTTCGGGAGTGTTTTACTCCACTGTCTGACATGGCACATACAAATTAAACTATGATATCGTTTTGTCTTGTTATTAATATTGTCTGTACGAAAACAGAATACTAAAATAAAAACCCATTAAAAAGTTAGGAGCCAACAAAGATTCGTTTTTCTTACTAATTTTACTTAACTTTGGGTGTGTTCAAGTAATAAAAGAAGTGTAAAATCTCCAAAACCAAGTCGGTACCGACAAAGTTCAATTATCGAAAAGTTCAATAAACTTTATTGGTCATTGATTTATGCATTGGCTTTTTCATAAAACCCGATCTTCCAAAGGACTTTCCTTAATTTTTTCGCGATTTTTTACTATAAATGATCCTGCATCACACTCAATAACGTTGTGCGTGTAGACTAGCGTCTAACTGCTCATCACTGATACTATCTCTGTCGGACACGAAGCCTGGTGATAGAGCGTGATTTTTAGCCTGGCCCACCAGTGAGTTCGAGCCCGCGACTAGGTTCCCCTTAAGGGTATTATGCAGCCTATAAAGTGCCCACTGCTGGGACAGAGGCGTCCTCTCTGTGTGCAGGAGTGGGCTATATAATCCACCACACGGTCCCAGTGCGGATTGGCAGGTGTCACAAATCTTCGAATATTTGGTTCTAGGACATCCGTTTTCCTTCGCTGATTTGAGAGCAGTGGTGATGAAGAGCTTGCTTGGGTTCGAACCCACGACCTACCACTCGTAAGTCGCGGCCGTTACCACTGAGCCACCACTGCTCACCCGTTATATTGATTCCATTAAACTCATATACATAATGCTCTACATATGTTTATCTATCGATATCCGAGAGGGCTACATAATCAAGAATGCGGATCGTTGTTATCAAAAGATAGCGATTGTATCATACTATCTAATATCTTGTATCGATTGCCTTCATTCTAAATATTCTTTATATTACCGGCTGAGCTGGTGATGTAAGTATAAAAAACTAAATAATAATTTACAGGATTTTAAGTTCTTGCACAGTAAAATTGAAGTAACAAATGAAAGACACTTTTACTGTTGCTATAAGTTATGGTGAGCCATAGGCCAAGGCTGCTTAACCAATTTTGAAGGTGGACCATCATTTTTATACCGTGTCAGTCGCCGAGCCATCTTGTAAATAAATCTTGCCAATGGATATGGAAGATAGCTTAGCTATTGAAATTAAACAGAACTATAATTTACTTATAGTTTGAAAAATATAAAAAGATTTGTGTGCAAAACGTCATGCTTTTAATTAAAACTGACTGTGTCGTTGTGGTCTGTTTTTATTCTCTAGTGTATAGTATTGTCTGTATATTTTAAATGTATACAGTTAAATACATATTTGCACACCATATTTAAAGGTAGAATGTAAAGGGGCCATTATAGTTATAAGATCATACACTGCCACAGTTGTCAACCTATATTCTGGCAAATAAATGAATTTTGATTTTTGATTTTGATATTTTTAGTTAGGCTGTGTTTGTCAGTTAATTAATTACAATTACGAAACCTAATATTCAAAACCATAATTATTCCTATTAAACAGAATGGCGATTTATCGAACCAACCATAAAAAAAGGTTGAGCACCACATAACAATCAAGAAATTGTATTCCATCGAACGATCACCTTTACCTATGACCCATTAAACCTTATTGAATCCGATTCCATAAAGAGATACACCACATTCATTTACTAAGGAAAACAATAAGGGATTGCACATATCAATAAGAAAATCCTACAATAGATATAATATTTAAATATATTTATATAATACACGAGTGTATCGTACTATAATATTATAAAATAATGTGAAAGTTTGTGAGGATGGATGGGAGGATGTTCGTTACTCTTTCACGCAAAATCGGCTGAACGGATTTAGATGAAATTTAGTACACAGCTAGATTATACACAGGTCACTTTTATTCCGGTAGTACGTTTGCGTAGGATAATTTCCGAACGCTACGTTGGCGAAGCCGTTGGCAAAAGCTTGTGTAGAATAAAACCGTACAGGTATTTGTACGAACTCATGCTTTTAGTAGAAAAATAATACAGGCTCATTACAAAAATTGTACAAAAACATAAAAATACACGCACGAGTGGGCATTTGTTGAATTTCAGGAAACTCACCACAGTCGTTTTTTTGTGGAAAATTATTTAAATAAATGGATGTTCCTAACGATCCCGATGGTATAGAAGTGACAGCTATATGTAAAACAAAATTTCGTATATAGGGGTTTAAAATTGGTATGTAATATTGCCCTTGAAAAACGATGAATGGACTGTGTGAAAGATGATATGGCTAGAAATGAGATGACGACTGTAGAGGACTTCCGAGATGACGACTATAGAGGACTTCCGAGATGACGACTTTAGAGAAGTCATCATCGTCATCATCATCTGCCTAGCCTTTACCCAACTATGTTGAGGTTGGCCTCCAGTCTAACCGGTTGCAGCTGAATACCAGTATTTTACATGGAGACACGACTAATCAAGAAGTATTGAACAAAAAAAAAACCTTTTCCAAAAAAAAACAACCGACTTCCAAAAAAACACTACAAAGTGAAAAATAACTTCAATTTCGGAAGTCGGTGTCTTTGGAGCTATATTTGAATTTTTTGTCACCGCCTTCCGAAATTGAAGTTATTTTTCACTTTGTAGTGTTTTTTTGGAAGTCGGTTGTTTTTTTTTGGAAAAGGTTTTTATTTTTCACTTTTTAGTGGTTCACATGTGCTTACCCCTTCACAGCATACCGGCGTGATGTTATGTTATGAACTGGTGTAAGCAATAGACAGACATGAGATTTCAGCAATCCCAGTCCATTTGCTATCATTTATTGAGGAGTTCCGTTGCCTATCTCCAAAGTTCTTCATCAGATCTTCACCAAATTGAAATGAGACCACTCCGAGAAAGTACTCTTCCGAAAAATAGCTAAATCGCTTCGTGTGCCTATAAAATTTGAAGAGTTCTCTCTATTTCTCCAGGTTCCCATCATCAGATCCTGACTTGATGATCATGGGACCACCTGGGAAGTATACCCTTTCAAACAAAAAAAACAAAATCCAAATCGGTCCAGCCATCTTCGAGTAATCGGGGAACATACATAAAATAAAAAAAAAAAAAAAAAAAACAAAAAAAAAAAAAAGGTTCCGACGAATTGATAACCTCCTCCTTTTTGAAGTCGGTAAAAAAATGTTGCGCCAACCCCAAATAAATTGATATAAGGGCAGAAAAATTATGACGTTAAGAGTCATTGACCTAAAATATCCAATCATTATTAATATCCAATAATTAATAATCATAATAATAGTTTCATTCGTCAGCTTAACCAGTGATAGCAATATTCAGGAAAACCGCAACTTGTCAAATTCAGAATTTCCCATTCAATTTGCTGACATTGGTTTAGTGTTAACGTGCGCATGATTAATTGAGTCAAATACTGGAATAAATACTGAATAAATTGGTTTGACAGTACATTAATTTAAACCTACTGAAATGTTTATCTAATGACTGTGTGGGTTATGAAGTTGAGTAGGTAGTGGAAAATACAAGTGCTAACAATTCACTTCTGCTATATTGATAAACAATTGATAATTTCGATAATGATCTGCATTATATTGAACACATAATTGATAGAACAAACACATCTACAAAAGCAGCGAATACAATTAATAACACACACCATTACACCATTAATATCATTGTAATATGAATGCTCAATCTTGACGTGTATGTTTTTTTTCTATGTGCATACTTTGGTGTTCAGTAATTGAACAAGCACACGTAAAAGAACCGTTTTAGTGTAACCTTTGTAGGAGATCGCAATTAAATAAATAAACAAACAAGCGTTTTTTTTTAATGAAACATTTTGTCCAATTGCGTCCTACTAAAGGATATGACACCGATTCTGGTATTAAGCAAAGCTGTGCAATTAAATTAATGTACTTATTGGTTTTTTTCTAACTATTATAAAATGAGACACGCAAGATTAACCACAAGATCAAAAGAACTTGTTAAAATTTTAACTGTTGTTAAATATTTTATTAACTCAGAGAGAGACAAAAAGTTAGTCAAGAGAACTGGTGACACAATTTTAAAAAACATGTCTTACCAACAATAGTAATTGTCATGGCCATTTTAATTCAATACAGAAACAATTGGTATTGTTCTTGTAAAATGGTATTATCATAATATTCTTACTAAAAAATGTTAAAGATGGAGTTTTTGATTCAACTACTTATGGTGGAAGGTCCAGGCTACCCGCGGATTTCAAATTTTCTTACGTATTTTGTAATTTGTATGTCACTGCCAGGTTGTATGTTGATTAAAATACGAGTAATCAGCATTGCCAGCAAACGTGGTTTCGGGTACTTTTTGACAGCGATGCGGACGAGTATTTTTGATGCAATAATTATGATTCTTTCCCTCTTTTTATACAAACGTAGGTTATAATGTCGTATTATTAATATTATTTTAAATCTGTTAGCTTATATACGTACTATGTAAATATTATAGTTTATATATTTGTCTAAATAAGAAATACTTATATGGTTTTTCTTTGTTGTTTTACATTTTGATATATTTTCCACATAATTTAAAATTACAAACTGACGTCATTAACTTTTAATATTATTAGTGTTTCTATAAACCTAATTGCAAAAATACCAGTGATGCGGACGAGTGAGTGCCTACTTCGATGCCTAAGTGTCCTTTTGTTTTTGTACTTATTTGTATAGATAGTCTTTTAATTCAGTACCTAGTGTAAACTGTTAGTTCTTTACCTATTATTCTGATTTAATAAAATAAAAAATTACAGAAACAAATATCATTTATTTATTTACCATTTATTTATTTATCACTTAATGGTAAGATCTTTTTCCAATTGTCCACAAACTAATAATCACGAGATGTTCAGGTACAGTGGTCATGATTCATTTGTTAATCAATACTGTGATCTTATCACGACAATAATTGAATAAAGTTTTGAAATAATGTAAGTATGTATTGATTAGTCGCCAATCGCGGACGATTAATAACATAAATTGAAGGCTAACCGATTGATAACGATAAATGTGTAAATGAAAACCATACTCGACCTTGTGTCTCTAAACATTGAAGTTACTTTTCATTGATCGATGTCGGAAAATGTTTTAATATGATTCAGAATGCATTTACAAACATGCACAGAACAAAAGATATTGTAGTCTGACAAAAATATTATTTTTTTTAAACTAAAAAATGATTTTTTTTTTGTAAATGGCTTTTTCTTACTGGCAATACAAGCGTAAAATCACCTTCTGCTGCCTAAATAAGTACTTTGATCATTGTCCATGATGGTGAGATATCCATTATCGAGCATAGTAAGTTCTACATCAACAAATAGGTACTAGAAAAACCTGTACCATAACATAAATAGGTATTTGTAGGCAGGTACTCAGTCTTATTAGGCTTCGCTCTATCGAGTTGAATCTCAATAATTATCGAGGTTATGCAGTCACGATCTACCAAAGGGAAAGTAAAAGCATTTTGCTCTACAGTAACTGTATTATATACGCTGACCATATGGTTAAAGAGAACTACACTATATTTACAATATACTTTAAGGCGTATGAAATAGTGATGTTTTTTCTGTTTTTTTTTTTTAATTCTAAAAACTTAGCTAAGATATGATATAATCCTACTTACTTAAAACTAGAATAAAAAAGTCAGAAAAGTATGTTGTAATCATCTAAAATAAATAACTACAATCAGTCATGCGGCTAAAAGAATTCTCACGTGAAGACAAATCGTGACAAAAGAAAACGATTTTCCCCAAAACGTAATACAATGAAGATGGAGTTATATTTAATATCTAAGCTGCTTATATTTTCAAGGCATTATCAAGGTTTTATCTGTAAGTATCTCTATACAATGTATATGGCAACATCCGTAATCTTCCGATGTAAGATCTAGGCTAAGTTTTGGTAAACAATCCTCAGCTCCTCATTCAATAATACCTACATTGTTATGTAAATAATGACGTCTTAGATTTAAAACGACGAACACATTATTACCTCAAACGCCTCATTATCGCCTTCGTACCTACGGCATAAGCAGAAGTGTTTCAACCTGTCCACACTCATGCAACATCGGGTTGAGTCCAAAAGATACGCGTTCAAAGTCTGCAAAACCTTCGCCATTTTGAACTTTAACACTGATCACTGGCAACACTGAGATGAGAAACGTCAAATTGAAAGTGACATAATTAGTTTTTTTACATTTTTGGTGATGTAATGAAAACTTTTTTGTGCTAGAGGTGTGCACAGTCGGAAAAGTGTGCTAGTACTGGCTGTTATCAGAGCAGACTATCTTGAGTTCGTCACGCCAGATATTGTGTGTTGTGATGACGATAACGCGAGGGGCGTACCGCCGGCTTTGTTTTCAAAACAAAAATAGATTTTTGTTAGAAATGAGGCTGTATTTTGAGAAAACGTTACGCGAAAATAGATAAGAATAAAACTACTTTTTATGATTATGTAAATCTGGATACGGTTTTAAATTACTTGCGCGGGAGTCGTCATACTTTTTTGCGTTAAATAACTTGTGGGCCTTGTGTAAAAGTAAAAACAATCAACGGAACCTTCTATTACCAATTAGCTTTTATCTGTTAGTTGAACACCTAATTAGCAACTCAATTAATTTTATGACAAAGGCAATTCATTACTGGCGTATAATAGTATCATTTTAATATTAATAATTGCAACAGCAAATAATTTATAAAGCCTTTGTAGGTTATTGAGCCTACGAGTATGATAAATAATGTGCTATTTTTAACATTGGCTACACCAGCTGTAGTCGGGTCCCGCAGGTGTCAAAACAGGTGACAGGAACATCCGCTGACAAAATTCCTTGCTCCTATGGATGTATGAGTAGTATAATGAATGAAAGATAGATGTAGTAGGTAAGTAAGTATACGATCTCATTCAGCTGTAAAAATATTCTCGAATCAGTCGGTTTCATAACATATTAAAAGATCAAGTCCAATCCTCTTTTAAAACGAAAGCACTAATTAAAACCTTGGTACAAAAGATTTTTATCTTTTTGACATGGGTTGTCTTTATTTCTTGTCATTTACATTCCTTTTTTAAATAAGTCCAGTTTGTTTTTCGATGGTCCTAGTTATTTTATCTAGCTACTAAATACCTTCTATTCTGTCTGATTAACAGTGTATCTAGGTAAAACGATTGTAACTAGGTCCTAAAGACATCTGGGCTGTCAGATGTGCCGCTGGCCTTGTCAGTAGCCTTGGCTTACAAATCTGTTTTAGTTGCCATCTGCTTTACCGTGCCTTATTTAATGTTAAGACATTTTTTTTATCCAAATAGGTACACCTATTTCTGAGTTTAGTTCTGTGCCGTTTATGTGCAGAAATATAGGCCAAAAGTTTTTTTAAGCAAAAATTTGTTTTTCAATAATGAAATAACAGAGCGCAAGTTTCGCATTTTTCTTCACAAAAATTAAACATGTACGTCTAGTCCAGTTTTGTTTGAAATAACATCGCGTTTTTACGCGATAACACTGTTTTTTACAACCATTCTTTTTCCAAACAAATTATGGAAGACTGTTTTGATTGACATTTTTATTAAAACAATTTTCGAATTTATTAGTCTTGCAACACACATTTACACCAAAAATTTGTATTACCAAAACCTTTTATTCTAACTCTGTTCATAGCCAAAAAAGCTTGTAAAATAGGTACTAGCTACAGGTAAACAAAATGTATTCCAGTCAGATGGCCGAAATGTTAACTGCGATAAAAAAACTTAGTAATAAAAAGGGCCGACATGATGACCTTTAGAGGTACTCTGTGAGGGTACGTAAGTAGTTTATAGGTCTCGTAAATATTGCCCGAACCGAGGATCTAATGTATACGAGTGTAGCCACATTCGGTTTTATAGTCCTCTACTGGTATACGCAACTACGGGAGATCTTGATTGAAAATGTTATCATTTTTGGCGAAGTAAAAAAAAATTTCAGAGTACTTTAGTACCACAGACTGATAACACTTAAATGTTACGCTACGAATCGCTCTTATTTTTAACTCATTCTCTTAAAAAGTCAGTAGGTATTCCAAAAATCATTAGCGGTTTTCATTAGCATATCTAATCAGCCTATTCTCAGAGTAATCAGATAGGAAACTCCGACCTCATCTAGTTTCCTCTTTAAGGAAATTTCTCGCCGGCTGGTCGACACTTCACGTGACCAGAGGGCTGGGTCATTCTTTGCCCAAAGAATTAGCATTGCCATTCATCGTGGCAATGCTGCCAGTCTTCTGGGCACTTTTCCTGATGACAGCGATGCGGACGAATACTTCGACGCCTAAGTGTCCTTTTGTTTTTGTATTTATTTGTTTAGCTAGTTAGTTTAATTTTTTTATTCTTATTTATTTATTGTTTGAAAAAATATGATTGACGTGTAAAAGTGTTTGTACAAACCTACTTACAGAAATAAAATCATTTTTCACTTCTCATGCTCTAAAAAGACATCATTATAGCCCTACGAAGCGGGACTAAAGTGACCACTTTAGTCCCTAAGGAGTAAAAACTAATTCGTTTTTTAATTTCCTTCATGTCACATAGACAAACTCAAACAGCTAGTAAATATACTATTATCTGTGGAGTGTGGACTATCTTCATTGCGAAAATGTTGAGAGTTTTAGTTCCATGGTTTTTGCCAAGGTGGCGCCATGTGTTTTAAATTGTTAATCTGTTACTGGTTTAGAAGAAAAAAAAGACCGCGAAAATTTCAGAATTTTTGTCGAGTGTAAATTTGTTCGGCTTTAAATAAATTTATTAAGAATGTCCAGTGACAAATATTATGTTCCTATATATTATGTTCCTTGGTGAAAAGTTCGACGTCAAGCAAAGAGCAAAAGACATACCTAATAGATATTGTGATTTTTATTTTATTAACCGACTTCAAAAAGGAGGAGGTTCTCAATTCGTCGGAACCTTTTTTAATTTTTTTTTATGTATGTTCCCCGATAACTCGAAGATGGCTGGACCGATTTGGATTTTTTTTTGTTTGAAAGGGTATACTTCCCAGGTGGTTCCATGATCATCAAGTCAGGATCTGATGATGGGATCCTGGAGAAATAGAGAGAACTCTTCAAATTTTATAGGCACGCGAAGCGATTAAGGTATTTTTTGGAAGAGTACTTTCTCGGAGTGGTCTCATTTCAATTTGGTGAAGATCTGATGAAGAACTTTGGAGATAGGCAACGGAACTCCTCAATAAATGATAGCAAATGGACTGGGATTGCTGAAATCTCATGTCTGTCTATTGTTTACACCAGTTCATAACATAACATCACGCCGGTACGCTGTGAAGGGGTAAGCACATGTGAACCACTAAAAAGTAAAAAAAAAACTTTTTCCAAAAAAAAAAAAACAACCGATTTCCAAAAAAACACTACAAAGTGAAAAATTACTTTAATTTCGGAAGGCGGTGACAACAAATTCAAATTCAGCTCCAAAGACACCGACTTCCGAAATTAAAGTTATTTTTCACTTTGTACTGTTTTTTTGTTAAGTAATATTTATTAGGTGAGTACATGTTTTTGTTCTAAATTGACTATTTTTCTCGCACTCGAAGTGAAAAGTACAGTTTGCACCTCGAGACTAAACGCCAACTTAATATATTATACCCTCGGTTTTATTGACTCCCTCGCACGCTCGGGAGTCAAACCACCTCGGGTATATTATGGCTTCGTTTAGTCCCTCGTTATAAAATATACTATATAACATTCCGACTGCTGGAATACAGGCCTCCTCTCGGTGAGAGGGAGTGGGCCGAAACCCACCGTGCGGGCCCAGTGCGGGATGGTATAATTATGTCATATGTTTTTGGTTCTAGGACGGTTACTTCACGGTGTTTTCCTTCACCGTTTTGAGAGCAGTGCTGATGAAATAATATGCACAATGTAAAGCACCTGTCTGATTACGAACCTACGACCTCCATCTTGTAAATTCCGGCCGACAACACCTCGTTACCACTGCTCTTTACTCGTCTTAAGGGGAACCTAGTCGTGGGCTCGAACTCACTGGTGGGCCTGGCTAAAAATCACGCTGTCTCACCAGGCTTCGTGTCCAATAGAGATAGTATCAGTGATGAGGAGTTAGACGCTAGTCTACACACAAAATGTTATTGAGTAAGATGCAGGATCATTTATAGTAAAGAAATTGCGAAAAAATCCAGAAAAGTCCTTTGGAGGATCGGGTTTTATGAAAAAACCACTGCATAAATCAATGACCTCTAAAGTTTATTGAACTTTACGATAATTGAACTTTTACTGACTTGGTTTTGGAGATTTAACACTTCTTTTATTACTTAAACACGCCCAAAGTTAGGTTAAATTAGCAAGAAAAACGAATTTTTGTTGGCTCATAACTTTTTAATGGCTTTTTAATTTAGGATTCTGTTTCCGTACAGACAATATTAATAATGAGACAAAACGATATCATATATTACTTTGGATGTGACATGTCAGACAGTGGAATAAAACACTTCCGAAGTTTGTATGCAAAAAATGTGGACTAGGTTCACCTTAAAACCGTAAACTGTCGAAAATTTTAAGTTCAACAGTACATGGCACATCTGCTAATTTAATCATTTTACATTTTTTTTATAAGAATGAAGTTAGTAACTTTTAAAAACAATACAGCTAACCTGGGCCTCAAGTCTGCTATTACAATAGTGTCAGAATGGTCTGTCATTGATTTCATAATTGTTGATTTTGACAAGTTTCGTAATCTACTAATAAAATGGCGTCATTATGACTTTCCAATGGTCAGCCACTGACACTCCATTGAAAGAAATGGCATTTATTGGTAATCTCGTACATCATGACAAATGAATGACTGACTTAATTTACGAACTTCCTACTACTTTAGATTGCTTAAAACACTAATAAATAATATGTAAAAATATATATAAATGAAATCTGGCATGAATAAATGTTCAAATTTAGTAGTCGTTTTTCGAAAAACATTTCTACTAACGAGTTTTATAATAATGGCAATACGAAAATGCCATTATGACACAATTCCATTACGAGACCATTGACTGACCAATGATCGATCATTATGAATTTAGCAGATTACGAACTTTTAGCAAAATGACAAATGAATGACAATGGGATCGTGTTGGAATGACGAATTTATAAAAATAGCAGACTAAGGCCCCTGATACATTGTTAGAAGTTTTTCGAGCCTAGAGCCGGCGATGCATTCTGAACGAATCCCCTAATCGATCACTGTAACTGAGGATTTCCGTTTTAAAACTCTCAGTTATTTATAGACGAACGGGAAAAGAGTTGCGACAAATGACAAATTGACGATAAGCTTAACGTAGGACCGAAGGACCCAATACTGACACCGGTAAAATATGGGTAAACAAAAGAAAATCTTAGACAAAAGTTTATCGGACCGGTCTCAATGGCTGTGAGGTTTTTCATTCTTTTAAACCTTATACAAACGTGTGTTTTGGCACATTAATCTTAGCAACACAAATATATGTCAGCCCTATTTATAAGCGAGGCCTAAGACTAACAGCGAATAGAATGTTGTTCTTCCCCAGAATTACTTAAGAAAGCCTTCTAAAATCATCTTGTCTCTCTTTGTGTAGGCTGACAGTGAGTTGAATTTAAATGGCGTCAGTAATTGCTTTCCATGCTTTTACAAAGACGTATTAATTACTAATGTGTCAGTTACATTTATTTTACATACAAGGCTGAGGAACGTATGGTAGGCGTAATATACTCGTTTGGCCAACTAACTTACACTTGAATGACTATAGAACCATGTGTCACGTTTGTAAAGTCTTTATGCAAAATCGCACTGCAGTGTTTCAAGACCCATAAATATTTAGTAGTAGCAATTTAGTCTGTTATTTTCGGGAATTTAAAAACGCGTGTTAAAAAAACATGTTTTCATAGATACGCGGTCGTAATGTATGAAACGGCTTATTATTTTTAAATACATAATCAGTCTATATTGTTCCCACTGATGGGACACAAGCTTCCTCTCGGTGAGAGGGAGTGGGCCGTAATTCACCACGCGGGCCCAGTTATTTTTAAATAGCCGACGAATGATTCGAATGTAAACTCATGTGCTGATTTCTTGGTTCACAGATTATTCGGTTCATCACTAGTTAACGACAGTTTGACGACTCAATGAGAGCTAACAAGCTATTCACTGTTCTTAATCAATTTGTCCACAAGAATCCTCTTCCGTATTAAATAACTTACATAAGTCGAAACGTATACGGTTAAAATTAGAATATTTTCTTCTGCCTCTCCAAAATCAAAGAGAATTCACTGTATTATCCACGTACCCACTGCACCAAAATTAATTAAAGCAGCAACAATGAATGAATCCAATCTAGGTTGCCTTAATAAATGTGTAGCAGAATTAAAACCGACTATTTGCAACATTCCCGGAAAATGCAATTCAAATATAAATTTATTGGAAGCTGTCCTATACAATCCAAATATACTGGAGGTAAAGGTACTATCAATAGCAGAAACAATTGAACCAATCATGTATATAAAACAAAACATCGGGCAAAATGAACTGGGTTTAATTGAGTTTGTTTTGATTTAAGGTTATTGTGGAAACTGTGAAAAGCTTTGATAGGAATTAGGAAGCGTAGTCCATGTGGATGAAGAAGATTCGAGTTTAGAAACGGAACTTGAAAAGGCCATTGACACAGCAGTAGACTATTATAGACTGAATGGGTGGGACATAGAAAGACTGAGACGTGTCAGTGGAATTCCAGATATGGAGTTAGATACTTCCATCAAAGTGGAACTGCAATTAGATGTAGGTATCTCTTGTGATAATCCGTATGGGAGAAGCTTTAAAATAGGCATATGAAAGACCATTTACATAGGAAATTAATATGGCGTGCCACCTAAAGCTAAACATTTAAATTGCATAGCTTATACATCGTTAGGCTTAAATGCACCGATTGACATAGAATGCTGCTGACACCCAAAACAGAACCGCATGACGATACATACATAATTCAAGAAGTTAATTTGATGACCAAACAAGTTATGTACGTAGTGAATAATAAATAACCGTACATTGCTTGCTCATTAACTATTAGTTGACACTAAATGGACTCGGGAGCGGTAATGGATAACGACTTGTTCGATTCAGTAAATACTTTTAGAATCACTTTACGGATGAATGAAATATTTGTACAGAATAACTGTGCGGCAATCGAAAGGTTATGTTATTTTCACATATTTGGGATGGTTGGAGGTATTGATTTACATTTACAACATTGTCAGTACTGAATTTAATAAATTTTGGCTACATAGTGTGTAAACTATTGTTATATGATAAAATATTCTGATAAAAATGGTTGCCATAAGAACTGGTACAGCGAATAAACTAGAACTTGCAATTCGAAAAAGCTACGGCAACTTTTTCCATTTCGTAGCCACTGAAAATAAAGAGCAGGGTATGTATATACCTACTGTGTATTTTTACATACTGGAAGAAAGTAACATTGCACGAGGTGGAACTATCAAAAATTCAACACAGTTATAATAGCTAATTTTATAAGTGCTACAACGTTATGAGCCAGAAAATTCTAGAACAGTTGTGAAATAAAAGAAAATATTCATTATACCTACATACGGACTCAGTACAAAACTGCACGGTACGTTTAGTTTTATTTCCAACGATTTTTACCATCTCAAACAGATTTTTATACATTTCCTCCATTGTATTGTAGTATAGTTTATGAATTTTAGTAGTTTTCCTCTGTGGAGAATAGTTGCCAGTTTTATTGGGCATACGAAGTTATTATCTAAGTTTAAAGTGGCCATTTTAGTCACGAGTCTGTTGCTTTTAGGAGTTATTCAATAGTCTTCAACTTTTAAACAGAATTGACTAAAGATCAAGATTATTCGTAGAGTTATGTCACCAGTTTATGTTACTAGAGCATGTCGATAAATCTTTAGTTCGCTCTGTAAAGAGTTAAAGAGAAAAATTCAAGTCAGTGGAAAAAATTGTAATCAAGAGAACTGTGCATATGCTATTTAGGAAGAAAACTGATGCTTGTTTACATCTGGATAGAGTGGATGCAGATCTTAACCAAGGTCAAGGGGGCGAAAACAGCAATATAAGAACACTAATATTTAATGGCTTACCGATATTCATTGAAGGTATTAATATTAATCTCATACTCCAAATATAATTGTTTCTATAAGTGAGTGAGCACTAGATATTGACATTATTTTAAACGTCAGTTTGACATGTTATTGTACTTTGTGCTGTATTTATTTTTCTTCTGAATAAGGAGGAAATACTAAAAACTTCCTTATAAGTTGCAATTATCATTAATCAAAATCATACAGACAGCTAAATACTAGCCTGTATCTTATTAATCTTTATTAATGAATTTTGTAATTTTTGCCAACATCTTCTTCTAATTCATAATAAATGTATTAGGCAAGTAAACTTTCACTTAGACCAAGTCTTGGCTTTTCATCTTATGTATGGATAACAAAAAATGATTTTAAATAAAAAAAAACATACACATTACTATACCTTTCCAGATAAAGAGAAGATCATTTGGAGGTTAAAATTTAAGTAAAGTATCTATTTTCTTCCGCTAAACGATGTAACGAATAAAACAATCGTTCAGATAAACGAAAATCTTTTCACATACAAAACACATCTATCAGAACACCAAACCAATCCCAAGATTAACAAATTCACTTAACCTAACCAAAACTTGGGCTGAAACCAATCGGCGGAGCAATTAGCATCCTTCAAAGCAATGTTATTACACCGATCACCGCTTTTATTGCCTTTCGGATAAATAGGAACGTTTGCTTTGGTGTGAAAAGTGCCAGATTGCCAGATTTGCTCCTCGACCCTAGGGGACCCTCAGGGACTGGGAGACGTGCACTTATTTGTGATTAGCTCCGACTTCTGTGGGACCTTGCTGATGAAGAATTCATTGGGTCTTCGTTAATTAGGAGTGAAACTAACTCTCGGAATTAAGGTATTGGATTAGGTACTATTTTTATGGGTTGATGCAATCTTTTTGGTGACTTTACATTGGATAAATGGATGTTTACTTACGAGGAAAATAATTTTAAGACGTGACATGTTTTACAGTGGCATTAAAAATCATAGGTTGTTCACCTAGGTTTCTAATTAAGCTAGTTTACTACTAGAAATAATTCAGTTAGCCAGTATGCTTCATAAAACGTCCATCGTTAGTTATTAAATCGGCCATCTCCAATAAAAACCAATCCGGACCTGAATAAGAGTAGTTACTAAAAAATCCATCCACCTGCATTGAACACGTTGAATGTATTCGATTGGACTATCTCTGTCCTTGTCACATTATCGGTGGACAATGAGACGGAAGACGGTAGGGTGTGCATTGATTCAGCAGACGTCGGCACTGTCCGGTGTTGGCAATCGGTTGCCTTGACGACTGTACCTGGTGGTGGGGCTCTGGAATATGCGGTTAGGGAGACTAAACCAGTAGCTTCATAATGCTTCTGTTAATTTTATATTCGTGCTCGAAAATTATATATAAAAATGAATCCCTATTTCCCTTGGTCACGGCATCACACGTGAACGGCTGGACCAATTTTGCTAATTCTTTTTTTGTTGTGTTTGTTATTGTCAGGAGAAGGTTCTTATGAAGGAAAAAAATAAGAAAGTTACGCGTGTCATACATCATGAATTGTATAAAATGCTAATGCAATATTCATAGTTAAGACTGGACAACGTCTGTCGGGGCAGCAAGTTTTGGATAAATACGTTAATAACCACCATTGAAGTTTTTTTTCTCCTATTTTTCATTATTTTTGCGTTCTTCCTAATTTTAAGAAGAACGCAAAAATAATCCTATATGAGTTAAAAAAAATACACTCGTGGACATATTATTATATTAAAGTGAACGAAGTAATTTTTCACTATATTATTTTACAAAATTTACTGATTGAAATGTCAGAAATATACAAATAGCAATTCCATAAAAACCAGGATTCTGTTGAACTGACCGCGAATCCTTCCTGCCTACCGGCCTACCTATGAATGGTTTCCGTTTTTTATCCGATAATAGAATTCCTAGAAAAAAACCTGAGTCCTACGGTATCTGTTTACAAGCGGGTCATTATTTTTGGTGCATAGAAGAACATAAACATTTGCCGAATTTTTGTACCTCATCGTCATATTTAACGAATTATTTATTTACAACCTTAATGCCCAGAGTAATTAACGTAAAATATAACCGTTTAAATCTTATGAGTGGTTTTATAATTAACCATAAAATATCCTTTATTGCCGCCATTACAATCATTTAAACATTTGAAAATAACAGTAAATAACTATGTTAATTTTCAGAAACGGAAAGTTATTTTTATTTTTTAGTCGAACGTTCACCTTGTTTAAGAATATAAAGACGTCTTATTTAAATGTCATCTGAGATTTATGATTTGCACGAAAAGTGACTACTAATAACTGACCAAAGATTCAACAGAACTGCATTATACAGAACAACAACCTTCTGTAGATGACAAAAGAGTAAAGAATTAGACAAAAGAAGCGCTTTGCTATCTTTGCTTCGCTGAACATTGAAATAATTATCACGGTATTCTTTAAAAATAACCTCTATTTTTTCACCACAAAGGACCCTCATTCCATTTTTAACTCGTAATCTAATCTCTAGATGTCCTAAAAAGGCTAGAACCCTGACCTCAATTCCTGTCAGTTGCATGCAACCTTTTACACAGCGCTATTTCTGTCATTCGAAACAAAAATCGCACATCCGAAAGATGTCACCAGAGACGAAAATAGAATTTATTTATAACACAACGCCCGCGCATTTAAAGGCCTGCCCACAGTCGGCACGTACTTCCCGCTTCCTGCTTTTTATGAATGCTGATACGACCGATGAATGGCTGACTTTATTGAATGCTCCCTTTTGCATGGGAAGTCGGAGACAATGGACAGTGGTTGCGACAAAACTTCACACAATAACATCGAAACTATTGAGTGGCGATATGAAACAATAATGCCACAAGAAGATAATGGAGTTATAGGCAGAAAGGAACCTTTGAAATTCAAGGTGAATGGAGTTTTAAAACGCGCCAGGTATTTACCACGTAACAATGATCTCACGAAAGGAGGTAGGCCCTAGAAAACACTGGATTGTTCGAAATGGGATATTACAATGAAGAAGTGAACACTTAGATAAAGGCTGATAGCTAATTAAAACTAATTACAAAACCTTCTGTTCTGATCTTCCAATACTTAATTGTTCAAACTGAATATTTGATAATCAATTGTACCACGTATGCAGTGCCTATCAATATTTAACTACGAACCAGTCGATGTAGACCACACGTTCAAAATGGGTTTTTAGGTTTTTACAATAGCCACATGGACATAACGGACAATGGACGTCCCTCAAAATGAGATCACATCCTAAAAAATGTAATTGTTAACAAAAAAAAACTCAAGGTTATAATGATTTGAACATATGTGTACAAAGAGATTATAATAAAGAATTTACATCAGATGTACGCAACAAGTCATCATATATTGAATTATGATTAACGATGAGTCACGTTGAATTGGTACCGGCGACCTTCAAAATATGTTGTTCTGAGGATAAGTCAATAAATCTGTTATCTAAGTTAATATGGCTCTGATAGATACCTTCTCAAGTGTTACTTTTAAAAGGATAATCAAGTTTATGAAAAAAAACGCTGCCTCATTCAATCTAACTTGAAGGTTGAACACTGAACAACTTTCATATTATAGAATTTGAATTATACTTTTTACTTACTTGTGTTCTCCTACGGGAAGGTTTGTGCCATCAAACTTTTACTATCTATATCTTCATCTACAGTTGCTTATATTTACAATTAAACAGAATTACAATAAAAAGCGTATATCAAAGGATTCATATCCATAAGCCATAACTTCCTCATCCCCTTCTATAGTTACAGACCATTGGCTTCCAAGCGGAAATCTATCAAAACAAACATGACCACATCACATCCCCCATTAATTTGGCCATAGTAACAAAAGCGTGGTTAGATCGATTATTATCATACATTGTCTAGCACAGTATGGTGACCATACATATGCTCACGCGCACACATCGCCACTACTGGTAGGGCTGACCCAAACCGGAAAAGCCGGAGTAATGCGAGCGTTGCAATGCTCAATTTGGTGAGACGAATCGACACTATCGATGGCATTCTCCGGGTTTGATACACTACTGTTGTGAAGGAATTTGAAGAGGGCTTACCGTTGTGGACGTCTGCAATGGCATGTCATAAGGCCATGGCCTTATGGCAAAATTGTTGGTTAAATTTTGAGCCAGTGATTTCAAAACTACAACTTCTCAAAATCCGGACTCAGTTAATAAAAATATTGCTCTGATAATTCTGATGATCTTAGTAATAGACAATAAATAGGAGCAATCTGTTTTTTCTATTCAAGAAAACATAGTTTTTTAGCATGTTTCATAGAGCCACTCAGAAAGGATAGAAATGTTTGTCCTTATTGCTATTCGTAACAGTTGAAAAACTTAAAACCCGAGGTCACTCAACCACCAACAAATGCCGAACCGTCTAAATAAAAATGCTTCTACTCTATCAGATCGGTATCTGGCAAGGTAGGTGTCGGTAGGTAAGCCACATGTACTCGTAACTTGTTGAAACCGGTCCCGAGATCTCTCCACACCGATTGACCTACTCTCAATTATTTTTACAATCACATTGTATACATACTAACCGTTTTACACGTGGGTCGCATATAGTTATATGCCCAGTATGTCTTGGACGATGGCAAAATAGGGAATTGAAGTAAAAGGGCAGATTTAGGAATTCTTTTAACACATGACTTAGTGATTAGTTTTGCCATACCATACAACCTAAACTGGATACTCTAACAGTACAGGTAGTCGATACGAAATTCTTATAACGTTCGATTGGTATATTTATTAGTTGAAAGTAAAATTGTAAGTAATGGAAAAATGTTGACTTTGATTGAAAATGGAATAAAGTTCTTTGTAGAAAAAAGTGAATCAACGCTTGTAGTTGATATTTCATGAAAGGAAGCGAACTGCGAGCTTCGTAAACAGAGGGCAGATTTATCCCCACTTAAAACATTTTTACGATTGTAAAACCTGAGCTTTGTGCGATTTCCACTTCTTCGCTCTTTAATTTTTCACCTAATGACCAGCCTCGCATTCTCTTATTGATTTTCTTTCTTTGCTTAAAATTATTTTGTCCGCACTCAGTCTTAATTAGGAACAATTATTGCTTCGGGATTATCACAATAGGTACATTGACCGTCGAGCATCGCCAACTCCTCTTAGAACGTTTGTATTATATTTTCTTACAAATTCAGCTTTAAGTACTTATTAGAATGTAAAAATTTGTCTAATGCTCTTTTACCCAGTATCATCTCATTTTTCTACAAGACCTCATGCACAAAAACAACATCAGTTACCCAAAGAACATTTACACTACAAAATGAATCAACGTTACTTGATCAACACCGAGATAGACACGGTAAAGCACGTGTCTGCTAACGTTACTCCTAAAGAAGGTAAACCAACGGTATCGCATACCTCGAGGGCTGCACCAGATTTGAGATCGTAATACTGCAAACAATAGATCGTTAAAGCTAGCCTATAGACTATTATGCTGAAATTATTGCCAGGTGCAACTGGTGCGATATGATAAGGTGATAACCTGGATGTAAGTTGATATATTGGTAACTAGTTATTGCCAGAGGCTTCGCTGGAGGTCGAAATTATCCCACTGAAACGCACTATCGGAATAAAAATTATTTTATGTGTTAATCTAGATTATAATCTATGTGTGCAAAATTTCAGCTAAATCCGTCTAGCCGTTTTTGCGTGATTGAGTTACAAACATCCGAACGTATTAGTAGGATGTTTATTGGATATATTTTATTGCTGAACCGAAAGATGGGCAAATAGCTAAGGTCTTAGACAGCACAATCAAAAAAAGGATTACTGATATTGATGATGATGGATCGATAGCCACTTCACTATAGCCAGCCACTATAGCCATATCAATTTTCAAGGAGATTGAGAGCTAAGATGGGCTGCTATTAAGGTGGCTTGAAGAAATCAACAAAAACGAAAATATAGACATCTGGGGGCCGATTCTACTAACAAATTTGTTAAAAAAACGCAATAGAACCGCAACCGAATCACCACTTTTAAGCGTTTTCGCATTCTACTAAAATGAACAACGGTCCAGCTGCGACACAGCTGCGGTTACGTTTTAGTTACGCCAACGATCGATTGAACCCCCCCAGTGGGTTCCCGCATTGTCGTTGCGGGGGGGCTCAGTAGCCGTGGTCCGCTCCCACGGTGAAGCGAAGAGGAACCCCAAGGTGGGGCCGCTCGTCAGGGCTTTTGTCTCCAAGCCGACGACGTAGCGGCCAGAATGTAGGTTGCGGTGAGGTGCACCGCAACTGAGGCGGGCCGCGGTGTCGAATGGGAGGCATCGCGGCTGAGGATTACAGGCTGCGGAAGAGGAGGAGTGCCGGTACTTCTGAGTAGCGCTCTTCCCTTCCGTGGCCTGGACGGGGCCGCCACCGTTTGATGGCGGACGCGGTGGGGCCGCAGGGGAAGAGGAGTGTCGGTATAGCGTCGGCCGCTCTCCCTATCCCCTGCGGCCGAAAAGTGGTAGGCGGCGGGGCCACTGCGCTGACCCGTCGCAGGGGGACCAAGGGCGCCAGACACGGGTTCGTCTGGGGCCCTTTTGTTACTTGGTTCCTGGGGTGGTCACGGCGTGCCACGTGTCCTGGTGCGCCGAACTGGTGGGGTCCGCAAGGGCCGATGCCTGCCAGGGTTGCGGGTTGTTCGAAAGAGATACCGCGGCCCCTGGCACACAGGCAACTGAGGGAACACGGGTGGGTTTTAGTCAGTAAAAGTCTGACACGCCCTCCTGCTCCACCCAGAGCAGGAGAAGTTATTTGATGATTTCCCACCCTCAAAAAAAAAAAAAAAAAAAAAAACGATCGATTGAAACAATGTCAAAACCTATTCTACTAACAAAATCGAACATGAGCGTGACGTTTACTATAGGACAAAGTTAATGATAAAATTATGATCATTATGTCTTTTAATTATAGAAAATACTTTTAGTGCCACATATTCGTGTTTAGTAACATTTTTAGATTCAACTTTTTTCTTTGTGGTATTAATAAAACATATTATTTTGGCATGTTGGTAACGCGAGTAATCCGCTGTGTTCCCGCTACAGTTCAGTTGCAATTCGTTTTAAGTTTAGTTTCCATTTTGCTTATAAAATAGTAGAATGACTTTTTATGTAACTATCGAACGGCGATCGAAATCGAACTGTTGTGGAAACACAATTTAACGTGAAACGTTGCAAATTAGTAGAATCGGCCCCCTGGTGGTGTGTAAAAACGACTTTTATCTTACGCGTCCTTGACATTGGAAGTAGACTTTGGCATTGACACAGTCTACGGTAGCATGATGCAGAGATAGATTGTAAAATTAGAATTGGGAAACCTCGGATTAATATTTGACCATAGCCTTCTGAATTTTGAAGACAAAAGAACTGCATAATATAGATAGATAGTTGTTGAAGAACCTATTATGTAGGTCTGTTGGTTTTTGACAATCCACGAAATTATTTGGCCGAAACATCGAACTCCCAAACAGTAAACAAAGATATCTCTCTGACGTCACTCCTATTGTTGTCATGCAAAAATGTACGTTGACTTGGAACGGTTTCAAGTGATTTAAATAAAGGATATGTATGAGAGACTCTCTTACAAAGACAGCAAAGTTTGTATCAGAACGAAGAAGAGTAGTATATATCATACAAATGTAAAGGAAACTTATATGCACGTAGTATTGTAGTAGGATGGTTGCCAATTTATTATTCCCTAAGACTTAGTCGGTCAAAATCACAGGCCGATGATCCCATATAGCATGTAGACAGTATACATTGCCTTATCTACATAGATACTGCAATTTCCAATCCGTCTTCCAAGCATGCTGTTTTTGGAAAATCTACATTATTCCTACTAATCCTACCTTAAGATGTTGTGTGCGTATAGCATTCCTGTAATTCCCGCACCCCTCCAAATAAATCTCCCCTCAACGTTACACGCAACTAAAATTCGCAACAACAACACAGAACAAGCAATAGAAGGTAGCTACACCTCTTGCTAGTTAACCCGTCTATTTGCATACTTAACTAAACACTAAACAAACACAAACTTTACAGTTTTTAGTTGTTTATTTACTCTCTTACGAATACACGACAAGTAGACGTGAATAATGCGACACAAATATAGAATCCTACGCTGCAGATTCATACGGGATAGTTCCAAAAGTATTTTTTCTTTCAGAATACTGGCAGTTGGTAATAAAATGAGTTTAAAAAGTAGGTAGATTGAATTCAGACATATAAGAGTGCAGCAAGTTCCAATTTCAAATCTAAACTTTTGAGATTGGAACCGATGTTATGCCAGGCCTAACGGATGATGTAATAACGTACATATTGAAAATTGGTTCTTTCAATGAAATGATAGATTCGCGATCATATTATACATCGAGAGGTAAAGTTTAAAACCTATCAATAAGGATATATATCCGGCACAGCTTAAGTCATGAACTGGAAATACTATTAATGCTTTTCGCAGTCTACGAGAATCTTTAATCATAAACTTGAACCTTATAAACTCGTTAATAAAAATGAACGATCACACCGGGCTAACGTCATAAATACCACGACTGAGCCGGGAATGGGTGTCCGTAGTAAACAGAATTTTATAAAACTGAACATGCCTCGGGCGCCAGATTAACAATTTTTTTCCCTGAAAATTCCAAAAACTCTTCCAATCTACCGCTCGAAATACCGCGTTTTCATTCATCATAGGAATAGTTTTATTGTATACTGTACAGTAGATTCCTTTGGCAGGCGCTCTGTCATACATTATTACAAAGCTAAATCCTCGAGCAATAAATATAAGGATCTTGGCAAGAAGTCAGGATAATGCTCCGACGAAAAGAAAAGACAACTATTTCCTTGACCGCACTCGGTTTAGAGCGAACGCACTCATCTTTATTATAAAAGTGTTTTTAGCAAAACCACAGACGTTGGTCTTTTCTTCTCTAGATCTTTTGAAGATAACCTGAACGATTTATCTCCGGGATATAACATTCAGCATCAATCGATTCATTCATTACCACTGTACGTGCGATATTATTCCTGCCTGATAAATTCAACTTCATTTACATTTTATCGCCTTCCATTGAAATGACTGATTTCTCCAAACGTGTAAGTACGAATAAAATAATTTAATTTCCGATTTGAATTTCTACTGCACATCATAAAATTGAGCAATTATGACATGATCAACCAAAACGTTATTAAGGAGGCGCAGTAAACCAGAAAAAAACAAGTTCCACCCGCGGCTCTTTGCCTACTCCTCTCATCAAGCACGACGAAAACAAAACACAATCCTTTCCCGCCAGATGAAACTTCACCCGGCGTATATCATATCTAGGTACTTATTTGAATTTGAATCTGCAGTAAGTATATGCAAAAGAATCAAATGAAATATGTAGTTCTATTCAATGTCCCTATACTGCATTTCACACAAGATTAGACATTTATACAAACCTTTTTTACAGACCGTTCAACCGATTTTGACTTCTATTCCGTAAGTATAAGGATGGCATTAAAACTATACAAGTGGTTACAATACCAATTGTTTACTGCATATGCCCTTTATCATGCTACCAACGCAATAGAAGTCAAAATCAGTTAAACGGACTGTAAAAAAGCTTATTTCAAACGGAGTATTAAGTGGTTTATGTATCTTAGCTATGTGTACAACCCACAACACCCAACTCAAAGAAGCCTAAACCTTTTTCGCCATATATGCATCAGCTTGCATACTAAAAGCGTCTACAAAAAGATTTCCACCGTTAGCATGATATAGAACACATGAAAACCTACATTTTCAGTTAACAGAAAATATTCCCTTCGGAGTTGTGACTCGTGTATCATTCGCTATTCTTTTAGCTGCAAACGATTCGATGCACAAACGGAACAACTCTGACACGTTATTTTTCTTTATGTCCGGGAAATGTGGAACAAATAAATGAAACAATATCCATGATGCCGAAGAAGTAGAAAATATCAAATATGTTATACGAATCAACAGTATTGATATTTGTTGTCCTTAGCTTTATGATGGACAATTTATTATTGTACGTCTTGCAGAAGTAAGTCATATCGAAAGAGATGGACAGATAGATTGTATTGTTACTGGGAAAATTGTATTGAGGATAGTCAGGATCCCGTCATTATTAAGGCTCAAAAGACCTAAATGCGCCGACCTTAGCAATTTTCCAGAGAATGTGGACATGTTAACGGAACGACAGGTTACATAAACTCAAACAGAATTTGAAATAATTATTCAATAAAAATCATTTCCAACTATCTAGATCACTGGCAGTTAATTTAATACGCAGGATCTAACTGCGGTCAATCTTTCCGCAGAATTAAAGCTAATTGGAGGAAATGGGAATGATGAAGCGATCAACTATTCACGGATTATTGCATTGGATTTAATGTTCGCAGTATTTCTAGAGATTAGATTACTATTTCCGATTATCCTTTTCGAGTTAGATATTATGCAGAAGCTTTGCCAGTTCTACTTTCACTAATAACTGTTTTAGCTTGAATGTTTGTTCGCTTATTATCTTTAAAATTATCTAGAGCATTATTTCATCTTTATTACGGCTTCCTCTTCCAATAATTATGTCATTTTATGCAACTTGTTTGTTTTAACAGTAAACATCAAATTGAAACTCACTTCCCTATATGCCATTTCAGAAACGAAGGTCCATTCTATTTCAATAATAGCGTAAAAGTTAAAATACTAGGATTTAGTACAGGAGTGAGTGAATTCTGTCTGGCCTGAATTCTGTACCTAAAGGAAACCATTAAGTAATTGGTTGCCGACCGTCCGTCAGACAATTTAATTAAATTAGAGAACGAGTATCGACCAAAACTTTACTCTCATTCCCGAATTAAAATAGCAACATGTTTTTTAATCCTCACTTTAATGTGATTGCAAAAATAAAGCGAGACTACACGTTTCATGGTACCATGATTAATATCGATCCTAATAACAAGTACCTATAAATTGTATTTCTGTTTAATGGCAATAAAAATATACTCTGCTCTTAGTATCTCGAAGAGCGTGAAAGGTTATTGCATCTAGAAGCAATATAGGTACTGGAACATCTCATCTGGCCTAGCCTAAGGGCCAGATTAACTTTGTCTAGCCTAGTCTAACTGGTTGCAGCTTAATACTAATATTTAACATGAAGCAACTGCCTATCTGACTTCCACAACCCAGTTACTGGCTAACACGATATCCCGTGGTAAGAATGGTTGTCAAACTTTCGGGCTTCTGACGGTCCGTAACGACTCTCAAAGATCCACGTATGACAGCTGGGACCAACAGTTTAAGATGATTTCTGAGGCACGGAGGGGTATGGTATGTAGAGATGGTCACCCCCCATCCACAGACCAACCGCGGCAAGCGTAGCTTAACCTGATCAATCGATCCGTGCGGCTGTTATTGCTTGGCCAAAAGCCCCTCCTGTAGGCTACTGTAATATATGTACTATAATATACTGTAACACTAAATTGTTTGGTGGTTGCATTGCACACACGGCAACACATCAAGCTATACATTTCCAGTTTAAGCTGACCTCGCATTGTAAAGGATTTCCGTACAGTACGAGATCAGTGTAAACTGGAAATGTATAGCTTGATGTGTAGCCGTTTGTACAAGCATAGCACTAACTGTGCACTGTTTCAACGTTTCTTAGAAGTTTGACATCTAGACGTGATGATATAAAGGACATGAAACAACCCATCCTTATGGAATTCATGACAAACATTAAAGTCGTTCACGACTTGAGAAGTAGAAATGTTTTTAAACTTAACCTCTTTGCAGTCGTGAAGTTATCACGTGGGACCAATAAATCCTCTGGCGTCCAAATGTCAGGGGTCATCGCGTTAGTATTCAGCCAGCGATGTATGTAGCGTGGGTGTATGGCCGCGAAATGGAGTGCCAGTCGGATGAACTGACGAACGTAGGATGTGGAGATCGTTTCAAATCGTTTTTCAAGCATTGTTGGCAGGATGCTATCGTTTTTCGTGTGTTGAACTGACTACCAGCCGAGATTTTCACGGCTTATAAGGCTTTCTGTAATCTCTAAGACATGACTCTACCTTAAAATGACGAAAAACTGAATTTCGAATCAATTACATATTTCTGGATTAGAGATATTTTTGGAAGCCGGTTCAATTCTGAGCCCCGACGTGGAAGACAGCCGCCGAGCGAAGGCTTACTTAATGTTTGGAACTTGTCAGATGCCAGTCATTGACGAGCCGCCAATAATTCTGTATTTCGTACAGTACAGAAATATTGGCGGCTCTTCACTTTACTTTCAAAGAAGGATCACGTCAAACTGACATTACCAGGAATATTTTTCAAACAAGTGTCGTCCTTGATATCTTCCTATACCGTTTACATCGTATCAATTTTCGCGAGTAAGTATTTGTTCGAAAACACTTGCTTTGAAGTTTGAAGCAAGCTACTAGTTTCTACCGCGTATAAGTCTTGACTCTTATGAAATTTTCTAACCGTGTTGGCGTATCTACTGCATGCAAAATCTTAAAGAAAACCCTTCCGGAACAATATCTCTACAATTTCTGAGCTTGCTGCATACTATGAGCCGTAGCCCGTAACCTACATTTGTTTTAAATTACTAATATGATTTACAAGCATGCGTCAGCCGGTTATAACAACAACGCGCTATGTTATTTGAAATACAACAATTGAAGTTATTTTCTTTTGAAAGTGTGGAACAAAAACAAGTGCACACTGACTGGTTAGGTTATTGTTCTGCACTAGATTTAAGTCAATACAGACGACTCAGTTATCTCGTGATACACGTCCGTTCACAGCTTTGCAGTTTTCTTTTTCAAATATTTTTTGTGGAACTACGGATACACGAAAAAGGTGGTCACGAATGAAAAATATATTGCACAAAAGGCTACGGCTAGTTGGGAACTGTAAAATTCTACTGGAATGAATTATGTGTGTTCAACACATAGGTTAATCAAATGTCTTTAAGTTATTTACAAATAATTTTCGGGCAGTTTAGGTACTTTTCCAATGGAACTGAAGCAAAGCAGAAATACATAACTGGTACGGGCTTCAATAGAAAGGGAATATAATTATATGCATTCAAAATTCTCCGAGCTTCGTATCAAGCGATCGTTCAAAAGAACATGAATCCTGCATGCCATTCCACCAACCGTATTATGTCTTAACAAAGAGGCAACCAAAAGGCATTGGGCCTCCTATATAATTCCAAAACGCCTTGCCCATCTCATGTAGGGTTCCTAATATTAGCTGTCGTCAAACCCCCTTTATCTGGCGAACCTTTTCTATATTTAAGCACATTGTTGGCCTGATTGGTAGTAGAATGGCTCAGGGGAGGGTAGTAATACAAAGTTACGCAACCGACGGATGTCCTCATTCCTCGGACAGAAATATCTGTCGGCTTGTCTCGGCGCAAACTGTCTAATGCCTTCGAGTTGCGAGATGTCGCGGTCTCAATTTTGTAGTGTGTTGGCTAGTTTATTATTGAATTTCTGGTTGACATTTTTAAGCGTCGCTTGTGTGGGTTTGAACGAACGTATAAAGTACTCGAACTCTAATCATGAACATATAAAATAAATATATTTGTTAAGTGCGGTTTTAAAGTGTCATCCGTAAGTTAAGCATAACTAAGTAGATTCATTTTGTGTCATCACTAAAAAGTAAAAAGACCTGTAAGAAAGAGGCGACAAAAGTTTTAGTAACGTTTGAAAGTTTCTAACACCATAATACTTGAGTATTTATGAAAAAAACACCAATAAAGCTCCATTTATCTCGCTACATCTTCTAACAAGCACCGACCAGTTCGTATACGCCGTATAGAAGCCTCTTAACGCGACCGCTGACAGCCGTCCGAAGCCTTGAATGCTCACTCCACGCGCTACGCTGACATTTCACAATCAACACACACTGACACTGACATTTACTGACACTTTTACACTAAAGTTTAGTTTCTATGTTCATTATTATATGCGGAGGAGTGAGAGGCTTTCAAAGACTTCCTATTCATAAAACTTGCTTTTAATTCTACCAGATTCTTGAAGTTCAATTATTCAGTAAATTTGTTGACATACATCATGTATGCTAGATGATATATTTAAACAGATTTACTGGAAAATTATGACCCAGTAACTGTATAACATGATACCCCTTGGTAAGACTGGTTGTCAGACTTTCGGGTTTCTGACGACAGCACCGACTGTCAAAGATCAACGAATGACATCCCGGACCAACAGCTTAAACCAGTTAATTATTTGAAGCAGTATGCAACATACGGAACCTATTGTGTACTACCTTTATAACCGATCTGTCAGAATGGTCCCCGATGACCGTCCGCCCGTTAGAAACTGTCGCTCTCTCAGAATCTAAACTGGTTCTGGGTCCCTAGTGACAGGGGAGACTTTATTGCCATTTATCGGCGGTGATTCCAATCCCGTACAACCTACTGATCTAAATATTCAAAGAGAAAAACCCAATTACGTTTTTTATGGGCCAGAAACTTCTGGACACGTAGTAAATTGCATAATAAACCATAAAATATGAATCACGGATCAAGATTTTGAAGAGACATAGGAATAGCTGCCGAGAGTAGCAATGGGGGAGTCAGCATTGTTGCTAACCCTGCTGATTTGCCCGTCTATTGTCTAGGAACGTCTTATTAATGTGCCCACTGCTGGGACACAGGCCTCCTCTGTGAGAATGAGTGGCCCATAAACCACTACGCGGGTTGTTAGATGTCACATGTCTTCGAATTGTTTTGGTTCTGAGACGTGTTTTCTGACAATGTTCTCGTTCACCGTTTTGAGAGCAGTAGAAACAACAAAAAGTAGACCACCTATCTGGGTGCGGACCTAAAATTCCTAAGTCGCACTAGGCCACCTCTGCTCTACTATACAATAATTTCTATACTCGTAAAGCTAAGCAATAAAGATGTGACCTCCAGGGTCAGAGCTGTGATTGCCATCAATCAATCAACAGACCGACTGGTTCAAAACAATAACATAAACAAAAACAATCGTCGGAAACAAATCAACCATTCAAAACTTTGTGACGTTTGCCATCTATCATTTTTTTATTTAGTATGTACTTGTTTAAGAACTACCGGGTGTACAGTACAGTGCACTGTTCTACCCTGTTGCTGACTCAGAAGAATTAAGGAAGATAAACATAGGTACACCTCTATCTTCCTCACATGATTTCCCGTTCTTGCTTTTACAAGGGTCATCAATGATGTGAACAAATCGCCACATTTTTCTAAGGTTCTAGTAGTTTGCGCTGGTTACCAACGTGTAGGATTAGCACAAGCTAGGACGGTTTCTATGTTAGTATTAACTTCGAGATTCCAGATCGTCATTTATTTCTAAGGCTGATAGACGATCCAATTGCGATTCGAATTTGTCTTGGAAAGCCCTCGAGACGCGAAAGCGTACATATATTATATATAATTCTCAGAATTGGTTCCGCGAATACTTATTTTTGGATGCCTTAAAGGAAAATTTGATTGGTTGTCCTTGGAAGTTTGATAATTAGGTCATAGTCTAGACTTGAAAAGAATGTAAACAGGACTATTTAATTGAAGGTATAATGAATATGTACTTATACAAATTAAAAAAATTAAGCTCTTCATTTATATTCTAACGTTCTTCATTCGACCACAAGGTAGGAGCAATGATCAAATTGGGTTTCTCAATGTTAGATAAAAGTTAGATAGCTTATAAGTTGTATGAATTTGTACCTCATTTACCTAGGCCTCGATCTAAGTCTTATCAATGTGTTGTTTGGTTGTATTTGGCAAATTGGTTGCCATGGTTACAAACGGGGGCGTTAAAAATTCAACTGGTCTTCGTATTATTTAATTGTGTAACAACGGTAAGAAAAGAGCTCCATGTGATGGTGAAACTTTTTATGTATTTTTTTGTATTTTAGCTTAAGAAAATGTCTAATCTTAGAATCAAAAATAGCTAAATCCTTAAAATCAAAAATAACTTATTCAAGATCGATTTAGATAACAAAATAGGTTTTGCAGATGCTACAAAACATGCAACATTCCAATATAGCTACAGATGTTAGCCCCAGCATATTAATAACGCAAACTTTCTCTTTCCTAACTACTTGGCCGTTAACGACAATGATTTATAGTTAACTAAGAACAAAGTTAATTAACAAACGACCCAATTTCTTACTCATTGTTAATGTAATGAACTAATGAAACGTTTTGTATAGAACAGTTGATTGTACGTTAGATATTATTGCAGAAATTCTTCGGAGCTTAATTTTTAGGTTAACCTTCAACAGGTTTTACTTCAACCAAATAATAGTCCAGGGCCGTAGAGTAGGTATGCTAAGTTGTTCTAAGATAAGTTCTTAGAAAAAAATGACTTGAAACAAAATCAAAGAAGCCTTTCAAAGGCTAAAAGCCAAAAAAGGGACATTCTATACAAAGCCAAATACGAGAGTGTCATAAGTAAGTTATAGAAAATAAAGACTAATCTGCAACCAACACAAAAGAAAAGAACCAGGGTAAAGATCACAAAACACAACCACCTATCAATGAGCGGCAAATATTCTATTCCCCCTGTGTATAACCAAAGAACTTATATTCGATACTCGATGAAGTTCGCACAGTAGCTGCAATACTAATAATGGAGCAAGGTAAGTTAAAGCAAACTTTTGTTTAACTTCAAACACTATATTACTACGAACATAAACTATGAAAGTGCATAAAACAAGCAGCTATATATAACACAAGAATCGGTGCTCCTCTGTGCTGGTTATCAAAATTTTAAACAAAGGCGAGCAACAGTTAATTCTGTTTTGCAACAAATGTGCTGCTTACTTCCTCGTAATATTAAGTAACAAAGAGATGGAACAGAAATTAAAGCTGATACAGTAGGCACCTGTATATTCAATATTCCCGAGGCAAAAGAGGGCACGAATTTAACACCATAAGTCACCGTCAGTAAGGCCCTAGAGTATGCTAATTAATTCTATGATAAAAACTTCAAAAAATGTATATCTTCGAACAAATGTCAGAGAAGCCAATAAGCCTTTAAAGGCTTAAATAAAGGCAGAAAAGGGACGCTGTACATCAAGCCAAATACGAAGGTGAAGACTATGATCACTCACAAGTAGGGTATAGAAAATAAAGACCCTCCTTCGATCAACGTGAAAGAAGAACATCGATAATATATACATCCATATAGCAATGAACGGCAAATATACTATGCAACGTTTATAACCAAAGAACTTATATTCCATACTCGATGAAGCTCACACAGAAGCTGCGTTACTAATAATGGAGCAAGGTAAGTTATAGCAACTTTTGTTCAAACACTATATTACTATGAACAAAAGACTATGAAAGTGCATAAAACAAACAGCTATATAAGCACAAGAATCGGTACTCCTCTGAGCTGGTTATCAAAATTTTAAACAAAAGCGAGCAGAAGTTAATTCTGTTTTGCAACAAATGTGTTGCTTACTTCCTCGTACATATTAAATAACAATGAGATAGAACAGAAATGCTGATACAGTATACGTATATTCAATATTTCCGAGGCAAAAGAAGGAACGAAATTAACACCATAAGTCACAAACTATTGACTTTAAAACCCCAACCTTGTAATTAACAATAATTCATGACCCCGTATTAAAAGCATAATGTTCCCTTTTATTATCACCCCTAAAATCATATATCAGCCCCAAATATTTTGTTGTTGGTTACAATTTATAAGGGCTTGTCCTGACTGATATAAAAAATCTCAGATTCTGATTTCCAAAAAATCTATTTAAAAAATCCAATGGGTATTTTCGTAATGCTTAACTGTTAAGAAGCAACTTTATGTAAAGTTTAGCTAATTCGAATCTAAACAGCATTAAATTCTTTAAATATAGGCTTGACAATTTTGTTTGAAAAATAACATTCGCTAAATCTCCATCTTTTCGCTGGTTTAACATGCGATCGCTTTTCATCGTGTTTTCACTAAATCGCACACTTTATTAAGTATTGTAATAAGTATTTATGCCTCTCATAGTAATATCAACTATCAGAGGCATAAGTAGGTACTTTCTAGTGTTCCAAATTGTCCCTTTACTTATCCCTACAGTGAAAAGTCAGAACCTTTCGAATTTGGGGGTCAATGAATGCCATCTTGGAATGTATTGTTTTGAAAACACTTCACTCAAAAGTTTCGAAAAAAAAATTGTGCTGCTTGATTTCTAGCTACTTTTTATTGGAAAACCACATGTTTTTAAAGGTCTAACTAATTGATTTGATGGAATAAAAAAATCATACAACTTAATATTATTGCAATGGCTAGTCGCACCTGTCGTGTAGTTTTATTGTAGAAAAAAAAGGTGTAATTACTCCACCTAGCCAGTCAAAGAGAATTTAAGGTTCCTGCGTGGGTCTAGGTTGCTCTTCTTCACAAAAGTGATTTTTTTCTCTCTGTGTTCACAATGGGATTAGACACTCATACTGATTTGTTGAAAAAAATGGTGGCGTTTTTTAATCCATTTTGGAGTACAGTAGGGATAAAATTGCTGGAGTTAATGCAGTATTCATGGTCTTATAAATGGTGCATAACGAATTTTTCACATTTTAACTAAGTATTGGATTTTATAGAACCGAAAAATTTGAAAATGGTGGGGGAAAAAAGTTTTATAGATTCGAGTCGGCCACCCGAAAGCACCAAATTCATGGAAAAATCTCTAATAATCTTATTCATAAAATTCATCTATAATCTAAAGCTTAGCGCTTTGATGATATAGGTAAAGATATAAGACTGATATTTTTATCCAATAAAATTCGATAAAACCGAACACAGGAACGGAAATAATTGCTACAAAGTGTCACTGAAAATGTTTATTTTTGGATACAATTCATCGAATATTTCGTAATATTATTATGTGCACTCGTAGTTTGTCTGACATTCTGCCAATTAGGACGAAGCCTAAGGACCGAAATGTATCCGGATTTTAGCCATACTCAATAATTCAGAATAACCACCGTATTTATGATCATATTACCGCGAAGTGATAAGGGTTAAAATTAGATTATGTAATGAGGTTTCGGAATACATCGTTAGGTTAAGCAACACTATCCAAGGACGGTTATTTGAGCGGTGGTTGTTAACCAATGTTATTAAAGATGGGATATAACTTTGGGAAGAATATCCTTTTTGCTTTAGGCATCGTTTTTGGAAGCTATTTTGGGGTGAGAATATCAGCTCCTTTAATTCGTGGTTTGGGGGGTATCACTTTGTGGGCTGTTTCATAGGACCAATATTTAACCTCTTTAAACGTTGCCTTTATAGCTTCAATTCCGACTGTATAAAAAGCTTTGTCAACTTGTCCTAGAGTTGCCTATACTACTATAATCATCATAAATTCAGCCGAAAGACATCCACTTTGGACGTAGACCTTCCCAAAGCACCGCCACTTCACCCGGTTGTTCTTCCTATACTGGTACAGTTTAAAAACAAATTGAAAGGGTATCTTACAACTTTTTGCCAAAAAAATCTGGTCCGAAACGCAGAACTTAGGTCCAAAATTCTGCCTTAAAAAGCTTTGAAGAGAGATAACTTATAAATGTAAAACTACATACCTATGTATGCTGGACATTTGCATGAGATGAAAGTCCACAAGCGAAGCATGCATGATAAATAAATATTAAAGCACGCGGCTTTAGGCCAAGTCTTATATAAGATTCTAACTGCGGTCATACGTAACGCGCTTGGACGGTTAATGAGGCTTTAACTGAATAATAAGTTAACCGCGGATATGAGTTAACCGCGGCTGGAATTAATTACGGCTGTTACTTTATTATAAGGTGAGATAACTTTGTTAAGAGATTATAGTAACTTTGTTGTAGAGTTATTTTTATTTAATACTTTTACAGTGTATGCCAGAAGGGCTTGTGGTCGAGTATTTACCGCCGTACGTTTCTATCGACCAGATTAAGCTAAGCTTGGTGCGGTTGGTCCATGGAGGCGTGACCATTTTCACATACCAAGACCCTGCTTGCCTCGAAAAACACGTTAAGCCGGTGCTCCCAGCTGTCATTCAAGTGGATCTTTGGCAAACGCTATGAATCGTCAGAATGCCGCAAGTCTGATATCCAGTTTTATCAAAGGGTACCGTATTGCCCAGTGACTGGGTTGTGGTGTTCAGATAGGCAGTCACTCCATATAAAATACTGGTATTCAAATGCATCCGGTTTGACTGGAAGCTGACCCAACATAGTTGAGAAAAGGCTAGGCTGATGATGACAGTGTGCATCAGAAATTTGTGGTCATAATTAAGGTTATGGTACAGACCATCAAACTAAACAACTTTCTCGATGGGACCAAGATGGTTATCGTGAAAAATCAGATGTCACATACAAAACTTTGTACCTAATCATTTTGTCAGTAGGTACTCTTTTTGAAGGCTCCATAATTTTCAGCGAGCAAATAGATAATATACTCATTATAAAAGCTGCGTGCGATAAACAGCACCGCCAAGAGCATTTTTTCTTACAAACGCGCTAAATTGGACTCGAATTTTCTTTGTAAAGAAAAATCCCTTACGAGGGTACCTACCTACTTTTAAGATAATTTTAACTACCCTACCGTCAAAAACTCAAACGCTACTTAACTTTAAGACGTTCTTAAGTCTGTCTGTCACTAAACTCCTGAAGTGACGGAGACAGAATTGGTTACTAAAAATTTAGTTGCGTTTAAATATTTGACCATGAATTTTCTAAATAAAATATTTCTGAAATTCTTTGTAGAACTAATAGGCAACATCAACCACAGCCCACGAATCATATATCTGCAGTCTGCAGACTATCGCGAATTAAAACCATTGCACTAGGTTTTTATTAAAAAAAAAAACTTATGAAACGTCAGAAGGTAGGTGCACGGTTCCAATTGATCGTTTTCTATGGAGAAGAGCCGGCAAAAAGCCACGGTTACTTATAAAAATAATCACTGATTTCAAATTACAATGTGAATGGGTTTGGGAGGACAGTGTAGGCCTGTCAACAAGTACCACATCTTATAAAGGAAAAGTTTTTATCCAGTGCGCAAACTGTAACCATGAATTCAGCATATCATTCTAGAGGCCCCAGCGCAGAAATTTTTCGTCGGTTTTACAAAAAGAAATCAGTTGTGCCATACATTTCGACCGCGTAGGTCTATTTTCACTTTTTACTTTTCTATGAAATAGCTGATTGTTTTTGTATAACCGACGAAACATTTCTGCGCTGGGGGTCTAAAATGATGCTGAATTCATGGTTACAGTTTGCGCACTGAATAAAAACTTTTCCTGTACATAAAAATTAATCCCTATTTCCCTTGATCACTAGTACGGCGGCGTCACGTGTGAACGGCTGGACCAATTTTGCTAATTCTGTTTTTGTTGTTTGTTAATGTCAGGAGAAGGTTCTTATGAAAGAAAAAAATAAGAAAATAGTGAATTTAAATATTTATAGTTAAGACAGGACGTCTGGCCGGTCAGCTAGTACTTAATAAAAAAAAGTTAAGAAAATGGTCTATTAAATTCATTACACGGCATAGAAACAGGCCAATGAGGAAAATACTAATACAACAGACAACAATATTGAATTTGTTGTGTAAGGAACAATAATTATATAACGTTATCCTTATTTGTAATTGTATTGCTATTGCTATGTTTTCGACGAGTTTAACACGGTCATTAGAGCCGAGGCCCAGCAGTGGGAACATTTTAAGTTGAATATGCATTTATAGGTTCATTTATATAAACTTTGATTAAAGATAAGAGATGTTTAAGCGTCAAAAAAGTATGGTTAAACAGTCGCTAATCTTTACTTATCTTTAAGCAACGTTTATAAATAAAGGGGTGTCAGTATCGAAAAAAGACTTGAGTATCATCTTTTTTAATCAAATCCTGATGTGATTCATTCTTTATTCGGGCTCCGTACTAATCTTGTATCCGAGAGTGATACGGAGTAAGGAAGCGCCCGTAATTTTGACTGAAACTACAAATTTCGTACTTCGAGAGTGAACCCCATAAATGGTTAAGATAAAAAACTTCATTCAATACGAGTCACACACTCACTCACACGAACTAAGTATGTACGTACATGGGTAGGGGTACCAAGTGTCACCGATGAGCCGATGACTAATCATTGAAACAATAACTTGTGACAAGGCTTATTCGTTTTTGTCTTTAAGGACATTTAAAGTTTGCAATTTTGTTCATTAGTGTGTTAAAATGACATTGTATTCCAACATTGGGTAATTTGGCTGTGCAGTACTTTGTGAAGAAAAAAACTTTTTCAAGTACGTAAGTTCGCATCAGCTGTTTCTTGTTATTATCGTGACAACAGAAATAAAAAATAATGCCGATGTTTAATTTTTACATTTAACCAGCATACCGTCGAGGTATAAGACTACACTAAAGATTGTTTGTTAAGGAGATTGGTGAGCCCACATCATGACTAAAAACCTATTTATATAGTAACGTTTTATTTGTAGCCCAAATAGCATTGACGACATTGATCAGACTGACTACACATTTCTAAATTGAGACTTTCTGTAAACCACTAAATCAATGTCCATCTGTTAAAACGCCGAAGCTGAATCCATTAACAATTCCAAACACCTTATATAATTGCAAAACATTAAAACTTGCTGCAGTAGGTTTAAAAACTTAAAACATCAAGCATTACTGGTTACCAGTTATTTTGAAACATTCGAAGTGACCCATTTACCATCTGACCCTCAACTTCGCGCCATGAAAGGAAGTACCTAACTAGCACACATTCCTCTTAAGTATATTTTTAAAGAACTTTTTTAAATTTAGTTTGGAGCAGTACATGAGGAAGTCACTAAGTTAATATAAAATAGAGAATCATTTAGAGCTATAACTCATTAAGTCCCTCTGGATTTAGTGAGTTATCGCTTCTAATCCCTCACTCCCACTCAAAATTAATTAAGTGAATTTATCATTTAAGGCAGATTCCATACAGATCCAAATCCAAATAGGAATTAAAGTATTACACAACTCAAATAAAATCGAGTATGAAATGTTTATTCCTGGTTGAAAAGTAACGAAAATAAATTTTAATTAAACAAACTTCCTTTCATTTCAAAAATTGTTTCGCATTTTGAGAGTGCTTCCAACTTTAAAATAAAAATGTATTGCTTAATTTTTCGCGTCACTAATCTGTTTATGTATCGAGTCAAAATAAATAAAGCATAACATTAATAAATTAATAGCAACGATCACGATAGCCAATCATGAAATTTAATTACAAATAAATAAAGGTGTTTTTAAACGTTATTTATTTTCGTAATGTGGGTATTCTGGACACAATTTCCATAAACACCAATCATTAAGACCCTGGCTGATAGGGCCGCAAACGATAGAGTTGGAGGCAGCCCCTGTCTTTGTCGTATATGGACTGAAAGTGTCACATCACATGTGCCCACTTTTACGAGTTTTACGAGGTCACTAAAGCTTCAACTTCACTTAAAGTTGCACATTTCGTCGAAACACGTTAGACCACAATTGAGTGGTGAACTGGTGACAAGTTGTCAGACTATCGCCCACAACTAACCACAACAATAACCAGTTTCATTTAAATCTTACAACTTACAAATCACAAGTAATGTAATGTTTTCCTTTGATTCTTTGGATCCGTACAACGAAATACACAAGTACGAAGTACCCAATGAACGTTGATGATCACATACAAAACAGTAACATAATCACACACATATAAACGATTCACAATTTGAACACACGTCACAGAACATTTCGTGTTTGGTGTGATATTGTTGACACTCGGGACATGCGGAACGCGTGGCGTCGCGACTAAGGCGGGGCGCGGACTGGCGGTTAGCGTGCCTGCTCGGCCGGTCGCCCTAGGAACCAAGCATACTAAGAGCTCTGTTTGGATACTGAGCTCTGAAGGTGGCAATGTTATTGTTATGATTACATTAGGTCAGTTAGTAGGCTGTATATGTGGGTCTAATTGGGATGCTAATGAAAGCCAAATAGATCAAGTTGATGCTTTTGGATGACTCTCATGTGCATTTAGAAGTCTCCACCAGAGATGCGATCAGTGACTTACATAAAACTCAAGAAGACTTTATCCAAAGTTAAGAACATACAGACGAAAAAATTAACAATACAATCCTGAGATTTTCAAGGCTGTACAAGAAAACAACAAGCTTAAGCAGCAACGTCTACAAGTTAATATTTTAATAACACCACCACTGTATTACAATCTGCTTTCTAAACACAGAGCTTCAAGTAATGTTATAATTACACTACCCCGTGGTTCCACAGAGTAATATACTCAAGATAAATCTGAATAAAACAACACTGAAAGTGGAATATCAATGCGCCACACCGCATTTTATCTCTTATCCTTTTCAACAGAAGGCTTTAAAGGATTGTTAACAATCCTCAAAGCACTGACTTGTTGCTACTCCATTATTCTTTTAATAACAAACGTTATTAATTTAACGAACCTTCATAGCTGCTGGGTATTCTCATATGTGATTATTTTCATTGGAAAAGCATTCAATGATACTGCAACTGAGAATGCGAGTGTTGTTATCTTGTATATTTCTATCGATGTCAACATGAGAGTGTATAATAATATTGATATTTACCGTGTAGTCTCGCTATGAATAGATCTCGTAACGGGTCAACTGTATACTAGTCGTAGCAACATAAGTGGCCACTTTCTGATGAAAAATATATTCGTGAGCTAATAAATAAACGGCTCGGTCACAAACAACGCGAGCGCGGATTAAAGGACCACGAAAATCCTGGTCTTTTTATCCGGGTCCACGTTGCTAGGTTAAAAAAAAAGGTTTTTATAGAGACAAGCTTGCCTTCACAGGTTCAACAAAAAAACTAAATGAAGGTACAAATTACATTAGCATTATTCAGAAACACGTTTTGTGAATCCTAACCTTTATTTTCATATTTAGGTCACGAGTATATTTCATAGAATAGTAACGCGGAATAATTAACAAGTAATATCTCGAGCATAATTTAGTACATAAATGTAGTTAATTAATATTAGACATTAATAAATTATAATTGGTTTATTAAACAGGAATACGGAGAGCGTCACAAAGGCAGTGGGACATAGCGACTTTACGTGAAGAAAATATGAAATTACCTTATTTATTACTACGTTTTGGTCGCGGATTTGCCCGCTCGTTTATTGGAAATATCTGACGGGAACGTAACACTAAAAGTACCATATTGTGTTAATATAGGTTGCCATGGTGTGCCAAGTTTCATCGAAATCCGTTCAGACATTTTAGCGCCAATCCGGAACATACCTACATCCAGACAAACGGACATAAATTCAAAAAACAATATTTTTGGAATTAGACTCGTTCCTACACGTCATATCAATTACTTTTGTCAAAAATATTCAACTACGTTACTATTTAATAGAAGTATACGTACAGAAGATATTTGTTCTGTGTTGTAAATAGGTTTTCTGTTTTAATCTTGGCATTTTACTTTTTGTGAAAAAAAAAAAACTTTTTTACTGAGACAGCCCATTCTAGCAATTCATTGTTTTGTTAATAAACCGTGGATAAAGTATCTACTTATTGGTTTTGTAAAATACACAATACCAGAGAGAATACATTTGTGACACATAAAAAAAACAATAAATCAAACAGAAACTTTAAATACATTCAAGTAAGGCGGACTGCCGCGTCCATTTCTTAGCTCATTGTAAATGAATTTTTATTTCATAACGTTGAATGTAACCTGTTGTATTGCTTCAATCTTGTAAACGCTCTGTAGTTGCACATTAACCGATTTTCTTGTATCGAATACTAATAATATTTTGATTCAGTAAACCTGCTCGATTTGTATTTAATACGAGCTTTCGCAAGCGCCTTCGCCCGCGTAGAGGTCGAAACCTATGCAACGAACTATCGGGATAAAAAGTATGAATGTGTTATTCCAGGTTTTTTTAATTTTTAATTATATGAATTAAAATAATTTGATAAACACAAAGCAAAGCTATTATTATGTACAGGTATATAAAAAAGAAATTAATCATAATGCATCAAAAAATAAGTCCGCATCGTTGTCAACGGGAAGAGTGCCCAAAAGGCTGGCAGCATTGCCACGTTGTATAGCAATGCTGATTCTTTGGCCGAAATATAGGCCAGCCCTTTGGTCACGTGAAGAGTCAACCAATCGCTTGGAAATATCTCGGAAAAGTAAGTGGGCACTCGGACCCCATGGCCCTAGAGTTTCAACCCCAAACGGCTCGAATATATAGGTTCCAGTAAGATTGGAATATTTGCGCCGTTTGAGGTTTTCCGCACCTGCAGCAGCCGCCCCAGCACAATTCGCCGTACTAGAAAGAGGAAAAGGTTACAAACTATCTGTGTGCCAAATTTCAGCCAAATCTGTTCAGCCGTTTTTGCGACGAATGCCAAATTGGGCACCCGCTTTTAACGGCACCTAAGTAGCGCGCGAATGAATAACAAACATCCAAACATTTAAACATACAAACTTTAACATTTACATACTTATAATATTAATACGACTAGCTAATCCGACAGACGTCCTGTCAAAATTTCAATGATTATGTTGAGTTCCTACAAAAATCCCCTATAGAAAAGCGCTTTCGATTTAGTCTGAATTTTCAATTTTTCCGGAAAACTATTATTTTTTTTTGCCATGAAAACCTAAATTCGCCCTATTGTGAACTTTTTTTGATTTTTTTTTTGAAATCGATCCAGTTGTTATCATGTGATACGCTTTCCATCAATCGGATTTTATTGATATTTAATATATAGCCAAAATCAAAGTTCAGTACTAAAATACTTTGTTATTTGGTAGAATATTGTGATATATGAGATGTGCACCCTGATTACGTAACACACTTATCATTAAGCATTGGCATTTTAAATTCCGCCTTTGTACAGACGCCAGCACATCAAGCTACCTCAATCTGTCAAACTTCTTTGATAGATTTTGAACTTTAATACCAAATCATAAGGTTCACGTTCAATTGGGAAAATTTGATAGTTTTGGATAGCTTGATGTGCTGGCTTCTATACCTTTTTTGTGTGCGAAAAGTTTAAATGAATAAATCTAGATCATATTGAAACTTATTGCTAATCCATTACGTCGTGTGTTCGAAAAACTTGCCTGCACAACATCGTAAATAACGCAATGAACGTTGCTGAACTGTCAAAATGAAAGTCATTCCTACTGACAGTGGGTTATGCAATTACCCCGCGGGTATATCTTTATCAAATTTTTAAAGGTTTTTTTAGTAAAAAAAGATAACTTAACTTGTGTTTCTACTTTTATCTAAAGACTTAATGAAGCTAGAAGTTTAGACTAAAATCAAAAGACCGTCAACTTCACCTGCAGCGGAGATAAACAAGTTTTAGATTATTTCTAATACGATGAACATGAGCATCCGAGCGACAAACTAAGTTAAGCAGCTCTAGTTTAAAATTAGAGATTTATTTCGTCTTACGGAAAAACTATCTCCACTTTTTGACTTTTACAAAACGTTGTAGTAGGTTTAGTACTAGGTACCTATTTAAAAGGTTATTTCAAAAACAGTTAATTTTGAAGTACAGACGGAAAATACTCTAACAAAAAGTACCTTACTAATAATAAAAATGTGAAAGTTTCGATGCTTGGATCTTTTTACTCAATGACGCAAAAACAGCTGAACGGATTTGGATAAAAATTTGGCACACAAATAGATGGAAACACCATGGGATAATTTTCCGGATTATCCTTTATAACTGGATTACCACATATAATACTTTTTATCCCGGTAGTACGATCCCGCAAGATAATTTTGGCCTTCAACGCGGGCGAAGCTGCTGGTAAAACCTATAAAACGTAGGAATTACTCTAAAGACGAAACCTTTTAATTTTGGTCCTTCGAGCGTTAATCTTGCCGCTTTCATTTAGAGATGAATACGGCACAGTAGATTAAAAATCTCATAAGACCGAGGTATATTATATGTACCTAAGCTACGTTTGAATCACAACTGGGAAGTAAAGTAAGTGAGTTTGTATGTTTGGAAGTTTGTTACTCAATCACACAAAAACGGCTGAATGGATTTGGATGAAATTTGGCACACAGATAGTTTATAATCTGGATTAACACATACAAATATTTTTATAGCGGTAGTCAGTCTCTGCGCACGCATAGCCGCAGGTAAATCCTAGTTAAACATAAAAGTACGCAGAAGTATCTTGCAAGCGATATCTGTCAGCTTTATTATTTAGTATTCATTGTATAAACGAGGGACCTATAAATATGGCGGTCCTTTTGCCGGCATGTATTCTAAACAAAATTAACATAACATAAGCCGTAACGATGCTAATTAACATTCATGAGAAATTAATCACCTTACTTAATGATGTTTTCTGCGAAATGTCCAGAACGACTTATTAGGACAGTTTGTCGAGTAGGTCTTTCGTTTTAAGCACTGAAAATTAGAACTTAAAAGTAAGAAAAGGGACAAATTTTGTAAAGGCGACTTATTCTGCAAAATAAACTCGTAAAAAGTATGTTTTTTGTAACTTCAAAAATAGACTTGTCGCTACGATTGGTACACAGGAATCGCGCCATTTGCAACTAGAAGATCAGGCAAAGAAGTAAGTGTTCATTAGACAATCCAATGATTGCCCAGAAGTTTAACACACAACAATATAACAAAGGTTTCTTAGATAAATTGTCTTGTTCTAGAAAAATGCTGATCGCACCTACTTTTCCTCCATTATTAATCTGTGTTATTTGTATTATCTGTCATGACAAAAAATCTAGTCTAACAAAAATAACACACAGTTTGAAAATAAGTATTTCGAAGTACCACAACATTGCCAAGCGCCTTATTAAACTTTAAACAACTTTCTCTTTTCAAATACATTATATAACAACCGCCTGTTGATGTCCGCAGCTGAATAAGGGCCCAAGTGCCAAGATAATGCACTGACGAATAGGGTCAAAATATCGTCTTATTGTCTAGCTAGAAATTTATGATATGTCTAGCTTTTGCCAGCGGCTTCGCCCGCGTGCAATTATCCCACTGGAAAAAAAGTATCCTCTAAGTTAATCCAGGTTATAAACTATCTGTGTGCCAAATTTCATCCAAATCCATTCGGCCGTCTTTGCGTGATTGAGTAACAAAAATATCTAAATATCCAAACATCTATACATACAAACTTTCACATTCTTACATAGTATAAAACTAAGTCGCTTTTCGTGTTTGTACGCTTAGATCTTTTAACCCATTGATATAAAACTATGTTTTAACCTCTCTGCTCGTCTAGTTTTTGACATATGACACATCAGCTGACTCGGCAGGATGTTGCAAATTACGCCATGAATTTCAGGATTTGACATCAACTTTCACCATTTGGTTTTATTAAGAAAAAATTGTTACCTACTCAAAACAAAATAGGGCCCACCATCATTTATTTTATATTTTTGTCTTAGAATTACTCAAGAGGCAATGATTGACAAAATGAAGCATTTCGTTGTGTAGTTGACATGTTTATGCTTCGATCAACAATTGCTATTGTTGATCGAAGTGTTTATGAGTCATTAATAATGTTTAGAATGACAACTTACGCGTTTTATTCAACTGGGTAGTCACAAAAAGTGAAGTGCTTGAAAAAATTTAACATTACACTATTTTTTTCACTTGTGTTCTCAGTGTGCCGGTTAGACGTTACTTTATTGGACTAATTTTGTTTAATTTCTGTATAAATCGTGATTACTATGGCTAGTTCTCGACGTCATATGGACCTGGAAACTGTAGCAAGGGCAGTTGCCCTGCTTCAGGAGGGAGAGACCCAGAGATCTGTGGCAATACGTGTCGGTGTTTCGCGAAGAGCTATCAGAAACATTTGGACGCGCTACCAGGAAACCGGGAGTGTAGCTAGGAGACCTAGAACAAGAAGAACCAGAGCCACAACTGCTCATGAAAACCGGTATATCGCTTTAACTGCACGTCGGAAGCATACCGTAACCACCCGGGCCTTACAAACCCGACTGCGGCAATGGACTGGGACACAAGTCAGTGATTAAACCATTCGCAATCGACGCCATGAAGATGGCCAACGTTCAGGAGTACGCTCTGTTCGACTCAAATTGACAAGGGCTCACCGATCAGCGCGTTTAAGGTACGCTCGGGAACATTTGGACTGGACCATGGATTACTGGAGGATGGTACTCTTTACAGACGAGTGTAAGGTCAAGTTTTTCAGTGATGACAAACGAATACAGGTGTGGAGAAGACAAGGTGAACGTTTTACAGAACCATGCATCCATGGAACAGACCGTTTCGGGGTTCCAAGTGTTATGGTGCAGGGTGGAATTAGCTTGGTAGGCAAAACAGACCTGGTGATTTTGGAAGAGAGTTCTGTAACTGCTACCAGTTACGTTAAGCGAGTAATCCAACTTCATGTCATTCCATTTTCACAAAGAGTGGGTGCTGGTTTTGCTTTTATGCAAGATAATGCCGTCCCCATATGGCCCGAATCACACAAAGAGCAATTTCTGAAGCCAATATTACAGTTTTGCCATGGCTTGCAACGAGCCCCGATCTCAATCCCATTAAATATTTATGGGATCAGCTGACAAGAAGCCTCAAAGAGAACTACAGTCAGGTGAAAAGTCGCCAAGAGCTTATACAGGCACTAAAACTGTGTTGGGAACGAATACCAGAGCAAAATGTTACCCATCTGATTGAAAGTGTACCAGATAGGCTCAGAGAGTGCATACGAAGTAAAGGAGGCCCCATCACTTGCTACTGAAAAAAACATTACTCAGACAATAGTCACAGAAAAACAATGTTAGGTTAAGTTTATTACTACAATTTTTCTAAAAGTGTTTTTTTTATGTTTATGTTATCAAAATAAACAACTTTCATTATTGATTTATGGTTAAGCAGTTTCTAATCCCTATCTTAAGCACAACTATTCATAAAAACCAGATAAACACACATACTTTTTAATGGCAGCCAAAAAACATGGGCCCTATTTTATTTTGAGTAGTCATTTACAAACTAAATATTGCTAAACCCACCTAAAAATGTATACCTACTGGGCATTCTAAAGCAAACTTCCATAAAGTATCAAAAATAAAATGCACAATGAATGTTTGACCAATAAATTAAAATATTTTTTAACAGCGAGCGGATTCCGAATTTAAATTCATATAAAGAAACAATTCGGCGCGAAATTCAGGTAGTATCTATGGTCATAGGTCCTGCCTGACTGTTTTTCATTAAAATATCCGAAAAAGATTAAAATTCCATAAAACTTTTTCAAAGAAAATGTATAATGTAATCTTTGTGTCATTTTACTTTGATCTACTCCAAGGCACTACTATAATAGATACTTTTATCAACGCGCTGTGTTAGAAAATCCGTTAAGCTAAACGGATTTTCTTTCGCATTTTAATATTTTGTTCATTATGACATTAATTACTTAACACATCACGTCATCCTCTTTGTTGTTTTATAGCGTAACTAAATTAACCCCAAGTGCTTTGTACGGGATGGTTTACCATATTTTCCATGTTGAATTGAATTATTTATTCTGTGTATCTAAAAACTTTATTACAAAAAAAAACCACCGATCTTCAAAAAAGATCCTAGGTACTACAAAGTGAAAAAAAAACATTCGAATTGAGATACTCTTCCTTTTTTTGAAGTCGGTTAAAGGCTCCTTAGCACAATTTCTATGAAAACTTCATGGAAACTGTTCTACAAGTGTCGCGTCGAGCCTGTCTGAAGAAGCCTTAAAATAGAGTTTGATCTTGTCAACAACCGATGATCTCACAAAATTATAAAATCTCTAAAAAAAAGCACTAAGCTCTGAATTGTGTAGATCTTTTCAAACAGTATATTTTAAAAGTTATAAACGTTCAAAAAAGCTAGCAGAATCACGATAAAATCATATACCTACTACCAGTTTATTTTGAACTTCTGTGTTCGTCGGCAAATGTTTGAAAACTTTTATGTGACAATTTTAGCTGACACAGTTTTAAACTTATCTTTATAAAGAGCCGCAAAGGAAAACATTTCAACAAAAGTATTAAAAATATTAACATTTTGAGTTGACAACATCATTAAAAAACTAGTTTGCAAATTGCGTCACAGTTATTATATACCATAATGTAATAGGTTTTATGGATGCTGCTGGTTTTATCATTTTTTAAATGGAATTTGGTCTCTACTGTTTCATAGATGTAGTGGTTGCAGGCATGACTGCAGAACCTCAGTTCGGTTCTTGGTTCAGGCAAAAAAATATTTTCCATTGAAAACTTTTCAGCATCAGGGAGCAGCAGGAAGGCTTTGATCCCAGTTAATGTCAAATGGAAATAAATAAAATACAACAAATTATTAAAAAATCATAAAAGAAAACAAACAAAAAATAAAAACAATACAATCATGCTATGCTATGTTTGCCAATACATATCTACACTATTTTTAAAATGTTTCTATGGATAAAATAATATGTGTGCAATAAATTATCTTGTTGTATTCTACGCATACAGACATGACTTTAGATTATTAGAACAATACTCATTTCGTCTTGTGATTAACTAGCCCGACGGTTGCTTTGCATTCGTGAAAACTTGTTGATTTTCCGAGATGAAATTACCCAATGATTTTTCCATATACCAGCCAAACTGCCGCATATAACTACTTATTTCTCTATCTACCACCCTACACCAAGGTGTCCTTCCAGAATAATAGAAATCGTACAGAAAAAACACTATTGTGTTGAAAAAACGTTCAGATGTTGGATTACAATAAAAACATGTGGCAGTCACCTAAACACTTCCAATGGACACAAAGGGAAACTTATTTCTGTTACGTAATTCGTTTTTTTTTCCAACTTTCGTCCAAAACACACATGGAAAACTTTTTGTGGAATCCGGGTAATGTGGCTGGTTTAAATATTAATGATTGCGCAGTTTGAGTGCTGCCTTTTTTAGTGTCCGATGTCCTGACCGACCCTAATGTAAAATTTAGAGAGCTAGAAACGAATTCAAAGGCAAACTCGGAGTATTCCCTCTTAAAGTTGATCTAAAAATAAACTAGAGTAACGACCACTATTAGCAGTTTTCACTAGAACTTTTAGCAAATTACTAGAACCTACGTGACATCTATTTAAAGTTCCAACTTGCTCGGAAATTAGTTCGAAAACGAAAACAAGTCAAAAGTTACAATCTTTTGGTTGAGGAACCAAAACTGTTATCGTACTAAACCTCGATCAAAATTTGGTTTAACAAATCCTCATTTTGAATCTGAATCTCACTTTTTAAACCTTTGGAGTCGTCTCAGGAACCCTGGGCATACAACCCCGCTGCCACATATTTTTCCGGGACATGAGCTATTTTTCTTTTCGTTACGAAACAAGGTGAATACTTTATTAACTTTCTTTCTAACCCCTTTCATATTTCCACTTGTTCTAAAATGTAAACTCATTTTTCTCTTCTTGTTTACTACCTTCACAAGCTTCGGTAAAAATGACCACCTTCCTTATGAACTTTCATACCCCGCCTTTAGGAGGAGAATTTTCAAAATCCCATTCCTTAGCTCACTTTCGATAGACAGCGTGGCAATGTTATCGACGCGCAAACTAAAACCATGAATACAGTACGGGATTCTAGAAACCCCAGGCGTAGAATATTCTCGCCGTTTAAAAAAAGAACATCTGTTTCATAGAAAAATGCAAAACCTACGCGGTCAAAATGTATGGCAGAGAATTTTTTTTTAACCACCGAAAAGTTTCAACTCACGGGGATTTAGAATCATTTAGATTCATCCATGGTAACAGCGCCCTAATTGCGTAACACACTTAATCAGGATTTGAATCATTTTGGAGATTATTAATAGTAAGAGTAATTTATTTCCAAACTTCAGTACACGTTACATCAATGAGGTTTCGACCCAGTTTGAACTAGGACATCCTGTATGACAGGGGTCGAGGTTTCTCCAGTTACAAGGATCAACATGAGAAGGTTTAGACTATATTTAATACACACATAGTGTAAACAATAATTAAAAGATAAATACAATTGGAATGAAATAAATTATTGCTAATCCATTATTTCATAAATGTTCGAAAAAATAATCTGCATATGTAAACAACGCCATGAATCTTGTGGAACTGTCAAAATTAAAACGATTCGTACTGATGTAGTATTACGCAATTACTCCTCAGGTTGTGCATCGAAATCCCTGCCAACCTGTAAAAGGTAACAGAAAACTCATCTCCGAAGAAACAGGTGTAAGGAACCCTTGTGCAAAATTCATGCTTCTATACCCAGCGGATTAAGCTGGGCGTTGTCTATCAGTGATTTAATGTGACATATCTATAAGATTCTATATCTGTACTACAGAAGATGCAGGAAAAATCAACGAAGAATATAGTTTAGTTGGTATGGCAAACGGAATATTTATAAAATTAATTAAACACAATAGAATAGCCTTGAATATTAAATAATGGAACCAACATGAAACAGCTTGTGTTTATCAAATTCTTAGAATACTCTAGGTTAGTTTCCTGTTGAACATAGCAAATAGGTGAATAGTGATATTAGTTATGGCTATATAAATCATATATTTAAAACGTGTATATATTAAAAATCTGTGTGGTGTTACACAGACGGATAGAATAAGAAATAAGTACATAAGAGGAATTTTGATAGTGACACCATAACTGAATAGTTGTGTGGAAATCGGTTGTCATGGTATGGGCATGTGATACGGAGGAATGAGGAAAATGTCGTGAGGAAAATTTTGAAAATTAATGCCGATGGCTAAAAGAGTTGGGGGAGACCAAAGAAACGATGAAGAAAAAGACGTGTTGCGTCGACCACAAATTAATTGAAATAAGGGCAGAAGAATGAGAGTTTGCGAGCCGAAACCTACTGAACTATCTGACCCAAAGGATTCTAAAACGGACTTACTCAATAATAAAAAAACAAATAGGTAGCTTCCAACAGCAACAATTAATTATTGTGGGTAAACATACATCTATTATTTCGTCTATTTTAAACTAGAAAGCTGCACATACTTTATAACAAAAATCAGGAAGTCGCCATAACAAAATCGGTGCCTAACAATGCGCCTACACATATATCACACGACGGTCAACCATGACTGATGATAGACGGGAAGAACTTTTTACAGCTATGATGATATTTATTCTATACTAGCTTTTCCAGAGGCTTCGCGCGTGTTGAGGTCGAAAATTATCCCACGGGAACATGCTACGGGACAAAAATCCTATGCCATACGCTAGCCTATATTACTCCTTATAACATCAGTTATCTGCCAGTGAAAGTCCCGTCAAAATCGATCCAGCCGTTTCGGAGATTAGCGGGAATACAGACAAATAGACTTGTAAGTACCGTATACACTTTCTTATGCATTTAGTAAAAATCTATTGTTTTGAGATTACAAACACACACTTAAATTTTATTTATTTGTATAGCTAAATGTTTTTATTGGTACCTTAACCTTACTATATAGATAGATACATACGTAAAAGGATGAGACAGTGGAATAAGTACCTACCTACCTACATCATTTAATAAAGCACTGTTTAGTCGGTATTGTTTTTCCTTCCTCCTATATTGTTAACTAGCAGCGCTCCGCGGTTTCACCCGCGTAGTTCCCGTTCCCGTGGGAATACGGGGATAAAATATAACCCGGGGCTAGTGTAGCTTCCCAACAATGAAAGAATTTTTCAAATCGGTCCAGTAATTTCGGAGCCTATTCAATACAAACAAATAAACAATCAAATCTTTCCTCTTTATAATATTAGTATAGATGATAGTGTTAGTTTTATGTTTTTCCTATTAATAATAACTAAGTAAGTATTGGTAATTAGGTAAGTGTTTGACCAGCTTTTAATTTAAATATTCTTTGATTTAAATATCACACATATTTTTGATATTACCGACCCGGAGAAGCATCAAGATGCCATCAAACGATGAATAATTTGCTTTTGTCAGCAACATAGTTTCGTTGTTTCAGTCGACAACGGCCGTTTAACTTCAACTCAAAGTAATTTATTTGTCAGAAAAAAGGTACATAATATGGTAAACAAAAAAACCTCGAAGATAAAACTAGTATTGCTTTAAAACCCTGATCGAAATAGTTGTCTACTTCTATAATATGTCAGATATTACGTCACAAAGCGTCTTGATGCCACTGAAAAATGGTGACACTAAACTGCCACAGCACGTAGAAATAGCTGACTTACACACAGACGTAATAAAACCGCGGTGGGGCTTTTTTGTGCACTGGATTTATAACTCTCTGTGTTGAACCGAGCATTGATAATCCAACAGAGTTCATCTAAGCGCGTCGAAAATCGAAATCCAGTACGCGACGAACCCGAGCGAGCTACCAAGAAGCCCTCAATCAAAGCCAGTTTTGACTGCTTCCTATAAAAGCAAATTGCACTAACCTGATACTTCTTGATGGAGTCCATTTGCTCCTTGCTAACATTGTCGTGCGCAGGCGGCCGCGGCGGAGCGTCCCGCGCCGTGTCACGCGGAGGCACCGCCGGCGCCGTCGTCTTCGCCGTTCCATTCACCTGCTGCAGAGATGAGCAGAGTTAGTGCCGTGAAGAAGTTGAGATGGCGGTCACAGAAGGGGCCATAGATATCAGATGACAGATGCGAGTTGAGAAAGGCGCTCATTGCGTAATAAAGTGACGATTGGCTATTGGTCCCTTACATTGTCTTGTAGGAACTTTGGAATACATGGACTGTATATACAAAGGAATTAAATACTTAGGTACTTAGTTTTAAGGGTTAGAAACGGCTTGTCAATTAAGTAGTGCCAACATCTCATCTAATGTAGAGGACCGATAGCTAAATGCCCATTGAACCACTCTTTATTGGTGAATTTGATTGTTGCTCTGGGGATCGAACCCAGTTTATTGTTTTGGGGAAAGAAATAAGCACTGAGATATTTTCACGAATATTATTTTAGAATATAACTTCATACTAGCAAATTAAAAAGATAAATTAATTGAAAAGTAGTGTTTTTACACCACAAACAAATAAATTGAAATCTCTGATATCGTATAAAACATAGAAATAGTGACAACTTCCAGACTTGAGTTCTAGACTACAGAGAACTAAGCTGTTACTTACTAGAAATTGATACTTTTTAGAAACAAGGACTCAAATCTGGACAAAAATACATTTTGCTTAATAATATTTTCATATCACACAATATAATCCCAGTTTACACACATGCTTTACCCATTTATTTTTAGCTAAGTCTAAGTTCAGATTGGATGAAACATTCTTCATTGACTATCAGAAAAAAACAATATTTAACATGGTCATAATCAGCCTATAAAGTTTCCAACCCTTTCATTACAACCAATGATTCCAAAAAAAAATGTTTGACGAAACTGTCAATGGAAATAGAGCTATCGGCTATGGCTATCTATACTTGCATAGATAGCCATCGTTCACCATCTGAACCTATACTTAAGCTTCAAAATGCAAGCCAACCTTTCCCCAGTTTAAAGGCAATATCAGACACACATTTTGTTCTAATATTCAGCCTAGACATACATATTCTTGAAATTTTGGACACAAAAGTATACGAGGCAGATTCTAAAATAAGGAACAAAAATTTCCAAAACAAAAATGTTTAACGATCTGTTTTGTATACTCGTGGGTAGGGTTTATGATGATTTATGGCCCAAGTTCTAATAAAATTTGTTGTATTGCATACACTTTTAACAGTAAATCATTAAACTTATTCAAGTTTTCAAATATATCGTTTAAGAGAGACATTTGTACTAACAAGAAAAACTTTTCGACTCCTTTTGGAGATAAACTTTGTCAAATATTTTGGTAACTTTCTTAAACTTCGCAGAACAGCATTTGTTTTTTTTTAGGTAAATAAATACAACTACAGAAAATAAAAGTAACATCAAACAATTACGAAATATCCTTGAATAAGTTTATAGGAAAGAAAGTTGATAAAAAAGAGATAGAAAAATATAACTTGAATAAATGAAAGGAATTAGAAATTGAGCCATTTAATACATATAAATTAACAATAAAGACAATGATATATAAGACACTATTTTATATTTATAGTATAAATATAATCCCGATACAACATGCAGATATTAGAAAATATATTTCTACGGTATATAATTATTACTAAATAGCCACCTGAAAAAGAGAAGAGTATAATTATGATAAGAAACACGTTACAAATAATGTAAGAAAGATAAAATAAAGATATATTATTTAATTTACAACAGAATTGTTGCCAAATAGGTGAATACAACCAGCATTTTATTTAATAAACATAATAACGAGATAAAACAGACATTATTTTAGTTACCTACGCATCAAAACCCTTCTAAAAATCAAGTATTATTCTTACCTCGTAATTTTAGACTACTTTTACAAAATATCGAAAGTAATCATAATTTCATACTATCCGGTCCTTATACTTACATACATAATATTATAATGTTAAAAAATATATACACTAAAGCTCTGTAAGAACGGAATTGATGGCGTATATATTTCAAAGTATTAGGCGACCCTTTGGATGGGATAAAACCTATCTACGCAGATTATATCCTCGATTGAGTACGCCCATAAGAAATTGAGGATACTTGCCTACTATTTAGGTATGACATTATTTCTTGGTAGAATTTTTTTTTTTTGAGGTTGGGAAATCATCAAATAACTTCTCCCGCTCTGGGTGGAGCAGGAGGGCGTGCCAGACTTTTACTGACTAAAACCCACCCGTGTTCCCTCAGTTGCCTGTGTGCCAGGGGCGACGGTATCTCTTTCGAACAACCCGCACCCCTGGCAGGCATCGGCCCTTGCGGACCCCACCCTTTGGTGCTGAAATCTCTTTGAGGCGCGCGTGGAACACAACGCGCCGTCGACCCGGGCTTGGTCCTTACCGGACAGCGAGCTACCCATTACTCGCCGTCCGCAAGCCCGCGCCTACGGTGGCCGGGAATCAGCCTGGGATTCCCGACGCCCCTGGGATTCCCGACGCCATTTCTTGGTAGATCCAATAAAGAAAGGGGCAGGAAAATAATATCTATAAATCATTTTAAAAAATTGTAATGCCAGAAAAAAACCTACAAAATCAAGGTACTTACTCTAAAATATGGGCTGTAGCTATAAGTAGGTACCTAAGTTTTACTATGTTTATTCGATCAATTTGATTAATTAGAACTTCCAAAAGACAATACAGCATATTATATAGGTAATCCTTCTCATTCCAACACTACTTAAACATTCATTATTGTTCAAACCAATCAAAGCAGATACCGAAGAAACAGCAAAATTAGATTAAAAAATATTTTGAATTTTAACGGCTGTGTGTTCCAAATCAACATGGCCGAATAGTCCGCAGACAGCAGAGCGTTTTAGTGCAACAAGCGTGGTTTATGATGTGAATGATGAACGTGAGATTGATGAAGTGTGAAAATAAAGGTTTTAAGATTGTTAGCTTCATTTCTCATCATTATACCTACTTTACAATATAAAGAAAGTCTGAACTTCGAAATCTTAACCTAATAGTTTTGTAAAGGGATACAGTTATTGCTTGTTTTATTTATAAGAGGTAATCTCTGGAAATTCTGATTCTATTACAAAAATCTGTAACTGGCAGATAGCTACACTTTATGGCATAGTTGACTTTTACGTGGATGAAGTGGGAAAAAGTTTGTTCTTAGTATTCTCTTCCTCATAATGGGTCATTTAATAACAAAAAAATCTCCTGGCTAGCTCAATTGCAAAGCTTGCACAATTAGCCTATAATATTTCCACTGCTGGGACACAGGCCTCCTCTCAGCGAGAGGGAGTGGGTCATAATCCACCACGCGGGCCATAATCCACCACGCGGGCCCAGTGCGGGTTGACTGTTTAGATATTCTAGCTGCTGCAAGCCATGCTTTCTGCCATTCAAGGTATGAATGATACAGTTGATTGTCCCACAGCAGGTCAAATAATGAATTCCAAGATTAATCTGTCCCTGATAAGGACCAAAACTCGATGAAATTTTTAAATATAACAGGTATAAAGACTGACACTGATGATATAAATGATAATAGCGTAATAATATGAGCGTGGGTACAAATGATTTACAGAATTAGGACCAAGTTGAACTCTGCGCATGAAATTAACAACATTATAATGTAGATGCCAAATTATTATAACCACTATATGAGAAACAGAATAAAACAAATGATAAAAATACGACAATTTATTGATAATAATGATGTCGTGATTCGCGTATTTACAAAACGAGGTGAAGGTGATAGGAATACGCGTGTAGTTGTTAATTCTGTACCAACTAGCAGCTAATTGCCTTATCTATGTGGCAATGAAGATAAAAATTACTAAGTATTTTTAGACACCCATGAGGCTCATTCATAAAGGGCTCAGTACAAAGTTTTTCATTTTTCATTCTGCTCCATTTATTTCGGCATTTTGGTAGCATTGGTTCATTTACATTGTATTACTTTACTCAATAATTATTTGCCAAGTGCTAGATTATAATATCAACTGTCCCTACGTATAATCCCCTAAATACAAATGAAAAAATTTACAGGAGAGCGCTTCAAAGTCTCAAATACGCGTATATCATGTTCTAGTTAATGTAATGTCATGATGGATTTAAAGTGCATTTTGCCATTTTAGACTTATTTTTGTTAAACTAAACGATAGTATAGGCTGGCCTAAAGGTCATGAAAATAAAACATACAAACCACGTAGCTAGTACTTCAAACGCTTCTCCCAACAAGCAAATTATGAGCTAGGAGAAATCAGAATTAATATGTTTGCAAGACAGACGCAATCTCTTCAGAATTGTTGATGACCTCATTAAAGTCACTAACACTTAAGCAAATCAAATGAGGTTCGTATCAATATTTGCCCAAGAATTTAACAAATGTACATAGAATACATAGTAACGTTTACTTTGAATCGTAACACATGCCTCATAATCACGTATATGGAAAAAATCTGCATCGTTGCTAATTGGAACAATTAACTTGATGAGATTCTTGCAAAACTATAAGCATAAAAAAGAAACTTTAAGCATTCCAATAAAGATTATCAGTTTCCTGACCTTAGCCCAATTATTTTTCCACAAATATCTATTAGTCAATAGTTATTAGTCTATGACTAGACTACTGAGATGACGATCTCAGTAGTCTAGTCACCCTCTTTCTAACCAAATCATTGCATTCCAAAAAAGATACAGCATTTATTTAATTTCAAAACATACACAGCTCTTACTAACTCATTTATGTCGAATAGTGAAAATGTTATGATGATGATAATTCGGAAGATTATAAATAATTGCTAAAAATTACCTTACACGATAATGTTAATGATTTTGTTAATTAATAACTACTTACGAAGAATTGATGTTAGTCATGATTATGTTAAAGCCCCACCAAATACCGACATCCATTGAATATATCGTACACATCATCTTAGTTCAAAATGAATATAATGCCTATGATATAGACCCTTTCGACCCTTCAGCCGATTAATGGGTCGGAATCGAAGTGATTCGTAGTTATATTGATGGCAAAGAAAAGGCTGATTTGATAGTATTTGTCAATTTAGGTCAAATCAAAATATATATATATATATGATATAGGTTTTCATTATCGTCACTGAAGTCTTCAACATTGTATTCAGGAACCAAGATGACGTACCTACAAGTACCCATAACTCCATTGACCCCATGACAACCATGCGTAGCAATGTGCCCATTACCTGAAACACCACGCTCTTTCTGTCCACGGTCGCGGTACCCGGGTATTTAGGAGTCGTTTTCACAATTTGGACAAAAGTATCAGGAACGTCCACTGCCACCTCTCTCCCGAGAAGCACTGGCGTCGTGTCAAAGCCAGGAGGGAGCTTGTACGAAGCATAGACCGCCTCCCTGATCAACACAGAATCTGTTCTCGCTGAGTACGTGACTCCCTCTCTGCAATCTATCAAAGAATCCTCGCCATTTGATATTAGGAGCTGGATTTTGTGTTCGCTCAAATTGTGAGTGGTGTTCGAAGCTACGGAATCCGATCTTTCGGAGATGAGGTCTCCACATTTCGCTGTTTCTGAGGATCCTTTGCTTTTCTTGCTACCGAAGCTTCCCGAGCCATCGGAGCTTTGTGGGAGGGAGAGCAGTTCTATGGTGCTGTTATTTTTGAAGCTGCCTGATCCATCGGAGCTGGGTGCTGAGATGCCGATGGTGTGAAGGACGGTGCTTTGCTTGCTGCCGAAGCTGGTGCCCGACCCGCCGGAGGAGAGGAGCGGCTCGTCATCCCTGGAGGTCCGGAGGCGTACCTGCGGAGGCCGGGGAGGTGGGTAGCGGGGTGGCGTTTTGTTCCTCGCGATGAAACTGTCCGGAACGTCCACCGCCATCTCGCGGTGGGGACCTGGAAAGTAAGATTGTGATGTGAGTGTTTGGTAATGAAGCATTCTAACCAGAAGCGAGTTTGCTTGCTGGAATGCCGCCTGCGGGGTAATTGCGTAGTACACTATCAGTCACAATCGCTTTGATTTTGACAGTTCAACAACATTCATTGCGTTATTTACGTTAATTATCAGACAAATTTTCCGACCAATGGTTTGAATGAATGGAGAATGGATATTCTTCAAAATAAATCAGATTGTTACTGATAATGTGTTGTGCAATTAGGGTGCTGTTCAGCGAGAGCAATTGTTTTTCAAATTGAGTACCAACATATTTCCGTATACCCGTGTATATTCGAATCATAGCAGTCATTCTTGGTCGACTGGTAGAAAATGCCTTTGGCATTAAGTCCGCCTCTGTACATTTCTGTGCGTGAAGTATTAAATAAATAAATAAATTCTTTGCCATTTGTACAAAATGGCTGTATTTGCGTAGTATGTACATCAATTTGATAAACAGTTTGACTTACAACTTTTCTACGTAGTTTTTCCTACTACAAAATCATCGCTAATTTTCAATTCCATTCTATTATTAGGTACTATCGCTTATACTCGTACTATGTCTATTTGTTTCAGCCTGTATTGCAATACATGTCATCATAATATGCATTTAATTACCAAGTACTACATCGAACAGCATCTGTCGGAGCATATCAGTGTCGCCATCTGGTTGACGAGCAACCAATGACCCGTCGACAACCACAGACAACCACTTATCTTATCTACTAATTATATAAAACACTGGCCTGAAATAACTGGGATATTTATTGCCCTTTGTTTTACGATAAATAGGTATATTTATGTTCCATTGAGGTGGTTTATTTTTATTTTTTGTTTGAAGATGTGAGGTGAAAAAAGGCTTTAATGTCGTATTTTTATAGGTGCAGGGAAAAATGGATTTTTCAATGATTTTGCTGGTTTAAAAGGAAAATACGCTCCAGATTTAGACAGCAGACGATTTGGCTGCAATTAGAATATGTTAGATATAGGGATGACATCTACGATGAATACCACTTCTCGAAGCATTGTTTGGTCAAACCCAACTATCAGTTAATTAAATAATCAAGTTATTCAATTGAAAGAACCATACAACTGCCATTTACGTTAATTACAAGAATATATCTGCGGCTTCCTTATTTTTTGTTCCATTGTCTAGTTAGAGGCCGTTCGGAAACAAAAACTGATGAAAATGTGTTGAGATGTTTTAGCAAAAAATATAGGAACTATTCTTGGTTGGCTGGCTTTTGTTTTCTATTTTAGATTTCTTTTGTTACGTATCTTAATAATATTTTATTTTTGGTAACTGTGATTTTTTCCGCTACCTTCGTATACGTAGAGTTATACCAGAAGTATAGTAAAGAAAGGTGAGAATAAAAAAGAATCGATTTAGATAAAGCTAAATAGGAATAAATAAATAGGACTACTCTAGATATCTTATATGCGGCCCTAGTCCCATTTCAAGCTATATTAATATTTTTAAAACAGGAATACAATAAAAACTTTTCATTTACAACCAGCCCTAATTTTGCAAACCCTCCAAAAAAAAAGTAGAAAAAAGAAGCTCCTACCTACTAAAAAAAACATCTTTCAAATATGGAACGTGAATTTAAACTAACATAGCGGAGAACATTATTCAGGAAAAACACAAAAGCCCGTAATAACGCGAATCCAGCGAGTTTTGTCAAAAAATAATGAACGACTGAATTAATATCTGACAAAATTGCGGAGTTCCATTGCTCGTCGAATTTTTTTTGAAGTTCCCTTTTTCCACGTTTTTCATGAAGTTTTAATCTGCCACCGTGTTGGAAAACGGAATATCAATGTATGATGAAATCTGTATTTTTTTACAGTTGAAAGCTTTCATAAAGGGACGCTATTTTTGCATTAGCTAATGAGTGACTACCGTCTAATCCATGCAACAGGGGGAAAATGAAAATGTAGGTTTTGCATTTCATTTGCAATTCCACAGCCAAAAATGTAACATAGTATACCAACATAATACTGTAGGATATAGACAGACATTGCGACTTTGCGAGGTATGCGGTGAAAATGCATCTTCAAACAGGCGCCACGCGAGACTTTTAGAACAATTTCCATTAAGTTTTCATAGAAATTGTTTTACATGGGTCGCGTCTCGCTGTCGCGTTGCGCTTTAATACAAGATGAAATCGATACCGGTAACTGAAAACCTAACTGGTAGCCCGCGAAATTCAAATACGTTTTTGCAATTTTCAGTTCAGATCAGCCGTATATTGATAAAAATATGTTAATTTCATCCCATTGAATGAGTGTTTTATGAAAAACTCATTCAATGGAATTAAATGAACTAAGTTGTATTGAAGATTTTAATTATTTTATATCAAATCAAATCAAAAATATTTATTTGCTCGAATATGGTACATAAGGTGTTACAGTGAATTTTTTTCAGCATATCCTGCCATAACATGGCATACAAATGTATCAGCAATTAATCTAATTTACAAATGTCAGTTTTTATTGATTTGTCTTCTAAATAGTCCTTAATGGTCATAATATATTTTACATACCTAGCAATAGTTTGAAAAACATTCTTTTAAACATTGTCAACGGTAAGTCTTGTAAACTACTTGGTAAATGATTGTAAATAATAATCGACATGCAGTATACATTCTTCTTAAATAATTTTAGTTTTAATGGTGGCAGTCGAAGTCTATCTTTATGCCGTGTTCGACTATTTGGCCTGTCAGTGCTAGCTTCAAATAAATTGTAAATATAATTCTGTTAAGCCATATTAATTTGTTGCTGTCGCGAATCATACTTTAATCAACTTAAAGCCAGTCACTGAACTGCAAATTGCAAGAATTGAGAACCTCCTCCTTTTTGAAGTCGGTTAAAAACGCAAGAAATTTTACGGGTTACCTTAGTTCATCCCTCATAAGGGGTCATTGTAATCATTATTTTAAACTACTTTTTTTACAATGGGACCAACATAGATATCGCGAGAAAAAATCTGGCTGTTTCCTACATTTGTCGAGTTATGTTATGAGAACATAATTTTGCTTTTTATTGTTAGTTTGTAGCTTTGATGTTCTATTTTTCTTTTTTGTGGGCAGTGCTGTGATGTTCACTGTTTTGTTTTTTTCAATGTAAAGACTTGTAATTGTAGACAGTTACAGTTATTATTTTGGTCTGTTTGTAAAAACAACATAGTGGCAGGTATATCAACGAGCAAACTGTAACCACAGATTCAATACATTACCGAACTGCGTTACAGTTTTTCGTTTGTTATTAAAAAAAGAAATCAGCCGTGACCTTAGACATTTCGCCTGCGTAGGTATTGCACTTTTCTGTAGAACAGCAGATTTTTTGATAACAAACAAAACATTTCTACGCTAGGGGAGGATCTAGAATCATGTGCCGAATTCTTGGTTACAGTTTGCATGTCGATGTGCCAGCCACCTGGTATGTAAGGAGCAGCAGATTTTTTGCGATATCCTAGCCTCTAGCATGCTTCATATGCTTGGGTCAACATTAGATGTGCACCTCGCGCTGTCTTTACAATGCCTACATGGTTTCAAATTATCGTCATAGCTATTACTTGGTAGGTAGGTTCATTATTTTGGTCTACTTTATGCTTACCGGTATCAGAAGTGAGTGAGAGCATCGTGAGCATGTCTTTGTCGTCATCCGGCGGCGGTCGCTTCTCGTCTTCTGCGCCCAGGACCACTATGCTGGAGCCAGACCTTCTGCGCGTCCTGGAATGTTACATACAAAACATATAAATAAAGGTAGAAAAGATAGGTTTATGTGATTATTTATGCAAAAAGGGAATCTTTTGTAGGGAAGCACCAGTAGCCCGGGAAATTCATATTTTCTTAATTTGCAGGTCAATGTCAGATTTTTTTATTTTTCGAGCTGCCTTCGAAGAGGTGAATACGTAACGAAAGCCCTTAATTATTTGGTACCGAAGGAGCAAATCATTAAGGGCTGTCTCTTTCTATTTAGTACGTCTATTTTGCATTTTCTGATAATAGCTAAGAAAAACAACAAAATTTTATTTCTCCCTCACAACTTTATCAATATTTGACACAATTGCCATTCAACGTGGCGATGCTGCACGTCTTCTGGGCACGTTTTCGGATGGTAATGCGGATGAAACGTCGACGCTTAAGTGTCCTTTCGTTTTTGTATTTATTTGTATGGTTAGTTATAAAGTTATTAGTTTAGTATCTCGTGTAAAAAACTAGATATTTAGCTAAATTAGAGTCGGCGCCATTTTTCGCGGATCAAAGACTAGAGTGCCGGAAATTCCGTCATGCATAATAGATAGAATTGATACTTGATATTTCTCTTCGCGCTAGTGGTTGTAAGCGCTACAGCTATACGAGGTTCATTTCCAGGTCGGGCAAAGTATTATTAAGATTTTCTATCTGGATTTTCAGTAGCAGCCCGGTGTTTAGATTTTTGCCTGGTTGTTGGCAATACGCTCGCGACCTATTGTATGGGACTTAATCATAACTGGGGAAATGTTGCTGTACTCTAGATACACCTCTGCCCAACCATTCTGGGAAAGAAGGTGTGATGTTATGTTATTTCTAAAACTTTCTTTATTTGATAAACACAAAACATAGATAATAATATGTACAGGTGTATAAAAAGAAAATAATTATAAGGCATCAAATAATACGTCCGCATCGTTGTCAATGGGAAAAGTGCCCAAAAGGCTGGCAGCATTGCCACTTTGTATGGCAATGCTGATTCTTTGGCCGAAATATAGGCTAGCCCTTTGGTCACGTGAAGAGTCAACCAACCGCTTGGAATTGTCAATAACCTTCATTTGGCATCTTCATAAAAACTGAGGAGAAATGTATCTAGCAATGAAAGCCGACTGATATTCTTACCAGGAACAGTAAAACATTCAAGTGACTTCCGTCTACCGAGCAGCTTTGAGAAAAACTTGAATCGGTCTGTTGCAGTTATGCGCACACGCATACCGTTTCGCATATAACCACAAGAAATATGTTTGAACTACCTCCATTATCAACAATAAACAAATAGGAGTATTCCCTCTTTTTGCCATTCCCTTACTATAAATCTGTTTTTATAAATAATTAAACATCGTAATAAAACCCTAGAAAAGATTATAAATGTAGCATTAAGTCATTTTGGTCTAATAGCGGCAGCCAAGCATACAGCCATTAGATTTACATTTCTAGTGTTATTAATGGCAGTTTCTTTGAAGAGAAAGAGTTGTTCTGTTTTATACATTATTTTATTGCCTGTGTCGATAAGGGTATTCAGAAGTCAAAAGTCTGACAATCATGACAGTGTTAGTTATTAGTACCAGGTTGTGGAGGTCAGATAGGCAGGTGCTTCATGTAAAATACTGGTATTTAGCTGCATCTGATTAGACTGGAAGTCGACCCAACATAGCTGGGGACGACCTCACTGAACTCCACAACCCAGTTACTGGGTAATCGATACCCCTTGGTAAGACTGATTGTCATATACCGGGCTTCTGAAAACCCGTAAGTCCCGTAACGACTGTCAACAATCCACGAATGACAGACGGGACCAACGGATTAACGTGCTTTACAAGGCACGGCGGGATCTTGATATGTAAAGCTGGTCGCTCATCCACGGACCAACCGCGGCAAGGGTAGCTTAACCAGATCAATCGACCCGTGCGGCTGTTTTAACTTAACTACAAGTCCTTTACCATACCCAAAGCCATCCGTCCATTACCGAGACGTACCTACCCAAGAAAAATAAATCTGACCAAAAAAAAAACATGTAAAATGTTGCCAAGACGAGACCATATGACTCGCACTGTCAAAAAGTTATCAGATCTCATGTAGAGCCAAGCTTCTAACTCTACACGCCCTAACTCTACAAGGCCTAACTTCACAAACTCTACACCTTAGTCAAAATATGTGGCTTGGCCATTTCGCTACATTCATATGGGCGTAAGGTGAAAAATTTATTCACTGTTCATTACTTTTCTGTTATACAATTGTTCTTGTGGTAACGAAACGGCCAAGCCACATATTTTGACTAAGGTGTAGTTTGTGAAGTTAGGCCTCGTAGAGTTAGGGCGTGTAGAGTTAGAAGCTTGGCTCTTCATGAGATCTGATAACTTTTTGACAGTGCGAGTCATATGGTCTCGTCTTGGCAACATTTTACATGAAAATGTTTTTGGTGGGATTTCACTTCTTTTTGTAAGTTGCTTGTGACAATATTTTTCTTTTTTTTTTAATTATTTATAATAACAAGGAGTCCCTATATCAGTTTTCAGACCTCTAGCGTCAAAATTGCGGAGGTCTCATACAAACTTCCATCCCTAGTTTAATGGGTTGGGGGATAAAAGTTTCAAGTTTTCGAATTTTTTTGTTGTCTGTGTACTAATACTAGCTTACATACCAAATTTCAGCTTTCTAGGACATTAGGAAGTACCCTAAGAATTTTGATGATCATCAGTGAGTCAGTGACGAAATCAGGGTTTTTTAGATACTAATAAAATCTAAAGTATAAGAGCTATGCAATTAAAACTTTATACGTTTAATAAGTCCGCTATTGACAACATTTTCCGAGAAATTTGTTTATCTGGTATAATCCAAACCCAAGTTATAAGGGTTCAATAAAACGACGAAGCGCTTCGAGAAAAGGTAGGTAGTGCCCTTGCGCTCCACTTGGTTCGTCTTGGCGGGGCACTGCCATGCCCCCGCCCAGATTTAATAAAGACACTATCGCCAACCCATCTCCGCCGAAACGGAGAACATCTAAAGCCTAAAATTGTTTATTGCAAATAAAATAAAGGCACCATATTCCAGTTAAGAAAAGGAAGCGTGTCCGGTGAGACGGACGGCTTAACGTGACGGACTGACGATGAGCAACGGGGCAACCGTGTGAAACGTCACGCATTCGTAACTTAACACGTTACGTTACGTAACGGACTGCGACTTGCCAGTAATTACGTGGGTTTTGCTCCCGGAGGCTAGATGTATGTGCTAAGTCTTATAGTTTACGATATTGTTTGTTAAATAGGTTATTGTACGGTCAACAAAAGAAATAAGTTGCCAGGGTTGTTGAATATAGTTGAAGTTTAGTATGAAATCGATGGATGTTTTCGAATAAAATTTAATTTAATTAATAGATACCAAACAGTTCGTTTACCAAATTAAATTTCATCCGCAAACAACCATAGGTTTTTTCCTAAACTTCAACTATATCCAACGACTCTGGTTACTGTACAAATTAAATAAGCAACAGCAATTTTATTTTTGCTCTTAACACTGTTTATTTATTACTAAAGCTGTGTGTGTCCATGGCGCACTGTGCGTAAGTTTCAACAAAGTCTATTTAAGACGAAACAACCTTTTTTTCGAGTTAGTGCTACACGAAAACTCCTGCAAAAGTTACTTATCTGTTTTGGTCACTGTACATAGGTTAATTAAAAATACCTACTATTTATATTGATATAGGTAGGTAAATGGTTCTCCATAAAAACTAAAAAAACACTAAATGAATCGTTAGGTACAGCCCTTCCCTAACTAAACCTTGGTCTGCATCACCGGCGCGTATTGCTGACAAAAACTCAGTTTTTCTATTTTATTAAACAGTCCGGAGACAATATAAATAAGAGCAAATTAAAACGCTATAATAAACGCTATTAAGCTCACAATACTAAAATTAACAAGTGCAAAAATCAGTCTCAGCCAAGTAAAATTGGCACTCCAACCGAAACATCCTTTCCTTTTTATTTTCAACTCTGTATCTCCCCCCTTCGGCAGGGCCAACGCATAATTAGACCCAGATTCAGCACTTTTTACAAATTAATAATGTAGTCAGCACCTTTAGCTAAACCAGCATATTGGGTCATTCGATTTAAACCCGGGCCACTTAGCTCCCAGATTTCTATACCAATCAGAGAGGCCAAAATATAAATAACAATGGTAAGACGCAAAAAAAGGCAATTTTCTTCCATTATCAGAATGGAAGCAATTCGGCAATTGTTAGGGTGGGCTTTCATTATCTCTGTGGATACGAGAAAGGTTTTACGAGACAAGATTTGTAATGCTTTTTATTTGTTTTCTAAACTTTTTTTACTGCAGTTTGAAAATCATCTTTAGGTGTAGGTATATATTTTTAATAAAAAAAACCTAATTATAAAAAATTGAATTATTTAAGGTATCTTAAAACAGTCGCGACGCGACACTTGTTAAACAACTTCCATGAAGTTTTCATAGAAATGGTTTTACGAGTGCCGCGACGCGTCGCGTCGCGCTATTCTGCACGAGCCTTAATTAAAGAGGATAAAAATATACAGGAAATGTTTTTATCCAGTGCGCAAACTGTAACCATGAATTCAGCATATAATTCTAGACCCCCAGCAAAAAAAATGTTCGTTGGTTGTACAAAAAAAAATCAGCTGTTTCATAGAAAAGTGCAATACCTACGCGGTCAAAATGTATGGAACAGCTGTTTTTTTTTTGTATATCCGACGAAAAATTTCTGCGCTGGGGGTTCTAGAATTATAATTATGCTGAATTCATGGTTACAGTTTGCGCATTGGATAAAAACTTTTCCTGTATACACTGGACGCATGTCTTATACTAAATTAACTATTAGAAAACTAAAAAAAAAACCGACTTTCAAAAAAACACTACAAATTGAAAAATTACTTTAATTTCGGAAGTCGGTGACTTTGGATAAGTAGGTTTGAAGAATTTTATTTCTCATAAGAACAGTTCACTTAGAATGAGACACAAAAGTGCTAACATCTAATTAATTTAGTTAAGTAAATTAAGTCGCGGCCGTTACCAGTAGGCCACGACTGCTCGTGTCATGTAGCCACCTCATTCAAACAACACTTTTTCTGTCACATGCTCCTCATTCCTTCACATCACATGGCCAGTTTTGTATCCATACAATCCTCAAGTATTTTACCATAACTATGTAGGTATTTCAAACATTTATTTTTCGCCGAACATAAGTCAAGTGTAAGTTAATTGTCTATTTGTTCAAAAGACATTGACTAATGGCTAAAGGAAACATAACGACAAGTAAAGGCTAATTTACTTAAACATTTCTAGCCAGACTAGAATAAAGATGTATCGCTTCTTGGTGACAATATTTGCTTGTTCTAAATTCAGTTGGAATACTAATTAAGTTAGTGTTTAAGGCCCATAGTATCCTCATCTCTCGTCTGAATGCTAAAGCACGACTGCCGCCCGCGCCCGCGCAGGGCACCTCTGAGCCTTTATCTCAAAATGGGGATATTCCTTGGCAAATGTTGATCAATTTACAATTGTGCTCTAACGATTCTGTGGTACCTCTTACTATCTATTTTTCAGTGTATTTTTATTCCAAATAACGAAGCCGTTTAGTAGGAGTATGGAATAGAAGCCAAAATATTGCGTGTTGGAAAATATTTTTTTACAGCAAAAGTAACCATACAAAAAAAGTACCCTCGGCAAATATGAATCTATAGCAAAATCATATATTTTTCAAATCTTCAAGACAAGCCGTTAATGAGCAGTACGGTTCATATAGTGACCGTGTTACGCTACCAAACGGGACTTAGGCCCTTAATAGACTAACATTTTCTAGGAGCACTTTAATAAATAGGAAGCGATGGTGTGGCTGTAAACATTCTAGGCTTGATAACAATCTATCGGAGTCAAGTTTAGAAAGTAAAAACAGAAACCTCTAAAAGGTTAAAAAAGAATAGGGTATTTATTGGCCATTTAAGTTCTAAGTCATATTTTGATCAAAGCATTGTCTCGTCGGGGGACAACAATAGCATAGTTACATTCATTATTGCTGGGCATCGCCTGTTTCGCGTTTTCATTGGCCGTCCCCCTACGTGACAATACTTTGATCAAAATATTACCTACAGCTTAAAAGGCCAATAAATACCCTATATAATTTTTTACTTTTTAGAGGTTTTTGTTTGGACCGGGGGTTTTAATTTTTTTAATTAAACTTTTATTTCCTGCTTTTTAAACTTAATATAGTAATAGCAAACACGCTACGATCGACCCATGTCACGCTTAAATCAGCACAGCTTTACGAATGTTTCCCACAGTGAAGTTTGTTGTTATGATTTTTATCCTCATTCCTCGTCCTGATCACCATTTATCTATAACCCTTCAATGAGCCCAAACACGATTCTTTCGCTGTTTGTTGGTAACTTGTGTATCCTGGAAATTCCAGGTGATGCTCCAGCATCAGTTCAAGGTTACTTGGTTCTTATGATATCATTGAAGTAATAGAATACCATATTTCGACTCGATCAGACCCGTGGAAGATGCTCAAATCTCTTCATCAACCAGAAAAGAGCTCATCATCTTCAAATGGATGAACCGATTTTTATGAAACATGTCTAAGAACCACCGCTAGAAAACCTGCGTTTAAATAAAAAAAAACAGCAGCCAAATCGGGTCACCCGTTTAAGAGGTACGGTGCCACAGACAGACACAGACAGACACACATTGCGGTCAAATTTATAACACCCCTCTTTTTGCGTCGGGGGGTTAAAAAACTAGGTTTATTTGTCCATAGAAACACGTGCATATAATAAAAATATAAGTTAACTCCAATATAAACAAAAAAGATAATCACAGAGCAGAAATAATGGGCAGCTGTAAATCCCGCCACGAAGCTCACAATTCTTGTTCTTATATTGATGACAATGCAGAATAATCATCATAAAATTCTCAAATGCCTCTTTCCTTACTTTTTCCAACTATGTGTGTTGGGGTCGGCTTCCAGTATAACCGGCTGCAGCTTATTTTACATGGACCGACTGCCTATCAGACCTTCACAACCCTCACTGGGCTAACGATACCTCTTGGTTAGACTGATTGTTCGACTTTCGGACTTCTGTCCAGTAACGACTGTCAAAGATCCACGAATGGCAGCCGGTATCAAAAGCTTAACGTGCTTTTCGACGTACGGAGGAGTTACGGTATGGAATGGTCACCCATCCACGGACCGACCTCGACAAGCGTTGCTGAACCTTGAAGATTGACCCGTGCGGCTATTATTATATGTAGCTACTAAGCATGTAGGTATTTATTATTTGCCGCGAAAGGATAAGTGTTTCATAATAGAAAGCTATTAAACAAATTCCGACAACCATAAAGTAGTTCACACATAAATAACTCAGCGAAAAAATAAGCAAATAAAACACAGACCCAGTTTTCCGTTTCGATAACAAATAAAACAATCGTTCTACGGACCCTTTTTGTTCAATCGTGCTAAACTACTGACCTAAGCCGACGTCTACACTGACGTAAAAATATCGTGCACTCGATTTTCGACCCTCGTTGTTGAACCGAGCATTGAGAATGCCAAAGTGCATTTCATTGCAAATGCATGCAAAAAAGACATTCTTCGATTTTCAACTCTCAACGGTAAACTGTGCGTTGAAGATACAATAAACAGAAAAATCCCGCCACGATATTATTACGTCTGTATGAACATCGACACTAACATTAATCGTTTACGTGAAGTTCCCGGCCGGAGCTGACGGATGGTCGCTCCAGTCCGGACTTTTATTTTACGGGTCCCGTTTAAATTGGGAATATTGCGCCCCTATAGGGTGTGGAGCAAGGTACAGGCTTTTTTGGTGCTTCTTCTACTATTTCCAGGTTTTCAATATGAAACATTGTTGATTCAGCTGGGTAACTGCGTAACACACTAACAGTAGGATTGGCTTTCATTTTGGCAGTTCAACAACATTAATTGCGTTACATACGTTTTTGACCAAACAATTTTTTTGAACATATGAAGCAATGGATTAGCAATGTCCTTCCAAATGATTCAGATTGATAGTGTGCTACGCAATTGAGATGCCGATTAAAAAAAGAAAAATCATAAAACAAATTGTCGTTGTCTCTAAATAAATTCTCGACTTGAAGGACCAAAAGTCATAGTTTGTATATTCTGGTCGTGAGTAAAGGTTTCCTTGTTTATTTATAAACTGTTACAGTCACTATTGTATCACGAGATTTTCCCGTCGATTCCTCTAAGTAGGTGACACATACACACGTTATTTACGATTTATCGTCATAATCTTAATCGATTAAAAATAGCGTGGAAAAAGATAAGCAAACACATGCTCTTTTTTATTTCTCTAATCTATGAATATAAAGCATTCCACTCAAACAGTTTGAAATACAATAATTGTATCAAAGGACCAATTTTTTACTAATAAAGAAATGGTTCTTCTATAGCCCAGGATACTAGATACAATTATGAAGATATAATATATCAATGGCACGTTTAATTAAACTTACCAATTACAAAACCTTTACATTGTATTTTTATTTTGTACCACCACCAAGGCAAGGCCGTGCGTTTTATTCCCGACTCGGACCATCGGGCAGGCGATAAAAGTAAGCACTTTACTGACGGGATTATCCGTAATAATCATTCGCATTGTTTGATAATATTCTCGTCTGCATAGTAAGGGTTGCCGACTGTATGTTACGTCATATTTGCAGAATGCTGAACCTGCGAAGATGATTATTTTCTGGAAGTCTATCTAAAAATAGGTCGTGTGCTCATTGGCTATTCAACATCTGAATTTTGTTAAAGCTAATGTGACATTACTTTAAGGGCTGTTTTAGCCACAGATATACTAGTAATATCAGAGGTTGTTTAATTAAAGTGTCATTTTTGGTACATTATATTGGCAGTTTTTAATTGTCATGAACCCCAAGCTCGTAACAATACTTATCATGGATAAAGTCCGCGCCCTGGTACATTAGAAACAGCGACCTCCACCGGGACCTCAAGATGAATGTCGTAAACATAGTTATACAAATTATGCAGAAGCTCATGAACACAATTTCATCATCACGTGAATGTCGAAGCAATCCAACTCCGTGACAACACTGAATTATTGTGAAGACTAAAAAGGGTAAAACCTTTTGAGTTAGTTTAGTGCAGTGTAAGTGAACTTAAACTGTAGAAGTGTAGAGCAAGTGCTGACTTTAATAAAGAACACGTGAATCAAATGTCTTCTCCGTAACTTACATGGAATAAGAAAGACGTTAATATTGGACGATTTCTTAGTTTTATAGTTACTTAGCAGTTTAAGTTAAATTTAAATTACTTATTAGGTAATAGGGTAGATTGTAATGTGAATAAAGTATAATCTGTTGTGATATTTTATAGAGGGAAAAAAAACTTATCATGAAACACCTCACCTTTAATAATTTGCAAGTGCTTGGAAGTACAGTTACACAAAACATATCATCACATTTGTTTTTACTACCTACCTACTAATGTAATCTGACTAAATATTACTTTATGTGTGTTATTGTTTATTACTGTTAATTGAACATCATAATGACTTTTTTCTGAAATGTATTGTGTTAGTCAAAACACAACACAACACAATCATATTGAGTCAAATCTATCAAGTTTTGACTCAATATGTTCATTCAATGTTCATAAACTCAACAGCAAACCAACATTATGCTTTGCAGTGCCTTGACAGGGGTTTGGCCCGCTCTGGGTGGAACAGGAGGGCGTGTCAGACTTCTACTGACTAAAACCCACCCGTGTTCCCTCAGTTGCCTGTGTGCCAGGTGCCACGGTATCTCTTTCAAACAACCCGCACCGCTGGCAGGCACCGGTCCTTGCGGACCCCCCACCAGTTGGTGCAGACATCTCTTTGAGGCGCGCGTGGAACACAACGCGCCGTCGACCCGGGCTTGGTCCATATACATTAACCGACAGTAATATTGTAAAATGTGTGATGTGCATGAGAGCAAATACATAAATAATCCCCGAAGATTAAGGCAGAGGTGTACCCAACTACAGTCCACTCACATTTAGCCAGTTATGTTTAAGTCCCATGTGCCGTTCAAGTAAAAATAGTACACATAAAACATGCTCGAATAACAAAAAGAAAAACAATTTTATTCACACTCGCGACATGGCAACCTGACGGGGCGCAGCTTCTGTGTCCCGGCTCAAAGGATCAGCATGAGATGCAATTATCAAAAGCCTGTCAGTAGTCGCGCTCAGCTTCTGTCTCTAAATAAATAGAAAAACTACTGAATTCCCGCGTTCCGCCATTTTTTCGCGCGTATGTGTTGCATGAGGATTTGAAAATGGAATGTGATTGTATTTTTAGAAAAGGAAAACCTTTGATGGCGCTTTGTTGGATGTGAGAAAGTGTTTTTAGTTTTCCGTTAAATTTGTGCTTGGTTTTGGTTTGTGATTCGTCGTTTTTTGAAGGAAGTTTATGTAACAGAGTTTTGCTGTTTTGTATATTCATTAGACTATTCGTCTATTGCGAAATCTACTCAAGCTAACTATATTGTTGTTTAACAATGGACGATCATCTCGTCTGTGTAGCTTTTTCTCAACTATGTTCGGCTTCCAGTCTAACCGGATCCAGCTGAATACCAGTATTTTATATGGAGCTACTGCCTACCTGAACTCCACAACGAGAGTGTAAGATAGTAAGAATGATTGCCAGACTTGATGGGCTTCTGCCAAAGAGCTACGAATGACAACCGGGACCAGCTGCTTAACGTGCATTCCGAGGCACGGAGGAGTCTTGTTTCGTAAAGATAGTCACCATCCACGGACCAACCGCAGCAAGCATAGCTCAACTTGATCGATAGACCCGTATGGCTTTTATTACTTAGCCATAAGCTGACAGCGATAGACTACAAATGGGGTAATTGATAAGCACTCAAAACTATTAGGTGCTTTTATTTTCACATTCATAAGCTACGTTTAATTCGTATAATATTTAGGTACGTACTGATTAACCCGTTTAAAGGCTCACGCAGACAGGCATGACGAGCCATAATTTAAATTCTCAATTACAAACACTTCTCCGTTATTCACTTCGCGAAGTGTGTGTGTAATTTTTCTATGTTTGGTCAGCTCGTATTAAAGAGTGATCTCTATAAAACAATACTTAGGAACTTAAAAATTATTCTAAAATTAATCGAATAAAACAATAACTCGGTAAGATAGTAGGTAGTTCGATTACGTGACTCCGTAAGATATAACGGTCAGTCGAGTGCAGTGCGGAACAATCGGTGGAACCATTCGAGTTTATATCGATTTGCGGTTGTCCGATTATGGTGCTCAGTTCTAAATTTCAAATGAACTATTGTTGTGCATGAATATGTTCAGTGTGCTGGAACTATTATAGTAATACCTAGTAAAGAATTATGTTACATGATCATCGGGTTGAAGAAGATTCAAATGTAGGTACCTAATATCATATCAAAAACCAGCATTAATGGATTAATATTTTGATTTATTCTAATTTTCAAAATCAAAGACATTCTTTTTTTTTACTAAAAGAAGCTCAAAGCATATATCTATACTAATATTATAAAGACGTAAAGTTTGTGAGTTTGTGAGGTTGTAGGGGGGGTCTCTGGATCTACTGAACCGATTTTGAAACTTCTTTTACCAATAGAAAACCACGTTATTTGTGAGTGTCATAGGCTTTATATTAACCTGAAAAAATAGGGATCCCACCCTTGCGAAGCGGGGACGTGCAGCTAGTTTCAAATAAACCAATTACATTCACTTTTGAACTGTCAAGAGGTCAGTCCGTCAGCAAGATTAAGCTAGCTGCCCATTCCAAAGCGTAGGAAGTAGGTACCTATGAGAAGAATGGGCAAGATACTCCAAGGACACTCTATTAAATCAAAATATTTTAACAAAAAATGTATTACATCATTATGGGAGAACGACGATGTAAAGAGTCGTGCACATTAAAAACGAACGTAATAAAAACAAAAAACTATTCAAAGCCTGAATTCACTATGACCACTGAACGAATCCTTACTCGAAACCAGTCAATCAAACACGAAATCTGCTAATATCGTATTAATAATATCGACAAATTGTCTTGAAACATACAGAATATGACATTTCGATTCCTTACCATTACATTGGTTTCTAAAAAACACGATATTGACGTAGTTTGAACGTTTTAAGATTCCGCGAGGAATCATTATAACCATACAGAATTGGAGCGCAGACACTAAACTAAGCCGTGGCACATAAGAGATGACTGGTCCCTACTGACAACGCCATCCATACGTCACGAGCATGACGTATCGATCAGCACCATTCAGCAGATTCAGCTCAACTATTTTTAAGGGACTTTAATGATCCAACACACACGCCACCACCAGCGAGACATTTGAGTGAGCATGACATATGTCAATGAAAGACGTACCCAGTAAATGGTAACTTTATAATGCGAATATTGTGCTCACACATGTGCTATTGAATTATATATCAATTAACATATTGAGTTAAAACTTGAATTGAATAAGATTTGATTAATAATTCAATAATTGAATTTATACAAAATTTATATCGTGACAAAACGCATCGCTGTCCTTTTGAACAAATAGTTGTTGATCATGAAACAAAATGGTAACACGTCATCCAAAAGCATTTTCCTCTTAGACTGTCCCATAAAGTTATCTAGAATCGCGGCCTATGACAATACCTATCACTACACAACCTACTCCCTCACAAACGACTCCACACAGTATCTTCCGACCTGTGTCCCACATGTAGGAAACGGCCTCAATAGTACATCATAATAGGCCGGCCCGTAGAGAGGCGAGAAGGCATTGTGTAGTGACCCGTTTTGTGAACTATCTACGTATAAGGCGATTATCTTACACTGCCTGATGGGAATTGATTGACGTGGCCGTTTAAGTAGTTAATTTAATTAGGAGGGTAGTTGGCAATCCGAAACAGTTTGATGTTTTGACAGCTGTATCCAAAATAGTTTTTCGTACCGCAGATCCAGGTGTACTTTTGGTACCTTTGGAGTAGTTACGGAAAACACTAACAGTAGCACTGGTTTTCATTTTAACAGTTGAGCAACATCCATTGCTTTATTTACGTTGTTGAGCAGACAAATCATTCGAATATATGAAGCAATAGATTAACAATATTCTTTTAACACACAATTAGGGTGCTGGTCCCGTTATTCAGATTACATTTCGGACGAAACCGAGTACTTGTGCAACCCACGAACAAATTGCGATGGACGAGTATTGTTACATATTTTAACATCCCATCCATTGTTCATCACCGAAACAGTCCTAAACTTGGTTCTCCTAAAACAATCACTGCCACCCAACTCTACACTATCTAGCACCTTATCTACATCAATATAATATAGTATATAGTCATGAAAGCCTTCAGCACAATGCCTACTAACACCGGCGTCATGTACGATAGTGTCGACTCTGACACGTCCGACGGGCACTCGGGAAATATAAAGATATATGTTACCTTCAAGATTATTGTTGGCGATAGATAAATGTTATATTGTGATGTTTTGTATAAGGGGGTGACTACCGATAGTGGGAGTAGTGGAATTGGAGAGATTCTTTTGAAGATAGGTTTGAAAATTAAGATGCTTGAGGGAAATTGAAGATTAATGATTAAATTAAACGGTCTGTAAAATTTAATTATAAAATAGATGATGGATATATTCAAACAACCGCTGTTAATAAAAAGATAAAGTTGACAGAAAGTGCGTTATTCAACTACTATATTCCATTTTTTTAATGACAATCAGATACAAAGAGTCAATTGTGATTTCTTTTTAATCAATTCTAGAGATGGATTTATCGTACGTATATAATGATAAGCCTTTTTTTGATGTGCCGTCTAAAAAATGGCTATCGTCGAGTTACACGAAAAAAAGATACCAAGTTATATATTTAACAATCATTAACATACACTAATTAACCACTGGCATACACCTATGATCAAGCACTACCAACATCACACATGCACACTGGTAACGCAAGAAGGCAACAATAGCTATTGTATTCATCGTCTTGATATACACGTGTTTGACATTTCCCTGCTATATGTAGCACTGGATCGTCACTATTGTATTGTAAAATGTCCAAATTGACGGTCTTTATGTCTAAACATATTTATGTTGCCTACAAGACGTGAGGTAATAGATATTAGGTAGTTTGTTAGTAGTTATAGCGTATGAACCTGCACCCTAATTGAGGTACATTATCAATCAGAATTTGAATCATTTTGGAGGATATTGCTAATCCCTTGCTTCATATGTTGGAACATTTTGGCTGCTTAATAACGTAAATAACGCAATGACCGTTGCTGAAATGTCAAAATCAAAGCCATTTCTACTGTTAGTGTGTTACGCTGGCCATTTTTCAGACTACGAATTAAATTAAGAGGATGGACTTGCTTTTTTTTTAAATGCTCATCCCTTTTCTATTTATACTTATGGATAGAACATTTCAGAATCTTTAACCACCTGACAGAATCTTTATTTTGACATGTGTCAATATAGTCTTTCAATGAATAATATAGAGTGCCACACTAAAAGATGATTATAAAAAGCAAGCTAGTCATCACTCATGTTACGACGATCCCGGCTAGAAAAATCTTACAAAGACCTGAAAAGGACAACATACTAATAAAGATAATCCCAATACTAAACTTGACTTTTACAATTACGACGAACATCGTCCTATAGAAACTATTATTGAACAATGTATAAATATAGAAGCAAGGGAAACAGATACTGGAATAGTTAGTGGGTCAGTAGATTTGAGACCTTTATTACGTAAGCGATAAGGGGCAGAATTATTGGAAAACTGTTCCGAGAACAATGTTCGTTTTCCTCAAAAGTTTTGCTCTTAAATTGAAGACGGATGCTCCAATTCTACAACTTATTCCTGAGGCACTTAATATGAAACTAGCAAATTATAAAGAGCGGGATGCAGGATTTCAAAGAACAGACACAATGAAGACAACGAACAAGGAATATGCAGTAAATTAAAGCAAGAAATACAAGCTAACAAATAATTTTTCTAGCTGCGACTATTCTGCTATATTACAGGTTTAAACCCTAAGACCAGCAGATATTTATACAGGCAATGCTTATTACTTTAAAAGCTAGACAATGAAGGAATGGAGATTCTGCGAAAGAGACAAGTTAAAAATAAGGTGTCCCCATGTTTTTATTTTATTTATTTTTTATTTTATGTGAAACGAAATTCTATAACACAATTAGCTATAAAACAACGTACAACCTAAAAATAATCAACAACTTTGTAAAACTTGGAAAAATTATATAAAAAAATGTCAGAAGAAAGGAAATGAGCACAGGCCATTATTTTTTTTTTTTTTTTCAAAGAAGCTGATATTATCAGAATAATTAAAAAACCCAATTCCAGCACTGACCCGAGTGTACAGCTATTTTATAGCTGTGTTCATTCAATCATCGTCATGACAATATTAAATTGTTGGAACAGTTGAAACACGTTTGATTGACATGTGAATGTGTTGGCGATTCTGATGAGTAATGCGTTGTTCCCAAATAATCGAAACATGAACTAACTGATGTTGCTGCTAATGACATTATTATCGTTGTGTGACGAATCTGCATACACATAGTTTGTATATGGTAGTATTTTATTATATTTGACTCTCGCACAGACCATCACTGGTCTGTACAAAAAGGAGGAAGTCTATACTTAGTAGTGGGTTGAACAAGATGATATAGCAGTATATACATAGTCAATCACTCAACTCAGCCTATCGCAGTCCACTGCTGGACATAGGCCTCTCCCAGCAGGCTTAGCATGACGCTTTCTTTTTCTACGAAGCATAGACAGTGCTTCTTCAATACAAAGTGACATTTCGTTTCTCCATTTTTGATATCGCACCGTAGATATCCTTCTACAATCTGTCATTTAGTCTTTCGTTTCTAACGATCTTTGTCTAGGTCCATAGAAATATAGACTATTTCAGAAGAATATTTCTTCCCAAACTGTCAAAATCACACTGACAACAAACTTTCTACTCGACTACTTCTACATGATTCGTTTAGAAATCATAACTGCGATAATTAATAGAAAAACATAGCAATCTTCTATTGTACATCATTTAGTTAATGTCTATTCTTCCGTCGACAAATCGGTGCTCGTGCTAAGCCAGCAGGTTGCGCCACCACATTCTATCCTCCGCCCTCCGCATGCAATCTGTCCCAGCCACCTTATTAAGAGGGAACAGGGCGTGCGATTCTCCATACAAATATATTCGTCGGTCCATCTAGGTGGGACACGTCCCACACTACGTTTGCAGATACGCGGTCTTGACTCCAAGATTCGGTTACTACACCAGCCATCAGTCCGTCGACAAATATGGCCAGCCCACTACCACTTCATCTTGCTTACTCTGCAAGCTATGTCGGTAATTCCGGTTCTTTTCCGGATAATTTTATTGCTGGTCTTATCCTTCAAAGAAACTCTGAGGATAACACACTAGGCGACGTTAAATTTGTGGACCAACCTGACTAGCAGTGTCCACATTTTTGCACCGTATGTTATAACGGGTAGGACGCACAGTACCTATATACATAAACATAGTATAATATACGTACTAAATGAAGCACTAATTAAAAACGTACACAAATAATTGAAATCATCAAGATTTGGGATCAAATTTTAAAACAGCGATGATCAGTCACCATTTCACGAGCCTCTTTCGTTGTAAATCTTCGCTTGTTCATTATTTTCCTTTTAGGGTGTAGATTGAACATAGCCACACAATAACAAAACTAATATTACACTCTCCAACTCCAAACGCCACATTGAAACAATATGTTACAACTAACCCTTGCAAAAAAAATCTATGTTCAAACACAATATGTGCTAATTCTATTGAATTGAATTCGTTCTTATCTGGCTATCATTCCAACCACGTTCGGCAGCTCGCACGCCCATCCGTGTATTATTAAAACGCCCACTACCATTGTATAACGAAGTTTTCAATATTGCTATTATGTATTGGGAGATTATCTATTGATTTGTGTGTTAGGTAGTGATTTTATTGTGAATTGTATTTGAGTATTGATTAAGCTTAATCCGGCGCGCTATGCGCAGAATTCTTTGAAGGATACAATCAGAATTGAAATTATCCGGAATAGAACCGAAGTTACCGACATAGTTTGCAGAGTAAGCTAACTGAAGTGGCAGTGGGTTGGTCAGGTTTGTCAAAGGACCGATGGCCGGTGGAGCCAGACGAGTCCTGGAGAGGAGACCCCGTTTCGGCAAGCGTAGCGTGGGATGCCCCTAAGCTCATTTAGATAGACTAAAGACCTGCCAAAGGTGGCTGAGACTGGATACAAAATGCGGAGGATAGGGTATTATGGCGCAGCTTGAGTTGATTGATTTATTGATGCAGTCTGGTACCTGGAAGAAAGGAACCCTATACTAAAATATAATTATAGAAATAAATTTGCTTGAGTTGTCTGGCATGGTAAACGGCTTATGCTACCCACAGTTTACGAGTCTACCTTCGAACTGATATATTCAAAATTAAGTATTTTTTTATCAAGTGAAAACTTATTTCACTTCATAAATGAAATGTCGACAAATATTGCCATTTATCAGGTACAAATAGTAGCAGACTGCAGAAGTATGATGTGTTCCAAAAGCATCTAATGAAAGTGAAAGCAAATGATTAAATTCATACACAATCACTCACTAAAGGAAATTAGTAACACGTTTATCTATGTATTTTCAGGAGATTTCAATGTAAAATTAGAATTTCGGGTTTTAGTACTGAAATAGTCATATCAAAGCAATCAATTATTATAAGTGTCAGTACAAATTATAGCATTCACAGGTATACGTTTTCTGATCCACTTGTTTACATTTTCATACGATATTTTAGGAACAGACTACATAAGAAGTAGCACTTTCGTCGCAGAAGTCCGATAAAAAAATCCTTACCCTTTGACACCAAGATTTAACAATCCCATGGGAAGAGCAGATTATTCCAATGATAAAGAAAACTAAGCTTAAAAGTGAATGTATTATTAAAAGGCATCGCCTAAGATAACATTTTAAGGGAGGGCAACCCTTTTCCCTGAACAATCTTATGAAAACAAAAGCCAATAAAAGGTGGAGTCTTTTAAATTTTTAAAAGCTTCGATGAAATACGAAAATTGAAATGATCAAGTTAAATCTTGGACTTTTGAAATCACAAGAAGAAATAAATAATTAAAAAGTAATATTATAGATAAGAAATAAGGATTTAGTGGGTTTGTATGTTGGGGGTTTTCTTCGGAAGTACTGATCCAATAGCCAAATATCTTTTAGCAATGGAAAGCTGTAGTAGGTATTGCCGAGTATCTCGGTTATATGGATGAATATATTGATTAAAAAGTTGAAATAGTAGGTACGTGGACGAAGTTGCGGGCTGAAGCTAGTATGGAGATAAAATTTTAGTTATGTTTGTTTGTATGTGGTCATCTCTCTCACACACCTACACATTAGTTAAACTATGACCCAGTGCCAAAGAATAATATGTTTATTCCTCGCTGATAAAGTCGCAGTGAGAAGCTAGTATTTACATTAAAAAATCATAACCCACCTTTTTGTTTCGCCTTAGTCGGGTAAAAAGGAAACGGATCCTAAAAATGGCGAATATTTTTCAAAGGACTGCGTTAAGGCTCTCATAGACATGCGCGAATACTATGAAAATTCATGGAAATTGCTAGAGTGCGGTTAGGGTCGCGTCGCGCCTGTCATTAGGAGCCTTTATCTGAGTCTGGCCATGTTTGTTGAAGGGCCGATGGTCGGTGGAAACCGCGAAACGGCCAGCGTAGTGTGGGACCCCAGTGTCGCCATCGCCACCCAGCTAGATGGATGCGGAATGCAGAGGACAGAGTGCTGTGGCGCAGCCTGGGAGAGCCCTATGTCCAGCAGTGGACTCTGATAGGCTGAGTTGTTTGTTATGAGAGTCATTAAAAGAAACATAGGTATTCGTGAGCATAGTCTGACTTATCCTCGGTTCCTATAAAACAAAACGAAACGTTTTCCTTACCAATGGTAGCTTTTTTTATTTCCAAACTGGGCACATAAATAATTTCGTAAGACAATTTTACCTGTGATAGCTACTTCCAACAGAGGGGGTCTACTATGCGAAGGTATTAGGTATTTCCTTTATTATTGGTAAAGATACAAGAATACAACTGTCTGTAAATTATCAAAATCGGCCATTAATCACGCTCATCCCTAAATGCAAATCTAAGCATAGCGTAAAACAGCTCTAAAAATAGTAGTTTAAAAAACTAAAAACACGCTTTAAAAACCAAACTAAAAAGAAGAAAATAATTTAATTCAATTAAAAAGCGTGGGGTGCTTTTTGAAGTATTTTTATTATCAATTAATGTCAAGCACCCCACGCTTTTTAATTGAATTAAATTATTTTCTTCTTTTTAGTTTGGTTTTTAAAGCGTGTTTTTAGTTTTTTAAACTATTATTTATTTTCAATTTTTTAGTTCTGCTAACTACAAAAACGTGTTTTTTTATATATTTTTTTTCCTTTTTTATTAAATTATTGAATTGTCATCGGTCCTCGATAAGTTTACAAAGTTTCAATGAAATCTGACTGTTTAGGGTGGGTCAAAATCGCGCTCTAAGGAGTCGGTTACATACAAACAAACAAACAAACAAACAAACAAACAAACATACAAGTGAAGCTAATAACAAATTACCCACGGAGAGTTACATACTGACATACAAGTGAAGCTAAAGCGTGTATATATAAAAAAGTGAGCGATTGTCACTTTTTTCTCCTTGAAGATAATCTGTGTAACATTAAGACCTAGTGTACTGCCCGTATTGTTTTATTGTACATTGTTTAATTACGCAACGGGCGTATATTTTACACGTTTTTGTTGCATTTTTTTCTTTACTTTGTAACATCCTGCTTGTAATGGGTTTCATTAACATTGCTGTCATGAGTGAAACGGTTTTGAGATGATAGTTAATTTATAAATGGTTTATAGATGATTTAGTGGATTTTATGGAATTTTTGTGTTTATTAACTGATCAGAATTTTCGTGACTATGTTCTTTTAACCAAGCCATATTTTTTTGGGGTATGACATCTCACATTTCAACCTATGAGGTTGTCGGTTAAGCAGCAAAACAGGCTAGTCCGGGTAAGCAACCGGACTTGCCTGTGGTAATCTTAATGAAATAAGACTGCCAGCCAGGGCTTAAAAACTTAAAAGTATTGTGACTACTCGCTAAGAGCACCCCCTGTGGGTTACGGACCTCGGCTTAGGGCATCACTGGTAGAGGGCAGCAAGGAGCCATCAGGCTTCGTTGCCAGGCGTCCGGATAAAGCCGGACACAGTCAGGCTTTTTGGTTGCCTGTACGGCCAAATTATATGTTGTCCGGCTTTTGTTAGGCTTTTTTAATTTGATTAGTAGATTTTTTCAGTAGTCGGGGTTTAAATATTTGAACTTACTTTTTATTGGGTAGGTACTCTTCGTCGCCACCGTTCCTTAGACAAAATCCACGAACATATAATCGAACATATACATGGCAACAGTAACTATCAATGGATGCATGTCTAACGTGGCCTATTGTGTAAAGGCACCATTACAGCAATCAACTTTTTACCGAACACGTAATTGCTGCTATTATCCGTGAGTGGTGACACTCGCTAACTGTGTGTATATCTACTGTCAAGTCAACACACTGTAATTGCCACGCTTAGTTTATTACCTACGGTTATTGTATCATGAAATAAATGCGTATTAAAATAATTCTTGGTCTTTTTTTTACTAACTTCAAAAAAAGGAGCAGGTTCTCAAGTTGACACTCACTAACTGTTTGTATAACTACTGTCAACATACTGTAATTAGTTTATTACATACGGTTATTGTATCATGAAATAATTGTGTATTTAATAATTCTTAGTCCTTTTTTTACCGACTTCAAAAAGGAGGAGGTTCTCAATAAGGTTGTATTTTTTTTTCATGGATAAATCATAATAACTTTGCTTGGGTAGTTTTTGCGTTAGCTTCGAAAATACTTTGTCACTGTTGTTTACTTAGCAAGTTAGTAATGGTATACGAATTGGTATGGTTAGGTACCATAACTAAAAAGAAAAATACTTTTTACAAAAAAGAAAAAACAACCGACTTCAAAAAGAAACACACCCAACTTTAAAAAAAAATATGTACTACAAAATGTAAAATATCTTCAATTTCAGAAATCGGTGGCATAAACCAAAATCCAGATCAAAAACACTCGATTTCCGAAATTTTAGGTACATATGTGTCACTTTGAAGTGTTTTTTTTGGAAGTCAGTCTTTTTTGGAAAAAGGTTTTTTGAGTAACGGATTGTTAAACTAAGTACCTTACTGGTTGCTGGTATTTATTTTTCTATGTCATTAACTTATACTGCTATTGATTAACATTTTTTTTTATGCGTTTGGTTTAGTAAGGCATTACTAAAGAGTCTCGTCGTCAATATAATTTACAGTTACATCCTATTGACATACACACCATACATTTTCCCCATGGCGCGGTGCTTACACGAGTCGGTGAACTATTTAATCACCCGCATGGGTAATGTATGGCTTTCACCTGCTTCGGAGTGATGTTTAATCACCATATTCACCTTATACGAGAGCATGTTTGTAAAAACAGTTAAAAAACTGTTGTTTTGTAACCGTGTTGCTCATAGAGAACTGACATAGACAAATTATAAGTAGGTACTAAACGCATTAAGGCTCCCGCAGTCAGGCGCGAGTCGCGACGCGACTTCGGTAGAACAATTTCCACCAAGTTTTCATAGAAATTGTTCCATCAGATTCGCATCGCGCCTGTCTGAGGGAGCGTTTGTGATTTCCATTTTGGGCCCAGCAGGTAATGCAGGGTGGCAGGGTCATCAACGGACAAACTGAAACAATGAATCTAGACCCTCTTACGTAGAAATGTTTCGTCGGTTATCAAAAAAAAATCTGCTGTTTCATAAAAAGTACCTACGCGGTCAAAACTTCTGGTATAGTTAGTTTTTTATAACTGAATCCATGGTAGGTAACAAGTTGTGCGTCGATGTCCATGCCACCCATATTTAATTTTCAGTGAAAAAAGCACGTGGTTTATATCATAAACATGTGAAATGAAATAAATTACGTGGTATTTAATGCGCCGCGACGACGACGGCGATGTCGACGATGTGACGATGTGCTGACATTGAGCGGGAGCGGAGGGCGTTGTCAGTTTGAGGTAATATGATGGCGCGTAGGTTAGTGCATAGTTCGAGGGAGGTAAAAATAACGCTCTTTAGAGCTTATTGTACACCCCTCTACACGTACAGCCTGTGGGCAAAATATACTCGTGCGGTATGCAGCGCCCTTCACGTCCAGTTCAATAACGCGTTCAGGGGGCCGATTCTACTAATTTGCAACGTTACACGTTAAACTGTGTTTCCACAACAGTTCGATTTCGATCGCCGTTCGATAGTTACGTAAAAAGTCATTCTACTATTTTATAAGCAAAATGAAAACTAAACTTAAAACGAATTGCAACTGAACTGTAGCGGGAACACAGCGGGTAACCCGCGTTACCAACATGCCAAAATAATATGTTTTATTAATACCAAAAAGAAAAAAGTTGAATCTAAAAATGTTACTAAACACGAATATGTGGCACTAAAAGTATTTTCTATAATTAAAAGACATAATGATCATAATTTTATCATTAACTTTGTCCTATAGTAAACGTCACGCTCATGTTCGATTTTGTTAGTAGAATAGGTCTTGACATTGTTTCAATCGATCGTTGGCGTAACTAAAACGTAACCGCAGCTGTGTCGCAGCTGGACCGTTGTTCATTTTAGTAGAATGCGAAAACGCTTAAAAGTGGTGATTCGGTTGCGGTTCTATTGCGTTTTTTTAACAAATTTGTTAGTAGAATCGGCCCCCAGGGCGGTGTTGAGGTTGCCCCGCCACTGCAGCAACTCGGGCATGTTCGCGGAGGCGCGCACCGACTGAGTTCATGCGACGATGCGCAAGCGGTGCGCATCTCTGGTGCACAGAGTGCGGGGCAGCGCCAACACCATCCTGCCGATGATTGCCCTTATATCCGACAATGCTGCAGCAGACATTTTGTTATCTTGTGAGTGTTCGTTCTTGTCTGTGCTTTTGTTATCCTGTCTGTATCCTTTATGTATCTGTTTGTGTATGAGTCTTTTATTTAAGTATTTATAATTCTGAACCACCCTAGTTTTAATTTTTCTAAGGTTCTTAAAAAAAAATTGCTCTGCCCGTTTGACCGTGTAGGTATGGCACTATGATATGAAACAGCAGATATATTTTGATAACCAAAAAGAAAATTTACACTCGGTGTCTAGAATCATGCGCTGTGTTCGTGGTTACAGTTTTCGTATCGATGTCCCTTCCCCTTTACCCTCTATTTTCTACTAGGCAAAAAATAGAAATTATAAAGGCGTCCGAAGATTGGCGCGACTTTTTTTGATAACTGAAGAAAAATTACTACGGTGGTCTAGAATTTTGAGCTCAATTCATGGTTACACGTTGCGAGTCGATGTCTGCCACCCTGTATTTAGTAGTTCCCATTCAGTCAAATTCGTTGTAACTAGTTCCGTTCTACTTATAACCATATTAAACTGGAAATGAGCAATCGAACGTACTCATATATACACAAAGAGCTACTCATTCACTACTATCAACTAGTTTTGTATCCGATGTAATGACAGGTATTCGACCAAAACATCGAGCAATACAAGTTACACAGGAAATGGTTGAACAAGCGACTGGTCCGCACCTAGGTGCGAAAGAGATGAAAGATATCGACGTCTCTGTCACATATTATCAGCTGATCGCCGTAATGGCACCTGTTTTTAAGCGACCTTCCAAATGTTTTTGCGTTTTTGAAAAAGGTTTTGGCTAATTGTTGATTTTTTAAATGTTGTTTAACTGCTTACAGGTAATTAAATTGCTTTGTCATCATCTGCCCAGCCTTTTCCCGACTATGTTGGGGTCAGCTTCCAGTCTAACCGGATGCAGCTGAGTACCAGTATTTTACATGAAGCGACTGCTGATTTGACTTCTCAAAACCCAGTTACCCCCGTAACTGGGTTGGTCCCGTCTGTCATTCGTAGATCTTTGACAGTCGTTACGGGTTGTCAGAAATCCGAAAGTCTAACCGTGTTATGGGTAATACGGTAAGACTTAGTCGTCCATCTTCGGACCAACCGCGGCAAGCATAGCTTAACCTGATCGATCGACCTGTACGGCTCTTGTTACTTAGCAACAAGCCCTTTTTGAATTGCTTTTTATTTACATACTCAATGGAAAGTCACAAGACATAAATACAACAATTTGAAAGTCAGCGACATAATATGGAAGAAATAAATGAAGCCACAAAAAGAAATAAAATATTTTATGCAGTTCTTCCAATTTTTATAAATGGCACTTTTCCCTGACTTGACTCCATCCAATTTCCGCAAAGTGATAGGCATCCGTGTACCATTCATTCATTCAATTTTAGATCACTGCAGTATTCATTTGTATGATTCTTTTTGGTAACGCCAAGTGATTGATTCGTTCTTGTCGTAGCCCTTTTGATCTGAGCGTTTATTCTGAGAGTTGGCAACGTCGCAAATAGCTGTCAACTACATATTTACCTGTTTTTATTCATTTGTTAATATTACTGTATGGAAATATGAAATATCGCTAACTAGTGTAAGTACTATAGCTAAAATGTGAAAAATAAAACCTTTTTCCAAAAAAAAAACAACCGACTTCCAAAAAAACACTTTAACAAAGTGAAAAATAACTTTAATTTCGGAAGGCGGTGACAAAAAATTTAAATACATATTATCCAAAGTTACCGACTTCCGAAATTAAAGTAATTTTTCACTTTGTAGTGTTTTTAAGGAAGACGGTTGTTTGTTTTTTTGGAAAAAGTTTTTATTATTCGTAGGGTTCGGCACCCAAAGGGTACCCAAACCAACGGCACCGTATTACTTAGCCTCCACTGTCCGTTCGTCCATCTGTCTGTCTGTCAGTGTATCGGATAATAGGCAGACATTTGAGATTTTCAGTGTGTATTTCTATTGTCGCAACCAACAACTAACTATTGTTTCTATTGTAACAACAAATAATAAAAATTAAAGGGGGTCTCAATACAGAGTTCTTTTCGACGTTTTTTTTTTTATAAGCACAGCGTGTCTGTGACAACTAAATCATTATTTTTACTTTCAAAATTACATTGCCATAGTTTTATAATTTTAGGCTTTATTTACATACCTACTACTCTGAAAATTCCACCAATGTTTACGTCATAATACTTTATCATTATACTCATAGATAGACACTCATTTCCGTTGTAGCACTCATATTTACTTTACAGTAAAGAAAACAAAAAGCAGCGATAAAGTATTTTTTCAATAAAAAAAAATGGGTCAGACAAACATTTTAGAGTTCATCCGTTTACAGATTGATGTCGAGTTTTCATTTTCATAAATGAGATCAAATATTTTATCTCTCTATTATATAAAATTCGCTTTTCATCGAAAATAAATATTAATAAGTATTTGCCTGTTGTGTTTAATATATAAGTCATTGAAACATGGAATTGTTTCCAGTTTATTTATTGCATCAACACACATGTTTGCTATTTCCTTAATTATGTACGTGCCTACATGCTAGAATATCTTCAATCTGCCTAGCCTTTTCCCAACCATATTGGGCTCAGCGTCCAGTCTAACCGGATGCAGCTAAATATCTGAATTTTACATGGAGCGACAGCCTATTTGACCTCCACATCTGTCACTGGGTAACACGATCCCCTTGGTAAAACTAGCTGGTTGGTTGTTTTTGGGCTGGGACGTTTACCGCGCTAGGGCAATATGTAATGAATGGTCACCCATCCATGAACCGACCGCGGCAAGCGTAGCTTATCGTTCGATCGAACTGCGCCGCTTTCGTCTTCGTCTTTTTTCGATTTACGATAGAAAACAAAACGTGCGACAAAATTAAACGAAAAGAAAAAATAACTGTCAATGAATAAAGAGACAAATAAAGTGGACATACTGACAGTTAGCACAAAAGAAACGCCATCTTCAAATCGTAATCCCACACAAACAGCAGAAGAGACACCAAATGGTCAAGTGATACAGGAAGACAACAGTACGCAGGCCCCGGTCAACGACAAAATAAAGAAACTATTTGAGAATAATAACTGTATTTATTGTGGACTCCTCTCGTGTCGTCACATAACCGGTCCCATTGACTCATGTGCGTATGAACTTGACGGTCCTCATTATGTCAATTGGATTAGCAAACGTATAATTGGATGCGAAATTTTTATGCGAAGCCAAACAGTTTGCATCTGACTGTAACTTTCTAATTCTTTTGCATGTAGAAAACATCGGACTGGTAAAACCGTAAATTTTCTGAGACCAAATGGCCAGCAATTGGTACGAACGAAGTCATATTTTATTAAAATCATAATTTTACATTGAGATACGCATTATTTACAAGAAGCCAAACCTTTGATCCGATTTAGGCGAAACCGCAAAGAATTCACAAAACAGCACTTTTCGGAACATAGGACCAACTTCACAACTTATCACAAAACCACTATTTATTTCAAATTTGTCACATTTGAATATTCAAACACTGAACACTACCAAGAACCACTGGCCACAGATAAAAGAACACTTAAAAAAACGAAGACCACTTTCAAAAATTTAAAAGCAATGGGCGTTCCGTAAACTATTTACGTAAAACGAAAATTCAAATTAGGAGCGGGCGCACGTCAGGTAGGTACCGCGTTGACTAATTGCCGGAGCACAGATAACACGCTGATAAACAAAACGCGCCAATAGGTGGGTGTCTATGGCGTGACGTCACGCGCTAATGTAATTTTGCCGGGATTTGTACGACACAACATGTATTGTTCGTTCTATTGATTTTTGTTGACTGTACCTACCAGGCGGAGTGGGGCAGTAGGCATTAAATATTTGTAATTAAATTAATAATAATTGGTTCACTTTAATAATGCAACTGTATTTTGGACCAAAAAATTTACCATGCGACTGATCAGAGACATTGCTAACTGATAAACGCTTGATATCTTTATTTACAAGCACAATGTCTCAAACATTGGGAAGATTTCTTTAGATAATAGTCAACTTGATCAACGCTGCTTCAAATTCAGGTTCTACGGACCTCCCTTTGGCAGATTAACGATTTGGTCCTTTAGAATCAGGCCCATACACATAATATCCTGAATTCCTGCTATTATAAGAAATAGTAACAAAAGATTCTTCAAAACTGATTGTCAGAAAAAATTACAAGAAATTAATCCTATTCAAATCGCGATGCATTCTATGCACTTGGGTAATATTTTGAAAGTGTGAACCGGCTAGGTGTTGGCTATTAGCGTAGCAACGAGAAACGTTCAAAGTAAAAGTTTTATTGTTACTAAGTATTTTTTATTCATACAAACGCAACATTTGAAATTCCCATGACTGTGTTGTGATATTTGGTAGTATGAAATTCGAGACAATATCCTGTGTGCTTTATTGTCACCAAGAATCTGCACTTTGGCTAAATATAATATATAAAATCGTAGAATAAACGTCGTAATTAGTAGCTGAACTCTTTCATAAAATAATGATAATTAAAGAATCTATGGGCGACCGTTGTAATCACTTTTCGTTTCCATACTTATTAGTCCTTTACATGTAAGTCCAATATAGAAAGAGTGGTTCACTCTAATACCAATCTCTATGCTGCATTTTGGCATCCTCATTCTGTCTGTATCCATTCCTATTGCACGGGCAATGTGTCCTTCGTTTTTGTTTGTCGATGATTACCCATAGTTCTATGTCAGTGGTTGATTTATTATATTTTAATCTATGATTGCGGTTAGCTATTAAGTGTTCATAACTTTCGTCATATCCTTCACAGCATCCAATTCCCTAAGCTATTAACTAACCTGTGTCGCGTTCGGCGGTTTATCTGATACTATAATAGCCCTCCCCTCCCCTCTGGCGCTGTCAACCCCTCAGTTCTGTGCACCAGCACACTTAATTATATCGCGGCATAAACGGGTCTGCGTTTAGCATATAAAATGGCTGCATTGTTGAAAAATACATTGTGTTGCAGAACTTGCAGGAACACATTTGTTGAGCTAGATGACACATTTGTTTGTTTGAGCTACACATTTGCGGAGGCTATGCGGCACTATTGTTTGGGAATTGCCCTGACGTTACTGGATGACTGCACGAATCACAGATAGAAAACTGTATTTTGCTGTGATTTCGGGCTATAGTTTGGTTTATACATTTGTCCAATATAAGTATATTTTAGTGGCGGAGCTATGTCCAGTAGTGGACGTCTTTCGGCTGAAATGATGACGATGATGATGAAGTCTATTTTGGGACAAATATGTAGTTCTAATTGGGGTTTTAGCATAATCAGCCTATAATGTTCCCAATGATAGAACACAGGCCTCCTCTCAATAGAAGGGAGTGGGCCAGCCATAATCCACCACTCGGACCCAGTGCGGGCTGAAAGATGTCATATGTCTTCGAATTTGCGGTCCTATGACATGCCAGTTTCCTCTCGTTTTCCTTCACCGTTTTGAGAGCAGTGGCCTGCTTGGGTACGAACTCACCACCTACAATTTATAAGTCGGTCCCGGCCAATACTACTCGTATTAGGCCACGATTGCTTTCATCGGGATATATAAATCTTAAATTACATAGGTACGATTATATAATTGTAGCCTAGTTTAGTGAAGAATATAAGAATATTCATTCAAGTAGATCATTGTAACTTATGTCAGGAATACCAGTATCATAGCTGCAATCTTCAGGAAGTAACCTGCCTCCTGAAGATTGGTTTCTCAAATATTATAACAGAAATTGTTCAAAATAACCGTGACGTCCAAATAAATCAAAATATTATTGGTCAAATAAATGTAGTTGTATTAGTTTCGGTCGATAAGAAAGTAAATAATACTGCTCACTTTTATTTTTAGAATGCATTTAGTTACGCTTTTGTTTAAGAAGCCGTCATACAATCTAGAATGGCACGTGCATGAGATTTACAGTGCAAACCAAATACAATTCACACGACAAATCTTTAGAAAGCAGAAGAGTATGTTTAGACTGATATGACAGCTTAAAGAGATGCAGAAGCAGTCATGCTGCACCGGCCTGCATAGCTATTCACTACCATTCGATCTGCTTCCGTACTGAATCAAGCATCAATCAATGTTTTCGTAGGACTCTTTTAAACTCTGTTCACATAGCATGATAGCCTGTCGAATGGATGTGATAAGGTATGCTGAAAAATAAAATGGTATAAGGACAACAAGGGGATGAATAAGCTATAACGGCTATCGATAAAACTTACGAAACTATAAGGTCATGCAGTGAACGAATATAGGGAGTAGGTTAAAGAATCTAGAAGATTTTTTTTTAAATCTGATTCAGTATTTCAGACACTAATAACTCCTGTTTTCAGATACAGGGTATCGAGTACTGACCCTGTAAGACATTTAAATTGAGTCTTTAAAAAAAACCTATAGCTCCAATAAGTTTGGCCCTAACAGAAAAGAAACAGGCGTGTCTCCAAAGGCAATTGTGGCTCACGCTTCGACAGCCGTGGAAAGTGGAAAGCATACCGCCATTAAAAATTCACCGCGTGTTTCCAAGTGGCTGGATCTTGAACTTGGCGCGTTATCTACGTCTACTGCTGTAATGGCATCTTTGAATATTAATTCTGGTGATAATGTACTGGTTTTCTTCGTTTTGTTCAATTGTTTTATTAAAAAGGATTAGTGTTTTGAAGCGTTTGAAGGTTATTCGACTGATAGAACAAGTATAGCTTACCTAACTTAGCTAAATGTAGTTACTTTTCGTATGCTAGCTAACTGATCTTTGATTTGCGCTCTACCGTCAAAACTGACAAACAAATTTATCACAAGACAGGAACCATCGTTCCCAACTATGTAAAATTCTTCATACTCATTGTTGATGAATATTTTTATCAACAGCTAGTTCTATTGTTTTCGTACTTACGATTGTTATATCTACAACTGTAATGCACTTGCTTGTTTTATAAACTGAATAATACATTGCTAAATATTTATAGTCTGCGTGGTGCCGGACTAAAAGATTAGCTTCACCCTATTTCATCCCGTGGGTATGGTAAAAGACCATATTGCAATCACCAACCAAACATACGCCTCCCCATTTTGGAGGATGCCCATGTCCAGCACTGGACGTCTTTCGGCTGAAATGATGATCATGAAATATATATAAGTCGGACATTAGTACACAAAATAAAAACAACTAATACATGACTTTTGTCAAAATCACACGATTGACTTCTAACGATCAGTCGATTATCCATTCAACTACTCGATTGTCGATTAGAGAGTTTCTCGTAATTAGATCGATTATTACAATAATCGTCTATAATCGCCCTCCCTTAATGGAGAGCTTATTGTTTGACATAATTGGTATCTCCTTCCAAAGACAAAGACTTGCGGTTGCATTGTGGTCCTGATCTGACGGACTGAACATAATTGATGAATTTGAAGTAATTATTGAAACTTGATATAATTTTAGTGGTTATTTATTTGACGGACAGGCTAATTAAGATATACTTTTCAACCGTTACAACTTTAAGACTATTACTAAAAGTTATCCTTATTATACTGCGGGGTAATTGCGTAACTCATACATAATGGTTTCATTTTCACAATTTCACTACGTTCATTGCGTTATTAACGTTATTTAGCAGAAGATTTATTCAAACTTCTGGAGCAATGGATATCAAAATTAAAGACATTGACATCGATTGTCATAAAATTTGTGTTACGCAATTAACACGCTATATGCACCTGTTCTTAAGATAAGTCTACAAACCAATCCTTGCCTAAGAAAATGAGATATTTTATTCCCCGGATTTGGTTCATATACATCGAGAAATACAAACGAATGACTCGAAACCAACAATTTTTCATCCACATTCACCGCGGTGAACAAGCCAATACAATCAATGGTGGACTTCAATAGGAACGTCCTTTGGCACACCTCACTACATCGGAGGCCGGAGCACATCGGAGCACATCGGAGAGCGACGCGTGGGAAGCGGTTGATGCACAATGAGAGGCAGGGTATTGTATGAAAATGAGCTATATGTATACTAGCGAATAGATCTTGGTTCTTTTGCATACTTGAACACTAATCACAACTGACAATGCTACTACTAATAAATCAAATGTTATAAATATTGACAAAACTCTAACATAGTCACAGTATTGTTGAAAAATGCATGACGATGATAAAGAGGAAAAAAGCCATAATTATTTAGGGAATATTGATTTCCATATATACTATATATTATGTCTAAATACTGGTGAAATAAAGCATGATAATAATGGAGTAAACTAACGAGGGAGCAAGCGTGGATAGGGAGGCTCGAGTGCGAAGAGATTTAACTACATTTAAAAGTCACGGTTCATAGTTGCCGCAAGGAAATTATCAAGGGACCATTTGCACTATAAACTAAACTACACTCGTGGGAAAAGTATACATTTTTAACACCGTCCAGATTTTGGAATTTATCAAACTCTTGTTACAAACAAACGTAGATAAATTTCCTCTATCAACAATAACAGAACTAACTATTATGATTGATAAATGATCATGAACAGCAGCAGTCTTTTAGCATATAAGGTTTTTGTAGACCTTGACTTATATGGTAAAGAAACCGATTGAAGATGACAAAGAAATGTAAGTAATGACTTCAGTCTTGGAAAATATGTCATCAGTTCAATTGTTTTACGATTCTCTTGAATTGTCGTTATTAAATGAATTGTGGCGATAATACTTGGTCCGATTGAGAATGTTCTAGGAATCGATGATAGATATCAACCTGCTTTTGTTCTGCTTAAGTAAAAAGACGATGTTGCAGAAATGGCATGTTTTACGATTCAACAAGGATAACTAAAGTCGGTTGAGGCCAGTGTTATAAAAAGCAAAATAAATATAGAACCAGAATTTTATACAGGATTCTCAGAGGGATACGGTAAGTAGAGAAGGTGGAGCTAAACATTAAATTCACACTCTTCAGTGGCCAAGCTAAGACCGGTCAAAGAAGCACCACTGCCATCAGCCTTTTGGGCACTTTTCCCACTGACATCGATGCGGACGGATTTTTAGATGCCTAATAAGGCCTTCCTTTTTCCCCTTAACGTAGGTACGTGTATATGTGACTAAACTCCTCCTAAAGGCTGAGCCGATTTTTAAATTTGGTGTAGTGTGTGTTTGCGTGGCCTTGGGTCCCTGGATGGTTTAAATTCACAATTGGACCCGGTAGGCGATGTTCGGGCAGGACAACGTCCGTCAGGTCCGCTAGTAATAAACATATATTTTAGTATTCGATTTCATTTTGTACTTTTTAAGATTTTTAGTGAGCATGAACCGAAATAAATGTTCTACATTTCATTAAAAATCCCGTGATAATAAAATCTCCGATTCTGATAAAGGCTTGGAAACTCACCTTAAATTAGGCTTTGACCTTTTGATAAATACCGTCTCTAATAGAAACCTTTCTATTTAAACACTTCCTACCCTCCTGTTTCATTCTAATGACCTGAATCCGTAGGAAATTAAATTCAGATCATTTCTACGCCAAACTGAAATACCTACCTTCTGTATTTAGATTGTTAACCTTTAGAATACAATTATAAAGATTGGGATAGTTGGTGTCATCCCTAAAAATGCTCGTTGATCACGTTAATTCGTTTTTATGAGGGATAAAGGGAGCACAGCTGTTCAATAATTTACCGGAGGAGTTAAATAAGTGTGGTAGTATAAACACATTTTAAAATAATCTTAAGAAACATCGTCACTAGACAAACGTCACCAGTTAATTTCTTCTTTCACAAAATTCTTCCGTCCTAAAGACTATACACAAATCCCCCGTACATTGCTCCGTCTCTTAACAATAACTTAAGTTAAACGCTTAGCTGTTATTCGTCTACCTGTCCTTACGTTCACAGGTTGGTAAATAAGTACGGGAAGTAGGGTCGGGATGATCGCCGGTAGCCACCTGACGCATAGCCCCATATTATTAGATGTGGGGTCGGCTGGTCGGCTTGGAACTGTGTTATTTATATTTACGGTTCGTTCTCCTTGAGGGGAGCTGAATTTTTCAAGTGATGTAGGTTTAGTTTGATTAAAGGAATCAGCTGTGTGAATTTCTGTATCTAGGAAAGGTTTAAAATATTATCTAGTTAGTAAAACTAGGCTTAAACAGGGGCTCGCGGCTTAATGATAATAGGCTTAAAGTCAATTTTCAAGGTAAAGCAACGTTTGCCGAGGTTGGTCCGTGGATGGGACGATTCATAATATACCGAGACCCCTCCGAACCTCGGAAAGCAAATAGATCGTAACGTAGATATTTGACAATCGTTACGGGACAACCAGTTTTGCCAAAGAGTATTGTGTTACACAGCTTCTGGGTTATCGAGGTCAAATAGGCAGAACGCTCCATGTAAAGTACTGGTCTGCCTGGATCCAATTAGACCGGGACCCGACCTCAACATAGCTGGAAAAAGACTAGGCAGATTGACAGTCCATTAAAACTAGGTGGCAGACTTCCAGTTGACGATTTCGAATAAGATGAAACAAAAATCTTCTGGGCACGCTCAATCCATCATAGATCTCGTCAATCGCTTTCCTTCAGGCGTGATCGAGGTCAAGAGCAGCACCCTAATTGCGTAACTCACGATTCATCATAATTTGTTTCGTTTTGAAACAGATGGCTAAACCATTGCTTCATATGTTCGAAAAATGTGTCTGCTCAACAACGTAAATAACGCAATGAATATTGTTGAACTGTCAAAATGAAACCGATTATGATTAATCGCGTGTTCCGCAATTAGGGTGCAGGTCCATATAATAATAAAAATAAATTAAAAATACTATATCACAGAAAAAACCCACATCCAAAAATGACTGCTTATAGGGTCGAACAAAAGAAGATGGTGAGCTGTGTTTTATTTTCATTGTGTAATGGTGACGCCATTACACAATGAAAATAAAACGCAGTTTACCTTGTGTAAACATAAACAATAACTACAAATCCTTACTCAGCACATTCAATTACTACGACATCAATAGTAAATAACCCAATAATGCGAACTAAGAATACATAAGACCTATAGTACCTCCTGCTGATATTAAAGTCCGTCTAACTGTAAACAATCGTCACGTTATACACGATGATGGTATTGAGTTACGTGCTAGCGTCAAGTGACCGGTGGTAAGTTGAGAACGTTCTCACGGTGGGGTGTGCTCGGTTTCCAACTGACAGCTAGTGCCCGAAATGTTTTTGATCTGGCGTCCTACCATGACCTAATTAAAAACGATTCAAAAGCAAGACATTTCAGTTTAGGTTCCTAAACTGTATCGCTTCAAATTCGTACCATGACGTCAAATACGCTCAGCGGCATTTGGATCGTTATAAGTGAATGAAAATTTGTAGCTGAACCGCGTTTGAACGTTGAAACGTTTTTGGTGAAAAAGAGACAACGCTATTAGTATCGTACCTATAAGTTTGATTCGCGCAAGTTTTAGTGTCAGACACGTTCATAAGCAAGTGATATTTTATTTGTTCTCAACTCAGTATCATTACTTTAAAGTAAAAAAGATACTCAACTGTTGTTTTTAAGATTCCATGTTAATACAGTAATTATTGTTAAAATAATTCTTAGTCAAAGTAGATATTTATTTACCTTTTGTTATTTATTAGACGATTTTTTTTTCGACGTATTAAAACGGCACATTTATTATGTTTCTGTTTCGAACGTACCAGAGCAAAAAAAGTTATGTTTAGTTGTCACTGTCAGTGTCAGTTTGACAGTCAAACTGACAGTGCTGCCAACTTAGGGTAATTTACCCTAGATTTAGAGTCAAACTAAGAGAGCATGAACATTTTTGGGGTATTAATTTTTTTAGCGTAAGGTCTGTTTCGAATACAAGACTACAATAATATTATTTCGGAATATACAGACGCCAGCACATCAAGCTACCTCAAACTGTAAAATTTTCCCAATTGAACATGAACCTTACACTCATGTAATAAAGATTAAAATCTATCAAAGAAATTTGACAGATTCGGGTAGCTTGATGTGCTGGCGTCTGTACCTAATGTGTATCCGATCCCAAAATACAGGCATGGCGAACACAAAGTAAAATACGACAGATATTTTAGACTTTATTTTACTGGTTTTTGTAAAATTCCACTAAAATAGCACTAAAAAATGTTGTTTTCGTCAATAATTCACCAAACGTTTCAGTTTATGTTAGAGAAATATTAACTTATATTGAATCGCTTATTTTGACAGTTGAGCGTTTCAGTTGAGCTGCTTAATATAGACGTCATGTTACCAAACAAGTATATGAATGAAACCAAAACTTGCGACTCAGTTTGGGAGAATTGCTGTCAGATGGCATGGCCTAAATTAAATCGTTAAACTGACGTCATGATACGAATTAGAAGAACAGTTCAGTTTAGGTCCTAAACTGGATCGCGTTAAGAGCTCGTGGTAGGCCTCCTGATAGTGTAAATAATTTCATTACCACTGCTCTCAAAACGGGGTTGAAAAACAGTCTCAGAAAAACGGTAATAGAACCAAAATTTCGAAGCCATGTGATATTTACCAACCCGCACTGGGCCCGCGTGTTAGATTACAGCCCACTCCCTCTTGAAGAGAGGCGGTCTGTGTCCCAACAGTGGGATCTTTTATAGGCTGATTATGCTACTGTGTATAATAGTCTAAAGTCCATTACTACAATTAGAGAATAGACCCTAGAGAATTCATTCGAAATTGGACAAAAGCGTAAGCAATTCAATAGTATGAATTTTATTCGAAGACATATTTCAATATTAAAATCAAATAAGTTTCTTCGTACGAAGACAATTACAAAATAGTGTCCGTAGAAATTAAGGAGCCATGTCTCATATTTAAACGCGAACCTACCAATATTTTGTAATAGGCACATTGACCGATTTTGTGTGGGCCCGTTCCTGGAATTTGTAGTAAAACCATAAAACGTCCTGTATCTAAGAGTTAAAAAATAACTGTAGATGCTCAATAATGACACGCTTCGACTTAATACGATATCATTCATTTCGTCATCATTTTGGCCATTAATTTACAAGGTTCTTCCAAGAACCCGTACCCATGTTCAAAGTCCATACTGTAGCTAGTATTACGTTATTTTAGTAGAAAAATGCTGCTCAAATTTTACATTCTTGAAGTGTTTCGAGTTTCGAAACAATAGCTCATATGCTAGCCAAAGAAAACTTTAGAAAGTGCTCGAATTAATTCTACAAACACGTTCACTTTCTTTGTATCTTGCGCAGAGGCATCTAACGATACACTATTACATTTTTGATGTTAATTAACATCACAATTTACGTCTTCTCGTGAAATCACGTAATACTTTCTTTTGATGTTATCTTTATACAGACTATCGGAAAGACATAATCTGGTTGAAATTCTTAGTGTGGACTACTTACTAATCTGCCTAGCCTTTTCCCAACTTTGTTGGGGTCAGATTGCAGTCTTACCAGATGCACCTGAATAACGGTAGCGACTGCCTAACTGACCTCCATTACCCTTTTACTGAGTGACACGATACCCCTTGGTAAGACTGTTGACGACCCGTAACGACTGTCATAGATCCACGAATAACAGCCGAGGCCAACGGCTTAACGTGCTTTCTGAGGAACGGTAAGCAAAGATGGTCACACATCCACGGACCAACCGCAGCAAGCATAGCTTAACCTTGTCAACTGACACGTGCGGTTGTTATTTCTTAGCTACAAGCTCTTATTTGTGTGGACTACTTTTATTGGACTAACTATCAAACTCTGTGGTACTTAACTATAAGCCTTGCCACTGCTTTCATTCTTTGTGAAAGGGGCTTGAGATGCAAAGCAAGAAAGACCCTTTCTACCCCGTCTACGGTTACGATTTCATAGTAACCGGTAACTGAACATCGTTTATGCTAAAACCTCGACTTCATTGTCTGTGTGATTCCCATAACCATCTTTGCCCAGCAACAAACTTTTAAATAAATACAACCAACTACTTACCTACATTACTTCCCACAGTTCACGAAATACAAACACTTTCAACTTATCGTAATCAAAAGTAAACCATTGAATCTCTACCGACAGCTTAACAACTGCTGTCAACTCATAATATTTATGTTAGCAGTATAATAATATGAAAACAAACGATTAATTTTATTATCCAACAAGAAATATATGACCACACAGAAGTTCCTACTGATTCCAATCCAAGAGAAAGCATATTAGCTATTAATTTATTATCCTAGGGATTAAAATAAGTTATTGCAATAATGAATACAGCATTACAAGGGTTGAAAAGCTATCTACTTATCGTGTCTTTATCATATTGTACATATACGTCACTATTGTGTGAGATAGATGCTATTGCATAGTAACTACAATAATTCTACAAAGTACCTAACATGTTTCACATCGATAACTAGTTTTCTTTTTGCTGTGCAATCAAGTTAAAGAGACATTGCCAAGCGGTTGATTGACTATTCACGTAACCAGAGGGCTGGCCTATTTTTCGGCCAAAGAATCAGCATTGCCATACAATGTGGCAATGCTGCCAGCCTTTTGGGCACTTTTCCCATTGACAACGATGCGGCTAACTTTTTGATGCCTTATGATTATTTTCTTTATATATTATTTTTACATACATATTATTATTTTAAGACCGGTAGTTTTCAAATTATGTAAATATCTATACAATGAGTTGAAGAGTATTTTATTCATCTATATTACATTATTCTCTTTTCCTCAACAGTATCTTTTATATCTTCAGAATCTCTCGTCTCATATATACTTTTTTCTTTTATTCCCTTGAAATGCGTGAAGCAAGTCAGATGTCTTACTTTCACTGTTCACCTCTAACATTTAATCTTATTTTAATAGTTTCCACGGTGGCTTATGCAAGGTAGTTTGTCAGCTGACATTTTCCTACGGATATTGGATGTTGTAAAAGCGTATAAAAGTTGGTTCAGAGAGCCACTTGCGAGATTGCTAGGTGTCAGTCGGTGTTCATTAGAGTCGTTGAACATTATCTCACAGAAATGTAATGAATGTATCTGTATAGGTACGTCTTGTTTTATGTAGAAAATACTTCCATCTGAATTAACCATTACTGCTAATATTTCAGTAAAACATCGCCAGTCATAGTGTATGTTTATATTATCCTCAGTATTAGCAATTACGATTATGACTAAGGAATTGTATGTTTTCTACAAGAAACGTACATTTTATTTTATATTTCCACAATAGGCATAAAGGTAGCGCTCGCCTTTCCCTTTCTGAATAAATAAGATTCCTACACGAAGTATTTTGGCATCGTTTCAAACCACGTGTGGATCATGGCGACTGTATCGGACTGCGTGATAGCCAGATAGAGGCATTGGTGTATTAGTATAAAAGGTTGCTAAGTTATTGAGAAAGAGTATTGTTTTATTAAAGTAAACATATAGTTACTTAAGGATCTATTGATATAAAATGAGGTAGTCTAAATGCGGAAGGCGGAGAAATTGTAACTCGCGACTTTGACCAAGTATTGTCCGGGTTAGAAAAAGGTTAATTAGGGGCCATAGGTGGTAGGGTGCAACCCGTACCATGATACATTACACTTTTGTAGTAAATACTCCCTTGATCACATAAGATTACAAAAGAGGCCATGTTAAAATGGAAGAATTGTGAATTAATGATGATATGAATGGAAATAACGAAGAAAGGGGAATTAAACACTGAGGTGACAGGGTGACAGCAGTGAGCAGCAGAAGAAGTAAAGAAACACTAAATATATTGGGAGAAGGAAGTGTCGAATGATTACCTACAAACAAGTGAAATATCTTGAATGCAGATAAGCTAAGGCAAGTCCATTCTAGTCAGCACACAACTACATACATCACAGACCAACGTCTTCCAGTTTGCCCGCAACAATGTAGCCGACAAGCAAGACGAATAGACGGCCATCTTGTGAACGTTAACAACCTCTTACCTTACATGAACTGCCACGTCATTAGTTATTAGGAAATCAGCGTTTTATATTAGCTTTCTAAGTTATGGTTGTTGTGGAGAAAACATGGTTTGTATGCATCGACTGCACGCGAACTATTATTTGTTGATGTACGCTAGGATCGCGCGACTTCTCTCGTATCTCATTAAGTACCTAGGTAATATGCTATGCTATATTTTGGTTACTTTTTTCCTTGCCAGAAAAAAGTAGGTACTGTTCGTAGTAGCCAGTTGTTGCTGTGCACAGTTCCCAGATGTCAGACGTTGACCATGGTTTTGCACGATTTTGTTGTTTTGGAAAACTTATTGATTAAAAAACCGCTAGATGAATTACATACACATAGGGTAACAAAGAATAAAACGAAAATGAGCTATGTTCACAAATACAATGGAAAACACAGAAATATTGAATAAAATAACAAAAAAGGCTAAAAGGGCAGATAATCGATATCTTTTCTATACTACTATACAGCTTCTTTCCACCGTCTAAACAAGGAACAAGCCACAAATCTTCCTCCTTATCTATCAATAATCAACTAACTCCAACTAATATTAAAAGCTCGCAAACATAAAAACTCCTCAAGAATGAGCCAGTTCTGAAACTTGGCCAATATAAGGGCAAACGATACTTGGCCAATAAGGGCAAACGATAAATAACGCACGACGCTTAGAAAAGTGTTATTAAGGCAACGTCGCCTTAAATATTCTTGGCATTACTCAAGATTAGGGTTGGTGTTGCCAGTTTTTGTATTAACTTTTTTGAGGTGTAAACATTGAGGTTATATTTTTTGAGCGAAGTGGTGCTGATAATTTTGTACTTCTCTTGTTACAGGGAGTGTTTTGTAAGTTGAAAAAGCTGGTATGTTTTAATAAGTGCTTATAAATATATAAGGCGGCAAGGATTTCGACGCGTAAACTATTACCATGGATTCAGTAGGTACATGATTCTAAACTACCCTGCGTTGAAATTTTTAGTCGGTTATTTAAAAAAAAATTGCAGATCTACATTTTGACCGCGGAGTTATAGCAGTTTTTTATGAAACAGCAGACTATTTCTTTGATAACCGACCATTAAAAAAAAAATATGTGCTTAATTCATTGTTACAGTTTGTGCGTCGTTGTCCCTGATACCTATACGGAAAAGTTTTTATTGTGCGCAAACTTTAACCATGAATTCAGCATATACCATTCTAGACCGAAACAGACCGAGTACAGAAATTTTTCGTTGGTTTTACAAAAAAAAAAAACAGCTGTTTCATAGAAAAGTACAATACCTACGCGGTCAAAATGTATGGAACAGCTGTTTTTTTTTGTATAACCGACGAAAAATTTCTGCGCTGGGGGGGTCTAGAATATGCTGAATTCATGGTTACAGTTTGCGCACTGGATAAAAACTTTTCCTGTATGTAGAGTACGTACCTACAGGCTTCTTCGCAGTCAGGCGCGGCGCGACTCTTGTCGAACAAATTTCCATGAAATTTTCATGGAAATTGTTCTACGAGAGTCGCGTCGGTAAAAACAAAATTCATTGCAGTCATTTCTATTTGAGCATTTACAGAAATTTTCAAGAAGACTTTCAGCTAATTGACTGTAGGACCTTCAGCTAGATGGTATCGTTTTTTTTAAATATAGATTCGTATGGATAATGGAGTACCGTACTTATTATCACGACTTCACCCGTATAACAAATTCCAAGCTAGGTGCCCGATGCGTCGGCGTAACGTGTCTTTCTTAATCTACATTATGATTTTGGGCTGACAAAGCTCCGCGCTTATGATATTGCACGGAAAACATTTGCCTTGTAAAACAAAATTCATGAATAAATCACCATGGTAAAGGATGACTAACTATTCATCGTATAAAATGAACACTAAACCTGGTAGGTAGCTATCGCGGAAATGCAATAGAACGGAGGTGATAAAAATTAACCAATACGACGTCATCAAAATTCAAGATGGCTCCTGCACCCTAATTGCGTAACTCACGATTAATCATAATCTGTTTCGTTTTGAAACAGATGGCTAAACCATTGCTTCATATGTTCGAAAAATTTATCTGCTCAACTCAACAACGTAAATATAACGCAATGAATATTGTTGAACTGTCAAAATTAAACCGATTATGATTAATCGCGTGTTACGCAATTAGGGTGCTGCTTCCAAAGACAAGCAGCCAAAAACACGCCTCTTTTCTAAGGTATGCGAAAGGAGTATTCTGCTTGTGAATTCCTGCTTTATTTTGGACATCGCAGATGCATTGCCATCCCAGGAGGTCTCCTTAAGCACGTAATCCGTCGTTTCAGCCGTAGTTACGGGTGATTCCTACTCCATATTACCGTACATAACAAAAAAACGACACCATAAGAAAAATGACACCACAATTTGACAGTCGCTATTCTCGATATGTTTTACCCGTCCGAATAAGTTAATTACTGGGTGCAGTTAGGATGAGCCGATTTCTAGGTTGATGGACTGAGACAGTAGTCCCCCAGAGACAAAAGCTGTGATGCCTCATGCAGAACATACAGGCATCCATATCCCTCAAATTGGAACACAGCGAGACTGCTAAGCGACGATAATAGGAACCTATTTGTCGGTTGAAGTGCTTCTCGAAACAAACTGCTTCGCAAAGTACCTACTTCTGCTAGGCGAGAAGAATAACCTAAGCATGGAACTATTTATGTTCAAAAGCCACGGTATTCCGAAAAGTGACAACAGGATAAGTGCCAACCCTATCTGAGACGGATTAGGCAGCGTTCACAGGCTCGCTGCAAACAGCTCTTATCGGTCGTCTCCGAGATACTTGACTTATTAGTCACTTAGTTGGTTCCACTAGGGTACCGTGTTATAGTCCTTTACCTTACCTGTGTCTTTTACTTCCTTACTACCTACATAATTTAGGAAAAAGGTAAGTTTCAGACGGTTGAAGATGACAAACAGGTCAAATCGGAAGAGTTTGGATGATTTACTTATATCTCAGGTTGTTTTATTGAGGAAACATTACGTATTCTACCGGTTTTCTTACAGCATAAACAATATTTCGGGAGAACAGAGGTCACAAACATTTGATACAATTTTTTTGGACTTGGTAAGTTCTAATATTGGATGTATTTTGCTATTTACCTCAATATGGCTGAACATTTTTGGAACCTTAGTAATATTATAACAATTTAATGTAGTTTTCAAACAGCTGTTATCTGGAGTTTAACCGGTTCTTAGTCACCAAGTCTGTGTTTAACAAACGCTATAAATTACAACATTTTGTGTGGCAGGGATAAAGAAGATAAGTAAAACGCTTATTGTACAGTAAAATAAAAAAAAATTGCTACTACTGCTTGCACAACTAGCTATTGTCAGCGGCATTTCCCGCGTGGATGTCGAAATTTATCCCGCGGGAACATAATACAGGATAAGATAGGTTAGAAACTATCTGTTTACCAAATTTCACCCAAATCCGTTCAGTAGTTTTTGCGTGATTGAGTAACAACCATCTAAACATACAAAACTTTCACATTTATAATATAACAGCTTTTGCCAGCGACTTCGCCCGCTATCCCACGGGAACTTACTACCGGGATTAAAATTATCATATGTGTTAATCCAGGTTATAATCTATATGTGTATCAAACTTCATCCAAATCCGTTCAGCCGTTTTTGCGTGAAAGAGTAACAAACATCCATACATCCATTCTCACAAACTTTCATATTTATAATATTAGTAGGAAGTAGGGTATGTAAGATACATAAACATCTTGTGTACTGAAAAGGATTCTTACCAGCCAGTAAGCAATAACTGCAGCAATAAACCAGGAATAAGTTAAAACAGATTGAAAATAATAAACCACCCAAAACTTTCCCTGAAAAAGAACACCATTTTAAAAGTAACTATCTAAAAGCAAAAGTGCTATTACAATAACAATCAGCATCAAACAACACCGGTATACCGGTACACAACAATAAAATAAAAAAGGTCTAAATCCACGTGGAAACCCCGGACGAAATTCTCACGAAATATTTGGCATGCCATTAAAATGGAACTGAGTAATAACAAAAGAGGACCACTCGAAATATACACACAGTTCGAATTTCGAATGCCGAACGATTTTGGACGCGGAAAAAATGCAGGTAACAAATTATGGGTGACGTAAGCGGGTCCGGAGTTCGGAATAACGTGGTTGTTTCTTTTTTTTTGTTAGTTGTTTTGAGGCAAAGGAAATTGCTGGTTTAATTGTTTTTGAGTATAGTGTAGGCTCTGCGGTATGATGTATGTTATTGAATGGATTTAAATGGTCAATATTTTTGAAATTTTTATTTATTGTCTTGGTTTTCAAGAATCGTAATTATGATGTCCATTTGTTTGTTATTTTTGTAGTTCATTCACCTTTTCACCGTTCTTTAAAAATACTTTTTCTAATTTTACGACTTAACTGTCAATACCAACGACCTTATGTAACTACATTACAATTTAATGATAGTTTCATTACATACATAAGTATCATATTTATTACTCATACCCAGTAAATTTTCTTACACAACAGTCACTTTTCTTTGAATCAAATAAACATACAGCTAAAGTTATTTCTGATATTCTCAAACTCCCACATTAACACTAATAGACCTGCCACATTATAAAATTATGTTCATATTTAGTTGTAATGATAATTTCGTCTGCCTACGTACGTATTTCAAAATGGCTGGATCACGCATGGCCAGCCCATCAGAGCCCTCTTGTAATGGGAATAGACATTAAGAGAAAATACCATAAATTCTCCGGAGCGCACCATTTTAGGGTCCCGTCCGTGATCAGCTTATTTGAATAAGCCACTTATGGGATAAAAGTTGAGCTTAATTACAATCCTATGGAAGGACCGCGGTGTTATTTTGATAGTTTTGTTACCTTCTTAAAATATAAGTACCTACCTTCTATGAATTCCAGGAAATGCCTAAACTAACACCAGTTATGTATTGTTATCATTTGGGGTTTGTTCTATTATCTACTTCAAAATTAATTATAGTGTGCGTTAATAAACTAGCCTAAAGTAATTTTTAGTAATACTTATTTTTATTTATTACCCGCCCCATAAGCATCAAAACATGGAGATTATTGTACTCATAATCCGAAATAAATTCTGTAAATATTGGTGAAAACCACATTAAAAACCATTGTGTAGTTTAGAAGAACAAGCGGTCACAGATACACATAAAAAGCCAATTTGTTCAATAGTTACTATTTATAAATTTTTACTGCATTTACACAAATCATTCATGAAGATACAAGAGAAAAAATCACAATATAGTACATTATGATTGTCACAGTTTTTTTACCAAAATAAGGAAAATTAATATATAAGGAACCTTCGGAAACCGAACCATTTTTTCCAAATACCTCGGCTGTCAGTAATCGTGACTTACGGTTCAAAACGAATGCTTTGAGAATTTACCTTTACTTAACGTCACTTATTTTATGTAATCCATTTTGAAAGTGTACGGGGCGCTTCAAATTGAAGTATTCCCGTTTGAGCACCAATTTTTAGAGCACCTATACATTGACCACCAAAGGTATGGGAATACCTTGGTGCTCAATGCATGGTGCTCTAAAAATTGCAGATGTACTCGTATGAACGTAAAAGAAACAAAAGGTGGGATCGTAGAAGGTGGCATTCTGTAGCCTTTCCTAATAGGGTTTAAGAGGATTATTACTGAAATCTTACACAGATACTTTATACTTAGTAGCAGATGGTAAAGGTCAATATTGGTGTTATAAATTATGGTAATAATCAACAATTTTACTCGTTTTTATTTGTATTCTCGGTCGCATTTCATGATGATAATATCCTTTGAAAGGTACGGCGACCAGTATACATAATCCTCATAGACATATATTTATTTCATAAACATTATATCTCATTACTTGTCAATACTTCTGTCATCAATAGAAAAACAGATTTTTTGAGAGCATCTCAACAAAATCTCGAAATTGGTACAATATTAATAAACACTTTAAACAAATATAAAATGATTTACGATGCAACCGCAATATTGACTGACGATTAAAAACACTAACTTATCAAAAGCAAACTAAAATATCTACAATAAATAAAAGCTATAAAAGGTGTTATCTAAAAAATCTGAAGTATCTGTATACTTAACTTGCTAGTAATCGGTTAAAAGCTTAGATAACGCACGCTATTTGTCGGTTAACTCACAAAAAACGGTTCCAGTTAAGTACGGCATAACTAGTAAGTGATTTGGAGATGGTTACTTTTTCGAATACTTTCTACAGGATAAGTTTTTAACCAGTGCGCAAACCGTAACCATGACTTCAGCATATCATTTTAGATCCCCCAGCGCAGACATTTTTCGTCGGTTATACGAAACATTTCTGCGCTGAGGGGTACAGTTTGCGTACTAGTTAACAACTTATCCTGTATAAAATGAGATTGTAGAGTTATAGTTGGTTAGTCAGTTTATTGGGATTTTTAGAGAAAGTGATTGGTGATACATAAAAATAATTTCAATTAAGAAAAAAAAAAGAAATTTGGGTATTTCGCTGAATTTAAACTTCCATGTATGTTTAAGTGGATTATAAAAATCATGTTACTATGATTACATAAAATGTTTTCTCAAACAATAGTTTAAAAAACTAAAAAACACGCTTTAAGTTTTTTAAACTATTATTTATTTTCTATTTTTTTGTTTTTTTTTTTTTTTGTTTCTTTTTTATTTTTTTAATTTCTCAATTTTTACGACTAAAAAAGTTATACGAGTAGTAAATTAAAATATATGTTTCATATAAAAACTTTATGTTTTAAAAGAAATGAAGACATTAACGACCGTCTTGATCAAATCGGTTAACAGGTCAAAGACGTACTTTTAAATATTCAGGTAATACCTAGTATAAAAGTCGTAACATTTGGAATATTTTATTCTAGTGTAAAAAATGGCTGGCATCTGCTTATGATTCAATCCGTTGTAAAAGGGAAGTGAAAGATGACAGTTTGGTTTAAACTTGAAATTGATGAGTGCCGCCTTTGAAGCTTCTAAAACATAGCCGATAACACTTTACGATACTGTAGATTTTAATGTAAGAATCTGGCAAACAAAAATATGAAAAGACCAAAGCGAAAAATAAATAGAGAACAAAAGGAGCAAATCACCACAATAGCAAGTGCACCTAGTTTATTTGGAACAAACTTAAAACTTTGTCCGTAAAGTATATAATACGTCTAAGCAACATTTTTGTAATTATTGGAGTTGTAAGGAAAGAGATCAATTAATTTAATGAGTGCTTAGACAGTACCGAAATACGAGCTACGAAAGAGAATTCAAAAACTTCAAAGATCAAAGCTAACTTAATCAAAACAAACCTAATTTCACGACCCTAATTTTTCAATTACATAACACAAAACAAGACAGACGACAATATCCGTTTTATTATATATTATACACGAAACGGCATCCATAACAGTCGTTTCCACAAAGGAAATTTGTATCAAAACTTGTCATTGTTCAAGCCTTCGCAGTGACGACGTTTCTTAAGAGAACCGGCCCGTTTTCATAACTCCACGTCGGCATCCTAACAGTAATGTTTAAGCAAAATGTATTTTATATCTTCAAGGATAAAGTTGATTATGTTGGGCGTCGTTTTCTGAGATAGGTCGTAATGTAACGGAGGCAGGAGACAATGGGAGCGCTCAGTATTCAAGTGCTGTGCGTGTTTCCCGCGATATCGCGTTAATATTCGTATTAGGTATCGGATTATGGTTAAGGAATTCGGATACGCATCGAATAAACGTTTTTAAACGATGTTTTAACTGACACGGGGATATTTTGCGAGGTCGCCCTTCTCGTTTTTAGGGTATTAGGTCGGTGGGTAATGTACTGGAGGCAATATGCTCCGGAAATATTATGTCGTTTTTATGAATTAAGTAGATGTTTTTGTATGAAAAGGGTATACATAAACAGAATGTTTACCCATCCAATTACGTAATGTTATTGTACGTGTTTTGAAATGTTTCCAACACTTAGCCCTGTTTTATAATTCATAGTAAGTAATTGTATTGCAATAATAATACCATTCAAATCTTGCTTGCTAAAATAAAAATACGCAGAAACTTTTCTGCTGGAATGTAATAGATCAATATTGTGCTTCGTAACTGCACATCAATACTAACTCCTCTACATTCTCACTCAGTAAACGTCACGTTTTACCTAGGAACTATTGAAATTAAACAAAACAACACGTAAAGTTGACAATACATTTCCCACGTCCGATAATTATCTAGCCAATGTCAAGTTGAAATGACGAAGAACTGTCGTTAGCGTACAATGCTTCCGCAAAAAATGTACGGAATTGTAAAAAAATAAATGCAATCTTAAAAAAATGTTAATAGTTACGCGACTACCACGGCCTTTGCTAATTTTGAAAGATTGAAGAATTTGTATAATTATACGAAATGTCATAATTAAAAGATATTTTTAGTGTGGGAAACCACATTTCTTCAAGTAGGTACTATTTAATTAGCGCTTAAAACTAAACCTTATTAGACCTTATCGACAAGAAAAAACAAAATTACACGAGACTTTTCAATAACACTCCGTATACGCAATTTTACGTACAGGGAAATTCTAGTTTTAGGACTAGGCAAGCTGTTCCAAGACCTGAGTACGGGCAGAAAAAGGTCGTCTAAGTGACAATATATTACAAAAACCGTATCTCTTGAACTACCGTTTTAGAAACTACATAGTATCATTTCTATCTAGAGTATATTAGTATATTCGATACGTAAAACTAAATGAACTACCCCACTTTTTCTATAAAAAGCCTAGGAATTATCTAGGCTATAGTGAACAGATTATAGTCTTTAATGATTAGGTACATTAAAGACTATAATCTGTTCACTATAATCATTTATTTATTTAGTAAAAAGAAAAGAAAAAAAACGTATACAAAAAGAGTACATTTAGCTAACAGTAGTAAATTTCCTATACAATTATTATAGTGCCTAAAAATAAACTATTTCTAAAATATTTTTACTGAAAGTGCAAGTGGTAATGTTTCGGAATTAGAATGATAGATAGCGACCCACCCGATCTAGGTTTATTCAAACCTGTGTTTCGGGCCATCGCTTTACATTTCAATTAAATTGGGACATTAACATTTAAAAATTAAATTGATATAAAAATAATCGATTAACAACTATGAGATAAAGCATATTGGTAATTAAACATTAATACCTACAACTAAGCCAATGTAAATACTACAAAAATAAATACTTCGAGGGAATAAATTATACTATCTTCCACGAATAGATAAATACTGATGATAAATGTTACTGTCTGCATTTTAAATAAAACCAAAAAGTTAAAAGACAAAAGTATTGTACACCTACAGAAGATAGATAAAAATATATTAAGGTCTGACACATATTCACCACATGGACCCGTAACTGAGACTGCTCTGAGCCTATATGATAAGGGTACGAACACTACTCTAGGGAAATTACCATGATTAAAATAAACCACACAACAAAAACAAACGAAGAAACTATATTTAGGTACCTTCACAATGAGGACAACTCTTATGTGATAGGAGCGAAACGGCTTGGAGAAAAACCAAATAAATGAACAAAAATATATTATAACAACTGAAATAGATTAGTCAACAAGATTGTCTTTGGGTGATTCTAAAAATATTATTAAGAGATCTGCAGACTATAGATTCTGAGCATTCAAAAACCTGGTGGAACTCGAACCGTGGTCTAAAAGATCCGTTCGACACGCAACGACACGCGCGATCAAATTGCTCCAATATTAATAGATTCATAGTACGCGGTGAGAACGGACGATATACCGCTAGATACGTGTAAACCTACAGTAGAATGTACGACTGCTAGAAAATTTAACACGCTCGTGGTTTCTTCGAGTGTAGGTAGCAGGACATTGAATTGGTGTAAAATACAAAACAATATTACAAAAGATTCCTAAATGATCTCTGAGAATCATAGAGATCTTAGTCGAAATACTGACACGAGATAGTGCATCGAAGTAAACCACTACACTTTTCCTTACAAATAACATCAACAATCAAATAGTTATGGAACTAACAGCACATAATAAAAGTACAAGACCCAAATGAAATAGATAAGATTGATACAACTAGTACAAAGAAACGTGTGAAAGGCGTCTTACACGGCACATAAGCAGCTCTTATTACTCGTAATATAACCGGGTCCGCCTCAGGGCATCGTGTGTACCCGTCCTTAATGCACACTTTCTTGGGAAAGTTACAAAAAATAAAGTAGGTGTAAGAAGTTACAAACGAACTCCAGTAAGGATTAATAATGTAGGCGCCTGCGGGTAAGAGATGGTTCTTAGAATTTTGCGCTGTATATAAGCTTTTATTATGAGCCTGTTTCACAGTATCTTAACATTTTAAAGGATTTTTAGGAGGGGTTGATGAAAGCAACTGAAGTGAAGGGGATGAAAAAAGTAAAGTACCCGGTGCTGAGTTGCAACTATGCCAATTTCCATTTTGATTTGATTATGGCCAAGAAGAAGATACAGTTCTGGTTGAATAGAATGGTTTTTATAGTGGTCCACAAAAGATGTCAGAATCCGAAACATCACAATGCTAAGAAGGTTTTGATAATAACATCAGAAAACGATTTTTTTTTGTGAAAATTGAAGTTTGGTGTGACGCATGTGTCATGGGTAGTAATGACAATAACAACCCACACAAGATCCTAATACGGTAATATGACATTTTAATAATTGAGTATTATTTGGGCCATCGATCAAATTACTCGTAAAACTGCGGTTACTGCACTTTTATTCCAATATTATTTATAAGTTGCAAGTCATATTTACTTTATGGTTAAATATAAGAATGGCTTGACGTCACGTAGTCACTGTTAAGCAGAATCAACCACGTCACGATTTATTGGAATCTTTGGCGTTCCAGTTTCAAGATGAATTGTCTTTCAATATGAACAAAATTATTTATGTAAGCAATTTTAGATTTTAATAAAAACTATTTTAGCACCAATGGGTATTATTCAGTAATTTTAAGTTTCGCCAAGAAATGCTTGACAATACCATGACATTACTCTGTGGTGGAAATGGTACAGGACCAGGAACTAACGATGCTGAAACAATTATAAGATAGAAAAGGGGACACATCTAGGTATATCTAATAATGAGTAGTGCACTAAGATTTTTAGACAAATAGAAAGTTAACCGTTTTTAAGCAAATTCATTTTTAATATTTCAGAGGCGACGCTTTTGCTCTTTTTACACTAATAATGAATTAGACGCACATTATGCTCAGCACATTAGAATTTATAATTCCGCTTAGTAACTCAAAATAACATCTTGGTAAAAAAGAAAAATTCAAGTCAATGAACGAAAAAGAACTAAGCATACGCAAAGACGATTAACAAAAACCATGAGAAAGAAAAAGATAAATAAGTAATAGAAGAATTTAATAGAGAAACAATTACTGAAAATTCCATTAAAATTACAACGATTACAGCAGAGAGAGAATTTCACTAGCAATTGTTAGTAAATCTGGGACACGACGGTGTGTTAGTGCTGGCTCACACGGACTGGGAAATACCTGTTCAATATACGTACGTGTCATGTTGAACTACTTGATATAATATCACACTTCAATTGTAACGGGTTCAGCTCAGTTAAAATTAATGCCAGAGAACTTAAAAGTGTATCTAATAAATATAAGACAGTTCACAGTTTTTGGGAGATGATAAATGTGTAGGAATCTTTCAAAGTCAACCCTTGGGCTGGTCTACTGGAACAATTTGCATGTTGGAATACTGCGTAATGACAAGACCTGCCTTCATTGCGTAACACATTATCAATCAGTATAAAAATATGAATAATTTTGAAGGATATCGCTAATCGATTGCTTAATACCTTAGTATTAATATTATATTTAGTATTAATATTATTATTGCTTAATAACTTAGTAAAAGTTCGAAAAATGTGTATGCTCAACAACGCAAATAACGCAATGAATGTCGTTGATTTATCAAATGAAAGCCATTCCTACAGTTAGTGTGTTACGTACGCAATTACCCCGCTGCTGTCTGGAAACTTTATTAATTTTCCTAGTTCGGCTGGTTTTGGGATCTCCAGATTGTCTTTAATTTTGGCAAGTATATGTACTAACGTTAGTGTTTAAGATGTGTAATTAATTACTAACAAATTGGATTTTATTATCTGTAAAATGAAATGATTATGATTATGAAATAGGTTATGATTTATTTATTCATATATAGTGAACAATATGCACAAACGTAAATACTCGGACAAAGCTGCTGATTTCTACGGAACCATTACCATTTCTACTTTGATCAATTGCTATTCAGTTATTATTTCAAATTCAACAAAATAATGTAACGTCTGACGTTGCCACCATGTTTGCTACATCTTAATAAAGTAAGTACACAACTGGAGCACACAGTCTGTCTCATGCAATAGTTTCTTTACTGTTACAACTCCACCATATTTTGTTCCTTAGTTTTACTTTTAACACCTGTGCAAATAATAAATGCTCACGATAACTGGTAATTTTTCAATAATACCTTTGGATTTCAGAATTTTGACAATAGGGTTTGTTCTAACTAAAGGATTTGACGTTTTTGTTAAAATAATTGTATAGCTTCCTTGTATCGTAAAAGGATTAGAATGGATTTAAGTTTTTATGGGGTGCATTGAAATTATTTCCACTAATGGCTTTAGTTAAATATGTATAAAACTACGGTGTATCTGCCTGGCTAATATTTTGACCACGAGCACAATGTTTCTTTATATATCATTCTTCTGTACGCGTATATGTCACTGACCTCCTCCTAAACAGCTGGTCCGATTTTGTTGAATTTTGTGTGTGTTTTAGTGGACTCCTGGATGGTTTAGATTAACAATTGGACCCGTTAAATGGCGTTGTTCGCCCAGGACAACGTCTGTCCGGTCAGCTATGGATATATAGTATTTGCATAATGATTTGGGGTTGAAGAACATCATTAATTCATACATTTCTTGCCACATACATACTCATACATACTCAGCCTATAACGTTCCCACTGCTGGGACACAGGCCTCCTCTCTGTGAGAGGGAGTGGGCCGTAATCCACCACGCGGCCCCAGTGCGGATTGGTAGATGTCACATGTTTTCGAATTTTTGGTTCTAGGACATGCCGGTTTCCTCTCGATGTTTTCCTTGAGAGCAGCAGTGATGAAATTATTTACACGAAGTAAAACGCCTGACTGGGTTCGAACCCACGACCACACAACTCGTAAGTCGCGGGCGTTACCACTGGGCCACCACTTCTCTACGCCACATTGTCGTCCCGAATTCATTCACTTAACAACACAATTTCGTAACAGCTGTTTTAACCTAATGCTTCTTGCGCACATTATCTTAATACCTACACGTAATTTGCACATCCTGTAAGCGAATATCGTGGGAATTATTACTGCAATGCCTAGCAATCAAAGAAAATAACTAGTTATCGTTATAGTACTTATCAATACTGCCGGGCTTAAGTATTTTATAATTACACGTATATCATATTTCAGGAAACGATACTAGAATATTGACCTGAATAACTTTATAAAAGGAAATACTATAGAAAACGTATTGACAAGGATATTCAGTAGGTAATCATGGAGTTGTTAGTGAAGTCTAATCAAAGGTAGTATGATGATGGAGTAGAGTAGTTACAGTTACTAGTAGAAATGAATGAATATGATATAGTTTATTGCCGAAATGATTTTTCGTAAAGGCACACGTACCAAACCAATATTCTCCCAAATATAGCACCTTAGGATTAGATACCAAACAGGTAACTAAAGCAATGAGAAATTCAGTTAAAGCAAATAGGTAGATGTAACATTTATATGTATTTCCTCAGAAATCAATAACATTAAAACAATCCCAATTGTTCATAGTGTCGGTAAACCAAAACAATTCACAGTCATAGTAAAATCCAGTTAACTTTGTAATTTTCCAGGCATTTACATTTACGCTTGCTAAGTTACCACATAATCCACGTTTAGTTCACCAGTTTACCATCAGTCTGAAGCAGAAAACAATAATCTCAAAGGCTGCGTATAATGACTTGAAAACTTCGCCCCGGGACTACATCACAAGTGCTGAACTTACTAGTTAGAAACTTACAGAATACAAATAAACAAACTTTACCTCTTAAACAACTGCTTGTAATGCATCCTAGATCAACACAATGCACATCACAACACAAAACAAAACACTAAAGAATTTTAAACATTCACAACAAAAAACTCGCGTCCAGCGGCGGGTATCACGAAAAAATTCTGAATACAAATAGTAGGATGCGTGGGAGTCGGGACGCGGGCGACGGAGGGGGGATAACGACAACGCACAGGTGGGAGCAGGTACGCACCCTATCCTTACAAAGTTTACGACAAGTGCTGCTACGGCAAGTGCCGGCGATTGACTGAATCAGACTGATCTACCTGGGTGCGCGGGCGCAGCGCAAGGCTGAGGTCGATCTATTGTTATGAGCGTAACGTATAACGGATGAAAAGTTTGAATTTTCCCTATGGGATGTGTGGTGAAGTTGTGTAATGATGAGTTTTTGTGGTCAGTCAATATTTATGTAGTATATTTCAATTCGAATGGGTTTATTCAGTATGAGTCAGAATATTGTTGTCGGGAGAGGTATGAGCTCTGTACATTTTTGTTGTTATTAACTATCAAGATTCAGAGAAATGAATACCCTATACATTTAACAATGTTTGTTGTAAAACTGGAGGAAAAATTATATGGCACTTTAAGCAACTCAGTTAATTGACAAAATAATATTGAGTAAATACACACTTTGGGATTTGCACTACAAGAAAGTGGATTGTGTACCAATTATTTTGTAATCACTTCTTGTATTATTTCTAACTAGCTTCGGCCCACAGCGTCGCCCGCGTGGTATGTCGATAAAAGCCTATCTCCTTCCCCAGGGTTCGAAGTATCCCCATACCAAATTTGTGCAGGCGATTTGGAGATCTGAATAAAAAAAAAGTTTTTGTTGTCAGGTATATACTTTCATTAAGCATTTACTTAGTAAAAAGCTGTTATTTTGACATCACAAACAGACTCTTTATTTATTTATTGGTACAGTAAGGAATTATTAAAAAAAAAATGCTTGTTATAAATACCTACAATTTGCTATAACCATTCTCAACAAAAACCTTTAAAGTCCTTTATTCATGGAAATAGTCTGATAGCTGACACATTTATTTTAGATTGTTACCAAAATTGAGCTTACTTTCTCGATCAATTGGCCTCACTGCAATAACTGCCCGTATTATTTTATATTCATTGTGCTAACATTACACACATGAGTTAGAATTAAACATGGGAAGGTCTGATGGCTATTATGTGAAGGTAGACACCATGCATGGCAGAGGGTGGCACCCGACGATGCGGAACAATGATGATTGGACCGAAACCGGTGGCGATCTAGATTTATAATATTCACTTGATTTTTTAGCTCCTGCGATCTTAGTATTAGTAATTTTCAGACATAAAAAAATCTAACTACCTAGCTTACTAGCCTAGCTTGCTGGCTTCATATTATGATTGTTTTGTTTTTCAATTAAATTAAACATGATTCTTATTGAACATTACAATTCTTAAGGTGAACCTAGTCCACATTTTTTGCATACAAACTTCGGGAGTGTTTTACTCCACTGTCTGACATGGCACATTCAAAGTAAAATATGATATCGTTTGTCTCATTGTTAATATTCTCTCTATGGAAACAGAATACTAAAATAAAAACCCAATAAAAAGTCAGGAGCCAACAAAGATTCGTTTTTCTTGCTAATTTTACTTAACTTTTGTCGTGTTTAAGTAATAAAAGGAGTGTAAAATCTCCAAAACCAAGGCGGTACTATCGCTGTCAGACATGAAGCCTGGTGAGACAGCGTGATTTTTAACCAGGCCCACCAGTGAGTTCGAGCCGCGACTAGGTTCCCCTTAATACAGCAGATTCAACTGTACCTATATGTTGGTGTTCGTTACGTCACAAATATTATGAATAAGGCCGTTATCCTTCAGGGAATGACGAAAATGAAATTGGGAAAAACCTTCATGAATTTGCGTTAACGATTAATTAAAAGGCAAATTCATAAGGCTTTTTCAAATCAAACAAGTGACCCAGATACCGCGAATTACCTACATTATAATAAAATGTTATATGTATAGGGTAGTAGCATAAAATTGTTTGTAAGATTTTCAGTATGAATTAATGGTTTCTTTATTAGAAGTAATCAGCCAGATCGACCCAGCAGATTGGTTCCATAATCCAGCATAACACGCTCCAATATCCAACCAGCTCGGTACCATTCACCAGTATCCAGATAACTGCACCTAACTCCGTCACGTCGCGATCTACAAACGTTCTAGTAATTGTGCTAGTGCTGCCATCTAGCGGATAATGGCGGAGATAACGCGTCTCATATGTAATTGCCACTAAGTAGTGCGTCTGCATTGACCGGGGACAGGAAAATTATGTGGTTGTTTTGGGTTCCTTATGCAAGCTAGATAACTGAAGATTGATGGATTGTGTGAGGATTGATATGAAATAGAAGGGAGTGAATAATAGCGTGACGGTTGACAGAGCAGAATGGAAGAAGAAAACGTGTTGCGCCAGCACCAAGTGACATGCTGAGCAAGAATGATGATACGCGTAATGCTTGGTAGCTCAATACTCAATACTTTATCGCATTCCACATGAAGGTAGTCTTAGGTGGTAAACTTATAATTAGATCACATGGACCCTGTCGGGCACACCCAAATAACTCTACTATACCAAAATTATATTCTATACCTAGACAAGGTTAGCCTAAAAAATATTCTAGACTACTTCTTACTACTAGATACATGCAGGCGAGTATACTCTAGATTCTATGTACGGACATCTGCTTTCATAATATAGTACTTAAGTACCTACTCCTAACGAAATAGCTGGGCGTCATAGCGGAGACTTTTGCCTAAGTCGGAACAGTTCCGATTTAGATGTAGTACATGAAAGTAGGCTGAGCAGGCTTCAGTAGGTACTCTCTGCCTTGGACAGTGGAATATAGTATTGTTATTTAATAACTAGCTTTTGCCAGTGGTTTCCCCCGCGTAGAATGTACTACCGGGATAAACAGTACCCTATGTGTTAATCCAGGTTACAAACTATCTGTGTGCCAAATTTCATCCAAAACTGTTAAGTAGTTTTTGCGTGATTGAGTAAAAAACGTCCAAATATCTTCACAAACTTTCACATTTATAATATTATATAGCAGGATTAGTAGGATGGTAGGATTCCACCATCGTCTATCTTCACAGTGACTGGTGTCCAGTCAATATTCTACCAATTCAGCACACTGTGCGAAGCTTTACAAGAGCCCGTAACCAAATAATGTCCCCGGTTTGAAAAATCTCATCGGCAAATCATTCCGCATGTCAAAGAGAATCCGCTTTGCTACACGGAATATGCTGGGATGAAAAGCTCTATAACAAAATTAAAATCAAACTTTCAGTTTGCTCTGAATTTCAACGAGAGGCGTTCGTAGTGGCAAAATGGAGGTGTCAGCGGACTAACTCTGACGGTGTCTGCGCAACTTGGCATTGGTTGCAAGTTCAGAGTACACCAGAAGTTTAGAGCAATTTGAACCATTTTCAATTCTGACACTTATTTCGGCAAACAGATTCATGGGTTCAATCTTCTACTAATGGCAGTAAGGGCTTACATATTTGAAATGCGAAAAGCTCAAGTCGGAGTAAATTTAAATTAGTCATGTAATTATGGTGATTGCCCAGAGTACCTGCGGCTGACCAAATAAACTATAGATGGACTGTGTGAAAGATGATATAGCTGGAAAAGGGGTGACGACTAATACAGATGTATGGGAGAGAAAGACATGTTGTGCCGCCTAAAATAAAATTGGGAAGTGGGCAGCAGGCTTAGCACGAGCACCGATTTATCGACGGAAGAATAGACATGACTATTAACTAAATGATGTACAATAGGTCAAGATAGCTATGTTTTTCTATTAATTATCACAGTTATGCGTTTTACACGAATCATGAGTTTGTAGATAATTGTATATACTTTGTGGCCGTCGAGTAGAAAGTTTGTTGTCAGTGTGATTCTAAGAGTTTGGGAAGAAATATTCTTCTGAAATAGTCTACATTTATAAGGACCTAGACAAAGATCGTTAGAAACGAAAGACAAAATGACAGATTTTAGAAGGATGTCTACGGTGCGATGCACGATGTCAAAAATGGAGAAACGAAATGTCACTTTGTATTGAAAAAGCACTGTCCATTCTTTATAGAAATATAAATTAAGCGTCATGCTAAGCGTGCAGGAGAATGATAACCTGCGCCTGACTTACTGAATGAAGGAAGCTTACTTGGAAACGTTGTTTGAACGGTGTTATTAATTATTGTTTATTTAGGTACAACAGGAAGTCAGGTCAGTTAGAATTATATCCTTGCATAGAGACGCAGGTTCCCGTTTTTTTTTTTTTTTTTTGGTGGGAAATCATCAAATAACTTCTCCCGCTCTGGGTGGAGCGGGAGGGCGTGTCAGACTTTTACTGACTAAAACCCACCCGTGTTCCCTCAGTTGCCTGTGTGCTAGGGGCCGCGGTATCTCTTTCGAACAACCCGTACCCCTAGCAGGCATCGGCCCTTGCGGACCCCCCCATTTGGTGCTGACATCTCTTTGAGGCGCGCGTGGAACACAACGCGCCGTCGACCCGGGCTTGGTCCTTACCGGACAGCGAGCTACCCATTAGTCGCCGTCCGCAAGCCCGCGCCTACGGTGGCCGGGAATCAGCCTGGGATTCCCGACGCCCAGGGCGTCTCCCGCGGCGACTACGGCCGTGAGGGCGCATATACTGCCTCTCCCTCACGTGCGCCGCCTCCCTCTTCGCGAGCATTATTGCTTCGCAGAAGGAGGTGACGGCTAACCATTCACTCTCGCTCCGTACCATGGCCTGCACCAGGGCCGGACGCGAGAGATCGCCGCCGCCGATCGCCTCCACAAGGACACGGCGGTGCTCCGCCCAAGCCGGGCAGACCGCCACCGTATGCTCCACCGTGTCCTCAGGGCGATCTTCGCAATGGAAACACCCGGGCGTTTCCTCCCGCCTTATGCGAAACAGGAACCTCCCGAAACAACCGTGTCCGGTGAGGACCTGCGTCAGGCGGAAGGTGAGGACGCCATGCCGCCTCTCAAGCCACTCCTCAAAGAGGGGACTTACCGCCGCTATCGTGGCGTGCCCAACGCAGGTTCCCGTTAAAGATAATTCGGTATCAATAGGTGCGGGTAATATTGCTCCGTATTCATTCATGCGTTCACCCAGAAAGAAACAGGTATAACATAATACTCATTTTTGACCATAAATCAACCTGCAGCGATCTGTACCCGAAAATTATCTGATTTATAAAACTTAGATAAGTTTCTTAGGGTAAGTCCGTAGCTCCCTAAGAAACCAACCGTCAGGGTTGCGGCGAATGTACAAGTATCTCCCGGGCCCCCGACACATAGTACTAGAAGGAACAGTGGGGTTTTAGTTGGTAGGAGTCCAACATAACCCTCCTTTCATATCCCAGACAGAGGGTATCCATGAGGATTACCCACGGAAAAAAAGGGTTGGTCCCTAGGAAACCCATCAAGTTTCTTTTCTATACAAATAAATAAAATCTATTTGCAATTTCAAAATAACAGCTTTTTACCAAATTCATATGAAAGTATTATGCGGCACTTATAACAATTTAAAAAAAATATCTGTCGGTTTGTTTTGGCTTATCTCCGAAACGCCTGGACCGATATTGACAAGACAGTCACGGGCAGAGCTGATGTTATACGGGGGTATTATAGGCTACTTTTTGTTTCCGTAGCATGTTCCCGTAGGATGATTTCCGACATCGACACGGGTAAAGCCGCGGACACAGCTAGCGGAAAATTAATAAAACTTCAACGTACAGAACCCACCGGTCCATTAAGAACCTGTATACCAACATAGCTACGCAACGACTACCATCACGTACTCGATACTGACAGATTTGCGCATCACTCAGATCTTATCTTAGCTAAATAATTACGGTATACCATTCATTTACATAGCCACTAGTTAAGTATGGGAATAAGCTTTGTAGAAGTTTCTACTAGCCCCGATTTAGATCGATCTGAATCGGATGCTGACTTTGATAAAGCCGTTTCTGCAGTGCATCAGGTATGTTTGCCAAGCATACGTCAATGGCTTCCACGCCATCGTCATACAGAAATCTGCCACTATGCTGTGCAGTGAGCGGCAAAGCTCCAACGCCATCCTGAAGACCATCTAGAGGAGGTGCGAGTCTCCGTTATTAGGTGATGTCGTTCGAAGATGTATTTCAAATAACAGCCTTGTTTCCAAATAGATAATAAGTTTACTAACATTGGTATAAGTTATCTTTTTGTTTACTAACCCATATGGATGTTGTTTATCCGAAATAAAGATTATTTTCGTTTTTGTTTATAAAAATTTTTAAGTATAATGGATAAAATAATCTAAGCTTTATTAAAATATGTCAGGCTACTTCACTCTACAGGGGGGTCACGCCCAACTTGTTACCATGGATTTAGTAGGTATGTACCTACATGATTCTGAACGGCGTTAAACTTTCTCGATTACTTACTAAAAAATCTCGACCGTTTGAGCGCGAAGGTATTATACTTTTCTATGAAACAACAGATTTAATTTTTTGACATTACTTTTACTTTTACATCTCGTATATAATTTGGGCTGAGAATCATCACGTTTTCAACGTCAAAAATAGATAAGACAGACCCCAAAACCCCCGCCTTTCACCACTTCCTAGTGCTGGTTGGGAGTCAGCTCAGAACAGCGCCGCAACAAAGTCCCCAGCAGCACAGCTGTCTATTAATACAAATACTTACTTATAAAGTTAAACTCAAAAGCGAAAACAGGAAAGGTTAGCTCAATGATTTATTGATTACCTATAAGTCAGAAACCCTCGGGAGACCCAGATCTTACACAGATGTTCTTAACAGACCAGGACACATAATCAACTTCTGAAGGAAGGTACCCTTGGTTAGATTAACTACCGACGGCCGCCATGGCCCACGCACAATGGTCCACCTGAAAGACTAAGTGCTGAAAACAAACCCTCTAACAGCACATAACCACAATAATTTTGTAACTACTGCTAGCTTAGACATTGTTATTGCAAAATCAAAAGAAGCACTAATCTAGACAATTAACCTTGCCAGATTTTTTGTTCTAGCGTGTTCAAGAAGCGTCTTGAAGGCATCTTGAAGGTTACACACAAGCAAGGACAGAGAAGAGACATAACTAATCTAATCGTGAATACAAATCTACAATATAGTATCACTTATTATTAATGTATATAACTCTAACAGAAGTCACAGTTTGCAAATAGGTACTTTAAACCATAGTCCAAGGTGTGAATTCAAATAAAAATAAACATACATTAGGTATACAAAATAATAGCTGACTCTTTTAACTATTTTGTACAATTCAGTCATTTAATTGACGACTCAAGTAATCATAGAACAAATGCTATTTGATGACGTCAACACGGCGTCAGGGATTGCCCAAGACAATAATTAAAAACTGAATACCTACATATGAGTACTTATTATCATGCTACTTGCTGCAATATTTCAATCAAGATACAGGTTAAAATCGCGTGCACGAATCTGCAGTGATGAAGCTTTATGCAACTGGTATTATCGTACCTGAATAATTAAAATTGATTATAAACTATACAGTAGTTATTTATTATATCTGCAGAAGACCGTCGTATTGGATAATTATTGTGGTGTTCATGTTCATTTATCTATCATAAATAATGTTATGACTTTTTGCGATAGTTGAAACGAATGCGAACGCATTCGCAAAACACGGAATGAAAAGAGAAAAAACACAGAAGATAAAATAACGTTCTTGAAAAGAACGATTTATCAGAATATCAGAACATACTTTACATTGAAGGAAACCTATTGAGAAGGGAAACTGATGAACGGTACTTTACAGATGGCGCCAAATTCTGGGCTGACTCCTTTTAGTTAGCATTTAGATTGCCATCGACACGCTAAGAAAAAGAGGATAATTCGATGAAAGGTTAATGGTATAAATAAAATAAATAAGCAGGATTAACAATGATCTAAATGGATGAAAGCACAAAACGTTCTTACTACGACAACTATTGAATTGCGAGAGAGACAGATATGTCGAGTTATGTCAAAAGTGACGTATGTTTGACACATTGGTATGCAGTATGCTAATGTGTCAAATACACGTCACTTTTCCACATCTACCATCATTCAATTACTTAAATAAAATGATCTTGTACGTAATTATCCCACTGCAGGACAAACAGGCTCTCATTAAAAACATTTATCAAAATGGTAGTACGAGTACTTACCTACTACCTGCGTGTACTTGACAGTGAGTTTTCTAGGTATTTGAGTCGAAAATAGAAGTAAATTGCACCTACATGGTTACATATTTAGGTTGTCAATGCCTTGTTATTTATTATGAATATTATTCCTATGGACAAAACTCGAAGTCAAACCATTGATTTTAATAAAACCAATTCCAGGCACTTTTGACCTGTTGAAGAGTCGGTCAGTCAGAAATATGACGTTGCCCATTCCAAAACTTAGTAGGTTCCTATGGAGAAGAACGGACAAGAAACTCTACGGACATATTGCGATATCAATCTTCGGATCGCTGAACGCGGAAGATACGTGTATAAAATAATAATAATTGTAGCTCAAACTAATAGATATCGCATTTAGATTTGCATACAATTTTATCATCAACATTACACTTAATCGACGGTATCCATAAAAGGACCACTGAACATAGGATAATAGAAGATAATCAAAGATTGCAAGCCATTAATGTTGGTATAACATGGTTAGCAACTAATATTCTTACTTAAAACATGTCAGTAATTAAAGGTAGCGTAACCATATTTTGTTAACATTACTTTGATTTTAAAGCTCTACAGTTTCCATGTAGCTTGTCATACTGCCCTTCCATTAAATACAACATGGCGGATACAAGCCTAGCTTAGTATCTAGGCAGGCGGCCAAATAAGGGACGATTGAGTATAGTTTTAAGGTAAAGGTATCATAATGTATTAAATTGGTCACATCTTTTTGTATGCACGTATTTCTGTGACATATAAATCTATTTTTCTTTCTTTCTTTCTCCGGTTATCTACCATCATTATAATCATTCTCTGCCCTTAATCATCACAGCATCTCTTCTTTTTCAAACACCTCTCTATCAGTCGTCACCTAAGAACGTCCTTTACCAGCCATATCACATATCGTCTTTCACCCAAAATTCGTCATCATTTATTTATTCTTCTTTAAATGTTTTTAAATTCCTCATTTATACCACACATTCACTTCCGCGGTCTACCCTAAATTTTACATTGACATTCTTAGTTATTTCTGCTGTAAAATTCAACACATCGTTAAAACTAAAAGCTTCACGAACTGCAAAGACACACAGGGAACCACTTATAACAAAATTAAGAGCATAATCAAGATAGTGTTACCGTTATGAGGCTGTAATGTAAGTTGATAGCTGTGATATATGTTCAACTTACAGAGATAGTATCGACCTTGGTCGGTACAGCCAAAGTGCCAATGTTATTGCTTCCTACCTCATTTACTTTCTAAGACAATGCTGTTTTAGCTGGTTATAAGGAGTTTGATTGTTTTAACTTTTCTGTACCTAAATGCTTAGTAACTGAATCTATCCGAATATATCTGCGAATCGGTTGTTTGAAAGGATCGTGAAGTTAGAGTCAGACTTAAACAATCAATACTATGCTATGAAGCAGAAATACTTTTTTTTTGTCCTTTATTAAAAAGAACCCGGTTCTTAATAATTCATTACAATCTCGTCTATACTAATAAACAATTTTAATTTTGTTATTACTAAAATTATATTAAAATTAAAAGTATTCAAAATGATTTTAACAGTACATTGACTATTGAACAACACTAATAGAAGTCCTACTATCTGGAACTCCCCAAAAACATCGTTGTGTAGGTAGTTAGGTAATTAAAAAGATAAAAAAGTGGGGAAAACAGATTTGTCTTTTAATAGTTATAATTACGAAAAACATTGGTTTTTGGTAAATTTATGCAAAACACGACTATTCGTTGCACAAAGCCAGTTATTTATAACTGACCTTGCAATTTGCAAAATAATCGCGTAATTTATTATGTTTTCAAGAATAATATCCTTCTTTTAAAACTGCCGTGTATATTTTCAGATACCTCAAATATTGGCTGGCTACCGTTGGAATAGCCAATCAGAGGAGATCACCGATCCAAAATAAACATTAATTGGAAGAGCACAATCAATTTAGTAAGATTGATTATTTTAAAACTTTCAGCATCGAAAATATTAACACCTAGATTTCCAAATCTATTCAAATATCAACTAAAACTCACCGGTTCTCTCCAGGTCCAAGCTTATTATTTTCAACTATAGCCGTAGCCCTGATCCTATGGTCAGGCTGTTCCCCAATCAGTTTCTCACTTCTACCGTTGTTCAAATGCTCCCTAGCCACACTGTATGCGTCACAAATATCCCTATCAACAACAACACCACTATCACTTTCACAAATCACTTTAACTTTCTCACTCGTGTCCACTTCGTGTTTCTCAGGTTCCACTTTATCTTCTTCTTTTATTATGTCCTTCTCTTTCTTTTTATCGATGCCGTTGGCTATGATGGGCGCTGGTTTCGCCTGGAGGGATTTGGGTTGGGCTTTTGGAGAGGATATGGTAGGCTTGCTCTCGATCGCTCCGTTTTCGTTTATCGATGTCACGTAGACGGCGGTCGAGTTTGCTATGTAGCCGTTGAGGTCTTGTCTGTTTTCTGGCTGCGTTCGTTTTCGACGGTTTAGCTGGAATTAATAAAATAAATGAGTTAATTGGTTCATATTTACAACTGAGCATATACGCCAATTTCATTTTGACATGATTACGACTCATATATTTATACTATAAGTAGATACTAATAATAAAGCAGAAGAGTTTGTTTATTTGTTTGAACGCGCTAATCTCTAGAACTACCAGTTGAGTTTGTAAAACTCTTCTTGCATTTGATAGTCCGATTCGTGAGAAAAGTTCTAGATTATTTAACGTTACGCTACGATTCTTAGGAGCTGAGCAAAAAGGAAAAAGTCAGAATGAACTCTAAGTGAAAATGAAATAGTTCCACGGGTGAGCGATGCGATCCGACGGCGACGCTGTGAGTCAGAAATCGTTTTTTTTTAATAAAAAAAAATGTGATATACAGAAGTTACTGATTAAGTTGACCTAGATCCTTTAAGGGATTGTAGTTTCCATCATTCCTGACTGATTTCACTATGAAACATCGTACCCCAAACTTAACCTTTTGCAAGATATTAGACGTTATTATTAAAAAAAAAATGCCTATTTTTTGTCTATTGGCCATTTTTTTTGGGTATTTTGCCTCCAATTTATTTGTCTATGCGATGTTTGTGTAGTGACACGTTGCTCTATTATTCTAAACACTAAAATTGCAGTTAAATGAACAAACTGGGTCGTAGTAGACGATTGATAGTTATAAATTGAAATATATACGTAAAAACAATTACTTTCTTTCCAAAATATATAAAAAAAGTTTTATGACAGTTATGCTGCAGATGTGCTTAAAAATATTTACGTTTCATTACTATCCAACAAGGTATAACAAGCTCGGGTATTATAAAAATTCTTAGAAAGAAACTTTGATGAAAGGCTCTCAGGTAGTAGTATTATAACAATAATCCGTTGAGTTCCTTGTTGCGCCTATTGTCCAATATGTTGAAAAAGTTTAAGTTTTGGGTACGATGTTTCATAGTGAAATCAGTCAGAATTGATGGCAATTACAACCTCTTAAAGGATCTAGGTCGACTTAACCTGTAACCCTGTATATAATTATCTAAATTGGTATAGATAGTGAGATCAGGCAATATGTGATGGCATCAAAAATGCATTAGTTTTAGGTACTCTCAGTAATCATGTACAAACAACATATGTATAATAATTGTAGGTACAAGTACGTCTGATCCAGTTACCGACTATATTTGCAATCAGGTTAAACTTAATAAAAAGTTATCAAACCTGTAGAATTACAACTGGATACACATAATAAATCAATTAAATTAAACAACTTCAACCAAGAGGTCTAAAAAATCTACACAATACATTATTAATGATACAATGTCAGACACTCCCCTGACAGAACCTCATAATAGAATAAAATAAATTAACGGCACATATAAAACTTATGTTTATTGCCTTGCATTTAGAATGTACTCAAGGTTTCATAGACAAAATAAATGTTAGATAGTAAACCAATAAATGATATTGAAGTATAGTGATTAAAACTCTTTTTTACATGAATATTGTATTTTTATGTGTCTACAGATCAAAGACCTACAACTAAACTTAAAATCTTTGGATCTAGTTAAATCTCCAAATAATTCCGAAACTAACGAAGATTAAAAAATTTGAGAAACTCATATAATTTCAGGCTGCAACGAATTCACTATACAAAACGTCTAATTTCTGCAATATTCTTTTCTTTACAAAAATCGTTAGCAAAAATTTTCTTCATTGGAAGCCACTATGGGAGTATACAAATCATAGGATGATGGGCAACTTCGAGGGGTTAGGTAGGTCCAACTTCGAGAAAGAGGTCTTCGGAGGAGAATCTGACTCGGTTGGGCAGCGGTTGGGAAGCTATGCAATATCTTCTCGTCCTAAATACCGCAGTGTCTCAAGACGAAAATCTTGAGATACTGCGGTAGAAAGACCAGTAAAAGAGCAGTGCGTGTTGCCAGTGATGACATATTAACCGAAACGTGGTCGTTCACAATGGGCCTCATAAGAAAGCTTAAGGTCACCCAAAGGGCAATGGAAAGTACTATGCTTGGAGTTTCCCTACGTAATCGAATCAGGAATGAACAGATCCGCAGGAGAACCAAGGTAACCGGCATAGCCCGAAGAATTGCCAAACTAAAGTGGCAGTGGGCAGGGCACATTGCTCGCAGAACAGATGGCCGATGGGGCCCAAAGGTTCTGGAGTGGCAATCGCGTACCGGAAGACGTAAAGTTGGAAGGCCTCCCACAAGGTGGACCGATAACCTTGTGAGAGCCGCAGGAGTCTGCTGGAAGCGGGAAGCACAGAACCGGTCGAAATGGCGGAGCTTGCGGGAGGCCTAAGTCCAGCAGTGGACGTCTTTCGGCTGAAATGATCATGATGATGATAGGGCAACAGCATCCTTATTGTAACCAGTGTTAATCCGTCTACTGATTTTGGTTATGATTAGTTGAAACTATCTATTGTTTTTACTAAAGTTATAGCAACTATTGTGGCCTGATATGTGTCTGTATAAGAAGCAGAATTAGATAATGTTTGTATAATCAGCCTTATTTAGCCTACTTCTGGCCCTGCTGGGACTCAAGCCTTCCCTCTTTGAGAGGGAGTGGGCTGTAATCCACCACACGGGCCTAGTGCGGGTTGGTAGATGTCACACTTCTTCGATTTTTTTTTTTGGGTTCTAGGACAACAGATAGGAAGCGCAGTGATGATGATGAAATTATTTATAAATCAAATCAAATCAAAAATATTTTATTTCACATACCTAAACCTCCAAGGGCATTTATGAAATTTCACAAGCTAGGTGCACAGATCCAATTTGTCGCTTCCTATGGAGAAGAGCCGGCATGAAACTCCACGGTTACTCTTTTAAAAATAATTAGCTTTTACAATCTTTTCAAATTACAGTGATAATAGGTATAGGAGGACAGTGCAGGCCAGTCAATAAGTACCAGGTACTTAGAGGAATGAAAATACAGAATAGAAAATCGTCTACAAATCTAGTCTGTAAGGCCTACAACGTTCTCTCATTCACAATATGTAAAAGAATCTACCTGTATACTCGTACTCGTAAAATGAACCTATTTGAACCAAGTGACAGGATTTCCATGACAATCACTAATAAATAGTCGATAATAAAATTTATGTATAATGTCAAATAATGACGAGAATATGTCAGACATTGTAAAAATAAAAATTTACGTTGTAATTTGGGAGCAGTTAATATACTTTCACATAGTTATGCTGTTAATGAGGTACCGGGGAAGCCACATGTGCAGAAAGAGTTAATGCCAAACTTCCCTGTCTTCAACGTAGTCTTTTATCTTATAATTATGCTTTACACAAAGTAAAACGCTAATCTGGGCTAACCTACGACGTACAACTTGTAAGTCGCGGAAGTTACCACCGCTGCTCTCCAGAAAATCTGCACCATAAGAAGTAGGTATACATAAGACTATGTACTTAAAATTGTTAGCGGCATGCGAAGATGCGAACTCATCCATGTTCAAGCCATCTGACAGCCACTTATCGCCGTTCGCAGCACATTTAACACGATTACTGGAGTGTGGGTTTCCGTACCACTTGAAGATGGTGATAAAAAAATATACATACGCTAGCTTTTGCCAGCGGCTTCGCCCGCTTCGAAAATTATCCCACGGGAACATAATATTGGGATGAAATGGATCCTATATGTTATTCCAGGTTACAAACTATCTGTGTGCCAAATTTCATCCCACACCGTTCAGCCGTTTTTGCGTGAGTTTTTGCGTTTTTGCGTGAACAAACATCCAAACTTTCACATTTATAATATTATTACTGAGGCGCCATTTGTTTGAGACTTATGAAACTTATGATTAATAACAACAATCAAAATTGTTAATCAGTTTATTGTTAATTATAAATTATTAAAACAAAAAAAAAAACTATCCTATCTCTCAAGTTAGAACAAATTACATACGAATGCCAATTTTCATCACAATCGGTTGACTTGGTGAAGAGTTCACTGGGAACATACATCATGACTGGATTTTTATATATTAAGATAGCCAACTAAGCGATATCTAAATACACTGGAGACGGATGTGCAGAAGCAGTTGAAATAACATTGAAGAAACTCAAACCAAATGCTGGCTGGATGACTCGAAAAACGGTGCTTTAGTCGCTTTGAAGCCGGGTCGAGTGGTAGTAAAAAATCCAGAGTTTTAACAACATAAGAATTACAACAAGCGAAATGTTTTGTATAATTCGCAACAAAGGCATATCATGTTGAACAATCTCCTCACAACGTTCACCAGATGACAGTGTCATGGTTTTTTATGAAAAATGCTAATGGTCCCGAACAATATGTCACTGCGGTATGCGACCCCAATTAGTAGCAAAAACACCACTTGACTATAAGAACGTTTAAAAACGTGAAATGCAACAAGTGGGCCCTTGATGTGCATAGTATTGTGTGGCACAATCATTTTGTGGGAAAAATCTGAGGTCGAAACACGCATATGGAAAGAATTCATAGCAAAGTTCAGAACCAAAAAGAAATGTAATATAAGTACTTGAAATCTCAGAACCTTTATTCACACATCCATAATAACTTTGGGGCCTATCTAACCTAGATTCAGAAACACAGCTAATTGTATCAATAATGCTAGTCCGACCATGACATTTTGATTATCAAATCAACATCAAGAATGAGATAATTGGTTAGATAAAGGTTTGTCACATCAATTGCCAATTACAGTTCATGGACCAAAGATCAGAGTAAACGAATTGATTCAATCGATCTGAATTAAATCGTCATTGATGCAAACACTCTAAACAAAAATCAATGAGGATAATAAATTAAAAGAATTTTAATTTGGCCGCACTGTCGCATTGGGTAGATACACTGTAAAGGGATATTTCCATAAATAAATAACATTGAAATCATTGAACAGATTGCATTATGGACATGTGCATCCATCCAAATTTGATCTATGGATCCTAGATGGTCTTTGACAAACATTCAAAAGTCAAACCTCAAGGTTTACCCACGTGCATTGGAGCACAGTATTTAGGGTTTAAATTGACAGACCATATGGTCCATATGGTTGCGAATATTCGCAACACCACACTGCGCTCCAAAACATAGATTACTGAAGTTGCTCAAAAAGCCGGTAAGCTGAAGAGGGACTGGGCTGGCCACGTCTGCCATTTTCCCAATGAGCTGTGGGTCAAAATATCCACTACATGGATCCCTGACATAGCCAGAAGGCGTTGCGGCAGACCCCGTAGAAGATGGTTGGAAGAGCTGGAGAAAACAAACGACCAGTACTCCAGTTTAACCCTGGATCGAAAGAGCTGGAAGTCATGGGGAGAGGCCTTTGCCCAGCAGTGGGATGATGCAGGCTTACAGTAACATACAACAGAAAGAAAAAGAGTCAAGAACAAATAGACAAAATTGGTTCTTCAAGGAAGAGGCAAAACATGAATGTAAGAAATTGAAATGTAAAAAGTAGCAATCAAAATGAAGAATCCTACTTATAGTGTTTGGAAGTAGACGGAGAAGCTGAAAGAGAAATCGTTTCACCTGTTTTAACTGCAAATGATATTAAAATAATATAAAGCGAGCGAATCAAGTGCGCTCCAACTACGAATGAAGTAACGAATCGTCCGGAGATGACGGTAAACCAATTTGTTGTGTGGGACAAGTAAGAAGCGAAAACAGGTACACACGGCAACACATCAAGTAATCCATTTCCAATTTACGCTGACCTCGCACTGCAGGCTTAGCACGACGCTTTCTATTTCTATTCTACCGTAGCATAGAAATCGCTAGTCTACATTTCTCGGTTACAAAAATGTCAACTGTCTACACGGAAACGTTATTTTTGTCTACTCTTCCGTCGACAAAACGCTTCTCTACGGTTCTCGTGCTAAGCCCGCTGTACGTAAATCCTATACAATGCGAGATCAGCTTATTCTGGAAATGTATAGCTTGATGTGTAGCCGTGAGTACAAGACAAAGGAGATAAAAACTTGAGGGGGATGAGCCAGGGTATCCTAAATTTACTTAATTTAATGGGATTATAGGAACTTAGAGGGTTGTATTGATTATTTTAATGATTATAAGTCTGTAAAGCCATATTTTAGACGTTCGCGAATCATATTTTGTTCAACGTACAGCCTGACACTTACCTGTAATCACAAAAAAAACGTTGGAAACCTTGAATTTTACGGACCTTAGCGCATCTTCTCGTTTTAAACACCAATACGACATTATCGGGAAGTAAGGATAGAATTTAATTAAACATCACAAGCGAATGGTGAATGTCTCATTGAATAAACGTATTCATTTCAAAGCAAACTCGAAATCCTTTCCTATCCTATGGGCACCTCTACCTGACCATTACAGCGCCCCCGGTCTACTTCTTAATATGAAATGGCCTCTGTAGCACCATGAACCATGCGGCTCCAGGGGCTGGTGCAAATCTTGGGGTTCATTCGATTAATCGAGTCTGGTCAAGCTACGCTGGGATCGGTGCATTTCATTCCGTTCATTCATTCATAAATAGCCAAAACAGTGAGAATCAACAAAGCAATACTTTAATTAAATTTATACGGAAAAGTTATTCTAACAACAATTGCTATAGGTCGTGTCTCACAACTTGGGCCTGCATATAAGTGGCCATGTCAAGAGGAGCTGGAGTGAATACAGGGTAGCTCACTTGCGCGCATTGTCCTAGCTGATCTATTGTACGCTTTCCATTATGTGTGCACGCCGTGTACACGCTGAATCCTCCAACTTGGGCCATCGAGTCGAGTGGCCTCCAGTGGAGTGGTGGACGGAATGCAGGCCAACTCGCTCACAAACATTGTCCTGGCTAATTTACTGCGCACTAGTGACCGCCCCTGTTTCGTAACGGTACAATGGAAACATGTCAAAACATGAAGATTTCTTTATTGTAAGCAAGTATAATAATTATCTAAATAAAGGTGAAAGACACCTCAAAATCCGTTGTGTAGTTTGGAAGAACATCGCGGGCACGCAGAGTCACAAAAAGCAGCCAGTATCGACTGCTTCAAGCTGCGACTGCATAGCAACCTAAAGTCTTCTACGTACACACATATACGGAACCGCTCGAGCAGTCACGACTGCTTCGGGCGTTTGGCAGCGCGGTGAAATTTAATCGTACGCCTAAGCAGTCGCCAGGCATTCACTGTGACTGCTCGAGCTTTCTTTCTATGATCTGAGGCTCGAGCTGTCAACTGCTCTCGCGCAGTCTCTCTGCCTGCTCTCTTCATTTGTGACTTGTTGAGTAGTTATCAATGGCAGCTTCAAGCTGTTGACTCTGACTGCAAAAGCGGTCTGTGTATGTTGATCATTGGCTAACAGCTAGAGCGGTCCGTGTACCGCCAGCCTAAAATAGTTTTTTTTTTTAATGGCTCAATTCACATAGTTTTTATTCTAAAAAAAACTCCTTGTCAGTCTTATCATTACAGATACGCATTGTAATTAAATAATGTTACCTATTAATAAGTGTTACCTACTGTACGTACTGAATTTTATGTTGTGTTTTATTTTATTTAATAGCAATTGTTTATGTTTGTATTTTGTAAGATACAATTACCTATTTTATTTAACTGTTTAGTTTATACAACGAGTAACATAATTAACGCAAGAGCTCACACACCCCAATTAAAGTATTGAGTTAAAAGCGTAATACGATGACCAAAACGATTTTTTTTAAAGCTAACTGATATTATTAAGAAAAACGTGTCGACCCAAGCATTACTTTATGCATTTAAAATTGAGTCTTATTTCTTCTGGAATAAGTTTGAATTTTCTTTGGCTCAATCAGTGGTAGGTATGGCAAAATACATAATTTAGTAAAAAAATACATTAAAAGTTACTGAAATCGATTCAGTAGTCAATTAGGAACAAACTACTTTCAGGTCTTGCTTCCATTCTGTTACACCTTGTATAGCATAAAATTGACTTTAAATAATTTAATTAATGAATATAATAATAATTATACATTTGTGTAGAGATTTGCTTATTGAAACTAGCATGTTACTTTATTATTTACATGCCAATTTATGGCGAAATGTGTCATCGCACTAACAATTTATATACCTACCATCTTTTGTACCGCATTTACTGGAAATAAATAACTTTTGACTTTGAATGTATATTATATGCTAGCTATTGCCATTAGCTTCGCCCGCATGGATGCCAAAAATTATCTCACGGGAACTTACTGTCGAGATAAAAGTATCATATATGTTAATCCAGGTTTTAAACTATCTGTGTGCCGAATTTCATCCAAATCCGTTCGTTCGTTTTTGCGTGATTCAGTAAAAAACATCCAAACATTTAGGTATACACACAAAGTTGGAATAGGAATAGTAGGACTAAAGATAGTGCTGCATGTATGCATTCTACAACCATCTCCATATATGGTTCTGTATTTAACAACCTAGGCTTTGAGTCGAGTGGCCTCGTCAAGTGGAGTTTTGGACTGAATGCAGTCCAGCTCTACCCAAACAATTTCATATTTTACTCGTCAAAACCTTAGCTTAGAGTGGAGTAGCTTTGCCAAGTACTTATAGGCCAACTCACTCGCACACATTGTCCAGACTAAATTTATTGTACAACGTTCTCTCTGACTACATGTTTATGCGCTGTAGTTTACAACTTGGGCCTCCGAGTCAAGTGGCCTCGTCAAGTAGAGTGTTGGACTGAATACAGGCCAGCTCGCTCGCATACAATGTCCTAGCTAATTTATATTATGTTGTATATTCTATTTAACTTTATGTGTTAAGGATGTAGGATTCAACAGCATACAATTTTCGCAGCCAGTGCATTCAAAATCGAAGACAAATAAACTAAAAGAAAAATACTAATAAACTGGCAACCACATTCCAGCATCAAAATTGTGTTACACGCTTCCAATCAGAATTGACGGATTCTGGAAGAAACTGCTAATCCAAAGCTTTATATGTTTGAGAAAATTGTCTGGTCGATAACATAAATCACGCTATGAATGTTGTTATATTATAAAAATGGCTGTAAGTGTGTTACGCAATAACCCTTCAGTTTAAAAAGTAAGTCAGTCAAGTCAGTCAAGAAAGTAGTTCGATGCTTCAGAATGATGAACCCTACTCCCAATTAAATAACTTTTTCGGACGGGCTAAAACACATCAGGAGTGAGGATAACTGTCAAATAGTGTTGTCATTCATTCTTAGTTTTCTAATCGAACGAACGAACTAATATTTGTTTGAAGGAGATACAGAGGAGGAAATGCCCGTAACATAGACCGAAACGTCGGTAGACCAGTAGACCCCTAATAATGACGATTCATCGTTTACTTTCGTAAGGGTGCACACTTTGCTCTTTATAATTCCATGACGCCCGTTCAAACTCGCGCAAACCTATCGCGCATTCATCAATGTCTCGTACATTAGCACCTTGAGTACCTACGTAAGGTATCTGCATATATTACGCAAGTAAACAAGACTAGTGCATTAACATGTAGAACATGTAACATTATCCTTAAGTCTACAGTCAGTTTGGACATGTTGCGTCGCGAGGCGTGAACGACGACACAATATAAATATGGATAGTACAGAAACTACGAACAAACATTCCCACCGGCACACTCACACAGACGCGAGCATTTACGAGACCTTATGTGAGTCTTACAATTCAGTCGACGGCGAAGGCATCGAGGCGATGCAGATGTCTGTAAGGTTCTTTTGAAGAAACAGCCATTGCAGCTTCGAGCTGACCTGTCCCAACAGACCTCATGCATGCATCAGTCATCGTGTAGCTCAACCCTATGATGATAGGACTCCCTTTTCCGCACGTACACTCCCATGCGCTGTGTGTGCGTAGGTAGCTCAACCCTATTTTAGGGAGCTTAACGAGGGCTTGAGTACTTACAGCTACTGAAATCGGTGCTGCTATGTAACAAGTACTTATAAATAAACAATGGTATTAGTTCTTACCTCTACAGCCAATTTGGACATATCAACCGGAGTGATCCGCTTGAGCGCTGACAGCCGCTGCAAGCGCAGCCGCGCTTTCTCCTCCACGGCGATGAGAAACGCATCCTGGATTATGGTGTGGCCGAGGTCTTGTACTGTGGACAAGAGAGCATTAATTAATGTGTGTTTCTTGGTTTGTTTTTGATGACTGTACATTATGATCAGATAATTTGTGTAAGTTACACAGATAGGTACTGCTAATTCTACCTAATTAGCCGACCTAATTATTATCAATTTTTAGTTTTTAAATTATAGACAGCTTTTTTAAAAGATCAGCACCATCATCATCTGCCCAGCCTTTTCCCAACTACGTTGGGGTCGGCTTCCAGTCTAACCTGATGTAGTAGAATACAAGTATTTTACATGGAGCGACTACCTATCTGACTTCCACAACTCAGTTACTGGGTAAAACGATACCCCGTGGTAAGACTGGTTGTCAGACTTTTGGGCTTCTGACGTCCCCCGCAACGACTGTCACAGATCCAGAAATGACAGCCGGGACCAACGGCAACGTGCATTGGGATCTTGGTACGTACCCATCCACGGACCGAGCGCAGCAAGCGTAGCTTAACCTGATCGATAGACCTGTGCGGCTATTATTACTTAGCCACAAGCCCCTTATGATAAAGGAAGGTAATACATTTCTTAGGTGCTTGAAACTGCGACCAAGAATCTGTAATAGTCTGGCGTTATTTTGCAGCGCGTTTGACGCTAGACCGCTAGTGTGCATGCACCCGTATACGCGTTGAATTGGCTAATGCAGCCGCACAACGTCCGATAGATTGGATTAAGAGCTTACCTACTTCATTAAGCCGTTTTAAAGTAATCCTGAACATTAAATACTTTGCTATGACACACAGAATCGACGGCTATTTGAGTTGATTTGTTGACACGAAAAAGGAAGACCCACAGTTATTTTGGTAAAGGTTCCAAATTAAAGCAAGAAAAATCTACATTTTATAAATTTGTCCTGAATTTGAGTTCTGTGATTAGGACTCATCATCATGATCCACCACCCACTGGATGAGCCATGAGACTCTCTTTTCTTGTGGCAATCCCAACGCTCCTGTGATAGCGTCATCCAGGTTTTACCCGCGATGGCAACAATGTCGTCCAACCATCCCGTATCCGGACGACTAACATCTCGTCTTCCAGTCCTAGAGCGCCATTCTGTTACAGCCTTCACATCCTGACATCACTGCGCCTTGCCAGATGTCCTGTCCAACTCCATTTGAGTTTCATAATACGGTTTTGGATATCGATAACCTTCATACGTTTTTGTATCTCGACGTTTAAAACTCACCATAAAAATAAAAAGTATCCAGTTCCTTTTATATACCTTTTGGTGTCATATACATACCTAGGTATTTGCTATTGTTTTATGTACTTATGTAAAACCAACACGATGCAATAAAGGCATGGATGAGGATGGACATAGAGCGTTTACGAATGTAATTTAGAGTGTGCAGCCAGGACATAAATTAGAAACACGATAACAAGCTTTCCTTTCCTCATATGCGAAATCTCCTTAAATTTTTGCAAAAAGGACAGATCAAAAGGTCCTTTTCATTAAAATATCAATCGGCAATCCCGTCAAATACGCCTGCGCCACGTGCATTGAGAGCTATTGAAACAATTCGCGTGCCGATGGTGCAATTAATATTCAGTCGGCAATCGAGGGCCTTCGAGATGAGTCAGCCATTGTGACTGTGAATAAATTAAGGAGTACCTATGACTGAAGTCGGTACTTCAAATGCTTTTCTCAGGACTGAGGTGTAATGTTCCTACTGCTGGGACATAGGCCTCTCTGTGAGAGGGACTGGGCCGTAATAGACCACGCGGGCCCAGTGCGGGTTGATGGATGTTACATATCTTCGAATTGTTGATTCTAGGGCACGCCGGTTTGCTAACGATGTTTTGTTTCACCGTTCTTGTGAGTAGTGGTGATGAAAAATCGTGGTCGTGTCATAGATACAAGAGAAGGAGGTTATCAAAAATACAGACACAATACAAGAAAGTTATAAGTTTATATTAGTATACAAAAAAAAATCTGCTGTTCCATGCATTTTGAACGCGTAGGTATTGCACTTTTCTATGAAACAGCTGATTTTTTTTTTGGAAAACCAACGAAAAATTTCTTTGCTGGGGGTCTACAATGGTATGCTGAATTCATAGTTAAAGTTTGCGAACTGAATAAAAACTTTTCCTGTATACAACCCGCTTTTTCCCAAAAGGGCTTTTTAATTTTTTGGCCAGAGTCACTTTGGCCAAAGAAATTGACAGGCAGCCCTCCAGTCACGTGAAAAGTTGACCAGCTTATAGGTACCAAAATTAAGTATAAATATTAACTTATTTGTAAAAAAACAGTATTGGTAACCTCTATTTACTAGTCAACACTTCAAGCTGGAGAACATTCAGAACAAAGTTCCTAAAATATGGCATTACCCACGCAAAAGTATAATTCCCCAAAAAAACGTACTTTCTGTTGCCACCCGGATGAAAAGTAACCCTTACGATGATCAACCGCACCCCAGGGGTAACAAACTTATTTACTATGCCTGAGAGTACGCTGTAAGGGGACGGCCATAAAAATGAAAAATGTGACTCCCACAGCACTTTGGTGTAGGGAAGCGCGAGAATTTTAGGGATTTTTGAGTTCCTTAAAAAGGTCATTTTGCTGTGGAATTCCGGGTGTGTAAGGTTCTGTGAACGTGAATGTGGGCTTTGGGATTTGAATCCAAGATGGAGCAAAAGAATTCGGTAGGTAAATATGGAGATAGGTACTTAAAGGATTTCTTTAGTGGGCTTTTTAGTGTCGCCGGTTTTTACACTACTAGCAATAATGTAGTAGAGCAGTAGTGGCCCAGTGTTAACGCGTTAATGTGTCGTTCTGTAGTTTCTGCCTACACATGGAAGAAGACGTGAGTTAATGTTTCTGTATGTACCTTTATCAACCTCTAACATGTACTTCCTATATAGTTATCCAAGTATTCACACGGCAAAACGTATGGGTAACTATAGTTCCTAACGATATATCGTTGGTATACATATCTTCAAAACAGACATCGTGACACAATATTATCAAATACCTACTGTTCCGTGGTACCGTTGTTTAGGTGTGTGTGAAGTGATACCAGGTGTCCCACCGTATAATAGGAAGTGTCCTTATTTGGGTTTTAGTACAAACTGAATGGTGGCTGAGCGTTTAGCTGTTATATTATGTGTCAAATAATTACCATAATTATCATTATCATTTCAGCCATAATACGTCCACTGCTTGACATAGGCCACCCCCAATTGGGGGGTTTTGCCATAATCGCCACGCTTGGCAGGCGGGTTGACGATCGCAGTATGGTGGCAAAATGTATAGAGAACGCTGCTGCCCATTTTCTGGTAAATCCAGTGACGGGAAGAAATGGGATGTTGTTACGTCCGGCACCACACGGAAAATAATTATATTTATTAATATTTATTCAAATATAATGTTATGAAACTTTTATCTAATAATAATGCAATGAAATGAATGTAGGAATAATAATTAATAATAGATCTACTCCTATTTTGTATAATTTTAAATTTTTGTTTTTCTCTCGTCACTGAGTTGTTTATTTATTTATTGGTTATTTGTTGTGAATTATATAATAATTTTCAATATGTACTGTATGTTTAATAATGCCTTTTGGTGGCACTCATTGCCTATATTTTGTTTTTTTTTTAATATGCGGATAATGTAGTGGGCTGCAATATTGTTATTCGCACCTATTATTTTTTGTTATGTTAAAATTATATATTGTAGCTGTTTATTGTCCCCTAAATAAAATAAAATAAAATATCAAACTATATTAGGTACTCCATGTACTCCGAGCATTTTTTGTGATAAAAAATCCAATCAATCTGTCTTACCTTGTCCCAACTATGTTGGGGTCGGTTCTAGTCTGAATTCTAGTTTTTTACGTGGAGCGACTAGGTACCTAACTGACCTCCACAACCCAGTTACTGGGTAACACGATACCCTTTGCTAAGACTGGTTGTTTGACTTTTCTGGGCTTTTGACTACTCGTAACTATTGTCAAAGATCTACGAATGATTGCCGGGACATTGGTCCCAATCAATGGGCCTAATGTGCTCCAGGCATGGATGGAGAGGGTCTTGTAATGGATGGTCACCTATCGACGAAGCGACCGCGGCAAGCGTAGCTTAACTTTTGATCGACCTGTACGGCTGTTTCTTTTTACCTGTTAAAATAAAATAAACTAAAAATGAGAAAGACCCTAATTATCCATACAATACGCCAGTCTGCAAATCTGACATGAATTCTTTGATTGATGATGATTTGTTTTTTGCAAACCATCGCTGCAAGCCAATTGTAACTGTTTTTTTGTGGTATTGAACAATCAAATCGTATCCAACATTTATTTTACAATTCACCTGTACCAATCAAGTGTTATCTCAAAATACATTCTAAAAATGCTAAACTAGTATAACGAAAACGCACGTTAGTCGATTCGCACGAATTAACTCGCCCAAATCGGGCGAATGGACACTTTATTTTATTTTTGTTTTCTTTTCTATAAGCGACTTGCATGAAGTTGATAAATTCAAACGTATTTCTGGAATATGTATTAGGTAATTAGTTCGTTTTTAATTTTAGGCATGACTGTCCATACAGTAGCCTTTTTTTCATAACTTTATTAAAAACGTGCATATTGTCTAACACCTATTTTTGGAAAATCAAATAAATGTTAGAGTGTCGATTCTGGCACGAAAATTTGTGAGAATCGACTTGAGCTGTGAAAATATTCTCACAACCCAGAAGAGTAGACAAGAAATAATTTAAAAATTCTACCACAAACCCCCAATAGGTATTAATCCAGCCTTATTATAGGTTGGAACTTCAGAATGGCAGACAGCGGCGTCGACCACAGATAGCTCCACTTTGTCCTTGTATAAAAACTAGACCTCGGATTCTCGGACCCTAGACCATAGATACAAGTACACATAATAAGTACCGTTCTATCCGTTTGCACTGGAATGTATATTAAAAACTGGTTCCGTACTTAACAGAGTACTAACTGACCAACTTGTTGGAAAAAACAATTGATTTTCAACTCTATTAACCTTGAACTAAGTTTTATTTTTCTTTGTGAAAAGTTGTGGTCGCTTTCTGATGTCAAAGATAGGTGATACATCATCATTAGTGATGTTTTGAGGGAAACTGATGGTTATATGGTTGTATTTAACGGTTATAGTTGCTTGGTTGAGTAACATAAAATGGAATCGAGTTTTTTCATTGTTTCAATAAACATAGAGCTATCTTGAAGGAGGTTTTCCTTTGACGAAGATGCTCTGTCAATTTAGGCAGTATGCTCTTTATTTGAGACTAGCACTTTGTCCGCATGATTGCTCCTAAGGGCCGTAGCGTAATGTTTAAAAGAAAGAAAGAAAAATGGATTAATTTGTCACAGAAACACGTACATATAAATAGATGACATAACATAAAAAAGAACATGATAACAAACCAAATCCAATCCAATCTTCCCCAAGAATTGGGCTGTCAGCTGCAAAAAGATTTTTCAAATCTGACTGGTAGTTCTAGAGATTACCCCCTACATATAAACAGTGTTACAACGCATATAATATGAGTATATTACTATCAATTACTGCACTCTACAGTCTGCGTCATACCAATGCTACGCAAAAGCCGTCCCCTGATTTTCTAATTTTTCCGGTCAAGAGTACATGTAAGAGTGCCAACTAACGTAATTCGGCGCGGCTTATCGAATGGCATCAATATTATAGCGTAATAAGACAATCAGCTATTATCGGCTATGTGGCTATGTGGCTTTCCGGCCTCACACATTAAAAGAGTGAGGGGTTGTCCCTGATAAACCGCCACTTTATCAAGGCAAACTGGGGATACCTACTAAATCTACAAATCTATCTAACTTACATAAGCTACCGAAAAGCGTATTTCTGTTCTGTAAAAAATCGTAACAAGAATTTGAAACGCTTTGAAAACTATTCTGAAGCCTGCAGTCATTTGTTTTGGCTTGTTGACCAAATCAACGGAAACCAAAGACATAAATAATAGTTAAATAAACTTAAAATCAGTTTTTGGCCAGCATCTATACATATAATAAAATTGTAACAGGCCGATGTCTGTACATTAAAGATATTGAAGAAAAAATAGTATGGGGGGTCTTTATTAGAGCAACAGAAGCCAAAACAACGGTTTTTAAATTTTTTGTCTGTCTATATGTTTGTTACCGCATCACGCAAAAACCACTGCATGGAATTTAATGCAGTTTTCAATGATATATTCCGAGAGGTCTAACTTAAAAAAATAGGCTATTTATTATCAAAAAAATATATTATCTACTTGATTCTAAAGTCCACGCGTATGAAGCCGCGGGCAAAAGCTAGTATTACATAAAATTATTGAATTGTCATCGGTCCTTGATAAGTATGCAAACTTTCAAAACAATCTGACGTGTTTAAAGGGATGAAAATCACGTTCAAAGATTCCGTTACATAGATACATACCAAGCTAATAATAAAATCGTGTTAATAAAATAGTTTAAAAAACTAAAAAACACGCTTTAAAAACCAAACTAAAAAAGGAGAAAATAATTTAAGTAATTCAATTAAAAAGCGTGGGGTGCCTTTTGAGGTATTTTTATAATCACTTAATGTCAAGCACCCCACGCTTTTTAATTGAATTAAATTATTTTCTCCTTTTTAAGTTTGGTTTTTAAAGCGTTTTTTTTTAGTTTTTTAAACTATTATTTATTTTCTATTTTTTAGTTTTGCTAACTACAAAAACGTGATTTTTTTCTATTATTTCTTTTTTCCTTTTTTTTAATTTTTCTCAATTTTTGTTTTTAAATTATTGTATTGTCATCGGTGCTCGATAAGTTTACAAAGTTTCAATGAAATCTGACCGTTTAAAGTGGGTCAAAATCGCGCTCTAAGGAGTCGGTTACATACAAACAAACATACAAGTGAAGCTAATATAAAGCGTGTAAAAAGAGAAGAATGACAAAAACGTTATCCATGTGTTTATCGAAACTACTCCAAAAGAATCTTGCGTCTCAGTCTCAGGTATTTCGTATCACACATTCGATTTCAATTTGCATTAATTCGTTCACTCGGCATTTATAACGTAAATAATGAAAGGAATCCTACAACCATAGATGTTGTATAATTAAATACCAGTTATATTAATAAATTGGAATAATTTAAACATAATGTTAACAGAATCATTTCATAATAACTATCGGAATTCACGACCCGCTGGACACAGCAATAACGGTAGGATTTTTTTTCTGCTTTTAGTCAAAACACTACATAACATAATCAGCCTATAATGTTCACTGGTAGTAAACAGGCCTCCTCTCTTTTTGGGAGAGAATGGGCCGTAATCCACCACGCGGGCCCAGCGCGGGTTGGTAGATGTCACATGTCTTTTGGATCTAGGACATGCTGGTGCAGTGCATGAGAGCAGTGGTGATAAAATAAATAACACAAAGTAACGCTCCAGACAAGGTTTGAACCGTTACTACTGGGACACCGCTCTCATTTATGTTAAAAAATTATTCGCAAAAGGTTTTTAGGGACAAAATCAAAATCAAAATCAAAAGTCATTTATTCAAACTAGGCTGAGAGTCAGCACTTTTTGAACGTCAAAATAAAATTACATAAGACAGTCCCCCCAAAAACGCCCGCCCTTCACCACTTCCTAGTGCTTTAGCTGGGAAGAAGAAGTAGCGGAACAAACTCCCCAGCAGCACAGCTGTCTGTTAAGTTAGAAGAACTTGTTTCTATACAATAATAGGTAATAAAAATTACGAAACACAAAAAAAAAACATAAAATTTGCCATATGTCAGCTAGCACACGCCAATATACCATCAAAGATTGAAAACTAAAAATAATAGAAAATTAAAATAAAACGTAAACAGAACTTCCAATCTAAATAAAAGCCTCTAGGCATAAAGGGCATGCCCGCTTACATATGCAATTCTGCATTATGCAAATATAGCTATAAGTAACTTAAAGTAACAAAAGTTAAACTAGGACCTCTGGACTAAAATTAATAAAAACTTAATACAATTAACAATAACAAAACCATGGTCAGCAAGACGACCAGTCACCACGAGCAGCACCCGTTCACGAGCATAACGCAAAGATCAGCCATTGGACCTATGTCTTAGAAGATCGCGAGGAAAACCTGTACCCTAATTGCATTAAAATTCATATTAATCATTTAAATTCAGATTTATAATGATTTTGAAAGATGTTGCTAATCCAAAGCTTCTTAATTCAACAAATTCTATAAATTATTGAAAAATTCTAATTAATCAAATCTAATTTCAATAAATAATTAAATTCTAATTTAGACTAATCATTGGCTCGATAGAAGACATCGTTTAGTACAAGTCCTTGTGATAGGACTCACGAATGGGAAGTAATACCAACCTATATTTTCTCGGGGTATTTCAATTCAAATCGATTCAAATTCTTTATTTCTCGGGGTATTTCAATTCAAATCGATTCAAATTCTTTATTTCATACATGAATGCCTAAGGCAATGGAAGTTCTCATAAAATAGGCACAACTACATTCGGTCACGATAAAATAATTTTACACTTGTCAGTTGCATGTATTTAAATGACTAACCCCGTCTCTTTACAGATACCATCTCTGCACGCATGAAGAACAAAAGTGAAGCGCCGACTGCCGATTTTCCTGACAATGAAACATACTCCGACGCCGGTTATCGTGGCATTCTTCTTCACACGATTCGTAATTAACTATACGAGAATAATATAGCGTTGGAAGGCCTCGCACAAGGTGGACCGATGATCTGGTGAAGGCCGCAGGAATACTCTGGATGCGATAAGCACAGAACCGGTCAAAGTGGCGATGCTCGGGAGAGGCCTATGTCAGTGGACGCCTTTCGGCTGAAATGATGATGATGACACCTATGTTAGGTGCTCCCGAGTTATGACAACCTGGTATTACGAAGGCATAAAGCATTTTCTAGCTGACATATCTATGTTAGATTAGCTCCTACCGAGTTACGACAGTCTGGTACTTCAAAGGCATTAAGCGTTTTCTAGCTAACACATACCTATGTTTGGTGAGCTCCTCCGAGTTAAGACACCCTGGTCCTTCGAAGGCATAAAGTGTTTTCTAGCTGACACACCTACCTATGTTAGGTGCGCTCTTAGCGAGTTATGACCACGTGGTATTTCGACGGCATAAAGCGTTTTCTAGCTGACACACAAAATGCATTAAAAAATGATGTACTTAACCAAAAACGCAAGACATAACGACAGTCACTTTTTTGACGTGATTATTAAAATTTAAATGCCTTATTTATTTGTGAATCGATTGAAATAAAATTAACACAAAATTTTAAGTAAGTTTAACCACGATACATTATTTAAAACCGCATCCAAATCCGTTAAGCCGTTTCTGAGATTGGCGCGCACAAACAAACAGATAAACACACAAAATTCTAAGAACTGTTGTTTTGAGTTCTGTTAATTTAATAAAGACCTCCCTTTATTAGTTTTTCTTCAATATCTATAATGTACAAACATCGACCTGTTACAATTTTATTCTAAGTATATGTCACCGTAAAATTGTAAATACCCTTAGATTATAATCTATCTCACAAGATTGTGAACTGTCGAAGGATTGTGAACCGTAACATACTGCTTACAATTTAACGCATTATTTTTCGGTAGATTATAATCTATTGAAGTGAAACCGTCAAATTGTGAGCTGGTATCAAGATGGATAGTACCTTGCGCTATTACTAAATAGTCAAATATCTGCCACTAACTTGGAAGTAGCGCTCGCTGGCAGCTGCCGCAGCACCGCTCGCTTCGGTCGCTCGGCTCGCGCTTGGTTGGTCGCAATTCTAACCTAACCTATTCAGTTGGTAAGCAGTATGGTGCAGTACACAATTTATCGACAGTTTATAATCTCGCGAGATAGATTATAAACTAACGGTGTTCACAATCATATGGTGACATACAGATTATAATTCTGTAAATACAGACTATTGTTGCAAATCTACGACAGCGCCATTTTGACAATTGCTTTCCTCATTAACAGCACACCTAAGTTGTCAAAGTGATTTTTTTACAGAATAGATCAACAAATAGTAAGGTCTTTGTGACTTCTATCTAAGCTTATAAAGTCGTAAGGCTCTATCCAGTCTCACAAATAAATCAATTACCCCATTCGCTAAGTACAAACAAAACTTTTTCTTTTAGAACTAACTTCATAATTATGGTCTATATACGGCATTCAGAAAGTTCTCACTACTATCAAATATTAAGTTACTAACTATTCACTAAGTTGGGAAGTAGTCATTAAGGTAGCTGATAAATCTCCTGGTTGACATTGATGTCAGGAAAGACAACAGAATTCCATTGGGAATAAAAGGCTGTCGCAGATTATCTGGAAGTTATGGCAAGAACTGTATATCTGCTTTTGTTTATACTATCTTTAGGAGTTATTATTTCTTTATAGTCTGGATTTGACGCAATGCCGGAAAATATAGGTCTCACCAAACAGCGGGATGGTTGCGTAACACATCACCAGTAGGAATGGCTCTCATTTTGACAGTTCAACAACATACATTGCATTATTTATGTTGTTGAGCTGACAAATTTTTCGAACATAAGAAGCAATAAATTCGCAATATGATGCATTTTGTGATTGATCGTGTGTAACGCAAATATGCAGCAGGTCTGATAGAAGTATTGATCATCGCGCTTGCTCATTGCCCGTTTGATGGTTAAAATGAGGATTGCTTCTAATCTTTAAAGACACAATTTACAATGCAGGCATGGTAATAGCATAACCAGCCTATAATGTTCCCACTGCTGGGATACAGGCCTCCTCATTTCGAGACGGATCGGGCTGTAATCTACCACGATGTCACATGCCGGTTTCCTTCACCGTTTTGAGAGTAGTGATGGTGAAAATAATGTACACAAAGTAAAGCGCCTTTGTAGGTTCAAACCAAGACGGTTCGAACCCGCGAACTACAATTCTTAAGTCGCGGCTGTTACCACTGACGCACCAAAGCCCTATGTAAATATTAAAATATATCCTCCTTTGTAGTTAATCTTACAACTCTCTCAATCCGTCAATCAAAACGGATAGAGATTGTCATACCATTGTGCGTTGCGACAAATCGCGTCAGAGCGCGACTATCCGCAAAGTCTTGCCACACAGAGGTGACTCAACATCGTGCGTCCGTGTTACCTAATAAACGCACGTATACTCGTATAGCTGAGTATTTAAAATAATTGATATTATCACGTTTCTAACTATTCTAAGTAGCGGTTTTTATTATAAGTTTAGATTTGTATCTGCCTATGCACGCAAGACTCTTTCGTATCTGATTTTAAATAGCTTTCCTTGTATATCTACTTTGCTATCACAGATCTTAATGATCTTGGAATCTTCAATCAGTATTTCATTTTTAAGACTAATTTCCTGTAACGTTGGAGTACTTTCGTGGTAGGTACTTATTAACAAGACAGTGCTGACAGGAGCAGTGGTGGCCTAATGGTATCGGCCCCGACTTACGAGTTGTAGATTGTAGGTTCGAATCCAGACAGGCGCTATACTTTGTGTAAATAATTTTATCACCACTGCTCTCAAAACGGTGAAGGAAAACATCGTGAGGAAACCGGCATGTGATGATGTGACATCTACCTATTCGCACTATGCCCGCGTGCTAGATTACAGCCCGATCAGTCTCTCAGAGAGGAGGCCTGTGTCCCAGCAGTGGCAACATTATAGGCTGGTTATGCTTATGCTATACATGTATTTATGTCAGTTAACACAATAGATTCTGGAGTTATATACAGGAAAAGTATATATCCAGTGCGCAAACTGTAACCATGAATTCAACATATCATTCTAAACCCCCTAGCGCAGAAATTTTTAGTGGGTTTTACAGCTGTTCCATACATTTTTACCGCGTAGATATTGCACTTTTTTTATGAAACAACCGATTTTTCTGTCGTAAAAACGACGAAAAATGTTTTCGATGGAGGGTATAGAATGATATGCTGAATTCATGGTTAAAGTTTGCGCACTGAATAAAAACTTTTCCTGTACACGAAACGAAGAGAGACTTCAACTAATATTTGTTGTGTAATTCAAGTCAAAAAGAAACATAGGTTGACGAAGGTAAGGACCAGGAAGAAAATAGTAGGATACAACAAAACAGAAGGATTTATACAAAAGAATGAGTAATACTTGTTATCAATGACGATATTTATGCCGAATGAAAACTCCAAATTACAATTAATAACAAATAGCTACGATAATAACGTTGCACATGTCCAAGCCTCGCTTTGCTTTTGTAAAAGATTGCAATAAAGAAGAATTTGTTGCCAATATTCCGTAAAAACTAAATAATTGGTTCATCATTGATTAACTACAGCAATTACTTGGTAATTCCAATTAAAGGCTGATTGGTTGTGGAGCAATATACGATACCTATTGGATATGGAAGGATGAAAAGCAATACTAGCAACGATTTATCAGACCTGTATGGTCTACCGCAGAATGACTTCTTAGAAACCAAACAAATGGGAGCCGATTGGGCACTGGGCTGTGGTGTGACGAATTATAGAGAACTAGCTTCCGATCGCGACTTCGTGCGCGTGGACTTTCGGCCTATTAGTTGACTCGCACTAATTAACTCGCCCCTATCGGGCGAATCGTCACTATACGGTCGTCACAAAATTTAAGGCGGTGATTTCTTGAAAACGCTCAAAAAAGTGTTTTTTTTAGACCAGTGTATCTCTTTAACCGTAAATCACAAAGTTTTAAATTAAATTAAATTAAATTAAATTTTTATTCAAAAACATAAGGTACAATGTTTACAGTTTTTCTTTAATCTACGTCAAGTTCACTCATGATTTGTGCCTGAACTAGGTAATCCTGTGTCTCAGGCGATTGGAGGTAACCTTAATTGATTAAATAATCACATAGCATATTAGTCTTGGTGCCTATGTAAAAAGGTATATAAAAATTATAGTATCTTAAAAATATATAACTAATTAAATAAAAAATAAAATAAAAAATAACAATAATACGAACAATATTTACTTTAGCACAAGTAATAACTTCTCTGTATCTTCATAGGACATAGTTTGAAGAGCTTCCTTAAGGATCTTCTTGCAGTTACTGTGATTTAAGGAGTAGATGTTTCCTTTTTCATTTAGGCTGTTATAGAGCAGCGGTCCGAGGTACATATAAAACTTGGCTGTGAAAGCATGTTTTGTACTTTTTTGAGGGCAAACTATATCTTTCCGTCTTTTTTTAATAAATTCAGTGCTATATGGAAGTGCTGCGTGTTGTTTTAGTACAGTGCTCATAATAAATAATTGTCGGACAGTTAGTACTTCACAAGATTTATACAGGAGGAAGGTGGGGAAAAGGAAAGGGCGGCAAGTAGCCACCTTGAGAATAGCTCTTTGAGCTCTTTCAATCGGCAATAACAGACTTTTACTCGCCCCACCCCATGAAGTAATACAGTAAGTCAGAATTGACTGACAAAGAGCAAAATATACTTGCCTCAGTATTTTTGGATCTGTAATAAATCGTAGCTTTTTAAATACGAATATTAGCTTACGAATTCTATTATTAAGAGTTTCCATATGTGGTTTGAAGGAAAGGGTTTCATCTATTATAATACCCAGGTATTTTATTTTATCAGTCTTCTTAATACTAGGACACTTACATTGGCTATACGCTGGGTCTGGGCAACAATGAGCATGCAATGCTGTGGGGATATTTGATATATGCTTGCGCATCGTAAATAATTTTAAGAAGCAAAAAAATATATGATCTTTTCAAGTCTTATTTGCATAGAGTGATGATACTCAAAACATAATTAAACATACTTTAATGCATAAAGAAAATCATCAAAGTCACCTCTTAATTATCTTTAAAAGCAGTTTATCCCTTCAATAACAATTATAATAGTAATTAAAAATATACCATAATATTCCAAATGCCAAATTGCATACAGTGATCGATTATTTTTTATTAAATAGTTAATATAAAATTTTATACGATTTTATTTGCATTTTTACGACAATGCTTGCTCATTTAATAGTCAAATTTATTACAACAGATTTTAACCCGTATCGGATTGCAATAAGAACTATTATCGCTAATTACGACAATATTTAAAGTTACCAGGGCCTTAAATAATATAATATTTTCTATAGGCGACTCGCACGAAGTTAATTTACCTATTTTTGGGTTAATCGACAATTCCAAAAATAATATACAAAACGTATCAGGTGCCTAATACGAATTTGTTTAACCCACACATAAATTAACTTCTTCGTTCTTTGTCCATCATATTTTAAAAACTAGATGAGGTCTGCGTATCCTATCTGACTAGTATGAGAAGGAAGGCCGAAACAAACTCAGATAAATAAGTTAAATGGAATAAAAAACAAAACAGCTCAACAAAATAATTAACGACAAACACACACAACAAAACAACGACTCAGGACATTGCAAATTTAGCAACGGTCGCATTGGCGCTCTTCAGGTTCGAAAACCTTAAAAACTAACAATCACACCCACCCAAACATCACTAGACAATGATCCACCCACATGTGTCACATAGAGCGTCAAAATAATCGTCAGCCATCATGACGTAACGGCTGTGATGCCGGTGTTCAAAACCGCACATTTGTACACGCATGGAGGTATAGGAACAGAAGATCTAATTCATACAACAAGATATCTAGCTTCCAATCCTACAGACTATTAAAGAAACTAGAATATTGAAAGGCTTCAGTGCAGTGATCCGACACCGAAAAATCAGAAGTGAAAAATATTTCTGTTATTATCAAATCTTCCTCTTCCATCCATTGTATGGCATAATTACTGTACTCTCATTACCTGCAAAAACGCATACTCAAAGTACGATAAAAAGAGCAGCTTATGTGGTGTCCCTTGCTTACAGCGTGTTGACGACTTCAGATCACTTAGATCTCCTTACCATCATCCAACATTGGTGTTTTAGATTACATTGAAAACAATGCACTGGTGCTTGTTACTTTAACTATATATTCTTCTAACGGAACAAACAGCTGTGGTGCTGGGATGTTTGTTGCGCCACTTCTTCTTCCCAGTTGAAGCACTAGGAAGTGGTGAAGGTGAAGGGCAGGCGATTTATTGCATGAGTTTTTTCAGTTACTTTCATAAGTGAGTCTTCTGCATCTCTCTTTGTGACTCAACCCAGCACTTCACTATTGTCATTACAACGATTCGTAACCGTTACTCGAGCCGCCATTGTTCTCAAGACAATATGTTTAAATAACACTCAATGTAAATCTTTCTGCTCTTTAATTTACGGAGCGAGTAGGAAATATTGTAATAGAATGTCACCTACTGTACTATATTTTTCCAGGACTTCCCCATTTTTTGTCACAATGTCACCTTAGTATATATTTCTACACCTCGAAGAAGCAGGTCTTCTCTACAAAACCAGTTTACTAGTTAAACTAACGGACACATTCGCCTTTACAACATAAGCAAGGGATAAGGATCGTCATAAACTTCACGAACCCACCTCCCTAATTCCTAAATCTTGAAAATACCTGCAGAACTCATCTTAAATCATCATGGCATTAGTTAAGGCCCTCGCTCACACACTCAGTAGGATAGAGCTGTGTTTTGAGCACATCTTAAGCCAAGAAAGCCGCTTAATGGCACAAAATAATACTGCCTCGTAAAGTCCGAAGCCATCCTAGAAAATACAGCTTGAAGACGAGGAAATAATTTCAGGATAATGTCGTGCTGTCCTGGCTAAGTTTTGCGTCGCTTTAAATAATAACTTGACCTAGTTTTTAAGCCCAACGATGAATCGCTGTTTTTATTAGCGCTTTAAGCTTTAAGTCTACCTCGAGGTTTTGTGGCTAAGTAATAACAGCCGCACGGGTCATTCGGTCAAGTTAAGCTAAGCTTGCCGCGGTTTTTCCGTAGATGGGTGACCATCTTTACATACCAAGACCCCTCCGAGCCTTGGAAAGCACGTTAAGCCGTTGGTCCCGGCTGTCATTCGTAGATCTTTAACAGTCGTTACGGGTGTCAAAAGCCAGAAAGTCTTAGCACCACTCTTACCAAGGGGTATCGTATTACCCAGTTACTAAGCTGTGGAGGTCAGACAGGCAGTCGCTCCATGTAAAATAATGGAATTCAGCTGCATCTGGTTAGACTGAAAGCTTTGCCTATTCGGATTATTTTGGAGAAGGCTGTTAGAGGAATAAAGGCTAAGATTTACACAAGTCTCCAAAACACATTCCAATTCGTAATTATCTTTTCTTCTAATCATTACAAAAACATCAGAAAAAAACGTTGATAAATGAATAATGATTGCTTCAAAGTATGTTGTGAGAACATTTAGCGCCACCGATTATTAGACAGGTATGTAAACTATTGCCTCAACGGTGATACATCAGATACCTAATCCAATATGATGACTAATTATCGGTTCTGTGATGTACACATCACAAATTACGTCGTATCCCAAGTACCTATTTGAGTTTCTACATGATGTATTCGCAAACAGCTTGATCACGCTGATGGAAATTTTGTGGTTAATAGCTGTAGACCGACAGTACCAAAGGCATTGACGAGGCAACTTAGCACAAATTTGACCTACTTATACTAAAGCCTATCTCTTGAATCATGTCTCCTGATGATAGTAGACATTGCTATCGTCGTAAAAATGTGAATAATATGAATCTCATTTCATCTGTACCATCTGTTTCTCTGTGTCTGTTGTGTCTGTGTGTCTGTTTCGTGTGTGTCTGTGTGTCTAGCCATAGCTGATAGAAAACTGACAAGTTGTCGTTATAAACCACATAGGTAGTCAATAAAATGTATCAGATAATATGCAGAATGCATGATATTATATAAATTCGTGCACGTTACTTTTTCTGAGCAGTTCATCAATTTGATTACAGCAGTAAAGAAATAAAGAATATATGTACGTTTATACACGGTAAATATAACGCAAAAAAAGAACACAAACACAACAAAGATGTTGGGAGAAAATATATTATCATTGGTGTAGTGCTATAAAAAAATCTAACCATGAAAACTTAGGCGAAGTGAGTTCGTCATGAGCTGTGACCCCTAGATTCCTATCGTCAGGTAGGATGACAATTCACTTCTAGCTTACTTCACCTGTATTTTCTCGGCGAGATTTTTACAGAATAGATTGGGCGGTCCAGAAGATTTAACATGAAGTGTTAAAGCTAGAAGTGCCACCACCTACAGCCGAGAAGATTCGTATGCGAAAGGTATAACAAAACACATGCAAATTGTAACTCAATCAGGGCCAAACATTCGAGAATCATAATGATAGAAGTAAGATAATAAACGTCGGAAGGAAGGTCAACAATGCAGCAGCTATTATAAATGATAAATATGAACAATTCATACTATTCCTCACGACATTGCACGCAGCTTATGACGTATTATAGACAATTATCACTGTATCAATCAGATCGCATACAGACACTATGTTTGAGAGAATGTTTCCTTATAGGTGAATAAAAGACAACTTTTGCAAGACTTGGATAAATGGAAAACCTAACTATGAAGGACTAAAGCTAAGCAGAGAGGAAGTGCAGAACGCCCTGCGTAAAATCATAATTCTGCTGCCCTTAAGACAATCTGGGGTCCCGGTCGACGCAACATGTATTTTTCTCCATACTCCTCTATTGGTCGTCATCTCGATAGTCACCCTCTTTCGAGCCATATCATCTTTTACACAGTCCATCCAGTTTCTTACAAATATCTAATTATGTTGTATAGCAAGGAGGATTTTATATCTACCCATCATGGTTGATCCGTAGACATAATGACTACCCGGTACACACCCATGCCCTACATTATTTCTTTGATAGAACTTGAAAAGGTCTCAGTTTACTTAAAAATCGTAGACGGTCGATATAGCGATGGTAAGAAATCCGGAAGCCGTACAACCGATGTGACGAGGTTTAGTATTCAAAATAAAGGATACGCTTCGCACACAATGACGAGACATTCAGAGTCATCTGGACTGGTGAGACTGGATTCCAGACCTGGCAGCCATATATTGTCGGTTAAAGGCTAGTCGGATATATTCATATTCATACATGTAACGCATATAACTACCTATACTGCTCATGACTTGGTCTTGGGCAAGGTCAGCCAGTTTTTTGCAGGCCGATTGTTCGAGGGTACGTCAAGGAAGATGAAATCCTTGGAAGAATCTTTCGTTCATATTTTATAGCGCTAATTATTCATCTTAATTTGATATGGAATGATAAACTTAATTGAACTTACATAAATTTATGTTCTTGCTCATATTTATCAGCGGTGGAATTTAAGGTCACTTTATTGTGATGAATATAAACTCAGTTTTCAGTGGTCAGCTCGAATGCTTAAGATCTAGTCATACCCACCTATCACAGATAGACATACATATTGCAGCTACCATTCACACCTTTAGCTATTACCTAGGCTTCTGTTTGCACTGATTTACAATGACAATAAAAATCGTGAAGAAATCTGGCTATGACGGTCCCGAACACGGTAATAGTGAGCTAACTTTGTGATCATCGGCCATCTTCAAAGATTTGCTTTGAAGTGCAACATTATTACTGACACCGAAATTAAACTAATCTTAAACGAGTGCACGTAATTTCATCTAAAAAAGGTTAGTCACGATGAAGATTTAAAGGCCCTAGGGCACAGAGACAGAAGTAGTGTGAAATAAACTGTCAGAATAGGTTCCCCGAACTTATTAGAAGTTCGTGAACCAGGATCTACATCTTCAGATCAATGCACAACTATAAAAAAATTATAAGTTCAGGAATTTTTGCAACTTCATCCGGCAATAACCTCCCTGCGGGATTCAAAAGTGAACTTGTCTCGAATCGTTTTATTTTCTGCTCGTTACATGAGTACGTGTATCATAAAATATGAAAGTTATAGAATTTAATAAACATAATGCATAAATTATGAGCTATGTTATGTATAATTAATAAAATAGCAAAGTAATTTAAAATAGCATAATATTGATTAATAATATATTTTATAAATTTAAAAACCCAGATATGATTTCTAGGACAATGACTGTTGGTTGTATAGGTATTGTATCTGTGTTACTAGCTAGTTTTAAATACTTTAAACTGTAATCTGTGGAGAACGTAGTGGTTAGCATAATTGTTTAAAATGTAATAATTAAGTTATTACGACTATCTCTTATTGTGCTACTGTTTGTTTTTCCTTGGTAAATAAATAAATAGCCGGAGATATGGTAATTTCTAATTTTCACTTTAGTGAAATTCTACCTAATTATTATTAAGAAAAAAAAAGTTTTTGATAAAAGTATACATTACGACTACATTTCCAGAAGAAAAACGGATTGACGTATATTATATTGGTGGTAATCCGAGCCTCAATTGGGGACCTCAAAACCAAGGAACCAAGGAACTTTAGTTTTGACCATGGAACGCACGCTCAGCAGTCTTTTGCAACCACTGGACTGACGGACGAAGCAGTCGATACATACATATCTAGATATTTATAAGAATTATGAGATATGTTTTGAGATCAGCATTCTAATTGCGTAACGCACGATTAATCATAACCTGAATCATTTTGAAACAGATTACTAATCCATTGTTTCATATTTTCGAAAAATGTGTTTGCTCAACAACGTAAATAAAGCAATGAATATTGTTGAACTGTCAAAATGAAACATATTATGATTGATCGTGTGTTACGCAATTAGGGTGCAGATTAGGCAGAAGTCACATAAAGTAAGCACAAAAATTACACATATTTGAACGTACATAGTTAACGAAGGACGTAATTACTTTTTACTAGCTAAACTATTTGAGAAGGTTCCACGACTTTATCACTGATGTGCAGTTTTTTAATGACGTAATGTAGGGCGAGGTCATTACCAAGTTCTCTAGTCTATGATAGATAAGGTTTACTTTAAGGAAACTGTCAATAAATAACATGTCTGTTTTGTGCATTTTGAATCAGCTTTTGGTTAAAACTACGATAGACACAACATGCATGCCTGTAATCCCGGAAAGGTTAGATAGAGGTCTGGTGTACATATGGATAGTACAACCACATTTCGACAGTTATGTTTAAGTCTCATGTAATAAATGGCTAGCCTATTACCATCATCCGGGCTCAAATCTGTGGGCTCCTAGTGACCAACGCCAGATTGAAAAAACCCAATAACACTTTGGACGAACCAAGAACCTCGTGCTCAGCAGTACCACTTGGTACCACTAGACCACCAGAGGCAGTTTGCGGTCACCTCAAATAGGAGACAAATACATGTGGTAGGCTACGACATGGTTGAGGAGATAGTGGGATGAACTAGACTCCTAAGGTCCTTAAAGTGGACTCATGATCGTAAAAAAAATATTGAAGAAAAAATAGATAGAAAAAGAAAATCTGAAGTAAAGGAAAATAAAAACTAAAGGAGCAGCTATTATGACTCAAAGACGACGCAAAGAGCAAAGACCCAATAGCTATCGATCTTAAATACTATAGTGGAGTAACGACAGCAAAGCAGTTTCTAAGATCTTGGAGTTAATTTTCATACTTCCTGAATTACTGATTGGATTATTGAATATAGTATTTCAATCGACTAAATGCACGAATGTACTTACTATGAGATTCATTTTGTCAGTCCATTCACATATACATCACGAGTGCCAGAAACTGTTTTCGCAAGAATTTGGCAAGATTAATATTAAATCAAAAGCCATTGAGTGGTGACCTACGACTCTGGCCTCTGGCATTGCGTTGGCAACCTGTTGCTAACTTCTGTTCTCTCCAATGACGAGGGTTGATAAACAGCTGATGGACTAATTAATTTAAAAAATATTTTGTACCAGTCTCGTGAATTTTTATAGAGATATATTTATACATATACCTATTGCAGACGATAAAATATACATACGAGTATATTGCAGATGCGTAAAAGATTGAAGAGACTTTTTAAATACCATAATAAATAATTTTCTGAAATTCGTTGAAATCCTGAGACTGACAGTTAAGAAATACTAAAATACCTAGATAAAATTAAACTTAAGATAGCTCGAAGTAAAAACACGGGACTTATTCAATCAAACACTTCATAAACTACACTCTCTGTTAATATAGCAAAGTCTCAGAGGATAATTAGTTGTTAGGTCCAATACTGGTCCTTAACCCTAATATCATGATGATACAGACAACAAAAAAGCGAAGAACTATACAGGTATCAAGACCGGATCCGTCAGCAGTTGCCTTTGCATCCCATACATCGCATCAAGACTCTCATTATTTGAATATAGAATTTCACTAATGTACCATCTCTGTGGTACAAAAACATCCGACAATGTTAACACTGACAGTATCGCACAGAAAACGACCATCGACAACTGCGACGGCCACTCCAGAATCCTGAAGCAAAGGGCAAAAGCCTTACTGCGTCTAAGTTCACTCACCTCTGACAACCTCTTTGGTGATACTGTCACTATTTCAACACTGAGCACTAAGTACACCACATATTGTTGAAGGAAACGTATCGGTTCATAACAGGAGATTGTTATTAAATATTATTTGACGATGTTTTAACTGAACACTACACGTAAGTCGTCAACGCTAACAAACCTGTTACGTTCTTTCTCACTCTAGGCTGTATGGCGTGTTGCCGTGCGCTGAGCTACGTTTTACCGTAATGTCAGTGAGTCATTGAGTGTCTGTGTAAAAAAAAAGTAGCTGTCAAATTGCGTTTGAATTTGGAGCGCATATGTTTTTGTTTTGAACGTACCTATTTCTTAACATGGGATACCAGTTACTTTGTTGATTATTATTAAGTTTGCAACAGCTACATAAATAGTCTGGACTCTATTAAGTTTCTTATTAGAAAATATAAACTTAAATTTTCTTGTTCATCTGTATACCTTTCAGGTTTTATCTTATCCCCTGTGAATCTTTTATCAATTTTTCATTGAAAAATTATGTGGAATCGTATTTATTATTTCAAATTAAATAGCTGCATAGAACGTGATGGTGGGGACTCAGTCTATTTAGATATCTACCTAACATAAAACTATTTGTGCATGAATTAAAGATAAGAAAAAGGGAAACAAGCTACCTATTGTTAAAATTCAAATACTTTCCCGACATTTAATATTCTTAATGCCCAAAAAGAGTTAACTCCCAAAACAGCGCTCTGACGTCAAAGCCCCCCCAGTTAAAAGTACCCAGGACCGAAGCAACGTCTCTAAATATGGCAACACTAAAAATATAACCTCAAAGGCTGCCATGTCCGAGCGAAAACGCGGCGAGCGCGTTCAAAACCACGATCGGGCAATACAGTTACACGAGCGAATGTGACAAGGTGCCATAAAGTCGAATACTCAACGACATTAGAACCATGTCATAATAACACACATTCGTTGTTTTACGAGGACAATACCGTCGGTGGAATGACGTACTGAAACTTATTCGCTGTCGTTCGCTAATTAAGTAAAGGATTTTGAACTTTAGTGCTACACTATAAGGTCGTTAGCGAAGTTTGTTGTTTGAAGTTGCATATTGGTGTGGTTGCAGAAGTCATTCGGACTGGTCATAATCATATTACAGCAAAGAGACGTACAATCGCGCTAAACGTGCTGCAGCATACATTAGGAAATGTAGTTTCGCTTTCTAGATGGCTTTTTCTTTTGATATATGGGTTAAATAAAGTGTCTAGACACCGCGTTCTTCGCTGGTAAATATTGTTTATTTACTATCAGTTTAAAAATGTCCATTGCCACAGCGATTTGACTCCGATGCGGCAGTCCGCAGCAGTGGCATCAATTTTGTTTCGTTTTCATTGTTTGCACATATGTATGTTACAGTAACCACCTCATGGATGGTGGTGGTGGTGTTGATGGTGGTGGGTGATGGTGATTGTCACCACATGTACCCATATTCAAGGGAAAAAAAATTATTTGAAGTTTAAGTTTCATCAGAAACCGTTGTGACTCTATAATCTGTAAGAAAAACCATTAGGTATATCACCAGAATTGATTTTTTTATTAGTTATCAATTATCATAGAACAAAAAAAACTTTAAATTAACGTTTACATTTCCGGGTTCAAGTTTTTAGAATCGATTGAGGAAAATTGCAAAAGGCTTAACTCATGAACATCTTTAAATTGTAGGTAAAGCGGTATAAGGATAAGGGTGCTCTAGTGTTGACATCGATTTGGAATTATCTCTTGTAGACTTACAGAAGCAGTTTTTTTTCTAGGATATTTGGAGGTTGACCAGCCAATCTGTTCTTAGATAATAATCTCGCCGTGAATCTAAATGTAAAGTGAGTTTGAATTGAGCTGTCAGTAGTGTCAATCCCTAGCATCAGGTGATACGAAAGCTTACTGCAAGATCACTTAACCTAAGTCATAACATAAGTCAGTATATAGACCGGCTGCTTGCAACTTGAATGCTTTACAAAACTAAGTATCGGTTTTTTTAATTGTATCGGTTTTTTTAATTGTTACGTTTATATTTAATGAAAACAATTTACTTATTTTAGAAATTATAGTCAAGATGATGGACCGAGAACGAAAATAGACGGAGAAAGACACGGCGAGATGACCTGCTGATCTATTCTACTAATTAGCCCTCTCCATAGGGCCTCTCACAAATCCTTTCAGGAACTCGTTTCTCGCGTCACCTCGAACCAGCTCTCACGGTACGTGTCGAACACCACTGACAACTTACTTCAAGCTCACTTCACCTAAGTTTTCACGGTGAGTTTTTTACAGAATAGATCGGATGGACGCGTACCGTGAGGGATGGTCGAGGTGACGCAGGAAAAGATTTCCTGCAAGGATTTTGGGAGAGGCCATTGCCCAGATGTGGGATAGTATAGGCGAACAAAAAAAACATATCAAAGGCTTACTATAGAATATTTATAACATAGTAAGCCCATACGACTCTTGAGATAGTTTCGTACTCAACCATTTTTTCATCTATTGTTAAGAACTCTCCTATTTTTAAGTACAAAAAAAAAAGTCTACTATGTGACCCCGGTGGGAACCTGGGTCTCATAGGTAATTATAGACTTACTGTTCATTTATTAATTGTTTCCTAATAAAAGTCCGTCCTTAGATGAAACAGCAAAGTTAATTTTCTGCTTGTATTGTCGAGTGCACGTCAGTAGACTTTATCGTGGATATTCCAATTCTCTAGTATAAATGTTTGTGTTTTTTCAGCTGCTGGCAGCCGAGCATTCTCTCATTATTCCATTATTTTCTAATTACATTGTGGTGACAAAAGCGCGCGCTATGCGACTACTTCAGCAGTCTGTCGTAGTGCTATTGATGCAATTACAAAAATTAGTCGTGGGACTCTCGGTTGGAACTAATATTATATATTCAACAACAAGCACAATGGAATAAATTAGTAACAGCATTACGATAATCAGTCTATTCCCCTGCTAAGACTCAGGCCTCGTCTCTTAGAGATCGAGTGGGTTGTAATCTACCACCGACCATGCGTTCCCAGTGCGGGTTGGTAAATGTCACATGTCTTGGATTTTTTGGTTCTACGACATGCCTGTTTCCTCACGATGTTTTCCTTCATCGTTTTGAGAGCAGTAGTGATGAGATTTTTTACAAAAAACGACAACTCGTAAGTAGTTACCACTTGGTCTCCACTGCTCTTAAATTAACAACGTTTGATAGTAATTAAAGGGAAAAAAAACAGATACTGTATCAAAAGTGTCGTGACGGTTAAAATGTCTAGGTCTCATTCACCCCAGTGTGCACAGAATAACGTGCGGGAAAGCATTTCATAATATAAATACCCACCAAAAACATTTTCATGTTATCAGATCTCATGTAGAGCCAAGCTTCTAACTCTACACGCGCTAATTCTACAAACCCTAACTTCACAAACTCTACACCTTAGTGAAAATAATTGACTTCGTGAATCAGGGTCACGAACGTCACCCAGAAAGCTGCTTAGCTTAAGTGGCATGTCAGCCGCATGTCAGATGATAAATGGGCTAAAAGAACCACCGATTGGCTCCCACTAAACGCACGACGCCATCGCGGTAGACCGAGACGAAGACCGCCAGGAACGTTTTCTGCCAGGGGTGCGGGTTGTTCGAAAGAGATACCGCGACCCCTGGCACACAGGCAACTGAGGGGAACACGGGTGGGTTTTAGTCAGTAAAAGTCTGACAGGCCCTCCTGCTCCACCCTGAACGGGAGAAGTTATTTGATGATTTCCCACCCAAAAAAAAAAATAAGGAGCGTTTTGGCGGTAAATTAAAAACAACGAAAAATAAATTTGTTTTTAATTGAGAAAATGAATATAAATAAATTTATTTTTATTTTTCTGTGCAATCTCGTCCCAATCTTCAAATTAAAATAGTTTTTAATAATTTGGAAAATACCCTATTGTGTGGAAAAGGGAGATGGAGGCCTTTGCCCTTCAGTGGGACCAGTGGGACAATACAGGCTAGATAGTGATACTTAGATGACTCATTAATTAGTGAGTAAGATAAAAAGGTTTTATCCTACATATGTATATGATAGTGTATAATGTCCCCTAAGACGATGACAAAACTTTGCTCCTACATGTCAGTCTGTTCTACACAACAAAGAAAATAATGCGTGGCAATCAATACCTATCAAACCTTTCTTTTAAGTTCATGCTATTACAAAGCTTACTAGAAGCTTCTTGACACTTTCTAGTATAGGGTTTCTAATGTATCATTCTTGCTATCCATTTTCTATTGTGTGATATTGAAGGACACTGAGAAAAAAATATGTAGCACTTTCAAATATGGCGTCTTCTTTAATTAAAAGGTACTTATAGAATTTTGTATTCGATGGCTGTTAAAATATTTTTATTTCAATTAAACTAACTACAGCGAATAAACTAAAACAAAGCGTCAAAAAACTCATCCGCATCGCTGTCGACTGGTAATGTACCCAAGAGACTGGCGGCATTACCACGTTGTATAGCAATGCTCAGCCTCTGGCCAAAGTAAAAACCAGCCCTTGGGTCACGGGAAGTGTCAACCAGCCGTTTGGAGATTTCCTTGTAGAGAGCATGAGCACTCGGACCCCACGGCCCGAGGGTTTCAACCCCAAACGGCTCGAAAATATAAAAATATATGTATTCGATTAAATCTAGTATTGTGTTCTGAAGTTTCATCTAATCAATTAGGTAAAATAATTTTGGGTAATTTTTAATTAACAGGGCCGCTGGTGTGGTTCCGAGGACCCTCATTATATTTGTGTAAAGCTTGTATGTTTGTTAGGAAATACAAAGAATTGTTTAAAACCGCAGAGGAAATAAGTTCTCGAAATCGGCGTGATCAATACAGACTTGTACTAGATTAGAAAAATATAATAATAACTGCCTGGCTATGTGTACGTGTTTATAATTAATTTCCGAATGTATTAAAAATATTTAATTGCAGGTTATTCAAAATTAAATTATATGAATGGCTGAATGAAAATAATTTCTATACTTAAAGATTTTTTTGAACATAAATTATAATACTTTTAAATTCAAAATTGTTTATTCGATTAAGTTTGCATGCTTTAATATTAAGCAAAACTTGTATGATCTCATTTTCTATAATAACACCTATATACCATGTTTTATGCAAATACATTATCTTCTCTTACCTTAAAAAAGTTTCGAGTTAATCCTACATAGCGTTAAAACTTACTCAAACTTACTCAACTTTAAGTGTCAATTTTTTTTTTTAGTGAAGCAAATATTGTAATGTTACAAATATCTTAACCAAAGGAATAACATTTTTATATGAACACCTTTTAAGGTCGAATTTCCAAAAACTCCTTTATAGTGCTTGCCTACGCTATAAAAGGAAAACGATACCAAACGCGTTCTTAGTCCCAGAAGTTTCAGCTGTGAGTTGACATGTCAGTCTGTAAGTCAGTTTCTCCTTGTATATATATACGAATACCTAGTCGCCCAGTGGTCAAAATTGAACCATAATTCATTTTAGAAGAAATACAATATTAAATAAAAATATTAGCTTTGTCTCCTTCTCCTTGTTGATTTTAACTTTGCCAATAATCCTCCGTCCGCTTTTTTTTTGAAGACTAACTTCACGTATACATATCTCTATTAATACGTGAAATACGCTACATAAGGAAGGAAGCTATTTCCGCAATTCACCTATTTCCTATTTCTTTCCGACCGATATTGAGTTAAAAGTAAGGCTCTCATATCTTCCGCAATATTGAATCATTGCCAGGAGACCTGTGATTCGATACGGGCAACTATAGCGTACTATACTTTTTTTTCTGTTCAAAGAGCTTTTTCGTAGACAGAGTTTGACATTCTCAAAGGTAGCTTTAACCATCCGTTTTCGGACATAATGCTAGGGTTTCCTGAAACAAAATAATCGAACTCGTATTCAATCAATTAAAGTTCGATTATTTTTAAACATAAAATACACACGTGTGTATCTTATCTTTTTTTGTAATGCGCGTTTTGTTATTGCAGAGTGTCCATTTTGCACGCCACATAGAGACCGCAATTTACCGTCGAATGTAAAACATAGTGGCAGAGACATCAGACCAACTAGGTACGCTACGTATTGCAGTTTTCTATGAAATATCAGATTTTTTCTATAATCAACCGACGAAAAATCAAAAATGAGCTGCATTCATGGTTACAGTTAGCAACCGTGTAAAGCAAAGAAAGTAAGTTGGATGTGTTTCCCTTGAGACCCTTTGGAATGGGCAACTAGCTTCATCTTTCTACCTCACCGACCTTGACAATTCAAAAGTGCCTGTAATTGGTTTATTTGAAATAAATGCTTTTTTTTTTTTTTTTTTTTTTTTTTTTTTTTTTTTTTTTTTTTTTTTTTTTTTTTTTTTTTTTTTGGGTGGGAAATCATCAAATAACTTCTCCCGCTCTGGGTGGAGCGAGAGGGCGTGTCAGACTTTTACTGACTAAAACCCACCCGTGTTCCCTCAGTTGCCTGTGTGCCAGGGGCCGCGGTATCTCTTTCGAACAACCCGCACCCCTGGCAGGCATCGGCCCTTGCGGACCCCCCATTTGGTGCTGACATCTCTTTGAGGCGCGCGTGGAACACAACGCGCCGTCGACCCGGGGAAATAAATGCTTTAAGTTTGAGTTTGACCGTTTATTGTCACTGTAAAGTCAAAATTGGTGCCATTATTTTCATCCCACCCGTCACGCGGGCGTTATGTGTCGGCCACCGCTTTATGTCATAGGAAACCTATAAACCTTAGAACAGGTTCAAATAATATACGTAAAGGTTTTAAAAGAAATATAGATGTCTGAGAACACTCCTGCATTATTAAGCATCTCATAAAATATTTGTAGTATCGCGCTATTCCACTATCGCTAAAATATGCATCTTCCGCAGGTGATCCGAACTGGAAGAATCCGAAGCATCTCTTAAGGATAAGTTGAATCGCATCGTCAGATGCCTAATGATCTATACTAATATGATAAGGAGGTTAAATATGTTTGTCTGTATGTAGAGGGTAATCTCTGGTACTACCAGTCGAATTTGGAAAATTATTTTTGCATTTGATAGCCCAATTCTTGAGGAAGATCATCACGCCACGACACTTAGTAGACGAGCAAAAAGGAAAAAAAGCATGCATGTGTGCATGTGTGTGTGTAGCATGTATGTCTATTTCCATTTTCTTTTTATATTCCTTATTCTATCACATTAACATAAAATTTATATAATTTTTCTATTAGTTCGCTGTACCAGTAGTTTCATAATTATTGTTTAATGCACCGGGTGACGTCATTACGTCAAAGCCGGCTATCCCTGAAAACCAGCGCTGGGGCTCTGTCTGGCATAGGGTCGCAGCATAATGCTGAGTGATAGCCGTTTTGCTTGGATGTGACGCATGTTTCCCTCAACCTTTTCTTATTTTTTTTGTGTTCCTTATCTTTTTGCGTCATGTTTACCGCAAATAAACGTTTTTTCTTTCTTTTTTCTTTTCTAAAACGAAGGTACGTAAGTGCAAGGGGGCGATGCGATGCAAAGGCGAGGGACGGGAGAGCAAGAAATTATACGCGGACGGAGTTGCGGGCAGAAGCTAGCAAAATAATAACTTTGTCATAGATCTAAAAATAATTGCATCAAAAATAAATTGAAATATATTTTCTGTAAGATTCAGAATGATTGTAGGATGGTTTCCGCATTAGTTAACGATTAATTTTAAATAAAATAAAATATTTAATAAGGAAATACCTAGTGCAATAATAAATGACTGCGTGGTTCTAATTCGAGCAGCATTTTCAGTACAGTTGCGAGCTGTTCCCAAAACATAATTCAACTTTTATTTGTACAATTATTTTAAACATCATTATAATTTCCCACAGACCATTTCTCCTCATTTGCCAAAAGATATTCAATACCAATTATAGCACATGTATTTATAGACAACAGAATTCAAATTCTGTTGCGGACCAGACTTTCAGAAACCAGATACACGGATTTCGGTTTAGGGTCAAACGGCCTCATCTCTCGTAATGAGAAGTAAACCGTATCACGAACCTGCTGTTAGTCGACGTTCACACGGACATAAAAATCGCGCACTGCATTTTCCACTCTCGGTGTTAAAACGAGCGTTGAAAATCCAATAGAGTGCAGCGCGAGTAAGTCTCAGCTCATCGAAAAAACACACGTGTTTGATTTTCAACTCTCGGTGTTAAGCAGTGGGCTGAAGATCCAATACGCGAAGAAATCCCTCCGCGCTTATATTATGGGCGTTAGTTTAGACGTTGGCATCACTATTTGCAAAAATTATATCACGGACTGTCTGCCTCGTTGGGTTAGTAGTCGCAAGCGCTACTGTGGAGCATCCTGGGTTCCTTTTTTGGGTTTTTCCATCAGGAATTTCTAAGTTGCCCAGAGTCTGGATTTGTGGCCGGTTGATGGCAGTGCCGCCCCGTGTTACATAGCACCTTAATGGACCGTTAAAGGATCACAGGCGTGATATTTTGTGTTTTTTGTTTTGTGGGTGGGAAATCATGAAATAACTTCTCCCGCTCTGGGTGGAGCGAGGGCGTGTCAGACTTTTACTGACTAAACCCCACCCGTGTTCCTTCAGTTGCCTGTGTACCAGGGGCCGCGGTAATGTAGTGCGTGCGGTGTCCTACAGGGATCGGTCCTGGGGCCGCATCTGTGGGACATCGGGTACGACTGGGTGATGCGCGCTAAAATCCCTAGCGGCGTCAATGTAGTTTGCTACGCTGACGACATGCTGGTCCTGGCGCAAGGGAGGTCGTACCAGGCAGCGACCGACTTACTGACACACGGGGTTGCGACAATCGTTGATAGGATCTGGCAACTGGGACTAGAGGTGGCCTTGCACAAGTCTGAGGCCATGTGTTTTCATGGTCCTCGGAATGCGCCACCGAGGGTTCCCAGATAACGGCAGGAGAGGTCCACATCGGCGTTGAGTCGAAGATGAAGTACCTGAGACTCGTCCTCGACAGCCAGTGGACCTTCGAGGAGCATTTCCGACGGTTGGCTCCCAGACTGGAGTGGGCCGCCTTGAAGCGGCTCCATCGACATTCATACTCAACTTTCCTCACGACATTTTCCTCATACCTCCATATCACATGCCCATACCATGACAACCGATTCTTACACAACTTTTCAGTTACCAATGCTACTTTCGGACTCTTATGTACTCATTTATTGGTCTATTCATTCGTGATATTATTCTATTCTGTTGATATTATTCTAATCATAATAACTATTAAGTTTTCAACTTTTCAAGTTTAAATCTCTAGGTGCTTTTGATGTTTACTTTGCTAAAATCTGCTCTCAGCGGGTACAAGCCTATCAAGCGTCCACCCCTGAATCCGCCACTATACATAACCTTCGAGGTAAACAGACATAATGACATTGTTGGCGACGTCAAGTCCTAAATTAGAAAATAAGGTTGATTATTTTAAATAAAAAAGATTTGGTATTAGGTAGATATAAGTAAATTATTGTTGCATACCTAAGCGTAGGGCTGGTTTTGATTTCCCATACTCTTAAGTCCATGAATACCTACAGATCAAATGTAATGCTAAGCCAATCACATAATTAGAATTTGAATTATCTTCAAGGTACATGATTAAAGGCAAACCCAATTAGAATTAAGCCAAAATACATAAGTACCTACCTGCATATACCTACAGTACCTAATCTGCTATTAACAAACAACCAAATCTGTTATGCGCAGTAAAATTAAAGCAAAGACGTAAACATTGGTAATATTCCACGAAGAATCGGCACGTGACCGGTTTTCCCACGATCCAAGTGAAGCTTCTCGAAGGAATCGGGCGCAGGTTTAAACTTGTCGAGAGAAATCGAGCTTACGCTTGACCATTAGGCTCCACCCCCTTTAATGTGACTGGTTTAGAACAAATGTTTGATGTCAAACATAACCGCTACTTGTACCCTAGTAGAAAACTACTTAAGGAAATTTCTAAGGAAAATAGTTCAGAATTATACAGATTTTACTCAGTTTAAAGTTAGTCGTCAATGAGACAAGTCATGTTCATATTAAATTAGCAGTAATTCAGTATATTGTAATAGTTATTAGTGCGTGATTCAATAAATGTGAATAGTGGAATTAAAAAAAGGTGTTTCAATAGAATCCCCTACAGACATCATGTCTTTTCTGTGATTATTATTATAAGCCGAAATAGATTCCTGATGTGCGCAAGAGACGATTGTATACTTGTTGCTGAAGGAATTACAGAATCTCTTCAGCCGAGTGAGGTGTAGATATTAAAATATCTCATTTAATCCATCGCTGTACTGGTTTTTATGGAGATCTCTAGTGGTGGTTTATACACTTTGTAGGGATTCTTTCCTTAGGCAAGATGGTAAAGATGAGGGCAATTTCACATAAAATATAGTAGCTTACCTGCTGAGAAATTTAGCTGCTTCTTTCTACAGTAGCTTAATAAAAAGGCTAGAGAATTCTTGGAGAAGTAAATTATTAGGATCTTCAGCTAAGAGAATGAGATACCCATCTCTACCATAGTTTCCAGGAAAGTTAAACAAGTTTGTAGTGTTTGTAGGCTTCATAGTTTCACAACTAACTATGCAAGGGAAACCTCGTAAGTAATTAAGTATTTCTTAAGTCATACTAAAAAAACTGTGCGACAGTGGATGTCTTTCAGCTGAAGTGATCCTAAAAATGATGAAATACAATGCAAACCGACTTCAAAAAGAAGGAGTTTGTCAATTCCTTAAGGACGTCTACGCACCAGTGTAGAAATTTACGGAGGATTTAAAAAAAATCTGCTGTTTCATACACAAGTGCAATACCTACACGGTCAAAATGTAAGGCACAGCAGAAGTTTCTAATAACCTACTAAAATCTCAGCACTCTTGGGTCTAGAGTCACGCACTTAATTCATGGCAACAACTAGCGCGTTGATTGTCCCCTACACCGTGTATTTACTGGCTCAAGTGATGTAGAATGACTCAAAGCCAATCTAGCGCAATTAGACCAACTCGTCACCATAACACAGAGACATTTATTTCTATAATAATATTTTGACAATGTAATATAGTAACAGTACAACGGTACTCACATAATTTGTTCTCGTTCCGCCGCTTCACTCGCAGTTTGATGACACACGATGAAATGCACTGCAACAAACAGAACTGTTGTTGTTAACTGTCTAAATATTAGTAACGTTATGTACAGATGAGGGGAGCACACTCCTGGCTTAAATCAACAGAACTATGTATATTTAACTCTCATGGGCGCCGGGAGCGGGCACCCCCTAGCACCTTGCACTTGAACCACCCGGCTTCAAAATAACATATAGGTGTAAAAACATTCAGAACTAAAAAATATCCGCAAACGCCTATCAGAATATTAGAGCGCTCATATTCATGGCAAGATCCTAAAATTTTAGCTATCTGAAATATCTTGATTCTAAAGCTTTAGTGCATTATTCCTATTTCCGTAAATGTAATCGACCCTAGATCCCATTTCTTCCCGTGGGTGTCGTAGAAGGTGACTAAGGGACTTACTAGAGAATGGGCAGCAGCGTTCTCTATGCATTTTACCACCATACTGCGATCGCCAACGCGCCTCCCAAGCGTGGCGATTATGGCAAACCTCCCAAATTAGGGGAGGCCCATGTCCAACAGTGGACATCTTTCGTCTGAAATGATGATGATGATGAATCGACCCGAGTAAGCTTCTATATATAAATCGACACATAAGTCTTCTTCCTGTACGCATGCTCAAAATAAAACCTATCCCATTCGAGGCGAGATAGAAAAATTACCCAGCTTGCGTTGCTCGCTCTTGAATCCGACATTTTCTTAACTGGTAAGCTTCTGCATAAGTCGACAAAGTTACTTATTGTAGGAAAGAAATACCGAGGCCCCTGGTACATAGGCAACTGAGGGAACACGGGTGGGTTTTAGTCAGTAAAAGTCTGACACGCCCACCTGCTTCACCCAGAGCGGGAGAAGTTATTCGATGATTTCCCACCCAAAAAAAAAACATATCCGAGCTGAATATGCACCACCTGAAAATAAATTTGCAGGCGCCCATGTTAACTTTGCTACTTCATCTGCTTGATTTTGAGTCACAAAGAAAATTCGATTTTCCATATGAAAGTTTACTTCCTGAAGGGGGAAGTGCAGGGTAGCCCGCTGAATTCAAATGTTCTTGCGTTGGTTTTTTTCTATTTTCAAGTCAGTGTCAGTGTATATTGATTAGGTTTTTAATTTATGTGGTAAAATAAGAAATTAACTATCGCATTTTAGGAACTCATCGTATGATTTCATGCGGAGAAATGAGGAAAATGTCGTAAGGAATGTGGGAAGCCCAAAAAAACAATGGAAGCACTGTGTGAAAGATGATATGGCTAGAAAAGGGGTGACAAACGAGATGTAGAGAAAAGACATGAAGCGCCGACCACTAATAAGTTTGGATAAAGGCAAGATAATCATGATCGTAAAATTTCCATGATAAGAATAACAATAAACTCCTCGGAGTTCAATTGCACTATTTTCCTAAAAGGTCGAAAATCAGTCAGATCCAAACTACAGAAGACAGATGCTCTACCGCTGCGCCATTTAGATCCTCATTTATTTAAGTACCCTCCTATTTTCCTACTAAGGCACCCTCGCGGAAGGGCGGAAAATGCGCCTCAACGGCTGGCTCTTTAAAAATAGATTGATTCAACGACCACTAAGTGCGTTTTCTACCACAAAAAATATCATTATGATTGAACCATAATGTGCGATTTCATCATTTCTAACGTGAAGGTATCAGCGAGGACTGGACGTCGTCGATAAAACAGGGAAGTATAATGTATGGAAATATATGAAGACGCTTTTAAATTTCTGTCCACGGTAACGTCATAAACTGCACGTATTTCCATACGTTTTATGGACGTCCATGTAGTCAATTCATCCTCGTTCCATTTTCAATGGACAGACACTATAGAAATTGTAAAGGGAGCCTCCTATCGTCCCTTTATCTTCAGACTGGGGCTTTACTCTCTAACTCCGTCAATGAATAAATACGGGCCCGTCCGATAGTAGTTTTAAACTTATAAGTGAATCCTACAGCCGATTAATTATCTTTTTTGTCTGTCTGTAGACAGCTGTCAAATCGTGTTGTTATTCATTCTTAGTTTGGGCCCCGAACTAATCTTATGTCCGTATGTGTTAGGGAGTAGAAAACGCCCGTAACTTCAGTTTAGGGAATAGACCCGAAGGAACGACGCGACAGCGTGACGCGACACTAGTAGAGCAATTTCTATGAAAACTTCGTGGAATTTGTTCTACCAGAATCGCGTCGTACCGTCACGTTGCGCCTCTCTACAGGAGCCGTTTCATCGTAGCCTTTTTTACAGGGATTTCTGTTTTAACACTTTTTCCCCCTGTTTCTAAAAACTTTATTAAGTTTCTGATCAGTAATCTTTATAATGCTAGTTTGTAATGCTATAGCTATTAGTAAAAAAAATATATAACAAAAACTATAAGAGTAATGATGTGATAAGCCAACTGTGCGGTTTTAAAGCAAAATATGGTTTGGTTATCTTGAGAGGGTGAGTGAAAGATGAACAACAAGGCAGACGTGAATGGAGACGATGAAGGAGACGCCCTAGAAGGGCATATATACCTTATTGATGATACATAAAACATAACATCACACCTTGTTTCCTCGAACGATTGGTCAAAGTTGTATCAGAAGCACACCATCATTTCAACAGTAGTGTTCTTCAGAAAGGTCAGGTCCGTAGAACTCCCAACGCAACCGTCTTGCGTGTATGACCGTATGCCGTATGAACGTAAACGAAGCTAAGGGAGTGTGTGCAAGGTCGTAGCAGATGGCATTCAATAGTTTTCCACCCCCATGAGAAGAAGAACCTAAATACATAAACTCACGCCGAGTTTATGTATTTAGGTATGCAAAAAGTAGAGCATAAAAAACACATCGTATGCCACTCTATTTTTCTTAAGCCTTTACACGAGTCGGCCGATGTGCCCGTGTTGTGAAAACCACAGGAGAAGCAATGCGGTGGACTTAAAAAGAAACAACCTGTGTGTTCTGTATAATCCTTTGGTCATTCTTTCAGATGGATATCATACTGTATTTTTTTAAAATGTGATTCCAGTCGCTCTATGTAAAGTAATTTCAGCTGCATCCGGTTAGACTGGAAGCCGACCCCAACGTAGTTGGGAAAAGGCTGGGAAGATTTTATTGTGATTCCATTTTAAGCAATTTAGAGCGTTTAATGACTGAAAAACTAGATCTCTTATGACTCAGCACCCTCTCTTCGACTACACTTAAAAATAAAAAAGAAAGACTACACTTAAAAATAAAAGTTAAATCCTACTAATATTATAAAGGATAGAGTTTGTGAAGATATTTGGATGTTTGTTACTCAATCACGCAAAAACGGCTCTTATCTTATTTTTCATTTTATTTTTTTAAAAACGTTGTCCCACACTAGGAATTTCTCCTGTATCGTGGGTGCGTTTACAAACATTTACTCACATACACAAACAGCCAGACACACAGCACAGATAGTTTATAACTTGGATTAACACATAGGACAGTTTTCATCCCGGTAGTACGTTCCCGTAGGATAATTTTCAACCTCCACGTGGGCGAAGCCGCGGGCAACAGCTTGTATTATACAACGTGTAACGGAAAGGGTATATACATCTGCCAGGGGTGCGGGTTGTTCGAAAGAGATACCGCGGCCCCTGGCACACAGGCAACTGAGGGAACACGGGTGGGTTTTAGTCAGTAAAAGTCTGACACGCCCTCCCGCTCCACCCAGAGCGGGAGAAGTTATTTGATGATTTCCCATCAAAAAAAAAAAAGGGTATATACATACCAAGGACACGGCTTCTTTGGATGATATCAAACGATATTGGAAGGGTCTTTTTTATCCTATCTCTACTTGTTCGGAAGTTATGAGAATTTTTAATACATTGATACCAGATACCGAACTTTTTAAATCGAAATAAACACATCACTCGGAAGAGATTTATCGTGATATTGGAAAGCAACGTTGAAAGTTATTGACCTACGTAGTGCGGTGACACGTTTGTTACGATTTGAATTGAAGAAACTTAATTATGAAACCGAAAATTTGGTACCAATTCTTAGAATATTTTATTTTGAGCTGAAACTATGTATAGTGATTCTATACCAGCTTGTTATCTTTAGTGCATATGGATAGCAATAGGGTTTCTGTTACACCCTCTATATTGCTGTACAACACACTGAAAAACAAGAAAAAGATGACAGAAAAATACTAGTTTTGAACGTTTTGTCTGTTTCTAGTATATTTACTCCTCTTTATTAATATCCCGTTATCTTTATTAATACCTTTTTAGGGTTACTCATGAAGGTGACATCAGGGACTGATAAACTGTTGCAGTATTTAAGGAAGATGCGCTAAAGATAAATTACAATTTTCTTACGTTTTTGCAATTTTCAGGTCAGTGTCAGGTGGTCATCATCATCATTTCAGCCGAAATACGTCCACTGTTGAACATAGGCCTCCCCCAATTTGGGGGGTTTGCCATAATCGCCACGCTTGGCAGGCGGGTTGGCGAACGCAGTACGGTGGTAAAAAGTATGATAACGCCGCTGCCCATTCTCTAGTAAGTCCCTTTGTTGCCTCCTACGACACCCACGGGAAGAGATGGGATGGTGCTATTCTTTACGTCCGGCACCACACGGAACTCTGGCACCACACGGTCAGGTTTTATATTAATCAAAATATGATTGCTACCGATAAACACATACGTGTTAGTATGTGTTTACAGAATTTTGTTTGAAGGCTGACGGGTTGAATGTAGAAGAGAACTAAGACGCTGACTGACAGTTCCACACTGGCTGTGCGAGTGTGGAGGAAAAGCACTCGGGATTTCAAATAAGCCCATAAAAGGCACTTTTGAACGTCTGAAGTTAACATCTTTTGGCTGAAATGGTAATATTTAAGTATTTCGAAGGTTGCTCACCTCATGTATATGTTCGACCACCTCCGCCCGGGACATGTCCTCGAGCCGAGTCTCGTTCACGTCCATGATCTCGTCAGCCAGCTCCAAGTTGTCCAGGTTTCCGGCTGACGGTGACCCTGAGGAACAAAGGATATTTATTGTTATTGGAAGGCAATTACAGCCCACCTGATGGCAAGTGGTCACAGACACCTATAGATAACTGCAATACCAGAAGCATTGAATGAGAGATCCCAAAGACAATGTGTGCAGAGGCCCTAGTGTGAGTTTCCTTTAACCAGCTCGACGTTATGCATCAACCGCGCTTGGCGCTCCGATTGGCCCTGGATTGGTACGCCTTTGGCAAGCGCCAAACGCGGTCGATACGTAAAGTCGAGATGGTTAAAGGCACCTGCAAATAGGCGGGAGGACGCGACTCACGTTGAACAACTTCTATGAAAACTTCGTGGAAATTGTTCTAAACGTTGCGCGTCGCCCCTGTTTGAAGAAGCCCTCACACTAGGGCCACTGATTCCACCAGTCCACCACGCGGGCCCCGTGCGGGTAGGTGAGGATACTTAATACCTCTAATAAGTACACAAAATGAAAGCTTTTGTAATCCTGCCTTTCCTTAAAGTTTTGGAACTCTTTCGAACTTTGTAGCGTAGCGTAATTTTGAAAAAGAAATGTTTCTAAAGGGGTGTGCGGCCTTGCCTACTGGCCTGTACTAATTGCGAGCAATCTGAATTATTTTGAAGGATATTGCTAATACATTGATTCCACCTCCATAACCCAGTTACTAAGTGCCCCTTGGTAAGACTGGTTGTCAGACGTTCGAGCTTCTACTACCGTAACAACTTTCAAAGATCCACGAATGACAGCCGGGACCAAGATGCACGGAGGCGTCTTGGTATCTAAATATGGTCAAAATCAAAAGTAATTTATTCAAACTAGGCTGAGACTCAGCACCTTTTGAACAAAAAAATTACATAAGACAGTCCCCCAAAACGCCAGCTCTTCACCACTCCCTAGTGCTTTAGTTGGTAAGAAGAAGTGGCGCAACAAACTCCCCAGCAGCACAGCTGTCTGTTAAGTTAGAAGAACTTGATTATACAATAGTAAGTAATTAACATTACGAAACAAAAATATTTGCCGTATGTCAGATATCACCCATCCACGGACAAACCGCGACAAGCGATCGATCCGTGCACAATAGGGTATTTTCCAATTGATTAAAAACTATTTTAATTTGAAGATAGGGACGAAATTTGTAACAGAAAAATAAATTAATTGATATCCATTTTCTCAATTAAAAACGGTTTAAATCAAATTTATTTTTCGTTCTTTTGAATGTACCGCACGTCACGTGACAAAAAAGTCATCTATGGAGCGTTTTGGCGGTAAATTCAAAACAACGAAAAATAAATTTGATTTTAATCGTCTTTAATTGAGAAAATTTATATAAATAAAATGATTAAAAATTTTCTGTTAAATATTTCGTCCTAATCTTCAAATTAAAATAGTTTTTAATAAATTGGAAAATACCCTATTCATGTAACGAAAACCACACTGTTGTTTCTAAGATCAGTAACTAAATTCATGGTAACATTTTGTTCGTCGATGTCCTATACTCCCTGTATATTAGTAATTGATCTTTACTCTTGAGTCTGTGACAGGTCACCAGCTTTAGAAATTTATACCTATTAGGATAACAGTATCCAATTCCAGTAGCTGTCCCCTACTGTCCTAAGATCCTCGGAAGGATTGGCTTATCTACAATTGAGTAGAAATAGATGTTAGTTACTTGGCCTGTTCTTTCAGATGTTATCGATTTACCATTAAAGTTGAAGCATATTTTATACTTTAAACATTTCTATTGGACAGAAAACCTATTATCGTCATAGCTTCGAATCAAGGGTTTTTTTTTATTTTTCACGTGAAAATGTGACTTGTTTTCTTCACACCTAAAGTCGAATTTTTTTGGGGATTAATTTATTGAATTATCTATCACTAAGTACCTAGTTTGCAGTTTAGCCCCCATTTTTATAAACGCTGCTTAAAGTTAAGTAATCATTAGCGACTGATTAACCATACCTACATTTTTGACGTTTTAACACATCGTTTATGAATACACCCCTAGATGTTTTGGCACGTCATCTGCTCTAAAGACCTACGGGGTAATTGCGTAACACACTGACAGTAGGAATCGCTTCCATTATGACAGTTCAACAACATTCATTGCGTTATTTACGTTGTTGAGCAGACAACTTTTTCGAACATTTGAAGGAATGGTTTAGCTATTATCCTTCAAAATGATTCTGATTGATATTGTGTTACGCAATTAAGGGGCTTGTGGTTAAGTGACACCAACCAACAACAGCTTAACCTACGTTAAGCTATGCTTGCCGCAGTTGTTCCTTAGATGGATGACCATCTTTACATACCAAGACCCCTCCATGCCTCGGTAAGCACGTCAAACCGTTGGTCTCGGCTGTCATTTATGGATATTTGGCAATTGTTACGGGTCGTTCGAAGCCCGAAAGTCTGATAACCAGTCTTACCAAGTGGTATCGTGTTATCCAGTATCTGGATTGTGGAGGTCTCTCCAGGTAAAATACTGATATTCAGCTGCATCCGATTGTACTGGAAGCCGACCCCAACATAGTTAGGACAAGGCTAGACAGATGATGAGTATGTTTCGCAATTAAGCTGCAAATGTCCTAATGGTTGGCTTACTACCCAGACGTTGTAGCATAACGTTTTTTTTTGTTAATCCTACGGTGATAAGTTTCCTTCCCTGGTCACTTGCTAATGGAAAGCCATTTACCACTTTACTTATTATAATTAAAACGCTGTCCATTTACAGTTCCTCTGCATTTAAATAATAAATTAACTAGCCTAATGAAATGTCATGGCGAATCCAGGTGTCTTTGTGAAAGCAATGTTAATAATGAAGAGCCTGGATATCAGCCTCTTCCTACATTCCTAGGTAGTCTTCTTGAAATTAATTAATCCTTCGCCTTTTACACTTGGTCATCATTATCTGCCTAGCCTTTTCTCATCTATGTTGGGATCGGCTTCCAGTCTAACCAGATGCAGCTGAATACCAGTATTCTATATGGAGCGACTACCTATCTGACTTCCACAACCCAGTTACTGGGTAACTCGATACCCCTTGGCGCTTACCCGTAACGACTGTCAAAGATCCACGAATGACAGCCGGGACCAACGACTTAACGTGCTTCCCTAGGCACGGAGGGGTTTTGGTATGTATAGATAGTCACCCATCCACGGACCAACCGCGGCAAGCGTAGCTTAACTTGGTCGATCGATCCGTGCGGATGCTATTACTGAGCCACAAGCTTTTTACGCTTGGTAATAATATGATTGTTCCTTGTGGTGTCGGACGTAAAGAATAGCACCATCCCATTTCTTCCCGTGGGAGTCGTGAAAGCGACTAAGGGACTTACTAGAGAATGGGCAGCAGCGTTCTCTATGCATTTTACCACCATACCGCGATCGCCAACCCGCCTGCCAAGCGTGGCGATTATGGCAAAACCCTCCAGTTTTTTGGGGGAGGCCTGTGTCCAGCAGTGGACGTCTATCGGCTGAAATGATGATGATGATGATAATAATATCGCGGTGGAAATTTTTCGCACACTAGATTTTCGCATTTTCGATGCATTTTCGATGTTTTTACGCATCGACTAAGCCTAGATGTAGTTGATACCTCGGTCTTTTTTTTAAGTAGGTAGGTACCTAGTTCAATTTGTTATATATTTTTATATGAATCTAGCTGCGCCCCGTGGTTTTACCCGCATGTATCTCGATCCCGTGGATATAGCGGGATAGTACCTAAGTATTCTATGTCCTAATGCAGGTCATAGTCTGCCCACCCCAATTTTCTCTTTGTTGTTAGATAAAGTTAGGTAAATTAACTGTCCGTATATTCAAATCATATCCGCATTTTTTTTTAAGATGGCGGCAAAACCCAAGAATGCCGTAGACTGAATTCTCTAAAGAATTCTTCTGTAGTCTTAACAATAATGTTATTATTTTTATTAAAAAAATAGGAGGCACAGAGAACCAATCAAACATGGAAATCGTATTTCAGTTAGAAAACCAAATACATTTTTAAATTAAAATTTAGGGTGCCTCGGATAAGCCAGTGATCGCTACCTGTAACAAAACTACTGATCACGGAGACCTCTCTTAATATGTTCTTCTTAACCGTCATGATGAAGTCTATCTCGATCCTTGTCGCGTTATCGGGCCTCTGCTAGGTCCACTTCCTTTGGGGTTTCTTCCAAGAGATGAAGGTTTGAGAATATTATGCTGAGCCACAACTAAACGTTCAACTGTTTTATTTAAAACAGCTGAAGTTTATTTTTTCTGCACGCGTCTCATCCACAAATAAATCTTCCTCGGGAGGAAAACATTCTCTCTTAGTTTTCCTAAGACTACAAATTGATGTGGATACCGTATGGTCTCATGCTCCATTTACGCGTCTGCTTGTAGGAGTGGTTTGTTGATTTTGAGTCCACATAATATGCCTCTTCAAAGTCTCTTCCTTCGTTAAATACCTTTGACTACTGCTTTCACTGTTACTGACACAATTGTTCATGGTTTTGCACTTTTTGGGACTTTCCTTATGACAGCAGCCAAGGTGCCAGCCCAGACAATCGCGCTGAGAATTCTGTTGCAGCCACTAATTGATTTGTGTCGCGTGAACTTCGCAGATCGTCAACTCTTCATCTTTTCGTTTCTCACTAGACTGTTTAAACTCTTTGCTTTGACGTCAGTTGAAGGTGCAGTGGAAGGAGATGGCTGTGCGAGGGGAAGAGACAGAGAAATAAGATGTCTTTTGACGTCCATGCTTAATTTTTTACCAAAAAACAGCGCGGCAGTTTTTGTGTGTGTACCTAAATATTTTTTCTAAATTTGCGCTCAATGCACTGATTGGCTTCTTCAGATCCCTAGAAGAATCTTCAGTGATACCGGATAGGTCGTATTTTGAAGATAGTAGACCAATTTATTCAGATTTTCTTTCACTCTCAAAAAGTTCTAACCTTGAGATTGAGAAGTTAGAGGTGCTCTACAAACAGAAAATAATAGTTTCACAAGCAGTCCACAGGCTAGATTTATTACCTACTAGCTGACCCAGCTAACTTCGTACCGCCACTAAGCTTATATTTTCTCACCTTGTAAACCTTCCTTGGACTTCTACAAATATTTCAAAACCAAAATGAGCCAAATTGATCCAGCCATTCTCGAGTTTTAGCGAGACTAACGAACAGAAATTAATTTTTATATATAGAAGATAGAAGATAATTTATAAGAAGTAGGTTCAAGCTATAGATATGTTAGTAAGTTTTACGTCTAGATGACACGCATTGGCGATGCTTTCCGGGTCTAAAATATACGGGTGTAAATTAGACAAAACTTGTAAAATTAGAAGTTGATGTGAAAGTAGCTGTAACTTGCTCACTTATTTTGTAAAATAAGATAGCAGATACATACCTTTAGACTTCAATATCCAACTTAATAATATTATAAATGTTAAAGTATGTGAAGATGTTTGTTACTCAATCACGTAAAAACGGCTGAACGGATTTGAATGAAATTTGGCACACCGACAGATTATAACCTAGATTAACACATAGGATACTTTTTTTACCGGTAGTACGTTCCCGTGATATAATTTCCGACCTCCACGCGTGCGAAGCCGCGGGCGGAAGCTAGTCCATTACTAAATTAAATCAAAACCACTTTTAAAATCGCTTTCATAAGCGGTCGAATGCAAAATTGCTAATGATGATCAGATTTTTTGGGAAAGACATCTCCCTGGTCAACCTAGAAGGTGGTCGGCTGTTTAACCGGACTTGCATGTAGATAGGTACTTACCTGCGACCCTTAATGAGCGTAACCCCCAGGTTCATTAAAATTCTTGGAATTGTTGGTTCGTGGGTTTTGTCTATAATGACAATGGGGACCAATTTTCGGCATATTTCGATAACACATTTTATCCAGGTACCATATAGGCACCTAATAGACGAACTATAGTACAACCGGCCTGGCAACTCAGTTCGTGACCTCGCTTCTACTAGAGCCCAGGAAAAAGGGCTCAGTCAAGTACGAAATTAGTCGAGCATGCCCGAAATATACACATGAATAAAGCCATAGTCTCTACATATATAGGTACTATGTAGGTCGGTTTATCTACTAGGAGTAGAAGCTGGTTGGTCAAAACTGTGAAATATTAATTTTAATTAGGAAATAAAAGCTTTTCAATCATTTGTACGTAGGTCGGTAGGTAGTTAAGCACTAGGTAGATAATACTTGTTGCCTACTGACGTATCAGACTACAGTAAAAAAAAAATAGGTAGATACTTAGGTGAGTTTGATAACATTTGCGGACACACGCTCAACTTAAAGCAAATTACTGAAAGAATTCCAACTCGGAGTATTAAATCCTGCGACTGACCAACTTTAATTAAGTAAAGTTTTATCACTTAAATCATAAACAAAAATATAATATAAGAGTTTAAAAAAAAGAATATTATTAACCTAATATAGATATTTTGTAGAGCTCTTTACGCATTTACGACAGCATTTTGGGACTGAAAACCACGGGAAAATATTAAAGAAAAGTCTGAAAATATATTTCAGCAAAGGCTATAAAATTCTTTAATTAAAACCAGTAAGAAAACTTGTCACTTACCGTATAACTTAATTTTATTATCCTTAGTTTGCACAACTATAATAACATAGCCCTCTAAGTCAACAGATTTGCATTTCACCGTTGTATTTTTATCAATCGCATTTATCTGCGTGGTCGGTGCGTTAAAAGTATTCATTTTGCTATATTATTAAATTATCTACTATGTCTAAACACAAAATAGCTTTGAAAAAGACCTATCCCCGTCGTAAGAATCAATGATTATTTTTTTAATTTCATGCCAACGCTTACGCCAACGCCACTTCAGACACAGCCCACTTTTTGAACAACTATTCATTTTTATTATTTTCCACATAATTTTTTAAATTCTAACCGGGAGATAGTAAATCGGCCATTATTATTTTTGATTCTCACTCGTTACAAACTCAAACACTGTGCGGACATCTAAATAATTATTATCACAATTTATTAAAAAGTATGTGTTAACGTAATTTCACAAGATTTCTGCGTATTGTCGAGGTAGAGGCGAATTTCAGACCATTTTCACTGTGACAAGTCACGTTACGGTGTTTAGAATAAACGCAATCGGTTTCTCACACTCCCTGAATGTTTAGTAAGTACATTTTATTATTTACGTGTAGGTAAAATAAAGGTTTTAAGATTTTATTCGGTTATTAATCTATTATTTAAGGCGTATCAACGTGTTTTTGAGAGTGAAAAACCGGCCCCACGTCCGCGGGCTGGGTGGTCGCCGCGAATGGATACGACTATCCCATTTTCGCGCGATCAATAATGCTCCCTACCCAGCATCCCTTCAGACTCCCACAGACTATCGTTCTATTTTCCTCATTTTTATCAACAATCCGGGTTGTGCTCGTTTTTAGTCATTATAATTATAAAAAATACCTAAATAATAACTAAAAGTTAATTAAAGATTGTTAAATGGTTTAAAAAACCAAAAGAAGGTTTATCGCAAGGTCCCACCGAGATTTGAACTCGGATCGCTGGATTCAAAGTCCAGAGTGCTAACCATTACACCATGGGACCGCTTGAGTGTCATTGTGAAATTACCCTCACCTATGTTGCAATTAAAATACAGATTAATAAATTGAAGAACATAAGAAAATACATGTTAGTTAAAATACACAACAAAATTTTAAATTGAACTTCCTAGAAATTTACTCCTGCAGCTCCATCCTAATGGTAACCGAAACGGGTAACTTATATGAAATAGATTAGATGGCGTTACGAAACTCTCCCAGTGCCGTGGATGTCTTTGTGAACAGCGCCATCTATGGTTTGGCATGAAAACTAAAACTGATCATATGTTTTGTAAACTTTCAACGAAATGTTGGCATTTACAACAATACTTAAATTGGTGATCATTAAGGCAGTAACATACTGCTCGATAACTAAATATTCAATGACGGAATAAAATAAATTATTTGTGCAAGACATTTCTGGAACTAAATATTTTTAGCACTTGCAAGCATGCTATTTGTATATTTAGTACCTAGCAACACTAAATGTCAGTTTGTCACTGACTTCGCTACGGTATGGTTGTCATTTCGTCCGTCTATCAAGTAACGTGATAGAGTAATCGAAAATAATTAACTTTATCGCAGCGAAGACGCCTCTCGTATCTCCTCTAAACGTAACGTCGGCCGTGTTACATCACATAAGTGAATTTAAAAGGGTGCTCGCTTTGATACAACACCGCCATGATCGATGTTAGAAACAAAGATGGCGGAATAATACGGTGATCATAACCAAACGCGTTGTTTTGTCGTGTGTAGCGTTATGTGCTGTGGTGGGCGGCGGCTGCAGCAGTGTCGGGGTGCGTGAGTGAGGAGGAGAGGCGCGATGGGGGCGCGGCCGGGGTGATGCCGCCGCGGCCAGCGGCCGGCCGCGCGGCCATGGCGGCCGACAGCGAACGCCCGCCGCTCGCTCTGTTCACCGCCGTGTACGACTATGTGGCGCAGGGAGAGGACGAGCTCTCCCTGCGCCGCGGCGAGATCGTCGAGGTATTGTCGAAGGACGCAAACATCTCGGGGGATGAAGGCTGGTGGACGGGGAAGATCGGCGATCGCGTCGGTATATTCCCTGCCGTCTATGTGACGGAGGAAGACCCTCTAGCCGTGGAGCCGCCGCGCGTGTCTTTCTCAGAGCTGAAGTTGAAGGAAGTGATCGGTGTGGGCGGCTTCGGGAAAGTGTACCGAGGTTACTGGAACGGTGAGTTAGTGGCGGTGAAGGCGGCGCGTCAAGACGCTAACGAAGACATCGATGTTATAAAAGAGAGTGTGTTGCAAGAGGCGAGACTGTTCTGGGTGCTGCAGCATGAGAATATAGTGTCCTTAAAGGGTGTTTGTTTGGGGGAGCCAAACTTTTGCCTGGTGATGGAGTACGCGAGCGGCGGGCCGCTCAACCGGGTGCTGGCGGGTCGGAAGATCCGGCCGGACATTCTGGTGGACTGGGCCATCCAGGTGGCGCAGGGCATGGCGTACTTGCACGTTGGAGCGCCGATGTCCCTCATCCACAGAGACCTCAAGAGCTCTAATGGTAAGTCTAACGTCTAAATTGTTTTATCACATCTAACTACAAAATTTTGTCAAAATACCTGTGGACCTGAGATTTATGTAGATGCTGTCTACTTAATTTGACCTATTAAGTATTCGATTGCAATTTGTGGATATAACAAATGTTTATTATTACATTTTATGCTAAAGCTGTGTTCAAACACTTTCTGTTTATCATCTGTAGCTTATTTAGTGCTAACCTATATTGTTTTAGAACTTTTTACAGTAAGCTTGTTTGTATGTGTGAGCTATCAACATGTATCAATGAGATTCTTAAATCACTTATGCTCTCAATATGAAGTCTATAATTCTATATAGAGGGTGTAGGGCTGGTCACGCAAAGAATTCATATTACATGCCAAGATAGCCCGCAAAATTCAAGTACATAATAAAATCCCATTGAGAGACTATTTCATGAAAAAGTACCTAATTCAATGGGATTAAATATGAACTTAGAGGATTGTATGACAATGGTTCTGTAAAGCACTATTTGTTACAGTTGTGAATCAAATTTTATCATCTTGACACAGGCCGATACTGACCTGCAAATTGCATAACACATAAGAACATTTGATTTTGGCTAACCGGTGCTTCCCATTTAAGAAACTGATTTCCTCATGGTCAAATCTATCACTTAATAACTTCTGTCCTTACAAAGGCAAATTGTTTTAGTCAGAATTTCCTACTTCCTACTATTATTATAAATGTGAAAGTTTGGATGTTTTTGTTTTCTCAATCACGCTAAAACGGCTGAACGGTGTAATTTGGCACACTAACTGTTTTTAACCTGCGTTCCAGTGGGATCATTTTAGACATCCACGGGGACAAAGCCCCGGGAAAAAGCTATTTAACTATAAATCCTTGTTCCGCAACCAGAATAGAGAAGCAGAATAAAACTAACGGTCTTCATCTAAAAAAATTTGAACTCAAAACAATTGAGCGTTTTGTTTGATTTTTTTCAGGCACTGTTTTGGAGTAATCAAACAAAAGAAAAATATTTCAGATATTATATCTTAGCTATCTTTATAATAATGTCCAAATGTCATTAACCTACATCATTATCAGTTGCCAAATATCCTTGAATGTAAGCCCAAGGTCACATCTACAGCTGTGTTATCAAAGAGGAAACCGTCCACATTCCAATAGATAACTCTATTGACAGATTGATAACTTTCCTGACAGCTGGCGTTGCCCAATTTGAAACAACTTTTATCAATTTCGGACAAGCCCTAACAAGATAATTTCGTTTAGTTTATTTGCTTTTATGTGACAACAGATTAGGTGTGTATGTAAGCTACTTTGTATAGATTGCTAAATAGTTTTTTGATTTAGGAACCGTTATCCATTACAATCTCATGTGGTGGACTCTGGCCTATTTGCATATTCTCATTCATTCTCATCACATTGCTTGGGCTGCAGGAGTAGCAAAATATGCCAAGCATATTTTTAATTCCTCCAGCCATTCTTTTTACCAAATTTATTAGGTACTAGCTTTTGCCCGCGACTTCATATGCGTGGTGGACTTTAAAATCAAGTAGATAATCATTTTTTTTTCATAATACATATATAGCCTATTTTTTAAGTTAGACCTCTCGGAATACATCATTGAAAATTGCATTCAATTCCATGCAGTGGTTTTTGCGTGATGCGGTAACAAACATACAGACAGACAAAAAATCTAAAAACCGTTGTTTTGGCTTCTGTTGCTCTAATAAAGACCCCCCATACTATTTTTTCTTCAATATCTTTTTGTACAGACATCGGCCTGTTACAATTTTATTATATGTATAGATGGCTGTTGTACACCATCATCATCACCATTTCTTGGTATGATCTCAAAAAAACGAAAAAGAAGCACAAGGAAAAATTACTAATACCTATCTACTTTTTTATTATTTAATTCCACATTCAAGTAAATGATACAATGAAACCTACATACTCCTATCTAAATAAATTGATCTCTAATAGTTCTTTGTTATTTCATCTGAGTACATATTCATAATTTAAATATTCAATGACCCTTACGCAAGAGTTTGACATGACTACCCACATTCTGTTTTTATAAACTCGCCTACATAGCTATGATCAAAAATTTACAAATAAATAAAAGCCTTTGCGCACATAATTTTCTTTTTTTTTCTTATATTTTATGTATGGCGTAATAATTACTTAACACTTGTAATTATCTACTGCCTTATATGTTACAACTATTTACTATTGTATGCTATAAATGGCGCCAAAGCAGCAGATGTCAATCGAAATTTTTCTCACCTTTCGGGGACCGCATAATTGACACTTCTTGAAACTGTAGTTAATTGGAGTTTTAATGAATGCCTTTTATTGACAACTTAAATGAGCTTGTTTAAGTGAGGTAATGTAATTATGTTAATTGTGGGTAGTGTTTGGAGAAAATAGCAAATCTTCATGCTATTATGTATGACATGATAACATACTTGGAGGCAGCATTATGTTTGCCAACGGATTGATTGAACGACTGATTTTTGTAAGCCCTTAAGAACTGAGATATCTTTAAAGCCAGAAACGAATCTAGGTCCATTAATATTTTATTAATGGGTGTCGTTTTAAGGTGGATGTGCTAAGGAAGGCTGCGAAATTCAAATTTTCTTCCGTTTTTAGGATTCCTTACCAAAAGGGTAAAATGGGACCCTATTACTAAGACTCCGCTGTCCGTCCGTCTGTCTGTCTGTCCGTCCGTCTGCCACCAGGCTGTATCTCATGAACCGTGATAGCTAGACAGTTGAGATTGTCACAGATGATGTGTTTCTATTGCCACTATACCAACAAATACTAAAAAACAATAAAATAAATATTTAAGGGGGGTTCCCATACAGCAAAGGTGATTTTTTTTTGGTCGTTTTTGCTCGATTTTGATAATGGCCACAGGTAGACGCTTGAAATATTCACAGAATATTGAGTTATATTATTCACTTTAAAAATAAATAATTTAATTAAAATAAAGTGAAAATTTCAGGGGGGTCCGATACAACAGTCATGATTTTTTTGCCGTTATTAAAATCATCAATACAACTCTTAAGTCTAAGTTCATAATGACTATTTCCTGAAAAAGTCGTACTTAAGTAAATTTTAATTTTGCTGGCTATCTTGGAACCTCACCCCTTGAAGTCATCCGCCGCTCGCCTATAATGTCGGTTTTCTATCAAATAAACTTAGTAGTCACTCAATAAAAATATAAAAAATCCTTTATCATCTAGTTGCAACTTACCTAACATAGTACATTTAATTACTGAAGTGAACTGGGCCACGAGTGTCATTCCGCTTGCTCTAGGGTCTGTGACCTCTTTTCATACGATTTACACAATTCAACAAATTATATTTGTACGCAGTTTTTGTCGCTTACCGGTCGGATTGTGCAAGCATAGTAACACCTATCTGTTTACCTATTATTTTTTTCTTTAGGTTATTTAACACGACAAGTTACTGCTGTCATACAAAAGTATCGATACTTTAGTGTATATTGTAATAATTACCTACCTACTTCACTGAATTCAATGTCCTGACAACCAATATCTTCGTTATGGTGTTGCTCCAGCCGTATATGCATCTCTAACACCACGTAAACGATACGTACATACGTGCGTCGCGGCCGCAGCGTCTCCGTGGCGTCTGATCGACGTCAATACCTACTCTAGATATCGATTAAAACACAGTCACTTAAAATTAAGAATCTTGTGATGATAAAGTTCCCAGATGAGTAAGGACATGTATAGTCTGTAACTGTTCCAAATATGGCAAACCTGGATAAAAAAGAAACTGACTGACTGACATATCAACCCACAGCCGAAACTACTAGGACTAGGAACGTGAAATTTTGCACACGGCTTCCTTTTATAATGTAGGAGACTACTAAGAAGGGGTTTTTGGAAATTCGACCTTTAAGGGGGTGAAAAGGGGGAATTTTGTTTGATGAAAGATGTTATTCCTTGAGTTAATAAACTTGAAACACAAATTCTTATCTAAGTAAATTATAACATTGGTCATTTATTGTTATTCTAAACTAGTACAGAGGGATTGGGGGGTGTCAAAGTTTGTATGGAAGAACTTTAACGCGCGGTCTGATTAACTTACTCGAAACTCAGTATTTATGCCTAAAACCAAAAATAAAGAATTGAAATATCAGATTTAATTCTTTACGCACAGACGATGCCCAGGCGCATGCATAGTTACAAGTAGGTACGTCACGATTTATGACGCGGTATTGCCATAAAATCAATAATAATACCAATAAATCTAGTAATAATAACATCTGTTGTGTAGGCATGACCACAAGTTGGTTTGATTTGCGTAAATCGGCAATTTAATTACGTGTATTTAGATGCGTGTATTTAACTTCAAGTCTGTCGCCAATATTGAAATAACCTTAAGTTCATCGATCCATGCTTGTAAACAAAGGTTACATTTCAAATGTCACTAACCCTATTAGTAACAAACGCGGAATAAACGACAGGCTCATTATTTACTTACAATATGTATGGCTAAACAGACGTTAATCGTCCTTGATTGAGTGTATTTAGCCTTCTTGTATACGTTAAAAACTGTTTAGTTACTTAAATATGCTAATATAGGTATATATATAGGACATGCGGGAGACCTTTGCCCAGCAGTGGGACAGTAAAGGCTAAACAAAAAAAAAATGGTCAAACCACCCACATGGTGTCGGTTTGACAGCTTTTGTATAGAAAATATGCCAAACTGTCAGATTTCTTTTTCAGAGACAAATTATCTGACCATTGAAAAAATTGCCTTTAATGAACCGGTACCTTAAACAGCTAAAAACTTCACTTCCATAACACATTGAAATCCATGGCTTAAAATTAAAGTGATTATCTTTATTATTATTTTTCGTTTATGTTGTCCCACGGCAGGACAAAGGCCTCCCTTTCTCCTTCTCTCTGTCTTGAGCTAATGTGTACCAATCCTGTCAGACGGCGTCAAGCTCTTTGAAGGTTGTCATTAGGATCGTGTTAAATTACATAGGTTGCAGACCAGCCGGTCTATCTATTCTATCAAAACCTAAAAAAAAAGACAAACCACAAAAAATCGTGAAAATGTAAAGTGAAGTGAGGTTGAAGTTTTTTTTTTTAAACTGTTATCCCATCTGACGCTAGGGATTGGATTGACAGTTCACTTCACCTAAGATTTCACAGTGAGATTTTTACAGAATAGCCGCAGCAGCGTACAAATCCAGGACTCTAGGCTGCTACTAGGAAATTCTAGACAGACAATCCAATAACACTTTTCCGGACCTGCGAATCGAACACAGAATCTCGTGCTCAACAGTCGCGCTTGAGAACTAGCACCACGCGGCAGTCAAGTTTGTAATAATATGTATTTATTGTTAATAATAATAGTGGCTTTTTGACGCTAAATACTCCATAATAAATAGATCTGAAAGCACGTAGAACTAACGTGTTAAATAAGGTTTGTAAGTGCACAATCAACATTTCTAGCCTCCGTTTCTACCTACATAATAGTGCAATGTAAGTTAGCCTACAGCTTGTTTTCTCCAGTTGAATCTTACTACGTGTCTGGAATAGAAAACAGCTTCGGAAAATATAAAGCCTCTTTCAATTCGTGGACTTTCTGAATATTAAAAAAAAAAGAATTCGCAACCATCTTGTGCTATTCAAATCTATGGTCCTATTTGCGTAACAATGCGGTAAATGTAAGAAAAAATAAACAGACAGGGCTATATTGCGTTAATTAAGGAATCATTGAAAATATGTATCTTAATAATTTGTAATAATCGCAGCCAAATCAACCCAATAGTTTTATAGAAGCTTCAGAACATAAAAAAAACACGCGGGCAAGATTCCAAATCTTCGGTTTCATATCCAAGAAATACTTCAACAAACCGAGAGGTGAAAATCCCAATATTTCAATCTCCCCTCAGTTTAGCCCCTACGAATGGGGCGCTAACCCTTTTGCACCATCCAATAAGCTGAAAGCTTCCTGTCATCGTAGCTGCCACGTAATTGGACGATATTAAACGTAAATACAGATTTCCACCGTAATCGAACAGTTATGGGCAACATTTTGAACGGATTTCTGTTTCCGTTTTTTGATGTAACGCAGCGCATTTGGAACCTGTGTTTACTAATCCAATGTTTGCTTATTTGGTCAGCACAACAGCTTCGTAAACCGGAAAAAAGATAGTAAATGAGTTTCGCATCTACTGAAGAAGAAAGTAATTTAATTTCTGGTCTGGATATTTTAGTTTTTAGTCCTAGTTTGTTAAAATCTGCATTCATAATAACCTTATATTAAGGACCATAACCTGCTCGTCTTCTTCGTCCGTTCTTCTTCGTTGTTCTATTGGGCATAACCCTCTCTCTGCATGTGCCAATAAACGTGCTGATGCCCGTCTCATCCGAGTTCTACCTGCTATAACAACAAATCGTCGGCCCGTATCGCCGCCGGACGTTCAAGAACTTCTAAATACCATCAGCTAATAACTTATCAACAAAACCAGTTATCTATATTAGCGTCTAATTTCATAACATAACGCTAACATTTCTCATTTCTGCATAACCTTGTCTGTATGTCACGGCCCCGATTCCGTTCAATCTCCTCCGCGTATCCGTTGTTTCACAAGATTTACATCCTTCACCATCAGCCTTGAGGTTTTATAAGCACCTTGCTAAGCTAAATACTTCAATTACACAACATGACAATAATATATAGCTTTCATTAATCTGAGGTTTTTGAACTATATTTCTCATTGTATTTATGACTCCAATTGAAGCGTGGCGGCTCTGGCCAGAATGGGCTGGTCCGTGCGCTAATTCAGGTATTTCCTTCGTATTATTACAACACACACATTTTGAAAATGTAAAATGAATGAATAATATATAAAAAACATGTACTTTTGTTGTATTAAAAACTAATGACCTTCCACGAAGTATTTACGGGTTTATTTCGTTTTTAAAGATTATTTTGTTTTTGTATATATGGAGGAAACTACAAGTAATCGTGTTTCTAGTGTACGATTTATATTATAAATCCTTAGATATATCTTACATATTATTTGCATAACTAAACGTTAAATAAAAACGATGCAGTAAGGGATCAAATGAACGCAATTATTTTGCAAATCCCTCGGTACGCTCTTGAAGGCCAAAAAGTACAAAAGTTCATCTTATCAATTCTCGGGTTGTACTGAGCTTTTGGTCTCTGAGAATGGTATTGTCTGACCTAAAAATTAAACTCTGCACGGAAGTTGCGGATGTGACCGCTATCAACAGTAATCGATGTCAACGAGAAGGTCAAGTATTTTGTGTACCACCGACAGACATTTTCGCATTGGTGAGGATTCAAAGGCAAATAAGCATTCCATCAAATGTAGACCTATTTAATTGCGAAAATGAACATTGATGTAGACATTGAAATTCAGATATATCTGCAATTCAGGTATTCTGTCAAGTCAACTCTGAAATGAATTCCTCACTAATTACAAAAATTGTGTTAAACTTTCACTTGTCAAGTTGTTATTGAAAAACATAATGCCGTTTATAATTGATCGTGCCAAATTCAGGCCTGCGGTATTTTGTTAAAATAATATTCATTCAGAATGCTCTTTACGGTTTCCGAACCACATGTGGTGTTGAGAGTGACGTGGTAATGATTGAGGTAGCTACAGCTGGTGGTTACGACTCTGACATTTGATGCGACCTGACTTCAATGAGTTTCGTAATGTAGCTGAAACGTGTGAACCTGTAATACTTTTTATCCCGATATTACGTCCTCGCGGGATAATTTTGGACCTCCACGCGGGCGAAGCCGCTGGCAAAAGCTAGTTGATAATAAATTAACGTTGCTTAATGTTGCTTTTTAACCGACTTCAAAAAAAGGAGGGGGTTCTCAATTCGACTGTTTTTTATGTTTGTTGGCTCAGAACTTTCGACTGGGTGAACCGATTTTGATGATTCTTTTTTTATTTATTTGGAAGCTGGTGCTTCCCGTGTGATTCCATTTAAATTTCATATAGATCTGATGATACGTTTCGGAGACAGACAACGGAACTCTTCAAAAAATTACATCAAATCAACCGCGATTGCTGCTATCGCATAAATATGCATTGTTTTTACCCCAAGGATGATGATATTTTGAATTGGTGTGGGGTAGGTACTATAACTAAAAAGTGAAAAATAAAAACTTTTTCCAAAAAAAAAAAACAACCGACTTCCAAAAACACTACAAAGTGACTTTGATGTATTTTCTTTAATTTTCATGTCACCAGTCACCGACTTCCGAAATTAAAGTAATTTTTCACTTTGTAGTGTTTTTTGGAAGTCGGTTGTTTTTAATTTGGAAAAAAGTTTTTATTTTTTTCTTCTAGACTACATATACTGCCCCAATTCTGAAAATCTTCCACAAAGTATGCATCCACACCTCTCCATTGATTGCCTAACATACTTAGCAATAGAACATTTTCAGCCTTGTAAAGTAATACTTTTTGTATTACGTATGCACGAAATGGGACATCGACGACCGCGAGCTAATCGTATCCGTTTGTACGCAACGCAACTTTGAACATGTGTGACACAAACTGCCGCCGTAACGGCTTGGGGTTTCTCTAAAGCCTTTATGTTAGGGTATCCGTCTTGTCTATTTTATAGACCATGATCCCTTCCGTCAGGAGAGGCTTCTTATGGATTTATCTAAAATTATATTGACATCCTGCGGCAACCAGATCCTTTGAAAAGTGGCTAGACGGCTAAATGTACACCCAACATGGTAACAGGGTGATTTTTGTGATAGATTAGACCAATATTCAAGCATTTTACCACCACCCTAAGAATTCCATCATCTTGGATATCATTTATTTTCCTATAGTCATACATATGAATTGACATCTAGTCGGAAAGTGGCATGTCTCACTTTCTTAGTATGTGTTCGACCTGATCCCACCATTGCCTTTTTACTACCGGACTACCAGATATACTGCAAGTTACCATCCGCAAATGGTTGATATCCCGACCCACATGTGAGTTGGCATCTGGTCGGAAATTGAGACATGCTGTCTGAGTACGAGTTTGACCTGATCCCACCATCGCACTTTTACTACCGGACTACCAGACGTACTGCAGGGTACCATACGCACTTGGTTGAAATCCCGACCAGTCGTACTCAGCACTTCTCCTCCACATTCATTGCCACACTTTTGCTATGCGCACGGCACAGCCAAAGTGTGGAACTCTGCCAGGGTCTGTGTTTCTTTCCACATATTAACCCGTCGGCCCTCAAAAGCAGGAGTGAATAGGCATTCTTCTGAGCACGCTCGTTCCATCATATACCTCATCCATCGCTTTCCATCAGGCGTAATCGAGGTCAAGAGCCGGTCTATTCAGCAAGAAAATATGAACAAAAAAAGGACTTATTTACCCTTCTGATTGCCAAGATCCCAAACATTAAGATACATTTAGTTTTATAGTGATAAAACTTTTCTGCTTTTCTCAAAACTACGTTAAGTGAACAAATAAATTGTACTACGTTGACCTCTCGAAAGTTTAAATTGTGTTTGAGACGTTTATCTTAAAGTTTAACAAGCGTACCCAAGAGTTTTTCGTAGTATTCCACTATGTTTGTACATAACTTTATTATATTCGGGGATTATTTGATATTGAGGATATTACGGATACGTTATAAGAAGCATGGTCATCGAAGTAATCCTATTAGTTACAATAACAGGAAAGTCATGATGGATGGGGCCTCCCCTAAACGATTAAGTTGTGCTAGATATGGCTGGTTGTAAGTTTTCGTAGTAAAGTTAAGCTCCGATATTATTGCGGATTTTTTCAGGAACAACCCGGAGTCTGGATTTAGTCCCGGTTGATGGCATTAGGTACGCCTCCAAAATGTAGGTGTACTATACGCGTGATGTTATGTGTTAGACCTAAATTAAATTAGACAATCTCATTGCCCATCAGCAATTTAGAAAAATACGACGCGATGTGATCTTTCTAAAGTATGTGGACTAGCTTTATGTAAAAGCTCATTAATCTTCAAAATGGCGTCCATTACGTACTAAATAACCTTATTTGTTGAATACCGATCGGCGGAAGAAAGATCGACTTTCATTTCACCGTGAGAATATAGTGACATTCTAGCCATTTCTGTTTAATTAAAATGCCGATTTAGTAACTCGTATCGCCAGTTGACGCAATTTGTGCGTGCGAATTGACGACGTTAATCTTTGTAATCGAAATGTTACATTGAATTAATTTTGATATTTCGATGATTGGGCTGGATGTGATTCGTAGGAGTGAGGAAAATGTCGTGAGGAAAGTTTTGATTATGAATGTCGATGGCTATAAGATTAGAGGAAGACCAAAGAAACTATGGATGGACTGTGTGAATGATGATATGGTTATATAAAAGGGGTGACTACCGTCATTTTGACTAATAGAGAATTAGTGAAGTATGGTACAAAAAGACGTTATGTTGCGCCGGCTCCAAATAAATTGGGATAATGGCAGGACTCAGGAGAACGATTTCGATAATTGAGGATTGAATTACCTACTGAAATATTAGTTCTACACTTGAGGCGGTTTCCTGCATGATATTTCCTTATGTTTCTTCCATGTGTTCTAATAATATACGTCAAGAATTTGTAGGTTGACACTAATAACACGTCCGCCTGGCGTTTGCTCCCTTTTAGTGCTTTCAAAGCAGCAATCACACTTTGTCTTTGAAACATCAAATAATGCTCTTCCTCAAATATAAGATATATATTTGATGTGACTACGCTTTGGTACTTACATAATTTTACTCCGCACATTCCACTTTTCCCAACACCAATAATAATTATTCTCGTATTGATCTCGTCTGTTCGACGTCCGTAGGTCACTGCAGGAATCCAGCAGAATATCAGCGTCAGGTATATTTGCCTGACACAAATGCTGAGCTGGACCTCCCATGTGGTGCAACTTTGAGACGCACACCGCAGTTTTGCACTCCACCGCACATTATTTCATATGAATGTTAAATTGTGTCATAGCCTAAAATGTCATCAGTTCATCACTAATACCTATGTCAACATTTCTTCTTTTTTTCTTAGTCTATTGGCACCTTGTTGTTTTCTTATAATTAGGTAGTTTTAATCTCATCTTACTTTGTATGTTATGTCTTTTGTACGCAACAAATAAACGATTTAAAAATAACTTTAGGTAAGTATCTACATATTTTTCTTGGGTAACTTCTCCTTGAAACTCCTCCTTCTTTTTTGTGGTTTTACGAAATTAGGTACCTATAAATAAAAAGCTAAAAGGGTGATACATTAAACTACATTTTAATAAATAGGCAGTGAGGTCCTAATAAATAACTTGAACAGTTATTTCGCTTATTTCAATTTCGATTCGTATTTCTCAATTTCAAGCTTTTATCTAAAGTAGATCGTAACGTGAAATAATCCAGTTCATTTTATCGCAATATTCAGACGCAATTGAAACCGTTGAAAATGTTAACTGTTCAAAATGCCATTCTTAAATATCTCGAGTGTTCAGATTATTTTAATTTCGCATCGATTTTCGTCACGGTTCAAAAGTTAATTTGCTCTCTCTCTGCTACGTACTAAACGAGAGGACACCGCCGTTGATCAGATAATTTTGCAGTTTTGGAAGAAAAAAGGGGATAATTGTGCCCCACTGGCCACGATTATTATTATTTTACTGTAGGCTGCTGGGCGACGGCCTCCATACTCCCTTTCCACCGCTCTCTGTCGAGAGCTGTCAGTACCAAGGACCATTTTTTTTTAAAGATTCCAGCTCATCCCGCCATTTCCGTCTGGGCCTGCCGCGATGTCGTTTGACATTAAGCGGTATTATTAAGTGGGACCAAACAAAAAGCCCTTCCCAATCTAGCCAAACGATTAATTTGCATAGAAAACACAGTACCACTGGGCCCAGCCGACCATCAACACATAATTTTATTATCTCAATGAAATCGACCAAAACAATACATCGATGAATGCTACAATAAATGAAGCATAGACTAAAGTTAAATCTACCTGCATATAACCACGGGGTCTTCGCATGATACCCGCATTGCGGTGCTCACCGTGGCAATGTAATTAAAAGGAGCAAGATGAAGGGAAAACTAAAATCGTGGTTAAGATTAATGGGCTATTAACCTAAAATGTTACCGTTAAGTTAATAGCTGGAAACTGAGTTAACTTTGTTAAAATGATATTTTAGTGGTACTTAATTTTCTCATGGGAAATTAATAGGAAATTGTTTGTTTGTACTAATGATGCTGTTCATTTTTCTAGCATTTCGTTGTAGCAGTAGGAATAATTATTTGGGTCTTTATCTAAACTGAAACATTTTTTTTTTGTTTGAGAAACAAAAATATATTTTGTATGTTTGTTTGGTACGCTTTCATTCCTAAAACTACTCAAAGGTTTTGGATGAAATTTGGCAAATGGGTAGACCATGAACAGCATTAGAACATAGGATTAATCTCGATACTACCTCGGGATCGAGACTTAAGCGGGTGAAACCGAGGGGCGCAGTCCATGATATTTTTGGTGGCAATGCAAGCTTTTGTCGCAATTTTGTAACAATATTTTATTTCACCTTTACTCAAAATCATTATTTTATTTTAGTTAGGTATCTTAAAAAAATCTACTTAAGTAATTAATTAATTATCCAGGAAAGTCCCGCCAAAATCGGTCCAGCCGTTTCGAAGATTAGCCGGAACAAACAGGCAAAAAAAAATGTTAATATTGTTTTTTGTTATAAATACCGTATATACCTCCATTATGAATTCAGTAAAAAGCTGTTAGTTTGACATTACAAACAGACACTTAAATTTTACTTGGTGTGTATAGAAATATTAATCTTTTATCTAGGTAATATTTTTCAGTAAGGTTAGTTCTCCGGGATTTTCTGGCAAAAGGCCACATGGACTGTTCAATAGAAGGCATTGTCATATAGACATACTGAAATAATGGATAGTTTAATTTTAACACATAGTTATTAAATAAATAATGCACTCCCCATTGAATCTTATTCGAAGTTTCCAGCTCTATTCATCGAGCACAAAAATGAAACAAAGACGCGTTACTTATTGCAGTATTTATTCAATCCATTGATCCATTCTTCCAAGTACAGTCAACCACCCGTACATGGTAAAAGTTAGACTGTCAGCGTCTTAATTTCAGAACAGTAAGACTTACTTTCGTAGTTCAAGTGAAGTTGACTGTACCAGCATTATGAGCAGCCTCAAGAATCATAATTATAAACAGGCCGGTTACCCGAGACATCGTTTTTGACTTGCGCACGCGCCACCACTCGTGTCAAGCCGTGTCACCCGTGTTATTGTAACACAAGATGTTTTACCAAAAGTGGGCAAAATGAAACCAGTTGTAATGCCACCATTCTGATTACAGTGCACTGTGGAATATGCGCGTAATATTTAATGCCCGCCATGTTTTCAAAGTTTTGTTCTCTTTTCATGGTTTGAAGTTTTGAACAAAGAAAGTGCGTTTGAGTAAGGAAATGTCTAAGGATGTATGAATGATGGTTTCGTACTGAATTTTATGATTTTTACATAAATCATCATCGGTCGGCTTCCAGTCTAACCGGATGCAGCTGAATACCAGTATTTTAAATGGAGCGATTACCTATCGGACCTCCTTAACCCAGTTACTGACACATGGTACCCATTGTAAAGACTGCCTGTCAAATTTTTCGGGCTTCGCTTAGCTCGCGAGGGCTGGTTCGAGGTGGCACGGGAAAAGAGTTCCTGGCAGAACTTGGGGGAGATCTTTGCCCAGCAGTGCGTCAGTATAGGCGAAAAAAATATGGTCAGTAATTTTTTTGTGGTACAAAATGTTTTTTTTATACTTAAACTCTTAGCGACTTAATAAATATTCACAAGTCTAGCATTTTTTCAAGGTGTTTTATAGGTCATAATTAACAAGCAACCCGCCCTAATGTTGTCACAGTTTCCATGTCGTTGAGCATGGTTAATTATGGTAAAAAGATTAAGTTGTTTAACCGATAATTTTACTCATGAACGGACTTAAGTCACTAGGCCACGCCTGGTGCAATAAATTGATCAGTTAAACACGTAAAACATAAAAATGTCTATTAAGAACCTCTTAAACGTTATCCTTATTAACCAAAGATTGCCGAAAGTTAAACTGTCAAAAGTGGTAACTGAATCTGATCCACTTTTGATGTTAGATGGCTTGTTTGAAAAAATCTAACATGGTATGACAGTAAATAATATAATTTGGTTCATCAGAGGAATCCCCATTTACTGACAGCGCAAGCAGTCTAAGTCAAATAATTCATTTCAAATAGGCACGTATAAGACACTTGAACGTCAAAATTTAGTTGCCCCTTTCCATAATGTAGTTTCGTATGGGGAAGAATAGACAAAAAACTCCACCGTTCCTTTTTTAAATGTTTTACAATATTTTGTACATTAATTATATCTTGCACCTAGTATAAAATTACCTACTATAATCGGTAAAAATAATAATTAAAACTAAAGCAATGACAGGTAATTAATTATGTGATAAACACATGGTTAGTAGATACTCAGTTACTCACATATTTACAAATATTGTAAAAGTAGATGATCTTCCTAATATTTTAATGAGTACCTAATAATTTAGTGTGTGAGTTAAAGTAATCACAGAATATGAAATCTATGTCAGCAAAATGATAAATTATACGATTCAATTAGCAACCAGTTTGATTTTGTCTAGTCCGACTATTCCGACCCTCTCGCCATCACGGGGTAGGGCGTAGGCAGAAACTGTAGATCACCGACTCTTTCCATACTTCTTACCATTGTCTACGCGCAACATCTGGTACACGCGTGCCAGAACATACATGCTTTAAAACGATTGAGCAAGGTATGTTTCTCGTTGTAAATTCCAAAGAAACTGATACGGTGCACTGATAACTGACCGTCGTCGGTCGACTAGATCGTAAAGCAGGTTAATTGTGAAACGCCCAGTAACGAGAGCGTTTAGGTTATACGCCCTTTGTTGACTTTATCACCACGGGTTTACGGCCTGGTGAAAGCTTTAACACTGCTTCTCGCCACATTACCTTTAATCTTTTCAGTTTAACGATACGGAATAAATTGTCTGGTATTAAGGCTTGGTTACATTACTAGTTGCACTGGTTTGCCTGAATTTGTGGCTTGTTTTCGCTGAGAGAACGTAGATTTTGTTGCTATTGCCAAAGCTGCCAATAAAAAAAATCCTAGGCCTGTTTTGGTAAGTTCGGTATTTTTTTAAATATCGGGAACCCACAGCAATTGACTTCTAGCAAGTCAAATGGCAGTCCTGCGTTTAAACTTATGATGCCAAGTCAGAAAAAAAAGATCGGCCCATTGTCACCGTTTAATACTGAATAACAACTTTTATAAACATCCGACCAATAAAAATACAAGCAAAGGGCCGTGGGAAAATATCACCATTCTCAGTACTGTGTTGTTTTTTCTAAGAAACAAACACGTCATAAGTAACGTTGTCAAGTTGTACCATAATAGATCGATCTCGGACAGTGGCTGTCGCGTTTTCAATGTCATTGGGCTCATGATCGAATGATTCTGTAACGACTAAGGACATTTTTAAACTGATGTCAGGCGAATATTGAGATTGATAAATGATTCTTTGTTTTTCCTCATAAATGGGACAGCCCTTCTAGTCTACCGGCTTACCAAGCCGTAGTAGACGTGGTTAACCAAGGTCAGATAACCAGTAATTTGCCAATGTGTATCTTTATTCTCTTAGGCGAGTGACGTACTAGGTGGTTAACCTGCCACGGCTATACCAAAGTTGTGTGACGTATTATTGGTATGTCCGCTGCTTGCTCAATGTTTTGTTGAAAGCCAGAACACGGCTGACTTTGAGAAGCCACAGCTTTCTTAATAATACTGTTATATCTTTTGATATAATGCAGTGTCTAAGTCTGTAAGTAACTACTAATGTAACGGCTCTATCTGTTTCGGGCGGCTTTCGGGCTAAGTTCGTGCAAGTGCTTACCCATGCCACAATGCAAGTTTTAGTGACGCTGCGGCTAGACCGCCAAGTGCGTCTACAGCCTAAATTTAAAGCAGTTAGAGATTGAGATATTCTATATTTCTCCAGAATTCTCAGAACTGTAAATAACCAGAACCAATTGGTTGCAGTAATTCGTCTCGGAACGAGGCCTGTACGCAATTAAATATATTTTTCCGTAAACAGGTACCAACGTTATTTGCGAAAACAATTGACTAGTTTCAAGTATTTGTCTTTGTTGGTTAATTACTGTTATGTTCTTAAACAAAACATTTAGGTATCGGTTCAATTGTTTAAGTATTCCGAAGAAAAGTTTCTGGACGTGGTTTCTTGGTACTTAATTTACTTATTTAAGTAATCATCTTCACTGTGGTTTACGTTGAAACATTTTTTTTAAATTATTAAACAGTTATCCCTACTAATATTATAAATGCAAAGTAAACTCTGTCTGTCTGTTACGCTCTCACGCCTAAACCGCTAAAACCGATCGTCATGAAATTTGGCAGAGATTATAAGCCTGGGATATGGAGAAGGACATAGGCTTCTTTTTACGCGATAACCGACATCCACGCGGGCTTAGCCGCGGCCAACAGCTAGTATTAAAATAAAAAAGACGTTCAATAACCATACTTTACCTTAGTTAAATTCTTGATGTCACGTCACTCTTTGTCCAAAACAGGGAAAAAACAAAAGTACAAAGGCTTAATTTAACATATCGACAAATTGTAAGTACCTAAATAAACCCATTGATATCAACTGCCGATCCTCCACCTCATATTGTTTTGCGTATAGAATAGTAATGTACAACAGTTATTTGCCTTATCGTCCACGCTTCCTCAAAACATGTTTAGCATGCGCCAATGTTATGCAAAATGAACGATTATGGGTAAACCCAGTGCTGTTGTACCGGCAGACGGCGACCGTGTCAATCACAGAGTAACAAAGGTTTGTTACACAGGGCAAAATTTTTAGGTATACCGGTAAAGTTATTCTATGTGCAATAAGTTTTGATGCAAAGCAAAATAGTGATTCGTCAACTAATTTATGTATAAAAAAATAACTTGAGATTTTATAGCACATTTATATTATATTAAGCACTAGCTGTGCCCGCGACTTCGTCCGCGTGGAATAGTGACTTTTGGGCAGCATATTTTGAATTACATAATAATATACCGTCGTTTGGGTAGCAAAAAATTTACTTTACAGTAATGCTTCTCTGTATACGATATTTGACGTATGGCCATCGGGGATGAAAGCATACAGGCTCCTAGGATTGCTAACCCGTGACAGAGCCACATACAACTGACCGTGCGAGAAACAGCTGATACTCAGATCTACACCCACAACTTTCAGCGTCTGACCTTGGGCTTTATTAATTGTCATCGCAAAACATAGGCTGACTGGAAACTGGACTCGTTTAAAACTAAATGGAAAATTGTTTGGAATGAGAGGAATCCGAGGAATGAAAACACTTTCACCTTTTCCACACCCTGTTAAAATCTCTGCTTCTACCAGATTTCGTTGTAAATTGGTCACTTTTAACCTGGTGCCATTGCAAAGTTTTGGGGGGCTTAAATTTCTAAGAAGCATTATGGGTACGCCTACTTTTAATTTTATTTTATGTGCTGGTAGTCCAGGAGCATTGAGGGATTCTAAAAATTCTACTGAGTAGCTTGTAGATTCTCCTTCTTCCATGACTCTGTTAATGGAGATATACTCAACATAATCCCCCAGAACATAGCTCAAAATTTCAGCGTTATATAACTGATAGAATACTTTAACAAATGTTCGCCGTCATTCTTTAAATTGACATAACTTTTTTATTTATGAACCGATTGACATGAAATAAACACTAAATGTTAAGTGAAGCTTACTACAATATATTAGTGAAAACCGCATCTAAATCGAATTAGCCGTTTCTGATATTAGCGTGCACAAACACACAGACAAACAGACAAAAAAAATTTAATATCAATCTCGGGTTCGGCATCGATATAATAACAACCCCTGCTACTTTTTTTTTATATATTTCGATTGTACAGACACCACTTTTCTACAATTTTATTATATGTATAGATATAGACTAGCACTTCGTCCGCCCGCGCTCTTACTTCGTTTGAACTTAGCGTTCTTTCAGAGTTTTTTCCTTTTTACTCGGCTCCTAAGGGTCATAGCATGATGCTAAATAGCCTATAATCTTGCTAAAGAATTGGGCTACCAAATGCATTTTTTTTTTCATCCGACTGCTAGTTCTAGAGTTAACCGGGTTAACCCCCATATTAGAATAGAAAATCTGCCTATAATGTCCCCACTACTGGGACATGGGCATCTTCTCTGCGAGAGGGAGTGGGCCATAATCCACCATGCGGGCCCAGTGCGGGTTGGTGGTATGATGTCATATGTATGTTTTCTCACGTTGGAATCTAAAGAAGATACCTGTTTGTAAAAGGGGGGGGGGGTTCTAAATTGGGGGAATTTCTGATGAATCTAATTTGGGTTTCAAACACTGGGGGTCGTACCGTACGTGATAGCTTAGTGGACAGTCTATGCACAAAGTTGTACGGTCTAGTGGTCTACCTATAATGCGTCTGTGGTCCAATAGGTAGGTACCTAGTTCTCTTTTGCCCATAGTACAAGTGTTAAAAATACCTACGTTTGAAAAAGTCACAAGAAACTTATATTAAACAATAGAATTTTAACAATTAGTCATTATTAAATATGGTTTCAATGTTCAAATAGGGAAAATATTTGCATCGCGGAGATTCTTTGTGCTTTCCTAGGCAGCCTTGAGGTAAAAATACTGCACGCGATTATGTACTTAAAAAATATTTCATTGAATTCTTTTCCTTTCAAATAATTATTAATACTTGTAAAAGGTTTCTAACAAAGAAAGACGGTATTTTCAAAAAGTTTTCGTTTTATTTTTAAACAGTACACGCTTCGAATTAACTTAAACGCCCACATGCCATCACTAGTGGGTGACTGACCCAGTCAGTGTGATTGCTCGCAGAACAATAAAACGCTTAATTACAGTGCCGTTAACGTTTCATTTCATTTGTCACTTAACCGCCCTTCGATTCCTTTCGCGACTCTTCAATACCTTTTCTAAATCAAAATAATTCATATCAGATTTCTTAACGAAGTAAACAAATAACAATATTTCCTGGCATTGTATAATCATACGTAATCGTATAAGCACAAAGTTCAAATTAAAGTAAGCAACAAATATGCTAATTACGACCCAGATAATTGACATGTGTGACTATGAACAGGCGACAGCGAATCTTAATTGCCGAAATCAAAAATTGTCATGCAACGTTGCAAATGCGACAGAAGGCACCGTGGGATCGGAATACTTGTATCTTTAATCCGATTAATATTAATGTTATGGATTGAATGAATATGTATAAGGCTAAGCTTTTATGTACACCGGTAATACTGGATTACGAAAGAGATGTTTATCGACAGACAAACGAACAGTTATCGCACAGTATAATGAAATGCAGAAGGCCTGCATCATGCATTCTTTAATAACGAGCAGATTCAAAGCAAACACGCGCCGTTTTATTACCAAACGCAATTTAACTTTAGTACTAGCCTAAAGCTCTGAGCCAGTTTTTGCATTTCAAACTTTATTTCAATTTTGGTAAAGTTCTTAATACAAAAATGGCAACTTGGCACCGGACTAAGTTGTCAATTTTATAAATAGAACTGTATTTCTTTTAGGTTCTTATTTCAAAAACAGGCTCGGTGGTTCAAACCCCGTACCTAAAGAAGAAAGAGCTTGTTTTTTAATAAGACCGATGGAGTGTATGTTTTATTAGAGTGGTCCTAAATTGGTCCTAGCAGCCGAATCTTACTTCACTACACTAAAGAAGAAACCAAGTCTTGAATCGGCAATTTTATAACCATCCCTAAAAAGGGCTAGTTATAAAATTGTTACTGGACATAAAATAAGCAACAGCGGTTATAAAAGGGAAAGGTACTGAAATAGGGCTCAAACAGCGTTCAGCATCAGCAATTGCGTAACACACTAACAGTAGGAATGGTTTTCATTTTCAAAAACATTCATTGCGCTATTTACGTTGTGGAGCGCACTAATTTTTCGAACATAATAATTATGAAGCAATAGACTAGCAATAACCTTCAAAATTATTCAGATGTATAGTGTTACGGAATTAGGGTGCTGGTTAAAACTTATAAATTAATCCAGTAGTCTTTGCGGAATCTATGTTCAATGTCTATGGAGATTAGTAGGTGGGTTTTATGTATCCAATTCGTGGCAACATGTTGGATGTAATGCGGATCTGACCGTCTTTTACGGATAATTATGCTAGTCTAGGTTTTCGTTTTGCTTTATTGCCACGCTGCGGTACAACTGTTTGTTTCACCCACGCTTCTATCTTTATCGGATAATCAGTTTCTAAACAGTGGGAAGGCTATGTGAGTACCCTCGGACACGTGTATAAGCTTGAATACTTTATGGCGAAATTACTTGCTGCTCCCAATATTATTTATCTCAAGAATCTTACCAAATTGTTAAGGTTCAATGTCTCCGTTTTATAAATTGACACAAAATTGGACATCATACCGTTAAGTTTTTGATGAAGGGGTACATCGACACCGGTGTCGATTAGGTATCATAAAACAATCTTATATCCACTGCCTGAAGTCAAATTGTGCGACACAAACAGAAATTGGCGTTGATTAAAAAGCAAACGGAGTTCGGGTCCCTAATTGAGTTTTTACGACCTTTTAATGGATCAGAATTTCTTTGGATATTTAAATATTCTATTTTCCTTGATCATTTACTAAATTGCGAACCGTGGCGTTGGTGATCTCGTTTGGGACCAGTACCAGCTTATTTTGAGTTCGTTGAGAGGTTTTGATGTTGTAATGATGGCTGGGTATTTATCATGACATTAATTCCATATCATGCGGTACGTGCATGAGTATCACCCATTCGCCTGATTTTTGCACTAAAGCTCATCTTCTAGATCTAGACTAATCTTGGGCGTCTGATTAGGTCTGTCATATCAACAGACAGACAGATATAGTTACATGTATCGAAAGCTTAAGGGATAAAAAATCTGATACTTCCTTACAAGTTCTCGTTTTAAAGTTATTAATTTTACAATTCTTACCATAGAAACCAATTACAACAAGGAACTAGCTTAGTAACTTAGTTCTGCTAACTACAAAAACGTGTTTTTTTCTCATTTTTTTTTTAATTATTTAATTGTCATCAGTCCTCGACAAGTTTACAAAGTTTCAATGAAATCTGACCGTTTAAAGTGGGTCAAAATCGCGCTCAAAGGAGTCTGTTACATACAAACAAACAAACAAACTAACATACAAGTGAAGCTAATATAAAGCGTGTAAAAAGAACTCCAAAACATTGCTAACCCATCAATGTGTCTAGCCTTTTCCTATGTTGGAGTACACTTCCTGTCTAACCAGATGCAGCTGAATACCCGTATTTTACATGGAGCGTCTGCCTATCTGACCTCTACAATCCAGTTACTGTGTAAAGACATGTTGTCAAACTTTGGGCTTCTGACAACCCGTAACGACTGTCTAAGATCTACGAATGACAGCGCGATTGCCGCGGCACGGAATGGTCACGTCACGATAAGTAATGGGTGGTAATCCATCTACGAACCGACCGCAGTAAGCTTACAAAAACATTTCTAACCATGACCACATTAAATATTCTATGCATCAACTCAGGCAAACTTCGCAAGATTGGCCAGTCGAAAGTGATTTCTTCCGCGATGAATCATCAAAATTTAAAAACAACGCTTTCTGTGTGACTCAGGCAGTCAAGCTAGGCAGGTTTCGTACATTTGGACCACTTGAGCCCCTGTACGATTGTGGTCACTAACTGGTTATTTATAGATTATACAAACGACTTTTAATTGAATATGTGTCACGGGTTTAGTACGTGGCTGGATGCTAGGAAAAAAGGAGAAAATAATTTAATTCAATTAAAAAGCGTGGGGTGCTTGACATTAATTGATTATAAAAATACCTCAAAAAGCACCCCACGCTTTTTAATTGAATTAAATTATTTTCTCCTTTTTTAGTTGGGTTTTTAAAGCGTGTTTTTTAGTTTTTTAAACTATTATTTTTTATAATAATTTTGAATGGTGTATAACACTAGCGATATGAAATGTTGATGTTATATCTTGTTTGTTTTTAACCAGTTCCGATTAACATGATACATACATGCATGCATGTATGTTATAGCTTTCTAACTAAACCATATTATTAATGTCTAAGGTCCATTCTACTTCGTAGTATTTTGTATTTTCCAAAGATTGTTTGATAATTAAGAATCCAAGTCAAGAAATTACAACGAAGTAATGAGTCAGTTTGTCCTTCAGACAAGTCAACTCAGTATCAATTACTTATTTATTACTATCGACTTATGCACGTGTTTACATTGAGAAGTTACCGTATATTTTTGTTATATTAGTAAACGAATGATAGATTACAATCTTTATTTCTTTCATCGGGTGAAAATTAGCATCATTACGATAATGAATCGTCCAAACATCGTTATCTTTTGATATTGACCAGAAATATTTGCGCAGTTCACACGGTATCTCTAACTTGTTCTTTGTATCAAATTCTTCGAATCCTTTACCGTTAAACGTGCTAAGATCGTATGATTTTAATATTTAACCTTGACTGAGGCGAGACGAACTATAGACGACACTATATACTTACAGTTTTATAGCTTATCCCAGTATCCAAACAATTCTACTAATATTTTAGGTAATACAGTATTCCGTCCAAGCGGGAACATATTTTATCTTTATTTCGTCGAATTTGGCAGCTTTCATTGCTTTAGAAAAACATTATCTTCATCGTGATTGGATTTGTATCTATTGGAACATGGCTCCGAGTTGAAAATAATATTCTAGTAGATACTCCATCTTTAGAATGACTCGCGTAAGAAGAATCAACTACCCAATTGCTTTCTGTAGAATGGTAGTCATGAGGAGGTGAGCTAACGATTATATTAGGAACGCGAGCAGCATCCACTTGACTACTAAAGCATATTATGTTATCATCAGCTCAAATGCCAGGAACTATGATCATGCGTTGGAGTGGTCTCTCAGGAAACGTTTTGTGCACTGTGCTACTGTAGATAAGATAATCAGCCTTAGCAGTCCACTGCTGGACTTCATCATCTTCAACATTTTCCCAGCGATGTTGGGGTCGGCTTCCAACCTAACCCGATGTAGCTGACTACCAGTATTTTACATGGAGCGACTGCCTTTCTGACCTCCACTACCCGGTTACTAGGTAACACGATACCCCTAAGACTACTTGTTATACTTTTGGACTTCTGACGACCCGTAACGACTGTCAAAGATCTACGACAGCCAGGACTAACGGCTTAACGTGAATCCCGAGACACTGAAGGGTCTTGATATTTATTGCTTCGTCACCCATCTATGAACCAACCTCGACAAGCGTAGCTTAACCTTCGATTGACTTATGCGGCGATTATTATTTAGCCACGAGCCCCTGTTGTGCGGCTGTTATTATTTAGCCAGGAGTCCACTGTTGGACATAGGACTCTCTAAATGACAGATACTACTAGACAGTCACTACCTATCGTATGATTTTTTCGCTCATAGGTTTAAAGGTCTAGCTAATTTGTATACCAATTGACTATAGGTTTTCCCCATATCGAATTCGATTCAATATTGGTCGAGGTCACCGTTAGCTTGTAGACAAACATTGTTTGTTCACGTGTCTTTGGTTAATATGGCATACAGCCCATCTCATGGTGGAACTGTGTGGTTTCGCATGCGTTCCTGATCTTCAGGTGGAGATACCGGTGCAGATTCGGAATTCCTGCTTAGTATTGTTTTACTAATATTATGGGAATGATTAGGAGTTGTATGTTAATCAACAGATTTGGCGCATTGGTAGGTTGTGTGCGAAATCCGTTCTGCCAAAAGTCATATGTTATTGCAGGACGTACTTGAAGAAGTCATCATCAGCCTAGCCTTTTCCCAACTATGTTGTGGTCGGCTTCCAGTCTAACCGGATGCAACTAAATACCAGTATTTTACATAGAGCGACTGCCTATCTATCCTCCATATCCCAGTTAACCTTCCACCTCCCAGCTGACATGTTGAACCTGCAGAAAGTCTTCCAGCGGATCACCAACTGCCATGGCTCACCTGGAAATTTCCTAATCGACTAAGTAGCCAGGTGTGCCGATGCCGGCACAACTTGGTTAGGTGGGGGTACTCCGATGAGCTGCAGTGCGACTGTGGAGCTACATCGCAAACAACCCCACCTCTTGCTCTTTGCACTAACACCTGCACTATGTAAGACCTTTGCGAGGACAGCTATAATACTGTCAAAGTGGCTGTATTCTGGCCGAAGCTTATTTTAAAACCAACAATTGTTTTTTTTTTTTGTTTTTTGCTGGAGTGGGAAATCCTCATGGACGCCCAGACTGCTTCAGTCGTGACGCAGTCTGGGCAGTGCCGGATTCTTACCGGCTAAAACCTACTTCTGCTCTTGCGCAGTGTCACTCTGACATGATCAAAGCCCTCGTTGAACCGTTTCCTGATTGTTGTCGGTCTTTTGGTTATGTGTTTTAGGCAGTCCTGCTTTAGGAAGTGGAGTTCCTGGAAGCAGTTTCGAGCCTCACTTCATAAATTTTTCTAGTAATCTTTAACCTTTTTTCTATATTTCTGGCGTCGTCGGTTTTAAACCAGTTATTATAATATACTGCGAACTTATAAACTTAATTCCTAATAAACTAATTCCTTATAATGTTTAGTATTTTTTATTTTTATTTTCTTTAAAAAAAATCTGGTTAGACCAACAATTGGAATCATCCACACGAGGAAGAAGAACCCAGTTACTGGGTAATACGATACTCCTTGGTTGGCTTCTGGCTACCCGTAACTACTGTCAATATCAACCTACTGCCTAACGTGGTTTCTCGATATGTTATTGATGGTCCCATCCACGGTCCGACCTCGGAAAGCATAGGTTAATCTTTGATCGACCCGAAGGCTGTCATTGTCTAGCCACAAGCCTCTGTCATACTAATGTGAGCATGACCTGCAATAACATCAGACTTTTTATACCGATGGATTGTTTCCGACTAGGTACAATACTGGTGAAGGCCGCAGGAATCCGCTGGATGGGAGAAGCACAGAACCGGTCGAATTGGCGGTGCTTTGTCCAGCAGTGAACGTCTTTCAGCTGAAATGATGATGATGAGGTACAATACGGACGAAGTAGTGGGAGCTAATACTACGATAAACTTACTTTAATTTAATTTACATGAGTTCTTCATGTAGGAGATAATTTGGGTTTTACTCTCGTGCGTTTTATCGGAATTCCCCAAATCGTTTTGCACTGGAGCTGTTCAAGCGGCGAGGTCATGATCCGACATTTTTCAGCTGATAATAATAAATCCGGGCTTGCAGTATTATTGTTATAATTATTATATTTTTGTTGTTATTCCTCGCCCAATCAGGAAACAGATCATTGACTCGTTAGTAATGCGTAATGAGTTGTAATAAATTGCTTTCCTCTCCATTATCAACTTATTCTTTCTCTATCCCTTCATGTTCCGTACAGCCATAATGGAAATATTGTTTTGTTTATTATTAGACCAATATTTGGCTGTCCCTTTTCGGGCCTGTTATTTTTACTTTTTTCAGTTTTCTTTGCGTTTTTGTAACCTTATTCTTCAGCAACCTTATTAACTTAGCTTGTACCTACTTATGTTGCGTAAGGCAGTTCTGAGGGGAAATTCCCGTACTTTTAAGCACGTTCACAGTCTGATCTTTCTTAATCTGTCAAAAATACCTCTAGTTTCCCTAAATTTTTGACAAGCTTTTGATATTGATTGTCGCTGAGAAGAGATCGCGACTAGATTTTGAACGTTTTTAGTTACGAGAATTGGCCTTCTGTTTTAATAAAACACAGTGCGTATTAATTGGTTTATTATTTAATACATTGCTGATTCTACTTTTTACATAACACATAGTCTCACATAGCAACAGCATTAAGTAAGATTTTATAACAACAATAGGCTCTAAAAACCAAGTTCCAAAGTACAGAACATTGCACTTAAACAATTAAAAAAAAAGCTATTCAAACCACAGATTATTTACGGACGGTAAGCAAAACGCTAATGTCATGGTGACGCTCAGTTTTGTGGCACCGTTCCGTTCTGTGTCGTTGGCCTGGCTTCCGAAAACCGTGAGTTATTAGCAAACATTGTTATCAGATTTTACCCTACATCTACGTCAACAAACTTCCTTTGCTTTTGTTTTTTTACTTTTAATGATGGGGCAAACATTTTTACTATAGTGATTAAAAAGGACATCGGCTAGCTTCGTATGATGGAATGCCCTCAGGCTAGGTACAGTGACGATCTTGACAGGGTGGGCGGTAGCCACTGAATGATACCTTATGTATACAGTATCGTATCCTTAGCCTTTCTTGTTTATTTCTTGGCTTGAGATTTGGCCTTTGCCATGCAGGCTTTTAATAATAATTGAGATTTATTTATTAATAACCAATTTATATTATCGATCAACACTAATTATTACACAAACAATCATAGAATTTGGTTAAATGACATAAAACTGGACAAAATTTTATGAAATTAAAAGATTACTCAAAATTAGATAACATTTGATAAAATTAGATTAAAAAAGTCCTTTTGGTGTAGGTACATATTTGCGGTACTGATTACCAAGGATTTCGGCATGCATAAGGTTGCACCTTTAGGCTAGATAGAGTGACGATCTTCTCGGGGTGGTCGATAGCACCTGGATAGGAGTAGCTGAGGATCAATTTAAATGGCGTGTGATTTGAGAGGCTGATATGTACTGGTAGACCGATAGGTTGATGATGATAAATCAAGGCTTTGATTAGCCCCTGCTAGGGTCTCGGATTTGTTCAAGAGTTACCGTGGCTCTGGCACAGGCAATTGAAGGAACACGGGTGGGTTTTAGACAGCAAAAGTCTGACACGCCCTCCCGCTCCACCCAGAGCGGGAGAACTAATTTGATGATTTCTCATCCAATCAAAAAGGGGGATTTTATTAGCCAAGGAAGCTAAAAAGCGACAACATCGCAGTCAATCACTGCTCAATATTTTTTAACTAATGTTTATATTGTGCCAAGTGGCTTATCAGTCGTTATCGGAACAAAATTGATTGATTGTTTTAGTGTTAAATGTACTTACACTTGTAATGCTGTGCTGCCAATGTTGGTGATGTATTTCAAACTATTCTCAATAAATAGTCCATCATTATCATCAGCTTAAGCCCTGAAATTGTCATCATCATCAATCCAGCCGAAAAACGTCTACTGCTGGAAATAGACCTCCCCTAAGGGGTTGCCATAATTGCCACGCTTAGCAGGCGGCCACGGGAAGAAATGGGATGGTGCTAAGTATTCTTTAAGTCCGGTAACACACGGAACAACATTTTCAATCAATTGCAATTGATCATTTGCTATTGTAGTAATATTGTCAATCGCTTCAAGTTTCGGACTCTGTATCGCAATCTATCTGGATTAAGGCGGTCCCAATGCTCCAATACAAATGTTTTTGCTGTCTTCACAGTTCGTCTTGCAGTATTTAAACCTCCTTTTACAAAACTAGTATTATTGCCTGGGTACACTTGTGCTACATTTGTATTAGATACTTATCTAGAATTCTTGGGCCAGTTAATTCATCCTGCATTTGCATTTAATCTTGTTCCAAGTAAATACCTGCACGGTAGACGATAACTATAATTGTCTTAAACAACCGGATTGATTTCTGATAAAGTATCGACACGTAGGATTATGTGATCAGATTGATAACATTGATAAGTTATCGTGAATTATAGCAGATTTGAGGACTAACAGATGTTTTTATCGCACAGTACTATTAGAGTTACGTCCTTACTTCATTTTTAAACTTGTTCTAGCAGATTTTGAGATTTTTAAATAAGTCTGACAAAAACCTAAGGGCTCCCGCTGAAATCCACGACGCGACAGCGCGAAGTGAATAGTAGAACAATTACTATGAAAACTTCATGGAAATTGCTCTACCATAATCGCGTCGTCGCGTCACGCTTGTCTGCAGGAGCCTTTATTCGGGTTCGGTATCTATCTAAATTTCGCATCAAATCACGCCGCCACAAGCCAACTTCGCATCACACTGACGTCACGCAAAATCCTGCATCGCGTATACAACGTCCCGACATCAATCGTGGGGCAGTTGCCCACCAGACATAACACCCGTCTGGCCGGAGGATCCTACCTTTTCAATAGAGGATGAGTGAACTTTATACCTTGTTCCTCATGCCATGCAAAATCATTAGGTACCTATTATAGAACTCCACGGCCTCCACGTATCCTGAGTTACTTATTACTTCCGAAACGACACACAAATTCCGGAAACACTTACATATCTTGTTGAATCTATATAAAAATGAATCCCTATTTCCCTTGATCACGGCATCACGCGTGAACGGCTGGACCAATTTTGCTAATTATTGTTTTGTTGTGTTTGTTATTGTCAGGAGAAGGATCTTATGAAAGAAAAAATAAGAAAGTTGCGCGTAACATTAGACAATTTTAGGTAACTTAACGACTATATTAACTTTTCTAATATTATACCAATGCGAATTCAATATTCATAGTTAAGACAGGACGTCTGTCGGGTCAGCTAGTTCTTAATAATGCTGGGGCCACACTACGATCAACGTCAATGCCCATCATCGCAATAAACAACACGGTAAAGATACCGATAATTAAAACGATAAATTCAGTGGCCACACTTGAACGGTCAATGTCAATGCTCATCATTGGCGATAGTTATCACCTAACATCAAATGGCAAAATTATCGCGATAAGTTGTGGCTACACCTACGGTTAACGTCCATCATCGCGATAATTAACGGCGTTTCCCGTTGGTGTGGCCCCGGCATAACAATGTAATCGTCAATTTCCATACATCTAAAACTAAAACGTGACGAGCGGTAGTGTTGCCACTGCGGTAACAGTAACCTTGGCCGATCGTGCCATGCTCTGCCCGGCACAAGCCGGGTGGTGTCGAGCCGGTCCGCGGTAGTGATGCAAAAAAATACTTTTGACAAAGCTTGAACGAGGCTCAATATGTGAGTGACAAGCGAAAGTTTAAGTTGTAGGCTTGGTATCAATCATGCCTGGGGCCTTGTCTAGGTTATAAGTCAGCTAGACAGTATGTTTCTAGCATATTATAAAAGCACCGTTATATGCATTGAAAACTGTAGCGCGGGATAAAAGCTCTTCAAAATTCCAAATGGTAAACTTGCTAATAATTTGCAAACTTGCTGTGCCAGCGGCTCGCTGGCGTGAATGTCGGAAATCATCCTACGGCAACGTGCTACCGCTACCAGGACAAAAAATGTTAGGTACTCCTTATAACATCGCCTATCTGCCAGTGGAAGTCCGGTCAAAATCGGTCCAACAGATTAGCCGCAAAAAAGGACAAACAACAAAATAAAAAGAAACAGTTTTTTGTCACATGCATTTATTAAAAAGCTGTTATTTTGACATTACGAACATAGACTTCAATTTTGTTTATTTGGATAGATTTTATTTCTAAAATATTGCTGTCCTAGTATTATCAATTATACTGATGATGACTTAGCTAACATAACTGAACAAAACTTTTTAATTCGGTAAGCCTCCTTTTCGGTAGCAATAGCACGACTCGTAGTGGCTTGGTAAGCCCAAGTTTTGATACAAAAATTCAAAACCAAATAAACCTGGAAAGGGCAAACAATTTACTTACCACAAAAGAAAACAAGAAACAGGTTTTTGTAAAAGTTTAGGAGGCTATTACAGAGAAAAACTCGAGCTAGAAACTAACTAGTCGACGGCGCTGTGTTCGAAAATGTCACTGACTGCCGCGAATGTTTTGAGTCCACATTATCTACTGAATTGCTTGGAATTCAATTTCCGTAGTCAATTTTTAAGTTGTCGACTACTTTTCTGGGGTTGTTGCGAGCGTGGCATGCCGCATAACAATCATGCTCTGCTGTTCAAGATCTTGTAGGTGTGACTTTCCAGATGGAGTGATACATTATTTGAGTCTTGAAACGTTACTTCTATAAATAACCAGCTGACCCGCCCGTCAGACATTGTCCTGTCCAAATTTCAATAATTACTACCCATAGAAAAATGGATCTTCAAATTTCAGTTCTCTTTTTTTTATGCATTCCACAATAATTACTAAAGTTTAATTTTTCTTGTTACAGGTAAGACATCAATACTTGTCGGCTAATCAATCATCATTACTCAGTAAGATTACTCCGACATAACAGCAATTCCGTACATAAGGACCACGAGCTTTAATATCGACTGGGGAATTCTCTTATTTTTTTTACAAAACAGTCATCTAACAGGCCAATGACCTGCTCAAAGATTCAAATGTATTCTAAATCTACACTAGATTTTCAAGTGGAGTATAATGTCCGTAGAGATTTCAACAAACAACAAACATATTGATAAGGTTTTACACACAACAAGACACTTGGACATTTAAACTCACTTAACGTCAACCACTTTCACGGCTGTACAACGCCACCTTGCCCTACTAACTAATTAGTAAACAATTCTCTAAGATACAATAACCTACGTCGCATCGAAGGGCTCGGACCACTCGGAATGCGTGTTCTTGCGTCATGCACCGATATCGTTACTATACAAATACAACCCTGAATCGTAAACTGTAAGATCGATATTACATTGACGACGCATATGGTTTACGTTCTCGGGTGAAACTTAACGAAACGATGGAGTGCCCCATAAGGTATGTGGGAGACAGGCCTTGTCTAAAGGTGTGTTGACACGGTACGGGTGTGCTCGCTCTCATTTCTTAGTCCGCAAGAACAGAACATAGTACCAAATGTTCTTATTCCATTTGTAATGGTATCCATCGTCGGGGGCTTGTTGCTCAATAATTTAACAGTCGCATGGGTCGATTGATCAGTTTAATTTTCGCTTGCCGCGGTTGGTCCGTGGATGGGCGACTATCTTACTTACATGGCAGAGCCCTCCTTGCGTTGGAAAGCACCATCATCATCATCATTTCAGCCGAAAGGCGTCCACTGCTGGACATAGGCTTCCCCCAATTTAGGGGGGGTTTGCCATAAAGTAAAATAAAATTTGCCGTCGGAAAGCACAGTAAGCCGTTATTCGTGAATCTTTGACGCAGTCACGGATTGTCAGAAGCATACCGTGTTATTCAGTAACTTGGTTGTGGAGGTTAGATAGGCAGGTGATCTATGCAAAATACTGGTATCCAGCTGCATCCAGTTACTAACTGGCGACCGGTGGGTCGCAAGTTCACTCGGATTTTCTGCTTCTAGAATGCTACACCCATATATCCATCAGACTAGCGTGTAGCCGTTTATGTATACTCACCTTTAAGAATTTGAACATTCGGGTCCTCCTTGTGCATATTAGATGTTTAAAGGTACCTCGTTCGTGTGCGTAATTAGTGGAAGATTTAAGCTTGCGCACGTTAGGTTGGGCAAAACTATGAATAGTTCAATAATTTCGAAGGTCTCTTCGAAAATCCATTGAAGCTTTTGGGTTTTATTGTGGTCAATGGTTTCCAGACCATTACATAACATCACACCTGTATGGGAAGGGCGCATTCATTTCGTCAGTTACGTGTAAGTCCCACGTAATGGGGGGCAAGCCTAATGTCATAAACCAGGCACAAATCCAGCCTTCTGGCTGTTGATGATTTCCAGAACAATCATAATTATTTTGTTGATTACTATTGTTCACACGTTCTTTACAATTATTAACTTTCACAATCGTAAAACTTTTCTGAAGATAAATCAGCGCTAAACCGATCAATATCAAGTAATTGTACACTAGGCAAAATGATCAGCAAGAGCCAGATGAAACAAAATATCTGTTATATGAGCACAATTAAGATAAGACCTGTATAAGGCTTAATCGTGGTTCAGCCAGAACTATTAACTTTCGACCGTCGACTATTTATGGCGATTGTAATCACCTCGATGGACTGTCCGGTGATTATTTACCAATTAAGAGGCTATTAACATTAATACGTCTATTTGATGGCCCAAAGAAATGTCTAATGACGTGGTATATGGCAGAAAAGGCCTCGTTTCTGCGCGCCTAGAACATTTTAAGTAAATGGTAGTAATATCTCTCAGATTGAGACAAAACAATGTACTTGTCAATAAGTCGATACAGTAGGAAAAACCCGCAAATACTAGTCCTAGAACGGTTCTAGTATACTAAGCCTAGTATACTATTTGATTACCATAATACATTGTCGTTGAGACAGACCCACGATTGCCAACTCATTTAAAGAACATTGATCTCATACTCGTTTCTCAGTAACTCTTAGAATTGGTAACATCTTGGTCTATGCTCGTAAACAACATTTTTTCGCACGTGATGCCATTTGCGTCTTTTTGCACGCATCGTGTGAGTTCTGTTCGTGTATTGAGGTGGCAGAATTCGTGTATAAACGGATAAGGTAATGTTATTAAAGCCGTAACTGCCATATTAGATTACTATGCAAGATATTTCCATTTCTGCTGAGTTTTAAAGAGGCGTTTATCGATTTTATGGGCAGTGATTTGAAACGTTGGTGCCTATTGCCATTTTGTGAGGTGAATTTATGTGTCAGCGTTTTGTAAATTGTAGAATAGAGGACATTTTCATAGTTGTCATCATTTTCTTTTCAAAAAAAGAGCATTTACACGGACATTATGCATTTCTTAGCTTTTCTGAATAATGTCCGCGAAGCTGTTTTATCCCGACTATTCCCAGCCATTTCACTTCTATCGCAGTCGCAATGAAGACAAATTTGTCCTAGCGTAAAAAAAGCTCCTCAACAGCATTTCGTAATGTATTTAAAGTAGGTTGTTAAAAACAAAGTGAGCATTTAAATTCAGATTTCTCAAGATTTAAAAGCAGACACGATTTGCAAGGATTTTCTTAGTTTTCACGCTTTGCACGCTAGGTGAGACAATCGAGAGCGAAGTTAAAATTGCTCATGAATATTATGATCAGGTAGATTCGGTTCGATACGGATACGCTGAACACATCAATGAACTGGACAAAGTTATTTTGGGCTTTACTATGTTTAACATCGTATTTAACAGTCCAGCTTCAAGGTTTTCTGTCGTTGTTCAGGGGCTTTATGCAGCTGTGCAGTGACATTCGCAATCAAAGCGGACTGTAATACGAAAAACGCAGTAAAGCATTCGTCGACAGCGGAATTCTCAGCATTTCCGTTCTCCGTTTTATAAATTATTGCAAATTCTGCGAGTGAACACTAGGGCTTTCAAATACCGGTATTGGAAAAGTCAATACCGTGATCCCGGTATCAATACCGGTAGTCCGGTATTGAACGCAAGTTCAATTAGAACATTAATAAAACCTATAAAATAAAATACGTGTTTTCTTATTTTCAAATCGGTCTTTATTGTTCTTATTTATTGAAAATAATAAAATAAATACGTTTTATAACAATTTGGTCTTGGTTGATTATTTAGGTAGGACTAAGAATTAGAGGAGCATAATGAAAACTTAAACTTAATCTAGTCTTTTTGCAGGAAGGCATTTCACATATACTTTGTATAGTACAATATAAAAAATATATATATATTATTATCTAAATGTCATCATGTCTCATGTAAAAATCAACATAGGTATCATTATTTGTAGAAATGTACATAAGCAAGTAAAGTATAGCTTAACTAGCTAGCAATCATTTGGTAATAATTTTAGTAACATTCTTAATAATTATGTAATAAAAAAACAATCAAAAAATCTAAAACTAAACAAGAAAACAAGTGTGAGAATAAGATCACATAATTTTCAGATCTAATGTTTGTAATACCGTAAGCACGGTATTGGGACGTCAATACCGGTATTATAAAAGGCCAAATTAAAATCCGTGATCACGGTATTACGGGATCCCGGAATACCGGTATTTTAAGCCCTAGTGAACACTAAACCGTCCCGACAGTAACTGTCATTATAAAATGCCGTAATCGTTTTACAATATTTTGTCGCTCGACGATCCACTCACACCTTATTTGTATTTTCAACTAGAGAATTGGGAAAATCGTTGCGTCTGTCTACTAGGACCTGTCTTTGTTGGAACTGGACCGCTATGTAGTTAAAAAAATTATGCCGATGGCTACCCTTGCTTATTTTATCATAAACATCATCACGGGTCTCTCAATAATATAACAGAGGCTGCTTTGACCAAAACGCGAAGGTTGTTTTACATAATGGTCTGGTATCCGCAACTCCGGCTGTGAATTTGTGTACAAAACGCGTGAATAGTCACAGTTGTTATTGGCAGAACTAGGAAGCTGCTGCCATTCTCTTCCCAGTGTTTATGTCAATATGAATTAATGAAATGCACCGATCCCACCGTGGTTTGACCAGTCTCGATTAATGGAATGAACCCCAAGATTTGCACTAGCCCCTGAAGCCTCATGTTTCGTGGTGCTACAGACCCTTAGGCATATCAAGGAATAGGCCGGGGGGCGCTGTAATGGTAGGGAAGACGTGCTCCCAGTTTGAATGTCTATGACACAAAAATTCAGTAACGCGAAATCTGAATTTAACGCTGCCGGTGCCATTTCCAGGGTTTTTCTTTAAACCAGATCACACCACACACCTTTACAGTGTGTTTCGCAGTCTTAAACACAATACCCAGAGAAATGCTACTATGTATTTCCTAGACAATTTTTCCTCCCACGTAGTCAAGGAACCGGTATGCCCGAATATGTTTACGTTTAATAGGCATGTTTACTACTGTTCTAGCGATTATAGAGCTAACGATGACGGAGCTAAGTATACTTGCTCGTAAAACTGCTATCGCTTGCACGATGCTTTATGATACTATAATGGACTTTGTCATCGACCTGTCTGGGTGTCGACCTACTGGACGGTTTTGTTTTTACCTGAAGAAAAAATTGGATGTAAAGATTTTGGGTTCATGGCAGAAATGGTCACAGGAATTGTGGAGTAGAAATACTCTCATGACAACTTTTGGGCGGTTTCAGTCTTTAGTAGAAAAGGTGTTGTCGTTGTCTTCGTTAGGTTTTTTCGTTATCGAAGATACGTTTTGTTTAGTGTGGTAAAGATTTAGGTTTAGTATAAGATTGCCTCTTAAATTGACCACTTAATTCAGACCTACCGAGTATCAAACGGCACCGAAACAACAGAACATAAAGGGAAAACTATTAATTTATTACATTAGCAACCTATTTACATGTTACAAAGCCGGGCTATAAATAATAGCGACTTAGAGACAACTGGCTTCGAATTCAACGACCGACAGAACAGAAGCCTGTTTATCCGTCTGTCACCGCTGGCGCCTGATTATAAATACGACTTCATACCTAACCGCGCAAGCGCAGCTATTAATAAAGCCCGGTTTTGTTCAGACATCCCGTTATGGGAGAAAAAGTTTTTGTTAGCTTGTACGGCTTTTAATTGGCTATAGATTCTAGTAGGTATGTTGTTGAAAGTTTTTGTTGTTTTCCATTTTTTAGAATATATTTTTGCTGTGTTTCATTCGATTGATGTTATCTTTATGTTACTGTAAATCATCATCCCCTAGTCTTTTCCCAACTATATTGTGGGCGGTTTCCAGTGTAACCGGATGCAGGTAAATACCACTATTTTACATGCAGCGACTGCCTATCTAACCTCCACAACCCAGCTACTGGGTAATATGATACCCTTTGGTAAGACTGGTTATCAGATACGGGCTCTGCCGACCCGTAACGACTGCCAAAGATCCACGAATGACAGCCGGGACCAACGTCTTAACGTGTTTTCCGAGACACGGGGTCTTGGTATGTAAACATGGCCACCCATTCACGGGCCAACCGCGGCGAGCGTAACTGATCGATCAGCATCGATTGAATTGCGTGAATACTGAGAACGAATAAATAAAGATACTAATGGTAGCCGAATCACGATTGCTTTCCTAGGTCAAAGGTAAATATAAAAGTTGTCGTAAAAGCAACATCTTACTTGGCACCGTTACATAATAATGAGCGAATTGGCTCGAAACTTTAATAGCATTATAAAATAGGACAATAAAATTCAATCGTTTCAGCCATAGAAGTACAGTTTTGCAGCCAGTAGGTACCTCTCAGTTGTCTGTTGACTTTACACTCATTTAAGTAAGTTACGACAAAGCATCTTGCTTCTTGTACCATTTAACAGTAGCACTATAAAAAATCCTATCAGGATATTATATTACACACTTTACAACTTGAACACGAATGCTTACATAAAGTCGTAAATGTACAGTGAGCCTCTATTCCCCTGTCATAAAAAAGATCAATGCACAGACAGCAATTCCGATGTTATATCAAACAAGTAATATTGTAGATATCATAGTACAAGTCGTGGGTGGTCTACCAAGGCGCCGCGGTGTGTAAGCCAATGGGGTTGCTACATTTTTTGATAAATTGTAACTATTATAGTTTTATCGTTATTATTAATACTGTTGTTATTTGATGTTTTAATTGTTCTATTTGACCATCTGCTCTTGTTTTGCCTCCTATGACAGATGGTTAATTAGTTTATTTTATAACTATTCTCGTTTCCTTGTTGCTAAGTCAAAGAAGTGTGAAATATGGCAATACATATACAATATGACAATTTCGTGAAAAAGTAATTCAATGGGATTAAATTAATTTAGAGGGATGTATTGACGATTTCAATTATAATAATTCTGTAAAGCTTTATTTGTTACATTTGAAAATTTGAAACTCGCTGGTTATCCAAGCGCTCCCACCTTATGTAAAAAGAAATTAATGAACTTTCAGTACCTACTAAATTTCTATAGAATCTTGTATAAAATGTTGCGAAAACATCAGAATGTGAAATAAATTTATACAGAATCAATGAAAACCATGGATGCATGTTTCGCTATCTCATGTCACGGCAAATAAAACAAATAGGTACCATAGAAATTAAATGTCATAAGTTTTCTCACGGTTACACCATAATATTTACATAATTTGTATGACATTGTTTTCCTGTAGTATTTTCCGCAACCCACGGCAATCAGCATATTAAGGCGACGACGTCCATCCGATCCCGTTAGCTTCCTACCCACAATCTGTCATTATACTTATTTGCATTGCAAGTATGGGTTCCGGGATTTACATGATAAATGTTAGCTTTTATATGTAACGGTTTCATCCATACTATGATTAATTGTGGTGAAATTGTCTTGGAACGTCTTTGGTTACAAATTGCTAGGGAGAACTGAGTTTTAGCTGCGTATTTTAATAACATAGGTACAAATTAAATTAACGTAGGTACCTTTATGTAAATTATAGTTGCTACTAGTATGATCACTTGTAGACATCCTCTAACTTGACATCCAAACTTCTTCTTCGTCGTGTCGATGATTCCGATTGTTGGTTATAGATAAGCACTTCAATACGAACTCTCTACTTTCGCTCGTCCAGCTTAGATCTTAATTCATAGTTTTCGTCAGTTTCAAAATCAGGAATCGTTGTAGATATTTTGTGTCCAATTGTCTTCGATGTAGGTTTACGTAAAAACTAGGTCACATGTGCTGTATTTTCAACTTCGGGTCTCCATTTTCTCGTATATTTCCCTAAACCTTCGGACTTAGTCTGCCAGGCGCTTCGAACATTGATATTCCTATAAGCGGGGATCTGCAGACTTTTCTCTTGCGAAACACCCAAAGCCGCGCGCGTTTTATTCTGTATGACTGAAAAACAAATTGCATTTCTTTTTTATAAGAAAGATTCAGTGTTCATGTCTTAAAACATCGAAATAAAAAAGTACTTAAGTAAATAGACATTATTTCATATAAGTAGTTACATTGCGAACTTATATATCGCGGATACTTATTCTACTAATATTATAACTGAAAGTTTGTATGTTTAGATGTTTGTTACTCAGTCACGCAACAACGACCGATCGGATTTGGATGAGGCACGCACATAGTTTATAACCTGGATTAACGCATAGGATTTTTTTTTATCCCACTAGTACGTTCCTGTGGGATAATTTCCGACCTCCACGCGGACGAACCCGCTGGCAGAACCTAGTAAGAAATAACGATTAGATTATTAGAAAACGTAATTATCTACCAGAACACATATTTCTTACGCTCATTATAGTACTATATCGCGTCCTCAAAAGTATTTTTTTCTTCACACCAGTACTTACTTATCATTTTGCCACATAACCAAGCAAAACCTCTCAAAAAACAAACTAGGATTCCTCCAAACAATAGCGTCTGAGATCCAGGCACTGCTCTACAGCTCGTTAATACAAGGGCCCACAGTCTGTTTAATTGAAGACCTCATCTCCACTTGTTTTTGTCTCCCTAGTCCCGCTCCCGGGACTCGGCTCTGAAATGTTCACGCGACATAATTAATGCTGCACTCTCAACATGCTAATTGTGGTAGGCGTGTGTTGTTTGGGAATTAATAAGGACTCTATTAGCAACTAATGACTTGTGGTGTAGATAATTATGGAAATATTTGGTTTAGTTAGAAGATTTAAGTTTCTCTGGAAGACAGTCTTTGGTCGCTTCAAAGTTTCGAATAAATCGACAGCCGACCGACCGATCGACTTCGGTTCAGGATAATAAACTTTGGAGTGTCCTTATCAAGATCAAAAAGGTATTCTTCAAGATTGAATGCGTCAGCTTCTTCAATATATCCACTTCGCAGAGGAAACCCTCGTAATAGGCAAATGTTACCGGCAATAAAACAAGGATTCAAAGTCCATTTGCAGGGTCGACAGACAAACGGTTTCTCGAGGGAACAAAGAAAGAAAGTAAATAGCACAAGATTGTAGCCATCAATAACATTTCCTTACACAAGTTTTATTTTAGGAAGTCGTTTGTCAACGTCGCCATGACACCCCCGTTCCTACAAAAAGCCAAGGTGTTATGAATTTATAACCCCGTATTGTATAGTTTTAGGACCAAAGTAACTCATAACTCGTGTGAATGAGAATTTTATATGCGGTCGTTTGGGACAGACCCTAAAAATTATTTACTACCTTCCATACCTCTCAGAACTGCTTTTACGTAAAAATGTAGGTCAACCTCTCGACGCACGGATAAATTACCATCAGCGAATATTAGAAACAAATATACGAGGGTGTTCGGGCCCCAAGGGTTTTACTTTGTCGACATAATATACCCTGGTTACGAGTTACTTTTCCTGTTAAAAGCGCAACGTAGACAGACGGTATTTAATATTTTAGTTTAATATTTTCCACAATCATATCCTTCTCTTCTTGTTCTCACACACTGCTGTCTACACTTAATTGTTATTTCTGTCTGCTGGAAGAAGCTTCTTAAGTTATGAACAGTACCTTTGTACCTGAATACTTACACCTACGTCGTTTCTGCATCTAGTTTACTGTCTACACGTAAATCTTACTAATATTATGAATGTGAAAGTTTGTATGTTTTGATGTTTGAAACTCAATCACGCAAAAACGTCTGAACGGATTTGGATGACATTTTTAAACAAAGTTAGTTTGTAACCTGGGATAACACATTGGATACTTTCTATCCCGATAGTACATTCCCGCGGGATGCGAAGCTGCTGGTAAAAGCTAGTAATTAAATATGTAAACGTACCAAACGCGCAGATATATAAAATCCAATATGATTTGATTCTTTTTACCCATTTTGGTATGGTAATTTTATTCTGGGTGCATCGTTTTCACACAATCATTTATATAATGAATGTAAATATTGTACTTGAAAATTTTAAAAGAGTAACGGTGGAGTTTCTTGCCCATTCTTCTCCATACGAAACTACATTTTGGAAGGGGCGACTAGAATCAATTCTATTTTAATGTAAATGTTGACGTTCAAAAGTGCCTTTTAAGTGCCTATTTGAAATAAATGCTTTGACTTTGACTTTGAAATATGTACTTGTAACAGGCGAAAAAGCTTATTTTCTTTAAAAAATACTTGCTACAGAAAAATGCAGTAGATATCGAATTAATTTTCCCAGCCAGCCACCTGTCTATTCCCACCAGTTACTACTGCAAAGCGCTGGTTAATTTTTAACCTGGATTTAGAAGTCTAGCCATCTCTTAGATGCATTTTATATCGTAAGTAACAGTGCTACTGAAAATTTAAGTAGTCTTGGTCCCATTTCTTGGAATGAAATAGAATAAAATCGTTGTCCATTTCTCCCGAAGAAATAATTAAATTGTATGCAAGACAATACAATTGTGTGCACTCATAAACAGAAAATTCAAGAGATACTATCGGATTCCGTATTGTCTGCCTCAGTGAGATATTATACCCATCTGACCTAGGTTATGGAAAAATATAAAAAGACTGCGAACAAAAGACGGGAACGTAAACTGCCGTCTGGAAAATATTCAAATAAGTTCATATTTATTCAGGAACCAGTAGAGAAATAAGTGAAGGCTACATGGCTTCGTGTATGAATTTGGCGAGCATAAAAATATGATGGTTACGTCTGCCGCAGTAATGTAGGCAATAAAAATATTTTTGTAGCAGCCGAGGAACTCGATTGCGAATTTACCACAGCTTCCAACCTTTCAGTTTGAAACGCGTTTTCTGAAAGGAATTAAAATATTATGATATATTTGGACACAGTTCCATGTTATTTTCGATCCGACTTATACTTTGTATATGAAATACTTAACAAACTTCAAAAGTATTTTGGCAAATAAACTGAACTTTCTCTTAATGTTCGAAACTTTGGCATCAATAATACAGTTTATAGGATATTTGCAAACATTTAAACCACTTCCACTGTGGAGGGCTTCTAAACTTCTTTGTTGGGAGTTCTTTTGATTTTTTTTATAAAGATATTTTATGAGGCCTGTCACAACTTTTGTATGAAAAATAACCCTTTGCCGTGACTGGCACTGGTTTAACGACGTTTTCAGAAAACTTTTTCAACCTAATGCCAATGACAAGGTTTTTTGAGGCGTGGAATTATAAGAAAAACCTCACCAGAAGCCCATTAGGGCAGAATGGTACGGAAGTTTGAAACAAAGCCCTTTATTCTCCCATCGTACGCCCAATTTCACTTCAAACATCCCGAACACGCCTCTATTTCCATATTATCTACCCTTTCGCTACATAAAATTTGCTCAACGCGTATAAGGTGATACAAACAATGCACCCTCCCTCGCTCCCGCGCTCTTTCCATGTAAATGCCACGGTAGAAGTCCATTTTCGATTCAGCCGACGGGTATTTTAGGGTACAACATTATACCGAACAAATTCTAAAACTCAGCTAGAAATAACAGACGCTAGGGATTAAACTGCAAGATACGATCCTAAAGTCTTCCGGCTAATCTATTTTACAAATAGGGCAGCTTCTGCCTTTGGGATTATCTTAGAACCGCTATATTCAGCAGTTTTGGAAGTTTTTCGTGATGTTTTTAGAAGTAATGTGTCTGAAAATGTGAAAGATTGGATGTTTATTACTCAATCACGCTGTTAAGGCTCAACGGGCGGGACTGTTAATCCAAGATCCATGTACCTATTAGTTTCTTTAGGATGATGCGAGTGAAACCGCAGGCATCAGCTAGTATTAAAATAATATCTTCGTGTTCTGTTATAGCTTGGTGAAAGAAAACACCGTGTCGGCTGTTAATCATCAAGAGTGGTGTCAACGGAGACGCGTGTGGGTTACTAATGGTACTCATAAGTAGGCTCGTCACGACTTGAGAGTTTTATTAGTTTTCGTGTTATTTTAAGGGTTACTGTTACAATGTTTTGAATTTTGATCGCACCCAGAACATGGTTAAAACTCATTTTGGGCTTGGCCCGTTGAAGAAAGTAACAGAAATGTGTTGTAAATGCTGTCTGAAGAAAAAAATAGCAAAGGCCAGAAAGCATTGGAAAAAAGAGACGAGGCTTTTCTCAGCAGAAAACCAAAGACCAAAGATAATACAATTATATCGCCCTGTGTTCCTTAATTAATTATGAACACGCTCAATCCTCAATACAGACCTACCCATAGTAATATAAACCAAGATTACGTATTCAATCTATTTCAGATAAGACCGAGTAAAAAATAGACCTTCGCTATAGTAAGGTAGCCCTTATCGATAACGCCTAAGGTCACTGCTAGATAATACACAACCGCTTTCTGGGCCTAAAAGCGTCACGAACTGCCATTGTTCGCCAGAAAGGAAGGGCACGAACTTCAATTACTGTCTCACTTCTGCCTAGAACACTAAGTCTTCAACCGCAGCCGAGATCTTCGTTCTTATTGGATTATTTAGAAATAGTCGCAAAACAACGTTGTATGGCTTTCTTGTTTATGCCTCAAGTAAGGATCTACTTGACAATCGTTCTTGAGACTTAAAAGTTGTAAAACATTCACTTAAATCTAATCTCGAGTGTTTGCACGACTTGGCAAAGCGTTACTTCCCAGACGATTCTGTGGCCTTCCCCTTGCATAGAGAAATAGTGAATTGAGAAGCCGGACGTTTTGTGTTTAGCTGCAGACAAACCACTCCAAACTCTACAACGTTTTGGAACTAATAATTATCTGCATAGGACTAATAAAATTGTAACACTTGTCCTATGAAGTCAGTCCACAATAACAGCCACCAGTTCTTTGCTTGCTTTATAAAAATAAACCAGAACTATAATGTTTCCAGCAGTATCTCTATTACTTTTGTCGTCGAACCACTTGTGTATTCACTTCGGGGGAAATTACGTATGCACACAGGTAGGGTAGACCCTACCGCTGTTCACGTGTCCCGAATCAATACGTTCACAAATACGGTGTCAATTTATGTCCTAACTTAACATTGCTTCGACTGTATGCTAAGCAGTGTCTGATTTGTACCGATATTCGGCTTTGTGCTTGTCTCTCTGTGTTTGTGCGTTATGCATTCTTTCTGAATGTTTAATTTCACGTCAAGTTAGGTACTTCCTAATGTATAGTTTCTTTTTTTTTACCTAACGTCACGCCTTGTGTCCTCGAAAGGTTGGATAGAGGTGTGCCTATACTACACCCACATTTCGCCATTTATGTTTTATTCCTATATTATAGGGGGCGAGCCTATTGCCATCGACCGGACACAGATCCAGACTCTGCCTTCTGAGAAATTCTTGATAGAAAAACCACAAACACAGCCCGAAGAATTTACTCTATTGACGGACACGTGTGACGCATATCATGGTTTCTTTTTTTACCTAAATTCTGGAAATTCAATAACACTTTGCTAAACCCGGGAATCTAAGCCAGGACCAAGAAACCAGGAAGCTAGAATGTTTAGCAGTGTGCGCTTGCGAGCAGTGGACCAACAAGACAGTTCGTTAGTTTTAAAATTACGTCATTAACTTAATTAAAACTACGTCCATGAACTTTCTTTAGGTAATCCGAGCTTCTATAATCTGGGTCAAATTCTAGTATTGTTTGGATTAAAATACGGCAAGTAATTAAATAGTTTTACTTGGAATGCTTCTCGGTCAAATGTCAATGGTCCTTGTTTAGCAATTTACCCAATTGACGGACACGTGTGACGCAAATCGTGTTTTATTTTTATTTTACCTAAATTCTGAAATTCCGGTATTTTGTTAAATCTTTTAGATTCACACACGCAACTCTTTCAAAATACTGTCTTAAGGTGAATCTAGTCGACATTTTTTCTATACAAAAACTTCGGGAGTTTATTACTCCACTGTTCGACAAAGTACATCAAAAATTAAATATGATATGGTTTTGTCTTATTATTAATATTGTCTGTACGGAAACAGAATACTAAAATAAAAAGTCATTAAAAAGTTAGGAGCCAGCAATGATTCGTTTTTCTTGCCAATTTAACCTGACTTTGGGCGTGTTTAAGTAACAAAAGAAATGTAAAATCTCCAAAACCAAGTCGGTACCGACAAAGCTCAAATATTGAAAAGTTTTATTGGTCATTGATTTATGCAGTGTCTTTTCATAAAACCCGAACTTCCGAAGGACTTTTCTTAATTTTTACGCGCCTGTTTTACAATAAATGATCCTTCATCTCACTAAATAACTTTGTGCGTGTAGACTAGCGTCCAACTGCTCATCACTGATACTATCTCTATCGGACACGATGCCTGGTAACACAGCGTGCTTTTTAGCCGGGCCCACGCAGTGAGTTCGAGCCCGCGACTAGATTCCCCTTAAAAATCAAATACGATTACATAATCCATTATTACAAAACCCATAAAACCTGTCTTCACTTCCATTCTTTACTTCCTCTATACATTTCTTCAAAGATCTCCCGAACCCAAGGAACAGAAGAACCGGAACTGTATCCTGCCGATGGTTCCCGCGCTGAATAATTCATGGCGCGTCGAGTCGCGTGCGCATTGATTGACGGTGGATCGGTGAAACCGATTCTTTGAACGATGACATCAGAGCTAACGCTATACCTCAGGAAAAAGATGTGCCCGTTACACATGGGCTTAGGAGTGCCTTGAAAACTGTAAAAGGAAATGCTGGTAAAGTGGTAATGATATAAAATTAAATTGATTTCATATTATATGATTGGATTGTCATTATGGGGGGTTGTAGCTAAGCAAGCTCACGATTTGGTCGATCAGGTTAACGCTACGCTTGCTGCGGTTGATCCGAGGATGGGGTCACCCATCCACAGACCAACTGCAGCAAGCGTAGCTTCTTATCGTTACATACCAAGACCCTTTTCGTGCCTCGGAAAGCACGTTAAGCCGTTGATCCCGGCTGTCACTCGTGGATCTTTGACAGTCGTTACGGGTCGTCAGAAGCCCGAAAGTCTGACAACCAGTTTTACCAAGGGGTATGGTATTACCCAATAACTGGGTCATGGAGGTCAAATAGGTAGTTGCTCCATATTAAATACTGGTATTACATCCGGTTAGACTGGCAGCCGACCCTTCAGCTATGTTATGGCAGATGATGACGATATCAAATCTAAAAGATTGTCAGAAATATAGTTTTGACGAGCTGAATTTCTATGAATATTTAAATCAACAGCAATGGACAATTTCAGAGAAAAAAAAAACATTATCTGGTTTTGGCACGGAATATAACATTACACATGTCATGCATGAACGTCACGAATTAAACTGATTCTTTGAACGATGACTGATTTTGGGAGTTCCCAGTTCCTGTCTTGACTAAATCTTCGACCAGTCATTGATAAATTGGTGAATCAATCCAATGCTATCGAAAACCCGTCATAGTGTTTGAAATTCCGTCTGATAACAATTCTTATGTTCCCTGTGAAAGGATCTTAGTTTTGGGACTCTTCAAAGAGTTATGTTTTTGGTACTCTATGCAAGAACGGCATCGATATACTGTAACTGGTTCTAGGTATAGACGTAGTGTTACTGAGAAACAGATTTATAACGTAAACTCTGGACTGCTTCAAGAAAAAGCTTATTTAATATTCTGTCTCCACATCCACACTAACCACGGAATTATTTATGCGTTAAATCGATTGTTGGAGAGACGACAGTTGTAGGAAAATTTAATTTTTGAATCTGTTTTGACCATGCGTGTACTCGAACAATTCATTAGTGGAACATATTCTTTGTATGCTGGCATTACAGGAGTTAACAATACAACTGGTAATGTTGATGGTCTTGAAAAGTATATATTGAATTTTAAAAAAAATAACACATTCCTTATCTATCTTCAGGATCATCCAGAGGGTCTATACTCTCTTAGTCCGTTTACGAGGATCCTGGTCCGTCGGTTGAATGACAACTGTCAAATCGTGTTCATTCATTCAAATTCATTCTTCATTCATTAATTTTATATCTATTAGGGTTACGGAGCAGGAAAGGCCCGTAATTTCGGCTGAATCTACGGATTTCGGGGTTAGGGAGTAGGCCCCAGGATGCGACAATGTCAAATCCAGGATACTTTATTGACTCAGTACTGAAAGATACAGCATTTATAAACGTTAACACCAATAAATATGTTAAGGAAAATATTGAAGTATTTCACTCAGCTTGCTTGACAGATTATCACCATCATCATTATGTCAACTGGCAAATAGGACATTAGCTGGTCCCATTTACTTGACGTAATAATGACTGAACACCGCCGGCCACAAACGAATAATGACTACTTAAGCCAAATTATCTTCTGTCAACTCAACAGAAATATTGTAAGTAATTTATCCGCGAAGCAGCAACAATATAGCCATGTCACCGTTTTCGTACAAATTGCTCATCAAAATATCGCCGTTTAATCCTCATTACTGGCTGTTACAATCGGCTGTCAGTCTCCTGACAAGCCTGCCTGTCCCTTTATAAGATGATGGACGTATGAATTGACTGTGCATTTGTATGTGTGTGTGTGTGTTGTGAGATGGTAATGTGATGTACAGTGAATGCTGCTTTTGAGAAATTTGTTGCTGTGGGTAATGAGATATTTAAGACGTAGATCTTCAGGAGAGTTGAACTTTACCTGCATTTATTGCTCCAACATTTGCTAATGAAGAATGTAGATGTCTCACTATTGAAAAAGCAAACTGTATAAAATATCTCGGAATACAAGTGGACGACCAGTTGATCACGTAAAAATACTAAGCTCTAGGGTTCGAAAGTTAATAACAGTTTTTAAAGAAGTTACGCAGGGTGTGCGACTTGAATCTGTTGAAGACAGTCTATCTATCCCTGTGCCAGTCAGTACTGGAATAATGTATCTCTATCTGGGGGAGTACACACAAAACTCAGATGTTAAACCTAGAAAGAGCCCAGCGAGCAGTTCTCAAAGTAATGCACAAAAAGCACTTTCAGTATCCAACGGAGCAGCTATATAAGGATTGTAAAGTTTTAAGATTCGACAACTTTATATCAGGAGGGTTCTGCTTATAAGCCATAAAGACTCAAAGTATGACCCGGAAAGATTGAAAAAGAAACGGAGAAAGGACCTATTGTTTGACCTGAAACCATGTAAAAAAGAATTCTTCAGGAGACAACCGTGCTACTAGGGACCATACCTTTATAATAAGTAAAAATACACAGTTACACAACTGACCGATAAATACTCGTAAACTAAAACTTACCATAGATGACTTCCTTCTCTCTCAAAATTATGAAAATACTGAAAAAATCTAAAAAGTATAAAATAAAAATAAAATAAAGCTACTCACACCCATTCACACACGCTACCACAAACACACCACACCTCTTATCACAATCACTCACACATACATATGTTCATTCACAGATGTACACACTCGCACGATAGTAATTAATTAATAATATTGTAATGCTTAAGTCAAAGTCAAAGCATTTATTTCAAATAGGCACTTAAAAGGCACTTTTGAACGTCAACATTTACATTAAAAAAGAATTGATTCTAGAAAAAGATTTGGAAGGGGCGACTAGTCGCCCCTTCCAAAATGTAGTTTCGTATGGAGAAGAATGGGCAAGAAACTCCACCGTTACTTACATATAGTAATACTTACTTTTGCACCGCGCCATACTTGTAACGGCAGCTCGTTCACGGTGGTGACGGAAGTAACTGGTGCTTATATCACAGGAGTCCTCCTAGTTTAAGCCCAGTTGCACATGTCTTGTATCTTACCAATTACTTATTAGATCTAATTTAAGGTATAAGAATTGTAAATAGGTTTAAGGTTTTGAACAAATAAATATTACTATTACAATTTTACTTTGTCTGCTTAGCTTGCCTTTACTTTAAGTAATCTTGTTCATTTCACACATGTTACAATTTCCTGCCTGTACTTTGCTTTTCATTCAGACACTGTTCCGAAGTTACTCTTGTTGATCTTTTTTAAATATTCATCAGTTGTTCATTGATTTTCATTAAAAACGGGTCCACGCTTTCCTTCCGAAACTGCACTAGGCTAAAGCGACCATAAGTGTTTATACACCAGTTGACACATTGTATTAATAATTTCCTTTCCATCTGTACCTTCACAATTTTAGGGAAAGATATGTATTTGGAATGAATCACCAATTCCTTTGTGTTAAAAGGAATATCCCAGTAACGTAACTACTTCGCACAACACAACCCGATTCAAAGATCGGGTTGTGTTGTGTGCTACGCTAATATGTACTTAAAAAATGTAAGAAATCATAAAGTAATAGGATATTTTAAGATGGCAGACAGATAGCCATCTTAAAAGCAGCATAGGCTGATAGGAACTTTCTTACGCCATTGTTTTGACCATCTCGATAAAGGGCGTTTCTGGGGTGTTGTATTAAGAATACTTAAATATAACAAAGATAAGAAGATAAAATTAAAAAGCTCACTTTAAATTATTTGGGGGAATTTGAAACAGCAAAAACCAAACAGATGCCCCAAACATTCATTCAAAAAGAGGACATCGAGAAATCTTCCACGACATAATAAATACAACACAAGAAGAGATAATAATTAACCATCGACGATGCAAATCTGAAGAAACCTGCTCCAAGCATAATTTCGTTCAAGACCTAGTCGTTATGCCTGAGAGGCGTGGTCGGTGCCTATATATCATCAGGGGATATAAAGGCTCGGCGACATTTTCTTTAAAATTACGTCGTGTGCTCGTTTTTTAGTTATTGGTACTTAGGTGAACAAGGCGTGGTTGGTTAATAGTCGAAAGCTCTGTAGTGAAGAGGATTGGCCGTTCAAAGAACATACTTACACGTTTCAAGGCTGGTGGCATAGGGTTATTGAAGTTTACGTCTACAGGCACGGTTAGGCCTTGGGGGTTGCTAAATTTTAGGTCACTCAATATCTCACCGGAATACGACAAAAAATACCGTAGTAAAAGATATAGGTACCTACGCGTGGTAGTAAATTCTTCAAGTTGTTCGTTTATTTATACTTTGTCCTTCATTCTAAAGCAGCCTCAATTCTTATATCTATCGGAGCTTAAAATAACATAAAAGAGCAAAAAACGTAATGCCTTTACTTTATTTTTAGCTAATCAATAAAAAGAGTACACGAGACCCTCATTTTATAGCGCAAGTAATGAAATTCTGGGGCGAAATCTACAAAATAAAAAGTAAATGTCTAATTTTGGGTGAAAGCTTCCCAAAAATGCTCATACTGAAACCAGAAATCTCCATATGATGCTCTCAAAGAGGATCCAAGTCTAAACGATAGTTTTCGTACCATTGATCAGCGACAACGTAGCTTTTAAAAAACTCTTATTGCACACTACATGTAATGGTAGAATGTAAATGGGGCACATTTATAATAATATCATACTACTTTGTATACCTATATTTTGGCAAATAAATTACTTATTACTTATTAACTCAACCGTATTTCTAGTAGCAAAATCACTTCACCCTTTATTATTCCCTGATATTAAAACTGCCCTTGGAAGCTAAAACAATTTTCAACTACGTAATCTTACACTGCGGAAAAGTATTTCATTCACGCACATACGAAAACCCTAGTCGTGATGCTGAAAGTATCATAGATCTCACATTATGTCAGGAGGCCTACCCACACAAAGGTCACATTCCTTAAAATACTGTTCCAACCCAATGTCAGATAACATTTGCTATTCTTTATTACCAACGTACGCATGGCATACAATGGTAATGCACCACCAGGCGTCTGGCTCCGGAGTCTCAATTTTCAATGAGCTCGTTACGTATTCACTGCTTATGTTTCTGGTCACGTCTCCACACCTTATGAGTATGGTTTGACGGTTTGGCATGGGAAATACGTTATATGAAGGTCGTCTTCCGCTTAATGCTGTGGAGTTTCTGATAGCTTCAGTGCGTGCTTATATTGATGGGAGTTGGGCTGATTGAAGGGTGCCTTAGTTAAAAGGTAATCTTAGCGTGTCGATGGCAAAAATAACAGGGAAACATATATATGTATAGATTTTTTAAGTTTGTTTGGCAAAAATTCAGCAACGCGAATACCGTTTGCTGACGCAGCCATTAGCTCCTCATGTGTAACTATCCTCCACCCAGCGTGTAACTATCCTCCTCACGCGAAGATGCACGTGTAGAATTTCGTGAAGGCTTTCCGATACAACCTGTAGTACGTGCTGAATCTCTTGATACGCAACTCGCCTATTGTCATGGATTAAATTTTTCACTGCTAGCACGTTTTGTTCCGTAACGGCCGTCAAAGGGGCGACCACTTCTTTCTTCATCCCCCAAAGATAGTCGAATGCTCTTGAATTCGTTATACCAACGATACACTGTTGCCTTAGAAGGGCCTTCATCCATGAATGCCATTTGAATACTATCGTACAATTCGTCCGGTTTCTGGCGACACTTGAAATCGTAAAAAATCATAGCGCAAATATGTTCCCGGTGCAGATCCATTTTTTAATGAGACACGATAATTTATTTGAAATTGGAACGTACCTATTTTACTTACAAATAATCATCTTTTCAAAATAGATTATAACTGGCCAGTCTCTCATACATATAAAGTTTTTTTCGAAATACTTTCTGAATGGCAAGTGGTAACTGAACTGAGTGACAAAATGGTTGATCTGCATGACGTGCAATTTTATATGCTCGTTCAAAGTTTTGTACCTTCTAATCAATACGGGGGAATACCTACAGCCACTTAAAGATAATATTGTATAGCACTACAAAATATGCCTAGATAGCGTAAACGATAAGCCAGGAATTCTGTGGAATGCATGTAACTCTATGTAATTACAAGAAAATTAAACTACATGTGTATGTATGTCAGGTGATCATTTTATTAGATATGATAGAAGATATGGCGCACTGCCTGTAAATGTAATAAACATGAATAAATTCGTAGTATTTTTGAAATTTCACTAAGTAATCCTGTTTAAGTTTTAACACCATACATGTTGAAAGTTGAAAGTCCTGGGTTTATTCTATATTTCTGCTGTGTTTAATGTACGATACTGCAATTAGTTTTAATTTAATGAAGAAATAAAAACTGTATTTTTTTTTAACCAGTAATGGACGCAAAAATCTAGTTGTGTACACCCCCCCAGTAATGGACAAGCCTAGACGATGAATATCTATCTATGGAGTATTGGATTTTGAACAGAATAATACGAACTTTTAGTTTTAGTCAACTTGTAATGTAATTACAGTTGTTTAACGACATTCAAATTATGTTAAGTACTGTAAGTACTTAAAATATCAATGAGATCAGCATTGAAGGACTTGAAAACTATTCTTTTTTCTCTTTAACTAATTAATCACTTTAAAACGTTGAAATTGATGACGGTATCCTCACATAAAACTACCAGAATAGGTCCCAGATCTCCTGCGGCATTTCCAGTAACCAGAACTGTAAAATTTTCTTTATTATCGCCTGTAGAAGTACACTTATAATACATTTTTATCTCCCTTTTTAGCAAGGACACGTCTGACACGGATATGGTTATCTGCCATTTCTTTTATCCAGACTTCTAGAGCATCCACTTCTTCCTTAAAGAAAACGGTAGTCTATGGGACTTTTCGCAGTTATTTTTATTTTGCCAAGTTATTGTAAGTACGTTAATTTTTTTAGTTGCGATGGATAGTTTTGTGCCTTTTCTAACTGCTTATATCCCAACCCATTTGTTGAGGCGTATATTCTTTTTCAGGCAACTTTTCTAAAATAAAAAGAATAAGATCTGTATCATGTTACTTCAATGTCCATTTCTGGATTTTCGTGCAATACCCAATAATGGACACATTTATGTCCATTACTGGTAGGCATTAACAGTTTTGTCATTTTCAACTAGCTTGTAATAAAGAATAACCCAATTAATAAATAAAAGAAGTTCAAAAGCTGAATAAACAATAAAAAAATAAGTATGGATATTTGTCCATCACTGCAACTAATTCAACTTCAGTGCACCAGTAATTAATTGGCAAAATATCGAGATTTTGGATTAACAACACACTGATGTCATCTTAATTCCATGGTTAATCCAACCAACAAAACAAATTCTGGTTAAAATAAAGCAATAATAAATAGACAGGTATACTTTCTACTCGCCTCACTAACGATTTCCTTAACAGAAGCCGCTAATATAAGTTTTTGATTGCACGTGCACCGTGTTCTTCGTCATTTTGTAGTATATAAAAGACAAAGGTGAATAAAACGTCAAATCTTGGCGCTAGATGACTGTTGCACCCAATAGATAAAAACGAATTCCTGTCCTTATAATGCTATATTTGTTTTTTTTCTGTCCATTACTGGTTCTTTGTCCATTACTGGTGCGTTTACCTTAGGTAATACATCATTATCATCATCTGCCTAGCCTTTTCCCATCTATGTTGGGGTCGGCTTCCAGTCTAACCGGATGCAGCTGAATACCAGTATTTAATATGGAGCGACTGCCTATCTGACCTCCACAACCCAGTTGCTGGGTAACACGATACCCCCTGGTAAGACTGGTTGTCAGACTTTCGGGCTTCTGACGACCCGTAACAACTGCCACAGATCCACGAATGACAGGCGGGACCAACGGCTTAACGTGCTTTCCGAGGCACGGAGGGGTCTTGGTGTGTAAAAATGGTCACCCATCCTCGGACCAACCGCGGCAAGCGTAGGTTAACCTGATCGATCGGCCCGTGCGGCTGTTATTACTTAGCCACAAGCCCCTAATTAAAGGTAAATCTATAGGTTACTTACTACACATAATTATATCGATACTAATAATAAAGCTGAAGAGATTGTTTTTTTTTTCTTAGTTTAAACGTAGATAGGTATTATAGGTATACTACTAATATAGCTAAGGAGTTTGTTTTTGGTTTGTTTTGACGCGCTAATCTCTGAAACTACAGTCTGATTTAAATAAATCTTTTTGCTTTTGATAGCCCAATTCTTGAAGAAGGTTACCTATAAGGCTATTTAACATCACACTACAACCCTTGTTAGGTGAGCGAGGTGGGTGAACAGGCGGGGCACAGCTAGTTGTTGGATATTGGACTGTAAATAAATCCTTGCTTGCCAACAATATTAAGTACGCTAAAACCTTTATCAGCTGAATACTTTCAAAATTGAACGAACAAAAATCTCGCCCACCAGATTCCAGACAGTATTTAGGCCAGATTTTTCATGAAAACGCTTACACAAGCGATAAATTACTGTTTGGTGACCTCCACCAGAAGTAAAGTTTATTCCACGCTTCAGTTCATTTGTCTTACATTCCGGACTTTCTTTCTTCCTGTTATTTTTTATCCGAAACGGGCCAGAACTCGGCGGATGTCCATAAATCAATCACTTCTCGATTTTGGCGCTCTATATTTTAGCTGGTAAGAGATCGATGCTATTCATATGGTAATCCATTTTTACTGGGTCAGGGAGTGAATGAAAAACTATTTCAGCCGGATCGCTTTCCGCGTTGTCCTTGTTTGCTAAGTGAAATGGATCAATGTTATGCTGAAGTAAATTTGATCCTACTAATTTATTTATTTAATATTATAAATGTGAAAGTGACATGAATATAAAAGTGTGTGTTTGTTACTCAATCACGCAGAAACGGCCTTACGGATTTTGATGAAATTTGGCACATATGTAGATAGTTTATAACCTGGAATAACTTAAAGGATACTTTTCATGCCGTTCGAGTTTCCTGTGGGATAATTTCCGACGCCAACGCGAGCGAAGTCGCTGGCGAAAGCTAGTATATTTATACTTATTTGACAAAACTATCACGCCTGGATTCCTCGAAGGGTTAGGGAGATGTGAACCTTAAATACACCCACATTTCGCCTGTTAAAGTCCCATGTAATAGGGGACAAGCCTATTGCCATCAACCGGGCACAAATCCAGCCTCTAGGCTACTACTGAGAAATTTCAGATATAAACAAAACGATTTTGTCTAGCTTTTTCTCGACTGTTTTGGGATCGGCTTCCAGTCTTACTGGGGACAAAATGTGTATGTGTGTAATGTAATCTCTGATTTGAAGTTTATTATTTTCATAATTTGTATGCTTTTATATGTTATACCAAGATACATTAAACCGCTTATTATCCTTTTAAATCTTCACCAAGATAAAGAAAGATAGCCTTGTATGATTGAATGCTGTAAAGAGATCTGAGGGGCTATTCTCGTAATTTTAAGAACGTTCACAGTCGGATCTCAGTTTCAATCTGTTTAAAATACCTCGAGTTTCCATACATTTTTGACAAGTTTTTTGACATCTGATTGTCGCCGAAATGAGACTGCGATTAGATTTTGGACGTTTTTAATTACGATAATTGGCCTTTTTATCACTTAATTGGCACTCGCGACAATTTCAGCAATTGTGGCGCCATTATCGTTCATTTTGATTGATTTCCGCTGTGTACTAATTAAAAAACGACTAACATAAATTTTCACTTGAGTTACCGGCTTTAAAACGTATAACAGGATGTTAAATAAAAATGTTACCGAAAAATTTACTATTGCTGTTTCTTAGGCCCGGTATCCACCAAAGCGGAAAGGAGAGGAGACGAGAGGAGATGTGTTTTGAATAACCAATCAGATTTCGTTATCGTATCGTATCTCCGCTCCGCTTAGCTTCTGTGGAAATGGATCAAGCGGAGAAGAGAGGAGATGTCTCATTTTTCTATAGAATTTTGTGCCGCGAGCAAGCAAGCGGCGCGGCAGAGCGGAGATGTGTGTAGTAGGGCGAGCGGCGCCCGCGCTTGCGCGCTCCGTTCCCCGCTGCCTTCTCCCCGCGCCTCGCACGCCTGAAAGCGTTATTCGATCAGCACTTGACTGATTTTGAGCTCTCACAGCTCACATCTACTCTCTGCTACGCATCTCCTCTCCGCTTTGGGTGAAATGACCTGCCAGCTTCGCAGCACATCTCCTCTTTTCTCCTCTCCTCTCCGCTTTGGTGGATACCGGGCCTTACTCAAAATACATGATCTCTCAATCTCAAATGAATCAATCAACTCGGCATTTCAATGAGTACTTTTGGACATATGTACAACTAGATACAAGCTGCTTTGTCACATCCTATAATAATCTATCACATTAAATAATAATTAATAACTCCCACGACAGCAGCCAAGCTCAAACGGGACTCGAGGTCTGCTCTCTAAGCACGAAATCCGTAGTTTCGGCTGAAGCTACGGGGTTTTCCTACTATGTATATCACTTACGGAGATAAGATTAGTTCGGGGCTCCAACTTAGATTGAATGATAACACGATTTTACAGCTGTCCTTACACTCGATGTGTTTTTGCCCGTCCGAAAAAGTTAATTAAACAGGAGCAGGGTTCGTTTCAAAATATATTACTACTTTCGGAGGGGCCCGTATTTTCGTTGATGGACTTAAAGAATAGACCCCCTGGTCCGGACAAGTTTGCCGCATATCGGATGCATTGTGGGCCACCACATTATGGGTCCCTGAAAACGTCCAACGGCATCGCGGAAGACCCAAGCGTAGATGGCGGAACGAACTTGACGCTTATTTATATGAGGAATTAGTTTATATTGGCTCAGGAACGAGTTAAGTGGAAAAAGAAAAGGGAGAGCTTTTGCCCTGCAGTGAGACGATACCGGCTGATTGTAACTCCCAGAAAACTTCTATTATTTCTTTAATATAAATCTTCACATCCGAATGATTGAAGATAGCTAATTATCATTATAATAATGTCGTCAATGTAAGCACTAAACTGAACGATAAAAATGAAGTGCTGATGCATTTTATTTCTCTGGTCGTAATGACTACCTCATTTAAGTTGCTAATTAGGTTTTTTTACCAACTTTTGTCCTATCGAAATTATTACCTAACCTAACTAGATATTGTGGTCAGTCGTGTTATTGGATTTTTTTTTTTTTATTATGGTCATTAACGTTTTTTTTTTACCTTATAATATTGTTGCTTTTTTATCGTTTAATATTTGAGGCCCAATTTGTGTACTTAATTTGAAAAATAACATAACTATAAAGAGAATACAGAAATGACGGTAAATTCGAGTCATCTGAAGAAAAAACATTTTACGGCAATTACGCGGATGGAGGAGTATAAAATCAGACACAGTTAAAGTTTATATGGAGGAGGACAGACAGACAATATTTTAGATTACATAATGGTAATCACAATTTAAATGAATTATGGTCCACCACTGGGCAACCACTAGTTTTATGAAATGCATCAAAGACGATGCTGATATCAAACTAAATAATTATTGTACTTCCATCTACAATCGGCGCGCAAGTAACCCTAACTCCTCAAAACGAACTGAATGTATTTGTGTGGCCCAACTCAGTCTATATTTGGCTTAACACTCCTAAAACTCGGTCAGACGACTCGTATAAAGCGGGATCGATTTATGTAGGTTTTGCATGTGAACTACTTTGAACACGAGACGGAATTTGTGCCCTGCCAGTGATGGTGGGGTCAAGGGTTGGTTTATTTAGAATATATTATCAACAGTACCTATATTTTGAATGGTGCCGTTTTTGTTTTAAACAAATATTACTAGGGTCTAACAGCCAGTTGCAGAAACGAACTTTAACTTTTAAAGCCGTCATTAAATACTAAATCTTACATTAACTTGTTGCAGAAAGCAACATTAGACTTCATTTTAATGTTTCTTTAATTTTAAATAATCATGTGTCAAACAAGACAATCTGTCACAGTTTTTGTTGCACAAAGAGCTCACCATAAGCGCCTTGCAGTTGTTTTGTGTAACATCATCAAATTAATGAAATCATTAGCGTTAATGATCTATTTTGTAATGTGGCATTAATGTTTGTCTTTGTGCAACTACAAGAAAAACACTAAATTTACTAATATCACACGCATTTGCGGGTTGGAACGTATTATAGTGCGCTGCCGCAGGGTTAACTTGATGTCGGCCGAGCGCCGCGCATGCGCACAGCCCGCGCGTCGCCTGCGACGGCCCTCCCGCGGTTTCCGCAATACACGAGTCGTACGACGCCCGCTCCGACGCGCGCACGTCATATCTTCCTTCCGCGGCTCTCGTTCGCTCCCGCCAAATTTGTAACCACCTATTGTCTTTCACTTGTATTAACCGCCCGCCATGACAGTGGCGCCCAACGTGGGGCCAGTAATTATAGTTAGCAGCGGCTAAACGAACCCAGTGAAGTGTGGTTAATACATATTCAGTGATTAGAGAGAGACATTATCATGCCACGAACGACGCGGGCAACGCGAGCAGTGATCGACCGCAAGGCGGAGGATCAAGGAAGCGACGGTTACTCAGACGTGGACTGCGACTCAGTGGTGGAGCCGCGCGCCAGTTCCGGCGCCGCTACCGCCCATGCACGTGACTCAACTGAAGCGGCCGAGGAGATGCGCGCCCAGGGGGGCGCCGCCCTCGAGCACACGCTCAGCGGGGCCCTCACCGGCGCACCCGCCACAGCGCTCAACACCGAGCAGCTGCTGTGCTCCATGATGGAGTCCTTCGCCAAGATGCAGGCTGAGACCAACCGCACGTTAGTGGAAACCCTACGATCTCTACATCACGGCAACCAGTGGAATCCAGTCGCGTCGACACCGGCGGCATCGCCCACGGCGAACGCACGCGCGATCTCCGGCGGTAACTTTTCAAAGTGTACCGCGAGGTTCGACGGGCAGTCACGCGACACCGAGGTACTGGAGGCGTTCATCGATGCAGTGGAGGTTTACAAGGAGTGCGCCGATGTGACCGACGACCATGCGCTACGCGGGCTCTCCATGTTGCTGAGCGGCGACGCGGCGGTGTGGTGGCGCGGCGCCCGGGCCTGCGTCGGCACGTGGCCGGACGCGCTCGCGCGCCTGCGCGCTACCTACGGCGTGCAAAAGCCTGCGTACAGGATACTGCGCGAGGTATTCACGTGTGAACAAAGTGAGTGTGAACGCGCCGAAGTTTTTATATCAAAGGTACGATCTTTATTAGTTCAATTACCCTATGTTGTACCAAGTGCGATGATAGTGGATATTGTGTACGGCTTATTACATCGTCGAATACGTAAACGTTTGTCGCGAGACACCATTAGCGATATCGATAATTTGTTAGAGAGAGCGAGACTCGTGGAAGATTCGATAACGGAATTAAAAAACTCGATCGTTTCCGAGAATAACCCGAATGTACCTACCGCTCCCGACCGCGGTACTACGAGTCCGAGCGCAACCACAGGTTCCAAACTCACCTCTAACTCGAACGAAAGCTCGAAACGTAATCGCATTAGATGTTCGTTTTGCAAAGCGTTCGGTCACGCGGCTAACGAATGTCGTAAGGCTACTAAAGTCGATAGTGACAATAAAACTAATAACGTAGGTACTAGCGATAGTAAAAGTAATCCGGTACGTTGTTATGGATGCGGCCAGCTAGGGGTAGTCAAGTCAAAGTGTGAAACTTGTTCGATTAAACCCGCGCCCGCCAAACCGTCCGATTTTAATGTCGTAAAAGGTGACTTTTACGCGACATCGACGTCACATCCTTTGATAACTATAACCGTTCAAGGTAAGGAAGGGGTCGCGATAGTCGATACCGGGGCTACGCACAGTGTTGCTAGCCCATTATTGTATTCGTTGTTAGTGAACAACGGCGTTCAATTCCAAGAAACCGAGCGTCATATCGGACTTGCCGATGGCTCGTGTCATAGGAAAACGGTGAAGACCGCTACCGTACCTGTCACCATAGATAGTCGAAGAGTCGACACCGAGTTTATGGTATTTCCTGGTGATGACACCAGAACGCTTTTAGGTCGTGATTTTATTGCTAACGCGGCTATTGTTTTAGACATAGCGCAGGAGTCATGGCATTTTGCAGATAGTCCAGGAGACCGGTACCCGTTTTTGCAATCTTATGTACTGAACAGCGCGGCCGTGATGCAAGCAGAGACCTGCGACGTATCACTGCGCCAAGATGAAGGTACGAGCTTGACACCGGAGCACAGGGCCGCACTCAACGAGTTCTTGCAAGGCAGAGTCGCTCAGTTCGCTTCGGCTGGACCTCCTACAGACTTCGCTGTTCATAAGATTAAGGTAAGTGAGACACAGGAACCTTTGGCTTCTCCGCCTTATAGATTGTCGCCGCCTAAGAGAGAGGCACTTGAGAAGGAGCTGCACAAACTTGTCAACGCTGACGTCATTGAGGAATGCGAGTCACCGTGGGCATCAAATGTCGTGCTTGTCAAGAAGAAGGATGGCAGTTTCAGACTGTGTATTGACTACCGAAAGCTCAATGCTGTCACCGAGCCTGACCGGTACCCTCTCCCAAGGATCGAGGACATTCTTCACGACGCAAAAACCGCTAAGTACATGACTACCCTTGATCTCCGAGCTGGCTACTTTCAAGTGAACGTCGATCCTAATGACAAGGACAAGACAGCATTCACGACACCGCTCGGTACTTATAGATTTAAACGCATGCCAATGGGTTTGCGCAACTCGGGCGCTACGTTCCAGAGGCTGATTGACAGATTCAAGTCGAACTTGCCAGGTACCACTCTTCTAGCGTATTTAGATGACCTATTGATAATGTCCGATGAAACCTTCGAAAAACACCTCGCTGACCTAACCTCCGTGTTTAATCGACTCGCCTTGTTCAACCTGCGAGTGAACCGCGAGAAGAGTCACTTCGCGAGGACTTCTGTAAAGTTCTTAGGGCACATTATCTTACCAGGTGGTATTCACGTCGATCCAGGAAAGACTGCAGCAATCGTGGACATGCCGACACCTCGGAATGTAAAACATCTAAAATGTTTCCTGCAGACCTCCAGCTGGTTCAGGCGCTTTGTCCCTGACTACGCAGAGGTGGCCAAACCGTTGACAATGCTACTAAAAAAGGTAAATATATGGAAATGGGGCCCGGAGCAGCAGGCAGCTTTCGAGAAGATTAAGCAGCTGCTAGTATCGGCGCCGATCTTGCGTCAGGCTGACGCGACGTTACCCTTCGTCCTCAGAACCGATAGCAGTGGGTATGCTCTCGGGGCGGTTCTCCTCCAGGGGGAGGGGACCGACGAGCGCCCAATTGAATATGCCAGCCGGCTCTTGAACGCGGCTGAAAGAAACTACAGTACGACGGAGAGGGAGGCTCTAGCAGTCGTCTGGGCAGTTTCTAAGTTCAGGGGGTATATAGACGGCGCTGAAGTCGTGATCAAGTCAGACCACCAGCCGCTTAGGTGGCTGATGAGTATGAAGTCTCCGAGCGGTCGCCTAGCAAGGTGGGCTCTGAGCCTTCAGGAGTATAACCTGAAAATAGAATACACACCAGGTAAGGCCAATGTTATAGCCGATACCCTGTCGCGTCCGGCATGCGCCGAAGACGCTGATTGTGACCTGTGCTGCACTGCGGTTGACGTGCCCTCTCGCAGTCTGAAGGATCTGCGTGAGAACCAAATAAAGGACCCGGAGGTAAGTAAGATCGTCGAGGCACTGGAATCCGACGATCCCTCTAGGGGGAGGGTATGGGCAAACAAAGGGTATGTGCTAGCCGAAGGTGTGTTGTATAGATATTGCCCTGAGAACGAGGAGCACGACGACGCTAGTCTGGTGATCCCAGAACAGGAACGCGCCAAAGTATTGGCCGAATACCATGACGCACCCACCGCTGGTCACATGGGCGCGGAACGTACGTTGCAACGCTTAGTCGGTAAGTACTACTGGCCGGGAATGCGTTCCTACGTTACGCAGTACGTTAAAAATTGTGTACCTTGTCAGCGTTATAAAGCAGACACTAGGAAACCAGCTGGGTTGTTGCAGACGCCCGCTTCTACACGCCGGTTTGAGGTGTTAGCCGTGGACCTGTTTGGCCCTCTACCTGAAACAGCGAAAGGACGCAAATGGATCCTGATAGTTGAGGACACCTGCACGCGCTGGGTGGAGCTGTTTGCCCTTACTTCAGCTACCAGTGAGGAATGCGCAAAGGTACTTGTATCAGAAGTATACTTACGGTTCGGAGTCCCCAGGCGCCTTGTTAGTGACAACGGTGTCCAATTTATTAGTGAGGTAATGCAGCAGACCTGCTACGCGATGGGAATTACACAATCACTTACCTCATTTTACCACCCCGAGGCGAACCCGGTGGAACGTAAAAACCGGGACCTCAAGCCACAGCTGGCGATTTTGGTAGGTAAAGACCATGATACGTGGGATATCCACTTACCTGCAGTCCGCTTCGCCATGAACTCGGCAGTCACATCGGGAACAGGCTACTCGCCCGCCTATTTGAACTTCGCGCGAGACATGCGCGCGCCAGCAGATGTCATCTCAGAGATGCGCACAATTATCGAGAACGATAATTATGTAGGTGACATTACTAATTATCTTAAGAAAATTTCGTCAGTACTTTTAGACGCTCGTGACGTCTATGAGAGTGCCCAGGCGGCACATAAGAAGTACACCGATGAACATCGTCGACCAGCTCCGGATTATAAAGTTGGTGATCTAGTGCTATTGAAAACCCAAGGTGCTAATGACACCGGCAGAGGGCAGACGTCAAAGTTTATCCCTCGCCGTGACGGACCATATAAGATCCAGGCTGTGGTCAGTCCCACTACATACGTCCTCGAGCGCCTCAGCGACGGCACGGTGCTAGGTAAGTACCATGCCTCTGTAATGACTCCCTTCGTTGGTCGCATCCAACCTCCAGTACAGGAGAAACGTAAAAGGGGGAGGCCACGTAGAAACTAACCCAAACACGAGGGCGTTCGTTAGGGTTAGAGGGGGAGACTATCACACGCATTTGCGGGTTGGAACGTATTATAGTGCGCTGCCGCAGGGTTAACTTGATGTCGGCCGAGCGCCGCGCATGCGCACAGCCCGCGCGTCGCCTGCGACGGCCCTCCCGCGGTTTCCGCAATACACGAGTCGTACGACGCCCGCTCCGACGCGCGCACGTCATATCTTCCTTCCGCGGCTCTCGTTCGCTCCCGCCAAATTTGTAACCACCTATTGTCTTTCACTTGTATTAACCGCCCGCCATGACACTAATCATTTATCATCTACCATTAGATTAAAATATGATTCTATATGAAAAAAAATCCTATACAGTATATTGATATTTCGATAGAATGAAAATGCGATGCGTTGATATTTATTAGATTAGATTTTTTATATGATATTTTGAACACTCGATGTATTGAGTGTACGATATATTGAATGTTCGATTTATTATCCATTCGGTATTATGAACGTTCGAGTATTTAGACGTTCGATTTATAGTGGTCGATCAATTGACATTCGATTTGTTTAGCATTCGTTTTGGCATAGTACACCCCTTTTTCAACGTCAAAAGGAAAAACTCCTTATCGAACAATTACTTACAAAACTTCGTCTTCTTTCTTCCAGTGTTACTGAGCGAGGCCATCGAATCGGATGACCAGTTGGAGGACAAGACTCTCAAGATCACGGACTTCGGTCTGGCCAGGGAGGTGTACAAGACCACCAGGATGTCTGCCGCGGGGACCTACGCGTGGATGCCGCCTGAGGTGAGAGGAAACTCTAGAAAGATAATAAAATTATTGTGTGGATCTACTTTCGAAGTTTAAAGGTCGCTTTAAAGTCCACGAGGGAGCCGACTAATGTCCTGGAGTGGATGATAACGCAACATTAACCCACACTTAGACAGCAGTAGTGTAGACAGGGTTTAACGTTGCTCCACTCTGCGAAGCACTCCCGCTTTCTCAAAGCCTTAGATACTAACATAATTGTCTTATACTCATATACCAATTCTCGTAGATGTAGAAGCTCGTGGCTAAATCATTGCAATCAATCAATCAATCATTGGCTTGGCAACCACCATTGCAAAAGTGCTGGACGGTCTGATTGATCGGCAGCTAGATAAGCACTTAACACTTCATGATGCCCAATTTGGGTTTAAGCCGCATTTATCCACGGAAACTGCCATCCTCTGTCTCAAACAGACTGTTCAGTATTATGTAAGTAGGAAAACACCTGTGTATGCATGTTTTCTGGACCTCTCCAGGGCATTCGACCTTGTGTCTTACGACTGCCTATGGGAAAAGCTATCAGGTGTTAAGAACTTTCCAAGCGATCTCATTACCATGCTAAAGTATTGGTATAACAACCAATACAACTATGTGAAGTGGGCGGGTGTCCTATCGGATGCATATAGGTTGGAATGCGGGGTGAGGCAGGGGGGACTCAGCTCGCCCAAGCTTTTCAACCTGTATGTAAACGAGCTGATCTGTGGGCTCAGCAATGCCAATATCGGGTGCTCCATTGATGGACAATGCATCAATAACATCAGCTACGCGGATGATATGGTATTGCTGAGCCCATCGATCAGTGCACTTAGGAGGCTTCTCTGTATCTGTGAGGATTACGCGGTGGCTCACGGCCTCAGGTACAACGCGACGAAGAGTGAATTTTTGGTTTTTAAAGCGGGTAACAAATGTTACGACACTGTCCCACCAGTCACCCTGGGGAGCGTTCAGCTTTCCAGAGTGACGAAGTTCAAGTACCTGGGGCATTGGATCACCGATGGTCTGTCCGACGATGTGGACGTGGAGAGGGAACGCAGAGCATTGGCAGTTCGATGTAACATGCTGGCCCGTAGGTTTGCACGTTGTACAAGTGAGGTAAAAATTACACTCTTTAGAGCTTATTGCCAATCTATGTACACGTGCGCCCTATGGGTCGGCTATACAAAAAGCTCGTACAATGCTCTGCGAGTCCAATATAATAACGCCTTCAGAGTTATGTTGGGGCTACCGCGCTTTTGCAGCGCATCGGGGATGTTCGCGGAGTATGGCGTGCCGGATTTTTATGCCCTTATGCGAACACGAATAGCATCCCTGATGCGGCGAGTGCGCGATAGCTCCAACAGCCTTGTGGCTATCTTTGCCAGCAAAGCAGACAGTCCAATGATGTGGCACTGGATGACCACTCATCGTACGTCATTTGCGTATATAAAATAAGTGTTATTGTGTATGTGTGTATCTTTTTGTGCGTCGCCTTTTGTTTTGTGTATGTAGAATTTAAGTGATTTTTATTTTGATTTTGTTTTTGAATATGGATTTTGTATGGTCTGAAATAAATATTATATTATTATTATTACTACTACGCTTGCCGCGGTCGGGTCGCGGATGGGTGAGCATCCATAACGTATCGAGACTCGTCCGTGCCTCGGAAAGCACGCTAAGCCGTTGGTCCCGGCTGTTATTTGTACATCTTTGACAGCCATTACGGGTAGTCAGAAGCTCGGAAGTCTGACAGCCAGTCCTATCCGGATTATCGTATTACCCAGTAACTGGGTTGTGGAGGTCTGATAAGCAGTTGCTCAATGTAAAATAATGGTATTCAGCTACATCCGTTTTGATTTGAAGCCGACCGCCACATAATTGGGAACAGGCTAGAAAGATTGATACTCGTATACCAGTCTGTAGTTGGGCTGATTATGATGTCAGACGTAAACCTAATTACAATAAAAACATGTCAGCTCAGGACATGACCAATAAATATGTTACTCCTACGAAAACCAAGGTGAGACGGGCAGATCGAAATCAATGCCCACACCGCGCGGCCGTGAACTAAAATACGTTACTTATGAATTAATTACTGCCGAAGTGCCGATACACTATCGATAGTTCTTTCATTGTTCGGGACCGTATGAGGCTAGTTAAAGTGTAGCTCTTATTCGGTGCGGAAGGTAGCTTGGGTGCGGATTTCAAAGCGAAACGAGAGCAGATAGGTCCAGGCAACTGATTTGTGAAGCCTTTAACCCCCTTATTACAACACAAGGTTTTTATTTTGAATTAATAACCCTATTTACACTATAGAAATGCAGTTCTTTTTACAAAACTGACAACTTCACAAACTGTCAACAAAAATTACAACAAAGTTGTAATTTTTTGTAATAAGAACTACCCAAATTAAAATAAAATTGGGAGTGCAAAAACTGGCTCAAAGCTAAAAACTAAAGGTACCTAGTAGTCGCGTTTTGTAATAAGACGGTATCAGTTTAATAGAAGTCGTTGAAATCCGCCATTGTTATTGGCTTTGTTTTAAGCATTTCTTCTTCTGGATGGCGCTATGTTTAGTGTCCAGATTCTATTCACGCAGGTAACACCGTCTCGTTACCATCGTAAATTTACGTTTTCAAACCTGCTCCAAAGACTTAAGTCGCCAAAAATATTCTCTGCAAGTGCTATTGCAATACCTACCAAGCATTTAAGTAGAACGCTAATTGCGAAGTGCCATAGCGGACCAGTGATTGGAACATAGCATGGAACATTCATCAAAATCAAGTCATAGGCTATTAGGATTATTTTAATTTTAAATCAAATCAACAAAGGTCTAACAAATTCTTGATTATATTTTACGGCTTACTTAACCTTTTCATTTTACTTTCCAGGTGATAAAACATTCAACATTCTCCCACGCGTCCGACGTCTGGTCCTACGGCGTGTTACTATGGGAACTGCTCACGGGAGAGACTCCATACAAGGGCATCGACGCGTTAGCCGTAGCCTATGGAGTTGCCGTCAACAAGCTCACGCTACCCATACCCAGCACCTGTCCTGAACCGTGGCGGGTGTTGATGGAAGGTAGGTCTGTAGGTGTAAGAAGTATGGATGGTCCTTAAAGAACCTTTATTGACAAAAATATATTACACTACCACGGTCAACATTTCATTGAAGGTTTAAAGTGTTCGAATCATTAACTCGACCACAAAAGTTAAACGAGATTGTGGACCCAATGTTTACTGCTCAATGTGGATTCGAAAAGAAACTAATCATTCTACCATCTCCTGCTCGACAGCATGCTGGCGCTCGAACCCTCGCGAGAGGCCCCTCTTCCCTGAGATCCTGGAACAGCTGGAGAAGATCAGACAGTCTGAGTTCACGCGCGCTCCCCACGAGTCCTTCCACACCATGCAGGATGACTGGCGCCTGGAGATCGAAGAGGTGTTGCGAGATCTCAGGAGGAAGGAGAAGGTATGGTGAAGTATACGAGGAATCGGTGTAAAGCGCCATCATAACGGGCGAGAGAATCACGGCGGTAATCTGGCCGTGCCATGAAGCTCAATAGAAGCTATGAACGGCGAGAATTTCAAAGTATGGCGTGATTGTCGCCGCCATTCCCTCGCCCGTGAAGATGGTCAGCGCTGTGAATAATGTCAGTGATTTGTAACAGGAGTTTCAAACCCTTCAATATCTCTATTTATAACCCTTCATTGTCTCTCCGTTCACAAGCCATTTAATATAAACATGCTGTATTTGTAAAAACGCTGGCTATGATCACTCACGACAATAATTAAATTGGCCTTACTTGGCTTTTTGACAATGACTTGATCAATGCACTGCCTAGCTTAACAGCATACATTAGGTAGAATCAAATAAGATTTGATTTGAAATTGTTTTGAATTGGCACGTATTAAAATCAAATTAGAGTATTCCTTAGAAAACAGGAGTTACAGCAACCGAAGCGAAGAGTTTACGTGACAGATTAAAAATTAAACGAGTTCTCAGAAACCAGCTGAATAATTGCGTAACACACTAACAGTAAGAATAGCTTCCATTTAGACAGTTCAACAACATTCATTGCGTTATTTACGTTGTTGAGCAGACAATTTTTTCGTACATATGAAGCAATTGATTAGCAATATCCTTCAAAATTATTCAGATTCTAATTAATAGTGTGTTACACAAGTGGAGTGCAGGAACATGGCTTTTTTTTGGGGTGGGAAATCATCAAATTACTTCTCCCGCTCTGGGTGGAGCGGGACTTTTACTGATTGTAACCCAACCGTGTTTCCTCAGTTGCCTGTGTGCCAGGGGCCACGGTATCTGTTTCGAACAACCCGAACCCCTGGCAGGCATCGGCCCTTGCGGACCACACCAGTTGGTGTTGATACTCTTTGACGCGCGTGGAACACAACGCGCCATCGACCCGGGCTTAGTCCTTACCGGACAGCGAGTTACCCGTTACTCGCCGCCCGCAAGCCCGCACCTGCGGTGGCCGGGAATCAGCCTGGGGTTCCCGACGCCCAGTGCGTCTCCCGCGGCGGCTATGGCCGTGAGGGCGGATATATTGCCACGTGCGCCGCTAGCCCGCAAAGAAGGCTTATTTCTGAACTTAGAAAAAAATACCCATGAAATTATATAACATATCAAATGATTGAATACTAGCCAGCGGCTCGCTTGGAGGTCGGTGTATTATACATCCTTCCTCTTAAATTACTCTGTCGATTGATGAAAACTGCATTAAAAATCCGTTGCATAGTTTAAAAGATCTAAGCGTACAGACACGAAAAGCGACTTTGTTTTATACTATGTAAAGATTACCACGTACTTATACAAGGTGTAACTTAAATAACGCACAACCTCTTAAGGGGTCATTGTACTCATCATTATCAACAAGTTTTACTATGGGACCAAACCTGAAATCGTAAAAAAAAAATCAGCTGTTCCCTACATATTGACGATTTATGCGAATACAAGTGTATGGAACAGCTGATTTTGTTTCGCGATTTCAGGTTTGGTCCCATAGTAAAAGTTGTTGATAATGATGAGCACAATAACCCCTTAACAGGTTGTGCGTTATTTAAGTTACATCTTGTATACTTTTGTCGTACGTGACTATACTTTTCTGTATGTGTCACATCGTTTTTTATATCTAAACCTATCTATTTACTGTAGAGTAAAACTTACTAACTGACATAGTAGTTATTATTACTAACTATTCTACTCTTGCTCTGTCTACTAACTACTAGGTACTAATACATTGTATTTTCTCACAATGCTTGCCGATAGGAATGCAAATCTATAGAAGAGGTTAGTGATTGGTGTTTTAGATTGTGTGTTGTTGCATATTATTATATACTTACAATATTATGCTTTTGGTTTGATTTATAGGAAATGTTAAGCTTTTTGTATTTTATTTGTATAATAATTTTAGGTAGCCAGACCAAAAAGAACATGTCGGCCTGTTCTGCATGTGTTTTCGTTATTTTTATTGCATTAAAAAAGCTTTCTTGTTTTTAGTTAAATGTTCCTCTATTATAGTTTACTACTATCATAAAAAACCAACCGAGGCAATATTGAGGAGGTATTCAATTTCATGAACATAAACATCACATATTTATTTTGTTTAATTTTATTCATCCTCTGGAAATTATTGTGTGTTTTGTATTTGACGTATGCACGGCTACACATCAAGCTAACATTTCCAGTTCCAACAATTTTTTTTTTAGATAATTTCTACGTTTGGGAATCACGTACTAAATTCATGGTTACAGGTTGCGCATCGACGTCACCGGCATCCTATAAAACCCAAAACCGAAATATTAAACATTCTACTGATTAAGATACTGCAATGCCTCAAAGATTACCCTAGTATACTAGGGAAAACTTTTCTCAACCCGCGAATCTCAACTTTCGAAACCCAACCCTCAAATACAATATTCTCCTCATCATCTTCCAGGAACTCCGATGCCGCGAAGAAGAACTAACCCGAGCTCAGCTGCAGCAGCGACTGATGGAGCAGAACCTCGCGCAGAAGGAGAGAGAATTGGAGATGAGAGAGATCGACCTGGTGGCCCGAGAGCTACACATACTGATCTTCGCGAGCAATATGTCGGCCAACCAGCCGCCACAGCCTAACAAACGAAAAGGTTGGCATTATTGGCAGACGGATTGGTGTTCTAAAAATGCAGATGCTTGTCTTTGTAAAAAATTATAGTCCTCCAGACCGAATTTCGGCCATGCGAGCAATATCAGCGGAGACTAGCCTTCGCCGTGAGAGCAATTTTACTGCACAATTATTTCAAATAGGCACATAAACGGCACTTTTAATCGACAAAATTTACAATAAATGATTCGATTCCAGTCGCCCCTTCTAAAAGGTAGTTTCATATGAACAAGAACTCCGCTGTTATTCTTTTAAAATGTTTTACGAAATTTTGTATACATTTATATCATTATATTATGTGAAGACGATGCACCTATACTCCATAGGTTTAGGTAGTTACATAAAGGTAAACAAAAAAAAAACACGTGACTCATAGATGCGAAACCTTTTATTTCAAATGTTAAAATCATATTATTAATAGTCATAATAATAAGCTCTATTCTGAATCTGAATCAGAATCTGATGAACTATCTATCACATTAATAATAAATCGTTCCGTTGTATCCTAAATTATTTTGCTAGCTATAATAACACAATTTAACAAAGTCGAAACGCACTCCCAAAATCGAAAATGTCGATTGTTGAGAGCTCTTTCAAAAGCGTCTGGTTAACCGACTAAACGTAATACCTGCCACTTCAGTTGCCATACTACATCACAGATGTACTTTTCAGTTTAGCAATTCGTTGTATTTTCTAAAAGGTTTAGGGAACTATAAAAAAACCCTTTTTACGATATTTTTACCTTTATTTAACTACCTTAACCTATGGAGTATAGAATGAAATTACTATACCACAATAGATCAAAATAAAGCAGACAGCTTCTCTTTCCCTCACTCTCATAGTCTGATGGGATGGCCATCCGACACGACCGGAGAGACATCAGGCGCAGGACCAAATGCTTGCTGCTGCTTTTGCGTTGCTTTGGTGCTGTAGAATCTCAATTCAACAACAGAATTAGTCTACTAATAAACTAGTATTCCAAGTCTTCAAAATATAAGTGACAGAAAAAATGCTCATACCCATTTTCCTATCATGATAATTTGACAGCTCTTTTGCTGGAAGAACTGGAGTATTTAGCTGGCAATACCGCTATTTGTTACGCATGACGTACAATTTGTGCGTATTCTTAAGCATCACCATTCACCATGCATGACGCAGGAACGAAATACTCATTTGCATTATGCAAGTATTATCAGCCTATAATGTTCCCAATGCTGGGACATAGGCCCCCTATCTGTCAGCGAGAGTGGGCTGTAATCCACCACGCTGGCCCAGTGCGAGTTGGTAGACGTCATGTCTTCAAAATTGTAGTTCTATACTTGGACTCATAATCGTATTCAGTATCTTAACAGTTCGAAAAAAAATTATGTTACCATAATAAAACTAATAGTTTTGGGGTAGTGAACGATTTTGCTTAACCTTTTGACCACCAGAGCGTAAACGCATCAGCGTCCCTCCCACGCCAAGCCACAAATTCGGCACTATAAAATAAATAATAAAATAATAATAATAATATAACATAATTATTATTATCATATAATATAATTAATATATATAATATTTCGGATTCCAAAATTTTATCGAAAACCAATTAATCATTGCTTTTCGTCCCCTATTTTAAATAAAAAAATACTCGTTAATTTGACCCAAAAATATTGTTTTCTTGTCGGCATTAGCCGACGGTGGCGTGTTGGGCACGTTTTCATTTGTCGGCTATACCCGACGGTGGCGGTCAAAAGGTTAAAGAACGAATGATAAAAATGGAACCAATTGCAATTTCGCTATAAAACTTTAAAAAATCATTTGTAACATGTGGAATATAAGAATATAATAGGTAACAAATTCTACTATTTATATTAGCGCATATCATGTTTTTAAGACAAGGTATTACATTTAAAATATATTTTTAGCATTTAAGTACATCATTTTAAGTTCATTCATTCTTACACCACCTTACTATTTCTTTGATCATAATCTGACCCTTCAACTGTCAAGTTACTGAATACGATTATTAGTCCAAGTATAGGATATGCCGGTTTCCTCACGATGTTTTACTTCACCGTTTTGAGAGCAGTGGTGATGAAAAAACTAACACAAAGTAATGCCTGTCTAGGTTCGAACCTACGACCTACTCGTAAGTCGCGGCCGTTACCGGGCCACCACTGCTCACTGTCCACTGCTAAAATACTAATTTAAATACTAACTAATTAGTTTTTCCCAATTTATCTTGCAAATCTCAGAAATAAAATGTCACCTAGACATAGCATACCTGTTCAAGGAGTGAAATAAAAATATAGAAGCCTTGAACCAACCCTTACAAGTTACACATTCTTACACCACAACCTTGCATTTCTAATAACCTAACAATATTAGTAGCTACTGTGGGTTTTCTCCAATGGCTCAGTGCGTCATCTCATTGACCCAGTGACACGGTTCGGGGTTCGACGCGACCTTGGTCATGATTTCGTTAGTAGCCTTGACTATGATAATTTGACAGTCATAGTTTGCAGTTGTGAAATACTACGTGGTGATGTATATGGTATGGGGTTTTATTTGATGAATTTAAGCTAGTCTTGGTCAATATGTATTCTTAAGCCTAGATGGATAGATGAGGCACTAACAAGATACCGAGTGGATGTGTAGACGCCCGGCCAAAAAATTATGACATAAATAAAATGATTGTAACCTTGTTTTTGCTAAGTACACTGGCATGTACCTAAAAAGTTAATAATGTATTCATCTTCGTCCAAGATAAAACAACGAAAATGTCGGAGATAATCTGGCACAGTTATCTCAAATTATGTTACACAAACCCATTTTATGTAAACTTAGTCTCATAGACGATACACAATACTGCAGGGTGTAAAAAGACCCATCACATCCGTTATCTACGCATCCTGCACATAAACCTAATATTGAGCAAAAATTATTGCTAGAAAAAGAGTTTTTAATGTGTAAATATTTTGAACTTTGACCTTCAATATCTTCGTAACCAGAAAGTTCCCAGGTAGGTTCCAGTACAAAAAATAAATATTAAAATGATGTATTTATATTTGCACAAGGTACACACAGTTACACACAAGGCTAAAACTTAGGAGTACATGACCCTGTTAGGGCGCAGCAAAGAACAAGGTACTCTTGGCCTCGTTATGCACCGTTTCACACCCCTAATACTATTGTCTTCGATAACTAACACTAAACCTCCCTTGTTCCAGGCAAATTCAGTAAGATAAAGCTCCTGAAGAAGGACACGATCTCGTCTCCGCTGGACTTCCGGCACACGCTGACGGTGCGGCCGTCGGAGGACGAGTCCAGCGTCAAGCAGCTGGTGGCCGTGGCCAAGGACACGCCGCCCGGCTCGCCCGCCATCATGCGCGCTATTGCACGTACGTCCAGTTTTGTTATTAACGACTGATCTGTTAGACGTTGTCCTGTCCAAATTGCAATATTGGTCTTTAGTTCATACAAAAATCCCAAAGAAAAAAGCAGTTCTAGATTCTCCCGAATTTTTCAACAACTCCAATATTTTTATCCTTAAAAAAAAAAACGTACGGGGGACTCCTGAAAAATGTGTTTCTTTTTCAGCTACCATCTTTTCATTTTTAATTACACTTTATTATCTGTTAAAACACCCTCAAAAACTATGAAAATGACACTCATGACGAAAGTTTTGTAAACTTTCGCAGGTGCCATCTTTGACTTTCATTTTGATTTGTTTTGGTTTCAGCACCCTCGAAAACCAAGAAAACTATCTTGTTCAGTGTCTAAACAATACTTTCTTATAGTAGTAAGCGATCATAAGTTTTAGGACAAAGCGGGCAATGGGCGTATTACGTTGATATTCCGTTTAATCCCTTGGCTTAGCGTGAGTTAGTTTGTACCTGTAGAATGTTTGATAATAGTTAATAATAAGGCCAAAATGCAGCTTGGTTAAAAATGGGCAAACATGTCGGTACATCGATGTGCATTAAAAGGTTGACATAGAAAGAAGCCTGGGGTTCATCAGAAAATATCTGAACATCGTCGTCGAATAAGCTAACACCGTGGTTCACTTCAGGCATAGTTATGTGCATAGTTCTCACAATATTTTGATTTAAAAGAGTGTCCATAAAGTTTCTCGTGCGTTCTTCGCAATAGGAGCCTACAACGCTTCGTAATTGGCAACTAGCTTCATAGTTCTGAATGTCCGATTCCTTTGAGAAGTCAACAGCACGTTTCGCTGCTGATTGCAGTGCCGGCGGACGGCGTGAAGGGCAAGACGTGGGGCCCGTCCACCGTGCACCAGCGCTCGCGCACGGCGCTGCCGCTGGCGCCGCCGGCCCCGTCGGGCACGCCGGCACGCGCGCGCCCGCCGCGCTTCAGTAGCTCGGCGCCCGACCTGCCGCCCGCGCGCCCCGCAGGTAAGCCCGCGCCGCGCCGCCCCGCGCCCGCGCTGCCGCGCAAGCGCAGTGGCAGCCACGACGACCTGCTGTACGAGAACGCAGAGCCGCGCCGCAACCGCTTCCTGCTCTGTCCCATGTTCACGTCCACGGCCGACCTCCCCAACCAGTACGACACGGTGTTCGACGTGCCGCTGGAGCACGCGCGGCGCAAGGGCAGCCACGGCGAGGTCAAGCGCAGCTTCTTGAAGAGCATTCGCTCCAACAGCCTCGCCGGGCTGCTCGCCGTCGCCGGGAACCTCTCCTCCGAAACGACGGAACTCCTAAGAGACGACTAGTTTGGGATAAAGTTCGGATACAAGCAATTACACACCGTCCACGAGACGAATGCTCGAGAAAATACGAAAAGGTAAAAAAAAAGTAAAAAAATAATTCGTGGACGGTGCCTGCTGCATTTTTTTTTTAAATCTGAATTATTCCAATTCTCTTTTTGCTACTACCTTCTGTGGACAGTACAAAAATGTTGCCATATTAAAGACATATCATTTCTAACTAACACATTCCTCCACATTGCATTTGACAGATTTAATTTCTTTTTTTTGTAAATTAGAAACAAAATATACCTTTTTAAGTGTTATTGAAACAATAAAACTTTATCCCAAACTACAATTTCGAATAACGAGATCGATATTTTATTTCTATTCTTCAAAGTCTTTACGAAAAACGAGTTCACCTAAAATTCGATTATACTTCGACGCGAACTAATTATTTTTCAAAAAAGACGAAAGTAATCTCGAAACAATCGGCTGATACATCTTTCTATCTGTAAATATGTTACTTATTAGTTATTGAAGTTCCAAGGATTTGATTTAGTACGTAAGTTTAGTTTATAAAGATTTTAAAAAGACTTATTTTTTTAGTGTGTATTGTTAAGTCGTAATCGTAAATACCAGTGTCTGTTTTCTTTTACCTAAATTACACATGTTTTACCGCAGTAAACTACAATAAAAAAATATGAAAAAATACGTTTTCGGTTATTATAAATAAAATTGTAAAATATTATGCATTTATTTGGAAAAAAAAATATAGTTTACCGTGGTAAAACTATTTTTCACACAGTACATTGACAATCAAATGATTTTATTTGAGATCTGTTATTTACCGCAATGAATCTATTTTTCAGCATTAGTTTGTTTTAGTTTCGTGTTATTTGGCCGATTAACGTAACGATTAACGATTTCACTACAAAACATCTAAAAGCAACTAAATATTGAGTTGTTTCAACACATTTGAAAAAAAAACATATAAGCTACGTAATCAGAGATAGGTGTAGTGCAGATGAGCACATACATAGATACTTTCTTTTTAACAATTTGATTGGCCAAACAACAGCAACACTTTCCGCAGCCAATATCAAAATTTAGAGAAAAGTATGAAACAATAGACAAGCTAGTAAATAATTTATCTTGTAGTGAGTAAATTGTTAAGAAACTTCTATTTAAATTAAAAGACTACGTTTACTGTAAAATGTTTCGACTGAACGCAAATTTTTAATTTTGGATCTTGCCAAATTGTATGGGAAACAACTATAAATATAACAATAAGAAAATATTGCATAAATACTGTTTCTTTTTGATATATTTGTTGTAAGAAAAGGAAAAAGATAGCCAATTGTATGAATGTTCTGTTTTAGTAAATTATTTGTTTAATGTCAGCCAATTTGTCTGTTTATTCGCTGCGCTAAAGGAAGCTCTCAAGACAACTTGCTCTATCCTTGTGAGTATGTTTTTAATATTCCAAATTTATTAAGAACGCGTTCTAATTAAAAGTCTCGAATTATTTAGTGCTATTGAGACTTGCAATTAACTGCTAACGCTACAAACTGTTGTCAATCTTCATTTTTGTAAGTAAGTATGTTGTAAATTTTTTTGTAGATATTTTTTATAGAGCTTGAATTTTTTGTTTTTATTCTGATGTAGATTTTTTTTACCAAAATTGCATGTCTCATAGTTATTTCGATCTGAGACAAGCGTGGTCATACAACGCGGGATCAAGACGATACGAGAGACGTAATAGATTTTTTAGAAAACCGTGTGGCTACTCAAATACTTTATGACCACGACTGCCGAGTTTTGACGTTTAGACTAGTTGTCCCGCACAAATAAAAATATTCTGTGCTATTAGTTGCTAGTCTCAGTTTTTAGTCTCGATTAGGACGCGTTCTCTCCATGTCACAAATCCATTGGCAATTGTGGCAAATGTAAGGGAACACTAGAATAAGTTAGTTCGTACTGTTTGGAATTGATTTGACTGTATAATCGTTGTGTCGAGCGTGTGATACTCAAGTGTGCTAAATATAGTCCTTTGTTTATTTTATTATCTGATGAAACGGCCAATTGACGATGAAAATAACGACAGAAATAGTTGCCCCCTCTATTAAAAACAATAGAGGTGTATGCATATTATTTTCGATGAAAACAGTTACTCTAAAATTAGTATTTTTTTTTTGTTCAATAGTTTTTCGATGATTGGCCGTATCATCCTGCACAGTTTGTAATATTTATCATTACAGTAATCTAGTATCAGTTTTGACATTTTTGATTTATATATTTTATTCGTTTGTAAATTGTAAGCATTTGTTTGCTTCCAGCCAAGTTTTTTTAATTAATTTTAAACACGTTATCCATAAGTGCTATGCATGCTTACCAGTTCATAGTATATGCTATATACAGTTTTTAAGGTATATATGTATCTGTTGTACTTACTTATTTGTTAGTTATTATGAATTTCGCTTTTATCACCACGTCATTATGGCACGCTTTCAAATGTTTACAATGATTCCGATATCTAATAACGTGTATTTGGATGACTATATGATTTTTGTGGACGCTGCAGTAGATATTTATTATTTGCATATTGTTTTTTTTTTCGTAGATAGACTTAAGTTTATTTTTTATGTCTCAGCTGCCAGATAAAGATTTCGCGTTATATTTTTGAAAGTTCCACTCGATTTTTAAGCACACAAAAATATCACAAAACCTATTTTTTTATTAAATCATATATTCATCCAAGTGAAGTAGCGAGTATGTACAGACTACCAACTGTATCCCCTGTAACAATCAGTAACAATGTTCCTGACGGTGGTGGAATAGTATTACTATACGTTATACCTGATCGAGAGGCTCGCGTCGACTGAGACGTATCGGAGCAGTGGTCTGCCTGTATGTCCCGGAAATGGGACGTAAGTGACGGAATTGGGACATTCGGTTGTGTCATTGATATATGGTTAGATGAATCTCAGCATTGTAAAGGGCAAAAACATCAATTCAAAGTTTCCACGCGACAGTTTGCGGTAGTAGTTAAATTCAGCTTTTACGGTTTAAAAGTAGTAAAATTAGTTTTAATTTTAATAATTAAGTCCGCGTTAAGCATTACTTTCTAAATGGGGTAACTTTTTGTATGAGACTAATTCGAAATAGACGTAAATATGTCAATTTGGGACATTCAGTTAGATTTACAAACCGGGACATACAGCAGCCAACCTCGATAATTATAAGACGCTCGAAAAACAATTTGTAAAAAAGATTAAAGACTCTTCGGTGATCTGGTTCTTTCATAGTTATATAGATTCTTTTTTATATATCAAATAAACCTTTTCCATAAAATCGAAATTGGTGTATTTTTTTAACATGGGTTTACTAATAATTTAGTTACTAACAAGATCCCCTTAACATTTAAAGAAAAACTGAAAAGAGCCATAGAAACAAATACGGATAACGAAAATTAGAACAGATTAAAAATCGGTGTTGGATGACGCGCTTTCGCTTGCTCACTATGGCTATTATCTTAATTCGGGAAAGGTTGAAAATGATAACACGTTATTATTAACAATGATATTTTGATTTGTTATAAGTTAAAAGTGCTATCAAGTATTATTTGCACAATGTAAGTATAATAGATTCTTGTTTTATTTTGTTTGTTATTATTATCTAATAGAGATTTTATTGCTTCATATGGAATGAACTGTTTGGCATGTATAGTATGAGGCTATTTATTTTTCTTGCATGATATTATAAAAAAGAATAGAGGAAGAATGAAAGGTTCGATGCAATTATTAGATTATTTTCAGAAATCCTTGAACACTGTATTCTTCCTCTATTTTTATTCAATATCGTTTATTTATTTATTTTAAACACTGTTTACTTCACAACTCGGTATTTATTTAAATAATATGTTTATTTTCCTTGTACATAACAGTGTTTATATAGCTATAATGTACGGACTGCGTAGTTTTGATGTGAAATCATTTTAGACTTTATTTCATTCGTAATAAGGTTCATTTTCATTAGTGTTTCATGAAAGGTAAATCGGTAGAATTATAAGACAATGCTTTTCGTTTACCCCTGTAGAATTTTTGTGCCTGTTACCGTCTAGTTTTCCGTAAACTATATTAGTTTTCAAATAATCATAGCACACAGAATAGGACAAACCAAAAAGATTTTTTAAATAAATCTAATGAAACTACAACAAAAGAGCTGTTTTTGTCCATTGGTTATTGTTAAATGTTATCTCATACAACCACATTTTTATGCATTTCCGAGACTGGAATTCCACTATACATATTGAGAGTAATCATAATATGAGTCTGTAATACACACTCCTTTTGCCTCGTTTACGTTCCTTCAGTCTGTAATATTCCTACAGAAGGGCAAAGTCCCTACATATCATTAATTATTTCATTAAAAAACTCTGTTGAACTTTTCCAAACCAACGAAATGGGTAGGATTGAAAGCTTCTAAGCTTCTCGAATTAAACACATATTTGCAGAGATAGAATAATTTATTACTCCTAAAATTGATTATAAAGATGATTTTGACCTGCAGTATTTCACATCGAACCTAGCCAGTGGTACACAACCTCACGCACGCACATAAACACACTAATACCTATGTTTTCATTCACATAGGTTGTTTTCTTCCTTACACAGACTTCAGTCCGGACGACTGGGGGCCCGAGTTTCCGCTGTCGTCTTCTTCGAGATACTCTGTGCCCATGCCCACCCTGTATAGTACTGAAGGTATGTTGATTTAAGGGGATGGAAGACATTCACATATTTAGATCATCCATAATATTGAGTAAATGATACATAGCCACAGATAATGAGTCAAAACTCACGCGCAGTCCAGTTGACATTTACCTTGACGCCATCGGCGCACAATATAAGAGAAAAATAATGTTGCAACGCCTACTCACTTTCTTATTACAAGACCTCTTCTAGGAAACAATTTTTTTTTATTATAAATACTTCGGTAGACTAAGATGGGTTTTTTTGTTAAACTTGCAAATATCTATTAATCTACATGAGGACTCTTAAAGAGAGTTTCCGCACTGCATCCAATCTGAATGTAAGATCCGCGTTTCATCCGAATTAGAAGTGTTCTGAATTCGGACGTATGCAATTCGGATCTAGTGGCAACTCTTGATACACAAATGCAAATGTCACTTAGGACCGTAATTTCTCGTATTCGAATGGGATGCAGTGCGAAACGCTCTCTTACAAATCCTCATGTTATGGGCTAAATAAAAATATTTGTCATAATTGTGAATGTTCTTAATAACGGATTATGTCTCAGATGTGTTTTTACCAACGCTGCTAGTTCGCTTAACTTATTCATGCCATTTAACACTGAAACCTCCAGTCTCGGCTCACCCAGTTTAATTTCAAAGCTGATTTCTGTTACGATGTTAGTTTAAATTGTTGTAACGTGAAGCAATATTATCATATATCTTCAACATTTACAGGTTATAAGTTCAAAAAGCCGAGTATAATCGAACTAGTCCTGTACAATATGGCGGCGCTGCTGGGCGGTGTCGCGGCCGGGTATGACGTCAGAGTGTCCAATGTCAGCCCGCTGCATCCCACCTTACAGCCACACAGGTAAGGAGTACTAACTTTTTTTGGTAAGTTTGCAAATTACTGGTCTTCTATAAGTTACTTCAAATGCTTTGGATATTGCTAACAGGAGTGTATTAGTTGTGTAGCGGGAAAAGGTCGAACTGTCGGTTTCTCGCTTGCTAGCCTACATGTCCCAACTATTAGGCTAAAGTTGAAGTAAAAACGTCCAGCTTCCTCATGAAAGGAAATGGAACGTTAATATAAATAAGTAGATCTTACAACTCTTTTGCACGTCAATATAAGGGTCTTAAAAGGCAGCAGCCGCCTTTGCATAATATACTGTGGTTGCCTCTGATCTGATGTCCCTACCCTTTTCCCAACTTTGTCCGGGTAAAAAACGGGTAAAAAAAAACTGGATGCAGGTGAATACCAGTATTTTACATGGAGCGACTGCCTATCTGACTTCCGTCATCCACTTACCGGGTAATACGATACCCCTTGGTAAGACAACATACTGCGGGTATTACAGCAGAATCTTGTCAGATTCTCACGTACCGGTTATTCTAACATCTTATAAGAAATAGCAAATCCATGAAATCCAATGAATTCAATAGTTTTTTTTTTTCAGAGCGGAAATTGAACCGGATCCACTGAGTTCTTCTGTGTATGAGGGGTTTGGATACGCACATAATACGTACCACGGTCCCACGAGACATTTGCGAACGCCGCTCAATGCTATCACCGGGTCATCTGTGAGTATCATTCGTTTTTGTGTCAATATAGCTGTAGTGCTGATATATGGTAATATAAACCTTATTGTATGTTGTAGAAGTGACACTTGTCAATTCCGCAGTCGGGTTCTCAAATAAAGATATAATTTTCTCATTTCAGATTTCGGGCATCCAATCCGACGAACAAAAACCGATCAGGTTCACCGACTCTCCCACTCACTACGCGCACCCATCTTCCTCGTCAGGCTACGGGCATTCAGCGCAGCCTTTATCCGGGACTTCTGGCCTGGGCACCAACTACACCTCCACGCAGCCTCCTACGCCATCTCCCAGAAGAACCTCATCCACGTCCGACCACCTCCAAGACCTCTATCACAACTACAGAGAAAACTTCCAACCGTCACCCTCCCAAGATAGAGACTACTTTTATCGAGCAGAACCTTACACCTACGACAGAACAGCCGACTACGTCGTCAAACACCCTCCCTACTACGGCTATGACGAATGTTCCTTCGAATACAGAGAACCAACCCCCGACTACCGACCCTCACCGCAATACCTCACGCACAGAAGAACACCTTCAAATTCCTCTGCATCTAATTCCCACCCAGAAGAATTCTCGCCCTCCAGACAATACAGAAGTAAAGAGAAGAGAGAAGAATACAGACCCAAGACTGAGTACCCGCGTAAATCTAACGACTATTCCTTACCAAGAGACTTTTACAGACAAGACTCGCAAGAGAAGAGCGAGATCGAACGACCTGCGAACTTAGGACTAGAATTAGCGCCGACGAAACTTAGATCTAGCTTGAAGAAGTACAATAAGAAGTCGAGTGCGTCGGGTGGGAGTTCGGGTGGCGGTACGCCGACGAACCCGACGCCTCCGGACAGTTTGACGAGCGAGACTGACAGTTCTTACATGTCAGCGAGGGATGCGTCCAGCGGGTCGCAGTCCCGGGTGCGCTTCAGCCCAGAGACAATGGAGGGTCCCGTGATAGAGCGCAGGCCCTCGCGGCACACGTAGCGAAGGCTGAAGAAGTTCGACGACTACCTTGTTTGACGCAAACTGTACATACGCTTGCGGGTAGTCCGAACGCTTCGCTTCATATTTGTTCATTTCAAGTGACTGTACGCAGTTCTGATGTTAGTGGACGTAGCCAAGGAAGGCTTGTGTGGTTTGACTTGTAAGGTTGCTTCTGCATTTAGTTGGGAGTTGTAATTTCGAACACATTTAATATGTAAAGGAAAAGACTAAAATGTTTGTACTTATATAGAAGTTCTTTGATCACTGGATCCAATCGTATCCTAATATTTAATACTTACATATCCTCACTAGACAATTCGTAATTTCAGAGGATTTTTCTTTTTATTAGAACTTTCTTCAATATATCATGAATGTTGGTCCAACTTAGATGTTGATAGGAGAGTCTTTGGCTACGAATAACTACAATAAGCTAATGTATAAACGCGATTGTGTTCATTATTTAATGTATGCGTAATTTCCATTGTACATTTTGTATGATACGTCGTCATAATATGATGTATTTAGCCGTCAATGAAGAGAATCACTCTTTCACAGTGCCTATCGCGCGGAAATATTATTATTAATTCCTAATTGCGTGATGTAGTGATTAAATATGATTATTTGGAGATTTTCTTTGGTCGAGGTAGCTTCGTGAGGCAAGCACGCAATGGAAAACTATTCTATACATTGTAGCGGAAGTTCACTAGAGTTTAAAAGTTTTGCATAGCCTTCACTGCCTTGCTCACATCGAGGCTTCCTTGCACCATATTAGATCTACATTTATCTCGAATTGGTTGAAATTATATTCTGGTTTGATGTTAGCAATGAGGAATAGAATAGGCACAAACTAAACATTGTACAAATTGTAAATATCTGATCATAAAGCTGATGTCACAGTCGGCGAGTAACTTACGTTATCGTGTGAGTTTTTTACTTTCGTTAAATTTATAAATAGTACAAATGTATTTGTAAGTGTCATCGTGTACGAACGTAGCGAAATTTTTTTTTTTTAATTCAACGTAATCAGTGTATATTTTGAAACTAACAATTAATATATTATGTAACTTATATCACTAAGTTGTATGCATTTTGTACAAAACGTTAGATATTTTTACTGAAAAATTTCAGTAACATTAGTACCTAGTATTGTGAGCAGCTTTTATATCCCACAATTAAATATTGTAAATTAGGTAAAAAAATACTAGTCTGAAGTTTGTGGAAATTCTAAATATTGCATATCCAGCTAAAACTTGATATTATATTCGATATTACGCTTCCCATACCCGAGAAACACTGGATTACTTTAATATAATCAATCGAGATAAACAGTTATTTTTCCGTTCATACGATGGCCTATAGTCGGGAAGCTTAAAATTATCACTTCAATTAGCGTTTAAATTAAAATTTAAGATGTATATCGGAAAATTCGAATAATATTAGCTTTGATAATTATTGTTAGCCCGAATCAGTGCCTAATGTTTGCTGGAACGGTACTTAGAGATTAGCCATGGAGTGAAACGATTTTATCAAAACGAATTCCTTTTTTTTACAATTTATTATGGCCAGTAAAATCATTTTTGATGACTGGAAAGTTGTATTTATTTTTAAAATTTTTATTTTCATGTGCAATATGTGAAATTATTTTGCGTCCATATTTAATTTAATTATATTTCTATTATTTATGAAACAAATCGTCGTGAATGTAACAGTATTTTATACAGTATTCGAAGTATTGTATATTCGGAAAGATTTAGCATGGTTGTATGTAGTATAATTTATTAAGTTAGCTTGAACCAGTGCCAATGTCGTCCAGTGTTTTACATTATCTTTTATTCCCATTTTAGTACAAACCAAATCCTAACCAAATTATCGTAAGAATCTCTTGTAAAATTAAGTTTCAGTTTAACAAGTCACAAATTGAGTCAACAATTAAAAACGATATTATGTAAATATATAACTGAGATTCACGGCGCGTTTACTTAAAAAAAAAAACTCTAGTCCTGACTTTTTTTATTTTATTTTATCTGGCTTGTAATCGAGTGGTTACGCACGACTGGCGAACGTACTTCGAATGAAAAAAAAAAACAAAATAATTTATTGGGCATTCCTGTGTTTTAATACATTCCATATGTTTTGAAGTGATATTATTGTAATCAGTGATGCGTTTAAGACGAGTGTAAAGGTTTTGTGTGCCAATAACATGAGGTGGGAGGATGCCTTACGTCTGTACGTTGAATCGACAAATAAAAATCTAGATTAAGCTTTTTATGAAGTCTTATTATTCCTTATCCTTTCTAACCTATTCCAATCTGTAGGATAAAATATTAAAAAATTAGGGAGGGGTACTTTATAACATTCACTCAGAAATAATGTAAATTAGCAAGTCGATGATGTAACTGTCTATCATTTACATACAAATCTTGTAACAAGAATTCACAAGGCATTTACAACTGGATTATTTTCTGCCTCCTGCCATCCTTTTTAATGTGTTAGGCATAGATTCAGTATAAATAACACGTTTGTAACGGTTTTGCAGTTTGGGTCAATCGGAAAGCATATTCAAGATTATGTAGACCTAGTTGTTCCTTGAGCTGGTTTAAATTTTAATTAATGTTCACTTTCCACTAACTTTTTGATCCACGCCCGCCATAGTGACGAAAAGTCAGTTTCAATGAATAATTCAGTTCCGAAGCATAAGTTTTACAAACGCGCTACTTCGACCGTGACTAACGTGTAAGGCGATATTTCTCATTCTCATTAAGGAAACACGACTTGTTTCTATAACTTTGAAGCAAGCACGATAGATTTTCAGTTCTATGCTAATCTGAAAAATAAAGAAAACCACACACAATCTTGTATGGTTTTGAGTGTTATCAACAAGCTAGGTATTTAATTGCAATTGGTAGGTGCTGCCGACATAAATTTTCCCCTAAAAGGAGAATATTGATAAACGTTATTTATCAGTTCTGAGTACATTCCATACCTACTTATCTTTACTCTCGACTAAATATTATGTGCAATTAATGCAACGACAACGATAAAGCCTTATCCGGATGGTTCGTTGTAAAAGTATCTGAATTCCAGTAACAGACGACTCAGATACTCTTGCATTCGTTATCAAAACCATAATTATGTATTCTATTCAGATGATAGCGTTGGCATAGTAAAAGTATTTTATCGGCCATACTCAATACACCGCCTACCTATACCTAGGCATACTTCGCAAATAACCCGCTCCATTCAATAGCAGGTCGTGTACTTGAACTCGCATCAAGCCAATTAAATGTTCATTACACTCACACTTATCACTTTCTCTTATCTTTTGTACGAGGGTAACAAATGAGACGGGGGCTTTAGGTATGTAAAAACAATTTATTCAATACTGCATCTAAAATACTATGTCAGTGCGATGTAAAAATATACTTATCAATAGTAAATAGTGCTCTTACAGGCTAAAATATTTACAGAATAAAAGCTTCTGTCCACCAAGGTGTATCTTGTACAAATACTTCGAAAATATGCTGTTTTACTGAAAGTAAAAGTGGACCGTTTAAAAATAGTTTTATTGTTCTCTTTATTGAAGCCTACGGCCGAGTAATGATACGTCCAAGTAGACAGAATACTTTAAACAATTCTGTTGTAAGACGGGACTGGTGCCTACTGCAAATTAGCTATGAGCACTTTTGACAAATCGATCGCACATTCTCTCTATACAATAGACGGGAAAATTCTCGCTGCTCATTTCTCACAGCACTTGCGTAATTTTCACCACCCGTTACAGTTTATCTTCAAGTAGAACTTTCGTAAATATTTATCACACAGTAACAGTAGTTACGTCGGCAACATTTTAAAATCTCAAATCGAATCGATTTGCAAAAGTGCCACAACTAACTTTGCTGGTTACGAACATTTTAAAAACGGCAAAAGAATTCAGTGAAATTGATATTTCTTAAATTATGCCTTTATCAACAAAATAGTCTTATAAATACAAGAACCATGTTCCATAAATACACAGGGTAAAGAATTTATAATTCAAATAAATGGAGAAACGTTAAAAAAAATCCTATCAAAACACACCCTGTGACAATAATCCAATAAGCATTATTAATTTAGGTTTAGAACCAAAGTTCTTACGTCTAAGTACTGGAAATTACCAGAAATATCACAATCAAGTGTCCTTACATGCTTCTAATCTCTATCTCGTCCTTATGTCTAGAGAAGTTGAGTCCATTTGACTAGTTGAAAAACTGTGGTTTATGTTCTTAGAAAGGAAAGTTATTATGTTAGAATATTCTCTCGACTTAGCTTACAATTCTAAGGACATAAGATAATAATTGTTTTCCAAACTACATTATGTCTACAAACGTTTTTTTTATATTCTGCTTACCAATCATATCTTGCTTCGCAAACTATAAGATATCATGCGCTTCTTATTTCAGCTCTGTAATTCTCTCCAAATCATGCTTTCATGTAGGTATCTACAAAACTACAATCAGTCTATTGAACGTAAACAGTCAGAAATCGCCAATAACCAGTACTATTTCTTACTCCAACTATACGCCACACATAACTTCTGCACAACATAATATGTCGTACATGCATGCACAAAAATATAGCATAAATTGAAACTAAGTCGTTTTGAAAACATTTTTCGGCCTCGAATGATATTCGCAGCGCGACTCATGTTTATCTAAAACATTACGATGCGATAAACTTTAATATTAGTATAAGTTCACCAGATCAGCGAAAAATCTGCACGTTCTCAATGAAAACGATATCGCACCTTCGAAATATGGCAATGCTCCATCTAAAGAACCATTACTATTCTTATTCTGGTAGTAAAATCCAGTTCCCAAGTCTGAGTAACGATATTTTCGATCAATATGAATAAAATAGATGTCGTCTATCGTTAAAATATTTACCAAGGGGTCTCCTTCCTTATTTCATTCAACCTGTCTTTATGTAGATACATCGCTCACGTGGAAAGGGGCCAATTATATTACACTCTTATTAGTCCATCTGGCGTATCATCAAACTGGAAAATTGTCATAACACGACCATCACCGCGATACTCTTATGAAGTGTTTTATGAAGTATCTCCTGACGTTTATATCGCTTCCGGGAAGCAAACATCGCCTATTTTAATTGCTCAGTAATGAATAAGTAAAATTGAAATAAAAAAACGAAATGGAAGTTGTCATTTCTTTCTGTATTTCCAGTGTGACTTACGAGCTTTCCGCTGTCTTCTAACTGAGTAAACAATCATGAACACCTAAACACACATTTTGGTGCGTATTATTCGTCCAATGCTGGCTTACATTTTCAGTTTCAAAATATCAATGACTGACATTTATTTTTATCGTCCGTAACTCCGTATTGTAGTTTCAACACGATCTAAAACCGGTTCCCTACATTCGCTCGATTTTACAATTAAAATCTTGTTTGCGAATAACTAAAAACTCTTAAAAACTTGATAGCATCGCATTTATTTTGTATTCTTTCACAAACGTGTCAGTGTTACAACCTTGACCTTTCGCCTTACATCCATGCGGTTCTATATTGTTTTATGAAAATTTTATGCTACTTATCGCTAATTAAATCAAATGAAATGAAGTTATCGCTCTGGTCACAAGTTTGTTAAAAGTCAGGTATTAAAACATTTTGTCGTTCATTGTTTAGGTCCTGCAGTCTATTTCGGTGTAGTCGTGGCTTCTGCCCACAACAGCTTCCGCCGCCATAAATCTCGGATAACGGGAACACGTCATAACATTTTAATATCCGAAGCTTGATAGATATCGCCAGAATTTATGAGAATCTGCTGCCTACATTGCAACATGCTACTCCATTACACAAAACACAACTCTCAGTGTACATACGAAAGTAATTTTTTATTCACTCGACTTTTTGCCTTCGAAATTAAATCAGACAGCAAACGAGCTAAAGCGATCAATGAGATTAACTAGACAAGCGTCGACATGAATTGAGATAAATTGAAACCACTAAAACCAATAGCAAAGACATATAATGCAAACAAAAAGGATTTCAGGGCGTGATTTGCTTACGAGAACAGTATTGGGATTACAGTTTGCCTATAAGAGTATTCGAGGATGATAGACCTTTTAGATGACCGGTTTTTTTAAACATTATAACGATCGTAACTAATGATGAACAAAAAAACTGGCTTGGCTATTTTAGCAGACGACTAATTAGCATAGCACCTGTGCGATAAACTAAAAGCATAAAAAAATGCAAGCTTCCTTCTTTCTGCGTGAATGCATGGCCGCGTGTCAAGTCTAATGTTAACACGGTTCTAAATTATTGTTTTAAAACTGACTCATCGAAATCCATCAACCAAGCAACAATTCGAGGGGCGCATTTACGTCAACGCAGTAAGCACTCATTACGAAGGAATTTAAGGGGATTATTTTGGAATTCGACCCTCAAAAACACGAAATGAGAAATATACTTTTACGAGCTCTTATTACTTTGCAACGAAATTTTCTCATTGCAAAGGCTTCGCGGTTTATAAAGGCATATTAAGTTCAAATTCTAAGTAAGAAATTCCTAAATCTAAAACTGACTATACTATTTATCTATTTACGTATACGTTATAACGAAATTGCGTGCACAATGATATAACTTAAGTGCTATATCGTACGAGCTAGCGTAGTGCACGTGATTACAAAAGCGAAAATGAATAAATATTGATCAGAATTTGAGCGGTCCAACAAGAAACATTCTTTACATTTCTTCGTACATTGCCGGACTACTAAGGCATCTATTTACTTAATTTACTGCAAAAAGAACTCAAGTTCTTATAAAAAGTGTGAGACTATGTGGTGGGTCTTTACGCAACGGTTATTCAAATCATTACGCTTAACCGCTATAACTCTGGTGTTGCAAACTAAAAATACAAATTACTTGATTATCTGTCTAGCTTGTCGATAACGGTAGTTGAGTTGTAGCTCTAAAACTAACATGTTAAATTACATTAGATAACTTAATTTGCATAATATTCCGCGTTTACTGTAAAAAAAAAAAAAACTTAGCAGAAAGGTTTTTCCATAATGTTATAAGATTTAACTAAAATATCATGTCATCCATGTAATTCTATATTTGTGACATTAAGATTCTTTATCGTAGATATTAGTCTGACTTCGCCATTCATTAGACGCCCTGCTGCGTCGTCAGTCTAATCCTTATGAAAAATCAATACACTCATACCCAACCAACAGAATGCGAAACGAATTTCTCAATGACAAAGTCTAACATTCATCCTAAATTAATTTTCAAATAGGTACCTCAAAGCCAATGCAAAATAAGATTCTTATGACATCGAACTAGAATGTCAACTAATTCAGATTTTTCTAGATTTACATATTGTAATAAAGACACTAGCACAGACTAGTCTGGAGACAGACATGGGGAAGAGGTCGTCGAATCTCAAGTAGGTAAATATTTATATGTATTTTGCCCTTGACGGGACGGAGAGTCCTAAACTCATTGACCGAGAGTTTGCACACATGCGTCTTGCTCTAGACATTTCCACTTGTAGGACATTTTATGAAGACCAAAAAAAACCTAGGCAAAATATCTATTTAGTTTTATTTCGTTGACGACGCAGACGTATTCAGTCGATGTATTTTTATCCTCTTAGGGTTATTATGATCCAAGGCAGGATCCACCTAACTAGTTGGACTTTTAGGCCCGTCTATTTTGGGCAAGGACGAGACGTCTACGACAGCATCCTCAATACAGTTCGTTAACCATACGAGTTTCTATTAAGTATACAAGTCATCAACAAATTCTTAGAAGTTTAGTTGACCAAGTGGGAAACGAATTCTACCCTATTTTTTTAGAAACCACGGTGAAAAATCAATCGAGTCAAAACCAGGTGATACGTTAGGCAAGTTTTCGTATTTCATCTTATGACGTCAATGAATAGGGAAAATGCCGGGAAAGGCCGTGTGGCTAGAACTTATTAATACCTATGTACACAACACTCAGGGACGATATATATCGACCACTTGGCTGTCGAGTATAGTAAGCTTTAATTATCAGTGCATTGGAGCGAGTTATCTCTACAAACTACAGTTACGTCATGTGGATAAAAATATGCGTTAACACGCATATTGTGACAACGTCCAGTAAGTTAGGCAGTCGCTGTGACCAGCGACAGCCTAACTTGCTGAACGTTGTCAGACACTCAGGTCTTTGAAGCTCCAATTACTTTAGCAGAAACACGCATGGCATGTGTTTTGGTAACATTTATATATGTATGTGTATTCAATTGCACGTTATGATAAAATCGAATCTCCTACTTTACTAACGCAACAGAAACAGCAATAACGATTAATAGTTAAAACAATACTGGGTAATGTTCAAGTAGTAAATACCTCTCTAACATCGATGGCAAATTTTAAATAAACATTTAGGTCAACTTTCATGATGTCCAGAATGGTTAACGATTGATGAGTCAGTTTGGAAGCAATGTGATGCAAAATATACTGTTGCTTTACTTTTGAAGTTGGGGACGTATGAGTCATGGGTTTATTGATACGAATGGTTACTGATATGGGGCATATTATTTCGACTTTGCAATCACCGGATTTTAACAGAGTGGTCACTTCGTTCGGTCATTCAAGGTAACGAACGCGTGCCGAAGTTTATAGTATTTCTTATATTATAACTTAGGATTTATCGCAAGAAAAGACATAAAACTTAACAATTTATAGCTGATGGATTATTGTACCTACCCAAAATGTGATAACAGAACACAATCAACATGAAACTACAAAAGTATCAAACTTACATAATTCAAACAACACTAAGCTATCCCTAGCGGACTAGAATTACTTAAGACTGACAAATACGTTACGTTTAAAAATAATACATCATTACTCACCATCTAGATGTCACGACGTTATACTTACTTTCTACTTTCTCTCCTAAAACCGTTGTTTGGTACTTAATTGTCCCAAGTAAGAGGCACGGAGGGATAGGCACCTAGTGCTTTTACTCTAATTTGTGGCAGTCTATTGTGAGTAGGAAAATTAGTTTGGACCACATTAATGTTGGTATTTCAGTATTATCTTATCGGCTTCCTATGCTCTGGCGCGTCCCCAAAGATAACAATTATCCTTGTCGGTGACGGCCCGCGAGTCCGCGTGCCTGCACGCCCTCTACGCCTACCTACACTACCCTAATGGACTGACTCGAAGCCTTAAAAATGTATAAGAGATTAAAGCTCACTTTTCATTCGTCCACGACGGTATTAAATAATAAATACATTCAGTTTGTAATGCTACAATTTAGAAATTAGAAGGCCTGACTTGCTACTGCGCCAAAAATAATATTGATAAAGTAACTAATGACGGGATAAAACAATAACGGGAACCATAAACCCTGAGGTAACATAAACAAATAAAAACTTATTTCTGATCTCTCACTACGCACACAACATGCAATATTAAGCGGTTTTACACAGCCGACCTGCCGCCGACAGACAATACACACATATATTATGTACATGTTAAACTACTGCCACAAATAATTATATTAAGTATTATTATGTATATTATGTAAGTAAATAAAGGACACGAAAGGGCGGGGGGCGGGGGATAAGTATATAGAAAAAAAAATAGAGAAATATACAATAAACTCTATTTAAACATGAAATTTATTAAAGATTAAAAAACATACAATGTTTTGTTTTACACAAAATAAAATACCTGGAGGGTTATTGTCGGGCGCCGGGGCGGCATTAGCTGAGGCGGGGCGCGCCCAGGCGCCCGCGGCAGATATACATAGTGCGACAGGTCCATATATAGTCCAATAATATAATACCATAGCATATGATAAAAAATGTACACATATATGATACTGTCAAGCCAACTAAAACTCACAAAAAGTCATGTCGCGCTCTCGCGAATATAAAACTATGTTAAATCTTACAAAAATACTTATGTGACTAATTTGAAATGCACATATTATAGGATCTCGCTTTCCGTCTACAAAAATAATCTGAAATTGGAATGAAAATCTTTCTTAAGCATTCGGCCTGGGAACGATCACAAAAGTTACGGCGTTCACAACGTCCGTACACATCTTAATTATTTCTCTTCTGAGTCTTAAAGCTAACTGATAGAACCTGTCCGTTGAGCGTGTATCCATTGAGCGCCTGAATGGCCATAGCGGCCTCATCATACTCACGCATATTCACAAATGCAAAACCTTTGTTTTTCTTTGTCTCCGGATCTTTGATCACTTTTATGGAGTCGATTGCACCGTAGGGACCAAAGAGTTGCCATAGAGCCAGCTCCTCGGTGTCCTCACCGATGTTATATACATACACTGTGGTCTGATGAGGTGCGGGCGCGGCCCCGAGCAGCGGCACGGGGCTGGCAGGCGCGCCCAGCAGCGGGAGCGGCGCGTGGTTGGTGGCGGCCATCGGGTTGAAGCGCTGCTGGCCCTTGTTGATGAACGGCAGCGCCTTGCCCGGCGACGGCAGCAGCGGCGGCGGAGAGGCCTGTGGGAAACCAGGGGCAAAGGCGGCCGGCCGTGCGCCGAAGGCCGCGCTGAGGTTGGTGCCGTTGAAGGCGGCGGGCGCGGTGCCATTGAACACGGCTGTGGCGCCGTTGTACGCCAGCGGCGCAGCGCCCACCGCGACGCGGGGCGTCGGTCGCGGAGCATTCTTATTCGCATTGGGTTTGTTAGCGAACTTGACCACGATGGCGCCCGCGGCTGGTATCGGTGTCTGCCCGTTCATAACTTTTATTGCTTCCTCGGCCTGTGGCCGCGTCTCGTAGCACACGAACCCGATGCCTTGCGACACCCGACTGTTCGTTATCACACCGAACTGACTGAATAAACTATTTAGACGTTCTAACGTCATGTCTGGAGGTAGATTGCTAATGTAAAGGTTAGATTCCGTGTCAGGTTTATGGCTGACCTTATTTTCGGGGTTGAGTAGTGCGAATGACACTTTCAGAGTCTTGCCTTGCATGAGGAGGCCGTTGAACGCCGCCCGCGCCTTCTCGGCATCCTCGTGTTTCTCGTACTCCACGAAGCCATAACCCCGGTTCGCTATGAGTTTACAACTCTCTATCTTGCCCATGGCGGAAAATAGCGCGTACATCATGTCCCGCGTCATCAGCTCGGGTATGTAATTGACCATGAGTTTGGTCGGTGACACATTGTTGGCGTCGCCGCCGCCATTCTCCATTTCGTTTTTTATCATTGTTCTTTTATTGTAAAAACTACACTACAGAAAACAAAATACTAATAAAACTCACACTATAAATAGTTGTTTACTTCATTTGCGACATCTATAACGAACAAAGAACGAACACAAAAAGTCCCAGTCACACTAAAATGCCACAGCGACGCCGGTTCACAAGTTCATCATCACACGAACGAGTTTGTTTTTGGAATGTTACCAGGTTTTGCCCTTTTTGTTTGGCACCTACGAAATGCAACTAGTAGTAGAATTATACATTACACTTCATTTAATTCCGTTATTTGTCCGACTTTTAACGATAATTAATTAATTTGGCACGTGTTTGGGTATTTGGTTACTGTCACATTAATAATTTTATGAAATTTTGATCGCGTGGCACATTTTTATGTTTTTGTCTATGATATAAATTAGTAACCGTTAAAAACCTGTTACATTGTAAAACCTGTCTTTATTTGATAATCTTCTAACCACTTGAAATTTAAATTTAAATAGAGCTCTGCGTATCATATAATAATGATTTTGTTTATTGTTTCTGTGAACTGTTAATAGTTGATTTTCAACTATAACATAAATGAAGAAAACAAATCAATTTAGTGAAATAAAAATAAAATTATTAGTACTTTTTTTAAGAATTATCGCAATATTTATTTGTTAATGATTGTATAAAAACCATTCTAAAATCGAAAGTTTAATAGTATCTATGGTCTAGACAAAAAAAAAACTTTTTGTGAGACGAGGCTAGAAAATGCTTTCAATAAAATATTATTCGTAGAGCTCGGGTGTGCCAATAAGACTTCGAATGAAGACCTCATTATATATCTCTATTAGTGTATGATGAAGACTGCTGATTCCACTCCAATCCTCCCATTATTATATACTCTTTGCTCTAATCACAGCAATCAGCTGAGATTGTCAAGTGTCAACAGCTGATCCATGACATCTATGACAGATGGTCAAATAATTACTCCTAAAGTGACTCACTGACGTATAAATCATAACGTCAGTGGAGTGACTCTTAGATACGTCAGTGCTCCTATCGATAAATAAATGTCACTGTCGCACACGTCAATTTCTCTGAATTGTATGGTGTTTTGCGTAGGTTTACCGACTTTATTTCACAGGGTCTCTTATATCAAAAGAATCTAAGACTACAGTCATGTTCCTCACAAATGTCCTGTTCAAAAAAGCCAAGAGCAAGTCAGTGTTTTACTTACTTATCCATGCTTTTCCGATAAGAAATTTTCAGCTAACACAATTTCAAATTTTCAGGTTGGTCATGGTGTTAATGGAAAGTGTGGTGTCTGGACACCAAGTAACAAGGATAAGGGAGCGTTTGGCTGATAAAATGGAGTTGATTCGTTTCGACCCATACAGTGAGTAACATTACTTAATAACCTCTTAATCCAGGGTATTTTTGTTGTAAAATTTGTTTATAGATAACAGCCTGTTTTAAAACTCCCAGATACAAGAAAGGCCTATACATAGCAGTGAATGAAATCGAGCTGAACATGATAATCTTGATTGATTCTTAAATATTACTCTTGTTTACTATCAGCCTGCATTATTTCACTACAAGACTACATTTGATTTACCTTACTTTTAGCCATCTATTGAATTCCTTAAATTTATTTAGTGCTGATTGGGAATGTCACATCCATTGTGGATAAGTTAAATGCAATGTAAACTCAATATAGGTATAGTATATAATATATAATAGCTATATAATAGCTATTAAAGTATAATTGGTTAACATTGTTACCCATTTATTGAAACACAGTATAGCGTAACAACCAGTCTCAATAGTGAAAAAAAAATGAAATTATTTATACACCAAAAAAAAAAAATTGAGTGGAAGAAAAAAAGAGAGGCCTTTGCCCTGCAGTGGGACAAAACAGACTAGATTTTGTATGTAATAGGTAATACGGGCTGTTATCCGCAATTCCACGTCAAAGCGCATGTTTTGCGTCCACCCCAGCCCACCCCAGCTACTCGAGAAAGGCCAGCAACGCCTTGGTGTTGCTGACAATCTCACGTAGGGTACCTGGGTTACCGAAGTATTTAGCCCTGTAGGTGGCGACCACCGGGCAGTATAATAGCACGTGCGCTGCCGTCTCGTCGTCCTCCATGCAGGCCCTGCACAGTGGACTGTCTGTTATTCCTATGACAAAGAGATGTTTGTTAAATGACCCATGGCCAGTTACAGCTACTGTAACTGTACGTAGCTGTGGTTTAGGTAGACGGAGAACCTGTTTTGTGAGGCGGGCATCGATCGCAGGAAGAGCTTCCTTAGCCTACCTGCACTCACCTAGATCCAGCCATATCTTGTGATGTTGGTCTCTGGTTCGTTTCCTTACCAGAGTGTGTAGATACCCGAAGGGGAGAGGCACGATGGGTTCTGGTCCCACCGGTGCCATACTCGACCCCCTCCTGGCAAGTTCATCGGCTGTATCGTTACCTAGCGAACTGCTGTGTCCTTTGATCCATTGGATGGTAATGTTATTGAGGCTACCTACCTGGTTTAGGCGCTGGTGGCACTCGTATATCAACCCAGAGTCAACTGTGTGACTGTTCAGCGCTTGCAGAACAGTCATGCTGTCTGAGAGTATGCGGATCAAGTGGTCTGTAACTTTCCTGGCCATGACAGCAGACGCGGCAAGGGAGATGCCCATGCACTCGGCCTGGAACACTGTGTTATGGACCCCCAATGGTGTGGCTATATGTATGTTGAGGTCCTCCGAGAAGACTCCAGCACCTGTGCCACTACCTGTTTTTGATCCGTCCGTGAAGATCCGTAGCTCTGCGAGGCGCAAGCCAAAATTACAAAAAAAGGGGTCTGAATAGGAACCATTACAGCTAGATCAAAACTCCAAAATAATAAGAAATTGTGGCTTGAATAGTCCTCTAAGCAATCAACAAAATATTTTGTAACTAAATAAATAACTTTTTTTTTTTTAAGAGAAAAATAAAGATTACTCTCCGATTTCTTCATACATTTTCTAAACGCGGTCTGAAATTCCGCGCGCAGACGCGCTCTAGGAAGCATGGGTGTATCGCTTTCTTGTAAAAAATAAATACGATCAAAATAATAAAATGAATGCCTGCTCTATACTGTGGTTGGAACAAAATTATACTTTTCGGACCAAAAGTGTTAGTCCCAAACTTATTACGAATTTAGATATAAATAAATGAAATTATAAATGGCGGAACAAATAATGTTTTTTTAATTCATAGATATTTAAGATAGTCATTATTGAGGATTTTGGAGGTAGTGATGATTATGAATATGTAATCAATTTACACGAATATAAGATGGCGGATGAATTTCTTTGATAATGTGGTAATGATAATGACGCATGTGGCATCCATTTTTGGAAGGAAGTTCTTCAATGCAGCTTGCGGTAGAGGTAACTATGGGTGCTGAAGGCTATGGGACTGTGAGGTCAAAATGAAAATCCAAGATGGTAGCTGTGGACATTTTCAAATTTTTCGCCATGGGTGTCGTTTTCATGGCTTTCGAAGGTGCTGAAAACAATAGTGAGGTCGAAATAAAAATCCAAGATGGCGGCTGCGGAAATTTGCAAATTTTTCACGATGGGTGTCGTTTTCATGGTTTTCGAAGGTGCTGAAAGCGATAGTGACGTCAAAATGAAATTCCAAGATGGCGGCTTTGAATAAAAAAAATCACGATGGTGTCGTTTTCATGGTTTTCGAGGGATTAGATTAGATTTACGGTATAAATAAGTGGAATTATATTGAATTAATGACAACTGTGCACTAGTTCGTTAAGGATTATTTTACGATTCCTGTTTGGCTGAATGTTGATTACTCATTCATGCCAAATAAACACTGACCTTCAATAAAAATAAGAATGAATTAGACGGATATCAAGTGTTTTAATTATCGTTATATTTTCACCCTAGGTAAACAAACTTCAGAATTATTTCATTATACCTACATATTTTATTCTAAATTGAATTAAGGACTATTAGTAGTTTCTGTCCATTTCAGGCATTTTTTAGGCATTCCCCTTTGCGGAAATCTTCAAGTTGTTCACCGTGGGTATCATTTTCATGGTTTTCGAAGGTGCTGAAGCTGATAGTGAGCTCAAAAAAGAAATCCAAGATTGCGGTCGCAGCCGCCATCATGGATTTCTTTGAACTTTCTAATTTTTCATCGTTTAAGAAGAAGGAACTCCGTTCCTGACGGGCATACCCCAACCCTACACGTATTTGTCATTCAAGATGACAGATGTAATATAATAACAGTGTATATAAAAATGTGGACATTCTTTAAATTTTAGGGATTTTTAGGATTGTGATTACGAATGTTTTATCCATATTTTATTCAAAAAAGCGGATGCAGTTTTCGTATGAAAAGTTCCATAACTATACTGGTTATCGATTTTGGATATTTTGGGGGTAGTGATTACGAATGTATCATTCATTTTTAATTTAATATGGCGGATGTAATCTTTAGATGAAAAGTCGAGATAGGTATCAATTTTGGGGGTTTTGGAAGTATGATCAACAATATTTCAATTATTTAACTTTTGTGTTTATTAAAAATTCTGAACACGCGCTCCAATCTCAAAGGTGGGATTCGGGCGTCACACAATGTTTGCTTAGTTTTCTTTAGTGAATGAATATCCTGTTTATTTTCAACCATTACAACGATAGTCTACGAATACCGATCGGCATATTTATGTAATAGCCAAAAATAAGTATTTTATTATTAGAGAGCGTGAGTCCGAAAATTCAAGAGAAAAAAAAGTGTGAGTAGGGGAGAGCAGGTAGGCTTCGTACACAGGGAGCATTCGTACAGTGGTGATATCTTCACTATCCATTACATTGTTGTGCTCGCGTTTATGTGCGCGACTCTCGCTCATACGCATAGTGTAACCGCGGAGCGGTGCAACAGTGCGGCCGCTGGTTTCAATGGAAAAAGCCGATACGTGTTTTCGATCTATGTAAGTATTAATCTTATTCACATTTGAACACGCTTAGCTGTTATAAGTTTTGCTCAAATTATATAAGTGATTTTATTTAGTTTATGCGGTGAAATCTTGGTTTAATATGTAAATAATCATTTTACGCTAACTATGACGGTTATTTTTATTTTCAATTAATTTGCTGATTTCTCGCTTTGGGGTACCTTCGTGCAGTTATGAGTGGGGTAGATTCGTGCAGTACGAATGCTCCCCATTCCTAACTGTGCGGCAGTAGAAAGACTTAAAAGTCTTCTTAACGCTTACTTCTTTACCACTACAGCCGTTAGAATCTACGTAAGGTGGGCAATCAACTTCTACACCGGCCAAGATGCAATGAGCCAGACACCCTACCTGCAGAAACAGAGCTTACTCAACAAGATCTTCTACGGAACTCACCGCCAGTATTACTCTCCTTGCTATGACCTACAACTACGCCTGTATTTTAATCAGCTGTAGGATTAATTACTCTAGATATAATCCGGCCAGAGTGGACTGAAATGCGTGAAAAGTCGAAGAAAGGAAAAAAATAAGGCTAGAAGAAATAGAAAAAACGAAAAGTTGAAGAAGCAAGAACAAGAGAGAATACAAAGGGCTAAGGAGATGAAGCAAACGTTACATTTACTAACAGATACAAAAACCAAAGTGACAGAAGAAAACTTCAGGGACAAATAAACCAAAGACGCAAAATAAAACTAATAGTGTAAAGACTGATAGTGAGGATGAAACTGACTGTGGGGATAAGACTAATTTTGAGGATGAGACTGATTGTGAAGACGAGGCTAATCTGAGTTTAAGAGAAGTTCTTGTGATCTTATTCCATCTAACAGACTTCTGAAGGATGGGGTACTGAAAATGGAACTCCAGTTATATCGAGGAACATCAAATAAGAAAGCTTTATCTGGAGGATCCCGTTGGAATGGGCAGCGTTTGAGAAACCACGTCAAGTCTTTTCGTCGCCTTTATCGCAATGTTTGAAGACTAAGGTCTTCAATCGGTGCATTCTGCCCGTGATGACATACGGTGCCGAAACGTGAACACTGACAGTTGGGCTGGTCCACAAATTTAAGGTCGCTCAGCGCACTATGAAGCGGGGTGAGCAAGCTGAAGTGGCAGTGGAAGGACCTATGGACGGTGGAGCAGACGTCCTTGAGTGAAGACCGCGTTTCGGCAAACGTAGTGTGGGACGCCCCCCAGGTAGATGGACCGACGACTTATAAAAGGTGCCTAGGACAGACTGGATGCGCAATGCGGAGGATAGAGTGTTGTGGCGCAGCCTGGGAGAGGCCTATGTCCAGCAATAGACTGCGATAGACTCGGTTTATTGAAGGCGAATTCTGTGTTAATTTTGAGTTCAATACATGATTATATTACATTGAATAAATGGTATTTTATTTAACTGTACGAAGGTTCCCCATTATGTACGAATGTGCCCCACTTACGTTTTCCATTTTTCAGAAAAGTTACTGTAGCTTCGCTATGCTGGTGTTTATCTAGACTACAATTCACTTTTATTAAAGCCAAATAGGTCCGGTATACAGCAGCATTGAATTTATCTTAAAATTGCATATAGTTTTTCTTTTGTACGGCTTAGAATAAAAAGTGTACGAATCCTACCTGCTCTCCCCTACACACACACTTCTTCAGTTTTTTCCTTCATTGCTTGAATTGTTTTTGTACTTACGAATTTTACGTTGTTCTAAAAGTAATGATGTTCATGCAGACAAAACTTAGTTACTGTTTCCAAATGCATAAAGTCACTTTACTAACTTTGCTCAACAATGCTAGCAAAAAAAAACTTAAAATTCGTTTCTATGGAAGGTGTTCATAGTTTTGTTTGTAATAATTGCAGCATGTGTTTACTTACTATACTTCTTTACTACTAGTACCTAATCTCATTGATATGGAGTATCTTTAGGTTATTATATTGTTAGTACCTAGCATTTTAAATTTAAATTAAGTAGGTAAGTATATTGTTTTTTTTTACTCTTCATTTACGAAAACTCTCTAAGCGCAATAAAAGGCGCAGGTTTTTCTTAAAACCTACAGCAGGCGCCAGCTCTCACAATGTTAATTTATATATGTTAAAAACTGTTAAGGCTACAGAACCATTGTGAGAGAAAATAAATAAACTTAAATACCCAGTCCCTGAAATTTTCCAATATAGTGTTTACACTGTATTGTGAAAACGTTATATTTGTTGAACTATTAATCCTGTTCAACTGATGCAATGCATGGTTCATGTGATTTTCATCATCCGCCAGCTTTTATTCTAATCTGTTTGTTGCGCAACACATCAGTAGGACAATTCCCCTATTTAAAAACATCCAAATCGTAATGTCATCTCAGCAACAATCAATGTCAAAAACTTAACAAAAATGTAGGTAAATTAGAGTTATTGTTGACATATTGAGACAGATTAGAAAAGTGAATGTTCTGAAAAATATGAGGATTGCCCCTCTGTTGTCATGCACACATTAGTCATCTCAGAACTCACATATACCCAGGCATTTTCATGTTTCACTTAGTCCATTCCCTTTGGTCTGCCTCTTAGGCATTTATAATAATTTTGTCGCTGCTTTGTCCTGTCCATCCATACTATGACAATCCATCCTTTATCGTCACTCCACAAATAATTATTAATATTCTATTTAACTAGTTGCTACATATCGAGTTTTGTGTAAAAAAAAAATGCTTAAATTAAATCAATCAACGCTTGTACCTTTTCTGATTGAGAAGATGCATGTAGCTCGACTATAATATGCTGGTTTAAAAAATTATGGAATAACAATATTGTAACATAATAATATAGACTGTACAGTCACATAGTAATATTTATTTTCAAAGATGTTCTATTTCTTTCTTTATTAATGTCATATTCAAAATTACGATACGCGTAGTTAGTTAATGATTAAAATAATGTAGTATCTTAAGGTTGGGACAAACTCACTTGAATCTACTTAGCCTTTACAAAATATGTTGGGGTAAGCTTCCAGTGTTACTTGATGCAGCTACTCAGTTATTGTGTAACACAAAACCCATTGGTAAAACTGGTTGTCAGACTTTCGGGCATCTGACGATCCGTAACGATTGACGAATGACAGCCGAGACCAGCGGAGTAACGTGCTTTCCACACCACGTAGTGTTCTTGATACGTAGATATGGTCACCCATCCAAGGACCAAACGCGGCAAGCATAGCTTAACCTGATCGATCGACTCTTGCGGTTGTTATGATTTAGCTACAAGCCCATTTCTGTTTAAAGTCAAGTCTAAAATAAGTAATAGGTACTTATTTTTGTTTCAGTCCAACAAGAAAGTTTATACAAGGAGAGGAAGAAGATCAGGAGCATAAAGTCATCATAGGTGTGTAACTATAGGTATTTGTATGTAGGTATTAGGATAAAATAATACACAATGTGTTTTAAATGTTATAATTTAGTTATTGTACTTTAAACAATAAACAAATCTTTGGATACAATGCGTTTCACTATAATCACTAGAAAATGATGAAACATCTGTAATTAAGTACTGCATGCTACCAATTTTAATTGTACAGAGCAGAGTCTAATATATGTTCAATATAATGAGTTTAGAATATATGCTTTACTCTCCAACTTCTTACGGCTAAGTCCGATACTGAATGCAATTGAAAGATTTTCAAAATTACATGTAGTTAGTGCTTATTTCGTCCAATGTGCCTTATTCAGACAAAAAGTGCTAATAGTGCTAATTAAAATAAATTTACAACGTAAAACACCTATTATTTTATAATAATTTTCGTCACTACTATGTAGGACCCAGCCCAGATAAATCTAACTCTAATAAAATTTTCAAAAGAGAATTCTCAATTTATATAATATAGGCCAAATATTGATTAATATACATAATATTTCCCATATCACAATACAAGAACTAAAAATTTTAAATTTCGTTTAAGTATGATAATTTTAATAATTAAAATGATTTTTTTCTACATTCTTATATTCTAATATAAGTATGAATAATTTAATTATTCTCATTTTTTAATCAAGTGCAATTCCGATAATTTTTCAACATTCAGTTTCCAATAAATGTAAATATATAATTTTTCCAATCAATAAACATTTTCAAACACTTATTAAATACTCTCACTGTATTCTTTAAATCTATCTGGAAATTTACTAGAAGGTTAAATATATGACTTACACCCTTAAAATACTTTTAAAGGCTTTTATTATAAGTTCTAAAATACTGTGGCGACATACACTGCAACCATGATATTATTGAAAATAAAATAATTTGAATGAAATTGACTAGAATGTAACATTAATGTACTTAGGCACCTAAAAGAATCTCTTTATTATTAAATATTCCCATAATTGAATACAGCATTTATAAATTTTGTTTACAATAAAAATATTTACACATACAGATGAAATAATTTTGAAAATTTAATATTGACATCAAAAGAGCCCTTAATTGATTCAAAATCAAATAAAACTTACATTCTACTTATAATAAATGTATAATATGAGGAAATTCTTTGGCTTACGATAGTTTTAAAAAGTATAATTAATATAAAAAAGATTCGAAATTATAGGAAGTTGGTCCTCTAACGACACTGTTATGGTAGTATAATTTTTTATGGAATGATTTTATTATTTTAAATTTATTTTTTAATTTTACAAATATATTATATATTGTGTAGATGCACCTATAATGAATTACATATTCTATGACTGTTTATAATGCAGACTGGCCCTAAGCTTGAGGACTATTTTACTACTATTTACGCTGCTACTATTCTTATATGTAATAAATTTCATAGAGATAAAAATAGAGCGACAGATAACATTACAGTTACATAGGGAAGACAACATATAGGCACAAATGCACTATCAAATGTCCTACTTGCTTCATCTATGTATTTTATTACACACAATATCAGAATTTCTTAATAAGGAGATTTCTCTCCATAACCTATACTTATTACCATTAAATTTTATCTTATTCTTAAATGATTCAGATTTAATTTAACAGATAGGTACAATAATAACTCTTAGAACAATCGAAGAAAGTATGATTGATCCCATATCAACAATTTGAGTTCTAGATAAATAATAGGTAGGAGTTTTTGGCGGGATACGGTTGGAACACGTCGCACGAATTTTCATTTTCATGAAATTTAGTGAAATAGCGAATTAAATTGTATAATTTTGGTAGTGAATTATTCAATTTAGTTACATAAGAGTGCACAAGTGTAGTGAAGGTGAAAATAAGTGACTAACGTGGACTTTTCGTGTTCCCCCCAAAAACTCATATTAGGTTGTTGTAAAGTTACTACCGCTTTACAATAACTTTGACTTGACTGACTAAAGACGACTATGACTGTTTTGTAACTTCGTGCCCTGTAACGGGCCATTTACTTGATCGAAAAGAAAAATTACTTGACACTGGCTAAATGCACAAACCGTGCGAAGCCACAAACGAAAAAAAAAAAAAAAAAAAAATAATAGGTATAAAAGTATGTAAGTAAGTATGTCATGGAATACACAAGAATAGAAAAAATAATAAAAAAACATAATATAATAATTAATTATATTATTATATAATTATAGAATAAAAATAACAATATAATTGGAAAACAATTACGTAAAATAGAATAAATTAAGATATATATATGAGAAAAAAGTACCTAAACGACTAGATTGTCACTAAAAGGTAACATGCATTAATAAAATGACACTGGAAATTGTCTGATAACTCTTAATAATAATTAGATTATAATATAAATAATTTCCATTATTACATAGAACGGTTACTTTGCTCAGTTCAATTTCTAATTTTCAGATATTCTAATCAACTAAACAGTATGTTTAAAAGTTTATTTAGAATATGTCTACATAATTGTAATGTTTACCCGTAAATGTAAATAACTGAATGGATACTGACAATTTCATTTTTACCGCCAACATTTCATAAAATGTAATGATTGAATGAAATGCACCGATCCCAGCGTGGATTTGCACTAGCCCCTGGAGCCGCATGCTTCATGGTGCTACAGAGGCCATTGCTTATCAGTACCAAAATCATGAATTTATAAGCTCATATTTGATGTTTCACATTCTGACGTTTCCTGTCAATTTCGCTTTGTCTCTGATTATGGAAACCAGACAAAATTGTCAGTGATCCTTCTCACCGCGAGTGGTAACTTACTAAATAACTTAGAAACTATAATTTATTAATTTCGAAAGGCCGAAAAATCACTTTTTTTTTTCTCGTTAATTTAATCGTTCCAATTTTTCGATAAAATTAATAGATAATAGATATACAATACAGCTACCAATTTGGCCCAAAGTGGCCTTTTCAACAATTCCTTTCTTGGTCTGAGACCTAACACCCATCATTCCACCATAGATCACTCCACATAACGACAAATACATGAATCAGTAAGAGAATCAAAGAATCAATATCTTAATTTTAATAACGGCACGCAATTAAATATGAAATTATATTAATATGTCCTTACACAAGTAAAAATGTCGGCTTTCCCGCCAAGCGTGCCGTCAAATCAATCTTAAAATTACTTTTAACGCATAATTTTTTGATTACATATTTTTGAAAATAATTTAATTTGTTCTACATTAAAATCTTATTATCTACATACCAACTATAATTTAAAATGTTGGATTGAAGAGTTTATTCTAGAGAGATCACTTATTCACTCACTTTCAAGTCATTCGCTCTAACAGAGGAGCTATGTCAGGATACTTTCATGCAAAGAACTCCGTTTTTGTTGTCATGTCGAACTCGGACTCCTCCATCTTGTACATCTCGATCAGCTGGAACAAACAAAGTTATAGAATGGCATGAAATGGCTGACGCACGCAAAGTGGGTAAGCATTAGTTACCTACTGTGTTTAAAATATAATTTTAAACAAAAAAAAAAATGAAACCAAACTAATTCCTAAACGGAGTGTTGTAGCATGGCTGCCACACTCTGTTTAGGAATAGTTTGGTCGGGCTTTGAACCCGTACCTAAATGTACCCGTACAGTCTTGACATGATCTGATCAAGATTATGTCTGGACTTTAAAAGAGACTGTGACCTCCGAGTTTGTTTCGGCCTTTCTACTCAGAGTAGTTCTAGTTTTAAAATATGATTGACGTGTAAAAGTGTTTGTACAAACCTATTTACAGAAATAAAATCATTTATCATTCAAAGAACGGGTTCTGTACCGGTACTTACTTAGTGGTTCTTACCATTTCTGTACCTGGGTACTGGTTCTGATTAGAAATGCCAATAGCACTATACTACGTCTGGTACCAGTACCAATAGCACAGATACGACTTCTGATAATGGTACCAATCGTACAAGTACTACTTTGGTACCGGTATCACAGAAGCCAATGGTACCGGTTCCCAGAAATGCCGTATTTCAAGCCCTAGTAGCAGCTAAACGAATATAAAGTCGGCCGCACTTTCATCGTAATAATTTTACTTTCACAGCGCCTTTATTTCTTAGAAGTAGTGGGCAATGTTCGTAATTCCATTGCTACTACTGGCGTGCGGTTCAATCAACTCAGCCTGTCGCAGTCCACTGCTGGACATAGGCCTCCCCCAGGCTGCTCCACAACACTGTCCTCTACCTTCCGCATCTGGTCCGTCCCAGCCAACTTTCTAAGGTCGTTGGTCCATCTAGCTGGGGTGCGTCCCACACTACGCTTGCCGATACGCGGTCTCTTCTCCACGAGTCGTCTGCTCCACCGGCCATCGGTCCTTCGACAGACATGGCCAGTCCACTGCCGCCTCAGATTGCTTACTCTGCAAGCTATGTCCGTAACACTGGTTATTTTCCGGAAATTTTATCCTTCAAAGAAACTCCAAGCATAGCCCGCTCCAAGAGCGCTAAGTGACCTTGAATTTGTCACCAGCCTGCGTGTGGCGTGCTTGGCCGTAGTACCGTACTGCTAGACCCGTTTTTTAAAAAACAACCATCTGTGATATTCTCAGATTCTGGAAGTATCTTACACAATCAGACCTCTCGGTTGAATATCTGAAAGAAAAAAAATAAAACTGTTTGACATACATTATCGATGTCCTTGGACAGCTCCTCCATCTGCTTGTCGTGGGTGACCTTCAGCTTTTCCTTCTCGCGGTTCTGCTTGATGGTTTGGGTCTGAAAATATTTACATGAGAGCAGTGTCAGTATTAGAATTTGAGAGTTGTTTTCATTTAACTATTCCATTTTAAGTCAGCTGTTTTATTTTTTATTTTGTCTCTCTGTTCCAACTCCAAACAACTAATATAAAATCTCTTTCTTTTTCTTCCGACCCAATTCTATCCCACAATTGAATAAAGCTCCTAAGATAACCATTTCTTTCCATTATGAACTAAAAATTCCCTACTGAGTTCACCCTTGCCCACATAACATTGGGCGGGCGTTTCACTATGACTATTGTTCGTCTAAGGGCTACCAAATTAGATCATATAAGCCATAATTAATCAGGAATGGCACAGAAACATATGACATTTCTGGAAACCTTAGTGCGCTAGTGTCTCTACACTAGCGCGTCTAACGGCGAATTCAAACTCGATAGTCCTCATTCCACCGAAAGATTAGATCTGCACTTAAAGACTAGGTGTTAACTCCACCACCAGAACTTAGGTTATTTGGAAAAAGAACACTATCAAATTGTCCCACCTTTCTCTCATCCAAGAACTTCTTGGTATTGTTCTGCTTCTTCTCGCGCAGGCGCCGGTCCTTCTCCTGTTTGGTCTTCAGCGTCTTGTCGTTGGCCACCTCCTTGCTCGTCTCCATGCTGATCTTGGCTTGGCGGCCATTCATCTCTTTTAGTTCCCTGGAATTTGAGATAACATTTAGAGTTTATATTGGCCCTATACATACGAATAATAATAATAGTCCTGCAGACCGAATTTCGACCATGGCGGGCAATCTCAGAAGAGACTAACTCCGCGGGAGCTATTATAATGCACAAGTGTGTGCGCATACACCGGTGCACTCACTCTTCCCTCACTCTCATAGTCCAATGGGACGGCAATAGGGTATTAAACCCATTTTTTTTAAGTGTCTTAATTAGATTCTAAAATGCTAATAAATCACAACATTTTTATTGAATCGATTAGTGCCATAAAAATGCATTAAAATTTTACATTTTCATATTTGGCGCGTAATTTGACGAAAACGATGGACGCAGTGGACGCCACATTGCTACAGAGCAATGTGGCGTCCACTGCGTCCATCGTTCCAACCACAGGGTTATGACGTCAGTTAGCTGTGTAAACCTATGCGCTCATATTTTGTATGATCATTGTTTATAATAAAATAAAAAATTGTTATTATTCTACTTATCGTTGGTTTGCTGTTCCTGACTGTAAGATATTATCTCAATAAAAATTACTTTGGTACGAAAATAATAAAAGCACAAAGTTGTTCAGTCGATTAGTCTAAACAGCGGTATGACGTTATAACATGGTGGCTACTTTTTCATGGTGTTCAAAAACAGATTTAAAAAAAATTAAAACTTTGAATTGAATTTTAAAATTTATTTTGTTATTTCATGAACTAAAACCGACATTTTACATCTCAATAATATATTTTAGTTATTTTCTCATATAGTGTAAAATACCCTATTCGATACGATTGGAGTGAGAACGAGGCGCGGGTATATACTTACGAGTAGGTATAGGTATTTAGAATAAAAGTATTATGAACTTTCTCAACAATATATGAGCACATCTACGCCAAAAAAATGGATTTGTACTTAATTGCTACGAGGAAAGCTTGCAACATCACGTTTTACTGTCCTATGTATCCTAGATTTAAGTATTCTGATGAAACAAAACAAAATAAACAATCCTATAAATATCCTAGAAAATATCCTTTAGGAACTTCCAATGCGTCTGAAAAGATATTTTGATTTACTTTCAAACTCGACACATGTTGGGATTACTCTCAGCCAATCACAACAGCCTACTTAAGATTTGATTTATGATCAGAGGTTTGAGCAGGCTTCCAGAAACCAGACACGCAGATCAGTCACCTATTTTCCCGAAATTCAGACCATCAAACAAGTAATAGCTCTCATTCAATCATCGAATGGCCATTAAAACATGTTTATAACTGACAATCATAAAACAGAACCGCTCCCGAAATGAATCGCTGCAAAAAATAGTTCGACATAAATGTTCGAGTTTATTCACGTCAATTGCAAATCTATTGGACCATTCAATGTTTATGATGTCAAATAAATCTTATAAAAGTGTGCATCCATTTCCGCTGAGAAGTTAATCGCTGATAATAAATTGTTTTACAAGTTTTAAATAAACTACTGCTTTAGATAGCTGGTTCTCTACATGTTGAATTATATAGTTTGCGTCTGTTTTGTTTATTTGCAGGTTTTCCTTACCATAGGATTTTCCCTGCTCGTATTTGGTTGACTTTCTAAGTAAGGACTAGGGACTAGTGGGGACTATTATTTCAACCAACAACCACTTCTTCCCAGCTAAAGCTCTAGGAAGTGGTGATTGGCGGGCGTTTTGGGGGACTGTCTTATGTAATTTTGACGTTCATAAATTGCTGACTCTCAGCCTAGTTTGAATAAATTACATTTGATTTTAATTTTGAATCTAGCTTTTTCGCTTCTTTTAACGCACCTGTCATTTGTGAGGCTTAGCTCCAACAATTGGCTCTGCCTTATTCCAAATAAGAAGTTTAGCTAACCATAATTTTAATAGAGTGTCACGTTTGTCTAGTATTCGCAACTGCTGACATTGGGGTCCTGAGTTCGATCCGAGTCAAACTAATGTTTTTTTTTAGGATTTCGATTAAGATTTTTTTCAAAACAGCCTGAATTTGTGACTGCTCACTCATCAATAGGTCTCATTTGCATGTAACACGGGGCTTCACTATATGTAATACGGCTACCCAGTCGTAGAGCTCCTCAAGTGCCAAGGTGAGCTGCACGATTACTGACAAATGAAGACTTTATTTCAAAAACCACCTTTGTCAAAAATTCCACGTATGAAATAACTAACGAATAAAAGCAATCTGCGTGGCGTAACTACGCCATGCAAATCTCGTGACTAAACTTGTTTTTGAAGAAATATAATCAGAAAGCTTACAATTACAAATTCCTCTACAAGATGGCGTAACTAACTCATAACATGGAATTTTTGAGAAAGGTGGTTTTTGAAATAAAGTCTTCCAATACTTGCACTGACTGGACTGGTCCACTCAAATCTGTGTGGTTCTTTCCTCAAAATACCATTTCAGGCAATAATCTACATTGTCTTCGCATGATCTAAATAAATTTAAAAGACTTTGACTCTTGAGGTTGTTTCGCCATTTCTTCTCAGGGATAGTCAGGTACTCAGCTACTCCATCTAGCTTATTATTTTTAAATAATATGACGTGTGTAAGTGAATCACTTACGTCGATATCCTATTTACAAAAACCATTTCATTTCATGAGTTCGAGATTTATGTTCATAACTAGTGAAAAGTGAGTCAACCTCTAGATACTACTTCGAGGAATCGAGGGGTGATGACTTTGCCGACAGTTATCTCTAAACCACCCTCTCACCTCTCATGCTTGCCTTCCAGCTGCTTCATCTGCGCCAGCTGCGTGGCCTCCATCATCTTCTTCAGCAGGTCGCGCTGCTCGTTGAGCCGGCTGCGCGCGCTGGTCCACTCCTCCACGCGGTGCTTGGCCACCAGCTCGCTCCAGGCGGTGGCTTGCTCGTTGACTAGCTTGCGGAACGACGCGTCGTTGCTTAGCTGGTCCTTGCTGGAAGGTTAAAGTTTTTAATGGAGATCTTTCAACCCCGGCTAATGAGACACAATTAATTTTCTATTGTATTGGAACCGATAGGTTCCGCGCCGGAATTAACCGGTTAAAGGTTTTAATATATCTTAGTTTTTGACGGGGATTTTTTTTATCCACCCATAAAATAAAAGTAAGGTTTACAAACATACCCAAGCAATTTTTACTCAACAAAATAAAGGACGTGGTACTATCTCAAAGTGAGTTTGACCAGAGGTAAAAACAGTTTTGTTTGTTTATTATACTGGCCTTTTTTATAGCCTATACTTACCTATATTATATGGATAAGTTTTTGGTTTTGTCATGAGAAAATGCTGAAAGGCTCCACCAGCTCAATTTTACAGAAATGGTACTGTTAGGCATAAGGTTCCAGGTTCGATTACCAGGCCGGGCAGTGTTATTGGGTTTTTCATCAGGAATTTCTCAGTAGCAGCCCGGAGTCTGGATTTTTGCCTGGTTGATGACAATAGGCTCACCCCTATAACATGGAACTAAAAAACTGCCTAAATGCGGGTGTAAGTAGCTAGTACCTACACCTCTGCCTACCCCTTCGGGAACTAAGGCGTGATGTTATGTGGTAAAAAGAAGGTTCATAGAAACAAGCAATCCAACCAAAACAAAGAGCGTGATAATAATTATATCAAAGTGAGTGAGACCACAGACAAAAACACCTCCTCAAAATGAAATTATACTTTTGTAACAAAGAAAACTACATTGAAGCATGACAAAAGAACGACTAACTTTCCTGTTTACCTATCTCATAAATCATAATTATGTTTGTAAATTTCTAACCATTTTTATTAGCAAGCGCAAATACTTTTCGAAGAAATCTTTCGCACAGATTTCTCCGAAAAGTATTTGCGCTTCAATGAACGTATTTCCCAATAAACTAGTGGTAAACATTTCTCCTTATTCCTTGTTTACAAATGCTTGCATTTAGGAACACTACACAGAACTATCGTTTTCAAGGGTGTCTAACGAAAGACTAAGTCACGTTCAAGGAATTCATGTGATCAGTTTTACGTCCTGTACATTCTTGGGTTAAACCCAGACCCATATTTTATGTTACACAATGTGTGCTTTTGACCTAGATCGCGACTGATTATAGAAGCAAAACGGGTTTGAGACGTTTTAAACCATTTGGTTTTAAACCGTCTTTTTTATTTAAAACCGCACTTAGTGGTTTAATATTGGGTACAAAATGTTTTTTTTTTTTAAATAGACCTGAGCGACACGCAGAGATCTAGAGATCACACCCTGATCATCCCCGATTCAGGATATATCAAGGCTAAGGGTTATGGTTTAAAACAGTCTATTTATAACTATAGTCTGATGAAAAGCGATGCATGGGGGTCTATGTATGAACGGCCCTGAAGCAGCCTGAGGGGCAATTCTCGTAATTTTAAGAACGTTCACAGTCTGATCTCAGTGTCAATCTGTCAAAAATGCCTCGATTTTTCATACATTTTTGACATTTGCTTGTCGCTGAGATTTTTTTTTTTTTTTTGGTGGGAAATCATCAAATAACTTCTCCCGCTCAGGGTGGAGCGGGAGGGCGTGTCAGACTTTTACTGACTAAAACCCACCCGTGTTCCCTCAGTTGCCTGTGTGCTAGGGGCCGCGGTATCTCTTTCGAACAACCCGCAACCCTAGCAGGCATCGGCCCTTGCGGACCCCCCCATTTGGTGCTGACATCTCTTTGAGGCGCGCGTGGAACACAACGCGCCGTCGACCCGGGCTTGGTCCTTACCGGACAGCGAGCTACCCATTACTCGCCGTCCGCAAGCCCGCGCCTACGGTGGCCGGGAATCAGCCTGGGATTCCCGACGCCCAGGGCGTCTCCCGCGGCGACTACGGCCGTGAGGGCGCATATACTGCCTCTCCCTCACGTGCGCCGCCTCCCTCTTCGCGAGCATTACTGCTTCGCAGAAGGAGGTGACGGCTAACCATTCACTCTCGCTCCGTACCATGGCCTGCACCAGGGCTGGACGCGAGAGATCGCCGCCGCCGATCGCCTCCACAAGGACACGGCGGTGCTCCGCCCAAGCCGGGCAGACCGCCACCGTATGCTCCACCGTGTCCTCAGGGCGATCTTCGCAATGGAAACACCCGGGCGTTTCCTCCCGCCTTATGCGGAACAGGAACCTCCCGAAACAACCGTGTCCGGTGAGGACCTGCGTCAGGCGGAAGGTGAGGACGCCATGCCGCCTCTCAAGCCACTCCTCAAAGAGGGGACTTACCGCCGCTATCGTGGCGTGCCCTTGTCGCTGAGATGAGACTGCGACTAGATTTTAAACGTTTTAAATTAGGAGAATTGGCCGTCGCTGGCGTCTCTGTCGCTTTGGAGGCTAACAACTTCGATTACTTTCACTGATTTTTTAATTTCAAATTCGTATCAAAAGATCGTCTAACACTTAAGAATAGGGTATTTTTCAATTTATTAAAAACTAGTTTAATTTGAATATTGGAACGAAATATGTGTCAGAAAAATAAAAATAAAATTGATTGACATCAATTTTCTCAATTAAAAACGACATAAATCAAATTTACTTTCGTTGTTTTGAATTTAACGCTCCTTATGATGACTTTTTGATCACGTGACCACACGTGTCGTCAACTTTGTGTAAACTAAAGTATGTAGTTGTAAACAAGTGAATGTCGAGTTTATAATTAAAAAGATTTATAATGGGTAGAAAGTGGTATTACTGGTGTGAGGTGTCTCTGTGCACAAATACTTCTAAAACTGCGCCACACAAAGTATTTTTACCGGTGCCATTTACACAAAGCTGACGTCACGTGTGGTCACGTCACAAAAAGTCATCGTAAGGAACGTTTTGGCGGTAAATTCAAAACGACGAAAAATAAATTTGATTTTTAATTGAGAAAATGTATATATAAATAAATTTATTTTTATTTTTCTGTTAAATATTTCATCCCAACCTTCAAATTAAAATAGTTTTTTTATAAATTGGAAAATACCCTATTGTTTCAGACTCTATAAGATAGGCCTTGAAACATTCCTACTGAATCTTTATTGTTGATATATACTAATGGGTTTCACAAATCTAGATCCGATTAAAAACACACGCAGAAAATCTCAAACGCCGATTATCAAACTGTCGCACACCTTCATATCCTTAGCTGATTGCTGTCCCACTGCAAGGCCAAGCCCTCTTCTCATACAGAGAAGGCTATCATAGATAGGAAGGCTAGGATCATAGATAGATAGGAAGGGTATTGATCACCACGCGTGCTCAAGATGGGTTGGCGATTTGAGACTTATGTTAACTATAAGTCTAAGTTTCCTCACCATATTTTCCATCAGCGACGTCAATATCCTCTCATGTGCAAGATAAACTAAATTTTACTTTAAATGACCAACGCCTTCTACTCACTTCTTTCCCTTAATCATCTTCTCAAGCGCGGAACACTGCGTCTTCTGCAACGCCATCTTCTCCTTGGAGTGGCGCTTCCTCATGGCCTCTAGTTCCTTCTGCTGCTTCCTGCCAGTCTTCACGAAGCCCTTCTCTTGGCGAAGGGATTCTACCGTGATAGGCTCGAACACTAGAGGAGGTTCTAGAAAGGAAATAAATAGAAATTGAAGTATAATAGACATTTTCTTTGATCAGGAACACGATTCAATGGCCTTGTTACAAAACAATTTTTTTTTAGACAAAGGTTTAAATGATCGAACCATTTTTCAATTTCGAACTTTTTTCCGGGAACGTTGAACATTCTAAATGCAAGAACGGATTTTAACCCTGAGTACAAGTTGAAATTGTATCAAGAAATTTATGTTGGTCAGTAAAAGGTTGGGAATACAAAAATTGTGTGAAACACAACAAACAAAAAAAACAAAACACCTCGGTTTGTAAGCAATGAGATGGACAAAAGGTACATAATTAAAGTTTTTTTTTTTGGTTCTTCGGAACCACCTTGACTTCCAGAACTCTGTAGACGACAGAAAATATTTCATTAAGTATTTGGCTATACCAAGACCTCGCTGAGTATAATGTAAAAGCTGCGCTTGTGAATAACAAGATAATCTACACAGCTGAAATGCATTAGATTTATGACAGTACATAATTCAAGACTTTGCTTAACGCTGCCAAATGTTAGAATGTATGCCAATCAGATGCACTAGTAATGCGTGTTGGGAACCGACAAAATATATCTTCTGTCTGCTTAGGTTCTATTACCATGGAAGTAAAAGAAACAGTGGGTTTTTAGTCGTTAGAAGTCCGACATGACCATCCGATCTCCCAAAACGGATGGTATCCATGAGACATTCCTCACGGGAAAAAAGGATACATTGCTATGCCACTGGTCCTGTCCAGGCTATCACAAAAGGCTAGACATTTTTTTGACGATGTTTATACCATATTCCTGAGATATTCGAACAAAACCATACCAAAAAGCACTTTCTATTTCCCACAAAACATCACTAATGCACTTTCCTATATTATCTTATCACTAAACAAACACAAAAGCCTCAATAGGTACTACACAAATAATAAATAAAAACACAGCCAATACCTAAACAAAACGACACAGTGCTCATTTCGCTCGGAGCGCTCCCGCGCAGTCAACTTGAGCGTAACTCAACGTATTGAAGATATCTGATACGAAACATCTGTATGTTGAAATATTTAAGGTAATACGTTTGGTGGGGGGTGTGAGTTATAAGAGAAGCGGTTTTGTGTGGAATGCAGGTAATATTTTGTTGAAGAAAGAATTGCCTTAAATAATTTAAAGCAACAATCTTTGTGGAAACCAGAAAAGTGGAGTACAAAGTATAGGCAACTTGGGAGTCATTTGGTGGCCGTCGATTGCCAGAAGTAGATTGAAATAGTGACTGAATTAACTGAATAAAATTAATATAATTTGGTTCCAGGGACAGCAAGCTTTCTTTAAGATCTCTGGTGGCTCAAAAATGTACCTATACTTATAGAGGAACATCGACGTGCAAACTGTAACCATGAATTCACCACATAAGAGTCGTAGCGTAGAAAATTTTCGTCGGCTATCAAAACTAAAATCTGTTGTTTCACAGAAAAGTGCGATACCTACACGATCAACATGTACGGGTGGAACAGCTTTTATTTTTATAATCGTCGAATATTTTCGACGCAGTGGTGTTTAGAATCATGTACCTACATACGGCTATACATCAAGCTATACATTTCTAGATTACCTTGCGCGTCAATGCCCTTGCCACCATGTAAGAATTTAAAAGTGATTTGTGATTGAAACCAGATAATAGCCTGTGATCCCAATATAAGTAGCACGCATTAGTACAAAAATGTAGTGTGCTTGTCTTTAATTAGATAAGTTACTTGATGAAAACTCTATTTCCGCTTCAAATGTTTTAAACCCGCTTGCTCTTTTCCCTTACCCCACACCCTACTATAGAATGATTCTTAAAATATCTGCTGCATGTCATATACTCCACGGATTAGTTCAGTTAAGCCTCTGCGTAAATACAGGTCAGAAATTATAAATCGAAATCTATTTGTAGCACAGTGCAGATCACGTTCACCTAAACACGCTGGTAAAAATCTCCAGTTTATATCTGACACATAATTTAGTTCAGGAATGTACTGGAGAAGCAAGTTTATACTATAGTAACCTGGTTTGTTTATGAGATTGAAATGTTTATGTTGAGCAAATTGAGTTGGGCTGATTGGAATGTCGTGATTAACGGGTTAACTGACGTTGCTGTTTCGTTTGACAGAGGATTGGCAATTGATTAACTTTGCTTGTTTTGTTTTATTCTCATGGGAAGTCTAAACTACTACTATTTGCCATTAACGTCCCATTGCTGGGCAAAGGCCTCGCTACTCTCTTTCCACCTCTCTCTGTCCAGAGCTGACAAGGACCAATCTTTATTAAAGGACTCCAGATCAAGTCTAAATGTTAGAATGAAATATTATTGTCAATCAAAATCAATTTTCGGCTTCCAGTCTAACCGGATGCAGCTGGATACCAGTATTTTATATGGAGCGACTGCCTATCTGAATTTCACAACTCAGTTATTGGGTAACACGTTCCCACTATACCAAGGAAATAGTATGGTATAAGAGATTGAATCTTCAGGCGTTGGTAGCGAGAGGGAAATATATTGGATGCCGCACATACATAGACAACTACTTAAAGGATTTTAACCAAAAACTTACTTTGCCTTTATTTTACACATATTTTAAAGTTTTTTTTTGCATAATATTTAAGTACTTACCTACTTATATCTTTTCTCTCTCTTTTTTCTTTTAACTAACTATATTAATTCAACATATCTAGGAGTTTTTAAGGATCGTAGCAGGTGGAGCTGAAGAAGGTGCCAGCTTATTTATCTAATATTCTGAATAGCTAACTTTACTCAAGTAAATAAAAATTCAAGGTCAACAATAAAGACTATTTTTACAACCAGTTCACGTAAACAATGCACGTTCTTTCTTACCACATCAGTGTGACTAAAAAAGTTTCATGACTCCTCCACCTACGGCTTGTGGTTAGGCCGCATGCGTTGATCGATCAGGTTAAGCTACGATTGCCGCGGTTGGTCCGTGGATGGGTGACCATCTTCACACACCAAGACCCCACCGTGCTTCGGAAAGGACGTCATGCCGTTGGTCCCGGCTGTCATTTGTTGATTTTTTACAGTTTTTACGGGTCGTTAAAAACCAAAAAGTGAAAATCTGACAACCAGACCCCAGTAACTAGGCTGTGGAGGTCAGATAGGCAGTCGGTCCATGTAAAAACTGATATTCAGCAGTCAGCTGCATCCGGTGAGAGTGGAAGCCGACTAGCTGGGCAAAGGCTGGGCAGATTAAGATGACCTACGTGAAAAGCGCTTACTTTCCTGGTAGAACCCAGAATAATTGTGTATTTTCAAGCCTAAAATATGGGATATATAAAAAATTTAATGTGTAAAATAATTCAATAAAGAGTCCCCAAAACAGTTGCTAGTTATTTTATGAATGAAAATCAGGAAATTGATAACCAAACGAAATCATCATCTTCCAGCCATCGTCCCATGTTGCTTAGGGTCGGCACAACACGTTTTCTTCTCCCGTTCTCAACCGTCATTCGTCACGCTATCATTCACGCCCTTCTTCTCCCTCTTCATCCAACATCATCGCTCTTTTAGTTTATAGTTTGCTCCCTACTCATCATAGCCGAACATCACGAAGTCAAATGTCCTTAAATGTTACGTCCAACTATTATACAATCAAATTAGTCTCAAAGACCAAAGTTAGGACCTTTCATCGTTTGGCGTTAAGCTGTTATATCAGGTCCTAAGCAATTCCCAAGATCAATACCGTATGCCAAAGTGATTTTTTACCTATTTTCTTGGTCTTGATATGCACTTTCTTCTCAGGGGCCTACTCGTCTACGAATATACAGGCCAGTCCGAAAGAAGTTGGAACTTTTCAAACGGATGAAAAAACATCAATGTCAAATCTTGGTGTCATTAATTCTTAGGTCGAGTCCCAATCCAATCTTATGTCCATGTTATGGCAATACGGAATTAGAAGCGCCCGTAATTTCGGCCAAAACTACGGATTTCGTATTTAGGGAGAAAACCTCCTCGGCCGCGGTTTTGAGAATGGTGTTGAACCTGATGAGAACATTTTCAAGACCAACCCTTGCGCAATTTTTTCTACATTCTAAAATAGATCATACATCAAAGTTTGAAGGTATAATTTTACCTGCTTTCTTCTCCTCGATCTGCACCTTCTTCTCAGGGCCGGTCTCCTCGATGCCCATCTGCTTCACCTTGTCGTTACGAGCATCGGCCGCGCCCATGAACGCGCGCGGGTCGGACAGGGCGGCCATGAAATCTGTAGACAAGATTCAGCATTATAGTTTAATAATAATGTTTTATGTCCAGACTAATCACTGTCCATGCCAAGGTTGCCTGGAAGAGGTCGCGGAAAGCGATAAAGCCGCCCATTGTATATTTTGTGGGCTAACGCTCTCTTTCTAAATACACACATAAGAACGAGTACGACATATGTTTTCTCTCCCTTATGTATGTATTTAGAAAGAGAGCGTTAGCTCACAGTCGTGTTCACTTAGGTATTTAAAGTGTTGCCTTCACTTTTATATATAAGCTTCTTGCTACCGTCACAGTTCTTTGCTTTGCAACAATGAAAAAGAAGAAAAAAGAGATAGATAGGTCATGTACACATTCCGCAAGTGACACGTCAAAACTTGGCTAATTAGCATAGTTAGGTATCGTCTTGTATCTTTTTCACTACCGATAATAAAGACATGCCGTCCTATTTCACGTGTCATCTAATTTGTATGACATCGTGCCAATTTTGCAGATCGAATATTGGGAAGGAAACCTATCTTCCTTCTTTAACTTATAACTAGTGATCGCCCAGTGATCGAAATTCAACTATAATTAATTTAAAACTTAATGTATTTCTAATGCATTATTATAAAACAAGATTAGGTTTCTGCACTTCTACTCCATACAAACTTATCTATGACAAATTTTCGTAAAAAAGGGTACAATGTTTTTGCTTCACGTATTAATATAAACACATCATTGTTTTGTACCTTCAAAGCCATCCGGCACGTAGATCTTCAGCTCAATGTTACAGAACAGCATGGGCAGCGACATGGGAAAGTTGGCCTCAGTGCGCAGCGAGATGTGCCGGTAGCCAGCCTGCAGCCCGTCCAGCGGCAGGATGCGCTGGCCGAGCAGTTTGCCGTTTTCATCGTACACACCGAAGCGGAGGACTGCCAAGTCTGGGAGAACGACCTGGTGAAGAAAATATATACTATATTTTCAGAGCAAAGGTAAAAACAAGAAAAAAAAAGATGTACAAATGTTATGAGAGCGGGAACAAATAAAACGTGAATTCTGAATTGACAACTTGTCAAAATAGTTTTTTTTGTAATTCGCCTACACTGTCCCCCTGCTGAGCAAAGGCCTCCCCCAATTCCTTCCAGGCATCCTATTCCAGGATTACCTCCATCCAATCCTTGCCTGAGAATGGACGGCGCCGCCGAGGTTAGCCCAAGAAGAGGTGGCGAGTTCGTCTTACGTTGAATGAATCCAAAATGCCCTTTTTGTACCCGTCAGACTACGTAATAACGTTTAAAGGCAGTGCGCAAAACTAAGAAACTTTTTTTTATTTAAATTGTATGCACAAGTACTGTATCAAGGCGGACTTAAAGCTCGAGACTCACGCACGATACACGTTCGACTTTATTTCTATAACTAGCAGCGCTCCGCGGTTTCACCCGCGTAGTTCCCGTTCCCTTGGGAATACGGGGATAAAATATAGCCTATGTCACCCGAGGATAGTGTAACTTTCCAACAGTGAAATAATTTTTCAAATCGATTCAGTAGTTTCGGAGCCTTATCAATGCAAACAAACAAACAATCAAATCTTTCCTCTTTATTATTTATATTAGTAATAAAACTACCCTATTATTGTCTGTAGGGCAAAGCCTTTTCTCATAAAGAGAAGTAATGGTGGCATGTTTATTTCTACGTTACATTAAATAGGTGTCCTGTCCTTACCTTTCTGAACAAGAATGGCTCCTCATTATAGACCGGGTTGAGTCCGTTGGCCGGCACCATGCGGGTCCTGAACTCCTTGCGGATGGTGTCCGAGGGCAGACCGTACATGTCCACCTCCACGTACGTGCCGATCTTCTTGTCGGACAAGAACTGGCCGGCGATGACCTGGGGACAATATAATGCTAATAAAAAAAAAATTGCGTACAGAAGTTTTTATTGGAAGGGTGTTGCATTGTAACTAAGGAAGAAGCAAGTCAATCTGCCTAGCATTTTACAAACTATGTTAGAGTCGGCTTCGAGTCTAACCGAATGCAGCTGAATACCAGTATTTTACATGGAGCGACTGCCTATCTGACCTCCACAACCCAGTTACTGAGTAATACGATACCCCTCGGTAAGACTGGTTGTCAGGTTTTCGGGCTTCTGACGACCCATAACAACTGTCAAATATCCACGAATGACAGCCGGGACCAACGGCTTAACATGCTTACCGAGGCACGGAGGAGTCTCGGTATGTAAAGATGGTCAACATAACCTAAGGTCGATATAACCTCGGAAAGCGTAGCTTAACCTGATGGTTCGACCCGTGCGGCTGTTATTACTTAGCCACGAGAAAAAGCAAGTATAATATTAACAATAGTTTATAGCCACATCATCGGTCTAAGGTCTGTAAAGGAACAAAAAAGGCAGTCACGGCGATTGCCGACAGAAGTAATAACTTAAACTTTGGAAAATTACAGCACGTCCCATTAGCATATCGGTGGCGCGGTCACATTAGAATGTCGATGATGCGAACCCATAAGTTTTGGCCGTACCAAATATCGCTCACGGGGCTCAAGAAGATTCACTTTAACAAAAGATAATAACAGCCTCCATAGCAAAAGGTGTTCGATTTGGAACTATTTGGTCCAATGGAGTTCTGATTAAGATCCATAAGGTTAAGTAAGTCCTTATGGATCTTGAATAGAAATAGGTATAACTAATGAGTTACTTCATTACTGTAAGAAATGCCGTCCGTTTAATGTGGTGATTACAAAGACCTGCGGATGAGGGTCAGACAATACAAAAACTGATACGCGATATCCTCTATTTTACGGTGAAATGCTGCAGTTTCAAAATGGCCGTCGAAATTATGGGCAGACAGACGGATAATAAATAGGAAGACGTTGAAATAAAAAGAGCGTGTGTGTGTCAGCTCCGACGAGAAATATATATACATATATATACACATAGACATACATACTCAAATGCGTCAGCTGTCGCGTAGTATAACCCTGTGCGAGTTTCTCGATCTAACGCATCTAGCGTGTTCGAAGGACTAATCGGAGTGCCGAACGCGGTCGATGCGTTAGATCGAGATGGTTAAATGAAACTCGCACTAGGGCTACCGTAGACAGCAGCTGTAGGTAGGTATAAAAGTATACACATACATGATTTCAAATTGAAAGGTGCGCAAGGTACATTGCGCATGAAATTTCCTTACCGGGGGGCCTTATATGAAAATCGATTCATAAAGAGTCAACTCCAATAAGTACCTGCACGGAGCACTGAGCAGCAATCACACCGTCCACCGGCGCATCAGCAAACGGATCAAAACTCCTGTCAGCTCGCCTCATGAAGTCGGGCTTGAGCAAGTACCCGCAGTTCCCGTTGTACTCGAACTTGCCCTGGTTCAGCTGCATGGGCAGGTCTGACGTCTGGAAGTTCAGGGACACCATCTGGCAGCCAGCGTTCCAGAATACCTGGGGAGGAAAGATTTATTAAACTTAGTTCGGTACGGTATTGAAACACATTTACATAATTAGGTAGGTACTGAACCTGATTAGTGCATAAAAAGAGGCTGATGGCCCCAAAGCGTGTCCAGCATTAGGGTCATAGTTGAAATGTCCCATAGACCATACGTCTGTAATTTATCAATGTAATTTTTTTTAAACCGGAAGCTTAGGATATTTTATTTTTAGTCTAAGACCGGAAGATGGATTGTAAGACTTTGGCGGTAGCATTAATAATCATAGTACTTCTTTCTAAAAGTCAAGTTTTCTACCCTGAATTTGAGGATTGATGCAAAATAACCTTATTCATCAGCTAAAATAGCTCTAAGGGTTTTTAATAAAAACCGTTCGAAAATCCTTTTGTGTTCGTATAAAATAAGACAGTTGTGCCTGTTGTAGATAGGCTACTGGAGTTTACTCGCTATCAGTCTTACCTCTCGATTTAGTGGATTTCTTATTAGAAATCCACTAAATAAACTCATTAAACAACAACATTAACATTTGGGTATTAAACTCATTTTTGAAAAGTGTCCTCATGAGATTCTAAAGTGCTAATAAACCACAAAAAACACAACATTTTTATTTAATCGATTAGTGCCGTAAAAATGCATTTAAATTTTACATTTTCAAATTTCGCGCGTAATCTGCCGAAAACGCTGGACGCAGTGGACGCTATATTGGTCTGTGGGTATGACGTCAGTTTGTTAAGTAAAAATGCGCTGATATTTTGTATGATAATTGTTTATAATTGAAAAAAAATGTTCTACTTATCGTTAGTTTTCTGTTCCTGAATGCAAAATATTATTTAAATAAAAATTACTTTAAGTAAGAAAATAATAAGAGTACAAAGTTGTTCAATTGACATGCCTTATGACGTAATAACATGGCGGCTACTATTTCATGGTGTTCAAAAACAGATTAAAAAAACTGAAATCCTTGAAATGTTTTTTTTTTTATTAACTAATTGCCTAAGCTATCTCAATAATATATTTTTAGATTTTTTCTCTTATAGAGTAAAATACTCTGTTGATTTTCCCTGTAAAATACCTGTGGCATGTAATTGGAGGAATCAGCTCGGGTGCCTTTGGGATAGATCCTGGACATCTGACGCTTGTTGTAGTTCACGAAGTCGATGGCCTGTGTCTTGAGGTAGTTCATGCCGGTCGTCTCCGCGAATGAAGACATGTTGTGGTAGATGTTCTTTTCTGTAAGTTATATCAGTGTTATTTGTTATGTCTGGGGAGTTTGTTGCGCCAGTTCTTCTTCCCAGCAGTGGCGAAAGCACCATATAACACGATTCCTACCAGCTTCGCTTCGAGGATTCGCATCGGCATCTCCGTTATCGCTAGTAAAAAATGGCACATCAATAGTGGCTACTATTGTCAAAAATATAGTTACCGGTACTGATACTGATGTTGTATTAAGTGGAGTACAAGGGATATGCCACTTAACTCTGTTTTCGACTATCTGTGAAAGCTTGAAATTAACCATAATCATGTTATTACCAATGCACTATTGTATAGCCTGTGCCTGCCTGTAGTTAGCTGTATTCTAACTGTTTAAACCAATTAAACTCTTTTCTTAACTCTTCAATTCCCAGTGTCACTGGTAGGTGACAGAAGTTTAATATTTTTTTCTACCACACGGACATTATATTAAATAGTTTTACGCGACTCTAGTGGAAGTGTTATTCCACTTGATTAAACTTTTACATTCTTCTAAAATTTTGCATTTTATTGAACATTTTCACTCGACTTTACCCTAGCCCTTTGTTTATTTAATTTCAAGAGTTCAAGCTGCCCCTTTGACACGAAACTGAAAAATCTGTTAAACTTACTATCGGCCTCCTCGAAGCCCTGGAACTTGATGGGCTGCGCGTAGTTGACCATGGAGGACAGCCAGGGGTGCACGTTGGTGGTGGAGCCCGTGTAGGCTACGGGGGGCGGCGCGTCGTCGCCCGCCGTGGCCGCCTCCGCCACTATCTCCTCGGGCTGGCGGAGAGGAGACAACGTTATGGTGGGAATCAAATGGAGGACCTGATGGCTACGTCAGCGAACGGAATTCGCGTTGCTGAATTTTGGGCCAAACTAATTTAGAAAATTATCCACTTGATGCATATTTTCGTGTTATTTTTTCTATCGACATAAGAAGAATGGAATTGTGAGAAATTGATCCCTATCAGTGAATTATAGCCTATTGCCTCGTTAGTCTAAAACAATATCTCAGGAGCAAAAGTTACTAAAGAATTGTGTTTAAGGAAAAAATTGCTTTTACTTAAGTTAAATCTTTTTTTTTTATGGCTAATGCAACAAGCCAAGAAAATTTACAATAGTCTTAACTATCAAACAACATCCCATAAGACGTTCTGCTGTTTATGATCTTTCTAAAACTGATGATAACGAAGAAGAAGAAACTACAAAAGATTTTTTGCGAAACATTGAGCAAATTTAGCACTGAATAGATGGAGAATAGATGGATATAAATGGACAAAACATCTAAAAACTTCATCTATCTTTGATTTACCAACCTTCTTATCCGTGATAACAACAGCCGACGCATCCTCCTTCTCCTCATCCTCAATCACGAACTGTCCCTGTCGGAACAGCTCCAACTCCTGCTTTTCCACCTCAGGCTTCAGGCGCTTGTTCTTGATGAGGATCTTCTTCCTCAGGGCTGACGGGGGTGGCAGTGGGACTCCAGGCTCCAACTGGAATTGTTTGGACTTAGTATGTAGGAACAGCAGTTTCCAATGGCGTTTCGTGAGTTGGTATGGGTACGTATCTATACGTATTGCAAATTATTACAAAACAAAGCTGTAGTACATGCTTAGGGTGTTGTCAGAAGAAAGCGGGAGCGCGATGTTGCGTGTCGAAATGCTTCGGCACGCCTAAGGATACGGCGGCATCGTTGCCGTCAGTATGCGCTTGCATTGAGTGATGCCGTAAGATCTCCTGCCTTCCTTAAACTACCGACACTTATTTGACAAACATTAATTATCACGTTGTTGACTTATACTCACAGGGTGTTCCGCCAACTGCTCTTTCAGCAACAAATCCCCGAGGATCTCATCACAATACTTCGCCAGCTTGTACTGCTGGGCCTTGCAGCAATGGTTCTCGAACGACAGGATCACCGGGTAGTCTGACGTCACGAAGGCTGTGTCTCGAAGGGCGTATATTACGTCTTTGAAAAGGATGTCGGTGCACATCGCCATGCCGTGGGTGATGATTGGTTCCTCGTCTTCACCTTTTCCGTCCCAGCAGTCGAGTTCTACGCATCTGGAATGTGATGGGACTGTGTTATAGAACTTGTTTGTATAGATAGACTATGTAAATGATGGTTGAGTAATTTAAAAAGTTTTTTTTGTGTCTGGCAATACAAAATACGACATAAAAAGAGCTGTAGTTATATGTAGGCATACTAATATCGATAAAAAACGACACAGTAGGTAATCAGCTAAATGCCCACAGCCCTACCACGTAAACAACATATACCAACACATGCCCAACTGAAGTTTATCGAAATGAATTTCCTCATGAAAAACTAAGCAGAAAAAACGAAAATAAAAAGTATCTACCTTTTGAAAACAATATGAACCCTTCAATCAAAGGCAACACCTTGCGAGAAAAGTAAAGCAATTACTAATGCATCATCACAGATTAGGAAACAACAAAACAAACTTACTAAACACACTAATTAATAGAACGCCATTAATTTGTATGACGCGGACGGATCGCGAGTTGAATCCGTAGCTGTGGCTAATATAACTTGAGACGCGATGAAGGAACTTTAGGTACCGTACCAAATCTGGATTTGTGCCTGGCCGATGGTAATATGCTATGGCTTTACTCCTACTACAAGGGACTAATAATACCTTCCTAAAGCTGGTCAAATGTTGGAAGAAGACATGTTGCACCGGTCCCAAGTAAATTGTGATATGGGCAAGATAGGTCTTCAGATAGACTCCGGACTCAAGTAGGCCGAAGCAAAGAACAACTACTCAGATGGAGATGGACAGATGGAGTGGAGTGGATGGACTGGAGTGTAAATGTGGTGCTATCCCATAAATAATGGGGCACTTAATATCGTGTCCAGCGTGTCCTGTTGTCTGCACGCAACCTACAGGAGTTGATTGACGCTACTGAAAGTGCCAAACTCGTAGCCACATAATAGGCTCACTGTATATAGATTGCTATCAACACGTTAAGAAGAAGAATTTATTTATTTATTAGAATAAACCTGTTGAGACAAAGTATTTAGCAGAAATGCCCATTTTCCACTCGTCCCAGTCGATACCTTCGTGTAACATTTTTTCTCTAGATCACAGTGTTAATTCAGCACCATCGCAAAACATTCAATAAAAATATTTTGCAAGTTGCACCGTCTTGAAAGACCAACTTATATTAGGTAGATAATAATTAAGTTTCGAAGTTGGTCCTGAGATCGTGCAAGTGTGAAGACATCGCGGATAAGCGTCGCTGAAACTTTCAGTAAGCGTCTACTTTGTAAAGCTTCCGAAGAGTTTAAAGCGTCAGCGCAATATTCGGTAACGTGTTGGAATTTATCAAATGGGGAACTGCAGTTTGGTGGATTATGAGTACCTACCTACGTAATTTTGTATTACTTTCACGGAAAATAGTTGAGGGAAGGTCTCTAAAAGGTTGATTAGCTGCAATAGCTGCTTTAATGTATATTTAGAGGGCAAAGAGCCTTCTCTAGCTGTCATAAAGACACCTAAGACGACCTGTCCGAAAATAACAGCAATGATCACAAAACTGGTAACTATATTCTCACTAGCATGTCCTCTTGTTTTCAATGTGTGAATCAATCCTTTCTGTAGGCATGAAGCTCGTCCTGCCATGTTCTGGGTCTGCCTCATTAGTAGATTTGGCACATGACTCGTTCGATATGCGGCAAACGTGTCCAGTCCAGTCGGTTAATCTGAGTTCAAGAATGCTGCGCTCCATTGCTCGCTAGCAAACCTCAAACTTTTACCTCAGCTTTAACCAGCAAAGGCTAACATTCTCAATACGAAAGCCAGTTTCCAACACATACCTGCATCCAGCCAGCAGGACCTGCCGATACATCTCCACCGAACTCTTGCCGCCGAACTGTCGCCCAGACAAGTAGGTGTTGTGTGAGGAGTTGATGTAGTAATGTGCCAGAGGCTGGTCCATGTCCATGTAGTTGTCCAGACGATCCAGAAACACTGGCGCGTTCTCGTCAGACATCAGGTAGCGGATCAGTCCGTCTTTTGTGAGACATTCTGGAAGTGTAAGAAGATGGGATTAAAAAGCGGTTGGAAGAAAAAATTGATCATAAAGGCGAAACATAAATGGTGGCGGTTAAATTATAAAATATAGGTAAAGTAGTTTTTAAATTAGGTAGGTACTGTAAAATAATTTGGTTGGCAGGACCAAATTATTACGAATAGCTGTCACATCAAAAACTAAACATCAAATTATGTGATTATTACAGTAGGTACCTACATTCTACAGAATACTTGAAGTTACAACACATAACACAACATCACGCCTATCATACTTAAAGCTACAACGATAAAAAAAACTTATAACAAAAGAAGATAGCTTCAGGCGGCTTTTTACTAACACAAGAGAACTGGCGTGGTTAGAATCTCCTTTGTAGCCAAGTCGCAATCAAATCGAGGTGATCTGCATTTTGGCACCTTTACAAAACACTCTAGTACCAATTGAATGTTAAGAGCTTTTTAACTTCTTTGCTGTTGTAGTTAAGCTGCCAAATAGTCTAGCTCTAATCAATTGTTTTCACTGTAAAGTTGGCAAAATGCAGATTTTCGTGGAACCAATCGATTAGCGTTAACATTCCAACTTTAAACAGCACGACGCGACGTAACGCATTTAGAGAAAATTATGGTTTATTGGTTTATAAAACCGGCCCAGTGTGTGTCGCACCACGTAGAGTGTAGGGTCCCGCAGTTTAGATGAATATTTACGCATTAACATGATATTGATTCTATATTTAGAGAAAATATTGATTATTTTAAAGTAGGTAAATCTCAAAAAAACTGAGAAGTAAAGTTATTTCTGCAGTTGTAACCGAAAATTCCACCAACCTCAAACTTTTCCTAATTTTACGACGAATAGTTGAAAAGTAAGACGTGGAACATTTATCAAATCATCAAAATGACTGTATGTATAATTTCATGTTCTCAATAATTAGAAAACTCACTATCATTCTTAGCCTCGTCGCACTGCTCATAAGTGTTGATGATCTCAGCAGCTCGCTTCTCATCATACAGCGGGTACAGGATCTCGTTGAGGCGAGGATCTCGCTGCTTCTCGTTGAGGAAGTTCACGAACTGGTCCAGGTTGATGCGATCTGACTTGCCTTGGGTGCTGTGGGAGAGAAAAGAAGTGGTTAAGACCAAGAAATGTGTTCCTGCACAAAGGTAAGACGCGACTCTATAGTTTCAAATCAAAAATTTCTATGAAAGTTTTCATAGAAATTTTTACTAAGAATCATAGAATTTTTTATTAAGTTTAATGGAAATTGTTCTACCAAAATCGCGTCGCACCATCGCATCTTGTTTGCGGAAGGGTCCGCCTTTATGTACTTAAATTTTTGATACTTTATCTAAGTACTTCGTCAGGTATAAAAATTGAGTAAAATCTAAGCTTGCTGAAGATATAAAACATCTCATTGATATTCCAACCATTACAAAACCTGATCCGTTAACAATGATTAGTCCATCTTACTACCAATCAAATCGTAAAACATCCAATCATCCGTAATCCGTAAATGGCAGAGAGGGTTTCATCAATAAATAAAGTGCTCACATAAAACAACTGAAAGTAACGCAGGTAGGTTTAAACCCTCGACTAACCGGTGCCGTGGTCCCGTCGCCCCTTGGGAGCGATAAAACGGGGCTTAGGGAATCCTATCAAGTGGATGGACATGGAGATAAATTGTGCTCTCCTTTTGAATACAGATTTTTGTTAAGTGTCTTTACGTATAATTATATTCAATTTGGGATTTTACTAAATTTGGTTGTAGGTAGATAAGGTGGTTTACTCAGGTTTTATTTATTTATTCATAGGAGAACCAATAGCTAATAACAAATTGAATATGAAACATAAAGCCGATTACAGGTTCTCACGTAAAGCCGAGTTAGAAACTCGTACAATAAATTAATGCTAGCAAAATTTTCACCTGTCTGTAAGTACCTCTATCTACCGGTACTTACCGCATTTACGATCTAGTTTCCAAACATATAAACAAATACGTATTTTTCAGAAAACGTTCAGTACTTGAAGTTCAGTTAACGCGGCAACTTTGACATTTTTATGAATTTTTTTTATAGTAAGTAGTTTGTAGTCATTCTGAAATCTACTTAATTTACACTACTACAAAGTTGACATTCATTTAAGTACAAAGAATATCAATTGAAAATAAGAATTTGAATAGACTTTAGATCCATGATTTTCAGAATAAGGTTCTGAAGACCACAATAGTGAAATAATCATTCAATCTATCAATTTTGGCAGGTAGGTACCTATTGTATAGTAATAGGAAGAGCTGTAACTTCACTGGTAAGGATTTCACTTTACTGGATGACTCACTCATTCACTCAGTTTCGATTAGAATATCTTCGCTTTATGTCCTGTCTAGTTACACAACGAAAATTTCTAAATAAAGATAGGTAACGTAAATACTTACATAGACCGGAACAGCTCCTCAATATCATTCCTAGGACAGATCTTATGGTACAGCGCGTAGAACTTGTCAAAGGTGAAAGCTTCCTTTTCCATGGCCTCATTCTTCCCCGAAGGCAGTCCAAGTTCAGACAAGCACTGGTAGACCAGCTTCTCTGTCTTGCCTGATGCGAATGTCCTGGCTACTACCTTCACGGGGACCTTGCCTCGAGGGTCTGTCAGGAAACAGAGGCGCATCCAACTGGAAAAGTGGGGGTGATTAGTAGGTTGTAATGGGGGTGAAAATTAAATTCGATTTTGTCGGAAGAAGGTCGGGTTATAGGTACAGTTAGTCAAATTGACAACGTACATGTATTGGCCGTATTATAGCCATGAATCAAAGAATGACAGTTGTCATTTGAATACCTATACGGACAATTTAAATATTAATTAATTTCTCTGTCTTTACACAAAGTGAGCTGCTATTTGCTAGTCATCACAAGTTATCAGCACATCTTGAAGTTCAACACGTTTATTTAAAGGGACAACGTTAAACTACATTTGTAAAATCGTGGCGGGATTTGATCGCGCACGCGACTTTCAACTCACTGTGTTGAACCGAAGATTGAGAATCCAACAGAGTGCATCACAGCAAGTCGAAAAAAAAATCAACTCTTGGCGTTAAGGTGGAAGCGCCAGGGTAGCCCGCGAAATTCAAATTTTGTTACGTTTTTTGCAATTTGTAGGTCAGTATCAGGTTGTATGGTGATCTAAATATGATTCGCGACCGAATCAGCAATACAACTCCATGAGTTAGAATTGCCCTCAAATGTCATAATTTCATGAAATAGTCATTCTTTAGAGTAATATGAACTTATAGAGATGTATTGCTGATTCTAATGATTATGATTCTGTAAAGCCATATTTGATAAGGTCGCGAATCATATTTAGATCACCATACAACCTGACAGTGACCTGGGAATTGCAAAAAACGTAACAAAATTTGAATTTCGCGGGCTACCTTGGCGCTTCCACCTTAAGCAGTTGCGTTTAAAATCCAGTGCGCGCAATAATGCCGTTGCGATATTTTTTACGTCTGTGCGAACGTGGACTAAAAGTATGACACATAGTTAAAGTTAGTACGTAAAGCTGATTCTTAATTTCTAGAAGAAAGGTCAGCCGATGCACTACAAACTACCACCACAGATTTATTACCACATTCAATGTTAACATGCTACAGTTAAAATAATTAACTAACTATCTAACCGTCACCTACCTATACTTGATCATCATTACCTAACCTTTTTCCAACTATGTCGGGGTCGGCTTCCAGTCTAACCGGGTGCAGCTGATTACCAGTATTTTACAAGTAGCGACTGCTTATCTGACCTACACAAACCAGTTACTGGGTAATACGATACCCCGTGGTAAGACTGGTTGTCAGACTTTCGGGCGTCTGACAAGCCATAACGACTATCAAAGATCCACGAAACCTACCTATACTTAATCCTGATAAAAAAGCAAGTTTTAAATTTTCTGAAACAGTGAACAACAGAACGTCGCGGGCAGACCGTCGCAACGCGTCTCTTGTAGTTTAATTTCCATGAAGCTTTTCGTAGAAATTGTTCCATTAGAGTCGCGTCGTGCTTGTCTACAGGAGCCTCTAATTCTCGTGAAATGTCTCGTTTTAACATTAAATATATCTTACTAGCTTTTGCTAGAGACTTCCCCAGGATGGAGGTCGAAAATTTGCTTTAAAAAATCCAGGTTATTAATTATCTGTGTGCCATTTCATGTAATACTGTTAAGCCATTTTTGCGTCATTGAGTAATAAACCCGACCCAACCCAAACCAACCCGCCCAACCCGTCGGAAATTACAGACGTGATGGTATGTTATGTTCAGATTTACAGAGCGTAAAGTTGCAGTTCTATTAACACGTATCTCTGTATAATTATTACATTCAAAAGCTAACACGTTTCTCTACAAACTCGTTATATAAATGTCCCTATAATATAATCTAGCGCATCGCAAACGCCAAGCATCCATTGAATAGCAACGTATTCAAAGCGTTGAATCAAAATGATACCGTATTGAATACAAGCCCTATCTTCCCTCCCTCTATATTGAAAGGCACGACGCGCGAACACTCTGTTCATGTATAATGGCAGCCTCGCTGAATACATAGCCTGATGTTCAGTACCCACTGATGAAATGATAACTGCTTTCATGGTGCAAATCAACACATATATTTGCTTCGTATGATATACTAGTTTTTACCCGCCATTTCGTCCCCGTGAAATTATCTCCCGCCAGCGCTACTTATTACTTTGTCTTCGCATTTATTATTATTATTTATTTATTTTTAAAATCTTAGCTTAAAAACTATGCCCCACAAAACCGTTTCCACGGTTTGTCTGTGAGAACAGAACAAATAGTAAGTACCTATTACACATAAGGTTTATTAGTGCAGACACTTAATTTTCATTTATTGCACTAAACTTATACATAATGCAACTAACAAAAACATCTTAAATATATGGAGATAATATAAAGCTACCAATCACCCATTCACTCTCCCACAACAATTTGCAAACCACTTTCCTAAGATAACGATAGCGTTCTTTCCGACATGTCTTTTTCTGAAATGGGCTATTAAATGAAAAAAGAAAAAAAAATCAAATACAATTGGTAGTTCCAGAGTTTAGCGCGATCAAACCAACAAACTCTTCAGATTTACTATTAGTATATGGAAGCTTTTGGTCGGTTTAGGATTTCTCATGAAGTTTACGAGAACTCCAGTCCAACTAAAAGCGCCTGTATGCAATATTTGCGGCGCATCGTTAAGTAACCAATAGTTTTACTTTAAGTCGCCTTATGACCGATACCTATAATTTACTGAGAGTTGTAGGTTAAAATTAAGACTTCTATATTTACCAATAATGAAACAAATACCTAATATCTCCGCATAGTAGACGCCGCCATTTGGAAGTATCTATCACAGGTAGGTAAAATTAGCTTACAAAACTATTTATTTGCCCAGTTTGGAAACAAAAAATGCTATCTACCATTGGTAAGCAAAATGATCCGTTTTTTTTATACGACCCGAGCATTAATAATGCGCATGCCAATTAGTTATGAAATCTCAAAATGTTTTATATCATCTACATTTTTTCGCCTTACTCTAGATGCACGTCTCGCACTTGGCCAGTTTTTCAATTAAATGTAATGGCAGCTTTCAAGAAATGTAAAAGCTACTTGCATGCAAGTTAATGTTTCCATTACGCAAGCTTCTGCTATCCTTCGATGGCTGCATTCGCTTCCCTAATAAAATCAAGTTAATGGTCTTTTAAGAGAAAATGTTGAAAATCCGCCAAGGAAAATTGTGAGAGTAGGTACACGAGCTGTCATAACCACGACTTGCCTTACATGGAAAGGGAGGGTTATATCTCTACCTATTAATATTTCTTAGGCATTAGAATTATATTAAAAGTTTCTGATAATTATGTGAAGTCAATTTCATAAATACTTAGGTTATGATTTAAAGCCATTATACAAATGTTGGGTCACCAAGATACAGGCTGTGCCAAGTTTGGATCCCGCTGTTAAAGCTTTAAAAAAATGTGGTGCTTCGTATTTTTAAAATTTGTTTAATCAATAAAGAATGAAAGTAGGTTCAAAGTAAAATTATGTAGATTGCAGCTAAGTATCCTGAAACCTATTACTCTACCATTCATAACCAGCCTATAGTGTTCCCACTGCTGGGACACAGGCCTCCTCTCTGTGAGTGGGCACTCCCTTTCAGCCCACTGGCTGTAATTCCAGCACGCGGGCCCAGTGCGGGTGTGGGATGCCACATGTCTTCGAATTTTTAGTTTTAGGACATGCCAGTTTCCTCACGATGTTTTCCTTCACCGTTTTGAGAGCAGTGGTGATGAAGTTATTTACACAAAGTAAACCGCTTGTCTGGGTTCGAACTCAGTAAGTCACGGCCGTTACCACTGGCCCACCACAGCTCTTCTCTCATTCACTCCACCATGAATATTAATAGAATCGCAACAACTCAAATCACTTTAACTAAACGATTTACCTTAACACTAATTAAACCAAAACCCTGAAACATTCACTTAACAGAATTACTAAAACCTTGATTCATCCTCCATTTAATAATCATAAATCATTTAGGTAATTCCATCTTCTAAATCGGTAAATCATAGAGGGCTATTCTACATAATTTATATGTTCGGTAAGTGTATTAACTCCGGTAAATGACTGGTTGAAAGTTAATTTGCAAAATGGCCAATCTAAGGGAGTGTGGTTTCCGTGAATGTAGGAGTGTAGCTGTAGGTGGGAACCTTTTTATTTTATTAGTGTTTTTACGCTAATAAATTAAAAAGGTAATTGATAAATTACTTGACATAACATCACGCGTTGTTTCCCCAAAGGGTTAGGCAGAAGTTATAGTTCACGAACATTTCGTCAGTTATGTTTAAGTCCTATGTTATAGGGGGCGAGCATATTGCCTTCAACCAGGCACCAATCTCCAGATTCGTGGTTGCTACTGAGAAATTACAGATTGACATAGCCAAAAACTCTTTGCCCGTCCTGGGTATCGAACTCAGATCCTAATGCTCAGTAGTAGCGCATGCCTAATTTACCTACATGTATGTAAGTTACTTGCACGCCCTGGACACGTACCTAGCTACCTAAGTTTATCTGCAAACTTAAATGCAACTTAAAAATCAAAATATTTTATTTCACACAAACCTGCATGGGCACTTATGAAACGTCAGAAGCTAGGTGCACAGTTCCAATTTGTCGCTTCCTATGGAGAAGAGCCGGCAAGAAACTCCACGGTTACTCTTTTAAAAATAGTTGGCTTTTACAATGTTTTCAAATTACAGTGATAGTAGGTATGGGAGGACAGTGCAGGCCTGTCAATAAGTATCACGTAACTTAGAGGAATGAAAATAAAGAATTGAAAATCGTCTACAAATAAATCTACAGTCTGCCTATAACGTTCTCTCATTAACAATGTGTAAATTGTTAATTGCCAATTGAACATGAACCTTATGCATACGTTATAACGATGAAAATCTATCAAAGTAATTTGACAGATTGGGGTAGCTTGATGTGCTGGCGTCTGTACCTAATAGCTACCTAATCTGGTAAGAAAGGTTTGAGAATACACTATTAAACCTGCACCCTAATTGCGAAACACACTATCAATTAAATCTGAATTATTTTGAAGGATATTGCTATTCATTGCTTCATTTGTTCGAAAAATTTGTCTGCTCGACAACGCAATTATAACGCAATGAATTTTGTTGGACTGTCAATTTACAGCCACTGTGTTATTGTGTTGTTGCCATTGTTTAAATGACCAGTGTGTTAAGTTTTTTATGCGTGTTTTTTATATTTTATTATGTAGTAGTATTTCAAACACAATGTAAATTGTTAATGATAAATTAAATTGATTGTTACTGTGTTACGCAATTACCCCTCTGAAAACTGAAAAGTTTAGTGCGGAAGCTCATTAAAGATTAGCTTTCAAATGAATTCGCCCATTTTAGTACATAAAAAATGACAAAAGTAGTCGCATACATTTCCATTTTCAATTGAAAGTCTGATTTTCTAGAAACTCCTAACAAGGCAAGGCTGCCTTGTAGTATTTATCCATTTATCCCGTCCACATACGTGGGTAGATACGTCGAAACTGTGCTAAATAGGACAGCTCTAGTTACTTATTATATATTAGTCTTGTACCCTGGTGAGCTACTGGGTGTAAGTGAATTATAAAATGGCGATTATTTTGAGTAAGGGCCTGTGGGAGAAACCTTCGTAATGTGTTATGTCGTTAGATGTTTTGCTTCTTTTTTGTGGAAGTTTATATTAAAGCCGGAAAGCCGGAGCTAATGATCCATATCAGCTCCGGCTTTCTAACAGTCTTTTGAAATAGGTATTTGTCCTCGATTGAAGGATATCATCACCTTCCATCGAATGTTTTTAAGATTTACTAGAGACATACTTAATAAGTTACAAAAAAAAAAAGCAAAGCAAGCAGATGCTGCTAATTTGAGTTACTCTGCATTTGAAATAGACATTTTTTTTTGACGGATAAACTACTTTTGAACGGGCCCGTATCTTCGTTGACGGTTTCCAAAAATGTATAATAAATAGGTGTCATCACGTCATCATCAGCCTAAATCAGTCCAATGCTGGACATAGACCTCTCCAATTGCACGCCATTCAGCTCGATTCACGGCAACTCTCATCCAGTAAAAAATAGGTATGTGTTCCTATCTATTAGGAGAAATAACTTTAATACCTGCACAGAGGGTTAAATTTGCACTACAGCAATATTAAGTTATACGACTTTTCAGCTTAATTTACATTAGCATAAAGTTGATAATTAAAATCAAAACAATTGGAAAGAAGGATTTGAATACACTTTAGACTTAAATCCCGGAAGAAAAATCAAATTAAAATGAAAACCTTTTTCCTCAAATTCAGAAAAAGTCTTTGAAAGTTTAAACCGATTTTTCCCATCACATCGCTACGTTGTCTACCGGCTCCAAAGAACCTTCAACCCAGTGATACTTTGTCTTCGCCTAAAGTACGAGTAGGTAAGTAACAACCAGTCATTGTTATCACGGACGAGGATCATTAAGTCATGTTCCAGCCAGTTGAGTCGAACACGCCACATTGAGCAGACAATGTTTCTTTTGCGCCACAAAATAGGACAGAAACTGGTGCAAAATAAAGATGAAACGTGAAAAACTACGAAGTAGATAAGTCTGTATGGGTTTGGTAGATATTAATTATATCTATTCTTCTTTACATAGTATTAAACAAAGTCGTTTATCGTATCTGTACGCTTAGATCTTTTAAACTACGCAACGGATTTTAATACGGTTTTTATCAATAGACAGAGTAATTCAAAAGGAAGGTGTATGGTTATGTATATTTAACGACCTACATGCGGGCGAAGCCACTGGAAAAAGCCAATAATATTGTAACGGGATTTAAAAAAATAACACGCTTTTATTAGCATCACCTCTATACGGAATCCTTGATTGCTATTTTCACCAACCATTAACATTTCATTGACAAATATTGGTAAAAGTAGTCAATTAGAAAAAAACGTAAACAGCACCCCACGCTTTTTATAGGATAGTGTTGTTTTTTTGTTAATCACTCTATTGTTATTTAAACTTATTGAAGATTATTTTCAACTTTTTTAGTTTGGTTTTCTATTTTTCCTTTTTTTTAAACTTATATTTTTGTATGTTTGTTTGTGACGCGTTCATGCTAAAATGGCTGATTTTCTCACGGAATCGAGACTTATGAGGGTGAAACCGTGGGGCGTAGCTAGTTGTGAATAATAACATAACACCACGCCTGTTTTCTCTGAAGGGTTAGGTAGAGGTGAACATAGGTATTAATAGTAGTACGCCCTCATTACATTAGTGTAATTGGGGGCGACCCTATTGCCATCAACCGGCCACAGATCCAGATTTTACGATTGGTTTGATATTCTTAGACTGTTTATTAGAAATAATAAGTTCTATACGAATCAGTTTTAATTAGGGGCACAACAGGGCAAATACCACTTCGTACTGATACAAGAACTTACCTAAATAAAACAGGAAATGAATATAAATGTGTTTGATCGAGTCAACTGCTGTAGGTTTTTTTTTGATGGTGGGAAATCATCAAATAACTTCTCCCGCTCTGGGTGGAGCAGGAGGGCGTGTCAGATTTTAACTGACTAAAACCCACCAGTTGCCTGCGTGCCAGACTCTTGGATTCTCAATGCTTGGTTAAACACAGAGATTCAACACGAGCGGACTTGATTCACCCCGAATTTACCCGAACGTCACCTGATATTGCCGAGCTTTACGAAGTAGGATTTTCGGCTTTGCCGAAGCTTCCGCTGGTTTGTGGGCGAAAACTAAACTACGGACTCTTGATTTTTTGGGCGAAAATGGCCGAAAACAAAAACGGAACTTCGGCTGGTCACTATTTTTAGTTTCTAGCTCTAAATCGCCAGCGGGAAGACAGGCGCCATATATACGTATAGTGTGTCACCTTTGAACTGGCCACTGGCAAGTTGCCAAGACGCAGTTAAACTTGCTACTTAACGGACACAATGTGTCGTAAACCAGCGTTTAATGATGTCTGCTGGTTTAATGATTATCTTGGTTGATAAGTTAAGATTACCTAGTTGTTATGGGGTTTTTTGATCAAAGTAAAGTTATTAATGTTAGTCTTAACTTGATTTTATGAGAGAAAGACCAACGTGTTTGAGGAAATGAAAGAGGCGATAATAAAGAGCGGTTAAAAGGGATTTCCTACTTATAATAAGTCTATATTTATCTACAAAGCTATTTTTGCCGTTTTCTTTTTGTCGTTAAAATCTAATTTGACACTTATTTTTCATTCTAATAATTTCATTTTCTAGCATCATCTTCATCACTTTTCCAAGGATTTTTTGCTCGAATGGATCACCAAATCATCCGTATTGCGCTCGTTAGCGAGTTCAAAACCATTAGGAGGGTGTTTTGACTGAAAGCTTTCCGCTTCAGTACCCTTATGAACCCAAGATCACTTAAATTTAAGCTAGGCTTGTGCAATTACGTCAGCTCGATGACATTTTGAAGGTGGAAGAAAGAACATAGTGGATTTAAGGTTCTTGGATTTAAGTTGGTAGAAGTCTGAAATGTCCCATCGTGTTCCAGGTCAGAAGGTACTTATCCTAAAATCATTATCCTAAAACTGCCTGCACGACTGATGATAGTAATTTTTACTGCGACAAGAAGCCATACATGCCAGAGCTTTAAATGAATTATTGCCGAGAGACGTAGGAGTGTCGTGGTGTAGACTGACTTAAATGTGTGGTTGCCTTATAAGCACGTAAAGGACCGGGGAAATTAACTGGATTAAGCATAGAGATCTATGCGAGGCTCTTCAAAGAAGAGTTCAAGTCTGGCACAAAAGAGAAAATACCTATTTTTAATACCTATAATTCTCAGCAGTAGGTGGGAAAAGGTTGCCAATGAAGTTGATGAGTTGTTGATGTGTTGTTGATCTATACTAATATTATAAAGAGGTAAAGTTTGTGAGTTTGTGAGGTGTGATGTTGTAGGGGGTAATCTCTGGATCTACTGAACCGATTTTGAAAATGATTTTACCAATAGAAAGCTACGTTATTTGTGAGTGTCGTAGGCTATATATTAACCCGAAAAATTTAAAGAAATGTTTGTGGTAGTCGGATTTGCAAAGTAAGTCGGAGATAAAACGATCGAACGAAAACGTTTCTTACGAACGCTGCCTTAACAATGAGAGATATATGATTGAGTTTTAGAGAAAAGTTGTAGAGCTTGATAATACTCACACAAAAATTAGGAACAGCATATGTCTAACTTTTATATTTAAGTCACAAAAAGTAGATTTTTATATATAAAAAAAAAGATTTAAATTTTTAGGTCATGTTTATTGGTCATATTATCAACCATTATGAATTCTTATGAAAATAAGTCAATTTATCGTCTCAAGTGTTTAAAACAAAAGACTTTTCCCTTTTACTGCATATAATTTGGACGAATGGTTAAAGATATAATACGAGATAGGTATGGAACCGCGACCGTGTCGTAATCTATTGAGTGATATAAAAATGTTTACCGCCCAACGAAGCGGGCACGGGTCAGCTAGTACAAATAATAAAGCTGAAGAGTTTGTTTGTTTGAACGCCCTAATCTCTGAAACTACTAGTCGCATTTAAACGATTCTTTTTTTTATATGATAGCCCAGTTCTTAAGGAAGGCTATAGGCTATTTATCATCACGCTAGGATCCTTAGCAGCCGAGCAAAAATAAATAAACTCAGCAAGGACGTTAAGTGAAAATGAAGTAACAGCACGAGCAGGCGATGCGGGTCGGAGAAACAAGAAAGAAAAAAGAAGATGTCTGTCGAAAATGTCATTCCAATCATCATCTGCCTAGCCTTTTCCCAACTAGCTTGGGGTCGGCTTCCAGTCCAACCGGTTGCAGCTGAATACCAGTATTATACATGGAGCGACTGCCTATCTGACCTTCACAATCCAGTTACTGCGGTATTACGATACCCCTTGGTAAGACTGGTTGTCAGACTTTCGGGCTTCTGACGATCCGTAACGACTGTCACAGATCCACGAATGACAGGCGGGACCAACGGCTTAAGGTGCTTTCCGAGGCACGGAGGGGTCTTGGTGTGTAAAAATGGTCACCCATCCACAGACCAACCGTGGCAAGCGTAGCTTAACCTGATCGATTGTCCTGTGCGGCTAATATTACTTAGTCACAAGCCCCTATGTCCTCGAAAATGTCATTCTATTACGAGCATCCTAGCAAAATCTAATCCACATCTAGCAAAACCTACTTTCGTTCAACTTGATATTAAATTGGCTTGTAGAAGTCGAACCGCTGACGGCGACGTAGCGACATGTGTGATATTAATTCTTCTACTTCGATGGCGGAGCGTGCAATATCCTGCATTCTTGAAGTTAACCCGCGATGCTATAGGAAGATATCTTGTAGATATGTGTCGGTTACTCTGCGACGGTTGGCAAAATTAAATGTCAAAGGTGTTATTGAATCTTAGAATGTGAAGGAATAATCCTATTTTGAAGGATTTTCCTTTATTCTCTCTTTTTAACCGACATATATAGACGGCTTTGCAAAATATTTTTTGTTCGAAAGGGGTTTATTACGAAATGGTCCCATTTAAATTTCATTTAAGTAGATATGACATGAGTTTCGGAGACAGACAACGGAACTCTTCAAAAAATTACAGTAAATCAACCGCGATTGCTGCTATCGTATAAATATGCATTGTTTTGGCCCCAAGGATGATGAAATTTCGAATAGGTGTGGGGTAGGTACTATAACTAAAAAGTGAAAAATAAAACAACCGACTTCCAATAAAAAACACTTCAAAGTGAAAAATAACTTTTTGGAAGGCGGTGGCAAAAAAAAAATACATATCCAAAGTCACCGACTTCCGAAATTAAAGTAATTTTTCACTTTGTAGTGTTTTTTTGGAAGTCGGTTGTTTTTTTTTTCTTGTACGCAGACTTGGTTTAATTTGAATTTTGATTCGCGGTAATCATCTTTCTACGAGCATCCGCTCGTGGCTACGCCCGCGTGGTACGTCAATAAAAAATAGTATATGTCACAGAGTTCAAATTATTCCCATATCAAAAATCGGTCGAGCCGTTTCGAAGATCAGCGGGAACAAAAAGACAATTGTTAAATAAATGTTTATTTTTTGCTCGAGTCATCGTACTAAAAAACATTTTTGTTGTTTCTGCATACATCTACCTAAGTAATAAAAAGCTGATATTAGTACATTACAAAGACTTCAATTTTAAATATTAATCTAGATAATTGTGTTATTATCTTTCAATTATATTATCAGCACTTTATTTAAGTAATAACTAAAAGGTTAAGTATACCCTTAGCTTGGCAGGATTTTTTTATTTTGGACCTACTCAACTTTTCTGAAGTAAGATATTTTAGGTGCCTGCCCTTACGGTCTCATTGCTAACACGAGCGTGCTGGTCAATGCCATTACCTATTTTTTATAAAAAGAATCCCTTTTGCCAGCGGAAGCGGCGACCTAAAAAGGCGTGACATAAAAAAAATACCCGACTCTTACAGTTTTTAGATTACGGTCCAGAATGAACTTCAAATTACATCTTGATTAAGCATCCTTTGTACGTATTCATCTGTTCGTTTCTTCCTGACTGTTTATAATTATGTGTGTACAACTGTACATAAATGGTTCACAATCAGCCTATACAGGAAATGTTTTTATTCAGTGCGCAAACTATAACCATGATTCAGCATATATCATTCTAGACCCCAAGCGCAGAAATTTTTCATCATTTCGTAGGCATTGCACTTTTCTATGAAACAGCTGATTTTTTTTTGTAAAACCGCTGAAAAATTTCTTCGCGGGGGGGTCTAGAAACTTTAACCATGGATTCAGCATACTGAATCTATGGTTAAAGTTTACGCAATGGATAAAAACTTTTCCTGTAATGATCCCACTGGAACTAGAAAGAGAAGACGCAGGCCTTCTCTTTCTATGAGGAGTAGGCTACCATCCACCACGCAGGTCCAGTGAGGCTTGGTGGATGTCAATGTCTTCGAATTTTTGGTGCAAGGACATGCCAGTTTACTCACGATGTTTTCTTTCACCGTATTGTGAGCAGTGCTGATGAAATAATTTATACAAAGTAAAGCGCCTGTTCCGTGTGGTGCCGGACGTAAAAGAATAGCACCATCCCATTTCTTCCCGTGGGTGTCGTAGAAGGCGACTAAGGGACTTACTAGAGAATGGGCAGCAGCGTTCTCTATGCATTTGACCACCATACTGCGATCGCCAACACGCCTGCCAAGCGTGGCAATTATGTCAAATCCCCCCCTTTTGGGGGAGGCTTTTGTCTAGCAGTGAACGTCTTTCGGCTCATATGATCATGATGATGAAAGCGCCTGTCAGGGTCGAAGTTACAACCTACAACTCGTAAGTCGCGGCTGTTAGCACTGAGCCACCACTGGTCCTACATATATATGGTTAAATCCCTACTAATATTATAAATGCGAAAGTAACTCTGGTCTGTCTGCTACGCTTTCACGCCTAAACCGCTGAACCGATTGTCATGAAATTTGGCAGATATATAGCCTGGGATATGGAGAAGGACATAGGCATAATTTTTACGCGGTAACTGACATACACGCGGTTGAAGCCGCGAGCAAAAGCTAGTAAATAAAATAAATGATACTCTTTACATAAAAAATTGTTACCTACAACCCCTAACTGAATTGTTTTAAAACGAAGAGAAAGCTTAGTGGTGTAAAAATGTACAGCTATTCATTTCTAAAGCTTTAATACAATTGGAAGTTCGTGCCTCTGTGGTCACAGTAGCGGAGGTCGCCATTGATTCCCTTTGTGAGGGATTATTTTCCCTCTGATTAGAGTTAAAATAGACGCTTTTCATTATATTACTTTGCCAATTATTCATCAGATTAAAGCCTTCTTTCTCTCTCGCACTTTGCTGTGGCCGACGGGTCTATAATGAATCATTGTGGACCCATGGTCCATGTCAGGCAAAGACATGGTCATTGCGAATGACCTACCAGCTAAGTTCACATTGTGGAATACTAATAAATATTGAGTATGTATTGATTAAATATGAACCAACTTTGAACTTATAAATTGACTTTCTAGCAGTGGCGAGGGTTGTAATTATGGCCAGGGTAAGCCGTTCCAACAAAAAAAACACTCACCGCGTGATGCAAGCTTAGTTTCTTTAGAGGATCAGCCCCTCTTTCACTCATACTGAGTTAGAATCAGAGAATTTTGTAAGATGGTTTTCTTTGGGCGCATGCATTTTTTCAGTAAAACTTATTGTACTTTTAAATAATCGGTGGGAGTGCGATTTCTTTAAGGTAAGCCGATGGGGATCGGTTTGTATTGACCCTTCGCCACTGCTTTCTAGTAGGTATGCTTCATGCAATTTGCCTATTTAGTTTAGAATCCTATACCAACCTCATCAATATGAATCAGCTGAAGTGAAAAAAGTAAGTTAAAAAACTAAAACTAGTGAATAATCACGCTCTAAAACATATGTAACAATTTTTTAGGGTCGGTGGCATACTACACATCACCTGTCAAATTATGATAAGTAGTTTAGAAGTTATGAGTAAACATATGAACATACATACATACCGGTCAAAATCATAACCCTCTTTTTTACTTCGCCCTAATTGGGTAAAAAAAAGATTTTTTGTAAGCTTGTTTGTTACGATTTCACTCTAAAACGGCAGAACGGATTTCGATGAAATTTGGCACATGGGTATACCTAGACCTGGATTAGAACATTGGATACTTTTTATCCCAATATTCCCGTCGAGATTGAGACATATGCGGGTGAAACTGCGGTCGCAGTTAGTCAGTGTATTAATTGCTTGGCTTGTAGTTATTTTTATTCCCAAGTGCAGCAAACATTGTAAAATATTCTACTACCTAACAAACAAAGCTTCTTTCATTAAAATCCCTCGCACAGTACCCAAAGGTGGGGTTTATTCAAAATATTAAATTTCCATTAGGAAACACGTGTATACTTTAAACTATCATTAAGTTTATTGAAGCTAGCCACGTGTACAAGTAGATAGGATCCAAGAGGCAAAGTCGGTCATTCAAAATATTCAGAAACACGTATATTTACTAAACATAACATCATGCCCGTATTAGCCGTCGGGTTAAGCAGAGATACCCACTTTTCGCCACGGTGATGTGCCAAGGCAACCCGGGAAATTCATTTTTATTATGGTTTTTGCAATTTGCAGACTGTATGTTGAACAAAAAAACATGATTTGCGACGGAAGCCCGTATTTATAGAAATATAATCATCAAAACCCTCTTAGTTCATAATTTTATCATTCAAAGGGATTCTATGAGCCTGACCGTGACTTGTAAATTGCAACCTTTAAAAAATGAATTTAGCTGGCTACCTCGGCGATTCCCCCTTCAGTCCAATGCAATAAGAGGGCGAGCCTATTGCCATCAACTGGGCACAGTTGTAGACTCGGGGCTGCAACTGGGAAATTACAGGTAGAAAATCTCAATAACCCTTTGCCCGACTTGGGAATCGGACCCATGGCTCAGCAGTAGCGCATGCAAAATCAAAAAAAACAAAATCAAAAGTCATTTATTCAAACTAGGCTGAGAGTCAGCTCTTTTTGAACGTCAAAATTACATAAGACAGTGCCCCCAAAACGCCCGCCCTTCACCACTTCCTAGTGCGCAACAAACTCCCCAGCAGCACAGCTGTCTGTTAAGTTAGAAGAACTTGATTCTATACATCATCATCATCATCATCATTTCAGCCGAAAGACGTCCACTGCTGGACATAGGCCTCTATACAATAGTAGGTAATTAAAATTACGAAACACAAAAAAAAACATGAAATTTGCCATATGTCAGCTAGCACACGCCAATATACCATTAAAACATTGAAAACTAAAAATAATAAAAATAAAACGTAAACAGAACTTACCTACAATCTAAATAAAAGCCTCCAGGCATAAAGGGCATGTCCGCTTACATATGCAATTCTGCATTATGTAAATATAGCTATAACTTGAAGTAACAAAAGTTAAACTAATAAAAACTAAAACTAAAAAAGACTAAAATTAATAAAAACTTAATACGACCTCTAGAGACCAACGAGGCAGCCTGGCTACCAACTAAACTATCATTATAATTAAACTAGCTATACCTGAATGTTTGATAACTACAATACCTGCACGCGTTACAAAAAACGATATAATTTTCTTGAACATCATATACCTAGGTATTATTTATTAACCTACTATCTGTAAAATAAAAACAGTAATAGTAAGGAATTCTGTTAAATTAATTAAATGTCAGAAAATGTCGCTTGTTTTTATAATTGCTTCTGCTTCTTCGTAACACTCTTGTCGGTGGTCCTCATAAAGTTTTTTGTCTAAGTGCTGATGTGATTCGCCTTACGATTTTTCGCCATCTACTCCGAAATTTAGGATTTAATGTGTACTTATACAAGGGATTGCCCACTGCGGATTTAATTTGGTCAGTCCATCTCATGGGCGAGCGTCGGTGTCGTCTAGTGCCCTCCACTCTACCCTGCACCCTTACGCCTCGAGACGTGTCTGAAGTATTTGAGGATGCACGCTTGAACCAGAGGGGTAATTGGGTAACATATAACAGTAGTGCACTTTCATTTTGACAGATCAACAACATTCATTGCGTTATTTACGTTGTTAAGCTGACTTTATTTTGAGCTTATGAAGCAAGGGTTAGCAATATCCTTCATTATGATTCAGATTCTGATTGCAGGTGTGTTACGTAATTAGGGTGATGAACAGATAGACGCTTTTTGAAATTGAGTTCTTGGCGTATAGAGAGGTGTTGGTGCGAAACTCTATCGACGATAGCGACGATATTACCGTGGACGTTACGTCCATAAAATGTATGGAAATACAAGCACGATAAAACGTTATCGTGGACGGAAATTTGAAAGCGTGTGTTCATATATTTCCATACTGTTTACTTCCCTGTGCTGTTGCGATGCCGTGACATGATAAAAGCGCATAATGACTGAATAAGTACTATATTTGCAATTGGAATACCCATTGGATACTTTCATCATTTCAGCCGAAAGACGTCCACTGCTGGACATAGGCCTCCCCCAAAAGGGGGGTTTTTGCTATAATCGCCACGCTTGGCATGCGGGTTGGCGATCGCAGTATGGTGGTAAAAGGCATAGAGAACGCTGCTGCCCATTCTCTAGTAAGTCCCTTAGTCGCTTTTGTTCGACACCCACGAGTAGAAATGGAATGGTGCTATTCTTTTACGTCCGGCACCACACGGAACAATTGGATACTTTACTGAAACTATATTGTAAAACTTATGTTTATGTGTGATAAAAATGACGTCTTCTACGGCATAGTACAAAATCTATACGTACTAATATTTTAAAAATGCATTTGTTAGTTTGTATGTAGATTGAAGGGAGTGATATCTGGAAATACCAGACGGATTAGAAAAAATCTTTTTGCATTTGACAGCCTAGAAAAAAAGTGAAGCAGGGTAAACGAAGTAATATTGCGGGCGAGCGGGGCGGGGCGCTGCTGTGCTATTACGCACGTGAACAAAGTCGCGGGCAGAAGCTAGTTTATTATAAGTAGTATGTTGCTTAGAACGAACAAACACTGAGTCTGTAGTATGTACCTGCCTATACCTACACAAATCCGGTTATAAGACCCTGCCTATCAGTCGGAAGTTGACAAGGCTCGTTACACACGAGTCACAGTCTCAAAGGGCTAGCCACAAGATGTGGACTGCATTAGTCATACAGTCTATAGTCTGTTTGCATTTGATACACACGTTACGTTGGCTACAGTTCACCGCATCTACTAAATAACTGAATGGTTAAGGGTAGAACTTGCTTGTGGTTTTAGGCTTGTCTTACCTACATGTGCAGTTAATAAGCCTAGTGCACGTTTTTACTTACACTAGACGAAATTTGTACAGCCAATGCTTCTTTTTTTTCAGGGCTTCTTTAAAAAATTATCGACAACATTTAAGGTGTTTTACTCATCACCATGAACAAGTTTTAGAATACCCAAAAACTCGATCTTCTCATATCTATAGACGTACAATCCAACTGGACCATTTTGAATAAAAAGGTCGATATTTTTTGGCGAGTTCGAATTTGGTCTCTATTTCTCAAAATTTTGTCGATTGATTTCAATGTCACCCTGTATATTTAGGCAATTCACACTTGAGCTACATTAGGAATGTTAGAATTAAGTAATTTATGTTACTGGAAGCGATGACACTTAAATAACCTGTTTTAATAACAATATCTTATTAATTAATAATGACAAAGTGACACAACGCAACGTTATAATCTTAGCGAAGGCAAAGGCGAAGCGTTAAAAGTCGTTGCTTTGCTAAACAATAATAATTGAACACTGATTTTAAAAAAAATGCACCTATAATGCAATATTATTTAAAAATATAAGTATTAATTAATTTGTTTCTTTAAATAAATCAAAATCAATCAAAAGTTAAAAAAGTCAGCACTCTTTGATCGTCAAAATTACTTAAGACAGTCTCCCAAAACCACCACTTCCTAGTGCTTTAACTGGGAAGAAGAAGTGGCGCAACAAACTCCCCAGCAGCTAAATAATAATAAGACAGGTACTTATATAACGGAGAATGCGACATACAGTTGTCAGATAGTCGCCTATCTCCTGTCGGTTTATTAAATAGGCTTCAGAAACAATAAAAATGAAAGCCCAATTTTCAGATAAATAAAAACAAATCATATTAAAAAAGGTGCAACCGTTTTTTGATCAGTGTTCGAAATAAGAAAATTCTGTTCTTTATCGGATAAAACATCATTGCCAATATCAACAGTAAAAAAAAAACACCAAGATACACACCAAAAACACTAATTAACTTAAAAATTCTGTTCTTTATCGGATAAAACATCATTGCCAATATCAACAGTAAAAAAAAAAACACCAAGATACACACCAAAAACACTAATTAACTTAAAAATAATTCGTAAAAAAGCAAATGATAATAACTACGTACTGTTTCATTAGGTTGGTCCTGGGGCAGGTGTTGCTAATTTTGTTGTTGTGGAATATCTCCCGAATAGCCTCTTTCCATGCCTTTGACAAAGAAAGCGAATGAACGGATGAGCATGCATAACCTCGTGCAGTACAGCTTGTGAACTTTCCAGGGGTTTCTTTAAATCATTATCTTCTGTCGACTTTATTTTTAACATGTAGCTACCGACTGCCTATCTGACCTCAGCAACCCAGTTACCCCTTGGTAAGACTGGTTGTCAGACTTTCGGGCTTCTGACGACCCGAAACGATTGTGAAAGATCCACCATGAATGACAGCCGGGACCAATGACTTCACGTGCTCTCTGAGGCACTTCCAGACACTTCTAAGGTCTTGTTGTCAAATATCAACTTTCAAAACAATTTTACACGGGTCGATTGCTTTTAACTGCGAGTCTGAATTTTTAACTGATCTCTCTCAACTGATGAAAGAAGTTTTAATCGCTCAAGATAGGCCGTAAATCCTTGCCTGAGTCCAGGTGGGGAAATTCGTAGAATGGTCTTTCAAAGAAATCCATATGAGTGAATTAGTATGTCATGGACATAAAATTTTCACATTGTATGACTATATTTTACACGTGAGTTTGGCTCGAAAACAATACTTTCTTTAACTTGACTTTAATGACCATTCAAGTAGATTCATTTGTAGATATTTTTTCTGTGAATCTTATATAGGTTGCAAAACAGCTGATGAATCATTTATATCTAAAAGAAATGGACAAAAATACTAATATTATCCAACAATTAATATAGACAACGGTCTATCAAAACTTTTAAGACGTATCCATCACTTTAAGTGACGGTTTATAAGATTTCTTTGAAAGCATTCTTCATAATTTTCCCCTAATTGAAAGATAATTCATTAACTTAAGAATTTATTAGTGTAATCCACATCATAAATATAAAACTTTGGCAATCCAGTAATGAAGATTGAAACCAATTAGTTTTAACTTCGTTCAAAAATTAAATAAACTCGTAAGACAGTAAAATATTACAAAGTTTGAGACTTACCTAAACCGTACAGTCAAAATATTATTGTTCAATGATTTATTGAATTGTTTATACGTTTTAGAAGTAACCTTGGAAAGTTCACAAGTCATTCACATCGACACGAAAATAATAATCACAACATAATATTTGAAAAAGCTTTAAAGCAAGTCGCACATTTCAATCCATACAAAATACGTGCATTCTACTGGACTTTGCCCTGCCCATAAAAGAGGTCATACAATTCAGCGTAAAGCGCTTTAACTGTCTTGGAGCTAAGTTTTATGGCAGCGCTTTGTAACTTCCTTTAACTACACTGCAACAGAAGTTAATATTCTAATAAGCGTCCAACTTGCTTCAAAGCCTCTTGTCACTGCCTCATTTCCGCTGCCTCGAAAATAGCAATTACTATTTCAAACATTTTAAGACTCTCTGACGTAACTGGCCATTTATTTTCACAGGAGAGTGCATCTCTCTCAAGTTTTAATTCATTGTGCTGAATCCGAGGCAGTGAAATTAAAGTAGTATTTCTAAAATGTTCACCAACACTGATACCACAACATTAATAATATAATTATAATTAAATCGCCGTGAATCCAAGTCTATTGAAGCCATGCCTCGTAAGCTTTGCTATGAACTTACTGCTTCTTTAGACATGTCATCGGACAGACGTTGTTCGCTTTGACATTGTGGGTGATCCTCCTGAGTCCTTGCAACCATACCTTTTTGGAAATACATCGATTAATTTTAAAACGATTAAAAAAATCTGTGACGTCATTTGAAGTCGGCCTCGTGAAAAGCAACGCTGATGCCTCGGAGTGAGTAACGTGGACTTTCAGTGAGGCAAGAGTGCAATAGTGAGGCGAATGTAGGCCAGTGTTGATGATTTTTTGAATAGGCCTTATATTGCGTTGCTTAATTTAAAATCCTTGATGTAGTTATGACAAATAAAAACTGTAAATGTGTGTATAGCTTGTTAGGTAAATCAGAGACCCTAAAGAGTTAGCAAATATCCAACTGGTTAGATCCGGTTCAAACTGACCTTGGCGGTAGCAGCATCAGGACACACCACGTGTTGGTAGTTGATGTTGATGTAATCTGTGCCGCTACAGATCGTCAAAGACTTTTCTTCTAAATTCTCGCCATGTTTGTTCACCAGGTTCATACTAAGTTTGGAGTCCTGTGAGAAAATGACAAACCATTAAGTAAAGTAAAAACACACATGCACAATATGCACAGGCACATGTGATGCTGCAGAAGAACAAGAACTTATGAAACTTGGTCGTTGAAAGGCGTTTTGCGGGGAAGCACCAGGGTAATCGACCAAAAGCAAATTTTCTAGACCCGCTAGCATAGAATTTTTTCGTCGGTTATACAAAAAAAAAACAGCTGTTCTATACATTTTGATTGCGTAGGTATTGCACTTATTAGGAAACAGCAGATTGTTTTTTGTATAACCGACGAACAATTTTTATGCTGAATTCATGGTTACAAAGTTACAGGTTAAAATTTTATCCTGTATATTGTGAATGTGAAAACGTTGTAGACCTTGTAGACTGTAGATTTGTAGACCATTGTGACGGCATCTACAATGTCATTTGCGAACTACGCATCAAAGACTTGACGTCACACAAATCCTACATCGCGCTAACCAGAGTTTACCGCGCGACTCGTACATACAGGAAAAGTTTTTGTAAAACTGTAACCATGAATTCAGCATATCATTCTAGAGCCATATGCGGAATAGCCATATCTAGAATCATATGCGGAATTCATGGTTACAGTTTGCGCACTGAATAAAAGATTTTCCTGTATACAACATCCCGACATCACCCGCCGGGTAATTGCCCACCAGACACAACACCCGTCTGGTTGGAGGATCCTCTCTGTTCCTCACACCCCTATACCATTTTCTATTTTATTAAGTACCTGGTACTTGTTGACATGCTACACTGTCGTCCCATACCCATTAACACTGTAGGTAATATGAAAACATTCTAAAAGCCAATAATGTTTATAAGAGTTTCCGTGGATTTTCTTGCCGGCTCTTCTTCATAGGAAACGACTAATTCTAACCGCGCACCTAGCTTCTGACGTTCCATAATTGCCCATGCAGGTTTATGTGAAATAAAATATTTTGGTTTTGATTTCACATCCAGTCTATCTCAGCCATCTTTTTATTGATATCAGTCCTTCTACTTTAGTCCATCTAAAGAGGATTGAACGAAACCTAAATGTTGACGTTCAAAAGTGCCTTTTTTGTGCCTATTTGAAATAAATACTGTGACTTTGACTTTGCCTATGAATTATTGTCCAACGAAAACTCGGTATGATTGGGATACTTTTTTGCATTCTAATTTCTGTACTAATAAACATTTTTACTTCTCCTTCCTCCCTATCCTTCCCAAAGTTAAACCATTTCTTAGGTACTTCCTGTAGGGTTCCAAATTAATCACTACCCTAAAAATCCTCTCCCCAGGGGATCGTTCTGTTATTTTGGTTCCATTTCCGCATCATTATTTGCTAAACCGCCCTCGGTCAACTAAAACATAGCCTTTTGCCTTACAATGACGTCACATGTTAAGGCCCCTGCAAACATTCGTGACGCGACGGCGTGACGCGACTCTGGTAGAATAATTCCTTTGGAAACTTCATGGAAATTGTTCTACTAGAGGCGGTACGCGCCTGTCTGCGGGAGCCGTTATGTGTACGTTTCACTAATATTAACCTACAATGTTTGTAAACGTGGAACTGTTGTGTTTACAATGTTTTAAAGCGTTTTAGGCTCGGGTTACATATTATATTTTTGGCGAATAAATGTAGGTACTACTAGGATACCATGATGTATTGTTTTTCCATCTTTTTCATCTATGTCCTCGAGAAAAAATATTCAGGAGAATATTTTATTTATCTAGGACCGTTTCTATCATCCATTAGCTCAATATCCGGGGACATAGTACTGGCTCATCTAAACTCAATATTCTACTTAAATTAAGGTAGTATCTCGACTCCTACACGGATGACCTAAAATTTGCTTCCAGCACCAATTATGTCAGGGTGTAATTTATTGGCTTTTCACCACATCAAGCTAAATTTGCTCTGAAAATAGTAATGGTCTATTTAACCACCTCTGCGTGGATTCCGGGTAACTTATACTTTTGGTATTTTTACTCTTTACGGCATTACTTATCTATTGTAAAACATGTAGGTCTTTGTTTAGAACTTACTCATTTTATTTTCTAATTTTATATTCACAGAATTACTATTCCAATTCTGGTAGTAAACTTGTCCTGATCAAAATTCAGCTCATCTTCACACAAACAGTCTTCAGCATAATCTTCCACTTAAAATAATTAGATATAACATTAATAACGTTACCTTAGGCACTCCGCCTGATCTGACGTCACTGACTTGACACAGCTCGACGACGTCACCGTCCTGTAACAACGAACACAGATTATGTTAATTGAGTAATTACTGAAATACATTGGGTTTCTGAAAGGTAGGTACTTCATAAGTTCTAGAATCTAGAAGGCCAATTCTCGTCATTAATTAAAAACGTTCAAAATCTAGTCACAATCTCATCGCAGCAAAAATCAATGACGAAAACTTGTCGAAAATGTAGGAAAGTTAAAGATAGACAGATTGAGACTTAGATTAAAATGTGAACGTTCGTAAAAATACGGAAATAGCCCCTCAGGGACTGGTTCAGTGTCAAATCAGATTATGTTACATGAGTAATTACTTTAATACAGCGTGTTCAAAAAACGTAGGTATTTTTTATATTTCAGGAGGCCAATTCCCGTAATAAATATACGTACAGACAGACGCCAAGCACATCAAGCTATCTCAAATTGAACATGAAACTTATACTTTTGTAATAAAGTTGAAAATAGATCAAATAAATTTGACAGATTGTGGTAGCTTGATGTGCTGGCGTCTGTACATAAGCTCACGCCTTGGTACCATGGGAGTAGGCAGAAACTACAGAACGCAACCTGCTACGATCCTTAAATACTACTTTTGCCTCGTAATTAAAAATGTTCAAAATCTAGTCGCAATCTCATCGCAGCGACAATAGGGAACGTTCACGAACTATATGTAGATGGCAGCACAAATCGACACAAGAGCCACGGTGTGGTCAAAAAAGAAACTTTTCAGGTCTGTCATCGTCTTGCTGTCAATGTTTACATTAGGTATATTTAAATCGTTTTTAATGATTAAAATTATAAAATATATGAGTTCCGGCCGATTAATAACGATCGTCAGCGTGGTCAGAATATATGTCAAAAGGCCAAAAACTCTTCGAGTCCGGGCGTGACTTAGATGTAGAAGAAACAGTTAGGAATCATGAAAATGTAGGAACAACTGGCAAAATTGTAGCTCAAACGACGATTTCTAACGTTTATGATGTCAAAGTAACTGTTAAGTATTTTCTGATCTCATTTTTCACGTAAATATTTTGTCTATATTATTATTTAGGTATGTCCATGTCGCCTTCTTTTTAGCTTGATTGCAATAGAAATATTAGAAGAGCAAATTGCAAATAAGGCAAGCCTATCTGAAAAATGTAAGCACATCTGTGCTTTAAATCTTTAATTTACTTTATAAATTCTCCAGATATCCTATATCGAAAACGAACTAAAATTATATGAGGTTATGTTTACTCACAGATTTGTTTGTATTGAATACTAGTACAACATACAAAACTTAGCTGCTTTTACAAATAACTTTATTATGTAATTCCTAAATGTTTTGAAACTCATAATTACACATATGTTTTTTTATTGCTTTTATCCAGTTTTGTCCTTTATCACGTAACCAAAGAAAGTGAGTAGTATAATTTTTCTTTGAAGTGTTCGAGCATCCAGAAATACAACAATACATTTTCACTTAGTAATTATGTTTTTTTTTTTCACTTCTATAATAAGTTTTTTTTATAACGTGAAGTGTTAACTTCAAGTAATGATCGCGTAAAACTTCGGATTTGTGCCACCAGATGGCAGACCCTTCGTCGTGCACGTTCCCTAGTGTCCCTTATCGACTCACGGTTGAAAAATATCAAAGGAAAACCTGCTTTGCCAAGAGAATAAAGGATTAGAATATAATAGCTTTTCTTCTGATGCCATTCGCAGTGAATGATTTAGTTGACAATCCTTTTTTTATGTAATTAATATTATGACCGTATTTTTTTGTTAAACTAGAGATCATACGATATTCTGTCGCTGATAAATAAAAATAAATATATACTAGCTAAGCTTTCTTCAAATTATTCTAAAGTACAGAATCTCAGTAAGCTCACGCTTCACAAAATCGCTCCATAAATTCATGAGCCAAATCTGTACGACCGTTCGCCCCACTATTATTTAAATCGTGCATAATTCAAATTGAATTCCTTCGTTAAATAAGGATCATATAGGATCGTTCTGATGATGAAGAGGTTCTGGCAACTCCAATTTGTTCGGTAAGCTTATTATTACGGCAATTTGCCTTCAGCCGTAGCCGCCAGGATCGTCGGCTGTGGAACTAATTGCCTCATAGTTAGAGGTCTACGTTCCATATTAGATGGTTTTAGTTACACCTGAGTTATTATTAAGAAATTATGGAGCTTCATTTACATGTTGTGTTCAGTCTTAGAAATTAGTAACATGGAAAATACGAGCTGCTCTATAGAAACACGAGGCTCACATGTGGCTCAAAGGTAATCAGCCACAATTTGGGTTATTACAAGCCGTATGGGATGGGACAAACAGACGTCAATCTATATGGTCTTCACATGATCTAGCCAAGATTATGTCTGGACTTTAAAAGAGACAGAAACCTCTGAGTTTGTTTCGGCCTTTCTTATCAGAGAAGTCCGATAGAAAGGGAAAGCCGACCTCATCTAATTTTTAAAATATGATTGACGTGAAGAAGTATTTATACAATCGTACATGTAGAAATAATTTATATTTAATTTTTTGCCAAATTTCATCCTAGTCAAACCGGCTTAGGCTGTACGTTGTCTATTATTGAACGAATTTTATCATTTTAGTAAGGAGACTAACTGTGCCTATGGCTTCGTCCTCGTGGATGCTGGAAATCATTCTACGTGCTACCGGAACATAAAGTAACCTATATTACACCTTATGACGTCAGCTATTTGCCAGTGAAACTTCCGTCACAATCGGTCCAGCCGTTTTGGAGATAAGCCGGAACAAGCAGACAAGTTTTTTTTTGTTATAAGTAATTACCTTAAAGATATACTTTCATAAACATTTAGTAAAAAGCTGTTTTTCTTTCGATTCAATTGAAGTGTTTGTTTGTAACGTTACAAACAGAGATTTCAATTTTATTTACTTGTTGTTCTTGTTCTTCGTTGTGTCAATGATTCCAATTGTTGGTTTTAAATAAGCTTCGACCAGAATTCAGCGACTTCGATAGCGTTATTGTTGAAGGGTTGAAGGTCTTCCATTGTGTCACAAACTACAGAGACAATGATGTCATTAGTTCCCACATAAAGTAGGACAATGCTAGGTCTTCATCTTTTCTAGAAACTTTACATCACACCGACGCAATTTGTTCAGTCAAATAGAAATAATGGAGATGTCGGTAGCATGATTTAAGTATATAATAGTAGGTTAGTATCCTTGTTTTAATTACAGTATTTATTACAATGCAGCAGTTAGTACAGTAAGTTTTTAAACGGAACTATTGTTTATATTGGTCAAGGAAAACTTAAATTGTACGTAAGTATATTTAAAGTAACTATCATCATTTTCGGCAAGCGTAGCGTGGGACGCCCTCCGGCTAGACAGATCGATGAACCCGAAGAAAGTGGCTGGGGCAGACTGGATGCGGAAGGCGCAGAAGACAGGGTGTTGTGGCCTAGCCTGGGTGAGGCCGATGTCCAGCAGGCTTAGCACGAGCACCGATTTGTCGACGGAAGAATAGACATGACTATTAACTAAATGATGTACAATAGGAGAAGATAGCTAGGTACGAGTATGTTTTTCTATTAATTATCACAGTTATGCGTTCTAAACGAATCATAATTTTGTAGATAATCGTATATACTTTGTGGCCGTCGAGTAGAAAGTTTGTTGTCAGTGTGATTTTGACAGTTTGGTAAGAAATATTCTTCTGAAATAGTCTACATTTATAAGGACCTAGACAAAGATCGTTAGAAACGAAAGACAAAATGACAGGTTGTAGAAGGATATCTACTGTGCGATGTCAAAAATAGAGAAACGAAATGTCACTTTGTACTGAAAAAGCACTGTCTTTTCTTCGTAGAAATTGAAAACGTCATGCTAAGCCTGCAGTACTGAACTGCGATAGGCTGAGTGGATATCATATAAGGTGTCAATTTGCTTAACAAACAATTAATAAAAACAAAAGAAAGCCGCGGGTGTCTAAAAAAGTGTTATCGTATACTCATGTTAAAGTTTTGAATACCTTTTTTTTATTGGTTGGCACAATGTCGAACAAAAATTATTGGATCAATCGAACTTAGTAAGTTTTCATTTGTATCTTTATGTCGGATTTATGTAACAATAAACAGTAGTTATGTAACAATCTATCTAAATAAGTTAAATCTGTTTTGTAACTGTATTTTCTACTCCTATGTTTAATGCATGCCGTGGCAGCCTTTATTTAAGGCTACACTATAAAATGTAAGAATATAAGTGCTTTATCATGTATTTTTGGTGTAAGCTAAATAAATTTACTACCACGATTTTTTCTACAGGTCTTGCTTCCAAAGTTCAGACAAGTTGAGTATTATTATAGGTGCTATCATAATAAAATATACTTACGTAATTTAAAATCTATTCTTATCCTTCGAAGATGAACGAACTTAGAAGCAGCGGTAAGTAAAAACTGAAATCAGTCTCGTCAATTACATAGATAGTCACATCTTTAATATCCAGACACAAATACAGTTCGTTCAAGCACAATATCCTATCACCCCCATAAATCCCCCTTTTCCTGCAAACGACACAGAACTCCCGCTAAGCATTTAAATCATAATGACTAGCCCTCAGTGCTGACCTTTTCACGAGCAGGTCATAAGCACTCGTCTAACAAAGGAAACGTTTCTCGAAGGGAAATGAACTTCCTAACTACCCTATTGGCTGTACTAAGTAACTGAGCAGTTGCCCAGTGGTATTGGCCGCGACAAACGAGTTGAAAGTCGTAAGTTCGAACCCAGACTTTACTTTGTGTAAATGATTTCATCACCACAGCTCTCAAAACGGTGAAGGAAAACATCGTGAGGAAACCGGCATGTCCTAGAACCAAAAATTCGAAAACATGTGACATCTACGAACGCGCACTGGGCCGCGTTGTGGATTATGGCCCACTCCCTGAGGAGGCCTGTGTCCCAGCAGTTAGAACATTATAGGCCGGAGATGCTATATGCTTTAAGTAACTGAGTCTGTTACTGTACAGTGTACTAGAATTGAATGCAAAATTGCAAATATACTTGTAATAGGGAAAAGCTGAATTTGAACTCCTTTTCTCTAAGAAACTCTTGTCTCCACTCAACATTAGAATTTTTGATAAGAAAATTTAATATGACAAACACAGGGCTGGCCTATTTTTAACCGGCGAAACAACGGAGGAGGTTCTCAAGTCGACGCGTATTTTTTTTTAATGTATGACCACGCATAACTTTTTACAGAGTAGTTCGATTTTGATAATTATTTTTTTATTGGAAAGGGTATAACCCGAAATTGGTCCCATATAAATTTGAAAAAAAAAACAACCCTAAGGGTAGGAAAACAGGGGATGATTGATTGTTCACTCACAGATTTTAATGCTGACTTTTGTGTATTACAAAAAGTAATCAAAAATTAAGCATGTAGTAATTAGTAGATTATAGCCACAAAAAATTATAAAATAAAATCTTTTTAACAAAAAACTATACCGCCGAAAAACTGAAAAGCAAAAAATAATAAACCTTTTTTGTTTAACCTTAATAATTAAGTTTGGTAGTCGGTGACTTTGGATATGTATTTTAATTTTATGTCACCGCCTTCCAAACTGGTTAAACAAAAATGGTTTATTATTTTTTGCTTTTCAGTTTTTCGGCGGTTTAAAATTTTTTCGGCCAAAGGATCAGCATCGCCATCCAACGTGGCAATACAGCGATTCTTTTGCCTCGTTTTTATAATTTATATAATTTTAAGTCTGTTAGCTTATAATTATGTAAATGTGACAAAAACTTTCACGAATCGTAAGGAATTTTCCCAATTTTGTTTAGCTTTTAAGTATATAATTTATACTTTTAATTTCTTTTTGTCAATTAACATTACGGCGATAGGTTAGTACTATAAAAATGTTATTAAAAGTATCTCGACTGGCACCCAAGCTAAGATGTCTAACTGTGTCGTTGAGTAAATAAGATTATTTTGAAATACTTACCTGCGTGGGTTAGTAAGAATATATATAAGTTGCAATATTTAGCAAAATTCAAGAAACACTACACTACCCCTTAACAATAACGTCAACCAACATTTTGATTAAGAACAGCCGTAACTTTGAAAATGCATATTAAGGTTGGGTGCAGATTGACGTTTCCATAAGTTCGGGGTCGCGACTAACTTTTTAATTATCAATTTAGGCTTCCTATGTCTTGAAATCGGGTTAAGTGTACTAGGCTGTCAAGTTTCTAGGCTCCGGATGTTGAAGTATAAATTATAATGGTGGGTTTACAGTTCAAGTTACGTTGCACATAATAAGTGACCCACTATTCGAGTTTCTAAACTCGTAAATAGAGTAGAAATTCAGACAGTAATATTAAACGAACATTTTCTGAAATCATTCTCGACCTTAGCCCCGTATCGTTGTTTAACAGGAAACGCAGCTGAATAGGAAATAGACTTCCCTGACTAGATCTCGCGTAGGACGGGACCGACTCCCGTTAGATATGGCACGCGACACTATTAGCCACTTAGCTCCTAACTTGGTAGATGTACATCTTTTACTAACTTTTTGAACAGAAATAGAGGATACTTTTAGTAGGGTCACACGAACTAAAAATAAATCGTTTGGAACGAGCCACATACAACGTTAAAGGTTAGTGCTTCTAATAGAATCTTTAATAAGAGGCTTTCTCCGCAATAATGTTAGTAGGTATGTTTTTTAATAAAAATAAATGTTAGTATTTTGTCTGGTGGGGCCTACCTAACAAAATACTAACATTATTAATGAACTTTTTTAGTTCGTTTTTTAGTCATGAGAAGTACCTCATAAGTCATTTTCACTTTTCCAGTAAACCTATGAAATTAATTGCTTATGTTTTTCACGGAATATCCCCTTTCTATGTTACTCGTGGGAGTCATTATAAGTAACTTATGGATAAACTACTTCACAAGCATGGGCCATCTAAATATTATATACTAATAATATAAAGAGGTCACATTTGTTTGTTTGTTTGTAACTTTTGTAAGTTTGTATACCATACCATAATGAGCCTATAACGTTCCCACTGCTGGGACACAGGCCTCCTCACTGTGAGAGGGAGTTTGTGAGTAAGTTTGTATGTAGGAGGCAATCTCGGGAACTACAAGTTAGATTTGAAAAAATAAAAAATTGTGTTTGATAGCCCATTTGTTGACGAGCTTATTGGCTATTAAAAATTACGCTACAACTTCACCCTTTCGGGCTTCTGACGACCCGTAACGACTGACAGCCGGAACCAACGGCTTAACATGTTTTCCGAGACACGGTCAAATTGTAATGGATGGTCACCCATCCACGATCCGACCGCGGCTAGCGTAGCTTCACCTTCGGTCGACCCGTGCGGCTGTTATTATTTAGCCACGAGTTCCTCTCATTACGTGGGAATACGTGGGCAGTTAATGACAAGTCGATAGCATCCGCATCCGTGTTAAATTTCAATTTAGGTGTAAACGTGCAATCTGATTAATTCTAGTAAATCGAAATTACAGTTCTATTTTGGTTCCATTCTAGGAATAGTTTCTATTAGTGTGAAATACTGGTAAACAGAACCGATAAGGGCATAGGTACGATACCTATGACAATATCGGTCATGTTTTCATTTCAATTCAATTCATGACATTATTTTTAGTCTGCTTTTTCTGCTAGCCTAGAAAATTAAAAGTTGCGTCTTAGGGCTCATTTCCATGTATGAAAACTATAAAAAAAAACCAAACCTTCTTACATAAACACACAATAAAGTTATTCCAAGTTTAACCCCATGAAAATGTATGGTTATTCCTTTTTGTTATTCCTAGTATAACTTTATTTTGAGACTTTTTGAGAAAAATTATAAATTTGACCAATAAATTTTTCATTAAAAAAAATTATAAACAGAGAAAACCCGGCCAAGTGAAAGTCGGAATCGCACACAAAGGGAAAAAAAAACATTACTTATGTGGAGACACCCTTTCATTTTTATTAACTTTATTTTAATATTATTTGCTGTAATAGCGGCAATAGAAATACACGCTCTGTGAACATTTCTACTGTCGACCTATTACAGTTCATGAGATACAGCCCGCTGACAGACATACGGTCGGACAGCTGAGGCTCTTTGTACTCTTCGGGTACAAAAGCCTAAAATTGTGAATAGTTCTAAAAAATTATATCAATGATGAATAAACTTTATATCTGGATTATAACGTCTATTTTATATTTTGTTTTAAAATTATACCTACCTACAAACAGTTTCACCGCAATATCTCTATTTCAACCATTAACCCTCTAAAGAAAACCCACAGTTCATTCCATTCATTCCCTCTAAATCATACGAGACACAACCTTCCTCACGTGTTCGTCACAACTAGGGGTGAAATGGAAATATGATTTATGCATCCGTACGAAATATTTAACTCGACTACGGTCAGGTGTGAATAGGGTTGTCCCTCATAAAACAGAGGTCATAAAAAGTGGGGGTCCGAAAGGGCCGATGCCTGCCAGGGGTGCGGGTTGTTCGAAAGAGATACCGTGGCCCGTGGGTGAAGTTGCACACAGGCAACTGAGGGAACACGGGTTGGTTTTAGTCAGTAAAAGTCTGGCACGTCCTCCTGCTCCACCCAGAGCGGGAGAAGTTATTTGCTGATTTACCACCCTCAATCAAAAAAAAACAACCTCCTTATCGACAGTTTATAATGTCGCTAGATAGATTATAAACTAACAGTGTTCACAATTTTACGGTGACATACATACAACGTCTATCCTGCGCCGCATGTCAAGACATGCATTTGATGATCTTATGACTGCGTCAATCAGCGGTCTCAGCGCAGTTCCCGCGGCTGAATGTTGGGCCAAAGATGTTTGAACTTTTTGCCATTGATACGCTATGAAGAAGAACGTGCTATATAAAACTGCTCGCTGTGCATAGCGGTACAGGCAACTCATAAATTCAATCGAATTCATAGTTTTTTCGATACGTTGTAATTTTGATGTGCATTTTTGAAAAAAAAAAAAATAAAGGAGAAAATAAAAAGCATTAATTTAACCGAACCTGTTATAATTCCCATTTTGCACTCCTAAAACTTATTGAATACTCTAATATAATGATTACGCATCTTCTTGTGAATAATAATTCCTATTTTGGAGACTTTGAAATACTAAACAGCCAAGTATCTAGCTTAAATAAGTGTGCATCATTAGGAGCCCAAAATGTTTTTAGGCGTTTATTAATTTAAAAAATAAAACTAATAATCAAATTTTTTTTTTTTTAAATACACTTATAAATATTAATAATTATTTTTTGGCAATAGGCTCGCCCCTTATTACATGGGACTTAAACATAGCTGGTGAAATGTGGCTGTACTATTATGTACCTACACCTCTGCAGAACCCTTCGGTGAAACAAAGTGTGATGTTACGTATTATTTAATTGAAAAAAAAATGTCCATCATTAGAAGGGCAATATATTTTTAGAGGATCAGTCAAATATTTCCCAAATAAAAAGTATTTTTCTAATAATGACCCACGGGAGGCATCCTTACAGTTTTACTGTCTACAGACGTTCGGAGGATTTCTAAAAGTGACCCGAACTTTTACGATTAAATGTAAGCCAATAAAGTATGGACGATAAGTTTTATTACACTTTGTATGGCTTCGCTCTCGTGAAATTTTCGGGGATGCTCGAATGGTTTCGGCCTCGTGATTCGGACGAGGTCAAGAGTCACGCGTAGAGGTATTAAGTAAAATGTTGTCTCCAAAAGAAGGTCGTTTTTAATGTCTTTTAGTTGACCTATTATTTATCAATTTAAGTTTTGCTAAACCTTTTTTGGTATTTATAAAAATTATATACACGTCTGCTTATGGGGGACGATCCAGAGTAACCCGCGAAATTAAAATTTTCTCAAGTTTTGGGGTTGTTTTTTTTTTCAGGTCATTATCAGGCTGTATGTTTAGGGCTACCTTAGCGCATCCTCCTTAAGAAAGCTCTTGAATTATATTTTTACCTGACTGCGCCAGGAGGGTTATGTTTTTCGAGTGTATGTATTTATGTATGTATATTTCTTTGGCACGCTCTGTAAGCCTAAACGACTTGATCGATTTCAGCTTGAGAGGTGCCGTTATATTCGTCTTAATTGTGAGAGTGACACTGCTGAGTATATCAAAATTGAAAAAGAAATGGCCGATTTTTGGCGCCAAATTGTGTCTTCATAGATTTTCTTTTTCTCGAAACCTATTGACTGGGGTATCAAATTAAATTGTTTCATAAATAGGTCTCATTAACGTCAAAAACTATTAAATAATTTACAAAATCAAAAAACCCGACAGACATCTTCTTAAATTTAACAATACAGACCTTTATTGCCTCCAACTGCATGCGGTTGCTTATAGTATTCAGTCTAATAGTCATCCTTTTAAAACAAGTTTCTTGTTTCCATCTTTTTTAATTAAAGTTCACTTTTTAGGCAGTCGGGGTTTTAACTAGCTGACCCGACAGATGTTTTCCTGTCCAATTTTCAATGATTTATAGAAGAGTCCTAGAGAAAAAAGGATGTTTAGATCCCGGTAATTTTAAAGGATATTGCAAATCCATTGCTTCGTATTATGTTCGAAAAATGTGTTTGCTCAACAACGTGAATAACGCAAAGAATGTTATTGAACTGTCAAAATGGAAGTCATTCCTATTCTTAGGTACTTGCTATGCAATTACCTTCTGATGTCAATTGCAGTATTAAAGTAAACACCTATACGGATAGATACAAAACCCAAATCTATTCTAACCATTATTTTCAATCCTTTGCAATATAATGGGTTTAATGGACAGACCAACAGCCCAACGGTATCAACAGGATTTCCCTTGACACCTTTTTGTTACGGAACCCTGAAAATTCATACTCCAGGAAGAGGCTCTTATGGACCCCATCGTATCGTGAGTGCTTAGTTACATTATGGGGTTATTACGAGTTAAAAGGTGTACATTAGATGATACTTTTTTATTCTGTTTGACCATTGAAAAAACCGACTTCCGGGAAACACTACAAAGTGAAAAATAACTTTAATTTCGGAAATCAATGACTTTGGATACGTATTTTAATTTTTGGTCACCGCCTTCCGAAATAAAAGTTATTTTTCACTTTGTAGTGTTTTTCCGGAAGTCGGTTGTTTTTGCTATCAAGTTTATCGAAAAGTACAATATACTGTATTGGTAATTGATTTATGCAGTGGTTTTTTCATAAAACCCGATCTTCCGGAGGACTTTTCTTAATTTTTTACACGCCTGTTTTTCTATAAATAATCCTGCATCTCACTCAATAACGTTGTGCGTGTAGACTAGCGTCTAACTGCTCATTACTGCTACTACCTCTGTCGGACACGAAGCCTGGTGAGACAGCGTACTTTTTAGCCCACCAGTGAGTCCGAGCCCGCGACTAGATTCCCCTTAAGGGGGTTGAATAGGGGATTAAAGTGTGTATAGAAGTTGGTCATATTTGTCGATTTAAAATCCCATCAGGCGCACGGCTTTTTTTGGAATAAATTAAAAGTTTTTTAATCGATTTAGATAAGCTATGACGGTATGATGTATGTAGGTGAGGCGGGGTGTCAGGGGAAATCTGGAAATCTAGATACAGTTTTAGCTGTTGCCTAGAAACTGTAGCGATGCAGAATAGGGGCATGAAACTAAATTGAAGTTTCAATGGAATTGGAATCGATATGGTATTAAATTTATACATATCGGCCTATAGGTACTTACGAGTGTGTAGGTATAGTATTTTGCAAGTAGTTTTCAGTTTCTGTATCTTTTATTGGTGTCTAAGATACGGACCAACGAAATCTCCAAATGTAATTTTAAATGTGAAAAATAAAAACGATAATACTAAAAAAGGTTAGGTAAATAATGTAAAGGAGGTAGTAGAAAATTCGAAGACATGTGACATCTACCAACCCGCGCTGGGCCGGCGTGGTGGATTACGGCCCGCTCCCTCTCACCGAGAGGAGGCCTGTGTCCCAGCAGTGGCAACGTTATTGGCTGATAAAGGTATGTAGTTAGATTGGAAAGTCAAAACTCTACTAGGTACTTTTAAAAACATAATTTATTTTTGACGTGTAAAAAAAGTGTTTGTACAAACCTACTTACAGAAATAAAATCATTTATCATTTGGGATCAGATAATGCATGTTCCGTGTGGTAGAAGGCGACTAAGGGACTTACTAGAGAATGGGCAGCAGCTTTACCACCATACTGCGATCGCCAACCCGCCTGCCAAGCGTGGCGATTATGCCAAACCCCCTAATATAATTTTTTGCGGGAGTCCTTTATCCAACAGTGGACGTCTATCGGCTGAAATGATGATGATGATCAGATAAAAACAGGAATATTTGTTAAAGGTATGTAATTCATTAATAACAAAAAAAAACCTTAATTAGTAACCTTCCAGAGACGTAAATCTACTAGAATTATGAGAATAAAATAGTTTCAACAACAAACTATTGATAACATAGATTTCCACTTATTTCTTGGTACCTATCATTAATTATTTGACCCTAACACTAATGAACATTGCAAAGTAACATTTGTTGTAAAAGGGACTAGTATTAGTAAAAGTTACTTTCCTTAAGAAAAATAGGGAAGTTGGGGTGAACTGTAGTTGATTTATTATTAGTTACTTTGCTACTGCCTGGTGTGGGTAGTTAAATATAGCTCATGGACCGTGTTGTTTTTGTTCAAACTCAAAGCATTTACGGAAATTATTCCACGGGATCGTGCTACAACACCAGCTATCTGCCAATAAAAGCCACTTCGAAATTCGTCCAGCCGTTTCGGAGATTACCGTATTTCATGTGCCATTTAGTAAAAAACACTTATTTTGACAATACAAACAGGCAGTTGAATTTTTTTTGTTTGTATGATGTATGTATGGAGTATAGACAGATAAACCAATAACAGGCACTTATCAATAGTCAAGGTGTTGATCAGTCAGACAGATTAAGCTAGATACCTATTCCAAAGCATAATAGGTCCCTCGGGCAAGAAACTCCATGGACACTATTTTATTTAATTTTACTTTTTTACAAAATATTGGTTACATCTAGAAAATGGAATTTCGTCCTTATCCTTTACGATCCAAACAAAACTATTTATAGCCTTGTATTTAAAATTAAAGCCTTTGCTATGCCAGGTCAGTATCAGACATCATCATCATGATCTGCCCAGCCTTTTTCCAACTATGTTGGAGAGACTGGAAGCTGACTAGTCTAACCGGATGCAGCATATCTAACCTCCACCACCATCACCCATTCATTGAGTAATACGATACTCCTTGGTAAGACTGATTGTCATACTTTCGGACTTATGACGACCCGAACGACTGACAAAGATCCGCAAATGACAGCGGCGTAACGTGCTATCCGAGACACGGTGGTATGGTATCTTGGTATGTAAATATAGTCACTCATCCACGGAACAACCGCGCCAAGCGTAGCTTAACCTGATCGGTTGACCCTTGCGGCTGTAATTACATAGCCACAAGCTCCAGTCAGTATCAGACAAAGGCATGACAGAAATAGATAAATTACTATATTTATGGGCTAGTACTTGGGAGAATATAACATATTAGCATCTGTCGCCGAGCTAGGACGAGTCCTGTATCTAAGCATACAGCGCCAGACCCCTCAAAATAGACAATAACATAATTTTATTATAGTAGCCCAAATGACATGCAATTGGATACAATTGGATTGTCGAAGAACTACTTCCCAAAATACTGAATAGTTAGCTACCTAGTTACTGTCTTCTGTCAACTGTACATTACCTAATAAAAACAAACACTAATTAGTACTACTATTATGTACACAAGTAGCTACTAGACAAAACAAAAAGCTTATTCAATTTAATAATAAAACCCCTCACTCATTGTCAACGTATTGAATGCGCAAGCGCGCCCCACTTGCATTGCTGCGTGTGGCAGTTCCATCTAGATCGGCTGTCAACTGCACTGGCGACAAGCGACCTCCCTGTGGAATGGAGTGGTATTGACAGCCTTCAAGTGGACAGTGGACGCGGGCCTTTATGAAGGGGAAAAGGGAAGTAACGATGTTATGGATTTCATTGTTCGTCCGGGTTTTATGTTTGTGACTTGCAACTGGGGCGTTTTGTAATGGAGTTTGATTTGACGATAAATAGTAGCTTTGTACCACAGATACATAATCGTGAAAGCTTGGAAATAGGTATGTTATACCGTGATATTCTATTAATCAAAATACAGGGCGGCAGGGAGATATCGAGGCACAACAATGGATTCAGTATAAATTATTATGATTCTTGCGCCCGTTTTGAAATATTTCGTCGGTTAATAAAAAAAGCTGTTCCGTAAATGTTGACCGCATAGGTACATATTATAGTTTTCTAAGAAACAGCAGATTTTTTATCATCATCGTCATTTCAGCCGAAAGATACGTCCACTGCTGGACATAGACCTCCCCCAAACACCGCCATTTCGACCGGTTACGTCCTTCCCGCATCCAGCGGATTTCTCCGGCCTTCACCAGGTCATTGGGCCGGAAGGTTCTGGAGTGATGACCGCGTACTGGAAGACATAGCGTTGGAAGGCCTCCCACAAGATAGACCGATTTTTTTATATCCGACGAAAAATGTCAACGCTAGGGGAGAATCATGTGCAGAATGCATAGTTACAGTTTGCGCGTCGGATGTCTTACCCTGTACAATAAATTAATTAATATTTTTAATTTTACATAACTGGCGAAATGTGGGTGTATCTAGAACATAGGTGCACCTCGCCCCAGCCCTTTGGGGGAAACAAGCGTGATGTTATGTTAAGTTAATTGTTTTATACAGATACTATCATATCAATTTGTGTTATAAAAAGGTGTGTGAATATAAAAAAGGTGTTTTTATGCACCATACAGGGAAAATTGTATTTCGATGACTTATACATATACTAATTATAATAATATTCTTATAATAGGGTATTACACCTATTATTGAAAAGTGTCTTAATTAGATTATATATCTAGTGCTAATAAACCACTAAAACAACATATTTTTTTTATTTAATCGAATAGTGTAATAAAAATGCATTTAAATTTTAAATATTTATATTTCGCGCGTTATTTGACGAAAACGTAGTGGACGCCTTATTGCTTTGTGGGTACGACGCCAGTTTGCTGTGTAAACAAATGCGCTGAAATTTTGTATCATACATAATTGATAAATAAAAAAATGAGATATTATTCTACTTTTCGTTTGTTTGCTGTTCCTGATTGAAAGATATTATTTTAGTTAAAAATACTTTGGTTAAGAAAATAATAAAAGTACAAAGTTGTTCAGATGACTGTAACTGACACTTAGTACATACAGCGGCATGACGTAATAACATGGCGGCTACTATTTCATGGTGTTCTAAAACAGATTTTAAAAACTGAAATCTTTGAATTGAAATTTAAAATCTATTTTGTTATTTCATGAACTAAAACTAACATTTTCCGACTGCTTTTTACCTAAGCTATCTCAATAATATATTTTGGATATTTTCTCATAAAGAGTAAAATACCCTACTATATCTAGGTATTCCATTCTCAGAGATCTGTGGTGGCCCAGAGGTATTGGCCCAGACATACGAGTCATAGGCCGTGAATTCGAACCCAGGCAAGCACTTTGCCTCGTGTATTTCATTGCATCACCACTGCTCTCAAAACGTCAGGAAAATCGGGAGACATGTCATAGAACCAAAAATTCGAAGACATGTAACCTCCACCAACTACGGCTACGACTGGCCGACTGGCTGGACTATGGCTTCTTACAGTGAGGAGCCCTGTGTCCCAGCAGTGGGAACACTATTATATTCTATTCTCGCGCAGACCAGGGAAACATGGCACAAAGGTAGGACGCCTATCCTCAGCAGTGGGTGGAACGAAGCTGCCAGTGATGATGACGATGATGATTCTATTCGTGGCTCAAATTACGAATATAATCAAGTAAACATTCCAGAATGACAAGCTCTTAATTAATCACAATAATGTTCTAACTCGAGCCAAATCTATATTGTAAATTAGGGCATTTTATTACTTGACGATTTCCTTCCTTAAAGTATTTCTAGAACAAGCATTTAATAATTTAACATTAATATGATTAGTATTCCTAGAATTCATTCCAATTTATAATGTTTTGCATCTCTTAGGAATCACAGTTTCCGAACCCTCTGATCAAATAAGAATTTTGTGACTGTTGTGTGAACAAAGTGCCTATATTCGACGATGGTAGTGCATGAAGCCACAGACCCGACACTCGCTACATAAGTAGAGATCATCTCATTTAAAACTGCACGCCCCTCCACAAAAATGTCTACACAAGCATTTGAAATGTGTATGCAACGAGCAGTGGAGGGGCGTGCAATCTCCTAGGTACTCATAGAATGACATCATCACCTACTCAAATATATGGAACAGTGACTCGGAAGTCCTCACATCTTCCTTACAAAGAAAAGCACATAAAGCTCATAAGTATAGAAAGTATTTCGCATACTTGTGAAACATTTGAAGTCCTTACTCGAAAACTTACGTAATTCCGACCTTTTTTTGTTTGACGAGCGCTTCTTCGAAAGACTCTTGTAGACTACCTACGGGAAAATGAGTAGGAATATTGAGTTATGTAGATAATATTGGTAATATGTATGTAGATAATTTGGATTATTGGTTCAAGTTGTGTAATATTAAGTATCTACAACTTTTTCGCATTTAATATCAAACGTAGGTAGGTACGTATGTCATAGGTCATATAATTGTGGGTGTATTCCTAGTAGCATACCTCTTATAGCTACAAATAAAATTTTCCGATTTTTTTATTGAAAAATTGCCGTTATTCCAAAATTTTTAAAGTAAACCATCAGAAACAAGCAGTGTGCTTACCACCATAAATCAATCATTGTTACAGTGCGACAAGGATCTTTTGACGCTTAAATGACATTGACAAGGGGGCGTCGTTAGTGATGCTTGAGGAAATGGAAAAAAACATAAGATCCACCATCTTGCTTTTTTATTTCCGATTAGCCTTTGCCAGCGGCTTCGCCCGCGCGGAACTTTCATCCCCTATTTAACTCCCTTAGGGGTTGAATTTCGAAAAATTCTTCATTATTCTCTGTGCAAAATTTCAGCTTTCTAGGTCTAAGGGTTTGGGCTGGGCGTTGATGAGTTAGTCAGTCAGGACTTTATTATTTATTTATATACATAGATTTTACCCACGTTTTAAAATCCTTGTAGGTTGGGTTCAGGTCAGGCCAGGACCTAACACCGAAATGCCGGACAGACCAGTCAGTTTAGCCGTACATTTGGGTAAAAAGGCTGGACACCCTTAATTTTTCAGTCTCAGTATAACACGATTTTTTAAAAGTAAAACAAGACTTTTTTTTCATTTATCATAAAATCTTTTTAATATCAAAATGCCTAACAAAAACCGTACAGGCCGGACACGTATAATATGGCCGCACACGCAATCAAAAAGCCTGACTGTGTCCTTCTTTATTCGGATGCCTGGCAACGTTACGTGTACAACTTTATCACATTACAAATCTCCATTCCCAAAACAGATCAATCAAACGCTCTAATAAAACAACTGCCCATCACAGTATAAAGCCCAAAACACATTAACGACACAAAGACTCCATCTACCACTAAACGACTATCATGTGACCCATTTCGTATCATTTTACCCATAACCGGCCACAATGGCCGAAGTCCCGAACAAAGGTACCTGGGACAATAGCCTTCCTCAGTGGTACTTCACTGGTACTATGCCAAGTACCTGGTAGTTTCCGTCGAGGGTTTGCGAAGGCATTATCTGCTTCGAGGGTCGGTATTATGTTGGGGGTAGTTTGAGCTAGATAGCTTTGAATGTAGCACCTAGTACTTATCTGTTCATTTGACTAGAAATGTGATTGAGATATTCGATTTGGTTTGGCGTTATAAATAGATGAATGGAATATGCTTTATTCAATAAAGCATCGACATAATATTATTCTATTCATCACTAGAAACGAATCAAAATATAAACTTAAATACTATTGCAACTTTAATTTCGCTGTTTAAGCACAATTTTCTTTTGTTGTCTGCACATCTTGTAAACTTTTACCTCCAAAACTACTTGTACATAGCTACCTATACTATCAATATCTTAACTTGTTCCGATTGACCAGAAAGCTATTTACAAAAAGTCATCATTAGCAAGTTATCCCACAGAATTAACTCAAGCAAAAAAATCTCCCTGATAGTCAACATTACCTCTAATTGAGTACCTACCAGGTCAGCTGCCTTTCATTAGATCCTCCCGCTAAATAGACTGTGCCACCATTTTGGTGATAAATTCGTGAATACAAGACAACGCCCCCGAAATTCCCTTTGAAATTAGCACATTATGTATGTGTGAATATGAGATGGGACCGGGTATCATGTTTGGGTAGGTATGCCTGAGAAATGTATGCTTATAAACAGCTGTATACAAAGCTGTGAATAGGACGACCACAAGTTTTAATATCATGGCTAAAGGGACCGGCTTGTGGTATATATGTCCCTTGAAAGGGACATAACAGATAGGTATCTACGGAGTTGCGTTAGACGGATAGAAACTATAATTTCATGAAAACAAATCGATCAATCAGATTAAGCTACTCTTTTATTTTGAAGGTGGGAAATCATCAAATAACTTCTCCCGCTCTGGGTGGAGCAGGTGGGCGTGTCAGACTTTTACTGACAAAAAACCCACCCGTGTTCCTTCAGTTGCCTGTGTGCCAGGGGCCACGGTATCTCTTTCGAACAACCCGCACCCCTGGCAGGCATCGGCCCTTGCGGACCCTACCAGTTGGTGCTGACATCTCTTTGAGGCGCGCGTGGAACACAACGCGCTGTCGACCCGGCTTGGTCCTTACCGGACAGCGAGCTACCCAATACTCGCTGTCCGCTAGCCCGCGCCTACAGTGGCCGGGAATCAGCCTGGGATTCCCGACGCCCAGGGCGTCCATATAAAATACAGGTACCTAATCAGCAGCATAGGGTTAGACTGAGAGCCGACCGAGCCGCCGATGATGTAGCCCACACGGAGGAGTCTCGATATGTTATGGATACTCAACCATCCAGGAACTGACCGCAGCACGCGTAGCTTAACCTTGGATCGACCCGTGCGGCTGTTATAATTGAGCTTCAAGCTCCTCTACATACATCACTTTCTTATATCTATGCATCATACTAAACTAACATAGGGATAAAGGAGTTAAGGAAGTAGGTAGGTACTTCATAAAACTAAGGAAGCACCCTCCACTAGAACAATATAAATAAAAGAATTCTTTCAGGAAGTCACAGGGCAGTTCCATAAAACCCAGACAGCATTATTTATTACACGACGCGACAAAATAAATGATGTTCCTTTGTATCCAAACTTTTCGAAAACATCGTATGGAGCCAAAAGTTTGTGTCCTCTCAATGGTGACAGCAACGCCCCCTGTCGGTGAACATTGTCACAACCTGAAGATGTCAAGGTCAGAGGATTACGAAATTGTTTGTCAGGAAAATATAGGCGTTTTTATAGCATCTCGTAATCATATGGAGGGCAACAGGAAATCGTATTTGCAGCTACATCAAATAAATTTTTGTCATGTCTTTTCATCTTTTTCGCGTCGTATTCGTTATTTCTAGGTGGCGAGGGTCAAAAGACATCGTATTTCTTACTGGCAAAGATTCAGCTTTGATACTCAGTCAGAAGGCATTAGGCAAATATCCCTACTTCCCTACTAATATAATAAATGCGAAAGTAACTCACCAACCGACTTCCAAAAAAAGTTACAAACTGAATAATAACTATAATTTCGGACGTTGCGTCAGTTTTTCGTTTTTTTGCCACCAACTTCCGAAAATACAGTTATTTTTCCCTGTGTAGTGTTTTATTTCGGAAGTCGGTTGTTTTTTTTTTGTTGGAAATATTAAGTTCTTATTTTTCACTTTTTAGCTGTGAATGCTGTGATACTAACTCCAAACAAATTCCCATAACTTCATAACAGAGGTACCTAACAACCATTTAAAAAACCGTTTGACGGAACGGAATACTACAACCAAACTAACCGGCCTATCTGTGACTACAATATCAATCAACCAACTATCCCAAAGCTGCATAGTTAGATTCAAGAACCCCCACTTACAACCCCTTAAACCCTAACCAGTGACAATTACTGACACTAATCGCAGTTACTGACACTTTCCGAAAGACCATCATCTTAAAGAAGGTCAGACTTACTAATGACTGCTCCTATAAACACCAGGTCATTATAAAGTCCACGATTCTCTTTGAAGAGGTCTTCAGACGTAGACCCATCCCTCACATACTTGACCTTGCACACTTAGCGGTAACGACAAAGGAAAGTGGACCCTGTAGCCTTCACCTAAAGTGCTCTTCGGCTTGAGAATTCAAGATGTTTGTGAGCCGACCGGTATTTGAATTTTTGTGAGATAGCTTCTGCCGTGAAATATGATATTAATTTTTATGAAAGACTTTCGGAGACTTCACGAAATGCAGATTTAATATCAGGAAGTTTTGTTAGAATTTTGAGATGAGATTTTATTTAAGCTGTTTATAATATTGTAGGTTTTCTTCTTGCTTACACTTTCTCGGTATGGAATAAGTACAGCTTAAACGAAATTGAGTAGCTTTAGAAAATGTTTAAGGAAATTTGAACTTTAACACAAGGTAAAGTGCCTGCTTGGGGTACCACTGCTCTCAAAACGGTGAAGGAAAACATCGTGAGGAAACCAGCATGTCCTAGAACCAAAAATTCAAAGACATGTGACATCTAACAACCCGCACTGGGCCCGCGTGGTGGATTACGGCCCACTCACTCTCACGGAGAGGAGGCCTGTGTCCCAGTAGTGGGAACGTTATAGGCTGAGTATGTGTGTATGTATGTAAACGGATCTACATGGACACATAAGAAACGTCAGAAGACATGTATCGTAATTCACATGGCGACCAAGATTATGTCTCGAATTTAAAAAAGACACTGACCTTTGAGTTTGTTTCGTCCTTTCTTCTCAGGGTAATCAGATAGGAAACCCCAACCACATCTAGTTATTAAAAATATGGTTGACGTGTAAAAGTGTTTATACACATCTACTTACAGAAATAAAAACATTTATGATTTATCAGAGGACCAGAACAGCTTAGAGAGTCACGCCTCATAATTTCAGTATATTTTATAAAGTACTCTGTACCTCATAACATAACAAACAGAATTATGATCTTTTGAAGCGAACATCAACAACGTACCTTCAAAGCTCTGGCTCCAGACGTCCCACGCATATTGATACCGCATCAAGAACTTCAATAACGAAAACAAACAAAGAAACAAACTGTATCAAAGTAAAATCAAGTCCAATCCATCTTGCCACGTCTTTCCAACTTTATTGCGAAAATTCCGAACGTTATATTCGCCATTTTGTTGCTAGGTGATATACAGCATGTATAAGAATTGTGTGTGTCATATTTAAGGTGAATGCGCTATGGTAGCCCGAGAATTTAATCTTTCATTTATTTCCAATTTGCGGGTTATTTTCAGGTCGTGTGTTGATTAAAATCTGATTCGTAAATCGCGGCCGTAATAAATATGGCTTTAAATAAAGAATTATAAAAATTAACTACAATTTAATGAAAAAGTCATTCAATGGGATTAAATGAACTTAAAGGGGTTGTATTGATGATTTTAAAGAATATAATTCTGTAAATACATACGTGTTACGGTCGCGAATCATATCTTGTACAACATACAGCCTGACATTGGTTTGAATTTCGCTGGTTACCCTGGCGCTTCCACCTTTAAGGTTTCGTATTAGTATAGGCTAGGCTGTACCATATATCTGGGCCTGGTAGGTACTAAAGTTTTGCATGGGACAGCTGATTATTCCATCACGATTACCATGTTGGTCTCATGGAGAAAGTTGTTCAGTTTGATGGGCGGTACCACTCCCTTAAATACGACTACACGTTTCTGAAATACGCTGTATAGTACCTGCGCGTCAGCTGTTTATCTTGCCACGTTTTGCCGAAATTGCTTTACGTACTGTTTGAGGCGAAAACAGTGGCCTACTATACTTAGGGTTTTCGGTAAACAGTTTTTCATAAATAAGATTATGAGATGGAGAATATAAGATATTTTTAACCGACGAAAAAAAAAGTAGGAGGTTCTCAAGTCGACGCGTATATATATACCTTTTTTGTGTATGACCACGCTTCTTACTGACTTATGATTTCTTACCGAGCAGTCCGATTTTGATGATTCATTTTTTATTAGAAATGGTATACTGCAAAGTTTATCCCAATTAAAATTGAAAAACAAAATCCACCCGTCAGTGTAGATAAAAATATCCGCCACTAAAATTTTTTGATGAAAAGTTTTTGTAGGTACCTACTCGTCTAAAAGTCATATATATACGTCAACATGTAAATGATTACCAGCCAGTCCAGTGTTCCCCAAAAAGAGGTGGTCTTAAAAAAACATCCTTGGTTCCGCGTGTTTAGCTCCTAGATCAAAGGCACAATATAATCTACCTGAGCACTAGTCCCTACTGACGGCGCCCGTTCACGAACATGGCAATTGCATAACATGGAATAGGCTCCTTCAAACTACGGGGTATATTCATAAACGATGATTAATGTTAAATGATGTTTAAACGTCAAAAATGTATGGTTAAACAGACGCTAATGATTACTTAACGCTAAGCAACGTTTATGAATAAGGGGATAAATGTTTTATTCACCTCTTACATCTAGTACCTACAGCAAATAATCAAATCAGTTGGCTACAAACATTAATTCAGCCATTCCCTGAGGGTTCACCCAAGGAGTGTTTGTACGTTGACCTCGCATCAAGGGTTGTCGGTACCCATTAGATAGTGATTAGGGTCACTCTGGGCTCGAGGGTAGTACGCAAATCTGCCCCGGAATGGTAATATGATGACTTGGTTGTTTGTAGGGTGTAATGATTTAATATAGTACTGAGTGAGATATTTTAATAGTAGGCAAAGAGCGAAACGGAGAATTCGTTGGAAATTGGAACATTATGTTGGTTTATAAAAACAGAAAGCTAAAGTAGAAATGGTCTCTAATGTCTATACGATCACTAAATGAATGACTTTTATTGCTGTTCACTTGGTCATCCTCTTAGCTGCACTGATTTTATAATTATATACTTAAGTATATATGTTTTTTGTTACGGACGTCTATAACATCCATGTCTTTCTTCCTTGTTTTCACATTTATAATTCCGGCTCTTCTCCATAGGAATCTACCCATTGGAACCGTGCACCTAGATTCTGACGTTTCATAAGTTCCCATGTAGATTTATGTGACAAAATATTTTGATTTTATGAATGATTTCACGTCTAAACATAAACATTTCCGGCGCGACTCTCGAGAGCTTTGGAACTAACACAAACCGTGAAACTAGTTTCATTCCAATGTTAGCTTAATAAGTATTGTTATAACAAAGATAAATTATGCGAAGTACCCAGACCAGTTTCAGTTACTAAGGAAACTTGTTGAATCCACAATCATAACAATAAAGTAGATTATTATTATTTTTAACCAGTGCGTTAACTGTAACCATAAATTAAGCATATCATTGTAGACCCCCCATCGCAGAAATTTTTCGTCGGTTATACAAAACAAAAATCAGGTGTTTCATAGAAAAGTGGTACGGTACGCGGTCAAAATATATGGAACAGCTGATTTTTTTTTTGTATAACCGACGAATTTTTTTTCCGCTGATAAGCTGAATTCTTGGCTACAGTTTGCGCACTGGTTCAAAATTTGTCCTGTATTAACAGTAGCAACTTGTAATATAAAAAAATATCATCATCATTTTTTTTATCCCAATTTATTTGAGGTTGGCGCAACATCTCCTTTTCTTCCAAACTTCTCTGTTAGTCTTCACCCCTTTCTAGACATATATCGTCTTCCACACAGTTCGTCCACCGTTTCATCTTCCCCTGCTCTTATAGTCATCCACATTCATACTCAAAACTTTCCTCACGACTTTTTCCTCATTCCTCATTGTATTAATAGGAGCAATTTGTCTTAGGGCATAAATCTAGTCATTTCTATTAACAACTAATAATCGTTTATAAACGTCACTCGACACATAAATGCGTCACGGCGGAATTTATAGACGCAATGGCGTTTAACGGTTGAACAATTCAAATGCAAATAGAATGTGTCCTGTAAATGACAGATTTCTTTACGCATCCGTGAGTGTGAGAGGAAAATAATACAAAGACAATTTTAATGTAAATGAAAGTTTTTCAATTCTTATAGACTTTTTGAGTTCATGTTGGAGATTACTCAATATCGGTGAAGGAAAAATATCGTGACGAAACCTGGACTTGTAGTCAATATAAGTCTGAAATCGCCAACTCGTCTTGAGCAAGCGTGGTGGTGGTGATCAATGCTCGTGCCCTCTCTGTATGAGAAGAAGCCTTTGCCCGCAATGGAGCAGACAGGCTCGACGCGATTCTGATACGTAGTACAATTTCCATGAACTTTTCATATAAATTGTTCTACTAGGGTCGCGTTTATAAAAAATAAACGAATGCTTTACTTTCTTGAAAGACAAACAGTTTCGCTAAAAGATTTATGTTCGATGAAATGGCTGAGTTCGTACTAACAAGCCATTATTGTTACTAATGCTGTTATTGAGATGAATCCTTTAAAAACACAGATTGATAGAGATACTACCGTGTTTATATCCGTCGGTGAGTAAAATGAAATACAAAAACAGGTTCGTTCAATTTTGAATATTGTTATTGTTTGTACAGAATTTAAGACAGATGGGTAGTTAGGGTTGCCGACTTTGGATCTAAAAGTTGGTACTTCCGAGCTGCATCTAGCAGGGTAGTCTCGTATACAATCAGCTTATAATGTTCCCACTGTTGGGACACAGACCTCCTCTCGGTTTGGGGGAGTGGGCCGTAATCTACCACGCGAGCCCAGTGCGGGTTAGTGGATGTCACTCTCTTCGAATGTTTGGTTCCAGGACATGCCAGTTTTTTCACGATGTTTTCCTTCACCGTTTTGAGAGCAGTGGTGATGAAATAATTTACAAAAAGCAAGTCGAGGCCATTACCACTAGGCGTTCACTGCTTGGCCACAACTGCGCAAAAAGGAAAAAGTATAATATGCTCATGCTAACTAAAAAGGTAATATTAGTGAGTTTGTATGTAGAGGAAATACTCCGGAAAGTAACCACGATTTCTGAAAATGCTTTCACTGGAAGGTACAGCAGGTATAGCCCAATGTCATAGAATAAATTTTATGTTAAAACAAGAACACGCAGAGGAAGTCGCAGTCAGAAACTAGTAGTCTGTATTAGCATAATACAAAGGACAGTAGTCATAATATAAGATGTGTCTACTACGACAAATGAAACTAAAGAGAATAACAAATTACACTGAGTGCATTTTCATTAATTCCCTTTCATTCATTTACACACACGTAATTGTTAATTATTTGCTAATAATTAGTAATTACGGCGAAACTAAAGGGATTATTTATTAAGTGCGCAACCAAATACAGATTTCATTAATGCAAATTATGGCTTAATATTGATTACTCATCGTTTATTGACAAAACGGAATGTTATTATTTTATTATTAACTGAAATTTTATTGTTTTCAGGACTGGAGGAAAATTGTTACTATTCATACATGTTAGTGCGTGGCGAAATATTGGCAAAATTGGGAATGCTATTGTCAAACTCGACGACTAGCAGAAAAACAAATTGATAATCATGTTCACATGTTCACTAGATGACATCTTATTTTTTTATTCAAAGTGTGTACGTCCGTTGCAACATACTACGCATAGATAGAAAGCTTATTGATACACAGATACATACTTACCTGCTTATGATTTTCGCCAATAAATCTTTTTGTTTTTCTATCCATACTAATTAAAAAAAATAATTTGGCACACTGGTAGACCATGCTCTGGGTTAGGACATAGGATACTTTGTATCCCGAATGTACTTTCCTTAGGGATAAATTCCAAACACCCGACAAGCGAAGCCGCGGAGAATATTTTTTTTGTATTAATTATAGCAATTTTATTCCAGGTACATCGTCTTCACATAGGTACCTATTATATTAATTTTATCTAATGTAATGTATTATTGTAAATAATTTCAAAACAGTGACTATGGCGTTACTTGCCCATTCTTCTTTATACAAAATACATTTTGGAAGGTGCGTCTAGAATGAATTCCTTTTTAATTCTGAGATTCAGCAGTGCCATTTAATAGCCTACTTCTAAGTTACAGGCAGACCTTTGTGAGAGCTGGAGTCTATTCTGGGTTCGAGACCTGTATTACATATTTCCATGTACTTGATATAAAAGATTGGACTTTGAAGAATTAAGAAGGTAATTTATATCTAGATAAATACGTAATACTGAAGGTTACATAGAAATCAATATCTCATCGCCAAGACTTATTTACTTAGTAATTGAATATACATCGGCAGATTTCCCAGGCGATATTCATATAGATCTAGGAGAAGAAATTGTTAATGTATTAACTATCTAATAGCTACTATCTACTAGTGGCTATCAAGGTCTTGCTGTCCATAGGGAGACGAGAGCTTCCCTAGTTGTATCAAATTCAATTAGTCTAGCCTTGGCTAGGTAAATTATCTAGACTTGTTTTCTATACCCTAGGCATTTTGGTTACTGGTCAGTATTAACGTTTTAGTTAAGATTTGACATATTGAGTGAAAAGCGGCTAAAATTATATCTAGTTTGGAAGGCATACTAAAGTATTATATCATTTTTAAATGACAAAGTGTAATATTACGAATTTAACAAATATTTACTTGCATTTTATAATTTTGACAATTTATAATTAGATTATAGGACAATTTAATTAAAATCTATAATTTCTTGTTTAAATTTATTTTTTAGTTTGTGTCAAAATTTAATAATGTTTTTAGCTTTGTTTATATACCCAGGAATACTTTTCTTACCTAAGTATATATTTGTATGCCACAAAGGCCGAAAATTACGGATCTTTTTTTGTTTACGAACAACCTGCATGCCTTGTATGTTTAATCATGGTTCTACAAATAGATGTCTTACCTTATCTCGGTTTGTGGGTAAGTTATAACAGCCGCACGGGTCGATCGATCAGGTTAAGCTACGCTAACCACGATTGGCCCGTGGATGGGTGACCATCTTTAGTTACCAAGACCCCTCCGTGCCTCCGAAAGTACGTTAAGCCATTGGTCCCGACTGTCATTCGTGGATCTTTGACAGTCGTTACGGGTTGTCAGACGTAAAGAAAGCAAATTTTTAGGTATTTGACAACAGCAACAAATAAGGTTCAAAACAGCGATACTTTCGAGGTTAGTTGAAACGAATGACCACCGAATAAAAGTAATTTTACAGTTTAAATAAAATTAATAATACTTAGGTATTTCTTTAGTTGATTGAATTACCTTCATTATTATTTCATAAAGTTTGATAGTTTACGCTCAAAATTTTGAGATGCAACGAAAAATAATTTTTCGGGCTCTGTTTTACGATATTTTTTATCATGCTACTATTTAATTTCAATGAAATATTTCTGAATAAGTCTTTTCTTTCAACCTCTAATACACAAAAAGACCCTCTTTCTGGCCTCTAATTATATATAAGAACGCCAATATGTGCGACAAAAACCTAAGAGTTGTACAGTGTCCTCCTTTGGGGCAGTGCCTCAAACCAGATCAATTACTCTAATAACCCAACCATGACCTACCTACACTATTCTACCATATAACCCGAGCTCACGAACGAACCTAAATCTACTTCTAAGCCATAAATAAACCACGAGCTAGATCTCCAGGGAAATACTGCTTCATGATAGACTGCTGGTGGATTTAAATTTGTCATTCCGTCACATTATGTATGGAGCCAAATTAGTTTCCAACTTGACGTGGTTGCGGTGGACCTATGTCAAAGTTGACGCGTGGAAAAAATGTGTTTCATTTGAAAGGCTTTACTTAACCGGTGAAAAATGGGAGAAAGTGTAATTGATCTGGGCAGGGATTTAGACTGCTTTGAAGGTTCAAAGGTAAACGAACTCCATTATACTGTGCTGTGCTTCAGGTGTACCTACAGTATTTTAAGCGTTACGCTTACCGCGGTTGGTCTGTGAATGGTTGACCATCTTTACATACTAAGACCCCTCCGTGCCTCGGAAACCAAGTTAATCCGTTAAGACATTCGCAGACCATTGATAGTCGTTACGGATCGTCAGAAGCTCGAAAGTCTGACAACCCAGTCTTATCAAGGGGTATCGTACTACTCAGTAACGGGGTTGCGGAGGTCAGATAGGCAGTCGCTCCATGTAAAATACTGGTATCCAATATAGTTGGGAAAGAGCTAGGCAGACGATGATGACCAGTGATCGGATATTCGCATGCATATTCGCCTAAAGTTGAGATGTTGGCTAACATGGAATGCGCTTTTGTATCGAAAAAGTCTTAATTTAGGTAAATAATTTGTTTATTTTTTGTTTTAACTAATACAAAACACCCCCCTCCTCCAATACATACACATATTTATATCGGGTTAAACATTAATTTTAAATTAATACACATCTGAATAGTTATGCAATCCAAGAATCCCGGGGTTTTTAATAAATATTACAAATAATTTACAAAGCCGCTTCCATACTTTCATAGCTAAAAATGATCTTTATGTAAATATGCATCCGAATATCCGATTTCTGATGATGACTAAAAAGTTCACAAACTGAAACTGATAATTTCGACTTGCGTATATGGTTTGAGCATAGCTAAATCATGGATTCAGTTTTTCCAAGTTATAAGGAAACCTGGCATGTCCTAGAACCAAAAATTACGCTTATGTGACATCTACCAACCCCGCGTGGGGGATTACTACCCATTTACTCTCACCGAGAGGAGGCCTGTATCCCAGCAGTGGGAACGTTATGGACTGACTATACCATACCATTTAAATCTAAGCACAACGGAAAACCTTCCCTTCGTATGAGATGTAAGTTTTTCATTCGTGAAAATTGTGTCCTTAAAAAAGAAGATCCAACTGGCCCAATTCTGTTATAGCCTTTAAGGCATCCATATATCCACTGTAACTTGTGCTAAGCGACAGTTTCATGTCCCGTTCCGAGAACTATCCTCGCAAATTAATTAAAACTTCACAATTCGCAGCCTGTACACGAAGAGTTCCCTTAAGCCCAAAGTTAGTCGGAGCTCATACGTGAATGTCCTAATATATACCGTATTTAGGAGCTTTGTATCTTCATACAAAAAGCTATCCCTGAAAGTAGTTTGTTCCTAATTGACAACTACATCGATTTCAGAAACTTTAAAACCGGATTTAATTCTGTTAGAACTTGTTTAGGTATAGCTACAAGGAAGCATTTATGTGAATAGAGTCCTTCAAAGGATGCTGCAGTTGGGTCCAATTACTTTACGCAGGTATCGTAGTATTGCAATCTTAGTCTTACGTATTGCTGTCTTGTGATCCTCAAAGGCTCCTCTAAGCCTTTGAGGATCACAAGACGAAAGACGATTGATAGGTAGATAAAGACACATTTCTAAGCTACGTTATAGATTAGAAACAATTTCTAGGCGGGAAAATCAAGTGCAATTATTACTGTGATTAGGGATAACATATTTGAGGAAAGAAAATTCTACTACTATTATCCTTTTCGTGTCTGTACGCTTAGATCTTTTAAACTAGGCAACGGATTTTAATGCGGTTTTCATCCCTAGACAGAGTAATTCAAGAGGAAGGACCTCCACGCGGGCGAAGCCGCTGACAAAAGCTAGTATATATTATAAATGTGAAAGTTTTCACGCAAAAACGGCTGAACGGAATTGGGTGCAATTTGGCACACAGATAGATTCCGGGTTGGAACATCCTCGTGGATGCCTCCGCCCTGGGGGAGGGGTCTGTCAGACTCTTACGGACTTAAAACCTCCTCGGTGTTCCCTTCCCACACTTGGACTAGGGATCATGGGAACTTGTGCGCCTTCCACGATCTCCGGAGATAAATTATAGCCTGGATTATCACATGGGATTTATTTCATCCGGGAAGTACGTTCCCGTGGGATAATTTTTGACCTCCACGCGGGTGTAGCCCCAGGCAAAACTAATGATTCAATAAAAAAACCACGGAATCCGAACAGAGATCTGTTAAATCCATTCGATTTATCCGTTTTCTACTAACGTCGTATCCCAGATGGTCGGATGAGATGCCAATGTGATGGTCAGAGCTAGGACTGGTTAGTTTGACTTATTTGTTAGCAGGCCTTTTCTTAAATTAACACTTTGCGAGCCACTAAACGTTCCCCAGACCTCCCAGACATAATAACAATAAAACTTCTATTGTGTCTGGTTCAGAGTCCTCGCGACGCTACTAACTATTTCTATGAAAACTGTATCTGTTGGACAAGAGTCTATACTTACTGTTTTTTTTACGAGCTTTTTTGGACATTTATAATTATAAACTTTATCTTGATTACTATCATCAGAACATTGAATGATTAGTATCCGAGCTATCTATCCCGTGTGTTGCACTTGGCGTGTTTTGTCTCTGCATCACCCTAAGATTGACTGGTAGAAAATGCCTTATACTGGCCGAAACAGACTTTCATCAATTTCTATAGAATGTTGTCTGTGCAACAAAGCAGTACAGACATTATGTCAGTGTGCCAGAAAAGTCGGAAGTCTGCATGCATGTCTGACATGTCTGTGTATTTGTCGGAGACAAATAATTAATTAATAAATTAATTAATGAAAAGTCAAATTTTTTGACTCAGACTTCAAAGTCATTCAGATCAGACCCACTATTAGACATTTTTTTTTTGCTTGGGAAATCATCAAATAACTTCTTCCGCTCTGGGTGGAGCAGGAGGGCGTGTCAGACTTTTACGGACTAACACCCATCCGTGTTCCCTCAGTTGCCTGTGTGCCAGAGGCCACGGTATCCTTTCGAACAACCCGCACCCACCATTAGGCATCATATCCATGTTTGTTCAGTATTGTTTATCAGTGCATAAAGTTTTAATAAATGAACATTGGCAACATAAACGACGAGCCGCCAGTCTGACATCTATAGACGACCACTCTAACATAATTAGTGCTAAGCTTAGACTTACCTTGCCCTCACTCTTCCAGTATACAAAGAAGCCATACTCGTCCACTTTGAACAGGCAGTTCTGCTCAAACTCTGTGTTATCCTTCTCTTCTGTCCACCGGTCGAAGACAGCACCCTGGGGGAAGTAAATAAAATAAGTATTTACTACATAAAAGAATTACTATTAAGAATATATCTATACTAATATTATATAGAGGTATAGGAGATACCTCCTGTAATCTTCCGTAAAAGATACGGAAAATTCCGTCACTAATGAGAAGCTACCGTGTTGCCGTGTGTCACAGAATATTTTTTTAAGTTGTAACAAGAAATATCACGTGGTCGAAATCGCGGGCGTAAGCTTGTAATTTGTGTTTTCATTTAGAAGAGTGTCCGTGGAGTTTCTTGCCCGTTCTCCTATATCTTCCATAGGAACCTTCTGAACTTAATTATTGGTTTAATTGAAAATTGGTTTAAGTTGGTGCTCATCATCTGCCTAGCGTTTTCCTAACTATTTTTGGGGCGGCTTCCAGCCTAACCAGATGCAGCTAGTATGTTACGTGGAACAACTGCCTATCTGACTTCCACAACCCGTAACTGGGTAACACGATACACCTTGGTAAGTCTGGTTGTGGTGGACGAGCCGTTTCGACTGCCTAAGATCCACGAATGACCACCAAGACCGCTTAAGAACGCTTAACGTGGTTTCAGAGGCACAGAAGGGTCTCGGAATGTAAAGATCACCCACCCACGGACCGACCGCGGCAAGTCAATCAACCCGTGTGGATGTTATTAATAAGCCACGAACGAGCCTTTCACATAAATAGTGGCGTATGATTAGGTGTGACTATCATCGTCTATTGTTCTTTCTCCCGTAAGACAGTATTCTGTTCCATCCATTGAAGAGATATTGGAAAACAATATAAGTAATTACTTTCTGTGTTCCGAATTTATGTCATTAAATCTACGACATAACATTGGATTTTGAAAGATCCATGAAAAGTTATAATTTGAATATTTGACTCGTTAAATACAAGTATTTCATTTAATTTCAGTAATTTAGGAAGAAAAACGACACCTTTTTCCCTCATCTCATTTTATAACAACATTTTTACGAGCCGTTTTATTCTGCATGGCTCTAAAGCGAACCTTTTAACAGCCAATTAAAACCGCGGGTTCCGATAAAGAGTCCATAAAGTTCGAGCCGTTTATTGGCTGTGGCCATTCCGTCGTGTCGATAACGCTACTGTCATTGGTTACTTGAGGATCACAGCAGGGGTAGCGTTATAAAATGCGAGCTGTTTGTACATCGTAAAAAAGCGTTGTGGTTCCAATTAGTAGCAATTTTAAAACTGACTTAAACTGGAAGAGGACAGTAAAAGCTGAGTTAGAATTTATGTTTTTATTGTATAGTAGTAATTGAGCTAAATGATCTCTGGACTATAACGAATAATTGGCATAGCATAATCAGTTTACAATGATGCCATTGCTGACTGAGTGGGCGGATTGGTAGATGTCAATGTCTTCGAATTTTTTATTCTAGGACTTGCCGGTTTCCTCACTAAGCTTTCCTTCACCGTTTTAAGAGCAGTGGTGATGAAATAACTAACAAATAGTGAAACACCTGTCTGGGTTTGAACCTACGACCTCATAAGATAATAAGACGCGGCCGGTACCACTGGGCCACCACCGCTCTCCATTAAATGTCATTATTAAGGCCCTGGTACTTTAAATATTGTCGTTATGAGCGATAATAGTTCTTATTGCAATCCGTTACGGGTAAAAATCTGTTGTAATAAATTCGAAAAATAAATGAGCAAGCATTGTCGTAAAAATGCAAATAAAATCGTAATTAGATATTTACTATTTAATAATAAATAATCCATGACTGGATGCAGTTTGGCATTTTGTATTTTATGGTATATTTTTAATTCTAACTGTTATTGCAGGGATAAACTGGTTTTAAAGATAATTAACACTTTGATGATGATAAAAAAACCACCTTTTTAATAGTTTTCAAGAAATCACCAGCTTAAGTGTAACTAGCCACATAGTGCCTCATTCTCATCTCCATCCACACTATTGAAAATTTTCTCCTCTTCATTTTATTCCGTTACATATCTATGATTTTGTTCCCTTCAATCTTCATAGTACTTAACACGGCAAGTCGCGTGTTTTTAGTATTCCGCTTCAGCACATCAATTCGATAGACACTTCCTGCAATTCTTTTGTGCCAGTATATTAAAGCTACTATTATATTACCCCTCGATTCGAAGTCACCATGAATTCCTTCACATAAAACCACTATCTCTTTTCAGGAACCCGTGCTTGCATATGCTCCTTACTTCAGCTCACATAAAAGCCAAAAACCCGCACAATTACGCAAACAAAATAAACCAATGGAAATCAGTGAACAAATCAAATGGAAGAGACATTAAACTCGTGATATTTGTGTAGTCAAGCCGGAGTGGAGGGAGGTGAGAAGCTTATATGAGCGTCCCTCGACTGAGCTGCTACGATAGGGCGGCGGATACACATCACTGGGGATTGGTGTTAGTGCCAGTGTGAGCAGAGAGCGGGCTGATACTTGGATTGGAGCAGTAAATTATTTTCATTTCGTTTTTCATAAGCCTACAGTGTCCCACTACTGAGCAAAGGCCTCCGCCATATCCTACCAGGCATCCTTTTGTTCGACCAGCCCAGTCCAACCCTTGCATTACGCGTATATTTATATGCTTATAAAGCAAAAAGTAAAAAATTAAATTTGAAGGTCCATAAAAACAAACAAAGATTTGTTTATTGGTATGACATTTATGAAACCCCATTTTTTATGGGACTTAAAATTAACTGGCTAAATGCTCCCCAGTTATTGTGTGTGTGTATCATACGTCTGTCTACCCCTTCGGGGATTTCATTACAAGCGATATGTAATGTATCAATGTGCAAAAAGACTGGAATCACATCGGAGAAGCTCGACTACTGTATCAATTTCTGAATCATCTGCCAAGGGTGCGGGTTGTTCGAAAGAGATACCGCGGCCCCTGGCACACAGGCAACTGAGGGAACACGGGTGGGTTCTAGTCAGTAAAAGTCTGACACGCCCTCCCGCTCCACCCAGAGCGGGAGAAGTTATTTTATGATTTCCCACCCAAAAAAAAATAGCTGCTGAATGAACTATAAGGGAGCTGGTGAAGTAACATGACACATTTGAACTTTGTCTTTAAGGTTCGCAATCCATCAGCAAACCCCTCGGTTTTTAACGAGTATCAGCGTACCAATTCACGATGAGGCCAAAAGACATGCATATAAACCAACGTCTGGGTCAAAGTAAAAACGAGCTTGTGCTAATAATTAACATTTTGCCATGCGTGTCATCTGTGTGACCAGGCAATTATCAATGTCACACAAACGTGCTTACCCACTATTACCCAGTTGGATAGTGACTACATTGATTTACGTAGTAATATGAGCCTATGAGTGGCTATTATACTTTCTGCATACTTTGTAAGCTGTTCTACAAAATCGCCTATCTCTCCCGCTGCCACTTACACCGTACCCTCCCGTACGTTCGGTAAGCATGTGCGATCGACTCTGATTTACGGCGTGATCGGCACGGCGACTGACTGGCAGCAATCTCGCAGGTCTTCACGTACCTAACGGGCACAACAGATTGCGGCGGAATTTACTTCACAGATTATATTATCTGTGTGTAGGTGCTGATGAAACTGGTGATACTTTTTTGGTAGGGCCGGGGTTTCTGAAAATGATACGGAATCTGTCAGTTCCAAATTCAAACGACTATGAATTATTATGCTTTTATTAGCTTCGCCTGTATCTATCTATCTATGTATGTAACGGAATCTTGGAACTAGAATTTCACCCACTTCAAGACATCAGTTAAATTTGAAATTTTGCACACTTATGAAGGACCGATGACAATACAATAATTTTATCAATTTCTGCCATTATCAAGTTTAGTGTGCATCGTTGTTTTTTCGTCTGAAATCTTAAACGCAAAAATTCAGTTTTGAGGGTCCTCAATCTAGGGAGAGGTAATAGCTGTTCTAGGTCTTCAACGGAGGAGACTTAGAATCCTGACGAAAAAAATCACACGTCAGCCAGACGGCTGACGTGTGATTTTTTTCGACGTGTCCTGAAGTGTGCGATCTGCTGAAGACTCAGCAGATCGCACACTTCAGGACACATCGATCAGGAATATCTTTCTCATAATTAGTTAGGTTGGTACCTACCACGTTTTTAAGTTTCATGATCATGTTTATTAGTAAAAAGTTATTATTTACCTGAAGCAACAGTTCAGGGACCGGGATCTGCCAGTTGAACTCAAACTTCTTGGTCATGGTGCTCGCTTTTCAACACCTACTCTCTCAAAAAATCAGCATGCGGTCATTCTTGACGCCCTGTGGACAAAAGAGAATTGAGGTTATATTGTGTACTATCGTTCTGTTTCTCACGGGTGCAATGTGATACTAATGTGGCGACATGCGACATGTCAAATCAGCGAGATTTCTGTGCGATATCTAAGTTAAATATACACATAGGTATACCTCCCGAAATTCGGAAGAGGGGCTTGTGGCTAAGTAATAATAGCCACACTGGTCGATACATTAGGTTAAGCTACACTTCCCGCGGTTGGTTCGTGGATGGGTGACCAATTGACCATCTTTACAGGTCAAGACCCCTCCGTGCCTTAGACTGTCATTCGTGAATCTTTGAAAGTCGTTACGGGTCGTCAGAAGCCTTAAAGTCAACAACCAGTCAGTACCTAGGGATATCGTATTACCCAGTAAATGGGTTGTGAGATCAGATAGGCAGTTACCCCATGTAAAGAACTGGTATCCAGCTGCATACGGTCAGACTGGTAGCCGACCCTAATAAAGTTGAGAAAGGGCTTGGCAGATGATGTCACCTACCGAAATAAATACTCTAAATGTTGGTAGAAACCGCATCAAAATCCATAAAGTTCCTAGTTTAAAAGATAAAATATCCGGTCAAAGAAAAACACGAAAAGCAACTTGGTTTTATACTATGCGTAAAATATATGTATTACTAATACTTAGATGTTTCATGATTTATATTATCATCCTATCTTGATGGATATCTTAATTCATACCCATCCCATGTTAATGTTGACAACTTATTAACATGACCCTATGTCCCAGAAACCGCTTCAAATTGATGGCAAGATAATAACGGTTCGTCGACGTTAATCGACAACTTCGCGTGCAGAAGATCGCAGTTTCAGATAGCTTAGTTAGAATTCTGTTGACAAACCATACCATGATAACAGCTTAGATACCTACATGAATTTTGACAGATGGTCAGATGTTCTCTGATCAGCAACCTTATCACAGAACATATTATATACCTCAAGCGGAACCTAATTGTGAAACACATATCAATCACAATTTGAAAGATTTTGAAGGATATTGCTAATCCAATTGCTTCATATGTTCGAAAAATGCGTCCGCTCAACAACGAAAATAACGCAATGAATGTTGTTGAATGAATTGTCGAAATGACAGCGATACCTACTAATAGTGTGTAATGAAACTACCCCGCGTATTTCTACAATGACTTTCAACAAGATTTTTGTTAGTCCCATTCATTTTTATCATGCCTTACGTTTAGTTTCCATACAGTTCAACGACAGATTTTGACAGTTCCACAACATTCATTGCGTTATTTCCGTCGCTGAGTAGACGAACTTTTCGAACATATGAAGCAATGGATTAGCAATAACTTTCAAAATCTTTTAGATTCTGATGAATAGTGTGTTGCGCAATTCGGGTGACGAAACACTTCAAATACGATTGCTTTGTCTAAATCCTCACTATAAAATCCTAGCGAAAGGCTTTAAGAATGTCATAGAGGACCCAAAACAAAACTCTGCCATCAAGATAACACAACTACTTACCCTCTCAGAGTGATAACATGATGTTATCTCGTTAAGTGTTTTGTCGGCCTAACGTTAGTCTGCAGCTGTCACTTGACAAATTATCTCCGTCCTATTAAAGAGACTTTTTCTAAGGAGAAGATGTTTATGGCTAAAAGGGTGGGAACTGGGAAGATGTTTACAGATATTGCTGGTAAAGTGTCGTATAGTCTGCTCCAACAGTATTTGACCAAAATGTAAGCAAATGGACCCGAGTAAGTAGAAATCAACTAATTTGAAGCTGCACGAACTGTGCTGAACCCTGAAATTTTTATTTTTATTCACTTTAGAGGTAATCATTTGACAGTTTCATCATCATCATCATCATTTCAGCCGAAAGACGTCCACTGCTGGACATAGGCCTCCCCCAAGCTCCGCCACTTCGACCGGTTCTGTGCTTCCCGCATCCAGCGGACTCCTGTTTTTGACAGTTTATACTTTTATAACCTCAATTTTCGTCATTTTCACAATTTATTCATGGGATTCAGAGTATGGTGGTAGCTCATTGTTGAAGATCTATATTTAGGGTCCTTTCCAGAGCTTGAAGACTCCTTGAAGATAAAAGGTGTCACTTTGGGTCTAGAGGGCATAGACCAAATCTGATTTGTATTAAGGGTCCCGAAGACCGGCGCGACTCTAGTCCATCAATTTCCATGAAGTTTTCATAGAAGTTTTTCTATTAGGGTCGCGTCGCGCTGTCGCGTTGTGCCTGTCAGTAGGAACCTTAAGGATATTAACCCTTTTTAAGAATGCCCCTTTACGTATAGCTAACTGTTACTATAAATGACCAAGGGAGTTACCCTTGGCCGCTTATAGAGGCAGGGAGTTTATTTTAGCGCATAGAAATTGTGTGCTCTTGCCCTCAAATCTTAAGGCCATTTGTTACGTAGGTAATTGAAATGGCAGAAACAACGTATTTTCTGTAGTTCCATGTTATTGGAAACCTCACTCACAGGGTAGAGATAAATCTTGCTGAATGTAAGCTGAATACCAGTACTTTACATGGAGCGACTGCCTATCTGACCTCCACAACCCAGTAAATGAGAAATACGATACCCCTTGGTAAGACTGGTTGTCAGACTTTCGGGCTTCTGATGACCCGTAACGACTATCAAATATTCACGAATGACAGCCGGGACCAACGGCTTAACGTGCTTTCCGAGGCACAGAGGGGTCTTGCTAACCGCGGCAAGCATCGAAAGCGAAAGGCATCCCCAAATAAAGTCAGCTTAAATCTCATCCTCATTGTGATCGAGTATATAGTAGAATATAGAACATAAAACATGTCTAGAAGCAGAGTGAGTTAGCTGACACAATAGTTCAACGAATTTGAACTCCTGACCTTAATCGTCAATCAACGCCTTGATGTTGTCGTTAGGCGCCGCGGCCACGACAGAGCAATAGAGCTCAGAGATCATAGATTAATCAAGCATAGACTAACATAGACTGTAGTGATGCCCTAGCTAACCAATGATTATGTTTTATGGAGGTTCATTTGGTCTAAAAACTATCGGTCTGAATGATTGATTCCTTTTTACACGCTTTATATTAGCTTCACTTGTATGTTTGTTGGTTTGTTTGTTTATTTGTATGTAACCGACTCCTTTGAGCGCGATTTTGACCCACTTTAAACGGTCAGATTTCATTGAAACTTTGTAAACTTGTCGAGGACCGATGACAATTCAATAATTTAAAAAAAAATTGAGAAAAAAAAATTAGAAAAAAAAAACACGTTTTTGTAGTTAGCAGAACTAAAAATTAGAAAATAAATAATAGTTTAAAAAACTAAAAAACACGCTTTAAAAAAGGAGAAAATAATTTAATTCAATTAAAAAGCGTGGGGTGCTTGACATTGATTGATTATAAAAATACCTCAAAAAGCACCCCACGCTTTTTAATTGAATTAAATTATTTTCTCCTTTTTTAAAGCGTGTTTTTTAGTTTTTTTAAACTATTATTTATTAATTTTATGCATGTTTAACTTTTACAACTGTCATTATTATAATAGAGAGCAGTGGTGGCTCAGTGGTAACAGCCGAGATTTACGAACTGTAGGTCGTAGGTTCGAACCCAGGCGGGTTTTACTTTGTGTAAATTATTTCATCAACACTACTCTCAAAAACGGTGAAGGAAAACAGCGTGAGGAAACCGGCATGTCCTAGAACCAAAAATTCGAAGACATGTGACATCTACCAACCCGTACTGGGCCAGCGTAGTGAATTACGGCCTCCGTTCCAGCAGTGGGAATATTATAGGCTGTTATTAATCATTATTATAATATGTCATAATTTGTGTGCCTATTAGTGGTGTACCGACTAGTCGCCGACTAATCGGGAAAGCCGACTAGTCGACCATATTTGTAGTCGGCTGCTAATAGTCGGCGACTATAGTCGGCAAAATCTGCCGACTAATCGGCCCATTCTTTACTCGTATTAATATGCTAAAAAAATTGAAAGACGGTAATTGAAATGAAATTGAAATCTATGCTGTTATTTAACCTATTTTTATTTCAATTAAACTAACTACAGCGAATAAACTAAAACAAAGCGTCAAAAAACTCATCCGCATCGCTGTCGACTGGTAAAGTACCCAAGAGACTGGCGGCATTACCACGTTGTATAGCAATGCTCAGCCTCTGGCCAAAGTAAAAACCAGCCCTTGGGTCACGGGAAGTGTCAACCAGCCGTTTGGAGATTTCCTTGTAGAGAGCATGAGCACTCGGACCCCACGGCCCGAGGGTTTCAACCCCAAACGGCTCGAAAATATAATTACCAATAATATTGTTATACTTTCGCCGCTTGAGGTTTTCCGCAGCCGCAGCGGCAACGCCAGCACAGCACACCGACCCAGGAAGATGGGATGGCGCAAGAGTATCGACACATGCTGTTATTATTTTTTATTATAGAATCAGTTTTACAGTTTACGTTCAGTGCAATCTAGAATAGGATAGGTAACTAGTCGGCCAAAGTCATAATCGGCCCATCTCTAGTGTCTATGATTGCAGAAAATGAAATTTTAGAGAATTAACTCATCGCCATTTCATGAGTAAGATCACCTTTATGTTGCTATGTCCCATATATCAATATATATGTAGTAATAGAGTTAGAGGCATGTCGGAAGGACTAGTTAAATACGTTAGAAAGTTTCTAGAAGAACAAAGACCCGCTGAGAGTTACTTAGGATGGATTACTTACGAAAACACTGTTTGTGTTTCGGTGTAGCCTGTAATTAACAAGTTAATTTTAGTTGCATCACAGTTGAATCAAAGTAAATTAGCTCATGGAATACAACGCAAGGTGCGAGCAAGCACACAAATCACATCCACAAACAAGGTACGGAACAAATGTTTATAGACTAAACAAATGTTTAATCCAATATGGTGTCTGGTATTTCGAACCAGCATAGCTATTCACAACCAATCGATACGCTTCCATAAAGAATCAAGTTTAAATCAAATAGACGACCCCTATTCTTCCAACAGGTGTTTGCTGTCGAGGGTAAGGCAAATCAGGTTCTCTAAATATGTCATTTTCGATACGATAGCCTATCAAGTGGTTGTGAATAGCTAAGCTGGAGTATCTATGTAAAATGAGACCTATATAAACTAAGCAAAAATATGAACCCTAAACGGATTATGTAATGAGTTTCTGTTTACTGAATTTTTGCACTGTCCTCTCATACCTAATAAAATAACACTGTAATTTGAGAAAATTAAAGATAATTATTTTTAAAAGAGTAATCGCGGTGAGTCTTGCCGCCTATTTTCCATAGGAGACGGCCAATTGGAAACGTGTACGACTGTACATATCTTCTGACGTCATAAGTGCTCATGTAGGTTTATGTGAAATATTTTGATGTTGTTTTGAACATCGAAATGTCAGGTGGCCTGACATATCCAAACCAAACATGAAAAAAAATCGTGTCACCGTCATATCTGGGTCAATGCTGCCCAACGATCGCATGTCAAACCAAACTTACTCAAAATCTTTCGTCAGTATTTTTTGTCATTCCAATTTACCCAGATTGAGTTCCTCAGTCCTCGTTAACTATCTTATCTAGGGTCTTCCGAGGTCGTGCTGACCCGGTATTAAGCTCGCTTACGGCCGAACTTGAGCCCTGCCTAAGTAAGGGTGAACAGGAAAAATTTCGGGTATTTGAGAGGCTTTTCTCGGAGTTGAGTTTTTGTGAAATTCGGGAAGTATTTCGAAAGTTTGTTTCAGTTAAAGGAAAGTTTGGTAAATTTTATGAATTGTGAAATTATGGGGCTATTTATTAGATTTTGAGGGAGAATTTTTATGGCTGCGCGTCGTCAATTGATTAACTCTTAACAAAATTAGCTGTAGCAACGATAAATAACCCATTTTTTATGCTATGTTTGTTCTAGAGAAACGTGATAAGTACCTATACATTTAGTTTCTATCTAGCTTAAAAAGAAAGCAATTTACACAGCAACGTATCAACTTTAGACTTTTCTCAGCACAGAAAAATAGTGCAAAACTAAGATCATAGCAAAATCAAAATATTTTACCTACATGGGCACTTATGAAACGTCAGAAGCTAGGTGCACGGTTGCAATTGGGCGTATCCGCTTACTACGGAGAAGAGTCGACAAAAAATTCCACGGATACTCTTTTAAAAATAATTGGCTTTTACAATGTTTTCAAATAACAGTGTTACTAGGTTTGGGCGGACAGTGTAGGCCAGTCAAACAGTTCCAGGGTACTTAACAAAATTTAATAGGTATTTATAATTATACATACATACATAAACACTCGCCTTTGGCCCATGGAGTTCCTGCTAGGAGTTCTGGAGTTTCTGCCTACCCAGGCAGAAACTCCAGAACGCTATCTGCAACGATCCTTACACTCCTATAACTCCTTTTGCCTCGTTTACGTTCATAGATCTAGTCGCACACGCACGCCGGGTAGCGAGTACTACGCACCTAGCCTTTCTGAAGAACATCAACAATAAGGTCACTACACATGTCCTCCTAGTGGAATGGATGTGTCCAGGGATGGCGAACCTCCTAACATCTACGAGCCATTAAAAAAAAAAACATAATTATAATATGACATTATTATGACGTTACAGCACTTACAGCCAATGGCTTGATAGCCAAGAGCCTCGACCAACATCTGAGGAGGCTCTCGTTGAGCAGCTGGATCAAGGGCTTGATCCAGAAAGCGGTACTCCTGGACACGGCTCGCATTGTTAGGAGGTTCCTCTCTCTGGAGCCCTGACCGCCGGTCGCTTGGACCTTGTTCCCGATACCGGTGGGCTACTATTTTTTATATTTTTAAATGTTTTTATATTTTTATACTAATATTTAAAAATGTAATTTATATATGTGTTTTAGATGGAATAAAGGATTATAATATGACATTGACGTGCCAACAAACAATCTTGACTTATTGACTATTAGAAAAAAACTAAATACTTTCACAATCATTGGTAGTCTTTAAATGCAAATAGAAATAGACTTGTACTGTTATATAGTAATCAACATCACACCACCTTCTTTAAATGAAAGAACAAATTCGTGCAACTTCTGCTGGCTTAGCACGAGAACCGTAGACAAGCGTTTTGTTGTCGGAAGAGTAGACAAAAATGACGTTTACGTATAGACAGGTTGACAAGTTTTAACCGAGAAATGTAGACAAGCGATTTCTATTCTACAGTAGAGTAGAAATAAAAAGCGTCATGCTAAGCCTGCTGGTATCTGGTATTAAGGTCATAATGACATAGAATAAAAATCATGTGAAGTTATGGTTTCTGAAAGTAACGACACAGGCTAAAGAAGATGATCTTACCATACTGCTATCATACTGAACCTACCGTACTGTGACTTAGGCTGTCGTACCCAAATAATTTTGTTACGTGCCACTAAAGGCACGCGTGCCATTGGTTCGCCATCCCTGTCCTAGTGCGTCCCAGTCCCAGTGATTCCACTCTTATCAGCCTGGTAAATACCTATTGTTAGCCGCCGTTCGTTCGCTCTCCGAACTTGACCAAACTATCTAAGCATACTCTTTTAAATTTTGTCACTATATTTTCTTTAATCCGCATCGTTGTCTTATCATCGCATCCCTCCTCAGCCTATCATTCATAGTCTCACATGCTTCGCAAGGATTATAATTACATTCTACTAACTTTTGTCAGCGGCTTTGCCCACGTGGAGTTCGGAAATCATCCCGCGGGAACGTACTACCGGGGTAAAAGTATAATATGTTTTAAGGCCCTGGTGACTTTAGATATTGTCGTTATGAGCGATAATAGTTCTTTTTGCAATCCGATCTGTTGTAATAAATTCGAATAATAAATTAGCAAACATTGTCGTAAAAATGCAAATAGAATCGTATAAAATTAGGTAATAACTATAATCCATCACTGGATGCAGTTTGGCATTTGGAATTTTATGGTATATTTTAATTATAATTATAATTGTTATTGAAGGGATAAACTGGTTTTGGGTTTTTAATAGGTGACTTTTATGATTTTTTTGATGCATTAAAGTATGTTTAATTATGTTTTGAGTTCCATCACTGTATGCAAAAAGGCAATATCAATTGAAAATATCATATATTCTTTTGCTTTCAAAATTATTTTCGGTTAAAGAGATACACTGGTTTAAATAACCACCTTTTTGAGCGTTTCCAAAAAATCACCGCCCCAAATTTCATCCAAAACCGTTCAGCCGTTTTAGCGTGATTGAGAAACAAATATCCAAACTTTCACAATAATAATAATATAGTAGGATGCTAAATAAGTAAAGTACCTACTCGTAGGTAGGTAATGTCCTCTACCTACCCTTGACACAACACTTTACGCTACCGTAAAGTGTTGTAAACAAGGCAAATATTTTCAAAAAGCCATAGAAACGCCGGGGTGGGTAAAGTTTCCCTCGCTTTTTCTAAGGTTTCGTAAAGGAACTTGTTTACTTCGCCCAGTTTATATTAAAATACTGCTCACGTTTTCTGAACTCGTTTAAAAACGTGCCTGAGTTTCAAATGATTTGTTTAAAAGTTGCCAGGATTAAAAATTGAAATGCTTTTAGTAGTTTCTTGAAGTTGAAATGGTGTATGAAAATGAGTTCCCGGGATGTTTTGTGAGACGAGAATGAGTTCTTTTGTTGAGAGAAAATATGTCGTATACTGTTAATAAAAACGGAATGTTTTAAGGGTGGTTGGTACAGATAGGTACCTACTTAGTTATTTAAATTGAACTGACAATAAGTATGTTTCCTTTACCCCGTATGAATCCAAGCTTAACTAATCCAAATATTGACATTATATTCTAGCTTTTGCCAGCGCCCGCGTTGAGGTCGTAAATTATCCCACGGGAACGTAGGTACCACCGGGATAAAAAGTATCGTTTGTGTTAATCCAGGTTATGAACTATCCGTGTGCCAAGTTTCATCCGAATCCGTTCAGCCGGTTTTGCGTGATTGAGTAACAAACACCCAAACATACAAACTTTCACATTTATAATATTTGTAGATAGTAGAATAGTAGAAAGTAGGATACGAAAGAAGAAGAATTCTGCCGTCCTTTAACTAGAAAGGCATTAACCCTCATTTGGTAAATTTTTACTTTTTAATAGAATCTAAGAGAATTCAAAACTCTCTATCTTTCTGTCTAACAAACATTTTTACAATACAAATAGTTCGCAAGATATGAAAAATTTGTAGGCCGTTAAGTAATATAATTTTGGATGATTCCATCACTTGAAAGCGTTTAACCCACACTTCTTAGCTAAATGTACTTTAAAATACTTTAACTGCCGGATGAAATGATTATTATCTAGTATCAATTGCGATGTATCCTACAATCAGTAACGTAAGTATCACAGTTTTTAAGAAACAACGAGTCACGCTTTTTGCCATTTTCTCGGAAACAACCTTTAGGGCTTAACGCCTTTCTAGTTAAAGGACGGCAGAATTAACTCTATCTGTCTGTTACCTTTTTACGCCTAAGCTGAACGGATTGTTGATAGGAATGGCTTTTATTTGACAGTTCAACATCATCCATTGCTTTATTTACGTTGTTGAGCAAACAATTTTTCGAACATAACGAAGCAAAGGACTAATCCTTTGCTTCGTTATGTTCGAAAAATTGTTTGTTTGTTTGTTTGTTTGTTTGTTTAATTGTTTGCATGATATTTCTAAAAATATCATGCAAAATGATTCAGATTCTGATTGATAGTGTGGTGATTAGGGTGCTGGATATTTGCATCTAAAAATGATGAAATACAAAAGTACACTCGACACTCAGCCAAAGTGACGGGCAAGACCTCCGTGGGCAAGACAATGTCGCAGCATCATGCTGAGATAGTGGCCTTTTGGCTTCGCACAGGACTTTGTTTTTTACTTTACTTTTTTTTTTTTTTTGAATCTAGTTTTATTACCTAAGTAGCGTAGCGTAGTAGTGGTTTATTTTTTTGTGTTTAATAATTGTATTGTGTTGTAGTTGTTTGTGATATTCCTGTGCGAGTCCAATAAATACTTTTACTTTCTTTCTTTACCTTTTTCAGTCTTACGGCCTTATTCATAAAAAGTTATCGAACATCTAAACAGTTGCTAAAGTCTGGTTTTCAAAGAGAAACCAGACTTTAGCAACTGTTTAGATGTTCGATAACTTTTTTTATGAATAAGGTCGTTTGTACACAATAAGCCATGATGTGGGTGTAGTAAGTAGCTACCTAAGTACCTACCTACTACACAGAAAACACAAGTTATCAAATACCTACAGAATGTTATCACAAAGGTTATCTAATAATGGCGGCGGGGTCAGCAGAGATCAAAGCGCACATGTTCCTAATTGCACATCCTTATATTATGTAGATAGCATTATCAAATAGGCAAAGTCCGTTATGTAAACTTGAATAGGTTTTGTTGGATTGCGAAGTTTTTTTTTTTACTATCTCTTTGGGTGGGGGCTTGTGGGTAAGTAATAACAGCCGCAAGTGAAGCTACGCTTTCAGCGGTTGGTCCGTGGATGGGTGACCATCATTAGGTACATGCCAAGACCCCTCCGTCCCTCGGAAAGCACGTCGTCACAAGCCTGAAAGTCTGACAACTAGTCTTACCAAGGGATATCCTAATACCCAGTAACTGGGTTGTGGAGGTCAGTTAGGCAGTCGCTCCATGTAAAATACTGGGATTCAGCTGCATCCGGGTAGACTGGAAGTCGACCCCAATATACTTAGGAAAAGGCTAGGCCGATATCTCTTGTAGAGATGATGAATATAACCATCAACCATTAAATTTAACTAATATTTAAAATTAACCATGATATTCAATAAATAAAATTAACATTAACGAATAAAAATATCATATCAACTTCTTCGGCGCAAAATTGGCAAGGACGAATATTTCTCTGTCTCGCTCGAACAACGCGCTGTCTCTCGCTCGCTCGGGTTGACCTTCGGAGCGGCAACGCAGTGTCGTCAGTGTCGTAGAAATATTTATTCCGTTACGTGCATTCAATTGTATGTTCTATCTTTGTTACGTTAAAACACATTTACTGTTGGGGATATTTTATTCTAAAGAAAGTTGTTGATATTTTTAACCAATATTTCGGTCGGTTAATGGTTGATTTTTGATATAAGTTTATTTTATTAGTTAGTTTTGATATTTTACTCAAATAACAAAGTCGCGTCGTTGCGTTGTTGTTGTTTTTTTTGTTTTACAAAATGCCGAGACGAAATAATATTCGATTATCTAATCGAGATAAATGCTAGTCAGTCCTAAGCCTGTTAAAGTATGAAGGGAAGTTTAACTTAACAATTTCAACATGCATTAGTTAATAGAATATTCAACTTTTCAACATGTTGCAGATACTTGAATAAAAATATTAACTAATATTTTCAACCAATAAAAATATCGATATTTTTATTTAACCATTAACCATTAACCAATAAACAATTTCAACCAATATTCTCATCTCTAATCTCTTGGGGTACAGGACATGGTCATTATCAACAAATTGCTTAGGAAGGTTACAGCGGATTTCCATATGTATGTTCATAGAAACGTTGATCATGAATTTTAAACCGGTTTTTGGTAACTTACTACTGCTATCTATCAATTAAATCAAGCTATCCGGGAATATATTGAGTACCTAATTGTTATTTTAGAAGAGGGTACCATAGATTAATGCTTATTGTAATTGTAAGACACGCCTTATTCGCATGGGGGTAGGCAGAGACTACAGAACCTCACCTGCTACGATCCTGACATACTCCTTTTACCTCGTATACTTTTGAACGAAAAAAATCTTAAGTAGGTAAGTATTTCAATGAATAATTATTCCTGTACAAGTAGTTTCCTAATAATTGTTTAATGGACCGGGTGACGTCATTACGTCAAAGCCGGCTGTCCCTGAACACCAGCGCTGGGGCTCTGTCTTGCATGGGTCACAGCATAATGCTGAGTGATAGCCGTTTTGCGTGGATGTGACGCATGTTTCCCTAAACCTTTTCTTATTTATTTTTTTGTGTTCCTTTTCTTTTTGCGTCATGTTTACCGCAAATAAACGTTTTTCTTTCTTTCTTTCTTTCTTTCATCTAGATGAAATTTGAATTTACGCTTTATTCGGTAGCTGTATAGAAAATAAATAGGAGGTTAATTGTTGATTGCTCGTTAAAGAACTGTACAACTGTTCATGTACTTGCAATACGTATGATGTACGCTAATTTCAGGAGACGGATGTAGCGTGAAAATCTCCATTAGTACCAGTTAAATGCTAACAAATGTTCCTAAAATCCCATTAAAATTGATTGATTGACACTAACAAACGACGCGGTACTAATTTGAAATCGTGAATAATCTAGCAGAGCAAGGAAGCATCAATTAAGTACTTGTAACTTGTGATACCTATTGAGTTTTAAAAATTTTACTTGTTGACCTTACCTTATTTTTGTTTGGGAGTACCTATTCTTGTTCGAAGATTTAGAAGGTTTAGGTAGGTTATAATTGGTTTAAATAGGTATGTGGCAATGTCATTTTTTATGTACCTAACCTACATATAAATTATTAAATAAAAAACGTAGGTACTGCACCACATAATGAAAAATCAGTAAAATAAATAATAGTGTTTACAAAAAATACATTGATGTTGTGGTGACAGGAGCCTGTACTAGGAATACCTGTGTTACAGGTCTTCAGGCTTCCAAACTATCCGGACAAGTCACAGTAATACAAACATTTACTAATAGATGATAAAGTTGGGATGGAAGACAAAATATGTCTGAAGGTGCGCGTTTAACTCAGTATACTGGCTTAAAATCAACTGGCATCGTGTAAACAGCCAGAACAGTAAGCCAGGATAGTATACCGAAGTTCTAGCTTACTATCCTAAGGTTTATATAGCCTGCCAAGTGCTAGTAGAACTCGCAAACGAGGGTTTTCATACCACAAGGCAAAAACGCCGGATTTTTTTTTTTTGTGGTATGGATACCTCCTTTCATTATTAACTTCTTTTTATTTGTTGCTAGCCGAAAGGCGTCGTGTATGGATTGACAATATCCTTCGAAAAGTTTTAGATTGTGATTGATAGTGTGTTACACTGTGTGTCACAATTAGCAAATTCCCTTTTACATACTTTGTTTCTTAATAACTTATCTTACTAATGATAATCGGAATAGCTTACTTTTTCAACAATCCATCTTACCAAGGCATCTATTAACTCGTAAATCGTGGTGTCGCGAGAGTTATGACACTAAGTGGCAAGTTGCCGCAACTCGGACACCAGTGTCGGACACTAATGGATTGCGGACACAGGCCGCAGTAATGCGGTAATGGCTGAGTTGGTGGACGAAGAAAACTTCGTTAGGTTAGTTATAGTGTCGCGTTAGACTGGGAATCTGTATCTTTATGGCTGATGGAAACTTGGCATTTATTCTAGGGCGACTTTTTCGTCGACTTTCAACATTATTCTGTAAAACACAGTTTCACTGAGCCTTTACGATCAAAAGGAGAAACTAAGATTGGAAGATATTGTATTCTTTAGGGTGGTAGAAGTCTGTAGAAGAGAACAAAGAATTTATTAGTCAACAATTACTATCTGAATTTGAGGAGGATGAATTTACATAAGATGCGAAACGGTAAAGGAAAGCTTGCTGAGGTATCTTGGAAACCATAGATATTTTTATATTTTTGTTTGACCATCACATTGTGATAAATGAAGGCCAGTTCTCGTATTATAAACGTTCAAAATCTAGTCGCAGCGATAATCAATCAAATGTCAAAAACTTGTCAAATACGTAGGGAAACTCGAGGTATTTTTACAGATTGAGACAGATCAAGCTGTGAACGTTTTTACAATTACGAGTATTGCCTCTCTGGTAACTTCTTTGTATGAAAATAGGCCTCCATTTTGCGTACCACGCTCCGACACGACGAAAACAAATGACTTCTATTTTTAAAATAAGAAAAGAAAATCAATAATTTTTATTTTTTTATTTTATCAAATGTCTGGGCTTTACCTGCCAGTATTGACTTTTTTGTTGTTCAAGGAGTTTATATGCCATTATTACTTTTTATTGAACACCCCTCGTACAGTAGCCCAATAGGCTGGTATAATATATAACTGTATCTGGGAAACAACAGGCTAAGTAATAGGTATCCTACTAATATTATAAGTATGAAAGTTTGTATGTTTGGATATTTGGATGTTTGTTACTCAATCACGCAAAAACGGTTGAACGGATTTGGATGAAAGGTACACAGATAGTTTATGACAAGGATTAACACATAGGATACTTTTCATCCCGGTATTACGTTCCCGTGGGAGAATTATCCGCCGAAGCCGCTGGCAAAAGCTAGTACCTAACAAACAAGTCAATCTGGGGATTAACTCAAACCAGATTCAAATGTTTAATTTTAGATTGCTTTTGTTGCCAGGCCAAAAAAAAACCAGCAAGATCTTTTCTAGCAATTCTAGCTCATCATGTCATTAACTTCATAAGTATGTAAGAAAACCTTGTCTCCTCCACGTAATTATTCCGTTAATGAATGCAAATATTATGCAAATGCTACATATGAGACCTTGATTTTAGAGTAACAGCCTAGGATTCTGTCTAGACTTCGTGTGAATACCTATGTTTACTTCCAGCACACAATTATGTGAAACAGTAACATCTTATGTGGTTACTGAGGCTTGTGGATTAATAATAACAGTTGCACGGGTCGATCGATCAGGTTAAGCTACGCTTGCTGCGGTTGGTCCGTGGATGGGTGTCTTTACATACCCTTCCGTGCCTCGTAAAGAACGTTAAGAGGGGACGGGGCCTACGAGGAATTTGAAAAATAGGTATTCGAAGAAACTATTGCCGTCGCGCTGTCAGTAAGTCTGCCCCCGTAGTGTGTGATAGGGACAGCTGCATCTCAGACCGAAAATTATCACAAATTTTTTGACGAAATCGACGTTTCGTATTCCCCTTTTTTCTCCTCGAAAACTGAGCCGATTCAATTATTTTTTACATTAATATTTTGAGAAAGAGTATGTTTAGGTTCCTTTAAAAGAAAAATATGTTAAAATCTTTTCTAATTTGTCTGGTAGTCCTCTAATCACGGCGGTAAAAATAGGATTTTTTTTGTAATTTTTAGGTCATATTTTCTTTAATAATTAGTTGCTGAAAAAAATGAAATGACAGGGACGTGTTTACGGCAGACCTTGATTTTATGAAAAAAAAATATTGGTCTAGAGGCATTATTCAGGAAGAAAAAAGGGGAATACATTTGTATGGAGAATCGCACGCCCGGTTCCCATCTTAAGCCGTTGGTACAAAGGATTCTTACGGTAAAATTGACTGATGTTCGATTCGGTACGGAAGCGTATCGTATGATTGTTAATAAATAGCTACGAATTCTATATAACCTATGAATAGAGGTATCTGGTTACCTTTGTAACTAACTACACTATACAAAAGGGCGTGTTTCTGTTCGTTCGTTGTCGAGAACGGAGTTTCATGGAAATGTACATTTCCAATGTATTGAGCTGTATTGTAAGGTAGGGTGTACTTACTTACTGGGTGTTTCTCCGTCTGGTTATATTTCTCGGAACTATAAGGTTCACGTTGAGAAGATGATTTCAATTGAATGTATCAAATGTATGTGGGAATTAAGAATTTCCTTGGAAACGTATTCTTGTCTGGTTATTGGTACTCATACTTTAGTTTTCTATAACTGCCAGACATAATCAGCCTTTATCGTTGCATTGCTGAGGGAGTGGGCTAGTATACACCACGCTGGCCCAGTGCGGGTTGGTAGATGTCACATGTGTTGAGTTCTAAACTTCTAAAGCGTAGATGTTTCCTCACGATGTTTTCCTTCGCCATTTTGAGAGCAGTGGTAATTAAATCACTTAGGTAGGTACACGAAGTAAAGCATCAGGCTTTTTATTTTATTTTATTTATTTATTTAAAAGCGTCAGTCTAGGTTCGAACCTCCGACCTACAATTCGTATGTCGCAGCCGTTATAATTGGGCCACCACTGCTCATAGCCAGTCTATTCTCCATGAACATCCCACCTGAAGCTAGGGAATGTAAGGATTGACAGCTCACTTCACGGTAATTTTAGAATAGCACTACAGCGAAATTTCCATGATGAGTGGAACTTTTTTTTCATAATTATGTGTCCATGCCCTTACAATTAATTTGGTGTCGGTGTAACATAGTAACATGTACGTAAGTATTAGGCATTTGGCACGTTTGTATGCGATAATGTTATGAAAAAAGGTCACCGCGAGTGCATGCAATAAAGTGACAAAATATAATCGACGAAAAATTTCAACGTAGGCGGTTCAGAAAACTGAATCCGTTGTAAAAGGTTGCGCATTGATGTCCCTGCCAGCTTGTATACATTCGTGCTGAATCAAATCTACGCGTAAAGCTACATAGCTCATCAGTGCAGTGGGCGGCAGTCTCGTGCAAACAGTACAAGTACAAAGGACAATGGCGGCCAGTAAGTACTCGACTTTCTCACTAATTAACGTATTTCGTTTCAAAAGCATTTTCAGAAGTTGCGAGTTTCTCTCAGAAAGCTCCATCAATGAGGTTTTGTTTTGCGGCGGGATCAAATTGTAGCTTTTGTTAACGTTAGTGGGTAGTCCAACAATGGTGCTGGTAAGTGGGACAAAGAAAATCTTTAGAAAGACTGTGTGAAATTCAGGAGAATAATGAGAGTAGATTGGCTCCAGTATCCCCTACTAAAAAACTTTGCCCTACTAAGAGTTCGATACTCTCTTTACCTTATGTACTGAAGGAAATAAAAAATAACAAAATGTAAATGTAACAAAATCAAAAGTCAATTATAATTTAACTAGGCTGAGAGTCAGCACTTTTTGAACGCCAAATTACATAAAACAGTCCCCCAAATTGCCCGAACTTCACCACTTCCTAGTGCTTTCACTAGGAAGAAGAATTGGGGCATCAAACTCCCCAGCCGCACATCTACATATCTGTTCAGTTAGAACAACTTGATTCTATACAATAGTATAATACTTTTGACATTAATTAAGTAATTATTTCAGTGGTTAAGCGATGGGCTTAGTAGTTGGATTTCCGTAACCTAAATTGTATAAATAATAATAATACTTTTATAATCCGAAAGATTCATAGTCCATTGTTTAGTAATTATGTTGGAAAAATTCGACATTTTTGTCGAATTGTCAAAATTAAAGCCATTGCAATTTTTAGTGTGTTACGTAAACCCGCTAGTTTCCGTATTGAACAATGAATACAGGGTGGCAGGGACGCTTAAACTGAAACCATAAATTCAGGACAAGAATCTAGACCCCCTCTAGAATAGAAATTTTACGTCAGATATGAAAAAAAAAATCTGCCCGTTCATAGAAAAGTGCAATACCAACGCAGTCAAAATGTATAGCAGATCAATTTAAAAAATAATTATGTTTTGAATCCATGGGTTGCGCGTCGATTTCCCCGCCACCTTATACTTCTATACATATAATGAAATTGTAACAGGCCGATGTGTGTACATTAAAGATATTGAAGAAAAAATAGTATAGGGGGTCATTATTAGAGCAACAGAAGCCAAAACAACGGTTTTTAGAATTTTTGTCTGTCTGTATGTTTGTTACCGCATCACGCAAAAACCACTGCATGGAATTGAATGCAGTTTTCAATGATGTATTCCGAGAGGTCTAACTTAAAAAATAGGCTATATATTATCAAAAAAAATTATTATCTACTTGATTCTAAAGTCCACGCGTATGAAGTCGCGGGCAAAAGCTAGTATACAATATATTCTATTAGTCTGTTAATATTTCATGCAACATTTGTGTTCATAAACGCGCCCAAAATGCAATAGAAATCCCCTGCACGAGCCAACGTTATTTAAAAACTCCTCTATTTGAAAGTCCAGTATTTCCCACCTGCTTCAGCGCTTTGCATACAGAATCAGATCGTACACTATCAAGCGCTACAGCTAATTTATTTACAATGTGACCTGGTTTAACTTCTACTGAGCCATGACCTATGCTTGTTCTAGCCCTAGGGAAGATAAGCATACCGTGTGTGTTCACGAAATTGCTAAATGTAAGGGTTGAAATTGAGAATTAATTTCTGTATGGTCCAAAGCTTTCCTGAAACAACCCGTTCCTTTCAGGCAAAGTAGTTGTAGAACAGGGGCTAGTTGTCTCCGTGCCTCGGAAAGCACGTTAAAGCGGAGATTTCTTGAAAACTGTCAAAATGGTGGTTTTTTAAAGCAATGTATCGCTTTAACCATAAATAATTTTGAAGAAAAATATATTTTCAAGCATTTTTTGCATACATTGATGGAACTCCAAATATAATTAAACATGCTTTCATGCATTGAAAAAATCATCAAAGTCACCTCTTAATTATCTTTAAAAGCAGTTTATTTATCTTTAAAAGAGTCCCTTCAATAATAATTTTAATTATTATTAAAAATATACCTACCATAAAATTTCAAATGCCAAACTGCATTCAGTCATGGATTATTTATTATTATAATAGTTAATATCTAATTTTATACTACATATTTTATTTGCATTTTTACGACATATACTTGCTCATTTATTATTCGAATTTATTACAACTGATTTTAACCCGTATCGAATTGCAATAAGAACTATTATCGCTCATAACGACACTATTTTAAGTTAACATGGCCTTAAACCGTAGATCCCGGCTGTCAGTTTGGCAGTCGTTACGGGTCGTCAGAAGCCCGTAAGGCTGACGAAGAGTCTTACCAAGGGCTATCGTATTATCAAGTAAGTAACTGGATTGTGCAGGTATAAATTACTAATGTGACTTGTCGTAATACTAATCAGTTTATTACTATTAGTAAAAGAAATAGGTTGTAAATGTGAGTGTAATAACATACAGGTAGGTAAGAAGAACTAGAAAACAGGTTTTAATTAAGTTATCGGCTGAACTAATTAAGTAATACCTACGCGCATTCCCTATTGATCGGAAGCTGGGCCACGCTAGGCTACGCCGCCGCCGCCGCCGGAGATTCTAGGAACTGCACCACAGAATACATAATAGTACTTCACCCTAATTGCGTAACATTTACTAACAATCGGAATCCGTATTATTTTGTACTAGATTCCGCCCGCGGCTTCGCCCGCGTGGAGGTCGGAAATTATCCCGCGGGAACGTACTACCGGGATAAAAAGTATCCTATGTGTTAATCTAAGTTATAATCTATCTGTGTGCCAAATTTCATCCAAATCCGTTCAGCCGTTTTTGCGTGAAAAAGTTACAAACGTCCATCCATCCATCCATCCATCCATACTTACAAACTTTCGCGTTTATAATATTAGTAAGGATGATATTGCTAATATACATTGAACACTGTGATTTTTCGACGTACTGAGACTCACTCACGCTGCACTCTGTCGGATTCTCAATGCTCGGTTCAACATCGAGAGTTGAAAATGCAGTGGCCGAAAAAATCCTGCCGCGATTTAATTACGTTCGTATGAATGCCGACTGACGCGCGCCTCAAAGAGATGTCAGCACCAACTGGTGGGGTCCGCAAGGGCCGATGCGTGCCAGGGGTGCGGGTTGTTCAAAAGAGATACCGTGGCTCCTGGCACACAGGCAACTGAAGGGACATGGGTGGGTTTTAGTCAGTAAAAGTCTGACACGCCCTTCCGCTCCACCAAGAGCGGGAGAAGCTATTTGATGATTTCTCATCCTCACAAAAAAAAGGGCGTTAGTTAAATAATTTAGCTTAATTTGCAGCAAGTCATTACGGTTCGACTAAATTCATTAATTTTTTCGAGACAATGCATGTGACGGTCGTTGCATGTTAATTTTTTACATTTTAAACAATTCAATTTTGTTCGTTCATTCATGTTAATAAACTAAGTGAATTGTCTAAGGGTCTGCGTTCAATTTTATTACTAGGTATACGCTTATGTTATATTCCTATTCGTCGCATAAAAATCTCTTCCCGAGCCATGCTGGACGCAGGCCCTAAAGGTTCCCACAGACAGGCGCGATACGACGTTGGCACGCGATTCTGTTAGAAAATTTCCATAAAAAATTCATAAATGTTGTTCTACTAAAGTCGCGTTGCGTTACCACGTCGCGCTTGTCTGCGGGAGCCCTAATTCTATTTGTATCATTGTACTGTAACATTAAACTTTCAAGTACGAAAAAAGCCTTTCAAATCTAATTTCCACAATGACATTAGTGAAGCCAGGCCTCGCTAATGTTATTACAGTATTATGACGTGTTGGGCCCCCGGGCCCCATGTGTGGGGCCACGGTAATTGGATTTATTTATTAGCAACTCATGCGCAAGGTCGGGGGATTTATCTTTAAGGGTGTGTTTTGTTGGATGGAGTAGATTGTGGGTGAAAACTGTCAATAGAATTATGTCACTCAAAAGAATTGGGACAGTGATAAATAGGATTATTTGGAGACGACTGAAATAACTTTTACACTTGTAAACGTACATTCTTGTTACGCTTGTAAAACATTATTTTCTCTATGTGAGGATTTATTTATTATTATAGAGTTAGGTACCAATACCATAGCATATAGAGTGAGCAAGCTGAAGTGGCAGTGGGCTGGCCATGTTTGTCGAAGGACCGATGTACGGTGGAGCAGACGAGTCCTGGAGTGGAGAATACGTTTGGTGTGGGACGCCCCCCAGCTAGATGGACCATAAGAAGTTGGCTGGGACAGACTGAGTGTTTGATTGAGATTGAGTGTTATGGCGCAGCCTGGGAGAGGCCTATGTCCAGCAGTGGACTGCGATGGGCTGAGTTGATTGGGGTACCAATACTTTGTTTTTCCATTCAGTAACTTAAGACACTGGCAGAATAGTCGACATCGGTTTTGCATGCTGTTTAATTTTTTAAAGAAAGAATACCGTTTATTTGGACACAGTTCGTGAAACACAAATTACAATAACAAATAAAAAACTGAAAATAAATAACTACAACAGTGTGTGCCTCACGGCTGCGCCAAAAAGGCTCATTTCAGCATTAATGCCAGACAGACTGATGCTGTCTGACGCTGGTTTTCTAATGAACCTTTAGGGACAAGTGACAAAGAGTGTAAAACAGTTTTAACATAGGTACCTAATACATAATTTAATATTTATAAATAAACAAGTAATCACATAAACTTAGAAAAGCAAAATAAAACGTAAACAACAAGAACTAAATAGAATAAGTACTAGGGTAGCCCCAAAGTCAAAGTCAAAGCATTTATTTCAAATAGGCACTTACAAGGCACTTTTGAACGTCAACATTTACATTTAAATAGAATTGATTCTAGTCGCCCCTTCCAAAATATAGTTTCGTATGGAGAAGAATGGGCAAGAAACTCCACCGTTACTCTTTTAAAATGTTGTAAGTACAACATTTAACATAGTACATTCATTATATAATTATGTGTGAAAACGATGCACCCAGAATCTATACCTACCAAAATAGGTAAAAAGAATGAAATTGAAGCAATACAGATAAATTAATTTTATGCTAGATACATGGTGCTCACATATTTACAAACATTGTAAAAGTAAGTATACGATTTAATACGATTTACGACTTAACAATAAGTCAGTGTGTGAGTTAAAGTAGTCACTGAGTGTAAATCAATGTCATAAATATAATTAATTATACAATTCAATTAGCAACCAGTTTGATTTTGTCTACACTCTAGATTGTCCTATGGAGCAGGACCAGCATGTTTCCAAGCGTTCTTATCTTGCATATAGGTATAGTTACCGGCACGTAAGTTGGCAAAAGATTTTGTAGTGGGGGAAGTTCGCGCAGGCACCATTTCATACATTTTTACATGCGCGAATTTCCCCCACTACAAAATCTTTTGCCAACTTACGTGCCGGTAACTATAATCCTCTAATTTGTAATACGCTTGTTTACTTTTAATATTAGTTTTAAATTTCCTTTCATTTAATTGCAATATATCAAAAGGTATTTTGTTATAACATATATCACAGTACCCCATAAAAGATGTAGGTATGTACTTTAGCTAATGTGAAAAATGATTGATCTATTTTGTCTTTGTCACCGAAATTATTTTTCTCAGGTTATATTTTCTTAGGTTTTTTGCGAATTGCAGGTATGTTTCGCAACCGTAACAAATATGGCTCCACAGAATTATAATTATTCAAATCACAAATACAACACAAACCTCTAACTTCATTTAATCTCATTGAATGACTATTTCATGAAAAAGTCTTGAAAATGTAAATCAAATAAAAAAACATCGAAACGTGCCAATTGCCTAATACTTACGTATTTCTATAATTGTAGAATCGCCCACAAATAAATTAACTTAGTGAGAATCGCTTGAAACTGAAAAATATTATTTAAACGTGTGGATTCGCCCATTTCGGGCGAGAAAATTCGTGCGAATCGACTAATAAGCCGCTCCAGCACATTCATGTTTAGGTTAGTCGCTATCTAAAAGCAAATCCGCGAGTTTAATAATAGTTTAGGTTACTGAAATATACGTCAACAACCGATAACAGTGCTGACAAGGTCATGCGCACACACTGTGTCAAAGACGGGTGTAGAAAAATCTGACTATTGCATGTTTGACTGGTTTATCCTTCTATAATCTACATCAATATTATAAATTAGCTTGTGCCCGCGGCTTTGTACGCGTGGAGTTCAAACATTGTCCCACAGGAACGTATTGCTGGGGTAAAAAGTATCCTATATATTATGTTAATCCAGGATAGAAACTAGGTACCTATATGTGTGCCAAAATTAATTTAAACACACATTTACAAACTTTCACCTCCAATCCTACTATAATATTATGTGAAAGTTTGTATGTCTGTTACTCAATCACACAAAAACGGCTGAACGGATTTAGATGAATTTTGGCAAACAGATAGTTTATGACCTGGATTAGCACATGGGATACTTTTTATCCTGGTAGTACGTTCTCGTGGGATAATTTTTGACCTCAACGCGGATGAAGTCGCTGGCGAAAACTAGTCCTACTAATCCTAATAATTTTATAAATGTGAAAGTTTGAATGTTTGGATGCTTGTTACTCAATCACGTAAAAACGGCTGAACGGATTTACATAAAATTTGGCACACAGACAATTTGTAACCTGGATGAAAAAGCGTGGGGTGCTTGACATTAATTGATTATAAAAATACCTCAAAAAGGACCCCACGCTTTTTAATTGAATTAAATTATTTTCTCCTTTTTTAGTTTGGTTTTTAAACCGTGTTTTTTAGTTTTTTAAACTATTATTTTTTACAACAAAGCGTTTTTTTTTATACATGATCAAAATAAAATAAAAAAGCCTTTTATTCTGTCACTTCACATACCTATTTGATACGAAATCCACACTAGCTTTTGCCAGCTGTTTCACCCACGTGGAGGGCGGTTTTTTTTTACCATGGATTCCGAACATGATTCTAGACCCCGCTACGTAAAAAATTATCGTGGGTTAAAACATTAAAAAAATGCTGTTCCATACATTTTGACCGCGTAGCTTTTGCAGGAAACAGTAGATTATTTTTTTTGTAACCGACGAAATATTTTAACTTTTGGGCCTCAAAAATCATCATTATACTGAATCGGGAATCCATGATAACAGATGGCGCGTCGATGTCCGCTGTCAGTATTTGTACAATTTCTATGACGGCAATTCATTCCTAGCCATTCTCTCAAATGCCGAATACTTCTCAATACCGGGAGCACAATCATTAAAACAAATTAATCACACTTGGTGTTGCACTTCATTATACACGTTAGTGTCGGAACCAATTTAAATAGGTTTTAAGTATGTACAAACTAAACGATTATTTGATTTAAGGCTCCCGCAAACAGGCGCGAATCGACTCTAGTAGAACAATTTCATTGGATTTTTCTGCCGCGTCGCGCTGTCGCGTGGCGCCTGTCTGCGGGAGCCACAGCGGAAGCCTTAAGCAACAGGACATGAGTACAAATCTAGTCATTTTATCTTACTGAAGGTAAGCTTTATTTTTAAGGCTTAGCAAAGCAAATGTACCTCTGATTTTACGGATTCCGATTAAAACGAAAAATTGGCGAGTCGGCAAACTCACTCATCGTAAATTTTGCAACGGGAAGGTTTCCCTTTCACCTAAAGGAATTGCAAGCAAGGGAAAATTTTGTTCTTCACTGAATAATTAACCCGCTAAATACCTCTGAATTAACCCTAATCATCAATCAGTTTATGTTAACCTGAAACAAAGCTATCAGCTTCACAAGTAACACTTCCATTACCCAACCATACACTGAAATACTAATATTTCACCATTATTATGATCAATGAGCTCCTTTAGATCTGAGTTGTGATGCATTCTTTATGAGATAGGGGGGCCTTTTGGCCTCAAAAGGGACTTAAAAAAAAAAATAAGCATATTGTGTAGTTAAGTTTCTGATATTCCTGTGCGAGTCTAAGAAAAACTTTTTCTTTCTTCTTTAGATGTACGATTACTGATAAAGTCAAATGCGTGCACTGACTGGACAGGTCAACTCAAATCTGTGCGGTTCTTTCCTCAAAAGACCATTTCAGACTCCAATCTTCATGGTCCTGACCGAGATTATGTCTGGATTTTAAAAGAGACTGACCTCCGAGTTTATTTCGGCTTCTCTTCTCAGACTAATCAGATATGAAACGCCGACCTCATTGTAGTTTCTAAAATATGATTGATGTGTAAAAACTTACTTACAGAAATAAAATCATTCATCCTATTTTATCCTAATAGTATTATAAATGCTAAAGTTTGGACGTTTGTTACTCAATTTGATGCAGATTTAGATGAAATTTGGCACACTGATAGTTTATGACCAGCACCCTAATTGCACGATTCATCATAATTTGTTTCGTTTTGAAACAAATGGCTAAACCATTGCTTCATTTCGAAAAATGTGTCTGCTCAACAACGTAAATACCGCAATGAATATTGTTGAACTGTTAAAATGAAACCAATTATGATTAATCGCGTGAACTACGCAATTAGGGTGCTGGATTAACACAGTGGATACTGTTTATCCCGATAATACGATCCCGTAGGATAATTTCCGACCTCCACGCGGGCGAAACCGTTGGCAAATGCTAGTAATTTATACTTTATCATTTAGCATATAAGTTACATTATCAATTGGCAGGATTCACTTACCTACCTACCCAACCTGCCATAGATACTAATCTGTTCCACGCGTGGAAATAATATGGCCTTTATACAAAATCAGCGACAAAAAATAATGTACCTACATATTTATTTAATCTGAAAAGTATTTCCATGTCACTTCCCAACAGAATGTCACGCTTCGTCACGCTTTTCGTCACGGGACATTTCGTCAATACCGTGACAAATCGCTACGTCACAGGTGGAGGGCGAGCCGAAATTTATTTACCTGACTATAATAAAATTGGTGAAGAAAACGATGTATTGATTTTTTGTATAATAGACTGTTAGGAGTAAACATTTTTCAGAAAGAAGGTCTGAAGAACAAACAAAAGATCGACATTTAATTCTCTTTCTCTGTTTGTTATTGTCTTAATTGAATATTTACACCGTATTTGCGTAACACATTATTAATCAGAATCAGAATATTTTTGGAAGTTATTGCTAATCCATTGCTTCATATGTTTGAAAAATGTATCTGCTCAATAACGTAATAACGCAATGAACGTTGTTAAACTATCAAAATGAAAGTCATTGCTAGTGTTACTGTCCTACCTATAACGTAGATTCCCATATTCAACAATAGATTTTGTTATACAATTACGGGTGGTCCCGAGTCACCGAAAGAAAATATTAAAATTAAATGGATCTGGCGACTAGCACTGCGATTACGACAAAAAGTAGTGTTTTATGACTGCCTCCTCTGAGAAGACACTGGTGTAGAACTGTAAAAATTAAAGGCATTCCTACTGTACGTGTGTTACGCAATTAGCTCGCAGATATGAGTGCAAACGCTGGAACCCTCCCTGGAAGGACATTTATTATCTGGTGACCTTATGGGTGATGTTCTTCAGAAAGGAACTACAATCAATGGCGTGCTGTGTTTATAAACGTAAATGAAGCAAAAGCTAAAGGATTATGTGAGAATGGAAGCAGGTGGCATTCTGTAGTTTCTGCCTATACCCATGAGAAGATGGCGTGAGTTGTATGTATGTATGATTCACGGGCGTAGCCAGGTTTTAGTATCGGGGGGGGGGACTGGGGGTTCAAGAAAATAAAACGACTAAAAGTATAACTATTAACGAATGCGATCCGATAATCGACGGTGGCGGAGGAATCCAAACCACCGTATATTTAAATGTAGGTTAATAATTAGTAATCAATGAGATATGACGCACGCCTGTTCTTATTTTAATTCTATGAAAGTTAATGTCTGAACTTTTTGGGGGCTACGCCCGTGGTATGATTGAACACGGCTAAAAAGAATTTGAATAAATCTGTGCCTACCCTATAGTAGGAATGTTTGGTCTAGATGTAGGTAGGTACTTAATCATTACAGAAATTAGAAATAAATTTTGTTCTTCGTAAAGTACCTACCTACATATGCGTCCCTATTTACAACAAAATTTAAAACTGGTTATTTCATGAAATTCAGGAGATAAATTTTCGTCGCAAAGCCGCTGTAAAAAGCTCTATGTTAAAAAACTCGCTGTATCACACGAAAACTGATTTTGCAACGTAGTAATGTAGCTCCAAACGGATGGAACCGGGTAAAACGCGTTTTTTTCATTTTTACATCCCCTTGTTATTCATTGGTTTTTCTTTTGCGCGTTTTATTAGAGCCGGATAAAAATTTCAGGCTCGTATTTACACAGTTTCGATGTTGTTTATGCAGGCATGGATACCTATGTAAAATATACATTCTGGGTCACGTAAAACATTTCAGTTGCAGTGGGTCGTATGTTGGTATGAGAAAATTATGGTTTGATGTCTAACTTCGAGTCAGGTTAATCAATCGGTCCTTTTTTAATCTATGTCAAATCTACGGTAAGTTTATGGTGGTTGTTAGACAGTATCACTTTACATACTTACTAACTATAGGTATCTACCACCAAACAAGAATCTTCCTGCTGGGTGTAACTTTGTCTAGGTATGTATACATGTACTTGTTTGCGAAACACGGAAATCCCTTCAACGACTACTTGGCATTACAGATTGTGTGTCAACATCACAACTAATTACTTATTGGAAACTAATTAGGTCAGGCCCGATTAGATTTCCACCTTGATAAAGACAGGTATACAAAGAGCTCTCAAACGTCTCAATTAACAATGACAATATCAGCTATGGAATCAGTTAAGTCGTATGCTTAGCTTTCCCAACTATATTTTGGCTGGCTTCCAGTGTAATCAAATGCAGCTGAGTACCAGTATTTAACCGACTTCAAAAAGGAGAAGGTTCTCAATTCGATTGGTTTAAAAAAAAAATTAAGTACACCGATTACGCAGAAATTTATGATCCTATTTACGTGATTCTTCTTTAATTTGATGCGGAATAATTACCATTTGGTCCGATAAACATTTAACATAGTTTGGTCCAGTAGTTTTCATTTTATGAACATTTTTGTTTACGTGGACGATGTAATTTTATTTTAGTTTGTGTACGGCTTTTTTAGGAGTTTTTATTTATTGGAAGAGTACTTTCTCGGAGTGGTCCCATTTCAATTTGGTGAAGATCTGATGAAGAACTTCGGAGATAGGCAACGGAACTCCTCAATACATTATAGCAGATGGACTGGGATTGCTGAAATCTCATGGCTGTCTATTGTTTACACCAATTCATAAGATAACATCAAGCCGGTACGCTGTGAAGGGGTAAGCACATGTGAATCACTAAAAAGTGAAAAAAAAACTTAAAAAAAAAACAACCGACTTGAAAAAAAACACTAAGTACAAAGTAAAAATTACTTTAATTTGGAAGTCGGTTGTTTTTTTTTTTTTTTTAAGTTTTTTTTATATGGAGCGATTGCCTATCTGACTTCCACAACCCAAGAACTGGGTAACACGGTACCCATCAGTGAGAGTGGTTGCCACCGTTAAGACTTGTTTTGCACTCCTTATATTTTACAATGAACAGATTAATTTCATTTATAGACGTATGTACAAAGAGGATATTTTGAATTAAATATTAGCGCTTGAATCTCGATTTATTATTTCAACGCTCGGATCAAGAATATTTACGAAATGATAAATTCATTCTTTGATTTTATTCTATACTTCTATACATATACTAATATAGTTAAGCTGAAGAGCTTGTGTTTGTTTGAACGTTTGTTCGTTTTTATTCTATATTTCTATACTATACATATACTAACACGGTTAAACTGAAGAGTTTGCTTGTTTGTTTGAACGCGCTAATCTCTCGAACCACCTGTCGGATTTGAAAAAATCTTTTTTAGTTTGGTTGCCCAAGTATTGAGGAAGGTTATAGGCTATTTAACATCACGCTACGACTATAAAGGACAGAGCAAAAAGAAAAAGTCCGAAAGAACGCTAAGAGAAAACGCGCAGGCGGGCGAGGGATTTTATAAATAACTAGCTGTGCCCGCGACTTCGTCCGCGTGGAATAGTGTCAGTGGGTCTTTGTCTCTTGTCGCATACTTATAAAACATTCACATAAACCTTACATATTTCCATACAAACTTTCATCCCCTATTCTCTATTGTTATTTTACACCCTTGAATATAACATTCAAATTTTTACAAAATTTGAATGTCATATTTCGTCTTCTCGCATTAAAACTGTATAAACTCAAAACTTACTAATTTTACAGGAGAGCGTTTTAAAGAGAAAAATACTGGTGATACCAAACGTTTCCGCATATTAACCCCATTTTGAATATTTTTGGAAATTGTACACTTTTAATGCGAAAAGGCGATTTATTTATATCGAATCAACAGCCTAAAAAATAAGTTTCCAGCTTCCAGTTCTAAAAGTAACGATACTTCCATACAACTTTTCATCCCCCCCCCCCTTTCAACCCTTTTTTCGCATTAAAAAGTAGCCTGCGTCCTTTCTCAGGCTCTAGACTATCTGTGTACCAAATTTCATATAAATCAGTTTTGGCATGAAAGCGCGACAGACAGACAGAGTTACTTTCGCATTTATAATATTAGTAAGGATATAGTAAATATAGTAAGGATTGTGGTTGTTATTTTCGAATACTGTGTATTCTCACGAATTCCACGCTAACGAAACCACGGTAAGTAATAAAACATATTTATGCGTTTCCTGGGTGTGAAGTAATAAAGAAAAAAGGTCAATAGCAGATGAAGCCGCGAGAAAAACTAATCTGTGTATAATAAAATACATAGGATCAAAGAAAAGATTCGTCCTTGCTCTGACCGCGACTAAAAACGCAAGTTCTAGGAAAGGAAAAAACATACATTTTTATGGGTCCTTTTGATGTGGCTTTACGACTTCTTGCATACTTAATTAAACACATCATTTTATGTTACTAATTTATTTTAACCTATCTTACCGTAGCGGACGGATATCAAAACCGATATTTATTCCCATGCCTACATATTTTATATGTCCAAAAATCCAACACCTAGTGAGAGAGCAGTGCTTCTGATCAGACCATATCATCATTGCTGGAGCGTCCTAAGACCCCCTTTAACGACCTAAATAATGTCACAGATAGGAACCAACGTGACCACCTACTGGGCTCAAACAATATAAAAAGAAACAAAGAAAGAGAAGACACAGATACAGTCTAGGAAAATTACTAGATACGCTTACATATCTACCTACTATACTATAATATTGTGAGGTTACTTATTTCATCTATTCGGTGGTGGAACTATACTCCTATATCCAACCCTTCGTATAAAACAGTCGTGATTAATTATTAATATCTAGTTTTATTTCTGTAAGTAGACTTGTACACTTTTCATATTTTATTATCTAGTTGAGGTCGAATTTTCCTATCCGAATACTCGACTCTGAGAAGAAAGATTGAAACAAAACCAGAGGCCACAGTCTTTTTTAAAACCCAGACTGATTGTTGGTCAGATCGTGCGAGGACTATGTAGATTAGTGTCAGAAATGGTATTATGAGAAAAGAATCACACAGATTTGAGTGGACCTCCAGTCAGTGGACGCATTTTTCAGTAATCGTGCAACTCAACTAGGCCTTATGGAGCTTAACGACTCGACGAACTTAAGGCCCTGGTAACTGTAGATATTGTCGTTATGAGCGCTAATAGTTCTTATTGCAATCCGATACGGGTTAAAATCTGTTGTAATAAATTCGAATAATAAGTGAGCTAGCATTCCCATAAAATGCAAATAAAATCGTATAAAATTAGATAATAACTATTTAATAATAAATAATCCATCACTGTATGCAGTTTGGCATTTGGAATTTTATGGTATATTTTTAATTGTAATTGTTATTGAAGTATACTGGTTTTTATAGATAATTTAGAGGTGACTGATGATTTTTTTGATGCATTAAAGTATGTTTAATTATGTTTTGAATTCCATCACTTTATGCAAAAAAGACAAAATATATATATTTTTTTGGTTTCAAAATTAAATTTTAAAAACCACCTTTTTGAGCGTTTTCAAGAAATCACCGCTTTAAGCCCCAAAGAAAGGACATTTGGTACAATATGCCGCCATGATTTTACGTTATGTTTTTTGCCATGATCGCAATTTAGACATCGCGCCAGCCTCACATCATTTCATGAAAATTTATGACTCACGTACGGTACCCGATTCCGTTTACAATGCGACATAAATCATTTTACACGTACAGTTTCACTGCGGCCTTGATACTCGGTTTTTAATAGAAATTATATTAAACAACATAATAAATAATATTTAAAATAGCGCGCACACACATTGTGTATGTTCCCTGTTTGCTCTCACACGGCTTGTGATGAAAATATCGTGGATTTCGTGGATAATTATTGTTATCTTCGTCAGGAAATGAACGTGCAATGTAAATATTATCGACTGGGCTGATTGATACATAGACTAGAACTGTTTTCAATCGAAATACAAGGTACGTACTTACCTTTTGATCCACAATTAAAAAAAAAAAACTAGGCGCCCTTTCCAAAACTTTGGTATGTAGAAGAATGGACTGTACAATCCATACATAAGTGCTCTTTAAAAATATTCTTAATATTGTGTAGGTATACATTATTATATGTAAAGAGGATATGCCTAAAATAAAATTACTACGAGTATACTCAATAAATAAGTAATGGCACTCCACCAATCCAAAAATTCAAATATGCAGTTGACAACCACTTATTACAAGAATATAAATCGTTCACATATAGTTTCAAGGTGAGTTACATTTATGCTAAATATCAGCCTCATTATAATATCTGGAACAAGTAAACTAGTATAAGTAAGAATACTCAAAGTATTGCTAAGTGGCGCGCTGTAGAACCATTGTGTGAGGTTTGTCGTGTATAACGATCTTCTAATTACTGAGCATTGAAATATACGAAGATATAATCTGTGAAATAGAAGAATTTTAAGGAGAATTTGCAATACCAAATCCCACGGACGTAATAAAATCGCGGCGGGATTTTTCCGCACTGAATTTTCAACGCTCTGCTTAGCGCCGAGAGTTGCTAATCGAATAATGTGTTAATTCGACGTGCTGAGATGCACTCTGTTGGATTCTCAATGCTCGGTTCATTACCGAGGTTGTTACCCAGGAATCCAGTGTGCGATAAAATCCCACCGCGATATTTTTACGTCCTCGTGTACGTCGACTTAGACCTAACCTAAGGCGAACTTCACCAACGAAACTGAACGCGATCAGCTCATCTAAACTGCGTTCAAGAGCTGACAGTGTCAATATTCCACAACAATGATGCCACTGACAGCCCTTTTTTTGTGTGGGAAATCATCAATTAACTTCTCCCGATCTGGGTGGAGCGGGAGGGTGTGTCAGACTTTTACTGACTAAAACCCACCCGTGTTCCCTCAGTTGCCTGTGTGCCAGGGGCCACGGTATCTCTTTCGAACAACCCGCACCCCTGGCAGGCATCGACCCTTGTGGACCCCAAAACGTAAGTTAATTTCTGATCCCGTTGGTGAAATTGGTTCTTTGTCTCAGTTCTCACTAAATGTTAGGCCATTGCTTCTAGTAACTTGTTGTGTGAAGACTTTGTTCAAGGACTGCAGACTGCAGCAGTCTCTTCGAAAGGACTATTCGCAATAACGTGAACCACCATTCCGTTTGTCAATCGTAGTCCTACGTACTTAAAACTAGGCAAGTTGAGTCATGGAATTTAGTCCTAATAACTAATACCTACTAATATTAAAAACGCGAAATTAAGTCTGTCTGTCTGTCTCTCTTTTCCCTTTTCACGCCGATTTCGATGGGCTCACAGGTAGACAATGCCATGGTTTAGAACATAGGATGGGACAAAGTGTTATTTTATCCCGGCAATGCGTTCCCGTGGGATAATATGCGACCATGGGCTAGAGCTAGTTCCTAATATGTAATTCTAGACAATAATGTTCAGATTTTTCCTTTTTCCAATAACATAGTTCTACATAAATAGGGAATCATCTCAAAGCTATGTAGTAGTATATATAACGAGCATAATAATAAACCTATGCAATATTGGACGAGTATCTAGCTAAGTAAACCCGGCTTCACGCTTCCAAGATCGATAAGAATGCTGTAGAAAAATTTTCAATTTCCAACTTATCGTGCGAGATTGAAATTTTTCTCCTTGAATATTGGCTGGAAGCCGGATTAGTTTGAAATTGGAATCACATTTAACCGACATCTTTGAGGGGCTCGTGGCTAAATAACATGTATTGTTGGAAGTGCGTGGACGAGCTGAAATAGTGAGACCGGCTTTCATTTTGACAGTTCAACAACATTCATTACGTTATTTACGTTGTAATGCTTGCACATTTCTTTCACGGGTAACTAGATGAGTCATCACTTGTTGGGCTGTGGGATTGTTATATGTATAAGGCTAATTCGTTACGAATTAATCCAGAATACTCCGATGACCTTGTGAGGGCCGCAGGAGTCCGCTGGATGCGGGAAGCACAGAACCGGTCGAAGTGGCGGAGCTTGGGGGAGGCCTATGTCCAGCAGTGGACGTCTTTCGGCTGAAATGATAATTATGATGACTCTTACTGAAGTCCGATGTCAACCTATATGGCTTCCGATTAGAGTGACGCCCAAGAAGATTAAGTATCCTCAGTTGTTTCATATGTGACAAAATTTTAACAGAGGGGTAATTGCGTAACACACTTACTGTAGGAATGGTTTTTGTTTTCACAGTTTAACAACACAACATTCATTGCGTTATTTACGTTGGCGAGCAGACAATTAATATTTCCAACACATCAAGCAAAGAATTAGCAATATCCGTCTTCAAAATGAGATTCAGATTGAGATACATAGTGATACGTAATTAGGGTGCTGGTCCATAGATCCTGATTGTCAATTGAAGCCGGGCTTCGGATGATCGAAGAAGTAAGTCTGTGTTCGGACGGACGTAAAATTATCGCGGCGGGACTTTTTCGCGCAATAGATTTTCAACACACTGTGCACTGCTTAGCGCAGAGAATTGTAAATCGAATAGTATGTTTTTTCGACGCGCTGGGATGCACTCCGTCGGATTTTAATTAGGGGCCTTTGAATTCAGCCGCATCTACTTACATGAGTCCAGAATGCCCGATCCAAGTTTGAAAAGGCGAGTAAGCAGGCTTAGCATGGCGCTTTCTATTTCTACTCTGGGGCCATTCAAGTATTACGTAAGCAGATTTTTGCAATTATTAATCCTTTCCCCTCCCCCTCGTCAGCAAAAGTAAGCAAAGCTCTTACCCCCCCCCCCCCTCCCATGCTCACGTAAACTTTGGTAGCAGACACACAACGTGTCTGCTCACTTTCATGTGATTTTGGAATATTGTCATCGTTTTCTTCGAGCCATTCATAGACAAGTAGGGTTGCCTTATGTGTTCAAACCAAACCAAAATCAACCTAAAAGTTTAAAAATAAATTCTTCTGACGTATTCACCATCCTGACAACCCATACCCCATGTCATCAAAAATAAGCAAAGCAAAGACTCCCCCGCCCCCCTGTAGTGCTTACGTAATACTTGAATGGCCCCTCTACTGTAGAATAGAAATCGCTTGTCTACATTTCTCGGTGAAAAACTGTCAACTGTCTTTATGGAAACGTCATTTTTGTCTACTCTTGCGTCGACAAAACGGTTGTCTACGGTTCTCGTGCTAAGCCTACAGATCATAGTCAGATAGATTAATCAATCACCACATATGTATATTCCGGGTTCCACATTTAAAGGGCAACGGAACTATAAAACGGATCACTTGACACTTCATACCAGCCGTGCATTATGATAGTGTAGGTACACATCATTTGTCCGAAGGTCCGCGACCACCAGAATACTAATCCTTAAGACACGGAAAGTGAGAAGGGTCCTCTCCTTTCCTGTTGGCAAATTGTTGAAGGATAGTTTGAAGGTAACGTGGAAGTTTTCAAAAGGGACAGTACTTAGGTAAGTTGTGTATCTTTTATGTATTCTGGTTGTAAACTGTCAATGATCTTCCGGAGACGCAACAGGTTGCTAAAGATCGTATACGTCATAATTTTGGGTTTATCGAATAGATGGTGCTCATCATGATTTTTGGCAAAAAGATATTTCGTTGAGTTGTAGATACTGAATATAATAATTGAATTATTAAAAATAATTCTCGCCTGTCTTCCTTTTTAGGGTAAACAGAGGTCCCAAATTATTTTTGTTACTTTCGTACCTTGCATGCAGCTTAGTAAAGGTAAACGTTACACGTGAGGGCAGATCCTTACACACCTCTGACTCGTTCTGGGAGAACAGGCGATATGTTATGATTTATGTTTCATCGTCGTCATTCTCCTGCCCATGTTCCAATTTACTTGGGGACTTGGGGTCGGCGTAACACGCCTTTTTCCATTTTTCCATCCGTTTAGTCACTCCCGTTCTAGCCATATCATATTACACACAGCCCATTCATCGCTTCTTTGATCTTCCTTTACTCTCATAGCAATTCTCGTTAATGACACAGTAACTACTTAATGTCTTTTCTAAATTTTTAATCTGTCAAGCTAATAGACAAGATGAGTCCTACAGGCTTAGCATGACGCTTCCTGTTTCTACTCTACCGTAGAATAGAAATCGCTTGTCTACCTTTCTCGGTTAAAAACTGTCAACTGTCTACACGGAAACGTCATTATTGTCTACTCTTCCTTCGACAAAACGCTTCTCTACGGTTCTTGTGCTAAGCCTGCTGGAGTGGAAACCGCGTATCGACAAGCGTAGCGTGTGACGTCCCCCAGCTTTGAAGTAGCAGAGTACCCTGGCGTTTCCCCCTTTTCTTTGTTACTGCCTTCCTCATTTTCTCAAAGAAAATGCATGATATCGTACGAGCAAGCTGGTCGTGCAGAGTGGGCTTATAAATTCAATCCTTGTACATAATGGCCTGCCTCCAGTTGACATCTTTTGCGCTGCTATGCATCAGTAATCTCCGCAAGGCTAGGTGTAATATTTCTAGGCATAATACAAAAGATTAATGATAATGCTGGGCGGTTTGTTAGCATTGTGTCGGGGTTTGTTCATCTTTGTAAACAAAATATTGCTAAAAATTTAAAAGATTATTTAGTTATGGAGTTTCTTGCCCATTCTTCTCCATATGAACCTAACTTTTGGAAGGGGCGCGGTCGTCTAGTAGGTATAATTTCCATTTTCTTGTAAATTTTGACTTTCAAAAGTGCAATGTCTACTGAAAGATTTAACTTTGACTTTGCGTCATTTAGGAATTCTACATGTTTTTGATGAATACAGTTAAGTACCAAGTGTCTGAACTGGCATGGCAACCACACCCAGTGCCTAAAAACATATTCAGATTTGTAAATGTAGTCTCAAATCCTTATGTTAGCATTATAATTACTTAGCTACTACACAATCACTTTGATAACGCTTCAACAACAACTACATTGAAATAAACCAAAGGTCGTAATGTTGTGACATAGCAATTATTATTCCTACACATTAAGAAAAATCTGCCGAATGCCAGACGATCAATGTGTTAAACTTACGATTACGACCCAGTGGGTCCCTCTCCCTTAACCCATCGCGTGTCTAATAAATTAGACAATAATTAGACACGCGATGGGTTTTATGATAATTTCTATTGTGTCTGCTAACTACTAGCAGACAAAAGAAATTCTATTGTTATCTGTACACATGGTGTACACTTGACGTGCGAGAGGTTGCGAGCAAACCACATCTCGGCAAGCCCAGGCGGAGATGGCGGGATGAGCTGCAGTACTTTAGCAAAGCCTAGTCCATGGCAGCTCTGGTGAGGTGGAAGAAGAGTAAGGACGCCTTTGCCCAGCAGTGGGATAATAATGGCTAATAAAAACAAGCAAACAACAACAAAGCATTTGTATGTTGTCTTGGCACATATATGTATAACTCACGCCTTCTTCCCATGGAGGTAGGCAGGAACTGCAGAACGCAACCTGTTACCTTCCTTACATACCTCAACAACAACAAACCAATTTAATACGTTTCAATAAAGCTTTATTGCAAAACTTAATGTACCAACATTAAATAAGCCCTATTTTATACTAATTAAATAATTCCACCGCTTCCAATAGGTAACAATATCGTGCGAACTGCGACATTCCGCTCTTCCACGAATCACGGCTTTAAATGATTGCAAATACTAGGAAGCTGGATAGCCAGAATATTTGAAGTAATTAATAGTTGAACATTGTGTGTAAATACTTTCTTTTTCGGCATAAATTCCGCGGTATATGTCGATGATGTGAAAACCCACACCTGCACCCTAATTGCGTAACTCACGATTAATCATAATCTGTTTTGTTTTGAAACAGATGGCTAAACCATTGCTTCATATGTTCAAAAAATGTGTCTGCTCAACAACGTAAATAACGCAATGAATAATGCTGAACTGTTAAAATGAAACCGGAGTGTTACGCAATTAGGGTGCCGAACAAACAATGGAATGATTGAAACTAGCTGTAACCGCAGTTATAGGTACTAGCTCAATAGGCCTATGTATTTCATATACTATTTGTTTTAACGTAGGTAACATAATATCGCACCTGTATTCCCTGAACGTTTGGGCAGAATTGTACCTATAGGACTTACACCTAATGCCCAATTTCGCCAATTATGTTTTGGGGGTTTAATTTTTTTTGATGGTGAGAAATCATCAAATAACTTCTCCCGGTCTGGGTGGAGCAGTTGCCTGTGTGCCAGGGGCCGCGGTATCTCTTTCGAACAACCCGCACCCCTGGCAGGCATCGGCCTTTACGAACCCCACCAGTTGGTGCTGACATCTCTTTGAGGCGCGCGTGGAACACAACGCGCCGTCGACCCGGGCTTGGTCCTTACCGGACAGCGAGCTACCCATTACTTGCCGCCCGCAAGCCGGCGCCTACGGTGGCCAGGAATCAGCCGACGATTCCCGACGCCCAGGGCGTCTCCTGCGGTTTAGGGTGGATGCACTACGTTTATATTTAATCCCATTGAATGACTTTTAATGAAATCGTCATTCATTAAATGATTAGAGGGTTGTGTTGATGATTATTCTGTAAGTAAATACGTGTTACGGTCACAAACACATCATATTTCGTTCTACATAGAACCTGACAGTCCTGAGACTGACCTGCGAATTGCAAAAAACGTAAGAAAATTTGAATTTCACGTGCTACCCTGGCGGTCCCATGTAATAGCTTAGAGGCGACCCTATTGTCTATTGACACAAATCTAAACTCCGGACTGCTACTGAGGAATTCCTGATAGAAAAACCCTATAACTTTTTGAATAACATTTTAACGTAACATAATATTAGCGATTACTAAACCTTGCTAGAGAAATTACCTATGAATTCAAAAGTCATTTATTCAAACTAGGCTGAGAGTCAGCATTTTTTGAACGTCAAAATTACATATGACTGTCCCCGAAAAAGCCTGCCCTTAACTTCAATTTAAAATCATAAATAATCAGTCAATGTTCCCACTGCGGGCACAATAGAACTCGTCTCCGTGAGAGAGAGCAGGCTATTAACCACCACACGGCGCCAGTGCCGGTTGGTGGATGTCACAGGCCTTCCAATTTTGTTTCTATTAAATGCCAGTGCACAATGTTTTTCGTCACCGTTTTGAGAGCAATGTTGAATATTTGAACAATTACACAATGTAAAATGCCTAACTAAGTTCGGACCCTTGACCTACATACAACGCCTAATTCGGAATACACGAGAATGGAAGGATTATTGAATACCACATCAATCAATTAATCATTTTCGCTTAGTAACTTACTGCGAAATCTATTACTTTTGAAAACAGATATAACCAAATTTATTTGGTATTTACATTCGGGAATATGATAATCGTTACGTGTCGTCAGAAGCCCGAAAGTCTGACAAACAGTCTCACCAAGGGGTATCGTGAAACCCGGTATTTAAACTGCACCCTAATTGCGTAACACGCGATTAATCATAATCGGTTTCATTTTGTCAGTTCAACAATATTCATTGCGTTATTTACGTTGCTGAGCAGACACATTTTTCGAACATATGAAGCAATGGTTTAGCCTTTTGTTTCAATACGAAACAAATTATGATGAATCGTGAGTTACGCAATTAGGGTGCTGGTCTGTGGAGGTCAGATAGGCTGTCTTTCTATGTAAAATACTGTATTTCTATACTATAGTTCTAGGCCAAATGCCAGGCAGATGATGATTTGTACGGAAATTGGCCTTATTTATAACATAATGCTTACTTGCAAATTGTGAACCACAAAATGGGAATGTTATTTAAAGAAATGTGCATAAAATGTTTCCTCCAATTTATATTTAACATACGAAACTCCGAATGAAACTTCCGGGAAAAGCGCTATTCATTTATTTTATCTCATTCGAACATTGCGGTTTGTGGTACACTCAACGCCACCAACGATTTCAAATTATTAAAATATTTTCATAAATAATAATAATACATTCTACAATCTGCCAAACCTTTTCCCAATTACATTGGGGCTGGCTTCCAGTCGAATCGGATGCAGCCGAATACCAGTATTTCACATAGAGCGACTGCCTATCTGCCCTCCACAGACCAGTAGACCGGGTTGCTGGGCAGCACGATACTTCTTGGTAAGGACTAAGGACGACGTCAAAGATCAACAAATGACAACCGGTACCAACGGCTTAACGAGCTTTCCGAGGCACGGAAGGGTCTCGGTATGATCTTCCACCCACTCACTAACCTTTGCAAGCGTTGCTTAACCTTGAATATCGACCCGTGCGGCTGTTATTACTTAGCCACGAGCCTCTCCATATTCCAATAAATGATAATATAATAATATCCAATAATAATAATATCATTGCTTCCCAGCGTAGCGTGACATACTTAGCTTATGCTACGACAAATTGATCGTAATAATATGAGGGCTATAATGTCCGCTTATATCGCTCATATCTATTATGGTATAATGGATTTATCATACGGTGGCAGCCTGGCAGGCGTGTTATATGGTAATGTTATTTATAAATTATATATTTCCTGTTATATTTTAGCTGTTTTTTATATTTTGGATGAGGTAAGCTACGTAGATAGAAAAACAGGCATGTTTAGCTAACGCGTATAAGTCGCGTCCTATCGCTTATGACAATTCTGTCGATACTTTACAGACGTTTCGATACTTTGGTAATCAATCATCATGCTGATCGATATTACATACCATTATGGTCCACCGGTGGTTTTACTAAGTTGATCAAAGCTGTAATAGTATATTGCGGCTTGGACTAATTGCCTGATTTACTGCTGTGGTATACCACTAAATCCACCTTGTACAAGCCTACTAACAGGTATTATGTTAGATACTGGTGTCATGTATTTATAATACAACATAAAAATGCATAATGCAACAAAGTATGCGATACAATGAAGGGAAAAAGAAAGTGTATCTACTGTGACTATATTTTTTTATCCTTGACCCCCGGCTTCTGAAAATAAGTTCATATAGGTATATCAACTTATTTTCAGAAGCCGGGAAAATAAATTGACTTGCGCCCTACAAGTAGGTACTTGTAGGGCGCAAGTCAATTTATTTTCATCAGAATATACCCATATTACGTCGAGAATATTGTTAGTTGGGGTTGGACAGAGTTATAAACATGCCAACAATAAGCCCTATGATATACTGAGATAAACGGCCTACTCGCTTAAAAAAAAGCATCAGTAGACTGAGAACTACCTTTCATAGTAGTTATACCTATATTTATTGTGACGTACTAACTAGAATGTGTCTGCATATATTACGGTAAATAAATTCAGCTATCTGCAATGGTAAATAAATGTCAACTTGTACACAAAAGCACTTTGGTGTCGCTCCACAAAGTGCGTCGCTAGCAAAGTTACTTATAAAATATTCAACAACCCACGTCAGCATTCAAAAAGAAAATTCTGAAGCTTTCAGCATTCAAGTCAACAAAAGTGTATTATACCTACCCACTTGTGGAGTCTGCCTTTAAATGAGCCTCGAAACAGGACAATGAAACTGACAGTTCGTGTTTGAAGGAAGTGTCATGGCGGCTGCGTTGGCGGGAAAACGTTCCGGTGTCGGCGCCATCTTGCATTGTTTCGCATGAAAACATATTACCTTGTGGAAGATACGAATTTACTGAACTGTGGGCACAGCGGGTATTTTTGTATGTTCTTCTAGGACAATACCTAAAGTTCCATTGTTACTTTCGTATTAATAATGTGTTGTTTGGCTGTGTTGGTCTTGGCCAGAAATAGACCGTCCCTTTTCTTCCTACGCTTTCATAAGAGTAAGTGAACATCTTATGGAGGGTTGTTTGCTGTATCCACTTACGACTAAGTTTTTGAAGTAATTGGTCATCAAACTTTTGCCTCCCACACAATGAACGCCAATAGGTACATATGGCTAGAAAGGGGGTCACTACCGAGATGACGACTAATAGACAAGTGTGGAAAATATAAAAAAAACATATTGCAGCGACTCCAAATAAATAGGGACAAGGGCAAAATATTAATGATGACAATCAACGCCAATACGATAGGTACAGACGCCAGTACATTAAGCTACCCCAAACTGTCAAATTTTCTCAATTGAACATAAACCTTAAACATAATTGTGATAAAGTTGAAAATACCTATATCAAAGAAATTTGACAGATTGGGCTTGATGTGCTGGCGTCTGTACTAGTTTTTAATAATGTCCTTAAAATGTATGTACTGCAATAGCAATACAAAGCCAAGCAATGCAATAATAAACCGCTTATAAACAATATTACAGTGCTCTAAGCAAAGTGTAATATCGTTTATAGATAGCTTTGCTTCATTAAGCATTAGTTTGTTTGCTCCGTGTACAGTGAACACAGCGAGCCATTTCCTTAATTGACTGGCTCGACTCAGTAAACAGTTAAACAACCTTGTTGTTACACTAAAGAGCTTTGGAAGCTCCGAGTTCATCTTTTACCTAATATTATTTTTATAGTATAAAACGTGGCTCATTGTGAGGTAAAGAAATATGCTTCTTAATTTTATTGTGATGCAAATGAAGTCAACGAAGATAACAATTTTGCGGAGGACTGAAATCAAAGGTTAGCCTAGCCGCACTTAAATTATTACATAGATTGTTTCTTTGCCATTTTCAGTAAGGTTGTCTTCGTTTGTCGTTATAATGGTGTGGCAACCGTCAGAGCCAGAAACTTTTGAAATTTTCAGCGACTTACAGAGATTTTTATTAGCTTTCATTGAAAACTTCGCGTGGTTTTTACATACTCATAGTATCTTGCCGACAGTACAAGAATTCCATAGGTATATAAACACACCTAAAGATACGGTAATGTGGAACATTCTCAGCGCCACCTGCTGTTTAAATCATGAAACTGTGTAAGTTATTGTTTAACTTGTACACACGGCTACACATCAAGCTATACATTTCCAGTTTACGCTGATCTCGCAATCCTATACAATGCGAGATCAGCTTATACTGGAAATGTATAACTTGATGTGTAGCCGTACCTCCATGTTTAACCGTCCATTATTTATGTTATAACTTACATGTGCTAGTATTTGCGTAGGTATTATCTCCTATGTTTTGGTAACATTGTTTGTTAATGTGTCGTGGTAATGCGTTTGGAGATTTCTAATTTTTCTTTGTTGTAATTTATACCCCATTTATTATAGCTTTAGAAAAAAGAGGCTCGTAGAAGCATGAGTGCAAAACATTTTATTTCAAAGTTAAGTTCTAACTTTTTTAGGTAGATTTAAGACAGAACTAAATACTGAGATAAACGAAGTAAAAGTCATTTTTATTTTAAATAATGTTCTATTTATAATAACCTCTTCATCACACATTACAAACCTACAAAAAAACGAATGAATGAAACAAACAATCACATGATGATTTAAATCTAATTAAAATAAAGGAAATAAAATATATTTTTTTTACACTACTTTATTTTAATTAACAACTTACGACCCACAATACGTTGGTAAAACTTCGTCGTCATCAGCTAATTTAGTTGCTCGGGTGTTATTCACTCCTGCTTCTTTTAGGTTTTTAGCATTGACACTTATTTTTTTTTGGTATTAATCGTAACTGCGACACGTTTACTGTAATTTTGTTACGAAGTGTACATTAAAAATAACGTTTTTTAACTTCTGTCTAATGCTATTGTAAATGGAGTTTAGTACAAATAATCGAGTCATAGCTGCTGTTGTTAAAAATCAGTAGAGCTACAAAAACATTCACTATAGTATATAGCTATCATAACCAGTCTTTTACATCGTAGCTACACCGAATCGATAGTCATAATTTTCTTAAAATAAATCAAGTGGTGATAAAAATAGGAAAGCTATTAGGTACATGCATAGTAATATAAATGCATTATATCAATATTATTGCGCAGCACGTTTAGAATATATTAGCTATATTATCACTATTACCGAGACAAGAGCTTTCAAAACGATGAAGGAAAACACGTGAGGAAACCGGCGGTAATGACATAGAACCAAAAAATCTACAACATTTGGACATGTACCAACAAATACTGGGCCCGCGTGGTGGATTAAGGCCCAAACCCTCTCACGGAGAGAAGGTTCGAGTGTCAGCAGTGGGAACATTATAGGCTGAGTAAGTCATCAGTATCTTCTATTTGCGTCTGCTGAATTCAGGTTAACATCGTGGTAATGAGCGAGATATCCGTACATAAAATACGGAATTGCGATGCCAATTCCGTAACTACTAGCTATAAAATTTAGATTCTGATTGAGCCCTGATTTACTGTAACAATATTACTAAAATTAACTTTACTAATACTACTAAAATAATAAGGATTTGACGCCACCTTACTGACGTTGACGTCATTGAAAAGAATTCTTTAGGTAGATAACGATTTTCTTCTACGTCATCGGTGACATGACGTATACTAAGTATAATAGTAAACAGGTACCTAAAGTTTTGACGGCACGGTTGGCGCAGTGGTTAAGCGACTGACTCCTGCGCTCCGTGTCGCGGGTTCGATTACCGCACGGAACAAATATTTGTATGACCTGCAAGTAGTTGTTCCGGGTTTGGCTGTTTGTGTATGTGAGTTTTAAATGTTTGTAAACGCACCCACATTACAGGAGAAATTACTAGTGTGAGGCAAAGTAAAAAAAAAATAAGTCTAAGAATTGTTTAGAACCTTTAACTTTGTCGTTGACTCTGACTGCGTCGTTGGTCTAGTGGTCGAATGCGCTACTGCTGGGCATGAGCTCATGGCTTCGATTCTCAGGTCGGGCAAACAGTTATTGGGTTTGAATTTGCGCGCGGTTGATAGCAATAGGCTCGTTCCATATTTATTTCCCGTATTGAGTCCCATACATGTTTATGGGACTCATATACAGGGTGAAATTGAAAACATGCGACAAACCGAAATGGGAGATTGTACTCATCATTATGAACAACTTTTACTAAGGGACCAATGATGCAATCGCGAAAAAAAAAACATCTGTTCCCTACATTTATGTTCGCATAACTCGTCAAAATGTAGGGAACAGCTGTTTTTTTTTTTGCGTTTGCATCTTTGGTCCCTCAGTAAAAGTTGTTCATGATGATGAGTACAATCTTCCATTTCGGTTTGTCGCATGTTTTCAATTTCAACCTGTATAACTGGCAAAATGTGGGTGCACAGATCTGCCCATCCCTTCGGGCAAACAAGGCGCAGTGTTATATCAACTTTGTATTTTTTTTCTTTTTTGCCAACTGAGCTGATGTAGAATATTCTGCCAGCGTCATGTAGTGGCCTTTAACTTTGATGCATTGAAATAAGATGCAAGGCCAAAGTCGGATATCAAACTTATTACAATTAAACCATTGACAGGCAGTTCTGAATTCAACTCAACTCAACTCAAAGCATTTATTTCAATTAAACCATTTTCTGGCACTTTTGAATTGTCAGAAAGTTGAAGCTAGTTGCCCATTCCAAAACGTAGATCTCTATGGAGAAGAACGGGCAAGAAACTCCATGGACACTCTTTTTAATCATGTTAAGTTTTACAAAAACTTGGGAACATTATTCTTGTTGCTTCTATATGTGAGAACAATGTAAAAAAAAAACAATTCTAAATATAAGATTTAAAATTAGCCATGGAAGTTAGGAGATGACCAGTCTCAACCGACGGCGCCCGTTCACGAACTTGACGAATTGTCAAAGTAAGGCGGTCATTTAGAAAAGCTAGCTGCCGATTTCAAAGAGTTATATGCTCCTAAAGAGAAGAACGCGCAGGAAACTCAATGCCGCCAAAACTCACCTCATTGAAGTTGAGAGGGCACAGCGTGCCATCCTCAAAGTTGGCGCCAGTCTCCCCTACCTATTCCCAACCGTAGACCATTTTAAAGACTGGGATGTACTTACTGTTAGGCAAACCTTTATACTGCGTATGGTGCTTAAGCAACACTCCTTGTTGCAGTACGATCCGAATCTGCATAGTGATAAGCGCCGAAAAGGCAGGGTATGCCGAACACAACCTTCTACCTCTGCACACTCGCGTAATTTCTTTTTCTTTCTCGGACCTTACCTCTATAATAAGTTGAATAGCACCCTTAATATTTATCCTCTAACTGAATACAAATGTAAAATTTCAGCCATTGCCTACTTAAAAACTCTAGACTATCAGGGAACTGAGAACTTGTTGATCCCTCCCAGATAGACTATCTTTACTCTCATCCCCTCTCCTGCTTCTGCATACCGTCAATCATACTTGCTCCGTATTTACTCAAGCAACCTCTAACATTCTCACATATACACTTCCATCTCTTTCATTTACTTTCTCCGGTTACTCACACACCCTCTGGTATCTCCACAATGTTATTGGATTTATTTTTAATTTAATTTTTGTTTTGTATGTTACTAAATTTTATATTGGTTCTCTAATTTATTGTTACTTACTAATGTATCCTGTTTTGTTATTATGTCGTGTACCCAATTACAGGCATCTAGCCGCAGGAGGGTCCTGGTGACCTGTAATACAGGTTTTTAAATAAACCTACCTCAGGCACCAGTCTCTCACAAAGTTAGCTCCTTTTTCGTGCACTACTATGTTTAGCATTAAGTTCATAACTTATGTAGAGAGAGAATAAAGTTTTTATATTATTATTTTGTAGTGGTTTTTCTTCTCAGCTCTTTGGCTGGTTTTTGCAACATATACGGACCGAAGCCAAGTAAATGCAGCGTGTGGTGTGTTATGTTTAAGATGTGTTGTGATGAGGCCCTATTTCGTTTTCATCTATTTGCATGAACTTTCGGACAATGCGACATGTATTTAAAATTGCAGCTTTTTGTAAGGTGATATAGAGGGTTTCTTTTACGTTTAAAATTGCAGCTTTTTGTAAGGTGATATAGAGGGTTTCTTTTACGAGTAGGTTAAGTAATTTAAGGCTATGAAGAAGGTGATTTGGGATGACGCCTATTGTGGAGAGGACTATAGGGACCACGTAAACTTTTTGTTGGCGCCATATTCTAGTTACTTCCTCTTTGAGTTCGGCGTATTTACTAGCTTTTTCAGATATTGTCTTCTGAATGTTAGGGCACGTCATCATGGATTGAACTATCTGTAAAATTCGGTTACATTAACCGCAGATTCGCCTACCGGTACCTAACTGGATTAATTACTAAATAACGTAACTAAGGTAATTAGGTGAATAGGATCGGTGGGATCGGCTTTGTGACTAAAACCAGCGCGTAATTCATTTAATTTTACATTTTCTACACAAACTGGCGAAAGGAGGAAAAAGCTCTATCCAAATCACCGTAGTTTTGACGTCATAGCTAATGAATTACGATAGACGGATGCGTCATAATTTTTTGCTAATACTTAATATTAATTTAAAGTTTACTTAGGTCCATCGTCCACGACGCTACACAAATATGGCGTGTTACAAATTAAAATCACTTCATTCCGATCTAGCCCGTCCCTACCTGCCTTCGTTCAACGCCCGTACCCCCCAGGGGTTGCCCTTAGCGTGTAGTTGCTGCCCTGGCTGAAAGCCTTAATTTATTCAGGTAGCCACAGGCTAGTTCCGCTTAAGTAGCCGGTAACCTCCTAGGCTGACCTGCCCGATGTCATTAAAATAAAAAAAACGAATCACCAATATCAGAATGTCACATCAAGGGTGGTTCATCCCATTTTCATGTGCACTACTAACAAACCTACTAACGCCTTGTATGTATCAATTTTATAGACTGCGTTTAAGGTGGAAGCGCCAGGGTAGCAGGGGTCTGCCAAGGGTTGTTCGAAAGAGATACCGTGGCCCCTGGAGCCAACTGAAGGAACATGGGTGAGTTTTAGTCAGTAAAAGTCTGACCAGCCCTCCTGCGTCACCAAGAGCGGGAGAAGTTATTCGATGATTTCCCAAAGTAAAAAAAACAAAGGGTAGCAGGGGTTCTTACGTTTATTGAAATTCGCGGGTCAGTGTCAAGCGGTATATTGAACAAAATATGATCCGCGACGACCGTAGCAAATATGGTTTACATAATTAAAACCATCAATATTATAATTAAATTACTAATTTAATCACACACAGCAATGGTGGTCCGTGCAATGGACCACCATTGAAATACTAGTGCTGCGACATACTGCCTATTCATTAGTGCTTTAAGTTTGTAACTGGTTACTTTTGCGTAGGATCGTGTACGACAGGCCTTAAGACTTCCTGACCTTTATTTGACGGTGACTTTTCTTCAAATCTGGTAGGATATTATTATGACATAGTAACTAAGATTATTTGCGTACGTCAGTGAGCATATTGTTACGTCAATATATTCTTTATCTGACGTAAATGACACGTAGGTACTGCTTTGAACCATTTTATCTGAATCAGAATTTGTTTATTTGTCGAATGTAGTTTTACATAGAATAATTTATAAGTTATGTTTTAACATTCTACCTATTCTATGGGACAACTTATGAGGTACAAATACGTAGGTAACCCCATCGAATGACTATTTAATGAAATAGGTAGTCATTCGGTGGGATTAAAATGATGATTTTAATTTTGTAAAGACAAACGTGTTACCATCGCTAATCATATTTTGCTCAAATGCAGCCTGACGTGGCTTTCTGGCACACAGGCAACTGATGGAACACGGGTGGGTTTTAGTCAGTAAAAGTCTGACACGCCCTCCCAGCTCCACCCAGAGCGGGAAAGTTATTTGATGATATACCACTAAAAAAAAAAAATTGGATTTAGCGGGTTGTCCTGTCGCTTTCCCCTAATAGAAGCTTGCTTTATGTTCTTGATAATGTTTTAATTTTCACTCTCTTTGAACTGAGTACCAAATTACCGATGTAGGTAAATATTAATAATTAGAAAAAAAAACAACCACAATAAAAAAAAAAAACATTCCACTCTGTAAAACAAGTTCTTTTTCCTTGAATTTCGTTACGACAACAAACAAATCTGCGACAAAGCCAGAAAGCCGAATATTTCAATTTTCTCTTTGGCGTTTGATGTCGACCGATGTTTATACAAATTACATCTCCCTAATTATATTCCTTTCCTTTACATGTGACGTACATTGTTTATTTTTGTGTTGTGATTTTATGGGCAACTTGGCTTCTGTTCGTGAATTCGTTTGCGTGGAAGTCGTAACTTCGTAAGATACAAAAACTACAAAATTACCAACCACATTTTAATTTAACTCTCTCGGCCCCCTCCTTACCCGCTGCGTCGCATCGCATTCCCCACTTACATTTGCTTTTTTTTCGCTTACCATTATTTCTGACTTTTTTCTTTTTGCTCGGCTCCTAAGGGACGTAGCGTGATGTTAAAGCATATAACCTTTTCTCAAGAATTAGGCTTTCAAATGCAAAAGGATTTTTTCAAACTAGACTGGTTGTTCCAGAGATTAGTGAGTTCAAACAAATAAACAAACTTCAGCTTTATTAATAGTATAGAAAAGGTACAAACATATTCTGCCTTTGGATCGAGATATATAATGTATGTGAGATTTATTTACATGTTCTGTAACCCGTGTATCTATCAACCTATAGCTACGTAGATAGTTACAGCAGGCTTAGCCCGAGAACCGTAGAGAAGCGTTTTGTCGACGGAAGAGTAGACAAAAATGACGTTTCCGTGTAGACTGTAGACAATTTTGAACCGAGAAATGTAGACAAGCGATTTCTATTCTACGGTAGAGTAGAATTAGAAAGCGTCATGCTAAGCCTGCTGAAATCCTTACAAAGGTAGATACGTGAACCATAAGAATGATATTCTTAAGGTTCACATTCATAAACCCACAGCTTCTTCTCACGGATTTAGGCAAAAACGACAGAACACTGCCTGCTACGATCCTAACATACTCCTTTTGGTTCGTTTACGATAACTGAGAAGCGAAATTCAAATTTTCTAATTAAAAAAAAAAACATTTCAGTTTCCGGCTGTTTGTGTATGTGAGTTTAAATGTTTGTAAACGCACCCACAATACAGGAGAAATTCCTAGTGTGGGGCAACTTTTTTTTTTATGTTGAACAAAATTCTACTATTTCATGAAAAAGTCATTTAATTAGATTTAATGAACTTGGAGGGTTGTATTTGATGATTTTAATTATTATAATTTTGAAAATAAATACGTGTTACGGTCGCGAATAACATTTTGTTCGCCATACCATTACCATTTAGCTTTGAACACTAATAATGTAATAATGTATAGTCATCAGTACGCAAAATACGCGCTTTGACGTGGAGTTGCGGATAACAGCCTGGGGGCCGATTCTACTAACAAATTTGTTAAAAAAACGCAATAGAACCGCAACCGAATCACCACTTTTAAGCGTTTTCGCATTCTACTAAAATGAACAACGGTCCAGCTGCGACACAGCTGCGGTTACGTTTTAGTTACGCCAACGATCGATTGAAACAATGTCAAAACCTATTCTACTAACAAAATCGAACATGAGCGTGACGTTTACTATAGGACAAAGTTAATGATAAAATTATGATCATTATGTGTTTTAATTATAGAAAATACTTTTAGTGCCACATATTCGTGTTTAGTAACATTTTTAGATTCAACTTTTTTCTTTTTGGTATTAATAAAACATATTATTTTGGCATGTTGGTAACGCGGGTTACCCGCTGTGTTCCCGCTACAGTTCAGTTGCAATTCGTTTTAAGTTTAGTTTCCATTTTGCTTATAAAATAGTAGAATGACTTTTTATGTAACTATCGAACGGCGATCGAAATCGAACTGTTGTGGAAACACAATTTAACGTGTAACGTTGCAAATTAGTAGAATCGGCCCCCTGTATTACCTATAGTCATCTAGTGACACCTATCTGTTTTAATATTGCATGTTAATATGTGGATAATATAATGCAGTGGGCTGCAATATTGTCAAATATAGCTATTGCAACGTAAACGTAGCTGTCTGTTATCCCATTATAGATAATTTAAAAAAAAATACAGTCCGACACTAACCTGAAAATTGCAAAAAAAATTAAGAAAATTTTAATTTCGCGGGCTATTTTAGCGCATCCTCCTTAAGTTCGTGAGCGAAAAATCCCTGAAATACAAAAATTACACAGGCATTTCGTAAAGAGCCCATTCTAAATAGCTGGACTTTATGAAAATTCCACCCTTCCACAGTTACTTAGTTAAAAGGACAAGTACTTATGGTGACAAGGAATTTAATCAACCCTCCACATAATGGTCAAACGGCTTTGCTTTTGTCACTCTATTTTTGTGCTCAACTTAAGCTTATCTGCACACCAGATTATGTCGTTTCCCTCTAATATTTGAATAGGTGACCGACTCACCGACCATTTCTATGGAGGCACCTAACCGCCACTGGTAATCCCTTGGGGCCCCAGTCTTAAGCCAAGAGTACACACTCGGTATCGTCTGAAAGCCGCAAATCGCTGTAAGACACGATTCCTACTTTGGATATTAATCTGCGATGATTTTCAGGAAAAGTTCCATTGAAATACCGTGATACTTTGATAAATAGGGCTTTAAAGGTACTTTAGTTTTTCAGGGGCATGTACATATTAATAGGGTATTACAGTCATTTTTGAAACGTGTCGTAATTAGATTCTAAAGTGCTAATACACCACTACCACCAAAAAACAACATTTTGATTTAATCGATTAGTGCCGTAAAATGCATTTAAATTTTACATTTTCAAATTTCGCCCGTAATTTGACGAAAACGCTGGACGCAGTGGATGCCATATTGATCTGTGGGTATGACGTCAGTTTGCTAAGTAAACAATGCGCTGATATTTTGTATGATAATTGTTTGTAATTGATAAAAATTGTTATTATTCTACTTAACGTTGGTTTTCTGTTCCTGAATGCAAAATAGTATTTAAATAAAAATTACTTTGGTTACGAAAATAATAAAAGCACAAAGTTGTTCAATTGACATGCCGTATGACGTAATAACATGGCGGCTACTATTTCATGGTGTTCAAAAACAGATTAAAAAAACTGAAATCTTTGATTTGAATTTTAAAATTTATTTTGTTATTTCATGAACTAAAACTAACATTTTCCGACTGCATTTTGCCTAAGCTATCTCAATAATATACTTTTAGATTTTTAAACACCACGGCGTAACACACGTACTATTACAGACTCCATACATAACATAGGTAGGTACTATTCATTTGAATAATTTTGAACGAAAGCTAATCGATTGCATCTTATGTTAAAAAAAAATTCAGCTCAACAACGTAAATAACGCAATGAATGTTGTTCTGTCAAAATGAAAGCCATTCCTACGGTTAGTGGAAGTTCTGAGTTAGATCAGTTTTTAATGTTAATAATTAAACATGAACAAGAAATATATTTTAAATCTGAAATCACAGCTTTAAGCAATAATAACAATTTGAAAGGAAATCTATCTGAATTGCATCCCTTTCTCGACAAACAAGGTCTTTTGCGCGTCGGGGGTAGGCTGCATTATGCTGATATTGCTTATTCACAAAAACATCCTATCATACTGCCCAGAGGCTCGTTGATTACTGGTTTGCTTATAAGGTGTGAACATGAAAGGTTACTGCACGCAGGGCCTAAGCTTTTACTGTCGCATCTAAACCAAAGGTTCTGGATTGTTAATGGCTTATTAGAAGTTAAGAAAATAACTCACAAATGTATTGTGTGTTTCAGACAAAAGGCCTCAGTGGCCAAGCAGCTAATGGGCTCCTTGCCGGCTGCACGTGTAACCGCTACCAGCCGCCCATTTGAGAAGGTCGGCGTGGATTTCGCTGGGCCAATAAATGTAAAACTCTCTCGCGTAAGACGATCCTTAATAGGTAAAGGTTATATCTGCGTATACGTATGTTTCGCGACAAAAGCCGTTCACTTGGAACTCGCGTCAGACTTGACCACGGAAAGTTTTCTAGCTTGTTTAAGGAGATTCATCTCTAGACGAGGGTTGCCCACCGAAATTCACTGCGACAATGCAAGTACCTTTAAGTGTGCAAGGAGTCAATTAGTCGACCTCTACAAGCTGCAAGCTTCTCAGAATCACCAAATGCAGGTACAAAGATTTACCGCCGAGCGTGGGATACAATTTCACTTCATACCATGTTACTCGCCTACATTTGGGGGGCTCTGGGAAGCAGCAGTAAAGAGCACGAAGTTTCACTTAAAAAGAATATTGCAAAAAACTGTTTTAACATATGAACAACTTAATACGGTATTAATTGAAATCGAAGCAGTGCTTAATTCTCGACCGCTCTTACCTCTATCTTCAAACACTGATGATTATTGTTATCTAACACCTGGTCACTTTATTATAGGTAGTGCAATGTCAATGTATCCTGAAAATAATGTATGTAACATTCCACAAAATAGGCTTAAGTTTTGGCAATTGTGTAATTCTCTAAAACAGTCCTTTTGGAAAGTGTGGTATCAATATTATTTAAATTTGTTACAAAATAGACCTAAGTGGCGTGATAACATAGGTAATGTCAAATTAGGCAACTTAGTCATTTTAAAAGAGGATAATACTCCTCCTATGTCGTGGCCCATGGCACGAATTGTTAAATTGTTTCCAGGACACGATGGCAAAATTAGGGCAGTGGAGGTTAAGACCCCAAATGGAAAAACTCATTCCCGGGCCATCAATAAAATCTGCCTACTACCAATAGAATACGATGACAGTCCTTAGATATTTCTGTAACTATTAAAATAAGTACCTAGATATAAATATTGTTTTTCTTGTAAGTAAACATTAAGTCTTAGGTTAGTAGATATAAATATTGTTTTTCCTGTGAGTAAATATTAAGTCTTAGGTTAGTAAAACCATTTAATTTCTTTGTTTTTCATACTTAGTTCTAAACAAATTTAAGCATTCAGTTATTGTTATTTAATTTTATGTACCTTATCACAATAAACTAAGTTTGTTGCTACTTCTGTGAGCCCGCAGCATGTTGGGTATTTTAGTAATTAGATTGCAACACCAAAATTAACAGGTAAATTAATATGTGATCTGTGGCAACACTTCCCTTCCAACTGTGACACTGGTCCAATACACATGTGAAATTGAATCAGTCCGCCTTTTCATTTATTTTCCTCGGCACCAACGCTACCAGCACCTATCAGCAACCACCACCTAATACACCGCTGCACAGTGTGTAACGCAATTACCCCGCAATTAAAAATGAAGCCTTCGTATGTTGTTAAATCTATTACTTAAATAAATTTAACATTATGAAAAATTCCAAAAGACAATTAAAAATTCTGATTCTGATTGATAATGTGTTACGCAATTAGGTAGCAGAGCCAAATTAATTAGCTTACTGATGACAAGCCGCCACACACCAACAAATGAACATGCCTTTGAAGTGAGAACATAATAAATCTCGTACCCTTACCTACCTACGTCGGGGGTCCAACGTCTAACAAGCGTATAACGCAGGGTCCATCTGAGCTATAAATAATATGATTTTCCCTCGGTCACGCCGCATTAGCCAAGATCTTGGGTCACCACACATTTAGTTTATTTATTAACGATAGAACGCGTATGGGTCACAGGACTTATGCGTTTATGGTTCGACGTCATAATTATTATTATTTAATTTACATGACGTAAGCTGAGTGTGAATTTTTATTATATTTCTAGAGACTTAAAAGTACGGGAATTGCCCCTCTGTCACGTCGACGTGTGATGGAAATGGTATCAAAATGATAATGATAATGAAAATGATTTTAGACAGTTTCTAGATATAGATTTACATCATCTGTCTAGTCTTTCCCAAACTATGTTGTGGTAGTGACCTCCACAAACCAGTTACTGGGTAATACGATACCCTTTGGTAAGACTGGTTGTTAGACTTTCGGGCTTCTGAAGACCTGTAACGACTATCAAAGATCTACGAATGACAGCCGAGACCAACGGTTTAACGTGCTTTCCGAGGCACGGAAGGGTCTTGATATGTAAAGATGGTCACTCATCTACGGACCAACCGCGGCAAGCGTAGCTTAACCTCATAGACTGACTAGATATAGATTTACATTGCCTTAAATAGAATTTTGATATTTAAAAACGATTGAAAACAAAGCATTTTGCTCATTCAACCGCAAACCGCACTGTTTAGTTAGACTTTAGACTGAGCTAACATACTTGGGTAAGTCTAGATTGCTGAAACACACATCCATCCATTTATACTTTTTCTATATCCATATCTACTTTCATACTATTTAGTATAAAAATTGTGAAAGTATTTCCGTCTATCTGTCTGTTACGTTTTCACCCCTTCGTTTTATCGATGATTCCATATGTTTGTTTCAAATAAGTTTCGCCCAGAATTCGGCGTCGGTTTAGAACATAGGATAGTTTTTATCCCGGTAGTACCCACTAACGGGGTGAATAGATATGCAGGGGTGAATCGGGAAGAAACTTTAAACTGGATTTTAACATTGAAAAAAATATCGTTTGTTGCCAATAAGGGCACTTAATCGTTAAATATATACAGTTAACACATTATCTTAGTCAGTTTTTTGGCAACATACTGTATTATATCTCTGTTAAAATCACTTTTAAAGTTTGTTACCGATTCACCCCTGCATCCCTATTCACCACATTTGACGGTACGTTCCCGTGCAAGTTTCCGACCACCACGCGAGCGAAACCGCAAAATCGAGTATAACATATTTTTCTTTGTTGTCTTTCACTCTCACACAAACGACAAGTAAACAAACAAGAACTAAGTGCTCATCAGACGAAATAAACGCTGCGAGACAGTGAAAAATATACGCACTAACATTTGCAAGTCTAGTCATCTAATGCTTACGTGTTCAGCTATTTGCATTGGATAAAGCTGAAGAGTTTGTTTTTATCTCTGGAACTACCAGTCGGACTTTCCTTACGACTTGGACGAGGACGAAGTCGCGGCCAGAAACTAGTTTCAAATACATTGTTTACTTGTAAATAAAGTTAAATGTCTGTCTGACATTTTGCAATATTATTTTTAGTTTGTGTATTGTAGATTATGTGTTAGAATAGTATGTTGTGTCAGTCACCATGTGAGTTGTAGGTACCTATGTTTTCCTTCAGTGTGTTCAGTTTCAAATATAATTGATGATTACAAGACCTACACCTGTATCTGTTATTTACCTACTAGGTATTCAATGTATTGCTCATGTGAGTAATGCATACAGTCATTATTAACACGCTATTATCAGCTTCACCTGTATGTTTGTTTGTTTGTAGCCGACTCCTTTGCACTTGATTTTGACCCACTTCAAACGGTCAGATTTCATTTAAACTTTGTAGACTTTTAAGAGGACCGATGAAAATTCAATAATTTCAACAAAAAAAACACCCTTTAAAAACCAAACTAAAAAGCAAACAATAATTTTAAAAACGCGTGGGGAGCTTGATATTAATTGAATATAAAAATACCGCAAAAAAGCACCCCACGCTTTTTTGAAATTATTTTCTGATTTTTTAGTTTAGTTTTTAAAGCATGTTTTTTTTAAGTTAATTACAGATGCTGAAGGAAAATATCTCGGGAAGATTCACAGGTCTAAAATCGGTTATGTTGACACAGAGTTTGAGCAAACGTAAAGATATCACGGTGAGATTTTTTAGAGCACTGTATCTTCAATGCTCTGCACAGCGCCTAGAGTTGATAATCGACCAGTGTGTATAGAGGTATGAGGAACAGGGTGTAAAGTTCACTCATACTCTATGGGAAAGGGAGGATCCTCCGACCAGACGGGTATTGTGTCTGGTGGGCAACTGCCCGACGCGACGGTTGATGTCGGGATGTTGTATCTATCCAAATCGCGCGGTAAACTTTAACTGCGCGATCTAGGCTTTCTATGACGTGCGTCTTTGCGTAGTTCGCCTGTGGCGTTGTAGATGGCGCCACTTCTCTTTTTGTATTTCTACATATTGTTGCGAAGTGTTTTTCTGTAGTGTCGCTACATGTGTAGTTTCGACGCGCTGGGATGCTCTCTGTTGGGTTCTCAAAGCTCGGTTCAACAGCGAGAGTTGAAAAGGTGGTGTAAGTGAATATTCCTCCTCCGTGAAGAGACCGTTGGCTTAAAGTGAAATGGGTAGGTGGTAATTGGTTCGTGAAATGTGTAGTTATAATTTTAAGTAGGTAAATGTGTAAGTAATAAAGAATAATGTTCTGATAACAGCCGCACGGGTCGATCGAACGGTTAATCTCACGCTTGCTGCGGTCGGTTCCCATCCGTTACATATCGAGAATTCGAGATCCACCGTGACGTTCGGAAAGCACGTTACAACGCTGCCGTTGGACTCGGCTCTCATTAGTAGATCATTGACAGTCTTGACAGGTAGCCAGCCCGCAAGTCAGACAAGAAATCTTGCCATGGGGTATCTACTTATCGTGTAATTTAGTGACTGGAGTGTGACAGTCAGATAGGCAGCCGCACCATGTAAAATACTCGTATTCAGCCGCATCCGGTTATACTGGAAGCCGACCCCAACATAGTTAAGTTCTACTAAAAAAAAACTATTTTTTTATATCCATTATTTATTAATAGTTCACAAACATACAAGTAACATGGCATGAAATTCTAACCAACAGAATACTTATACAGATTTAACAGCGGGTCCCAAACTAGGCACAGTCTCTATCTTGGTGACCCAAGCACTACACAGAGTTAATAATAATTTAATGAGTTGTGCTAGCGCAAAATTGCAAGTGATAATTTCATGATAAAAATCATAATCTATACATATAATAAATCTGTAGACGAACTGTTTCTGTACATTCAAAATATTTGAAAAAAAATTAGTTGGGGTGGTAAAGGATATCTATCTATTCTATCTATATCTATCTATCTTCTTTCTATCTATACATATAATAAATCTGTAGACGAACTGTTTCTGTACATTCAAAATATTTGAAAAAAAATTAGTTGGGGTGGTAAAGGATAATCAAAATATGCCATTTTAATCCTTTTTGAAATTTTTGTCTGTTTTTCCGGTGTCCATTGTCGGTATTCCTGATTTCTGTTTAGATGCGTGAATAGATCAACTATCACGTCAAAAGAACGAAACTAATATGGTTAACTTTTATATTAAAACATTATTTATAACTCGGAGTATATTTTAGTCTTTGTTTCATCGCAATCGCTTCGCTCAATCAAAAGATATGATCAATTGAAAGTATTCAAGAAGAATTTAATTACGTAATGTTGAAACACCTAATGACATCTATTGGCGCGAAACGGTACTAACGAATACAATATGCAAAATTTATGTTATTATTATGTCTGCGTTATTTCAAAAAGTAATGATACTGACTACTAAAATCGCTATCCGTTGGTGGCGATTGCCAAGAATCAAAAAAAGGTAAAAGAATTTCAAATAAAAAGTGGTGATAATAATAATTGATGTGGTGTTCTGAGTCATAAAGAATGCAATGTGAGATAAATATTTATTAGTTTTAAAAATAACAACTTTATAAAATCAATACAAATAGAGGAGAAGAAATCTTATAAAAAAATAAAATTGTAAAAAAAGTCTCAGTGGCGCACCATCAAGCGTAATATAGCAAAATTATTACGGCTATGAGGAACATCTTCATAGAAAATCTTAATCTTGAGCGTCAGAAACGCCATCTGGGTTTGAATAGCAAACACACAAAGACAACAACTTGATGAAATGCCTATTTTATAGATTTTCTATCGAAAATACGTATATCCGAGAGGCGAGGTCCAAAATCCGTAGATCCATGGATAAACCCGTAAATCCGTAGGTCTGGCAACGCGGGGTGACGCTTGGTAGAAACTGGAAACCTGTGGTAGGCATCTTCTTTCTTCATCGTGATAACGCCGCGGTCCCAAGGGCCGTCTGACAGGTCGCGCCAGGTGTTACTGCACTGCTACCTGTCGAGGCCTATCGCAGTCCATGTCGAGCATTCCCTCTGCTGTGATTATAGTCAGTGGTCAACATTTGATAAACAAAGCTAAAAGACACGCGCCTGTACGGGCCGAGACAGGCGGCCGCCCTCGCGCTGCGTCACCCCGCGCCGACGACTGGCCATCGGAGACCTCATCGGCATCGTATGTTCCCACGGCCTATCGGCCCGGCTTGGCACGGTCTCGCCTGTGATAAAACGGGCCGTGGGAACGTGGAATAACGCTTCAGCAAACTCCACCAGACGCGCAGTCGATTTATTGAGTATCTACGGCAGGTGTACATATATTATAAAATGAGCCTCGACCAGGCGCTTTGATTTATATTTATCCTCAAAAATCTGAGTGAGACTTCGTCGCATTAACATTATAGAACCTGAAGACGCAGTGACTGCATTCGAAAGCTGTGGTAGGTTCCTACCAGGCTAGGTCGGAAGATTCTTTCTTTTTAATGGAGGAGTGGTACCTACACCATCTGAGTGACACAATATTGTTTTCCGACATGCACGAGAACGAAGTCGCGGGCACAGCTAGTAATTAAATATATCTACAAAAGGAAAAAAGTGACATGTGAACAAAAGGTATTTAATTATTTATTTACAAGGTAGACGTGAGTGGAAACGCCGGGTCGGACTTCCTAGGAGCATACGAGTATAGTAACGTTATTTTTGATGTTCTTCAGAAAGGTCAGGTGCTTGTTTGACCAGATGTATAAACATATACGAGGCAAAGGGAGTATGTAAGGATCGTAGTAAGTGGCGTTCAGTAGTTTCTGCCAACCCCCCGCTGGGCGTCGGGAATCCCATGCTGATTCCCGGCCACCGTAGGCGCGGGCTTGCGGACGGCGAGTAATGGGTAGCTCGCTGTCCGGTAAGGACCAAGCCCGGGTCGACGGCGCGTTGTGTTCCACGCGCGCCTCAAAGAGATGTCAGCACCAACTGGTGGGGTCTGCAAGGGCCGATGCCTGCCAGGGGTACGGGTTGTTCGAAAGAGATACCGCGGCCCCTGGCACACAGGCGACTGAGGGAACACGGGTGGGTTTTAGTCAGTAAAAGTCTGACACGCCCTCCTGCTCCACCCAGAGCGGGAGAAGTTGTTTGATGATTTCCCACCCAAAAAAAAACCCCCCGGGGAAAAATGAGTTTATGTATGTGAATAAAAAGAAGCTGACTACATAGAATATATAATTTAGCCCACGAACCCTACCAAGTTGGTAACCATTCGACTGTATTGTGATTGGTAATCTCTAATGGTAGGTAGGTAGGTACACAAACATTTATTTACTCTGATTCTGTTACATGAAAGTTTCACAATCCTATGTTTATTCAACATTGGATCCAAGATGTTTGATCTAAAACATTCGTATTTGTATTGGATCAGTCTTTGTTAGCGTTTTGTAAAAACAATGGCTGACAAAGCTTTGATTTGTCATCTGTTCTGTAGCTAATAGAAACAATATAAATATCATTATCGATACATACCTACCTACCATAAGCTTTTGCGAAAATTGTATTTTTTTTTGACGGTACCTACCATTTTTCGTAATTCGTGGATGCAGATCTTAAATTCTCTAAAAGTTAAAGAGTCTCATAAGACCGTTTTCCTGTATCTACATCGGCTAAGGTACTCTTAATGCTTAGTCTCTTCATTCTAATTGCGTAACACACTATAAATCACAATCTGATTCATTATGAAGGACATTGCTAATCCATTGCTTCATAAGTTCGAAAAATAAACGTAATCATCGAAATGGGTGTTGTTGAACTGTCAAAATGAAAGCTATTCCTACTGTTAGTGTGTTACTCAATTACCCCTTTATTAGTATAAAATTTATTCAGACTGCTTGCTACAGATTATGTTCACTATGGATAATGCTACTTGCCTACGTGAAAAATGCGTATACTCTTTTTTTTCAAAATGACAGCTGTCACTATCGTTTACCTGTCATGTTGACAAAAAAAATAACGATCGCAGCTGTCATTTTGGTCTATCAAATTAAAAATCCGAGTTTACTGGGCAATTTGTTACAGCTAATAAAAATCATGTTCTATAAGTACACCATTTATATTATACAATAAGTATATAAATGAAACACGGACCTATGCATTCGCTGAAAAAACAGGAAATCAATTATTTTTAAACTGACTGTAGCTAACCGTGATTCTGATTACAAATATAACATCCGTTAATGTACGTATCTAACTACTGGATTTATTTATATTTATAAGAGATAAAACCGTAACGTTAAACCCCATTATTTATAAACGTTGCTTAAAGTTAAGTAATGATTAGCGACTGTTTAACTATACATTTTTGACGTTTAAACATCTCTTAACTTTAAGCAGCGTTTATAAAAAAGAGGGTAGAAGTGCGTAAAGTCGTAGGTCCCAGACAGGCGCTTGATTTAGTGTAAATTTATTTATTCACCACTGCTCTCTAAACGGTGAAGGAAAACATCGTGAGGAAACCGACATGTCCTCGTACCAAAAATTCGAAGACATGTGACATCTACCAACCCACACTGTGCCAGTTTGTAAAACAAGCTAATGGCCGACCTAATGAGTGGTTAGACACCTGTCAACAATGGTATTGTCGATGTGCTGCCGACCGTAACCAATGACAGGCAAATGACTGAACATTAATAGAGGCTTGTTTGTGGCTAAGTTAAAATAGTCGGGTCGATCGATGATGTTAAACTCGCGCTTTCCGCGGTTGGTCCGTAGATGGGGTACCATCTTTAGATACTTAGAGACCTCAGTGCCTCGGATAGCATGATAAACTGTTGGTTCGGGCTGTCATTCGTAGATTTTTGACAGTCGTTACGTGTCGTTAAAAGCTCGAAAGTCTAACGACCAGTCCGTCAAGGGGTATCTTATTACCCAGTAACTGGGTTGTGAAGTTCAGATAGGCAGTCATTCCAGACTGGAAGCCGACCCCAATATAGTTGGGAAAAAGGCTAAGCAGATGATGACATCCTTTGACACGGAAAAAAGGAGTGCTTACTAACGATAGAAGATACGACCAACAGAGTTCCCCGAACTATTTCGCAAACCAGCTGGACTTGGGACCAAAAAGACATTTGTGAGATTAACCAAGCCACACTATGACCGCGTGTTGGATCTCGGCTAGGGATGCCCGATCTGAAGCGATCTTCCGGATTTCCGGAAGATCGATTATGGCCATTACATCGCTTTCGCCGAGCGTTTTTTCTGTTTGCTCGGCTCCTCATATTCGTAGTGTGATGTTAAATAACAATATAAACTATAACTTTCCTCAGTAATTTGGCTATCAATTGCATAAATATTTGTTGCAATCCGACTGGCAGTTCTAGATACTAGCACGTTCAAACAAACAAACTCTTCAGTAAAGTATAGATAGCATAATCAACCAGCCTGTAATGTGTAGTCTCACGTGCGCCGCCTCCCTCTTCGCGAGCATTACTGCTTCGCAGAAGGAGGTGAGGCTACCCGTGCACTCTCGCTCTTTACCATGCCCTGGACCAGAGCCAAACGCATGAGATCGCCGCCGCCGCTTGGACACGGCGGTGCTCCACCCAAGCCGGGCAGACCTCCACCGTGTCCTCAGGGCGATCTACGCAGTGGAAATACCCGGGCGTTTCCGGCCGCCTTATGCGAAACAGGAACCTCGCGAAACAGTCTAAGGTGCGTTGGGAGCATTTTTGGAATCTGCTTTAGATTCAATATTTCACCAATAAAACTGCGCTAAGTAGCCGCGAAATACAAATTTTGTTATGGATTTTCCAATTTGCGGGTCAGTGTAAGGTTTTATGTTGATTAAAATATGATTATGCAAAAAGACACTAAAGCAGCAGTAGAGCAGTGGTGGCCTAGCATCTGCGCAGACTTACTGAGTTGTAGTTCGTGAGTTCGAACCCAAGCAGGCACTTTACTTTGCTGTATTTAATTTCATCATCATTGCTCTCGAAACTGTTAAGAAAAACAACGTTAGGAAGCCGGCATGTCCTAGAACCAGAAATTCGAAGACATGTGACATCTACCAACCCGCACAAGGTCGCGTGGTGGATTACGGTCTATTCCATCTCACAGAGAGGAGGCCTGTGTCCCAGCAGTGGGAACATTATAGGCTAGTTAAGATGGTGTCGAAACTTAAGTAGAATTGATTAAATAATAATGTAATAGTTATTTTAGTCAGTTTTAAACCATGACTCGTCCACCACAAATATACAGTTCGGTCACACGGTAAACTACTTATGACTAAACGTATTATCAACAGCTTATCACCTGTTATCTACGTAACAATATTATTTGTGTTGGCCCACTAGGTTTACTTTATTTTCCTTTTAGTTATTCTTAACTGTACTATTCGTTTCCGTGTCATGGATACCTATATTGTAATGGTATGGATTTTTACATGGATTTCAGTAGTTTTCTATTGCAGATTAGTGTAATGGTACATACTTTGCCTCAAAGAGATGTCAGCACCAACTGGTGAGGTCCACAAGGGCCGATGCCTGCCAGGGGTGCGAGTTGTTTAAAAGAGATACCGTGGCCCCTAGCGCACAGGCAACTGAGGCGGGTGGGTTTTAGTCAGTAAAAGTCTGACACACCCTCCTGCTCCACCCAGAGCGGGAGAAGTTATTTGATGATTTAACGGCCTCAAAACCAAAAAAAAAACAAAATTGTACATACCTATACCTACCTAGCTTTAGTGTACTGCCTCGTTGGTCTAGTGGTTGCAAGTGCTACTGTTGAGCATGAGATCCTGGGTTCGATTTCCAGGTCGGGCAAAGAGTGTTTGGGTTTTTTTTTAATCTGGAATTTCTGAGTAGCAGTCTGGAATCTGGATTTGTGACGGGTTGATAGCAATAGATGACTTAAACATAACTGGCGAATAGTGGGTGCACTCATTGTAAGTACAGCTCTGCACACACATTCGGGTAAACCAGGCGTTTTGTGATCTGTTATAACTAGTTCAGATCATCGCGGGGAAGACCTGCACCCTCATTGTGTAACACATTTTCAATCTGAATCATTTTGAAGCATCCTATTGCTAATCCTTTCCTTCATATTATGGTACATAAAATTTACTGCTGAACAACGTAAATAACGCAATGAATGTTGTTGAACTGTCAGTTGAGCCAGTAGACCATGGTAGAATGAAGAAAATGACATAATTGTCATATAGGTTATGCCTATTTAATTCGCCTTCAAATGCTAACAAATTCGTGTATGTGCGTTTTCTGTGAAAAAATGTTTTCAGAATTGTTGTGTATGTGTGCGTGTGCCTACGCACCGTTAAGTCATGTAAGCCAATAAACGTCAGTGCGTTACTAGCAAGCAGTAGTTTCACTCGTCTGTCCTCATACTTAACATTGGCGACGAGTACCCACGTAAAGAAAAAGTAAAAATGGCCGGCACAGTTTATGGTCTTTTATCAGTGTTTGATCACAATGTACAGTCTTGGGAGACTTACAAGTGCCGCATTAAACAATGGTATGTGGCTAACGACATCACCAGAACAAGTGATCCTACAGGAACAAAGCGACGAGCTATCTTGCTGAGCGCACTCGCGGATAGCACACACAAGTTGGCGACGGATCTCGCGTTGCCAAAGCAGCTGCAGGACGTACCGTATGATGACGTACTTAAGCTTTTGGACGAGCATTTCAGTCCAAAGCGGTGTGGGTTCGGTGAACGGTACAAGTTTTACGCGGCTACGCAACAAGAGGGGGAGACGTATGCACAATGGGCCGCGAGGTTACGAGGTCTGACGGCGCACTGCGGGTTCTCTAACGTGGAAGAAGCCCTACGGGACAAATTCGTCATGGGAATGTTGCCGGGATCTGACAGAGAGAAGCTTTTCTCGAAAGATCTTGCGGCCCTGACAATGGTAAAGGCGATAGGGTTAGCGGAGAACGCGCGGAGTGCACGTGCGGCAGCGGGCGCCGGGGCGCAAGCCGCGCCGCACGATCAGCTGTTCAAGATTGCGCGGGCGACAGAGCCGGCGACCTCATCGCATCGAGAGGCTGCGCCTAGTTCGGGAGTTAAAGTGCAGTGTCAAGTGTGCGGCTATCATAATCACGAAACATCACAGTGTCGGTTCGCGAAGGCGAAATGTAGGAAATGCAATGCCACGGGGCATCTACGTAAGATGTGCAAAAAAATTAATTATGTCGAATCGAGAGCTGTGGACGAAAGCGCGAGCGAGGTTTTGGTTTCCGGGAATAGACGCTGCTTTAGAGCGTTTAATAGGATCGTGTGACGTGTGCATGCAACTACGACCATCACCGGCGCGGGCGCCGATTGCGCACTGGGAATATCCTCCAACGCCATTTTACCGGGTACATATTGATTTTCTGGGGCCTATTAACGGTAACACCTTTTTAGTGGTAGTGGATGCTTATACCAAGTGGGTTGAGGTTTATAACATGAGGTGCAGTACTTCTACTTCAGCAACAATTGACAGGTTATATGATTTTATGTCAAGATTTGGTATTCCGCATACACTGGTTAGCGACAATGGTACATCATTCACGTCACATGACTTTGAGGCTTTTTGTAGGGTGAACGGAATTTCACATGTGACGTCACCAACATACCACGCGGCCAGTAACGGACAGGCGGAAAGTTATGTTAAGATAGTGAAGAAGGGTATCAAAACAAGCTTGTTAAGTGGTAATGGGCCGCGAAATTTAAATAACAAACTTTTAAAATTCTTGTTTGACTACAGAAATTCCGTTCACTCAATAACCGGGTCTTCTCCTGCTGAGTTGGTCTATGGTCGGAAGCTTAGAACGCGTCTTGATCTATTGAAGCCCGAAGCACCGTCGCCTTCATCCACGGCTCTTGCTAATATGGTTCAACGTAAACAGTGTTCGCAAAATAAGACGGGCGGACACAACACTCAAGTTTTTGCCACCGGTGACATAGTTTATTATAAAAAAACATACAGTTAATGGAAAATACACTTGGTGCAAAGGGAAAGTCATTAAAAAAATCGGTAAAGTGTTGTATGTAATAAAAGACGATGAAACTTCAAAGATATTAAAGAAACATAAAAATCAAATAATAATGTATAAAGGCGACGATTGCTTTGACCATACAGACGTGAATATAGACCTAGGAGAGATAAGTGGTGCCCCACCGACAGAGACGCAGATTCCAGAACAGATGCACCCACCGGGCACTAGTGAAGGAAGTGTAGACACGACAATGGCTACAGATACATGGATAGGTCAGTACGACCAGGCAAAAGCAGCTACACCCCAAGGTACACCTCCAGTTGTTGACACACGGATAACAACACCAGAGGATTCCGGAGAGGACGAGGAGTACCAGGAGGCTTTACCTGGCTCTCCCAGCACTGCACATTCTGTAGAATCGCCACCGCAGCAACAGGCAAGTGAGCCTGTGCCTACACCACGGTCTAAACGCAATCGGCCTAAAGTCAACTATAAATTGTTCTATTAAAACGTATGTCTAGCTATAAGTAGCACCTTTTGATTGTTTAGTTGTTGTAAATTGTATTTCTAAACTAAAGGGAGGAATGTTGTGTATGTGTGCGTGTGCCTACGCACCGTTAAGTCATGTAAGCCAATAAACGTCAGTGCGTTACTAGCAAGCAGTAGTTTCACTCGTCTGTCCTCATACTTAACAAGAATAAACGGAGTATATTCATAAACGATGATTAAAGTTAAATTATGTTTAAACGTCAAAAATGTATGGTTAAACAGACGCTAATCATTACTTAACTTTACGCAACGTTTATGAATAAGGAGGCATATTGTTATTGAGTCGTGATAAAACCTTGGCTAGCTTTGCGCAACATTTTTATCGATTCCACACCAATATTTCTTCGAACCCAAATGTTATGTATATCATGGCGCTAACAAAACAGAGAATATCATTAGTAATGGAGCAAAAATAGACAAACCTATGAATTTAATTTTTTATCCTCATCTCGTAAATCGGCAAAACAGACAAGTTTTCCAAAAACCGTATGTTTTAATAGCACTTATTTTCTATTTCGTATTAACACGCCGGTCGTTTTCCGAAGAATATTTTTATCTCAACGAAAATAATAAACAAATCGATTTGATGATTTTCAGCAGATCAGGAAATAGACATACTGAGTAGTTGTTACTAAACAATGAGCAGATGTTACAGAAGTATCTTGAATCCTTTAGGTATTGTGTTACCCAGCAATTATAGTGGCGTGGAAGTTATCAAGGCAGTCGCTCACTGTTGTTCAGCTGCACCCGGTTAGACTGGAAGCCGGCCCCAATATAGTTGGGAAAACATTAGGCAGATGATGATCTTAACTCACAAAAGACATTAAATTTTTTAAATTTTAGCTTTGTTTTGAGGTCTCACACCTTATTTAGATGAAATCAATCTCCGGGTTCCCATCAAGCTTGCAGCTTCAAGATACCGTGTTAAAAACCTTTGGAACTCCCAGAAAAAGTATGCCAGATGACCTTTAACCTTTTCGTGCACCCAAAGTGAACTAATCGATAAGTTTTTCTCTTTTAATTAATAGTGAGTGAGGGTTGAGAGGTTCATGTAACACAAAGTACTCTGAAGAAACTTTAATTAGAAAAGGTCTCAAATGTCATCGGAGAAAGGTAGGTAGTGTTGGTACTTGACTGGGTTTTAATTGATAACGGGAGAAATTGGAAGTCTGCTCGATCGGAAAGTTTTTCTAATTAATCAACTGCAATTATTGCAGTTGGGAACTTGGGTAGGTGGTTGGCTTTCAATTTGTTTGTTTAGGTATTTGCCAATATGTTTCCTATACTGTAGCAGGAAGATAGATAAGTACCTGCAATTCCGCAGAGGTCGACAGGGGCTTATAATGGCTTCCGACACCAGCTAAAGAAAGACTGTAACGCGGGGATATTTTATCGCGTACTGGATTTTCAAAGTACAGCATCCAACAATGTGTTGTTTGACGCGCTGGGATAAACTCCCAGTGGGAGATAAAAAATCTTTTTGCGCGCGTTAAAAAATCGCTCGTGCTAACGACGGCTAAGGCGCACCTAGTGTAGACCGGAGAAGGTAAGAAAGCAAAGAAAGACTAATTCTTCTTCGTCGTATCGATGTTTAAAAATAATATGAGTTTAGACTAGAGTTCAGCAATATCGACAGCCGTAGCATTGGTCTCGCAAAGGTCATTCATAGTGCAGGTGTCTTGCGCAGAGAGCACGACGAGAGGTGGGACATCGTTTGGGATGTGGCTCCACAATCGACTTGTGGCTGATTAGAATAGCCATCTAACTAAGTAGATTAAAGAATGATGATGCAGTGGGTCTTGCCCCTGGTCACTCCCCGGTTGTGTTGGATTGCGTGCCGTCACATCGGACTCTGAGAGTGAGAGAATAGAGAGAGCACATGTGTCTGTGCACACGCTTGGTCACTACCTATACCTAACTCCTCCCGCGCCGAAGGCTAGAAGGCTAGTCTCCGTTGAGATTGGCCGCTATGACCGAAATACGGTCTGGAGAACTAGGTATTATTCTTGGGATAACTGCTTGATTTCGAATGTCATACGCCCGATGGTTAATTCCCCGAAGTCACCAGATCGAACGTCCGAATTGCCGAACTTCCATAGCATCGATGTACCACAATTTCGAATAGCCATTAGACCGAGCATCCGTTTTACCGAAAATCCATTGCAACGGTAGTCCTATCAATCGAATGTCTATTGGCTCGACATGCCAGTAAGTCGAAAGCCATTCTACATAAAATATTCAAGAAGAGTAAAAAAGGGAATATAAACTGGGATAAAAAACAAACCAGCAGAGTTTAATCGTATTATTTATATGTATTTATTAATTGGATAAACACCAGTGACCAACATTAATACTATTTTATATAATAAAAATGACAGAAATAGGTAACTAATAATGTTTTACGGCTTCGTAATCATCATATATGCAATTGTCTTTTATTTAGATCTCTAAATGATTGGCGACGACTTTTAAGAAGTCTAACATCGAATCCTTCTTATATCTACAAATTCAATAGATATAATTGTGTGTCTTCTTCGCTCTTTTTGTCGGCGGTGGTGGAGTATGGTTGTTTAACCCTGCTGGTTTGTTATTTATCCCATTTTACATTCCTTTTTTACTCTTCTTGAATATTTTATGTAGAATAGCCTTCGACTTACTGGCACGTCGAGTCAATAGACATTCGATGGATAGGATCATTGCAATGGCTTTTTGGTAAAACGGACGCTCGATCTAATGGCTATTCGAAATTGTGGTATATCGATGCTATGGAATTTCGGCAATTCCGACGTTCGATCTGATGATTTCGGGGAATTAGCCATCGGGCATATGACTTTCGGAATCAAGCAGTGAACCCATTATTCTTACAGCCTAAGCGACTGACTTTACTATATTATTTTATTCTACAATGACGACATTCGACATTTTCTTGTTACGAAACAAGAAATTGAATCAGGTTTTATACAGTAACGATCATTTTAAAATATGATTATTTATGTTGGTATGTCAGTAGGTAGGAAGTATCGATATCTCCGTAAGACTGAGATGTTATCAATAAATTCCACCTGCCAAAAGATTTATAATCTTAACGTAAATTCTACGGCATCACGATATCATAGGGAAATAAAATCTATGGGAAGAAATAGGTACATAAGTAGGCTCAGAATACAAAAATAAGTAGGTACGTTTAAGAAGACGCTTTTAAATTTTCGTTTACAATAACGTCACACAACGTTCACGTATTTCCATACATTTTGTGCATTTCCCAGCCGCAATGTGAATTAAAATGTATAGGAATTGGAACAACCGACTCGCCAAGTCGCTCTGACTTTACCCTAAAAGTAAATCCTAGGATTTTAGGATCAAAAGTTACCTACCTATTTAACTAAGAGAGACAATTCATTGAAGGGCAGATCTCGGTACAAAGTAGGGATCACAATATAGACAGAGGGCCCATATTGTGATACCTACTATAACACCGTGCTCTGAGATTTTGATCGGAATGTAGGTACCTAATTACAGAATGCATCAAATTATGGTGATGTTTGACACCTTTTATTAGGTAAGGGCCAAAATGATTTCTGGGCGTGATTTGCAGTTTCATTTGTTTCTTTAAGTTTTTGTTAGTTATATAGGTACCTATTGTTTTTTTTGCGTTACTTTTCTGGTGAAGTGACGTTATGAAGTTATTGTTAAATAATTAAACGGAAGGATAAATAATGTTTAATATTGTTCTTTTTTTAGAAACCTATTGTTGAAAAATTAGGTATCTAAGTACCATTAGTTAACAATCAATTTGTACCTATATACCGTAAAAATAAATAGTAGGTACACATTATAAAGTAAATAACGAAGTGATATTGATTGGTACCGTTCAATTTGTTACCTACCATTACGAATTTCTCATGTAACAGGAATGTTTGTATTTCAGCTCAATCAGTTCTAAAATTAGATACTTACTTCTTCATAAAATAATCTACTATGCGGTTAAAATTGTTTATGGTAGGTTAAGCGCTGTTCTATAATTTCGAATTAAGAACTCAAAATCGATTTGCTATCTGTCAAAATTTTGACAGATCGACTACCTAGTTTCTCAACCTTTTGTTTCAATCATAGCAACTAGTATTTATTTTTCTTGAAATACAGTTTTTGTTTACGCCAGAAGCCGTTCCTCACCTAAATATACGGTAGACTAAATAGAGAACTGTTTAGACAGAGAAATCCTTCAGTTTCGATGGAATTTTAAGTATAAATCAGGCAGAGAGGCACTCGTAAAAAGACACCATTACCTCTGCGCTACTGTGCAATAAAAAACTAACGATCCACAGTCTGATCGCAACTATACATAAACAAACAGACAGACAAACAAACCGGGTATGGATTGTACCTATTAACAGCGCATTGAATTGTCGAAACGTGACAGCTTATAAGATAATCGCCATACTAACCTTATGAAAGTGTCGATTCCGTGCTCTGGGGGTCACGACACACACAATAACAACTGTCTACGTCGCGATATCGACAGGAATAGTATATAATTGATTTAGGTGAGGTTTTTTGTGTTATCACGCGCCCGCGTTATCCCGCGTTCGCGGTAAGAGACGCTGCCGCAGCGAAGCGTTGTCGCGGACTGAGGGAGGCCGGAGCGGGCCGAAGTGTGGCTGGATTGGATGGGTCGGCAGGCCGCGAAACCGCGCATGCGCGCCGGCCAAGGTCATGCGCGAGAATACCGCTTGTGTACAGGCGCCGTGTTTACACACGAATATGACCACTACTAACAACGCAGCCACCATTGCGCATAAAGTCCCCGCGATGTTTGAATTATGAGATTTATGGCAGGCAGTGTATAGTACTGTAATGACAGCCTATCCCACGTCTCAAGTTAGGTATCAGCTGTCTGGGAGGTGACTGTTGTAATCACCACGCTCACCGCTGTCAGTGATTACCCCACAGGTCTAAGAGGAAGTCAGTCCTCGATGTTAAGGCATACCATAATCCGCGGCAAATATGTATTAGTTAAAACCGGCATGAAACATTTACAACATTTAAATTCATTTGGTTAGTCTATACATCTGAGGTCTATACCCTTCTTATATGGCTACAGTTACATTGCATAATTTTATCAATAATAGGTAAAATCAACACTGACAAGGTGATACAAGAATAGCCGTCTTTTGTCAAGGACTTTATCAGCACCCTAATTGCGTAACACACACTATTGGGGCCATCCATACATTACGTCTGACATCCATCCATCCCATCCTTGTCACAGATGCTCTCACTCGTGAAACCCCCTCCCCTTGTGTGACGTCACATATTTTTCAATTTTAATTTAGATTTAATTAAATTTAAACAGCAGTTTTTCAATTATGTTTTATTTAAATTAAAAATAGTCTTTAACAAAAGTAAACATAAATTAAAATATTTTAGATGGATAGAAGAAGCCTTTTATGTAAATATAGATCGATTAAGTAATATTATTAAGTTTTTGATTTACACATAAATTTCTAGTTTTTATTTTAGATTTTATCACGTTACGTCACAAAGCTTTTGATCCCCCCCCCCCCGTCCTTTGTCTCACAATGTCACATTTTGTTGATCCCCTCGCCTCCCATTAATGTGTGACGTAATTTATGGAAGGCCCCTATTTAATCACAATCTAATCCATAGCTTCTTAAGGTGAATGCGCAGTGGCAGACCGCGAAATTCAAATTTTCTTACGTTTTTGCAATTTTCAGGTCAGTATCAGGTTGTATCCTGATCAAAATGTGATTTGCGAATATAACAGGTACGTGTTTACAGATTATAGTCGTTAGAATGTCTAATATATCTCTTATAAGTTAGATTTCTTCCACAAGCACTTTTCCATAAGAAATTTGTTCTTATGGAACAAATCTTACTTAGAAAGATGTATTATTGATTCTAATAATTATAAATCTGTAAATACGTACATGTTATAGTCGCAAATCATATTTTGATCAAGTAACAAGCTGACACTCACCTGAAAATTGCAAAAAACGTAACAAAATTTGAATTTCGCGCTCTACCACTGCGCATTCACCTTAAGTTCAAAAAAATGGTCTGCTCAACAACGTAAATAACGCAATGATTGTTGCTGAACTGTCAAAATGAAGCTATTTGCAAAGCTGGTAATGTGCTACGCAATTAGGTACCGCGCTCGTTTTTATGAGGGGTTTAAGTACAGACGCCAGCACATCAAGCTATGCAAAACTGTCAAATTTTCCTAATTCAACATGAACCTTAACATTTTGTAATAAAGTTGAAAATCTATCGAAGAAATTAGACAGTTTGGGGTAGCTTGATGTGCTGGCGTCTGTACGTACTTACAGCAGATTTAAATATAATAAAGTAAAAACCAAGAATAACAAATATATTTTTATTTAAATACTAACTCATGTAACAAAATGGGTAGGCAATACGTTTTTAAAACAGATAAAAAGAAATATAGCAGCAAACAAGCTAGCTAAATAACTTAAAAACTAAATAAATGTCAACCTTGATAACTTAAGTTCATGATTACAAAATAGTGATTGTAGAAGAAAAAACTATGCACGTTTAAAGGGTTATTTTAAATTGGCTAGCTAAACTCCACAGATGCACTCGATCTAACATGATAAAATAAAATTTATTTCATGATTTTTTGTGACTTCGTCAACCGGAGTTATTGTAGAAACTTGAAATATCAGTTACAAAAATCTTTTTGTTGTTGTTTAAGCAAGGTTCCCTTTATCTGGCAGAATCTTGATGCTTCGAAATTTATTTGGCATATCCTTCTTTAAACGAATATTTTTAAGGCATAAAATTATTATTTGGTACAGCTTCACTTGGCTTACTGTGAAGATGGCAGAATTACATTTGGAATAATTTTATTAGGGATAAAATCATTTCTATAAAATATGCTGCAGGCATTTTTAACCAAATAAAATTCAATTAATATTGTCTTAAAAAGTCAATATGTTGTGCTACAAAAGTTATTGACAGAAACGAATCGCTGCAAAGCCACCACGTAGTCTTGTCTGCCTTGTACTCATCATTATCAACAATTTTTTCTATGGCACCAAACCTGAAATCGCGAGAAAGAATCAGCTGTTCCCTACATTTTGACGAGTTATGCGAATCCAAGTGTAGGGAACAGCTGATTTTTTTTCGTAATTTCAGGTTTGGTCCCATAGTAAAAATTGTTGATAATGATGAGTACAATGATCCCTTAAGAGGTTGTGCGTTATTTAAGTTACACCTTGTATATATTTATATATTTCAGCGGGCTACCCGGAACCGAACTATTTAGATTAGGTAATATTATGTTAAATACTTGGAATAAAAGATTAGGTTAGGTTAGAACTGCAACCCCTGCGCACAAGCCGAGCGAGCGTAGCGAGCGGTGCCGCGGCAGCGGCCGGCCAGTGCCAGAACCGAATTCTACCTATTTTACTTGGTTAGGGAAGCGTGTATTTAGGTTAGGTTAGGTTATATTATGGATATGAAATGTATGCCAAACATCGAGTTCTTTAACCTTTTGACCGCCACAGTCATGTATAGATGACAAACTAAAATGTGCACAGCACGCTACGGTCACTACTACATGACATACTTATACGTAAATAAAGCCGCTTGGCGCCGAGGGCACGTTTTTGCTTTTTTGACGTGGCGGTCAAAAGGTTAATAGTTATCGATGATGCCAAAAGATGATTCTAACTGCAAACTTTCTGAAATATGATAGTTCGTCCTTTTAATGACTATCGATATGAAATGTATGCCAAAAATGTTTCTGACTCTGAACTCTCTGCGATATGATGGTTCTACTTTTGAAATATTATGGATATTAAGTGTATGATTAAAGATGATTCTGACTAAAAAAATATAAGGTTTGAATGTATGCTATATGAGTGTGTGCCAAACAATTTTCTGCGAAATGAAGTTTATGCTATTCGCTGTTATGCAAAATAATATTATGACATAAAGTTCTGCTATAAAGGGTAAACCCGTTTAAACTTACAGACGTGATTGGTATCGATATCTTAATACAATAAGAAATAAGAAAACGTTTTTCTCAACTCATGCTTCAAGTTACAATATTATCGGCAGTCGTAGACCTCCCAAATTTTCTATATCATTAGAATTATCCTTAGATAAAAGATTTATAAAAGATTTATCCTTAGTGCCCTGCGGTGTTTACCTAGCTAATTTAAAATAACGCTATAGAGTGACTTATAGGTACTAAGTAGTTTAATAGTATACCTCCACCAAAACCCAATAATTATCGAAAGTACTTAACTTAAACTTAGTGGCTTACTTCATTAAAAAAAACTCTTTAATGCCAAAAGTTTCAAAACAATGATTATATTTTGAGTTTGAACTTAAACTTTATAACAACACTAACATGATTATAATAGTAACACAAAAATAACAAAAAAATAGACTAAAATAAATAAATGTTTCTTAAAATTAATAAAAAGTTTGAGATCCACTGACTTTGGAAATAGGTATTGTTTTTTTTTACCCTAAACTGTCTTATTACAAATCGCGATCTAACTTTAGTTCTAGCATTACCAACTTTTCTTCTATTTGGGTAAAGTTCTTAATACAAAAATGACAATTTAGCACTGGACTAAGTTGTCAGTGTGTTGTAAAAGGAGCTATATTTCGATTTCAGTTATGTTCTTATTTCAAAATCAGACTCGATGGTGTAAACCATACCTAAAGAAAAACCTTGTTTTGTAATAAGGGGGTATGAGTTCAACTCAATACAATAATTTGTGTATTGAGTCGTTTTCATAATGCATAAACACTTTGATATGACCTGTCAGCTTAGCAGCTCATATTTGTGTAACAAAAATTAAAAAATAAACAGTCTCAATAACAGCCTTTTAAGTAAAAGAAATAATGCAATTACATCTACTTAAACTTTAAACTATAGCCAAAAGATTTAGGATCAACACTTACCTACGAATTAAATACAGAAAACAGCTTTATTTGCTGATTTCAAAAATCTAATAATCCCGTATAAGTACCTACCTGTACGCCACAAAAAAACCTAGGAACAAATCATGGCCCAGCCATTTTCTACTGATCATCAATCATTCTCAACTTCGTATACTTCAATCTTAGCGCTTTTTTAGCTGGAGGTATAACGGTATCATGTTCCTCCATACAATGTCTCTTCAACTCTGAATACTTCCTAAACCTGGACTCACAGAACAGGCAGTCCACAATTACCTTCCTAGCATTGTGAGCTGTCCATTCATGGTCCCACTTCTCCTTCAAACTTCTGAAGTACTGACGGCAGAACCTACACCTGAATCTACTCGTCGTTACCTTGGTATGGGAGCATCTCATATGCTTATTCAACATAGACTCAAAATGGAACACTTTATCGCAATATTGACATTTCATAGGCTGAGTTTTGTTGTGGTACTCCATATGCTGAGTGATCATTTTCTTGGAATTAAACTTACGTTGGCACATGTCACATTGGAAGAAGGTGGTGCCGTGGATTTTTTTGTGCTTAGAAAAGTTGCTGGAGTCGCTGAAGGATTTATCGCAAAAGGTACACTTGTAAAGGGTGAGCTTCGCGTGCTCCCTTAAATGGGCTTTGTATCTATCGATTTTTGAAAATACCCGTTCCTGACAGATCTCGCAGCGGATGTTGAGGACCCCGAACTTGTTCACCGGGTTCTTGGCCAGGGTGCTCCTTATCACGTGCTCGATGAGATGCCTCTTGAGGTCACCGATCCGGTCGAACTTTTTTAGACACACTTCGCAGGTCTGGAAAAATATTATTATTGCGTTATTAATGTAATAATTGCGCAGGTATCGTATTACCCATTTACTGGGTTGTGGAAGACAAGATGGTAAGACTGGCAGTCGCTCCATGTAAAATACTGGTACTCAGGTACTTCCGGTTACAGTTGAAGCCAGCTCTAACAAAGTTGGGAAAAGACTAAGCCGATGATGATGTAATACTTGCGCTCAGAAACTCGGAACATGTTTTTAAGTTGTATAGGACATACCTAGGTGATATTTATCCTTACGTTATTCTGCTTGGCGAAATCGTTATAAGGTACCTACAGCGCTGTAGGTACCGTCGACGCTACTAAGTAGGGAATAACAATGGACAGTTAAGATCATATTTAATCACATCAGACCTTTAAAAGTCCACTGCTGAACATGGATTTTATAATCGACGGGTACAATGACTTGTCAACAAGAAAAATAGACAAAACAAATTTTGCAACCATTTGAGCGATCTATCATGATATGCCATTTCTTGTGACAAATCAAACAGTAGAGAGGCTGAAAACACAATTTAAATTTTCCCTTGAAACGGTATGCGTTTATACCTTGAGCTCGGGATGAAAGACGCTTGAAATCGGGATGTAAAAATATAAACTGTCTGAAAAATACAATGACAAAAGTTTACTATACCTTGTTATACTTCCTCTGTGTCTTGTTCGTCTTGGATGTAGATTGAAATATATTGTTGGACATCACCTTTGCGATAACCGAGTCAGGAGTTTGTAGATGTTCCTCGTCCTCTTGCTTGACCAACTCTTCTGCCACCGAAATATCACTTAGCCCCTCGAAACTCCCCTCAAACACGCCTTCAGCGAATTCAGATTGACTGGAGCTCTTCGAAGAGCTCGAGGGGCTCTTATTATGAGCTCTTTGGTGAGCCGTCAATTCGGATGAAGTTTCACAAACAAACGAACACGCTTCGCACATAAATTTAAAGTGAATTTTTGATGAATGTGCGTGCAATTCCTGTATCGTTGCAAAACTCTTTGAACAGTAGCTGCACGGGAACATTCGAGAATGTATCTTACGGTGATTGCGTAAGGTGAATTTCGACGCGAAAACTTTGTGGCACTTGTTACATTCTAGATCTGGGTCGCCATGACCTAGGCAGTGTTGCTCAAACTTTTCTTGGTTTTTCAAGCTTTTCCCGCATTCTGTGCACATGAACTTAAGGTTGCCAGAGACGGAGCGCCGGTGGCTGCTGACGACGTGCAGTTTGAACGCAGATAGTTGGTCAAATATCTGTTTGCATTTGTTGCACTGGTATTTTTTTGCGCGCGGATTTCCTGTTATGTTGGACTCCCCTGCAATATTTTATTAAATGTTTAGGGAATGACGAAAATTAAAACTTAACCGGCCAAATGCGTGTCGGTCTACGCAAAGGAGGGAAGGGTTCCATAAATAGTTGGGAGTAATATTTACATATGCACAGTATTAATTTTACCAACCGCAAAAACAATAGGTACTTAGTTTGGATTAGTAACAGGTGTTAAACAAAGTTATTACTGCGGTTGTAACCGAAAACGTCCTTATTTAACAAACTGAACTCAAATTAAAACGAAATCACTTAGCTTACGTGCATTGATTGGTTTCAATTCATGTATGGGGAGTAGGTACCTACACTATTGTTTCGCGATGGACAGAAGACACTTTCTTTTTTAACACGCTTCCTTTCCAATTTTAATCGACATAGTGCCAATAGTCTCCGAGTAAACTGACGAGACTGACTGAGACTGTTTGACTTCCGGACGGCTGGGCGGACGGACGTGGACAGACAGACGGACATGACGAAATTATAAGGGAGGAGCTATGATTGAGGTGAATATTAAATTATTAAGTTACTTAGGGTAGGTATTTTGATGAATAATTAATTTCGATGGAATTAAATGTTTGTGAAGTACCTAAAAGTTTACATAAATTTGTAAATAATGTCGATTTAAATCAATGGAGTTAGAAGCAATAGGAAACTTGTTTTAAAAATGAATTTATTTTTATTAGTAGATAGGTATCTAACAAACAAAAGGAAGCTACTGCTTATTTCCAATGAAAAAATCAGCCCAATTTCTTACTAAAGGTAGGTACCTATACTTACTTACCAAATACAGTGCTGCATCATCATCAGTCTACGGCAGTCCACAGCAGGACATAAGCCTCTCCAATTGCACGCCATTCAGCTTGATGGTGACACAATGTATTGTATACTTACATGTATTTTAGGTAGGTACCTATTAGTTTAACTGTAAAGATGTACTTACAGCTACCAGTAAATTATCATTTTTATGCAACATAAAGCTAAATTGTAACTTTTAACATAGTTTAATAAGCATTTAAATACTTAGGTAAATATTTTGCTTCTTGAAACCATCTTATTCAGCAGCTAATTCTGCTTTTTATAGAAATTTCTGATACTAATACAGGGTATCAGGGAAATTGACACACAAACTATTACCATGAATTTAGCACATGATTCTAGACTTCACAGTGTAGAAAACTGTGGTCGGTTATCAAAATAAGTCTGCTGTTTCATAGAAAAGTGCAATACCTTTGCGGTCAAAATGTAGATACCCCCATATTTTTTAAAATAACCAACAAAAATTTCAACACATGGTGGTTCAGAATCAGTGCCGAATCTGTAGTAACAGGTTGCGCGTGTACGTCCCTGCCACCATGTATATAATGTTCTATTATCATAAAACATTTGGTAAATATTATAACTAACAAAATTGCTTACCTATAGTAAATTCACTCTCCACTTCTCCAGCTCCAATGCACTCCAGTGAAGGATCATTGATGGCAATATTCTGTACTGTTTGACCCGACCCAGAGTCATGACCTAAAAACAATATAGTCTTCTGCTGCCTCGATACAGACTGTATATTTGTAGACATCAGCTGCTTCAACGCTCCATTGTCTGTCTGTAGACCAACAAACCTACTCTCGTCACGTGCCTTAGCATCTTTCTCATTGATCTCTTCAGACATCTGAGATAGAAACACCCCACATTCAAGCTCTTCATCTTCATATAAGTTATGGATGTCTGAATTCCGAACATTTTCTTGTATTTTCTTGACTGTCTTTTGTTCCTCACAGACAGGAGAGTACCGAATAGCTTTGTTGTAATTATACACATTCTGTGTTATGTATGTGTTGTGCTGCTCTAATGTAATGTGGTTGTCAATACTCTCATGAATGGTGTAAGTCTCCAGAGGCGGTGAGTCACAACGGTTGTAGACAAATGGGCTCCTAGCCGGGTCGATCCACACTTGAGAATCATTATAAGCAGGTATTGTAATCTGATTAGCTTCAGCCAGAATCACATTTATATTGTCAATGCTTGGGAAACTGTTTGGTGATGCGTACCTGATGTTGATATTTCTTCCTTCCATTATCTTTACATCACAGACACCCTTGTATATGGCAATCTCATTGCCTTCTGCATCTGGTGTTGAGATGTTCAAGTGCAATAACAAACGTTCTGATCTTTCACTGGTGTTTACCAACGGTGTACACACTCTTGGTATGAATAGGATTGGGTGAGGCACTTCCAAATTCGAGTTACACTCTTCTCCTTCCATTTTCGAAATTTAAACCTGAAAAATACCGATGAATACATACTGCTGGCCGTTCGTAGGTCAAGTTAAACCAAATGAAGGTAATTAAGAAAATAATAATCGCAAAAAAAATGTTTTTAACGAATTGAAGCCGTCTTACCTCGTGTCGCTCAGGTGCCAGCCAAGGAAAAGGATGAGCGTAGGTAGACTTAACAGACGAGTATTTCGAATATATTCGAGTCTACCCTCCATTTCTGGCTTTTTATTATTTCTGATCATGTTTGTGGGGAAGCTTGACAATTAATACAGAAGCACTTTAATAAAAACAAAACCGATACGTTAAAATATTTTTGAACTGGAAATTATATTGATTTTGATTACTAAAATCTCAGTAAAGGTAAAAATCAATTAAAAGTCAAGTTTTTGAATTTGTTTAGGTTGAAATGGAAACTAATGCTTTATGGATACTACAAAATAGCCTTTATTCCGTTGGTTTAAGGTATACAAAAAAATTAATCAAGTGTCATATTAAAAAATGTCAAATTTGACAAGAGGAGCGATCGGATATACGCAACGGTGAACACACAGACTAAGTGGTACATACATACAAGTTTAGTGATCACGCAAAAAAAAAAATACAAATAAAAACTTGAATATTTGTAAAAAAATGTGATGGTCAATTTTTATTTTTCTAGACAAGTTATTTATAAAACCTCGATATCTCCGGATTAACCATTTTTAGTACCTATCGTTTTTTATTGCTTGTCTTTTTTGTCGTTGTTATGGATTTCTTAGCCTGTAAGGTAGTGTCTGCCACTATCTATATCTATTCTATATCTATATATATATATATACATATAATAAATCTGTAGACGAACTGTTTCTGTACATTCAAAATATTTGAAAAAAAATTAGTTGGGGTGGTAAAGGATAATCAACATATGCCATTTTAATCCTTTTTGAAATTTTTGTCTGTGTTTCCGATGTCCATTGTCGGTATTCCTGATTTCTGTTTAGATGCGTGAATAGATCAAGTATCACGTCAAAAGAACGAAACTAATATGGTTAACTTTTATATTAAAACATTATTTATAACTCGGAGTATATTTTAGTCTTTGTTTCATCGCAATCACTTCGCTCAATCAAAAGATATGATCAATTGAAAGTATTCAAGAAGAATTTAATTACGTAATGTTGAAACACGCAACGACATCTATTGGCGCGAAACGGTACTAACAAATGTAATATGTACTAATAACCCCTCGCGCGCATACTTAAAATAAAGCGCGCTTATATATTGCAAATAGATTATGTGGTTAGAATAATCACACCCAATGACCCAATCAAAAGTTAGGCTAATAATAATTTTCAAAATGCGTTGTCAATTAGTTTAGTTGTAGTGCTTTAGATGGTGTTACCCATCATTCAAAATTAATTAATTTAACTTGAAATGAAATGTCAATTCCTTTTAAAAAATATATTTATTCTTTTAAGTATTTCTATATTTTTTATGTAGTACATAGACATAGCTTACAAACCGTTTGTTCTAACGTTTTCCCATGCGTAATAGTTTGACAGTATGACTTCGTGCTCGATAGATGGCGTTGTTCTTTTAAGGTCACTTTCTGACTCGCGGTGTTAAGATTTTCCACCGAAGAATGACACTCGCTCATGTATCAATTTTGTTTAGAGGATAATTGGGTGTCTGGTACTGATTGACTACTTTACTATCGCATGGTTTGTCTTTCTGGGTATTGATAAGGTGACGGCACATTTCCCACCACACAAGAAGTAGTTTTGGTAGAGAACCTATCAACTAGACATGGGTCGGATTAGGTAAAAACTAGACATGGGTCGGATTAGGTAATAACGATACCTAATCCACCTAATCCTAGTATTTAAAAATACCTAATCCATTTACCTAATCCGAATATTTATTCAATATAGCCACTGGCCTGTTACCGATATTATGTATCGTATGTGGATTAGGTAAGAAATATTCGGAATGGATTAAGGACATTTCGTTTCTAATATATTGTGGAACGGTGGATTATATTTCGTTTTTTTATGGGCAAACGGTACTTAAAGTCAACGAGATTAGGTGTTAGGTAAAGGTTAAAGTTCATTGTAGAATAACTCTTTTAAAACAACTCAAACGACATTTTTTTTTGTTTTTTTTTACCGAAAAATGGCTTAAAATTAAAACTGGTGTACTACGTGTAGAAACCAAAGCATTATTATATTAACATTAATTTCACCCATAACATGAGTTTCTGATTTTTATACATTTATTTTTAATAAAAGACGTGAACGTTTTGTTATTTTTCTTCGAGAGTATCATCTTAAAAAAATAACGCCACCTAACGACGACGTTTATGCCGGGGCCACACCAACGAGAAACGCCGTTGATTATCGCAATGATAGACGTTAACCGTAGGTGTAGCCACAATTTATCGCGATAATTTTACAACGGCATTCAGTCATTCACATTGCAATTTGACGTTAGGCGATAACTCGGGTGGCGGTCAAGTGTGGCCACTGAATTTATCGCTTTAATTATCAGAATATTATCAACGATTTTGGACATTGACGTTGACCGTTAGTGTGGCTTCGGCATTACAACAGGTACATCGCTAGAGCACTAACTAGTCCAGTGGTATTCTACATAGATGGCTCTGGCGGCAGTGCTAATTAAACTTGAAACTTAACCCCTACATTTTAAGGTACGGAATATCTTCTGAGTATATTGTGGACGAATATTTTTGTGCCATACCTAATCCTCGACGCTTTGGATTAGGTACGGACTCGCATCGAAAAATACCTAATCCACATACCTAATCCAATATTTATGCCTCACGTCTACTTGGCTGTGCCAACGAGCTATTTTGACCCCCCGCAACGATCAAGCGGCAGCAATAAATGCACAAATATTGGCACATGTTTCTGGGGAAAGTTAGCAATATACTTCGGTTAATACGGTTACGGAAGAAGAAGATGCCACACACTATCCTGTAGAGTTCTTAGATTCCCTTAATACTTCCTACGGTCTACCAGCACACATTTTTTTTTTTAAAGTCGGAGTGCCAATCATTCTTCTTAGAAATTTAAGTCCTCCCAAACTTTGCAACGGCACTCGGCTCATAGTCACCAATCTCCTACACAACGTCATCGAAGCAGAAATCTTAACAGGTTGTGGCGCCGGTGATGTTGTTTTTATTCCCAGAATTCCGCTCATTCCCAACAATTTCCCATTTAGTTTTAAACGTGTACAATTCCCTGTCAGCCTATGTTACGCCATGACCATTAACAAAGCTCAGGGCCAAACACTGTCCGTTGCGGGGGTGGACCTAAGCATTGGTTGCTTTTCCCACGGCCAACTTTATGTAGCACTTTCGCGTGTGAGCAACCCTAGCAACCTTTTTGTGCTCGCTCCAGGTGGTTCCACCGCTAACATAGTATATAGAGAAGCGTTTACCTAAAAAACACAAGTTTTGTGGAGCTTTTTACTAGAAAAAACCACCAGATCTGGTCGAAAGATTCTCCCTGGAGGGGGTGGTACATTGTGTATAAGTGGCACAATGCTGTTTTACGACATCCACGCGAACGAAGTCGCGGGCACAGCTAGTAATAAAAATATGTAGCTTATAGAATACATTTTTATTAAAGTATAGATAGCAACTACTTATTTCTTAAACAGTTTAACTTTAAAACAACGGCAGATCTTTTCCACTTGAAATACTGACTGTCTGAATTAATTACCTGGACAAATTACTGTCCTATGTTGCCTAGAATGAAATCCTTATAGGGACTAATCCTGGTATACATATCGGGCACACCACGGGCACATGGGAAGGCCCAAGATGCGATACCAATCTGCAAGCCAGTCTTCGTTGACATCAGGGGGCTGCCGGAGTCACCCTGGAAATAAAGACATTATATTATGGAGTATTATGGGAAGGATTTGAAGGTCAGATAGGCAGTAACTCCACGAAAAAAAGTATTGTTTATCTTGAATAGAACCTTGAAAAACTTTACTTCGTTTTTTTTTAAACCTACGTCTAATTGTTCCCAAAAATTCTTAGTGGGTTAAATCTCTATTATTTTTTAAATATCACAGCATTGTGCAGGAAGCAGGAACCCAGCATAGCCTTAGCATAGCCTTTTTAGGGTCGCACGAGAATTTTTGTCGATTAATTTCCTGAACGTAAAACAACAGCATTCAGCTGCATCTGGTCAGACTGGAGGTCAAACTCAAACTCAAAGCATTTATTTCAAATAAACCAATTACAGGTACTTTTGAATTGTCAAGGTCGGTGAGATAGGAAGATGAAGCTAGATGCCCATTCCAAAACGTAGATCTCTATGGAGAAGAACGGGCAAGAAACTCCATGGACACTCTTTTAACATCATGATTTTGTTACAAACAGTTGGTTACATCATTATGTTGAAATTATCAATGTGAGAACGATGTAAAAAGACGTGCATATTATAAGCGTCCGTAATTAAAACAAAACAAAAATAAAATAACAATTTAGAAATTAAAATAAGCCGTGGGAGCTAAGAGATGACCAGTCCCTACTGGCGGCGCCCGTTCACGAACATGACGTATGGATCAGCACCATTCAGCTCAACCATTCAGGTCAACCCCGACATTCTTGAGAAAAGACGAGAGCGATGGTGAGTCATTATCATGGAAAAAGGTTTAGATGTGCTTGCTCAGCTGACTGTTGTTTTGATAACATTTTACACATTGGCCCGTTATCAGTCGGTTTGGGTGTCTGCACCATAATTGACGAACGCACTTTAAAAATACAGGGCAGCTCCTCAAGATATGCACCCAATATCAGCGTCCAATCACTCTCACGCCATGCAACTTGATTTTGGCTATAATTCCTTTAGGCATACGCCGTTGATAATATTGGACGCAAACGCAATGCTTGTAAACGCATCCACGAAATTTATCTACTAGAGTTTTTTTTTATTGTGGGTAACGGTTTTGCAAAACTTAAGTGGTAGTGGGCAGGGCACATTGCTCGCAGGACAGATGGCCGATGGGCCGAAAGTTTCTGGAGTGGTGACCGCGTACCGGAAGACGTAGAGTTGGAAGGCCTCCCACATAGTGGACCGATGACCTTGTGAAAGCCGCAGGAATCCGCTGGATGCGGGGAGCACAGAACCGGTCGAAGTGTCGGAGCTTTGGGGGGGGGGGGGCTATGTCCAGCATTGGACGTCTTTCGGCTGAAATGATGATGATGATTGTACGGGTTGTAGTAGTTAACTCCGTACACTGATTTGTTGTGAAGGTTTTTAAGTTAAAGTTAGATAGAGAAACACGTTCCACCGGTTTTATGTACACTACATGTACTACGTGTAGAAAAATGTACGGCGATGAGACCGTACAATGATGAATGGTTTTTGGTCTGAAAGTTCTAGTAGCTTGGTCCAAATGAGTTAAACTTCTAATAATCTACTCACATAACATAAACCCGCTGTTTCCGAGCTAAATGAACATATCTCGAGAGCTGGGTCAACAGATGGTGCTTCTGGCCACCAGGCGGCGCTAGCATCACTGACTGCATTCACGCAATCCTGAGGAGTTAGGGTGTTCACCTCCAGGTTCTGCAGGTTGAAGGGAGTAATGGCTAGCCGGGTCTGGAAAAGGAAACATTCATGTTAACCGTTTAAACCGAAGAGATAACCACTATCCTTCTGACGGCTATATGCGGTCCCCGCTAAGGCAAATCAGGTACCCGAAAATGTTTAATTTTCGACTTGGAAGTCTGTGGAATGGTTGTTAATGCCTATGATGCGATGCTGTGGCCCGAAGGCTAGCGGGCGGGTTACGTTTCCTATTTGTCTAATTGTTTTGGAAGGCTTTACGCTCAGAGGTTACCAACAACTTTATCGATAATACCTACATATAAGCATGGAGTTTAGGCTATTATTGTGGCTTATCCAGACAATGGCGGATCACGACATGGTTTTTTAATATATTTTTTGAGGGTGGGAAATCATCAAATAACTTCTCCTGCTTTGGGTGGAGCAGGAGGGCGTGTCAGACTTTTACTGACTAAAACCCACCTGTGTTTCCTGACATGACCATTGTACTATGATGTACCTAGGTACTACCTATACCCAGAAAGGTTTCAAAACAGTAAAATGTTGGAAAGGTCACGAATAGCTCACTTCCGTATCAGATATGTACCTACATGGAATGTAATCAGCTACCATCTCCCTTACGCCATAAAACATGACAAAGGTCACCATAATATTCGCATCGCAAGACAGAATAGGGCAGCCATAACTTCTTTTTATGCCTGTAATCTTAATAACCCGAAATGAACGTTAAATATTATTTCTAACTGCGCAAATAGCCCTTGGCTTCGCTAACCCAAAGCTAATGTTTGTTCTGCCAAAGTTACAGAAAGATTCTATTTTGTTACGAAAACCGTTGTTACAATGGTAATAGAATTTTAATTGGGGAATCTAGGTTGACCTGAATAAAGAGTTATTTAAACAGGAGTGTTTTTGTTCGCTGCCCACTTTGAAGGTAGTTTGCCTGACGGGAATTGAGTTATGTATACTCTGTGAACCTGCGTACCTCAGTAAAGAAAACCTGGTATTGGAGACAGCGAAAGCGAAAAAACAAAATCAATATTTCGGGGCTAATTGCTAAGTGACCTATGTTTATTTATAAGTGACTGAAACCCTGTGTGCCAACCTCTGTGCTATTTTAGAAAGCTAAAAATATCTTAAGGTAAAGTGTCCTACAAACGCCATCGGCCAGATACAGCGTAATGGATCGGCAAGAGACGCGTGGGGCGACCCCTTGCTAGATGGGTCAAAAGATGGCTAGGACAGACTGGGTGCAGAAGACGGATTACTAGGTGTTGTGGCGTAGCTTGGAAAAGGCTTATGTCCGGCATGGATTGCGGTAGACTGAGGCTGGAAGAAGAGATGTCGGTCGTCCGACGGCGAGATGAGCGGAGGATATTGTTACCATCGCGGGATTGGCAACTGGAATGAGAAAGCCTGTACCCAGCAGTCGTTGAAGTCAGGATGTGGATGATGATGATGATGAGTTGCGTGAGGCCTATATCATAACTATTTATGTAGCCACTTACACTGATCAATCCCCATCCCGTCACAATACTTGGTTCAACTCCACCAACCCAGTCGAAGTTGAGAGCCACAAGCTTCACATACTCGTTCATCTGTACATTCTCCTTCACATGGAGGATGGCAATATCGTTCTTCATATTGACAGGGTCCCATTCGGGGTGGATGCGGTAGTCTCCAAACTGGACTGTAGTTCCTCCTGATCTAAAGTTGTTGGTTCCTACAACTCCGTGGTATGTTCTGGAATGAGAAGAGTTATTGAGTGAAGTTGGTGGTGGACGCAAAATAGATCTTATAAAATAATTGGAAGTTATTTGGACAACACAAGCTTGAATTATGCTTCATAATTTAGTAACTGGTGGCTTTTTGCAGGTAAACCTTGTTCTTCGTATTCTATTGATTAACATCCGCAAATGAAAGGCTGCTATGATTGCTGCAGATTTAGCGAGTTTCTGAGTTCATCATCAGTTGCCTGCTAGCTATGTTGGGGTCGACTGCCAGTCTAATCGGATCCAGCTGAATACCATTATTTTACATGGAGCGACTGCCTATCTGACCCCCTCAATCCAGTAAATGGATTACTTTAGAGACTATGGAGACTGGGATAGTTTCAGAAGGTTGAAGAAAACGCTTGTTGATTTAGGAATGTGAATGAGCATGTCAGGGTGAGTAGTGAACTTGACGGGCGCGGCGATAGAAGATGGAGGACGCCGCGAACGGAAGCTGGACAACCTTGGTGTTCCTGAAGAACAAGATGACGGCGTGTGGGCTCTGCAGTCCTGATACTCCTGTTTCGTTATGAGATGTTCAAACGTGGTGTCAGTTCTTCTCAGGACTGCTTGCTTCAGTGTTTCTTTATTGGATGTCAAAAACGTGGTTGTGTGCTGTGATGAATAGTGGCTACAATACCATACCCCTTGGTTAGACTGGTTGTCAGACTTTCGGGCTTCTGACGACACGTACCGACTGTCAACGATCCACGAATAACAGCTGGGGCCAAAAGCTTAACGTGCTTTCCGAGGCACGGAGGGTTTTGGTATGTAAAGATAGTTACCCATCCACGGACCAACCGCAGCAAACTTAGCGTAACCTGATCGATCGGATCGCTTTTTGAGTATTTACTTAGAATAATCAAAGGCAGAAGGCAGATCGTTGAAAAAAAATACTTGCTAGAAATCGGTAAAAATATTGACTAAAGACAAAGATGTCTTTAAGCTATTGTAAATCAGAAGAAACACAACACAAACTTCGATTTACTTACTTCATCAAACCAGCTTGGACCTCATACACGTCGATACAATGTGCTGCAGTGAGGAGCCGATCCGGCTTGAAAATGGACGCTCCACAGACGACCATGATGAACGCATCTCCTATCAAGATCCCTGCCATGTGGGGGGCAGAGCCTGGTGGGGCTTCTGCACCTCCTATGATGTGAGGGGTGAAGTAACTGTCCATATTCGGGTCAGTTTCTATGGGGGCGCCTGGAATTAAAGTTTTAGTCGTTTCATGGTGTGTTGCAGCACTTAGCAAATCAGCCTATAACATTCCCACTGCTGGGGCACAGGCCTCCGCTCTGAGAGAGGGAGTGGGCAAAAATTCACCACGCGGGCCGAGTATGGGTTGGTAGATGTCACTAGTCGTGGAATTTTGTTTCTAAGACACCGTTTTTTAGAGCAGTGGTGATGAATTAATTTACACAAAGTAAAGCGCCTGTGTCAGGGTTCGAACCAACGACCTACAACTCGGTACCTAAGTCGCAGCCGTCACTACTGAGCCACCACTGCTCTCAGCACTTACAGGTACAAAAAACACGGAAGGAAAATTCTGTAAGTGCAACCAGTGGACCCAGACAGAGTGACAGTGATATTGGAAAAGCCAAAAATGGATTGTACTGACACATAATAAGCTGCCGAACAGCTTATGCCAATCCTGTTGAAAGTGGTTGTAGAAATACGAAACAACTTGAAAGCGATTGCCACTTGTTTAGGCACTCTGACTCAATGTATTGATTTCAATTAAACCAACCACTTTTGAATGATTAAACTAAGGAGTCCGTAAAAAGGTGAAGTTATGGTTAAGGACGGGCAAGAAACACTTAGCTTAGCTAATCTAAACATGATCTGAATCTGTCATGATCTATTCGCACATAGCTCTGCCCAACACAAGGGATACTTAGTTAGGTTTTCTATAAGAATTATGTGCTTACCATTGACGCAATGTCTTAGAACAAAAAACAGGATGAACACAATTTTGTACTGCATCTTCAAAATTAGTAACAAAAACTTTGAGTAATATTCAAGAACACCTTCCTTAGTACACTCGTGACTATAGGTAACTGATATATAATAGCCAAAATAAATGCTATTTATACTACAAACAATATAAGTATAAGCTCTGCAGTCCGTTGACTGATAAACATAATAAAAGTAAAATTAAGTAAGTCTTTGACTTTGAAACTGTTAATTTGATTTCGTTCAAAACAAGTCGCTTTCCCGGAAGGTTACAGGCGAAGAGATAAAGAATTTATGTTCAAGTTCAAAACAGTTGAGTAACTAAGTAATAGGTACAAGTTCCTACTTACTTATAATTTTCAGTTTAACGAAGGGAAACTTGCTGAGTTTTACAAGCCATAAGTAAAAACCAGAACGCTGGGTCACAACTTTTCGAAAGAAAGTTACATTCTGCCTTTTTTTTTAAAGATCGCTGTTAGCGATACCTAGGACCGCCTCTTGTGTCACCCTCTGTAAAAAAAATACATTCATATCTGTAATTTTATGGTTTAGGTACATTTTTAAGACTATTCTATACTACCTATTTTTCATCAACTCATCTTCATAGTCCTTTCCCAATAAATTCATTTATGGCGTTTTTTTCTGCCTTAAATGTCTATCAAAATAATGTCATCTCCGAATTTACTACCTTTCAAGTCTTATTGTCATCTTTCACACAATCCATCCACTTTTCTGTAGTCTAGAGATTCAAGGCTTCTTCAGACAGGTACGAAGCGACGACAGCGCGACGCGACACTTGTAGAATAATTTCCATGAAGTTTTCATAGAAATTGTTCTACGAGAGACGCGTCGCGCCTGTTTGAAGAAGCCTTCATACAAGTAGCTTGGGTAGACTGGCTTATGAGGTGACTAGATTTTGCCCGCGGTTTCACCCTCTTTTAGGAAATTATCGCTAGTACTATTTTCGGAATGAAGTATCCTATGTCCTAAGTCCAGTGTACGACTTAACGCCGACATACACTACGCCGACAAGACTTTAATTCGACGGGACTCTTCGCCGACAGGACACTAAACCGACAGGGCTCATCAGGTAGGTTAGGTTAGGTTAGAATTGCAACCAAGCGCGCGCGAGTCGAGCGAGCGCAGCGAGCGGTGCCGCGATAGCGGTTGGCGAGCGCTACTTCCATTTTAGTGGCAGTTATTTGACTATTTAGTAATATAGCGCAAGGATGAGCCTTGTCGACGAAGAATCCTGTCGGTTCACCGACACAGGACACTTCAGTGTCCTGTCGGCGAAGATTCACGTCGAAGTAAAGTCTGTCGGCGTAGTGACTGCCGGCGTTTAGTCGTACCTCGTACACTCATTATGTCAGTCCAGAGAGCCAAAGTTTGTTTTCTTTAAGTATGGATGGATGTATGGATTAATAACTAATGCACTGATTGGCCGATCAGGGGTGGTATCGTTGAACTGCCACTTTCACTCTGTAGATGAAGAATCCACAATTGTCAGAGAGAACGCATACATAGTGACCTACGATTAAGTACGTTTTTCTAAAACCAGATGTTTCAGTAACAACAGGATGCTGCTTCCCTTTCTTTTGACATAATTGCTGTTATTACAAACACAGAGATGGAAAGGGGTTGGTTTCCTTGGCGCATATAACAACCCTCTCAAATTCTGATTACCCAATTTAATGTGCGTGTTAATGGCTCTGCTTTGCGGGTAATGAATGCGAGCACCTCCTTCTATTTAATGAGTGGTTTTGTTTGTTTTCATCCATTGAAAATGAAGGACTAGGTATGAGGGGTCGCGAATAAGGACTCTTCCAGAAAAAATTGTACAGTCTGATTTGCAAAACTGGCATATCCTAGAAACAACAATTCCAAGACATGTGACATGACATCTACCAAGTCGTACTGTGCCCGCATGGTGGATTACGTCCCACTCCTTCTCATAGAGAGGACGCCTCTTTGCTGAAATTGGAAACATTATTATGCTGATTATGACGATGACAGTTTGATCGTATACTTATAGAACCTTATGCAGCACCATAATTGCGCCCAAATTCAATACCAATCGGAAAATTTAAAGCAAATTGCTGATCCATTGCTTCATACATTTCAAAAATACGTTTTTTCAACAACGTAAATAACGCAATGAATGTTGGTGAACTGTGAAATAGAACGGCCAATTTACTTTGCCGGGCCTCGAAGGCTTCTTTGTATTAGCTACACGATCGTCTCTCGTCACTCCTAGAAGAGACTAAACCCGCTCTGGGTTGGACCCCGTCTGCGTCTCAAACCTCGAGCTTACTCCAAGTTCCTCAGTTGGAATACTCCATCCGTGTTCAGGTTTTCCGTCAGCAAATACGCTAAAAAATACCTCATTCGTCAGGTCAAACACCACTGATTGACTGATACGGATTAAAACATTACAGACCTAGATTAGGTAAAGTTTGATTACCTACATTATTACAAATAGATTCTTTAAATCAGACAGAATTATCGCAACAAGGTTACATTTGAGGAAAAGTGCATTCAACGTATAGATTAGAACACATTTTGGCTGCCGCATATTGTACTATGTTATCTATATCTGGCTCTGTCTGCTAGCTATTGCGTATTTAGCAGATGCCAATATGGCGTCATTGATAGCTGATGGTGATGCAAGACACATCTTTCTTGTTCATCAGAATCAATTTCTATTTGCAAATTGCTATAGACTCTTTTAGTTTCAAACGGGAAATATGCATTTCCTTCCTTTCCTTCCCTTTTTCTTTTCCTTTGACCTTTCGTTTCCTTTCTTTCCTATGTGTCTTTAAATAGTCAATAAAGAATTTTTCTACGAGCTTGGCACTTGCAGCAGCGTCCATCAACTCCTGTAGCGTGAGGCAACAATGCCAACGTTCAGTCCGTAGCGTGTGCGGAAACACGTACCGATGTATTTTGTCTAGGACAGGGCTACAGGACACGCTGGACAAGATATTAAGTGCCATTTGTGGGACTGCACCACATTTACAGGGACTTGTTGTAACTACATAAGCTAGGGAATTCCGAGCAAACGCTACATCCAAGTTGGTCACAGTTTTCAGGCTATTTAGCATTTATGGATAAAAAATTGAAATAATTTAAGGCTCACAAAAGACGCATATTAACTTTTTTAGGAACTGAAAAGGGGAATTATTTGGGGTTCGATTTAAATACATACCGTTTCTATTATAAGCTTGTTTGTAGGTAGGTACAGTCGAACAAGCTATTTGGTATACAGGCAGCTAACTTTATGTTGAAGCAACTTTTAAACAAAGCTGTATTCACAGCATTTTCGTGATGGTATTGATTAATGAATTATTTACTTCTTTCAAAGTAGGTATTTAAACATGAATACTGTCATTGCAGTGCAAAGATAGAAGACCTGTCAATTTTTGCCTGTATACCAATTAGCTTGTTTGACGATTACGTCGGCTAATGAGACACAATAATTGATTAGCTATCTACCTATTGTTGCGAGGCTTCCGAGGCAGGATATCTCTGCTCATCAACGTAAATAACGCAATGAATGTTGTTGAACTGCGAAAATGAAAGCCATTTCTGGTGTTAGTAAATTCAGCAATTACCGATCTGTTAAAATTTTGCCACATATGAAACGACTGAGGTTAATCTTCTTGGGCGTCAGACTAATCGCAAGCCATATTAGGTTGACATCGTCGGACTTGTTGACTACTGTCGGAGTATTCTGGTTTAATTCTTAACGAATTAGCCTTAGGTAAATAAGAATCCCAAAGCGAAACAAGTGATGTCTCATGTAGTTACCCGTGCAATAAATGTACTGTATACTACATTAATCACCACGAGGGTTCATCAGGTTACCTAAGCTACGCTTGCCGCGATTGATCTGTGGATGGGTAACCATTTTTACATATCATGTCCGCCGTGCGTCTGAAAGCAAGTTAAGCCCTGATCCCGGATGTCATTCGTGGATCTTAGACAGTTGTTACGGGTCGTCAGAAGCCCGAAAGTCTGACAACCAGTCATACCAAGGAGTATCGTATTACCCAGTAACTGGGTTGTGGAGGTCAGATAGGCAGACGCTCCATGTAAAATGCTGGTATTCAGCTGCAACCGGTTACACTGGAAGCCGACCCCAACATATAGTTGGATAAGGCTAAGCAGATTACTACATTTATCACAACGGTTAGCAAATAGACAAGTGATTTGCCACCACCCTGTAAGGGTATTATATGATGTTAGTTGAAGATACGAAGATGCTGCAACCAATCCTCTCGATAATTGACTCTTATTCCTTATACTTCCTTCACGGATGAACACACCGAACTCTTAGGTTTAATGATGATGCGTTTGTTATCGAACATAGGTACAATTTATTATAGTTTTTGTTTTGTTTAATAATATTAAACAAAACAAAAACGATAATAAAATGTATAAACAAATTACTATTCAAACAAGACTAATCTTTTGGATAAAAACCACGTGTTTTCTTGTAAACTGCACATAAAAGTAGTTTTCTTATATCATTGATTGTTCGCCTAAACATCAAGTAGGTTTTTAAGCCAGGGGTGCTGGGTGGGCAAGTCTTTTTATGCAAGGAGTCTTTCTTTTTTTTTGAGAAGTTTTATTATAGTTGCTTGGTATTTAAAAGCCAATCCTGTATCAGGACCTATAAATATCTCAACCCAGTTTCTGACCCTAAATGCGTATCACACTATCAATAACAATCTGAACAATTTCGATTGATATTTCTAATCTATTGCTTCATTTGTTCGAAAAAATTTCTCCTCAACAACGTAAAAAACGCAATGAATGTTGTTGAACTGCAGCCATTCCTACTGTTAGTGTGTTACGCAATGACCCTCAGGTTCTAAGTACATATAAGAAAAATGTGTCTCGTGTGTGTCTGTTTATTTTGGGAAATATCTTTCTTATCACATTTAGAAGTGACCGCACTATCATCAAGGTTAAGCAAAGTGCAACAAACTGATTAGCCATATTTGTTTACTAATTAATTAGGTAAATATCTTTTAAATAATCATGAATCGTAATATTTTTGAAGTCAAGGGCGACAGTATGCAGATATTTTTATGAAAATAATAGGGTTATTAGCCAAATACTATCGGTTACAGGCTTGAAAAGAATGTTTTGTATAAATAGTTAATATTGTATGGGGAAGTATCAGTTGTTGTCAGTTTGTTAGGAACTAAAGTAACAGAAGTGAATAAATATAAAATGGCGTCCTTAGCATATGCAGTTTTGTTTGGAGCAATAGCGAGACAGGCATAAGGTATGGGTATAAATGATTTGACATAATGTTAAGAGTTCATCGTTGCCATGGCGAGTAAAACCTGGAAAAGTGGCCCAAGCAAAGTGAGGCCTATAGGTACATATATCAATGGCGTGAGGACGGTCAGTCAAAGCATTCATTTCAAATAGGCACATAAAAGGCACTTTTGAACGTCAACAATAACATTTAAATAGAATTGATTCTAGTCGCCCTTTCCAAAAGGATGTTTCGTATGACGATGATGGTGATGATGAAGATATCATCTGCCATGGTCACACATACACCACAATCAGCCTATAAAATCCCTCTACTTGGTGGCTCCTCTCGGTGGCAGGGAGTGCTTCCACGGTAGTGATGAGCCAATATTGACAAAAGGCTCACCAAAAATGGCTCTAAGCCACTTTAACATTGCATCTGTCCTGTAAAAGTCCACCTGGGGCTTCAAAAGGTCGATCCCAAAATAGCTACTTGTAAAGTCCAAAGTACTTGTAAAGGCTAAATGAGTAGATAATGTGTCCATCTGATGAAACGCATAGGTTATTCTTAACGAAAGACGTTGGAGCCAACAGAATGTTGTTGTAACCTTTGCTTGTTTGTTTCAGGAGTACCACTGCCACTTTCAGATCACAAGCCCTTCATCGTAGGTGGGGCATTTCTATAATAATTTTAAAAGATCATTCATTCAGGTAAAGGCGACCGCGAGTTTGAAGGACGCATAGCAGCGTAAGGATCAGTCTGAGATAGACGTGTGTCGCTTGAGTGCGAAAATTCTCATTATACCGCCACTTCAAAATTCGAAATTTGTAACCAGCGATTAATACCGAGAATCTTTTTGATTTGTGAATATCATAAGCAGTAAAGGGGTGAGTTGTGTTTTATACTGTTTGTGTTAACCCAGTCGGGAATATTATTTAATTTTACAAATTGTTGTCAATTGTTCGAGCCTACCGTCACGCTCTTAGATTGTTGAGGAATTCAATGGAAATTTCCCAAGTGCACATGTAAAACCGTAAGTAAACCTATATTTGTTAAATTATCCGTTACCTTTATTGTTCACCACTTCTGTGGCGAAGACTCACGCCAACCCGCAGTACTAAGGATTGGAGGGGCTCCATGCACCTACAGTCATTTCATCAGTAATTTGCTTCCTCTTGAAAGAGCTCAGAGAGCAATTTTAAAGGTAGCAAACTTTCATCCCTTCTTCTTTCCTACAGATCTGCTATACAAATCACAGAGTACATTGAATATATAGATACAAATCCTGCAACGTACTCACTGTTCGCCAGCTTTTCATTCTATCTGGCAACCCAGGGATGCCAGAACGTCCCAAAAGGGACGATTTTTGTCCGTTTAGACATCTTTACGTCCCTTCGATGTCTGTTCATACATTCAGTCCCTTTTTCGTCCCTTTTCAAATAGCCAACTATAATCATTTACTTTTATCCGCTAACTATTACAAAAATGCGTTTAAAATACAAATAACAAGACGCAGTTTTAAAGATTACTAAAACGCGTAAAACTTTATGTAAAAACGAAACGCGCGGCGTGTGAATGCAACTTCACTTCAACAGACTAGACATGGGCGAAGTAGCTCACTGAAAAGAAAAAGAGCGATTAGCTCTTTCACTCTAAAGAGCTATATCACTCTTCTAGCTCACTAGCTCTTCTATAGCTCAGTGACACAGACGCCGAGACGCCGACTGTTAGCTCAATTGACTCACGCCGCACGCGCGTCGAAGGAGACGGATCGGCTCGCTCAATAGTGAGTAGCTCTTTGGAAGTTTGGACTCTTTATTATTCACTAGCTCTTCTATAGCTCAGTGATTCAGACGCCGACTGTTAGTTCATTTGACTCACGGTGCACGCGTGTCGTTTAAAACGGGTCGGCCCGCTTAATAGTCATTGTCAATAGCTCTTTGGAAGTTTGGAGTTAAGTTAAACAAGTTTTACTGTTTGTTTATATAATGTTATGACTTTACGTAAATAATACGCAAAAAAATAAACAATGCAATGCCAAAGTATTTTCTACTTTAAAGCTATGGTCATAAAGATAGATTTACAGTGATTTATGTCGTATGATAGTCTACAATGACGTATTGTATCGAAGAGGTATTGTTGGAAGAACGAACTATGCGATCCGAAATATTCCGAAGCGAACCGAATGAGCCGTTCGGCCGCTGACTTCGGTCGGTCATCACTCATCAGTGTCTCGCTGAAGTACTGAGAGTCTAAGAGCTAACTGAGCTAGTGAGCTACTTACCGAACGAGTGAGTGAGCGAGAGCGACGTCCATCAAAAAGAGCTAGCTCTTTTCTATCACTCGCTCACGAGCTACCCATGTCTACAACAGACCACTTCTGGTGAATACAATAACGCCAGCCATCCTTTTTCCACGCACAGTGATCCCATATCGCTTGCCTGCACGTTCCACGCACACAAACAACCACAATCACTCGGTTATTCAGCTGAATTCATTACGTACACACGGCTACACATCAATATAATTAGGGACATTTCCAGTTTACGCTGATGTCGCATTGTACGGAAATCCTATACAATGCGAGATCAGCTTATGCTGGAAAAGTATACCTAGCTTGATGTGTAGCCGTATGTATGAGTTACTACGATGCTCGGCGGTGTTTAATTTGAAATTGAGTTTTCGTTATGCGAGTTTCTTTCATTAAAAACATTTTATAATAATACTGTTTTAGCAGTGGTTTTAGTGGGCAGATTTTTCTTCTTGATCAATAAAAGTCGGTTTAAACTTTTTGTTTTGATGTTTAATTATTTTGATTTAGGTCTAGAACTGAACTGCGTGTGCTTTGTGCTAAATTAAAATAAACAATGGATGCACGGAATACAAAATTAAAACATAAAAAAACAACCGATTTCCAAAAAAAACACTACAAAGTGAAAAATTACTTTAATTTCGGAGGGCGGTGACAAAAAATTAAAATAGGTACATATCCGAAGTCACCGACTTCCGAAATTAAAGTTATTTTTCACTTTGTAGTGTTTTTGGAAGTCGGTTGTTTTTTTTAAAGTTATTTTTTAATTTCACTTTTTAGTGGTTCACATGTGCTTACCCCTTCACAGCGTACCGGTGTGATGTTATGTTATCTACAGGTGTAAACAATAGACAGACATGAGATTTCAGCAATCCCAGTCCATTTGCTATCATTTATTGAGGAGATTCTTCATCAGATCTTCACCAAATTGAAATGGGATCACTCCGAGAAAGTACTCTTCCAAAAACTACCCAAATCGCTTCAAGTGTGCCTATAAAATTTGAGGAGTTCTCTCTATTTCTCCAGGATCCCATGATCAGATCTTGACTTGATGATCATGGGACCACCTGGGAAGTATACCCTTTCAAACAAAAAAATTGGTCCAGCCATCTTCGAGTAATCGGGGAACATACATTAAAAAACTGTTCCGACGAATTGAGAACCTACTCCTTTTTGAAGTCGGTTAAAAATATTGAACATCTTAAAAAAAGCAAACACTTTTATTTGTTTGCCCTAAAAATAGAACAGTACTCGCGCCCTTTTATATATACTTTTTTCTCATTTAATCATAACAAATTATATTTCTCCAGCCGTCCTTTTTCTCCAAAAATCGTCCCATTTCAGGTAGTGAATCGTCCAAAAGTCGACGCAGGTACTGGCAACACTGGGCAACACTGCCCGAGTGACTTGTCAAATTTTTGCTCCGTATTTTAAAATAGTTTTATTTAATTTTTAAATGTAATTAAGGTGTAATATTATAACTAAATGTAAAATAACTAAATAAATACTGAGGATTATTGTTTTCCTGCAAAAATACGAAGAAAAACACAGTGTTTGGTTACACACCGATACCGGTAACCTATTACGAACAGCTGTTATAAGCTGCGGATTATAAAAGGGGGAGTATTGTTTATTTTTATTCTATAATTAGCACACAATCCTAACCTAGACTCATTAGCATATTCATTGAAACTTAGTATCACGAATTTTGGTTAAATTGGCACCCGGCATTGGGTCTTAGTCAACTTGTTTACCTAAATCATCAAAACTTATTGTCGTGAAATATCAAAATACTGCAATAATTATAATAGTGTTATATTGTAGATAACGACAGTAACGTTGACCATCGTTTTTGTTTTTAAATTGTAATCTTTATGCAATAAGTACTTGATTTTTATTCTATTTTTTTTATTTCTGGGTACCCGCTTAAGCAAAAGTAAAATTATAAGAATATAGAATCAATTAAACTTTGTCCTTGATCGTATAATATCAGTTGGATTTCAATTAGATTCAGCACCCTACCTCATTTACCTAAAGCAACACTAACTTCTCTCATTTTTCCTTTCATTTTTAACTCACCCTTTTGTTTTGCTGTCTAATTAGTTCTCACCGTTTCTATCATTCTACTTTCAGTACTTATTCCTGAAACCATGCCTGTGATGACCTGTAAGGCTGCGGTTCAAGAGTTGGAGCTTAAATTAAAAACGACCCTTCAAGATCTTAAGGCTTCTAACAGTAAATGTGATCAGCTGTTAAATGAAATAGATGATAGTGAGAAGGAAGTCGAGAAGATCGTTTTTAAAAATACAAGCTTGAAACAGGAGCTAGTGGACCTGCATCAAAAATATCTGGATGTTGTTGTCGATGATGATTATGCACTAAACAGCACACCATGCTTACCTACAATGCTGACAATACTAACAAGAGACGGAATGACATAGTATGCGTAACGAATGCAACCTCAAAACATGTCTTTGTAGAAAGATTTTATACATTCTTAGGCCCATTTCTGTACAATAGATTAAATAAAAAACTAAGTATCTATAAATTAAATTACTATAGCTGTAAAAAAACTGTACTTAAACATTTACTATCCATTGATTATGCACAGACAGAAGATCTACTTGTTGTCTGCAAATAAAACCGCTAACATGCATTTTTACTTTTGTTGACCTAAGTTTTATTTTAGTTATTACTTTATACACATTGTTAATTTATTACTTTAAGTATTTGTGCATTTTTTGTAGCCTGAAGCACAGGTTTAACCTAGTTCAGGCAAATTAGCAATTGTGCTCTATTTTATTTGTTAAGGTATTTATTGTAAACCGTGCCCCTTTTATAAATAAACGATTTTATTATTTTTTATTATTATTATTATAGTCACTGCTTAAAACCCTCCTGACGCCCTTCTTTATTAGTAATTAAGTTAGTTATGTATAACTTGTGTTGAGATCATTTTATTATAAGCATTTTCACCTACCACAGCCAAATAACGGCACGTAACAGTCGTCGCAACATTTACCTATTTATCTTTCGTAGTTCTCTATTAATCGTCATCTCGGTAGCCACCTCCTTCGTAGTCATACCATCTTTCACATAGTCCATCCCTCGTTACTTTGGTCTTCCTCTACTCTTGTAGATATCCGCATTTTCCTCACAACATTTTCCTCATTTCTCCGCATCACATGCCTACCATGACAACTGATTTCCCCACAATTTATCAGTCAGTGGTGCCACTGACTTTCAGACTTCCTCTGATATACTAATTTCTTATTTTATCCATTCGCGTATCACCACGCATCCCTCTTACGATTTTCATCTCTGCTGCAATTAAGTATTGCCCAAATCCCTTTTCTGGCAATGTTACAGCCGCAAAATATTTATTTCAAATGGGCACATAAATTAAAAGGCACTTTTGAACTTTAAATAGAATTGATTCTAGTCGCCCCTTCCAAAAGGAAGATTCGTATGGAGAAGAATGGGAAAGAAACTCCACCGTTACTCTTTTAAAATGTTTGACCCAACAGTTACTAATGATAGAAACAAATCAACGTAACTTTCAAAGTATTTATTTTAAACTCAAAAAAGTATTTACAGCCGTTGTCATAAAGTAGCTCCAAGTCCAAATTCAGAAGCAGTCGTTTTTTGATCATCTAAGGAGGTCCATCTTCAATTTACAATGTTGGAGTTCAACCAGCTCTGGTAAGCACTAACCCTGACGAACATGTCGGGGGCACCGCGGGCGCAGGGGAAGCCCCACGACACGATACCGAACTGCTGGCCGTTGTCGGCACGCCTCAGAGCACTGCCAGAGTCACCCTGGATGAAGAAAGAAGGGTTGTAAGGAAAGATGTTGTTTGTAAAGTAGGAAAAAAAGACATCGATATGAGCACTAACAAGTCTAAATCAAATTGAGAAAAGGGTAGGAGGATGACATCACAAAACAGGAAAAATTTACAGTCTTAGATTAGATAAATAATATTAATTACTGTAGACGAAGAAAATGCTTACGTTGCAAGTACCGAATCCAGCAGAGTGGAAGGTGCAGACCTCGATATGTGGCTCAACGGGAGGAGCACGTACGTTCAGCTCAACGGAAGCGCGAGCCACGCGAGCAACACAGTCGTTGCCGTCGAGGGTGGTAGCTACCAGCTCCAGAAGAGTAGCAGAAATGGCACCACCAGCCTGGAATGAATATAACAATAATATAAGCAATATAATAAGAATTATATTGAGACAGAGATGGAAGTCTCTAAAGTTATGGAATTCAGTGTTAGTGACCTAAGAGTACAAATTTTGGGTTAATGAAATTTTCCAAAGTAGGTAATGGGTGTCGTAAAATTTTACAATTCCAATATTTAAACATTTGCTAAAGCTAACTGGATTTCAAAGCCCATAGGTTACTACAGCCCGAATGTAATTTTATGGCGACTCGGAACATGAGACCTCAGAGCCGCCATAAAGTTTAAATCCGGCTGTATACGTATACTAACAGCTTGTAATGAACGCTAAAATTAAGTTTGAAGTTGCCATCGCTGAATGCATTAACTATTTACCTACATGCACACGACTAAGGTCAGATTTCTAAATAGTTATAGAAACTGAGGAATATTTATTCCTCAGTTTCTATACTTAGTTCAATATTAGTGGTTAGTTTCAATATTTATTGCAGTTTGACAGCTTTCGTTTGGAAGATATGTCAAACTGTCATAATTATTATTCTGATTCTGACTAATGAAAAGTCAGCCCTAAGGCATTTCTTCGGTTGAGTCTTCAAGTTAGTGACGTGTTCATAACTCACCCTGATTCTGCCCCATCCAGCGACCCTGGATTGAACTCCTGAACCGATGAACGAGTATGTGACGGGCACGGTGTTCACGAGGTTGTTGAGGGCAACGTTGCTGGAGGTGATGAGTATACCGATGTCGTTCTTAATGGTAGAAGAGACGTAGTTGGGGTGGGTGACATTGCGAGCCAGGGTGTAGGCAGTGCCGCCGCTGTTCCAGCGGTTGGTGCCGACTGTCACACGCAGAGAGCTATTGAAAAGTAATTATTTTGTTAATAGAAGTATCTTCGGCCAATCTTACCCAGGATTTTCGTTTTACCTAATAACTGGGTTGTGGAGGTCCGATAGGCAGTCGTTCTATGTAAATTACTGATATTCAGCGTTTGTCAGTATTCGGTCAGACTGGAAGCCGATCCGAACATAATTGGGAAAAGGCTCAGCAGATGATGGCGAAAAAAACATTCTCACAAAACCTTGCTTCAGTTTCGGTAACTTCAACAACCAGGGAATATCTCGCCGTTGGTTTAAGTATGTCATTGTTCCTTTCTTTTTCTGCTCATGGGTTTAAATTGACCTGCTTGTATCTTTGAACCTGATTGTTGCAATATTATTCCAAGCAATCATTGGATCTTATCATTAGTCACCAGTGCTATATGCATAAATTTGATCCTTGATTAAAGGTGCGTTGATAATTACAAAACCTTCCACGACTCGATCTTTAAAAAAAAAAAAACTAAAAGAAAAAAACAACCGACTTCCGGAAAAACACACTACAAAGTGAAAAATAACTTTTTCACTTCTCATGCTCTAAAAAGACATCATTATAGCCCTACGAAGCGGGACTAAAGTGACCACTTCAGTCCCTAGGGAGTAAAAAGTAATTTGTTTTTTAATTTCCTTCATGTGACATAGACAAACTCAAACAGCCAGTAAATATACTATTATCTGTGGAGTGTGGACTATCTTCATTGCGAAAATGTTGATTGAGTTCCATGGTTTTTGCCAAGGTGGCGCCATGTGTTTTAAATTGTTAATCTGTTACTGGTTTAGAAGAAAAAAAAGACCGCGAAAATTTCAGAATTTTTGTCGAGTGTTTTGTTCGGCTTTAAATAAATTTATTAAGAATGTCCAGTGACAAATATTATGTTCCTATAAATTATGTTCCTTGGTGAAGAGTTTGACGTCAAGCAAAGAGCAAAAGACATACCTAATAGATATTGTGATTTTTATTTTACTAACCGACTTCAAAAAGTCGAAGTCGAAGTCGACGTCGGAAACTTTTTTAATTTTTTTTTATGCATGTTCCCCGATTACTCGAAGATGGCTGGACCGATTTGGATTTTTTTTTGTTTGAAAGGGTATACTTCCCAGGTGGTCCCATGATCACCAAGTCAGGATCTGATGATGGGATCCTGGAGAAATAGAGAGAACTCTTCAAATTTTATAGGCACGCGAAGCGATTTAGGTATTTTTTGGAAGAGTACTTTCTCGGAGTGGTCTCATTTCAATTTGGTGAAGATCTGATGAAGAACTTTGGAGATAGGCAACGGAACTCCTCAATAAATGATAGCAAATGGACTGGGATTGCTGAAATCTCATGTCTGTCTATTGTTTACACCAGTTCATAACATAACATCATGCCGGTATGCTGTGAAGGGGTAAGCACATGTGAACCACTAAAAAGTAAAATAAAATCGTTTTCAAAAAAAAAAAACAACCGACTTCCAAAAAAACACTACAAAGTGAAAAATAACTTTAATTTCGGAAGGCGGTGACAACAAATTCAAATTCAGCTCCAAAGACACCGACTTCCGAAATTAAAGTTATTTTTCACTTTGTACTGTTTTTTTGTTAAGTAATATTTATTAGGTAAGTACATGTTTTTGTACTAAATTGACTATTTTTCTCGCACTCGAAGTGAAAAGTACAGTTTGCACCTCGAGACTAAACGCCAACTTAATATACCCTCGGTTTCATTGACTCCCTCGCACGCTCGGGAGTCAAACCACCTCGGGTATATTATGGCTTCGTTTAGTCCCTCGTTATAAAATATACTATAATTTCGGAAGTTGGTGACTTTGGATATGTATTTGAATTTTTTGTCACCGCCTTCCGAAATTAAAGTTATTTTTCCGGAAGTCGGTTGTTTTTTTTAAGTGTTTTATTTTTCACTTTTTAGTTATAGTACACACCAATTCGAAATTTCATCATCCTTGGGGTCAAAACAATGCATATTTATGCGATAGCAGCAATCGCGGTTGATTTGCTGTGAAGAGTTCCGTTGTCTGTCTCCGAAACTCCTCATCAGATCTATACGAAATTTTGCAAATCCGTCTATATATGACGGAGTTATGCCCGAACATACATAAAAAAATATATATACATATAAACATGTCGAATTGATAACCTCCTTCTTTTTGAAGTCGGTTAAAAATTAGTAGTCAACCCCTCATTCAACCTCGCCGACTTTCTAACCATAATCTTTTATCACTTCAAGAGCCAATTAACAACCAATCAACACGTATTACATACCTAGAAAGAGAATTGCCACTGAACACAGCAGCAATACAATGCGCAGCAGTCAGGACAGTGCGCCGTGTGATCAGAGAACCTCCGCAGAGGAAGTTCCTCACCATCACTCCGCTGGTCATGGCAACCATGTGAGGGTGGCTGCCGACGGCCGCCTGGGAGCCACCGACGATGCGAGCGCTAGCGTCGGTGTGGTCAAACCACATAGACATGTCATCTTCGGGCGTTGGGAGGGCTGGAATGGAAAATTATGGTTTAAAACTTGATGCGTTCAGTTGTTACAGGAGCAAGTTAGGTACCTAGATGGAGAACGTATTATATCGTAAACGAAGCATGCAGTATCATCATTTCAGCCGAAAGACGTCCACTGCTGGGCATAGGCCTCCCCAAAAGGAGGTGGTTTGCCATAATAGCCACGCTTGGCAGGCGGGTTGGCGATCGCAGTATGGTGGTAAAAATGCATAGAGAATGCTGCTGCCCATTCTTTAGCTCACTAAACTCGTAGAAGGCGACTAAAGGACTCATCCTTTAGTCGCCTTCTACGACACCCACGGGAAGAAATAGGTACTGCTATTCTTTACGTCCGGCAACACACGGAACTCATGCAGTAGAATGACTATTACTGGATGACTCTGTATGATATTCTTTGTGCGTGGAGGGTGTTTGCTCTCTGTGCCCATACAGGTTAGATATTTAAGACGGGGCAATAAGGGCAGTTGCCTTAACCGTTGTAGCTACAGAAAAAGTTTTTAGGACACTGTATACTAGAAGGTGGTTTTCGGATTAATGGAGTGTTTATTTAGGTATCTTCATTGATTCGTCAGGGTTTGGTTTCGGCTACGAATGGAACGAATGTAATCCACTAATCTTTCAGAATAAACCAGATTAAAATACTCTTTATCATCCTAATTGACTAACGTTCATTGTCTTATCAGATAGCTCTAGTGTTAAATATGAGAGGTAGGTAATAATTAAAATAATCGACAACACGTGAACAATGACTAAATAATCATCATAGAATTATTGCGACTTAAATCGTCTTAAGCCTAAATTATAGAAACGATTAGAAGAGTAGCTGATAAACTCGATTTTCCAATAATACTTAGACAGTCATTGGCGATAACAATAATAGGTACACTGATTTGAGAAGTAAAGTAAAGATTATCTCCTAATCTGATCTGTTTGTTGAAACCTGACTCAATATACGTAAACACAACGTGAGATTAGATTTTTTATTAAATTGGTAGCTAATTTATTGAGAAACTTTGATTGTTATTTGTGTTAGATTCATATCAAACTTTAAAACTATTGTGAAATCAGTAGGATCAGTTGAAATTCGTTTGGTAACAAAGGCAAGCATATTTCAAAAAAGGGATGCGTAGGAAAATGCCAAGAGGAGAGTTTAGAGTACGAATGTGGATGACTATAAGGAGTAGGGGATGACCGAAGAAACGATGGATGGACTGTATGGATGATGCTAAGACTACCGAGATGACGACTAATAGAGAAATATGGGACAAAAAGACACGTTGTGTCGACTATAAATAATGTGTGAAAGATGATATAGCTAGAAAGGGGAACTGACATGACGATTAAATAATAGAGATGTGTGCAAGGAGGATAATGCTGCACCAATCCCTAATAAATTGATATAGGTAGTCAAGACTTGACAGGTTAAATCAAAGGCTGAGAAATGGCTGGAAAATCAAAGGTTGAGAATGTAAGAGAATGTGTAGACGTGTAGTTTGATGAATCCGAATTTTAAATTGTCTCTGGTGACAGAAAAGCTGAGAGCCTAACATATTAGTTAAACATGAAATTTGTCTGAATGTATCTGCTACAAAAAAAGGTGTAGGTCTAAGCAAAGTTAGACGGACTGTATTGAAGAAGAAAAAACAACGAAAGAAATGAATATTGAGACGACAGCTGATAGAGATGTAAAAGAAGAAAATATATCTCGTCAATCCGAAAAGAATACAACAATCCGTTCCATCAGTAAAATAATTGATGTACCTCGGAAAGCTGCGGCGCTTAAATGGGCTGGATACATCTACAGCATTTCAGACGATCAACAGGCCAAACTTACGACCCAGTGTGGCAAACCACATCGCGGCAAGCCCAGACGGAGATGACGGGATGAGTTGGACTCCTTTAACAAAAATTTGTAATTGGCAGGTCTGGACAGAGCGAGTTGGAAAGAGAGTAGGGAGGCCTCTGCTCAGCAGATGAATAGCTGATAATAATACAAATAATCCGAAAAGGAATCAAGTTGGAATATGATGAAGAAATTACTCAGATACTACTTATGATTTTTGCTGGAAAACCAAAGCTTTCGGTTCTTATAGAAATAAATAATGTTTCTTAAACTCACCTAAGCACCCAACAAGGAGAGTAAACACCAGAAGTCCGGTTTTGAAGTCCATGTTTAATAACGCCCGAAGTGAGTTTGATAGTTTTCAGATACACACTCATATTTATAACATTAATCCTTGATTAATCATTAACTCTGATTGATTACCATTGATAAGCTGTTAAGCAAAATAGTACACAATATTATAGTGCCGTCACGTCATCGAAGTCTTATCAAGTATAGTGTTTGGTGACTATCGAATACAGGTAGATTACCGTAAATGGACTAACTAGGCGATAATAAATATTATAGAGACAAAGATTTGATTTTTGGTATGTTTGTTTATTATTATTACAGTTTCACGCTAAAACGGCTTAACGGATTTAGATGAAATTCGGTACATGGGTAGACTACGACCTGGATTAGGGCAAAGGGTACTTTTTAAACCGATATTCCCATGGAATTGATACCTATATGGGTGACACCGTTGGGCCCAGCTAATGATTAAGAACTATACAGTTTGATGGTGAAGCAAATGAATTCTGAATTGTTAATAAAAAGAAACATGCTAATATCAGCAAAAGAGGTAAAGAGGGTAAAAAGGAGAAAACGAAGAGAGACGGAAACAGTAGATACTTATGAAGAGAGCAAGAGAAAGAAAACGAAAAAACCCTTAATTTTTAAACAGTGGAGAGGATGGAAGAGATTTGGAAAGACCGTTAGAGAAGAGTAGTTTAGTAAATCCTTCTAATTTATTAAATGTGAAAGTTTTTACGTTTGGATTTTTGTTACTCAATCACGCAAAGACGGCCGAACGTATTTGTATAAAATTTGCCTCATAGTTTATGGCCTGGATTAACACAAAGGATACTTTTTATCCCGTTAGTACGTTACCGTGGGATAATTCCGACCTCTAGCAAAAGCTAGTAGCTAATTAATCATTCCTATAAAAGATTTTGAATAACGGTCAGTTTCTAACGTCCCGCCTGAATGAAAGTAATACTTTTGATGGTTAATGGTTTTAATGACTTCTAAACAGGATCCGGGAGTGATTTTACCAGCATTCTATGTTTTACGTAGGAAAGATGAGTCATTATGAATCAGCCATTTACTGTGACTTAAAAGCTCGATCCTTATTATAAAATGGTTAATTATAGCTTAGCGAGCGCCTCTTTTGGTGCTGGTAGAGCGTTTTGGAGTGGCTTTAAAATCTTTATAGGTATCGACAACCTAGCATACTAGCTGCATTCCGACAGCTACTAATGCCAATTCAAGATAGATACTATTTATTAGTGCGCAAGATGATAATGAATTTTTACTATCATCATCTTCATTTCAGTCGAAAGACGTCCACTGCTGGACATAGGCCTCCCCCAGGCTCCTCCACTTCGACCGGTATTGTGCTTCCCACATCCAGCGGATGTGGGAAGCAATTTCAACTATGATGACCCGAAATCTCACAATAGCCTGACCTACAAACTTGATTCATACCTAAGTAATTGATTAAAGAAGCAGAGTTAAAAACATTTGTTTAAAGTTTGTTTATTTTTTACATGAAATAGTAACAGACAAATAAAATTAACTTAAAATATAAATAGTCATGTGTTGTTTAAAAAATTTCACAAATAAATTATAGAAGTAGATTAACGAAGAGGAGATACGCAATAAAGAGATACAAAGACCCCTCCTTGCCTCAGAAAGCACGTTAAGCTATTGGTTCCGACTGTCATTTGTGGAAGTTTGACAGTCGTTACGGGTCGCCAGAAGTCCAAAAGTCTGACAACCAGTCTTACCAAGGGTTATCGTACTACCCAGTAACTGGGTTGTAGAGGTCAGATAGGCAGTCGCTCCGTGTGAAATACTGGTATTCAGCTGCATCCGGTTAGACTGGAAGCCGACCCCAACATAGTTTAGAAAAAACTAGGCAGATGATGATTAACGAAGGGGGGTTATGCAATAAAGCAACATAACATCAAATATCATTAAGCTAATACTAGCTTACCAGCTCGCAGCTTGCTAGCTAGCTACTAGCTAACACTATATAATTAAATCATGGCTTTAAGTCAATACAACAGACATCTTCCAAAACATTTTAAAACTTACATCTTAACTGAGAGATCAATCAGAGTTAGTCATACGTGGCGTGGAACCAGCTACCTAATTGCGTAATGCATTATTGCCAAACGATTCAGATTAATTGCTTTCGTTTCTATCGCAGTTTGCTTAAATTTACAAGTTTCGAATTGCGTAACTCTAATATCTGTGAAAGCAATTACTAATGTAATAGAGTGAATGATATGTCAGGAAAAGTTGGGTATACGTCAATTTTTAGAATAAATTCGAATTGTGTAACTAGTTTGACAGCTATCAGTTTGTTTGAAACCAACGAGCCGTTTGTTTCCCAAAGCGAAGGCGACATGCTCGCCGCTATCATTTTTCTTCGCACGTTTTATTGGGATTTACTCATTAAATCTCATAAATTATAACGGAAAAATATAAGTGGTAGTCTTCCTGATAAATTGTGAATGTGATTTTGTGTAAAACCCCAATAATATAATCAGTATTGTGGTATTTTGAATAGCGAAGCAACGAGGTGATTTTATAGAGATAATTGCAATAGTTTTCTTCTGTTACATGTGTTTACAACCTAAAATAAAGATACGAGATGATTATGATATTCAGAAACGAGATAAAATACAAATTTGTACCTCGTACCGTAAACTTATCATATGCCACAAACTTAGCAAACCAGTCGAACATTTTCGAATTGGAATTAGAAAACCAAAAAGCAGAGCAAGAACAAAAGAAGCACACTTTGACTTGACGAAGCAGTTTATGTCAATGGTTAATGTATTACATATCTAAGGACTTCGATGAACTAGCTAGCTACACACACACACCATAAAGGCTTATTTCTACATCATTGTCTGTTCAAGGTAATATCAATATTATTTCCTTTATAAGAACCTATTGAATATGTCTAAATATCGTATCTTCCTACACGTATTGTTGGTTGTCAATACAAAATATAGATACCTACCTATCTACCTAAGGCAATCCAATTCAATTATTGTATGTCCGTGGGTTACAGCCCACTCCCTCACAGCGAGCCTGTGTCCCAGCAGTGGGAACATCATTGGCTGATTACACTAATGCCCGTCAAGTTTATCAGACACGTTGCAAAGTAATTCAATCATACAATACCTATTATTCTTTAAATTCAGTGGAAATCCAAAAATCAGCATTGTACTCTACATGCATCAGACTATCATATGGTAGTCTTGAACATTGTTTTCTATTGAAGAATCATAATACTTATTTCTAACGTTTATTAATAATAAATTAGTTTATTAATATTTCTCATTGAATTGGGTTTGCTTGATATAAGTAATGTATGTAGTTATATCATAGGTCCATCAACCTTTTTATCTATTACCTAAACAAAGATACTTTATACTTTTTAGTCAAGAAGGTACCTATGTTTTCATCCATCAATAGAATTGTAGGCATCTAATTATTGCCTAAATCAGAATATTGCAGTTTTGTAAAGTAGATAGGTAGATTGTGTATTGAAGTGTTTAAGGGAGAGGCCTATTAAAGACTGGATAAGTAATGGACGATGGAATATAATGAGGATGAACTTAAATTCAATATTTTTGTTTCAGATGGCTCAACTATAATAAACAGGAAAAATCTAAACTTTCTCTCATGAGCTCACAGCGACATTACCAAGCTGTATTTTAATTATAAATGATGACATCCACAGGAAAACATTAGCCCTAACTTGCCAAATTCCACTAATCTATACAATATACTTGTGCCAATTTCTTTTTGCCTCATAGTCAACGATTTCATGTGAAATGTGAACAAATGCTATCGTCAGAAGGTTGAATTATATAAATAAAACAGTTTTTTTTGTTAACCATTATATATTTGTTTCTTTTTACCTCTAAGCACCAAATAAATGTCAATTTAGCTAAACACTGCTATTTTCTAAAAATAGTGTCACTGTAATGATCAATAACTTGTCTTTAATAATATAAAAACTTATTCAATGGCTAAATATGTATTTCTTATGAAGTTATTTTAAGTTCATAATTAAAACACTTTGTAAGTATTAAAGTTTACACTGTTATTAAATGATGACAATAATGGTATAAGTAAATACATATTTATATTGTTGTTGAGCAAAATTAGTCAGCAGTTTTCTTAAATAAAATTATTATGTTGTATGAACAATCTTGAAATCAAACAATCTTCTGAAGTAGTTCCAGTAGTAGTAACAGTGATGTCAGCAGCAGATAGCAGCAGTGGCCGAAGCAAATGGCAACAGACAGTGCTTTCATGTCTACGCAGGCAAAGCATCCCGGGACTCTCCTGCAATTTTAAAACAAAATCAAATTATTTTCTGCTCAAATTAAAGTACTTAATTATGGGGCAAACTATGCATATTTAGCAGGCCGTCATGAGTCCATGGCTATTGCTTTATTCAATACTAGCTTTTGCCAGCAGATTCACCGCGTGGAAGTAGAAAATTATCCCACAGGAATGTACTGCAGGAATAAAAAGTATCCTGTGTTAATTCAGGATAAATTATCTGCGTGCCAAGTTTCATCCAAATCCATTCAGTAGTCTGCGTGAAAGAGTAACAAATATCCATACATCCATCCTCACACTTACTATTAGTAGGATAACACTAAATTATAATGGTAAAAAATAGGTACACATAAAATTTATGATGCGATTCTACGTATAAAGTTCGCCCAAAGAAAAATACATTCATAATTATATGAGTTGGTTAGCTGCTTGATGCTTATCTGTGTTAAAAAGCTTACCTCCAATGATTAATACAGAAGCTTTGTTTTCTGCCACCAAATTCTTTGTAGGAAAATCCCTCATAGGTCAATATTAGATTGAAGTTGGTAGCTCATCGTCTGCGAAAATATTATAATAATTTTATTAATGTTTTGTTGTTAGTTAGTGGTTATTATAGTTTGTAATTGTATCTGCTTCGTATGTAGATGCTGATAAAATTACATACATACGAAAATAACAAATAACTATATCTCAGTTGTTAGATGTGAGGTTGACGGACTTATATTATTATACCACAATAAATAGTTAACCTCAAGTAAGTTACAGAACTACAATAATCACTCCTACACACGTAATTCCTATTTATATTGGCTTACTTACTTGTAGTGATGGTATGACTTATGGGGCTATGCTATGGGGTCACCGGTTCATCCTTTTCGCTATTGAGCAAAACGACGAAGTCGCAGTGGAGCTAGTTCAAAAAGAAAACACAACAGCCATATTCCTTGCCAATTATGTGTTCTGTGCAGAAACCACTAAAAAATATTCTGAGACTGCTTATCATTGTCCCGTCTTTATATGCGAATAGTAAATATAATTTAGTATATTGAATTACAAAAAACAGCTCATTTAAAACAAAATTCAAGGCAAAACAAACAAAATTACATTTTATGTTTTTTTTTATGAGTGTTGCCTACTTTTTCCCGACTCCACTAGCGGTGGTTCTTCAAACAACTAAAAATAAAATAAAGACTAATCGCAATTTTTTATTTATATTCCTATTGCTGACGCTCGGTCGTCGTTTTGGAGGTCAATTTGAAGATCTGAAAATGAAAATGAAACTTATTACGTCATAATCATAGTAATTTTTTTAACATCATTACAGGTACCTACCTAACTCAAAATAATTACTGAAAAAGTAAGTGAAGATGTTTGGATGTTTGATAGATACACAATAATGGCTTATCGGTTGATTGTTTTATTTTGAAAGTATGTTTCCATGGTATTTATTTTGTCGAAATGACGTTGGTTTTCGATCCCGATACGGGCACAGCCTCTATATGACTTAACTATATTTGTCATGTTAAACAGTGTTTCCATATTAGCGTTTGAATCTAAAGTGATTTCCGCATTTAAAATAAATAAATCGTAAAATTACTAACACAGGTTTCACGCAAATAGTAAAAATAAACATGCCACTATCGTGATATTATAATAATTACTCTAGTTAAAGCTTTAGTAGTTGATTGTTTTGTTTTCCACAAACTAAATTAGACTAACCGAAACAAAACTATCAGCCGCTAAAAGCAAAATTTAGTCAGCTAGTTGGGGTGTCCAAATTCCCAGTTTTAGCGGAAATCCCACTAAGTTGACAACACTGCTTTTCTAGGACTTTTTCATTGGCCACAGATAACTAAAACGTGAACTATAAAACGTTTCGTTGCTTTTTTCAACTATGGTAGTTTTTGGTAGAAAGTGTTTTATAAATTGGATTTACGTTTTTAAGGCATCCATTGTATATTTTCATTTATAAGCAATAGTAGACCACCAGTTGTAGTTAAACAATATTAACTTACAGCAAAATTATTCGGAAGCGAATAGTTCTTATGTGATGAAACAAAACGCCTAAACGTAATAGATTAGGCGGGATTTTATTAGCATCCCTATACAATTAGGCAGAATTTGATTCATTTTAATTACACAATTCCGATTATGGAAAACTATTCCGAATGCAATTTGCTTCGTTTCGGAATCGCATTCAGAAAGTTATTACGTTACGCAATTAGGCCGCGATTTATTTAGGTACCAGGGCTATTTATTATTTGGGTTCATAATGAATAATGTTTTTAACAGCATGCATTCAAACCCGTCTTCTTTATAAATTTTCTAGCGCTCCCAACTCATGAATCGCCCGAAGTAGATTTATGTCCGTCGTAATTTTCGAAGTTTAACATTGAGTCCACGCATGGAGTATATGTGTACTAAACCTTGGACTGGCTCTTGTATCAATCGAGATTGTGCGTATCCAACAACTTCTAGCTGAAGCAGATCATTGATAAGCAGCGAGAAAAGAGTCGGACTAAGGCTCTTGAGGATGTGTGATGCCAAAAGTCCAGTTTTGAAGTCCATACCAACGACAATTTTGACATTTTACAATATATTCCTACTGATATTTATTGTGAATTAATTATCTCTTTAACACCGATTAATTGTTATTGATAAGCTGACAGCAAAAACCCCGATATACAGTGATGAGTTGTCTGGGTATTTTCAATCCGGATAAATGAAAATGATATAATAAGTTTGCTGTTTTAGGGGCAGCGTTTAGTTTCAATTACTAGCTTTCGCCAGCGGCTTCGCCTTTCTGGATGTTGACAAAAGTATGCTGTGTGTTGTTAACTAAGGTTATGAACTATCTGTGAGCCAACTTTCATCCGAATTCGTATACCAATTTTTGTGTTGTAGGATGGTTGTAGGCTGTACGTTGTTTTATAGCTAGTAGTTTTATAAAATTTCGCTTCACATAAAAAAAATCACATATTTTCGTTTCATAGACTAATCAATACGCAGAATACTTCCTTTAAAGATTTTTAAATCATTGATTTTTGTTTTACATAAAGTTTAATGTTACATTAATCATATCATAGAATAACAAATCAAAAATTCTTTATCCTTAGATTGTTCATTATTATTGTTTATGTTTATTATTTTATTCTCATTATTGTTGTTGGTCATTTCTGTTGGGGGTTTCAGTTCTAACCGAACCTACTGCTTGCATGCTGCATGCTTGCTTGAAATCAAGCATGCAGCATGCAAGCAAGCATACAACATGCAGCGTGCAAGCAAGCATGCAGCATGCCAGCAAGCATGCAGCATGCCAGCAAGCATGCAGCATGCAAGCGAGCATGCAACATGCGGCAGGCATGGTTTCTGCCACGGCTCCGGCGCTACGGGGCTCCGGCTGTCTCACGCGAGCTTATCGTCGCAGATGGTATTCACGCTCACCACCTGCTCCTCGGCTTGCGGGCCGCATTGTCCGTCCGCGTCTACGCGGAATTAAATTAAACCCTAGGGGTAGGGCAAACAAGACTACGTGGAGTCGGTTTTGCAGCGATTCGTTTCTGTCACTAACATTTGTAGCACGACATATTGACTTTTTAACCGACTTCAAAAAGGAGGAGGTTATCAATTCGTCGGAACCTTTTTTTTTTTTTTTTTTTTTTTATGTATGTTCCCCGATTACTCGAAGATGGCTGGACCGATTTGGATTTTGTTTTTTTTGTTTGAAAGGGTATACTTCCCAGGTGGTCCCATGATCATCAAGTCAGGATCTGATGATGGGATCCTGGAGAAATAGAGAGAACTCTTCAAATTTTATAGGCACACAAAGCGATTTAGGTATTTTTTGGAAGAGTACTTTCTCGGAGTGGTTCCATTTCAATTTGGTGAAGATCTGATGAAGAACTTTGGAGATAGGCAACGGAACTCCTCAATAAATGATAGCAAATGCACTGGGATTGCTGAAATCTCATCTCTGTCTATTGCTTACACCAGTTCATAACATAACATCACGCCGGTATGCTGTGAAGGGGTAAGCACATGTGAACCACTAAAAAGTGAAAAATAAAAACTTTTTCCAAAAAAAAACAACCGACTTCCATAAAAACACTACAAAGTGAAAAATAACTTTAATTTCGGAAGGCGGTGACAAAAAAATCAAATACAGCTCCAAAGACACCGACTTCCGAAATTAAAGTTATTTTTCACTTTGTAGTGTTTTTTTGGAAGTCGGTTGTTTTTTTTTGGAAAAAGTTTTTATTAAGACAATATTTTAATTCATTGAAATATAAAATACCATGGAAAAATACACCGAACAAACAATATTCGTTAAAAGTAATTATACTGTTTGATAAGTTTGTTAAACAAAAAAATGTGATTAAAAATTCATTGAATTGTTTTTCTGTGAAATATGTTTCATTCAAGTAAATAGTCTTTTAAACAATAATATTCCAGCACGTGGCGACCCGTAGACTCGCGTTTCTATGAAGACAAAGACAGTTATTCTTTACATAGCAACGGGGAGGTAGCTAGTGTTGTAGTTAAGGTGGATGCGCTAAGATATTAGATTTTTTCATGAAATAGTCATTCAATTTGATTAAATGATTTTATAGAAGGAATAAAATAAATGCAATCTTTTAAACTTCCTAGTCCTGTTTAAAATATATTTAATTACATTGACAAATACAATATTAGGTAAAATGATTGAGCTGAAATCACATAAACAATCAACAACAAAGATATCAATAAAGTAAGGCACTACCCGTATCAAAATAATCATATACACACTCGTAATTATTTGATAGGGAAAACCAAAGATTCGGGAAAAATGATTTATATAGTTATTCCTTATCTGAAACTTGTAATTATATGATCAATATCAGATAGTATTTCTTGATCACGTTTGTTAATGAATCCGTTGATAACAGTAGGAGGTACTGAAAGAAGTGACAACAGTGACGTCTCCGTATAGCTGTCATCGTGCTAGTCAACTTCCCCAAGAAAGATTTAGATTGTAAGTTCTGTTTACGTTTTATTTAAATTTTTCATTATTTTTAGTTTTCAATTTTTAATGGTATATTGGCGTGTGCTAGCTGACACATGGCAAATTTAATGTTTTTTTTTTTGTGTTTCGTAATTTTAATTACCTAATATTGTATAGATTCAAGTTCTTCTAACTTAACAGACAGCTGTGCTGCTGGGGAGTTTGTTGCGCAACTTCTTCTTCCCAGATAAAGCACTAGGAAGTGGTGAAGGGCGGGCGTTTTGGGGGGACTGTCTTATGTAATTTTGACGTTCAAAAAGAGCTAACTCTCAGCCTAGTTTGAATAAATGACTTTTGATTTTGAAAGACGAATAATTATATTATTTCCATAGCATAGGATATTAATTCCAGATCCCTATCTACTGGTTAAGGGCAAAGCCGTTTGGCCCTGGGTTCACCTGGGCGTACATTCCCAAACCCAAATCCCAACCGGATTTAGGTTTTGGGTTGTACCTATCAGCCTAGTTTATGACAATTTGGCCAAAGATATTGCTAAAGTATCACATTAACATATAACACCTTATAGATTCTGCGTCTCATCCACAAAAAACAAACGTTTTTATAAATATGTATTACTACTAGCTTCTGCCCGCGACTTCGTTCGCGTGGAAGTCGTAAGTCACAAAAATTTACTAAAATGACAGCCACAATTTATTAAACTTTCCTGTATACTACGTTGGAGTTTTGGTTACAGTACAGTTGTCTGTCTGAGAAGCAGTTTGTCCTGGGGTCGACACCCGCCCAATGGTCTTATGGCCATAGGATTTCAATTTGCTAGAGTATGCTGTGGTTGTTCGCTGCAGCTTGATCATTTTTGGGCGTTAAAATGGCCGTTCACACACCCAAGAATTCTTTTGGTACGATATTGGACTGATATCCCCGTACACCAGACGAATCCTGATCTTCTAAAGTTGGAACTACTCTACCAAGAGCCTGGTAGGTTCACCTATAACCGCTCTCCTCTGGTAGTCTTCACTAAGATTAAACCAAACTCACATGTTGATGGTCAAGCGCAGTCTATAAACTTGCGACCATATAGTCAACCTATTTAACGTAGCATTCACCTCATCAGTCCAAGTTCCTCGCCCCCCACATGAAGTGCTTGCAGGAAATCGCCACTAAACAGAACTATGACATCACCCATCATGTCTTTGTTGCTGCGGATGTCTTGTCCAGGCCTGCCCTGTTTGGCTACCAAGAAGCAGAGTGGTAGCGATATCGAAAGACACGACTGTGATGGCAATTTTGCTTTGCTCCGAACGTTATTCGACTTTTGTGTGTTCATTTTATCCTCGATAATAAACATCAGCCTATAATGGTTCCACTGCTTGGACATGCTTCTCTGTGAGATGGAGTGGGCCGTGAACCACCACGCGGGCCTAGTGCCTTCCTATATCCCTATAAGAAACAGGATCGATTGGCATCATATTTTTTTTTTGTGCTAATTGCCATTCTCTTGCTGACAGTAATAATTTTTTTAAAATTTGTGAATGCGAAACCGTTGTCACTAGATGCAAACGGCCTTAGGGGCGGGGGGGGCCTTAGGCCGTTTAAATCTAGTGACAACGGTTGAATTACCTACCCTTATTTCCCCATCCAACCTGTATATATTATGTTGTGATGTCCATCACTGTTGCATAGGTGCATAATGAAAAAGCGTAATGATACTTTAAATCTGTATGTTCGCAATTTTCTAACGTATTGGCCCGTCTTTTTACAATTTGCGGTAAATTTTAGAAGAATACGAATACATTGCAATACTGCTCATCCCCCATGGCAAAAAGCGTGATAATTTATAACGTACGGCCTGCGCAGACATAAAGGGAATATCTATGCAAAATTTTAACAAAATCTATTCAGTAGTTTTCGCGTGATGCTGGAACATACATTCAGACAAACAGACAAAAATTATTAAAAAAAAAAAATTCAGCATATGTAACAGTCGTTGCCAGATTTCAAAAAAATTACAATTTTTTTTTTCAATGTACAGTTTTGACTTAGCTACGATTTTATTATATGTATATATTTATTTACGGCGGAAGTCAAATTTTTAGCCGAATCATCCATCCCAGATCATTTTCTAGCTTCATCTTCCAAGTTCTTCAAACAATGACAGACCGCAACCAGCTCTGGTAAGCGCTGAGCCTGACGAACACGTCAGGGGCTCCGCGGGCGCAGGGGAAGCCCCACGACACGATGCCGAACTGCTGGCCGTTGTCGGCACGCCTCAGAGCACTGCCTGAGTCACCCTGGATAAAGAAACAACAGATCAGAAATATGCAAGATGCTTGTTTGTATCAATTCCTAAAGGTGCACTTATGCCTGAAGAACCTACAAATCCATGTGGATTTGTAGGTTCTTGCACGTAGTTTGCATGTGCAAACTTCAACCAGTTGGTAATATTTTAATCTTACTACAGTGTGGGAAAGAGATGGAGCTATAAAAACGCATACCTCCATCTTTTTCCCGTACTGAAGTTAGATTTAAATAACATCGCTATAATAGGTGATGGCAGGCCCCCAGGTCGGTATTAAGTACAAAAAGTGATGATTGATGCTTTGCATCATCATCGGTCAATAACAGTCCACTGCTGGACAAAGACCTCTCTAAAAAGTCAGCTAACGTCGTCAACATTTTCTGTTCATCAAATTGAAAGTCAGAAAGATAAAGCTAGTAGGCCAATCTTCAAAGGTAGTTGATTTATGTTATTTTGCGAGTCTAACAATAGCATTAAATGCAGAATATACTTAATACCCAATAGTTTCATAAATAAATACAAATACACTCACGTTGCAAGTTCCGACTCCAGTGGAGTGGAGGGTGCAGACCTCAATGTGTGGCTCAACATGAGCTCGTCTGTTGAACTCAGCCGCGGCGCGAGCCACGCGAGTCACGCAGTCGTTACCTTCGATGGTGTTGACTGCTGAAAGCTCCAGGAGAGTAGCAGAGAAGGCACCGTTAGCCTGAAGTAGAAAGTATACAGGTAAGACATCGCTGAGTGATTCTAAAACTAAGATTGATACGGTAGTATCATCTGTAAAACAAAGAATCGGGCTGTAGGCTTAAATGGATACCACCATGGTTGGGTAAATGTCCCCTCCATCGAGCTCAATTGATTTTTTAAATTTTGGCACGTTAAAGTGATCCCGATATCCTATATATGTATCTATAGAATAAACAATTTCATTTCATTTCACTCATTTTAGTCTACGCATTGTGGTCGTCCAATCGTTCTTGTTTGGTTGTTTCTAGTTCAATACTCTTCTTTCTACTTTCTACTCGACAATCCTCATCATAATTAAGTTTTAACTCACACTGGTCCTGCCCCATCCGGCAACTCTGGAGCGGACACCCTGTCCGATGAAGGAATATGTAATTGGTACAGTCCTGACAAGGTTTGTCAGAGCAACGTTGGAGGAAGTGATGAGGATGCCGATGTCGTTCTTAATGGTGGCGGCGACGTAGTTGGGGTGGGTGACGTTGCGAGATATGCTGTAGGAGGTGCCACCACTGTTCCAGCGGTTGGTGCCGACTGTCGCACGGAGAGAGCTGAGAAAGATAAAGGTGATCTTCAGTACTTAACTAGCAATAATAATAGCAGGGTCAAGGCCAAAAAGGGTACCAAGGTACCGAATAAAAATGTTTCACTTTAAGTATAAAAACCCAAATGAGCTCTTATGAAACGTCAGAAGGTAGATACACGGTTCCATTGGTCGTTTTCTAGGGAGAAACACCGGCAAAACACACCTCTGTAACTCACGAAAATAAGGGGTTTTGCTGTTTTTATATTACAGTGCTTACAGACGGAAAGAATGAGTAGAAAGAAGAAAGAATTCTTCAACTTATATGCATACTGCATTTGGGTACCCCCTCGCACGAGGATACAGATAAAACACAAATTGAATTGATTCTATTACACAATGATTTCGTTACCTAGTAAGAGATCCCCAGCTAAATACATGGTTGATACAATGCGCGGCAGTCAGGATAGTCCGTTGGGTGATCAGAGATCCACCGCAGAGTAAACTCCTGACCATGGTACCTGTGGTCAGCGCCACCATGTGAGGGTGGCTACCAGCAGCCGCCTGGCTTCCACCAACGATGCGAGCGCTAGCATCGGTGTGGTCGAAGAAGACGGACATGTCACCTTCGGGCGACTCAAGAGTTGGGAGTGCTGGAAACATGATAAATCAAAATTAGAAGCCTCTGCAGTGGGTACAACGAGGTAATTGCGGCACATGCAATGGCAATGCCATTCGTTTTGATAGTTCAACAAGATACTTTGCATTATTTACTTTTTGAGCAGACGAAGTTTTCAAACCAATAAAGCAATTCATTGGGATTTCTTTTAATATTCTTTATATTACTTCGGATTGTAAAGTATGTTTACGCAACGCAAATGGGGTGTTGATAAACTTACGTAATCATAATGGTTATAATAATCGTTTGAGATCAGTGGCGGATTAAGCTTTTATCGTAGACAATAATTGTTATTCAGAAGTGTGGAACTTGTAAAGTTACCATATTAAAGTATGGTCTGTCCTAACACATAACCAGAGATCGGATATTCGGATGCATATTCACCTAAAGTCGAGATGTTGGCTAACATGGAATGCGCTTTTGTATCGAAAAAGTCTTAACTTAGGTAAGTAATTTGTTTATTTTTTATTTTAACTAATACAAACCACCCCTCCTCCAGTACATATACATATTTGTATCGGGTTAAACATTAATTTGAAATTAATACACGTCTGAATAGTTATGCAATCAAGAATCCCGGGGTTTTAATAAATATTACAAATAATTTATAAAGCCGCTTCCATACTTTCATAGCTAAAAATGATCTTTAGAGGTAAATATGCATCCGAATATCTGATCTCTGCACATAACATACTCCCGAAGGGATAGGCAGAGATGTAGTGTATGTAGGTATATTGCACCCACATTTTGCCATAAGAGGCGAGCCTATTACCATCAATCCGGCACAAATCCAGACTCTAGGCTGCTACTGCGCAATGGTCGTCATTATACACTGCAGTTCTCGCATTTTTTTTTTTTTTTAGCTTATAGCGTCCCACTGCTGGGCAAAGGCCTCCCTACTCTCTTTCCACCTCTCTCTATCCAAAGCTGACAAGGACCAATCTTTATTGAAAGAGTCCAGCTCATCTCTCATCAGTTCTCGCATAGGTGAGTGAAAATCAGTTCTATTCTATGTAAAATATTTGCCAGTGATTCTATGGTAGAGTTGAGAGTTTGCTTCGAACGCAATCTTTTTTCTAAATAAAATTCTTGCAATAGGTTTTCTAACTCACCGATGCACCCAGCCAGAAGCGTAAACACCACAAGCCCAGTCCTGAAGTCCATGTTTAATCACGCCCGAAGACAATTTGATGGCTTAAAAACACCTACGGATATTTATAATGTAATTATCTATTTTGCATTGATTGATTTTGTGATAATGTTAAGCTGGTAAATCCAGTAAATCCTACTTACGTATTTTCGCGAGTTTGCCTACTCATCGATCGACTACTCGGCATCGCTGATCGGATTTGTCTGGCTAATTTAGGTGCAGATAATCCTAAGCGTAGTTTTGAAGGTTACAAGGTTCAGGTCATTTTTTAATGCTTTTTTTATTGGCATAATGTAGGTATATTATATGTTCACTTCTGACTTACATAATCTGCTTATAATGTTCCCACTGCTGGGATACAGGCTTCCTCTCTTCGAGGGAGGAGGCTATAATCTACCATGCGGGATCCGTGCGGGTTGGTTACCTTTGCCCAACCCTTCGGGGTAAACAGACGTGTATTTTTTTTTTTAATGGAGTGATATTTTTCTTTATTGGATGCTTTTTATATGGATTTCGGTATTGGAAAATAGGTTTCCACCGGCACAATGAAGCAGGACCTTGGCCGCGTCTGGATTCAGGTTTCTCAAAGTCTAATCGTGTTTTCAATAAAATAGACCATTACAAATCACAACAAAAAAGAAGTATGGATTCTAGTTGCCCCTTATCGAAACGTTTGTAGAAGAATCCCGGCCAGCCTAGTACCTGTCTCCCTGACATAGCCTGCCGGCTGTTCAGGTATTTTGAAGTCGCGTCGTGCTGCAAATGGTGCTTGGCTTTGGTATCAACGATTTTAACACAGTGTTATACTGTGATTTTAGTTTTGTGTAAATGCCAGCCACTATAGTACATATACACACATACAATATAATAAATGCATACATATAAATACATTCGTAAAACAAATTCATTTATTTATTAGATTCGATTTAGCAGGTAAGTAATCCAATAAACATATTGTTGAATTTCGGTATATCATACGCAATTTTTTGAAATCACATAGTAGATATTGGTAACAAAAAATCATCAATATTAGATAAATTGTTGGTGCAATAGATAACAAATATAGAATGAAAAATCACTGATAAATAACGAGACATTTTTGGGTTTTATCCATATAATCCAATCGTTGTCTTAATAATCGGCATGTCTGTTTCAATGGCGCGGCCACGGCGATATAAAAAAAAGAACTACCAAGATTTTGTAAGAATTTGTAAAGGCTGATTCCCAAAACCATAAATTTGTCAAAGTTATGGTTAAAAAGTTATAAGGGTTTGAACGTGGCCGCGCCATTGAAACGCGGAGAACCGCGCGGCCACGAAGATCTTTAAAACTAAGCGTTGCAGATACACAGACAAATTCAAATCTAGGTTTTACAAGATTAGACTAAGAATTACATAGTTCCGTGTCGAGCGTTTTCTAAAAATATCGAAACACACACAACGTTGCTAAAAAAGGCTGAACTGTTAAGCAGTTTTTTTGATGATGATTATAATAAAATAAAAATTGTGTAAAAAAAACAAGTTTTCATAAGTAATAATATCAAGTTTAATTTCAAGTGTTCAAGTATAGCTAGTGAAATTAATTGATACGCAAATTGACACCTCTGTCAAATTGCCGTGTATACACAACTGTCAAACAATGACACATATGTTTTTAATTCATGGACAATAATTTGAGCTGGTACTCACTTTGCTTATCTATTTATTCTCTTGACCTTACCTATAGCGATAATACAAGTATATACACATTGCTCTTATACATAAGCATAAGAATTGCTTAACATTATTTATGTAAAAAATAACTAACAATAGCGACGGAGCGCTATTTACACATTTTACAACTTTTAAGTAGTTATAACACATAGCTTCAAGGCTATTTTCTCCTAAGGGATAAGCAGAGATGGAGTAATAAGAAGCAAGAAGTAATATTAGGTGGGTAAATACTGTAAATGCTATTACGGTTACATTTGTGAATAACATTAGGGTATCTGTATATAGAGGGTCAAGTTAAATTAGTTAGCGGAACTCAGCAGCCGTAATGGGTATGATATACTGTCAAGTAATTGACACAATTACTTTTCTATTGTTATCAGACTAAATGAGTCTGCCTAACAGAAGAGGGGAACTAAACCAAGAAATAAACAATTTGATGATTTATTTTTGCCAACGACTGTAGCTCTAGTTTGTGTGGTTACTTTAAATATCAGTTGAAAAATCTATTTTTTTACCGACTTCAGAAAGAAGGAGGTAAGAAGGAGGAAAAAACATACCGGAGGAAAAAACATACCGGAGGAAAAAACATACCGAATTGATTGGCATGTTTTTTATTTAAACGTATTTTCGGCCATAACTCCGTCATATATAATCCCATATAAATTTCATATAGATCTGATGATGAGTTTCGGAGACTGACAACGGAACTCTTAAAAAAATTACCAAATCAACCGCAATTGCTGCTATCGCATAAATAAATATGCATTGTTTTGATTTGATTGACTTTGAGAATACGTCAAGGATGATGAAATTTTGAATTGGTGTGGGGTAGGAAATACTATAACTACAAAGTGAAAAATAACTTTGATTTCGGAAGTCGGTTTACACTTTACACTTTGATCTTAGCCAAAAGGCCGAGAAGCGGAACGGAAGCGGCGGTGTCTTAGGATATGTAGGTATTTTTTTGTCACCGCCTTCCGAAATTTGAAGTCGGTTGTTAATTTTTTGTTTTGTGTAATCTTCCAATACGCGAAGGTTAACGAAACAAAATAAAAAATTGTCAACTTATAGGTACTTCAAGTAACTATTGAACGCTGCCTGCGTACATTGACCTCAAAAAAAAAGAAACATCAAATCTTTTTTTTATTATTACCGTGCTTAAATATCGATACCTATCACGTCTGCGAAGTTCCGCTAGCTAAATTTAATTTTAGGATCAAAATAAATTTGCACATTTATTTAAGATATTTCAGTGAGTCCCCCAGTGTCCTGAAATACAGCCAATGGCTTAGTTTAGGCTCCAGTCTCCCGCAAATTAGCACTAATGTATTGTAATATTATTGTCCATTATTTTTAGTTACTCAGTGTAATTTGTGCAAGAAAACATACATTTTTATTATTATTAATCTAATATCAGTTTATTACGGATATTATAGATATTATTATAAAATATAAATCATCATCTAAGCAAAGAGATTCTTTAAATGCCTATTTTATTTCAAACTAGTTTTTTCCAGTGGCTTCGCCCGCGTGGTGGTCGGTGTATTATATATATAAACCTTTCTCTTGAATCACTCTGTCTATTGATGAAAATTGCATAAAATCCATTGCGTAGTTTTAAGATCTAAGCATACAGACACGAAAAGCGACCTTGTTTTATACTATGTAAAGATTAGCTGCATAGCATGGCGTAAGGTCTTGTACGCACTTGTATAATTTTGGCGTGGACACCTAACGTACATTTGACACGCAAAAATTATACAAGTATGGACATGACCAAACGCCATAAACAACTTTAAGTTAAAATTGCGTTGACTTCCTCATATTTTATAGCAGTCAATTTTAACTTTTAATGTCTCTACTGGTCGCACTGGTCATGTGCAGTGTCCGACATTGACCGGGGATCATTGTAGAAGGTACACATATTATTAATATCGGTCAATAGGACCTAACAAATAAACATTATAATAGTTTGAATCCCGCTGTTTAATACCCCGTTGGGTCTCGCTTCTTAAACACCTAGTCCACACAGTAAGTTTAATACACATTCATGTAATGGTACCAACGCCCCTAGTGGCCGCACCAGTCCGTGACGCAGCGCTCGCGACAGCGCGGGCGCGTGGCGGGCACGCGGCCCGCGGCGTGGGATCATCTCAGCAGCTCACACACCGCGCGGAGGGTCTCTGCTGATACTCCCTCCAGCGCTAGCAGGACTGATAGTTCGTCGTCTCCTGTAAGGTCGAAAAGAATATTTTTTTAATTTAGCATTTAATATACTGAAAGTCTGAAGTTGATCGCTCGTTTATCATTTTTACCTAGAGCAATCAGAACCCAAGCATCTAATGTAAAATCCTGTATTGACGATTAAAAAAAATCACACGCAATTGTTCAAGTTTTCACTTCTGTCGGCACTCCCGGAGTGCCACAGTTTTTTTCTTGAGGACTTTTGTCGCAAATGGTATAAGATGGATACGCTAAGGTATCCTCGAAATTCATCAATTCAAGCTTCGTAAATCATGGAATCACTTGCCAATTATGTAACTAAATGCATTTTATATATTTTTCTTTTAAATCATGGAAAATAACAAATCGTTAAAAATTTCTTGCCTTTGCTACGTTTGTTTTGTTTTCAAATATCACAGCGACTGTTTCATTTTTGCAGTAAATACATTGCTTCTTAACTGCTAAGTAACTGGATAAGTTGAGAGATTTGGAAGAGACCTACACTCAGCATTGGGTGGCCAAGGGTTGAAGAAGAACTGGATAAGCAATGTAAAAATCTCATGTCGATACTTTATCTATGCGGATGCATTTCGTGGTAAATACGCTGTGTCTTCCGGCGACTTAACGTGGTGCAGGTCGACTAGCCTACGTTACTGGGTCTGCACCACGTTAACTCGCCGCAAGGAGTTATCGACAACAATGTCGATTGCCCAGCGAACATATTGTACTTTATTCTTCAATTTGTCAATCATTTTAACGCAGTTGGAAGAGCTGAAAAGATGACAGCCTAAACCAACGTAACCCGGTTGTTTTATATCCATTGAATGTTTTGATTCAAGTATTTAACTTTTTTTAAGCTTAATCTTGTTTTTTTTTGTAATATAGTATTTTACGGACATATCGTTTTTTATTTATTTTATTTACAGGACTATAATTTTTTTAAACAATAAATAAATTATTTTAAAAATAAATGGAAGAATTGATAACTTTCCCATTTAGTCAAACACTAGCGTATATGTAAAACTATCTTATATGTGTGAGTTTAATATTAAATATAGTCAGCCTCGAATATGTTTCCACTGCTGCGACTTAGGGCTTCTGAGAGAAGGAATGGTTTGCTATTCAGCTAGCCGGTCCAGTGCAAGTCGAAGGAAGTCCCAAAACATAAAAAAATGTACAGTAATGCAAAACTAGTAGCAAGCAATACCTCGCTGACGCCGTCGGACTACAGCGTCAGCGAGGTATTGCAGATTTCTTTTTTATGGCGCGTTGAATGAATATGAATAAATGGATTTTACGTATAATTTATAACAATGATTTGTATTGTCTAAAATTACATAGTAATGAAAATCAATGGTAAGAAAGGTAAACTTATGCATTAATTTAAACAAAAGTTCCTTACCCATAGAATCCTTCAAAACACCTTTCGGCAAATCATGATACACCAAAAAACCGCTCAAAATCTTCTTAACATCATCATCACAGGTACTTATTTTCCTACTGCTAGGCAAACCAAGATACTTCCTCAAATAAGGAGTTAGTCTTGCTTCCCAAGAGTCAAATATGCTGGACGCTTTCTGTTTGATAGCTAGAGTGTATTCGCTAGATATAAGGGGCTCGGTGGACGTCTCTTGTCCGTCAACTTTCATTTCATTCATAGCACGTTTGTTGTGGTTCTCGATTTGGGAAAGAAGGAGTTTTATTTGCCAAATGTGGTAGGACGATGGGTCTGGTTTCATTGTTTTGATTATCTGTAAAAGAAAAGAATATTTTTAGTCCACACCATGTCATCCTCATCATCATTTCAGCCGAAAAACGTTCACTGCTGGACATAGACCCATGGCAGGCGGGTTGGCGATCGCAGTATGGGACTAAAAAGCATAGAGAATGCTGCTGCCATTCTCTGCTCGTCCCTTAGTCGCCTTTTACGATACCCACGGGAAGAAATGGGATGGTGCTTCAGCGGGCAACGGCTAATCTTGTAATAATATATTTCGTTATATCTTACCTTCAAAAACGTGGTCCAAATCGGCAATGCACACAGAATGTCTTTGACAAGACACTCATAGGTCACCATGCCTAACGTTTGTAAATGTTCGTTCTCATCCTTAGTATACTTCCTACACTGACACTGCCTATTTAACACCATATCTTTAACCCCCTTCTTTTTATTCGATAATACCAAACAATCCGCACAAACATTGGGCTCAACATCTTGCTCCAAGTATTGCCTCACGAAGTTTTGGACCTTATCATCGTTGGTAAAGAGGTCAATGTTGTCTGCGGATGTTGACCAGATGTTGGACTTTTCTAGGGTTAATGTTTGGGCCAATATGGTGAGGAATCCTTGTGGGTCGTCGCTGTATGAGAGGCAGCCAGCGCGTTGTTTTATGTCTATGCACCAGGAATAATCGAGGAATAATCTGAAAAAATTTGAAAACGTTCTGATAAAGGAAGATACATAAGTCTTGGAGGCATTTTAGGATAGTTAGCGTTAAAAAATACTTTATCTTTTACTGCAGAGACTTCAATAACTCATCTGGCAGATAATTTATTGAATTCAATTAAAATTAAATACATTTTTATTCTGTCATAGATAGTGCCTATGGGCACAAACTCAAAGCATTTATTTCGAATAAACTAATTACAAGTTCTTTTGAATTGTCAAGGGATCGCCGTGTTCATGAATAGTCAAGCCACTAGTTGGCGCCACTTTGACAAGAGGTCTTCCAGTTCGACAGTGAACTTAATATATTTGATGTCATTCGTTTCATTCTTTCGTTCACACCTCATTGCCCATTCCAAAGCGTATTAGGTGCCTATAGAAAAGAATGGACAAGAAACTCCATGGCTACTTATTTAAATAAAAAGATGGTTAAAAATATTGGTTACATCACTCATGTGAAATTAATGTAAAATTATACGTATGAGAATGATGCAGAACGTTAAAAGCGTCCATTATAAAACATAAAAAAAACAAGTTAAATATTAAATTAAATTAAAATAAACCAGATCCGGAACAACGGGACAAGCTATCAATTTTTAAGCTTTTTTTTATTTTATTCAAAACCCATCTCGGGTTATGTTCCATAAAGTAAAATAAGACGTCTTTAAAAAGCTCTGTGTACTAGCTAGATTATGTTCACTGGTAGGAATACCTGACCTGTTCAATACTTACTTCAACTGATCCCAATTCCGGTCTCTCTGGAACGTGATGGGCCAGTATCGTGGGTCGTTGATCTTCACCTCTTTGAGTGTGTTCAGTTCTGGTATGATGCACGGAGCTTTCATCTCTTTCACTGCGTCGTTAAGGTCGATAACCTGTGAGCAAAACCGAAGGAGTTAGTTTAGGTCTATTAATGTTTTTTCTACAATTAAATTGAATAGGTACTTCCGGCTAGAAGGTTTATTCTCGTAATTAAAAACGTTTCAAATTTAGTCGCAGTCTCATCTCGGCGACAATCAAATATATAAAAATGTATGAAAACACGAGGTATTTTTGACAGATTGAGACTGATATCAGACTATGAACGTTCTTAAAATTACAGGAATTGCCCCTCTGGTGTCAAAATAACAAACGCAGCACAAGATTGTAACACCGTTTGGTACATTATTTTTAGGTTAGGTTAGGTTTCCCCCCCAGTGGGTTTTCGCATTGTCGTTGCGGGGGGGCTCAGTAGCTGTGGCTTCCCCACCCACGGTGAAGCGGTAGAGGAACCCGAGGAGGGGTCACTCGTCAGAGCTTGGTCCGCTAAGCCGACGACGTAGCGGCCAACCAGTAGGTTGTGCAACTGAGGCGGGCCGCGATGTCGTATGGGGGGCAGCGCGGCTGGGGGTTGCGGGCCGGGCGGGAGATGAGTGCTGTTTGGAGAGCGCCACTTTCCTCACCTTCCGCGGCCTGGACGGAGCCGCCATCGTTAGATGGTGGGGCCGCAGGGGAGGATGAGTGTCTGTATTGCGTAGGCCGCTCTCCCTATCCCCTGCGGCCGAAAAGTGGTAAGCGGCGGGGCCACTGTCCTTACCCGCCGTAGGGTGACCAAGGGTGCCATACACGAGGTTGTTAGGCACCCATGCGCTGTTTGGTCCCTGGGGTGGTCACGGCGTGCCGTGTGTTCTGGTGCGCCGGTAATGGGGGTTATTCCCCCACGAGGAGGGTCCGGTGACGAACACCCGCGGCGGGTTCGCGGATGGCTTCCGCGTTCCCGTGTTCCCGCCACAAGCGGCACTGGAGGACACCGTGGAATTTTAATGGGTAAGAGTCCCACATAATTGCGCTATCTCCCCGTGGTAGCGCAGTATGCGTGAGCATTTCTCCACGTAAAAAAAAAGTTAGGTTACATAACCTGATCGATCGACCCGTGCGATTGTTATTACTAAGCCACAAGCTTTTTATTTAATGTGTGTGAATACCAAACAATTACCTGGCATAGGTAATAGGTAAAACGGTCCGCAACTCCACATCAAAGCGCGTATTTTGTGTACGGAATTACCTGGCATTTCCTGTGGTTTACTTTTTTTTACTTTCGTCTATTATGTTCAATCAGTTATTTGCTTGGTATCGTCACATAAATCAATGGCTTTAAAGGTAAATCAAATTATTCATCATCATTAGATGATGAATAATGCGGTATAAGTAATAATGAAATTACCTGAATATGCGCGTAGCAAAGCTTCTCTGTAATGATGTCTCTGGGTAGTATCAACCTCGCTTCCACGGCCAATACATACAGATGTCTGAACGCTTGTAAGTGGTACCTGTAACAGTTTTTGACGTATTCACATGACATGTTTAGAAACGCTTTATCAGTTTACATAATCACCCTTTAATGTTCCCACTGGGACTCAGGCCTCCACTCGATAGGAGTGGGCTGTTATCCACCACGCGGGTCCAGTGCGGGTTGGTAGATGTCACATGTCCTCGAATTTTTGGTACTAGGACATGCCGGTTTCCTCACGACGTTTAACTTCACCGTTATGAGAGCAGTGGTGATTAAATAATTAATAAATAACTATTTGAACTCAGATCTTGATTCTTGAGATTTAAATTGCCTGTCCATGCACTCAACTAATTATTTATTCACCTCTCTCAATAGAGTTATGTATTCTAAGTTGATCTTAAGTGACCATTTGTTATAAGAAGGTCCTAAAGACATTTTGGTTGCAATGGAATCTGAACTTTATCATGTTCGACATTGAGATTGTGGTTTCAAAACTTGATAATTATCAAAATTTCTGAATTGAAAGTTTAGACTTTTAGATTATAGTTAAAACAGATATACTGTTTCAATTATAGGTTACCTATTATCTTCGCTATGTGTGGGGAACTTAGGGAAGAAAGCAGCTAGCAGCGCTGCGACTGATGTAGCAGACGTGCTCAGCGTAGCCCGGCCTCCTCCCAAGAATAAAAGGCCTATGGTGCAGTGGACTGCCATCTGAAAGTAGAAAAGAGATGTAGATCAAACGTGAGCCTATCTGTAATAAAAAAAACTCTCAATCTACATTTATAACAGAAATCGGTCAAATCTTATGTTTGGCAGACTATATGAAAGCTATCGTTAACACAGATTTTGAATAAATAAATAAATTGTTTATTACCACAAAGTTCAAGTACATTGCACTGTATACAGATTAAAGATCTTAATTTAGAATTAGGTAGGTAAGTACAATAGGTTCAACCCTGTCCCCTAAACTAGGCTAGGCCTGTATCTTAGGGGGCAATAATAAATATCTTAGGGGGGGAATAATAAATATTCGTACTACTTTAGAAGTAAAACCTAAGAAAATTCAGGCGCATCCAGTGCGCCCGAATTTTCTTAGGTTTTTCGCAATTTGCAGGTCAGTCTCTGATCGTATGTATTTATTTTATTTTCTTTGCTTAGGCACCCAACAGCAGTATGTTGATTTAAATATGCTTCGCGACCGTAACACGTATAAATTGACAGTTGATTATTCATAATGATTGATTTTTTTTATTTCTAGCTACCTTATCGCATCCACCTTAAGTGTTATTAAGAACTTTAAATAAAGTATTTGTACATTAGTAGGCTTCTTGTTCTACAAATGTGAAAACAATATCTGTACTTAATTTTAAGTTTAATCAATTGATTGTTTGCATTGTAAATGTCACACATAACATAATTCATCACGGGTGATTTCGCTGTACATGCAAAGAAGTATCTCATACTCTATCTCCGAAGGTCCTTATCAGATTTTCACAGAAAAATCAATTTACAAGCTTCAGAGACATTAAGTAGCATGCAATGAAAAAACATACTGTTATATACTGGATATCATCGCGGACATCCACACGCAAACTGTAGTTAGCATATGATTCTAGGCGTAGAAATGTTTAGTCGCTTATCAAAGAAAAAAATCTGCTGTTTCGTAGAAAAGTACCATACCTACACGGTCAAAATGTTTGATACATTTTTTTTAAATAACTAACGAACATTTTCAACAGAGGGTTAAGAATCATGTACTGAATCCATAGTAACTTAATGTGCTTCGATAACTGCCAACCTGTATAGTCAAATTAACGACATGGTCATAGCCATCTAGTTATTCAATCATAAGCGAAATAACCGAACATTATGACAAATAGCTAAAAATATATTATTGAGATAGCTTAAGCAAAAATCAGTCGGAAAATATTAGTTTCAGTTCATGAAATAACAAAATACATTTTAAAATTCAATTCAAAGATTTCAGTTTTTTTAATCGGTTTTTGAACACCATCAAATAGTAGCCGCCATGTTATTACGGCATACCGCTGTATAAACTAATCAACTGAACAACTTTGTAGTTTTATTATTTTCGTAACCAAAGTAATTTTTATTGAAATAATATCTTACATTCAGCAACAGCAAACCAACGATAAGTAGAATATTAACATTTTTTTTTATTATAAATTATTATCATACAAAATATCAGCGCATTTGTTTACTCAGCAAACTGACGTCGTACCCACAGACCAATATGTCGTCAAATTACGCGCGAAAGATGAAAATGTAAAAATTAAATGCATTTTATTGCACTAATCGATTAAATATAAAAAAATGAGTTTTTTTTTTTTGTGGTTTTAGAATGTAATTAGGACACTGGCAACTCGAGTGTTGGAAGGATGACATGACATATTAAGGCAGAATGTACATGGATCCTATTATTTAATTTAAGAACTTATTTTTATGTACCTACATTCTAAGCAACTAAAATAAATAATAGGTTTCGTTTTTGTGATCCCCGTTTCGATTGACAAGCCCATTTAAGCTGGGCCTTCACCGTCAGTACATCGCGCCAGTTGGTGTGAGTGTGCAAACCACTTTACGTTCAGTATGTTGAAATCCGTGCAGTAAGACAGAAGTAAATCGGTTCAGTCGGGCGCGAAAATACCATCGCATTTATAGAAAAGTACAAGGAATTTCAGTGTCTATGGCAAGTAACAAAAAAAAAATTAAAAGTAAAAATAAGAGAACAAAGAACAGTAACTATAAATTATGAAGAGAAAAGATGGCGATGAAAAGATGAAGGGTTTAATTAATTAATTAAATTGAGGTGTGATAATGTATCTAGTGAATAGTAGAGTACCTGCCCGCCGTGCGTGAGCGCGGGCGCGGCGGGCGACGGCGCGTGCGCAGGCGTGCGCGCGCGCAGGCGGCGGCACAGGCGCAGCACCAGCACGTCGCCGCGACCTGACATTATCTGACGGGCAAATCATTCATTTCTTAAAATAAATACACTTCAATAATTTTTATCAAAATACATCAATTTGTATAGTTGACCTCGTTAATGCTTTACCACCCTGAGGTTGACTCAAACGTTGACGAGGCCGACTGATCAATCTCCTGTCCTTATCCCAATTTATTTGGCGAGGTTGACTATACCTACTATATTTTATGAAAGTCCTCCTACAATAGAGTATTTTCCAATTTATTAAACACTATTCTAATTTGAAAATTGGGACGAAATATGTAACAGAAAAATAAAAGTAAATTGATTAATATCTACTTTCTCAATTAAAAACGATTTAAATCAAATTGATTTTTCGTTATTTTGAATTTACCGCCAAAACGTTCCTTACGACGACTTTTTAGCACGTGACGTCAACTTTGTGTAAACTAAAATAAGTAAACATGTGAATATCGAGTTTATAATTATTATTAACAAGATTTTAATGAATAGAAAGTGATATTACTTTACTGAGCGGTGCCTCTGTGCACAAATACTTCTAAAACTGCGCCAAACTAAGTATTTGTACCGGTACCGTTTACACAAAACTGACGTCACGATGTCACGTGATTAAAAAGTCATCGTAAGGAACGTTTTGGTGGTAAATTCAAAACAACGAAAAATAAAGTTAAATATATCGTTCCAATCTTCAAATTAAAATAGTTTTTATTAAATTGGCAAATACCCTATTGTTCGTTTATAAACAGTAAGTAAAGCGAAAAAAAGTATGAGATTCATCCAAAATGAATTTATAAATTAAAGTAGCTTTTCGTATTCGTATCTTTCTGTTATTTTCTATTTAACTTACCATGCCCGCAGCCAACAAACAGACACACAGACACGTCTCTAGCGTGGACCGGCCGGCTAGTTCGGCCACACTCTTGCCTCCCACGGCTATGAACAGTCGCGCGTAGTGTAGTGCTGTGTCTCGCGCGTCTTCGTCGCCGGAGCCCGCGAAACGCAGACCCATCGCGAAACACGCGCCGGCTATTATGTTGCAGTAGGCTTGGCTGGAAAAAAGGACAGGTATTTTAGCGTGAGCTAGCTGACATAAATGGCAAACCATTTAATTTTATGTTAATTACTTACCTACTATTTGTATAGAATCAAGTTCTCCTAAGTTAACAGACAGCTGTGCTGCTGGGAAGTTTGTTGCGCCACTTCTTCCCAGCTAAAAGACTAGGAAGTGGTAAAGAGAGGGCGTTTTGGGGAACTGTCTTATGTAATTTTGACGTTCGAAAAGTCCTGACTCTCAGTCTAGTTTGAATAAATGTTTTTTTTTTAAATATTGATTGTGACAAAAATAAAGATATAATATACAGGAAACGTTTTTATCCAGTGCGTAAACTGTTACCATGAATTAAGCATATCATTCTAGACCCTCCAGCGCAGAACTTTTTGCCCTTGCGGGCCCCATCAGTTGATGCTGACACCTCTGAGGCGCGCGTGGACCCGGGCTTGGTCCTTACCGGACAGCAAGCTACCCATTACTCGCCATCTGCAAGCCCGCGCCTACGGTGGCCGGGAATCAGTCTGGGATTCCCGACGTCCACGGCGTTTCTCGCGGCAGAAACCGCGGCCGCGACCCTATGCGACGCCTGCAACCGGCGGGCCGCCCGCGACCCTATGGGACGCCTGCAACCGGCGGGCCGCCCGCGACCCTATGGGACGCCTGCAACCGGCGGGCCGCCCGCGACCCTATGGGACGCCTGCAACCGGCGGGCCGCCCGCGACCCTATGGGACGCCTGCAACCGGCGGGCCGCCCGCGACCCTATGGGACGCCTGCAACCGGCGGGCCGCCCGCGACCCTATGGGACGCCTGCAACCGGCGGGCCGCCCGCGACCCTATGGGACGCCTGCAACCGGCGGGCCGCCCGCGACCCTATGGGACGCCTGCAACCGGCGGGCCGCCCGCGACCCTATGGGACGCCTGCAACCGGCGGGCCGCCCGCGACCCTATGGGACGCCTGCAACCGGCGGGCCGCCCGCGACCCTATGGGACGCCTGCAACCGGCGGGCCGCCCGCGACCCTATGGGACGCCTGCAACCGGCGGGCCGCCCGCGACCCTATGGGACGCCTGCAACCGGCGGGCCGCCCGCGACCCTATGCGACGCCTGCAACCGGCGGGCCGCCCGCGACCCTATGGGACGCCTGCAACCGGCGGGCCGCCCGCGACCCTATGCGACGCCTGCAACCGGCGGGCCGCCCGCGACCCTATGCGACGCCTGCAACCGGCGGGCCGCCCGCGACCCTATGGGACGCCTGCAACCGGCGGGCCGCCCGCGACCCTATGGGACGCCTGCAACCGGCGGGCCGCCCGCGACCCTATGCGACGCCTGCAACCGGCGGGCCGCCCGCGACCCTATGGGACGCCTGCAACCGGCGGGCCGCCCGCGACCCTATGGGACGCCTGCAACCGGCGGGCCGCCCGCGACCCTATGGGACGCCTGCAACCGGCGGGCCGCCCGCGACCCTATGGGACGCCTGCAACCGGCGGGCCGCCCGCGACCCTATGGGACGCCTGCAACCGGCGGGCCGCCCGCGACCCTATGGGACGCCTGCAACCGGCGGGCCGCCCGCGACCCTATGGGACGCCTGCAACCGGCGGGCCGCCCGCGACCCTATGGGACGCCTGCAACCGGCGGGCCGCCCGCGACCCTATGGGACGCCTGCAACCGGCGGGCCGCCCGCGACCCTATGGGACGCCTGCAACCGGCGGGCCGCCCGCGACCCTATGGGACGCCTGCAACCGGCGGGCCGCCCGCGACCCTATGGGACGCCTGCAACCGGCGGGCCGCCCGCGACCCTATGGGACGCCTGCAACCGGCGGGCCGCCCGCGACCCTATGGGACGCCTGCAACCGGCGGGCCGCCCGCGACCCTATGGGACGCCTGCAACCGGCGGGCCGCCCGCGACCCTATGGGACGCCTGCAACCGGCGGGCCGCCCGCGACCCTATGGGACGCCTGCAACCGGCGGGCCGCCCGCGACCCTATGGGACGCCTGCAACCGGCGGGCCGCCCGCGACCCTATGGGACGCCTGCAACCGGCGGGCCGCCCGCGACCCTATGGGACGCCTGCAACCGGCGGGCCGCCCGCGACCCTATGGGACGCCTGCAACCGGCGGGCCGCCCGCGACCCTATGGGACGCCTGCAACCGGCGGGCCGCCCGCGACCCTATGGGACGCCTGCAACCGGCGGGCCGCCCGCGACCCTATGGGACGCCTGCAACCGGCGGGCCGCCCGCGACCCTATGGGACGCCTGCAACCGGCGGGCCGCCCGCGACCCTATGGGACGCCTGCAACCGGCGGGCCGCCCGCGACCCTATGGGACGCCTGCAACCGGCGGGCCGCCCGCGACCCTATGGGACGCCTGCAACCGGCGGGGCGGTTGGCGCCTTAATGAAGGCGCCCGGTGCTAAGATACAATCTTTACATGGTATAAAACAAAGTCGCTTTTCATGTTTGTACGCTTAGATCTTTTAATCTACGCAACAGATTTTAATGCGGCGTTCATCAATATACAGAGAGTTTCAAGAGAAAAGTTTATATGTATAATACATCGACCTTCACACGGTCGAAGCTGCTTGCAAAATCTAGTTATAAATAAAACGTGTAATCAAACTCACTTCATGGCTTCGTAATCGATGTTATCCTCGGTCGGTTTGACGAAGCAGTACGGTTTTATAGTAGCCGGCACCTGGCTCTCCACCCAGTCTTCAGTTGGCTCTATACTGTCCCATAACACTAATCCTAAAATAATAATAATAATTCATTTTACTTGAGACAGAGTCCGCACTGCATTAAATTAAAGTTAAAATTGATTTAAAAATCACACATATTGTGTTCATCTCCATAATTTCAGCCGAAAGACGTCCACTTTTGGACGTCTTTCCCAATCGCCTACACTTCGACCGGTTCTGTGCTTCTCGCATCCAGCAGATTCCTGCTGTCTTCACCAGGACATCGGTCAACGCTACATCTTCCAGTACAATGTCATTAAAAACAAATACGGTAAAAAAAAAAGAATTGAATTATTCACACATGTCATTCAAATGTTTATTACTTTAGATTATTATCTACTAAGCAAGAAAACAGTTTTAAGAACTAAGAGCCTGAACCAAAAAGTAAGAGCTGTGCCGTATACCTAAAAGAATAGAATTGAATTGTTGAGGTAAATTATGGGAATTGATAGTAAATTAATATGAGGTAACGTTTTGCCTTGTGAAGCCTCCAAATTGAATCAACTTCAATAAATCAATTGTCATGAATGTTGTTGTATTAGTAGTGATCTAACATTCCAGATGCAAAAAATAACCTACAAAGAAAATTAGACTTGACGTTTGACGTGTTTTGACGTTTTACAACTTAAGGCCTTTTGGACACACACGTTTTTCCTGCAAATAAAAATACGGTTTATTTGCCGTGTGTAGGCACGGTCATCGGGACTGTATGGGTAACTATGTTGACGGACGGATTTTTTCTACGGCTCGGTTTATTATGTGTGTAAAGAAACACAAGTGCCGTGTACAAAGGCCTTAAGACACTTCTGTCTTACGTTATATAATGTCATTCAACTGCTACTCTTAGGTGTTTATAGGTTTTCAGATAGCAGTATTTTCTAAGGTGGGACAATAACCTGCTTTTAAGAGCGTCCTTTGAATTCAGCAAAGGACGCTAGTAGAAATTTGGTTTTTTCCTCCATATAAAATTTTACCAATTTTATTTTTACTTTATGCTTCACATTTACCTTTATTATTCCTTGTAGATATTATCTTTAGTTGTACTAAATGATCTTGTCCATAATGATCTCAATTATACAGTTACCACCTAAGTACTCATTATGGTAAAGCAATAAAGATATTGAGTATTAAAATAATTGTGTGGATGCCATACCTCTGGCAATAATCCTGAGCATCAGCAGGTCGGGCCTCACGAAGTCCAGCTGGTAGGCAGTGCGCGGCGGCTCCAGCCAGGCGGCCAGCGCCGCGCTGTTGGAGCGCAGGTAGATGAGGCCCAGCGCCAGCGTGGCGCCCGGCGACGTCACGTCCAGGTTCACGGTGGCGCCCTCGCGGATGGCGAACGAGCCTTGCTTGTACTTCTCTTTTTGGGAACCTTACAACAATAAATACATAAGGTATATTATACACTAAAAAATTGTGCTAGGTCTTTACAGTCTACTTTAATAGGCATATGGAAAAGGGATTTAACATTTAAGTGTATATTTATTCTTGACTAAATGACTTCATACTGGAATCCTACAGAAGGAATACACGATACAGTAAAAAAATCTGGATACAAAAGGTATAGCTCTATCTATTATAATGCTTTTTTTGAGTACCAAGGTACAACAGTTTTGAGTTATTCAGTTAATTTAAAACATAGAGAATAACTGTAACAAAGTTTAAGCAAAGCAGTTATAGTTTTAATAATACTTATTATTTAACAAAGACGGAAATTCGTCTGGCACTAACGTTGTTTTTTTCTTAGCGCACACATATTATCGCTATCCCTTCTCTTCCTTATGAAGGGTGATGTCATCACTCTCGTTCGTTCATAAATCAGTCGCCGAGTGGGGTTCATTGACTACGAATCTATATAGGTAATTATTTTGCAAATCGACGCGATCAAAGGAGATAAAAAAAACGTACCGCACAGAGTACAAACATGAATTTAATGCAGTTTGAATAAAAAATTCAGAATTTTGAATAACTTTTTATGTCTTAAAGCAGAAGTGGATAAATAATCATAAATAAAAGTTTTCTGTTTGATTTTGCTCTAAAATACCCTATAATATTGCCATATAAAATTAACAAAAATCAGAACAGAGAAAATAAGAACATAACGCACATAAAGAACAAAAACACAATACGGTCAAAAATATACTCGTAAATTATTCTTAACCTTGCATTTTTTCATATAATTATATAAATTGAACCATCTATGATTTCGTTTATCTATGTTAGTGCAGTTACGGATAGGATTTTTTTCCATTCACTACTGGCAGCACCTTCGACAAATGTCAATTGTCACAATAATCGGAATTTGTTAATATTCTTAACGTTTGCGCCGGTTTGCTTTCGATTATTCGGTATTTGCGTGAGCGCGGCGCCGGCGCAGTGTATCTGTACACATAGCTACACTCACCAGTGAGCGGTTGCTTGTCGCCCCCCAGCATGTAGGTGCGCAGCTTGTGCGCCAGCTGCGTGAGCGCGGCGCCGGCGCAGTGTATCTGTACACATAGCTACACTCACCAGTGAGCGGTTGCTTGTCGCCCCCCAGCATGTAGGTGCGCAGCTTGTGCGCCAGCTGCGTGAGCGCGGCGCCGGCGCAGTGTATCTGTACACATAGCTACACTCACCAGTGAGCGGTTGCTTGTCGCCCCCCAGCATGTAGGTGCGCAGCTTGTGCGCCAGCTGCGTGAGCGCGGCGCCGGCGCAGTGTATCTGTACACATAGCTACACTCACCAGTGAGCGGTTGCTTGTCGCCCCCCAGCATGTAGGTGCGCAGCTTGTGCGCCAGCTGCGTGAGCGCGGCGCCGGCGCAGTGTATCTGTACACATAGCTACACTCACCAGTGAGCGGTTGCTTGTCGCCCCCCAGCATGTAGGTGCGCAGCTTGTGCGCCAGCTGCGTGAGCGCGGCGCCGGCGCAGTGTATCTGTACACATAGCTACACTCACCAGTGAGCGGTTGCTTGTCGCCCCCCAGCATGTAGGTGCGCAGCTTGTGCGCCAGCTGCGTGAGCGCGGCGCCGGCGCAGTGTATCTGTACACATAGCTACACTCACCAGTGAGCGGTTGCTTGTCGCCCCCCAGCATGTAGGTGCGCAGCTTGTGCGCCAGCTGCGTGAGCGCGGCGCCGGCGCAGTGTATCTGTACACATAGCTACACTCACCAGTGAGCGGTTGCTTGTCGCCCCCCAGCATGTAGGTGCGCAGCTTGTGCGCCAGCTGCGTGAGCGCGGCGCCGGCGCAGTGTATCTGTACACATAGCTACACTCACCAGTGAGCGGTTGCTTGTCGCCCCCCAGCATGTAGGTGCGCAGCTTGTGCGCCAGCTGCGTGAGCGCGGCGCCGGCGCAGTGTATCTGTACACATAGCTACACTCACCAGTGAGCGGTTGCTTGTCGCCCCCCAGCATGTAGGTGCGCAGCTTGTGCGCCAGCTGCGTGAGCGCGGCGCCGGCGCAGTGTATCTGTACACATAGCTACACTCACCAGTGAGCGGTTGCTTGTCGCCCCCCAGCATGTAGGTGCGCAGCTTGTGCGCCAGCTGCGTGAGCGCGGCGCCGGCGCAGTGTATCTGTACACATAGCTACACTCACCAGTGAGCGGTTGCTTGTCGCCCCCCAGCATGTAGGTGCGCAGCTTGTGCGCCAGCTGCGTGAGCGCGGCGCCGGCGCAGTGTATCTGTACACATAGCTACACTCACCAGTGAGCGGTTGCTTGTCGCCCCCCAGCATGTAGGTGCGCAGCTTGTGCGCCAGCTGCGTGAGCGCGGCGCCGGCGCAGTGTATCTGTACACATAGCTACACTCACCAGTGAGCGGTTGCTTGTCGCCCCCCAGCATGTAGGTGCGCAGCTTGTGCGCCAGCTGCGTGAGCGCGGCGCCGGCGCAGTGTATCTGTACACATAGCTACACTCACCAGTGAGCGGTTGCTTGTCGCCCCCCAGCATGTAGGTGCGCAGCTTGTGCGCCAGCTGCGTGAGCGCGGCGCCGGCGCAGTGTATCTGTACACATAGCTACACTCACCAGTGAGCGGTTGCTTGTCGCCCCCCAGCATGTAGGTGCGCAGCTTGTGCGCCAGCTGCGTGAGCGCGGCGCCGGCGCAGTGTATCTGTACACATAGCTACACTCACCAGTGAGCGGTTGCTTGTCGCCCCCCAGCATGTAGGTGCGCAGCTTGTGCGCCAGCTGCGTGAGCGCGGCGCCGGCGCAGTGTATCTGTACACATAGCTACACTCACCAGTGAGCGGTTGCTTGTCGCCCCCCAGCATGTAGGTGCGCAGCTTGTGCGCCAGCTGCGTGAGCGCGGCGCCGGCGCAGTGTATCTGTACACATAGCTACACTCACCAGTGAGCGGTTGCTTGTCGCCCCCCAGCATGTAGGTGCGCAGCTTGTGCGCCAGCTGCGTGAGCGCGGCGCCGGCGCAGTGTATCTGTACACATAGCTACACTCACCAGTGAGCGGTTGCTTGTCGCCCCCCAGCATGTAGGTGCGCAGCTTGTGCGCCAGCTGCGTGAGCGCGGCGCCGGCGCAGTGTATCTGTACACATAGCTACACTCACCAGTGAGCGGTTGCTTGTCGCCCCCCAGCATGTAGGTGCGCAGCTTGTGCGCCAGCTGCGTGAGCGCGGCGCCGGCGCAGTGTATCTGTACACATAGCTACACTCACCAGTGAGCGGTTGCTTGTCGCCCCCCAGCATGTAGGTGCGCAGCTTGTGCGCCAGCTGCGTGAGCGCGGCGCCGGCGCAGTGTATCTGTACACATAGCTACACTCACCAGTGAGCGGTTGCTTGTCGCCCCCCAGCATGTAGGTGCGCAGCTTGTGCGCCAGCTGCGTGAGCGCGGCGCCGGCGCAGTGTATCTGTACACATAGCTACACTCACCAGTGAGCGGTTGCTTGTCGCCCCCCAGCATGTAGGTGCGCAGCTTGTGCGCCAGCTGCGTGAGCGCGGCGCCGGCGCAGTGTATCTGTACACATAGCTACACTCACCAGTGAGCGGTTGCTTGTCGCCCCCCAGCATGTAGGTGCGCAGCTTGTGCGCCAGCTGCGTGAGCGCGGCGCCGGCGCAGTGTATCTGTACACATAGCTACACTCACCAGTGAGCGGTTGCTTGTCGCCCCCCAGCATGTAGGTGCGCAGCTTGTGCGCCAGCTGCGTGAGCGCGGCGCCGGCGCAGTGTATCTGTACACATAGCTACACTCACCAGTGAGCGGTTGCTTGTCGCCCCCCAGCATGTAGGTGCGCAGCTTGTGCGCCAGCTGCGTGAGCGCGGCGCGGGCGCAGTGTATCTGTACACATAGCTACACTCACCAGTGAGCGGTTGCTTGTCGCCCCCCAGCATGTAGGTGCGCAGCTTGTGCGCCAGCTGCGTGAGCGCGGCGCCGGCGCAGTGTATCTGTACACATAGCTACACTCACCAGTGAGCGGTTGCTTGTCGCCCCCCAGCATGTAGGTGCGCAGCTTGTGCGCCAGCTGCGTGAGCGCGGCGCCGGCGCAGTGTATCTGTACACATAGCTACACTCACCAGTGAGCGGTTGCTTGTCGCCCCCCAGCATGTAGGTGCGCAGCTTGTGCGCCAGCTGCGTGAGCGCGGCGCCGGCGCAGTGTATCTGTACACATAGCTACACTCACCAGTGAGCGGTTGCTTGTCGCCCCCCAGCATGTAGGTGCGCAGCTTGTGCGCCAGCTGCGTGAGCGCGGCGCCGGCGCAGTGTATCTGTACACATAGCTACACTCACCAGTGAGCGGTTGCTTGTCGCCCCCCAGCATGTAGGTGCGCAGCTTGTGCGCCAGCTGCGTGAGCGCGGCGCCGGCGCAGTGTATCTGTACACATAGCTACACTCACCAGTGAGCGGTTGCTTGTCGCCCCCCAGCATGTAGGTGCGCAGCTTGTGCGCCAGCTGCGTGAGCGCGGCGCCGGCGCAGTGTATCTGTACACATAGCTACACTCACCAGTGAGCGGTTGCTTGTCGCCCCCCAGCATGTAGGTGCGCAGCTTGTGCGCCAGCTGCGTGAGCGCGGCGCCGGCGCAGTGTATCTGTACACATAGCTACACTCACCAGTGAGCGGTTGCTTGTCGCCCCCCAGCATGTAGGTGCGCAGCTTGTGCGCCAGCTGCGTGAGCGCGGCGCCGGCGCAGTGTATCTGTACACATAGCTACACTCACCAGTGAGCGGTTGCTTGTCGCCCCCCAGCATGTAGGTGCGCAGCTTGTGCGCCAGCTGCGTGAGCGCGGCGCCGGCGCAGTGTATCTGTACACATAGCTACACTCACCAGTGAGCGGTTGCTTGTCGCCCCCCAGCATGTAGGTGCGCAGCTTGTGCGCCAGCTGCGTGAGCGCGGCGCCGGCGCAGTGTATCTGTACACATAGCTACACTCACCAGTGAGCGGTTGCTTGTCGCCCCCCAGCATGTAGGTGCGCAGCTTGTGCGCCAGCTGCGTGAGCGCGGCGCCGGCGCAGTGTATCTGTACACATAGCTACACTCACCAGTGAGCGGTTGCTTGTCGCCCCCCAGCATGTAGGTGCGCAGCTTGTGCGCCAGCTGCGTGAGCGCGGCGCCGGCGCAGTGTATCTGTACACATAGCTACACTCACCAGTGAGCGGTTGCTTGTCGCCCCCCAGCATGTAGGTGCGCAGCTTGTGCGCCAGCTGCGTGAGCGCGGCGCCGGCGCAGTGTATCTGTACACATAGCTACACTCACCAGTGAGCGGTTGCTTGTCGCCCCCCAGCATGTAGGTGCGCAGCTTGTGCGCCAGCTGCGTGAGCGCGGCGCCGGCGCAGTGTATCTGTACACATAGCTACACTCACCAGTGAGCGGTTGCTTGTCGCCCCCCAGCATGTAGGTGCGCAGCTTGTGCGCCAGCTGCGTGAGCGCGGCGCCGGCGCAGTGTATCTGTACACATAGCTACACTCACCAGTGAGCGGTTGCTTGTCGCCCCCCAGCATGTAGGTGCGCAGCTTGTGCGCCAGCTGCGTGAGCGCGGCGCCGGCGCAGTGTATCTGTACACATAGCTACACTCACCAGTGAGCGGTTGCTTGTCGCCCCCCAGCATGTAGGTGCGCAGCTTGTGCGCCAGCTGCGTGAGCGCGGCGCCGGGCGCAGTGCGTGCCGCACCTGCCATGACCAGGCCCAGCGCCAGTCCCGCGGCCAGGGCGTAGCCTTCGCGTTCTACACAGTTCTCCATCTCCGGCCCGGGCGGCTTGCCTGGAAAGTTACGAGATTTAAGAAAAAGAAAGAAACAATGAACAATTTTGCAGCCATCTTGGATTTTTATTTTGACCTCACTATCGGCTTCAGCACCCTCAAAAAACATGAAAACGACACATGACGAAAACAATTAACACTTATGCAGTCGTCATCTTGGATTTTAATTTTGGCCTCACTATCGGCTTCAGCACCCTCGAAACCCATGATAACTATACACATGATGAAAAATATGAAAAAAATTACAGCCAACATCTTGGAGCACCCCAGAGAACTATGTAGCTGGTGAAACTGAGCCCAAAAATCCGTTTCTTTACTGGCTACTGAGCCAGTAAAGAAACGGATTTTCTAACAAACACAAGACAAACTGTTGTCTTGTGTTTGTTAGCTAAATTTCTACAATTTTACTCCTACCGCAAGCTGCGTTAAAGAACTTCGTTCCAAAAACTTATCTATTTAGTCCAGTGGTTTACGCTGTGCGTTTGCTGTCAGTGAATGAATGAATGAATGATTTTATTAATAAATAGATCTATAGATATATTACTTACCAATCTCATTCAACAACACTTGCGCGTAATGTGTGTGCGCAGTGGCCTGGTATATCAGGCCCACGCCTAACAGTGCAGCTACTAGGATGTTCTGCTGGATGTCCAGCTCGATGGAAGTAGGTGGAAGCAGGGGTTCCAAGTGAATGCTCATCATTTTAGTGGCTTGGACGTCCATTGTTCCTAAGGGGGGAAATAGGCTACAAAAAATGTTTTACGCATTTCTTACTCTTCTTATTCTTACTCTCTGATTGATACAAAAATTGTGTAATTTTAAGCCTGTGGTCTACTGTATATGTGAGAATTTTGTGTGCATTTTCGTTCTCTACGCCTTCGATACGATCTCCTGGAAAATTCAAATCTAGATAATGTCACTTCTGGGAGTTCGTGGCGTTGCTTAGGACTGGTTTACTTGACACCTCTGTAAATGAACGCAGAGTTGTGTTTGGAGATAAATGACTTTTGATTTTGATTTTGATTTTGGAGTATATCGTAGTGAACCAACCACTGTACATTTTGATGTTCCCAGGGGAAGCGTGCTGGGTCCCACTCTCTTTATTATTTATATAAACGCATTATGCAGCATGAACCTACAACAGGCTAACATTTTCCCATATACTGACGACACCGCAATAGTTTATCATGGGAAAACATGGGATGAAATACAATGCGCGGTGAAGGCGGGGTAAAGGCTGTTGCGAACTGGCTACAATATAATCTTTTGACACTGAATATAGAAAAAACAAGGCAATAAACTTTGCTATTTGCGAACGTTCTTCCCCTAACAGAGTATCTTGTTTACGGCTGCTCTCTTGTATTCGTTCTGACCAATGTTCTTGCCCTTTTCATCGAACAATCTGACTCTTTTATGATCGCGATTGTATACAGAAGATGAAGTTATTGTGTTCAGAAGATGAGGATTTCAAATATTTCTATCATTTGGTTACCTCTGTAGGTAGCAGCCAATCCCAACAGTAGTCCGACACTAATCATCTCGTTACATTTGACGAGATATTCGTAGATGTTCATGAAGGGCATGTCTCGCAGGTGCCCGTTTAGTCCTAACGCCATGAGGAAGCCTGCGTGTTCCGTTGACATTTCTGTTGTGCCCTGTTGAGTAGAAATTGTATTTGGAAGTGTTCTATTCAAAAGTTGTAAAAATTGGGCCTGGGCCTTTAATATAAATTAAAATTGTCATCTTGGTAGATGACAATTTTAATTAAATAATATTTCGACACTTTGTTTCAATAACAACAAAAATATATGCCAGGATACCTAATAATATTCAAGTATTGACGACATCTGAAATAAAAATCGATTAGTCCGAGTGAAGTTTTCACAGAAAACACCTATGATTAAAGATAACGAACTTTAAAGAATTACGTCATAACAATCCACTAAACTCACCCTTGGCTTATTATAAATGACCCACTCGGAGTCTATCGTGAACCCAGACAGCGGCACGAGCGCGAGGCCGGCGGCGGCCCCGTTGTGGTAGCTGGGCCACGCGCCCAGCGCCGGCGCCGCCTCGCCGGCGCCCGCCCCGCGGCCCCGCCAGCGGCCCCACACGCACACGCGCGGCACCTCCACGGCCTCTGTGGCGGGGCACGGCACTGTGCGCAGAGTTGCCATGCCTCTGCAAGATACAAAACAGTGCAGTTCACACGTAGACTGACGATGGCAAATCGACAAGTTTCATACAATGGCCTTGCTATAAACATGGAAGATATGTTTATAGCAACTTCGAGCGTTACCGCGAGCCTGCACTCTTTGTATATGGTCTAGCTACAAAGATTGCCGGCTCAACGAAAACTTTTTCATAATAATAAAAACATACAATTATTGTTTGAATACCATAGTTAAATTGTAATTTTAAAAGCAAAGACCGCAAAGACGAACAAAAAGACAATAACCTCAATACTTGAGAAATGATAAACTACTTTAACTACTGAAATTACAATTTTAGGTTTCATTGTACAAAATAGTAGTCGCCTAGTGGTCGAAATACGGCCATAATACTTTTTTTTTTTAAACAAAATATACTGGCAAGTTTTTTTACCCTAATTGCACATAAATAACAATCAATCTACACTTACCTAGCTATCGGCAGCGCCATAGTTCTAGTACTGACAGCGAACAGATACTTCTCCTGTTCTTCAATAAAGTCGTGGTCGGACACTTCGGGTCGCTGCGTCAGATTGATGGTCACAGGGATGGAAGATTGAAGCAGGTTCGTTACTTCGTTCATTCTGCAAAGTATTTGGAATGTATTTTAGAGATATATCACCATAACTGCGTAATACACTATCAATGACAATCTGAGCCTTCAGAGAGATTCAGATTGCCGTCAGGAAAGTAAGCCAATACACTGACGTTGATACAGCTCGGTCTGTCTATTTTAGTTATTTTCATAGCGTTATGTCCTACGGCATTCTCTGTGGGCCAAAGCCACTGATATTCAAAATATTTTTGTTCTTCAAAAGCGAGCTATTCATGCAATTTACCAACTAGGTGCTAGCACCTAGTTGGTAAATTGCATGAATAGCTTTAAAAAAAATCTCTGAGAGAAACTCTAGAGTTTCTCTCAGAGATTTTTTTTAAAGATATCGGTATTCTCACGGTAGCATCGCAATTCATCTTCGCTAACATCTTATATATTAGGCAAAGTATACACTTATACATTAAATACAGTGATATTCATAATAGAACTAAGGACAAACTACGTGCTATTTCACCGGCTTCATAAGGTTCATTACTCATTTGTTGGGCTTGGTATAACCTTTTATAACAAGCTTCCCTCTTCTTTGCTAGATTTACTTTTTAATGCAATTAAAGCTAAAGTAAAATCCAACCTTTGTTCTAAGGCATACTATTCTATTAACAACTACTAAAACGATAAGAATAGTTGGTAGCTGTGATCAACTCAAGACAATGTTTGTGTTCCTTCACCAGAATTAGCTTACCAACTGGCAGTTTGTATGAGTTACTTCATTTTTTTTTAATTATACTGTATAAATCATTTTATTTTTAATTAATTATATTTTCATTTATTTTTGACATTATCTACTCATTAAAATGTATTTTAATGAAATGTATTGCAACATGTGGTCAGCTAGCGACCTCGATAATTGTTCGTATTATTCTTTCCCTAGCAACCAGCAGCAAGTTCGTCATGCTCCCTTAGATGTCACCGCTTGCGCTAGTGTCTGGGGTCGGGTTGCATCCTTCCCTCAAATATAGCGAGGCGGGCAATGGCTAATCCTTGCGTTATGCTCGTGAACGGGTGCTGCTTGTGGTGACTGGTCGTCTTGCTGACCATGGTTTTGTCATTGTTATTAGTAATTAACTGTTTATTTATTTTACTCCGAAGGTCTTAGATTAACATTTCTTACTTCAAGTTAAATCTAAATGAATCTAATGCAGCAATGCATTTGTAAGCGGGCACACCCTTTATGCCTGGAGGCTTTTATGTGGGTATTGAGTTCTGTTTACGTATACTGTTTTTATTATTTATATCTGCTTGAGTTTAGTTACTATGTTTTGTTGGTATATTGACTTGTCCTAGCTGACATATTATGGCAAATAATTTAATTTTATGTTATGTGTTTAGTAATGTTATTTACTTAACTATTATTGTACAGAATCAAGTTCTTCTAACTTAACAGACAGCTGTGCTGCTGGGGAGTTGGTTGCCCCACTTCTTCTTCCCAGTTAAAGCACTAGGAAGTGGTGAAGGGCGGGCGTTTTGGGGGATTGTATTATGTACTTTTGACGTTCAAAAAGTCATTTATTCAAACTAGGCTGAGAGTCTGCTGACTCTCAGCCTAGTTTGAATAAATAACTTTTGATTTTGATTTTGAATCGTTTTATGGATACTGTTAACCCATTACTTCAAATGTTTGAAAAAATTGTCAACTCAACAACGTAAACAACGCAATTAATGTTGTTGAACTGTCAAAATTAAAGCCATCCTACTGTTAGTGTGTTACGCAATGACCCCGCTGTAGCATTCTGTCCGTCTGTGGGTCAACAAAATCTATGTAAATAGTGAATATGTTAAACAACACTTTAAAAACGTGATCGTTCGTGTTCTTATATTTACCAAGACGAAAGCAAGTCAGACTAAATTTAAAAATAAAAATACCATTTAAAATAACAATTTATTTTTTACTTCCAAGCTTGGAATGACAGTCTCACTCCCTGAAAACATTGCGATGGAATTTCTTTATTAATTAAGCAAACATAATAATGTCATTTCATCACTTTACGAGGCGCGAGACAAAGCGGACGTGTGTTTGTATTGATTATAATGAAATAAACAATTACTACAAATAAATATAATTATTTGCGACGTCAGTATAAAAGTAAAGTGTGTCGTGTGTGACTTGTGGTTCTTTTTCATTTCATCACATCATCATCGCTTTACGAGGCGCAAGACAAAGCGGACGTGTGTTTCACGCACTTCCTTTTGACCCATACCTTTCGACAAGAGAAGGAAGGATTTAGTTTGCATAAAGCCTAAAACTAGACATGCGTTTGCTAATCGATTTTGTGTGTTTAGGTCCTTTTCTGTATAATACACTTAACAAATTAATGAGCATCTATAATATAATAGTTTAGCTATAAAAAATGTAGTAGTACTATGTTATCAGAATACTTAGCGATACTCAATTACACAAGCGCAGGAAAACTTCTAGAAATTTTATCACGACGCGGCGACGGTACGTGATTCCCAGGAACACCGTTTGATTAACAAATTCCAGTTTTTCTCCATTCAATATGATGTCACATTCGCTACTTCTAACATTTGGTAATTTAAATCTAACGCATTTGGTTTTTGTGCCATTTAGTACCAAATTATTTACCGTAAACCAATCTTGGACCTGAACAATAGAGTTATTCACGTCGTCAAGATTTTGTGAACGTCGGGCTATTTTAAATATCAATCATGTGTCATCTGCAAATAACACCATCTTCGGTTGATTTAGAAGTAAATAGGGTAAATCATTAATGTAAACTATAAAAAGGAATGGACCCAATTTTGAACCTTGAGGAACGATTGCCATTTCAGACCCTAATGAGTTTATGCCGTTTACTTGAACTTTAACTTTTCTGTCTTTCAGGTATGATCTTAGTAAATCAAGAGCTGTATTTCTAACCCCATAGTGCTCCAGTTTCAGCAGAAGTGTCTCATGGTTTACGCAATCGAACGCCTTGGAGAGGTCGCAAAAGATTCCAATGGCATCTTTTGCTTCTTCCCAGGCGTTAAAAATGTTCATTATTAGGGTGACACCAGCGTCAGTGGTACAACGCCTTTTGGTGAAACCGTACTGCTCGACAGGTGGAGCTGATTTATGAATAAAGATTTTTTGATTATTGATAAAATAATATTCGTTTTAAATATTTATCTGACTTAGGTAGGGTAGGCACTGTCTTTCTGTCTTTATGGACTGTACGTCACTGGGTCCTATATGATTTATGTTCTCATCAGAATATATAAGCACAAATACTTATTCAAAATTTTGCAAGAGTACTAATGAGTTTTTTCTAATTCATCCCGAAAAAGTGTTTAAATAGGAGATAAAAGTTTTTATGGAAGTTCATTATTTTTGATGATGGGAAATCCCATCAGGCAAATGGCTGGTAACTTGATGATTTACTACCATTTCCTTACCTATGATCCCTTGGATATAGCAAACTCAGTAACTGCGTATTTAGATGTTCCATCCCAGTGATGATGTCAGCATCCTCAGGGTTACTCCTCATAGGTTCCGTTGGTCTCCTCCCCAGTGTATACACTGTGTCTTTCTCCAAAACTTCCAGGGCTATGACTGAGGAAATATTTATATATTCTATACATATAAATAACATTGAAGTGTTTGTTGGAAAAGTCAAAATAACAGCTTTATACTAAATGCATATATGGTAGTTACATAGAAAAAGTAAAAAATAATTGTCTGTCTCTCTGTCTGGTCGTTCCGGCTTCCGAAACGGCTAGGCCAACTTTGACGGGACTTTCACTGGTAGATTGCTGATATTGTAAGGAGTACTTAGGCTACATTCAGTAGAACGTTCCCATGGGATGCGCAGAGTTAAATTGCGCAGATAAAAAAAATGTTGGTGTGTGCAGCATTGAACTGTAAAATATAGTGACTCACACTCCATATAATCCGAGGCAGTCTTCATAGTGTGCGCTACCTCGGCCTGGTGCGCCAGGTCCTCGCGCATGACCAGGTTGTATGCGGCGGGCGGCCAGTTGGGCGGCGGGGCGCTCTTGCAGCGGCTGAAGGGCGTCAGCAGCAGCAGGCCCAGCGCGGGCGGCAGGTTGGCGATGTCGCGGAGAGTTATGCCTGTGGGGCAGAAGGGTTCACTTTAAGTTAATTCACAACAAACACTTGAATTGACGAATATTAATGTTGCAATATCTGTGTGGCCGAACCTTTCGGGGAATAACGACGTGATGTTATATTATGAAGGCATACTTTGTAAATTCGAGTGATTTTTACTATAATTTTTTTTAGTTATACGAGAAAATCCTTCGTGAATATATTATTCTGTCGACGAGATTGCTATTTGAGCACACATCTATACAGGAAAACTTTTTATTCAATGCGCAAACTGTAACCATGAATTCAGCATATCATTCTAGACCTCCAGCGCAGAAAGTTTTCGTCGGTTATACAAAAACTGAATTAAACACTGAATTAAAACTTTTCCTGTATATATATACTAATAATTATTAGTATATAGCGCGACCCCTAATAGAGTCAACTCCCCGCACTTCCAGAGTTCGTCGTGTGCCGGCTAAGTTACGTGACTAGTAACGGTTCGGCACAACACTATCCATGTCGCCCGCGCGCCTTAGTGAGTGAGTCACAAGCGTCCGAAAAATGCACACGCGCTCGGCGTAAACAGACTCGTGCGCCTCGCGAGCCGTCCATTTATTATATTATGCCATAAGTCTTTATATATAAAAGTGTCACACTGTTTCCTGCAATGTTAATAGTTTTTACCAATATACAGTTTATATCATGCACAAATAGTTGGAGTTTCTTTTGTTTATAGTAGCAAAGTACCCCGACTACAACTGGCGTCCCAACGTGCGGCCGTGTTTTGTGAAAACGGTTAAGCTAACATTATTTTCGTGTTAAACTGTTATTGTGTACAACAACGTTCGTTAAGACTCGAAAAACAGTGTGTGAGTGTCGAAAACAGTGACTTTCTCGGGGTTTCTCCGTGCGGCGTTATATACCTACTCGTTAAGTGCTTCGCCCACGCCGCCCGCAGATTCGTTACGTTTTGTGCACACAACAACAATTACTTATAAAGAACTTTTAGCATATTTTGGTGTAATAAAGTGACTATACAGTGGATTTAGTGTTACGAACTAGTTATATCACGTTTTTAGTCGTTCTAGTGCGTATTTACTACCTAGAACAGTCGTGTACCTAGTTTGAAATCCAACGGCCATTTTGTGGAACATTCACGAACACTTGTTTTGTTTACAGTGCCAAGATTTTACGAACTTAATTTTAGTGTTACGTTTAGTCATCCTAGGTTATAGTGTTATATTTTAGGTTACCTAGGATAGTCGTTTTGCTATAAGCCGTAACCTGTAAACATTCGGTGTAGGTACAGAGTATTGTTTAGAGTGACGCTTCGTGCGAGTTAAGACTATAGTGTGGGTACCTACGTAGATTAGTTAGGATACCTAGAACACCGACTCGCGTCGAACATTATTGTGAATAATAACTTTGATATTTGAAATAGTGTCTTGTGTGTTAGAGATCTAGTTTAGTTGTATTATTTTGTAGGTATATTATAGTTAGAACATTCGCGTAAGTGTATGAACGTTGTTTACGTACGTACGCGTTGTGTACAAACAGTTGTCGAACTCGAGTGACGAACTAGGTTACCTAGGTACACTATTACCTATTTGTGGTACCAGAACGTTGTTTATAGTGCATTAAAAGACATGGTGCTAACACGGTCGCGTAATAATAGTGCTTCACGTGCTACGCAGCAGCCTGTATACACGTACCCTACGGCTGGTGAGCAGTTAGACGGTACAATGCCGCTGCCGTCTACTTCGGATGGCGACGCATTGTTCGTCGACGTACGATCGTCGACGCCGCCGCTGGCTGGACCTCCGTCCGCCGGCGCCTCGGCCCCATCACCACCACCGCTGTACGGGCGTGAGCTGCCTGGCTACTCGCAGATGTCACAGCACGGGCATGCTCCGCCCATCGCCACACCGCAGCCACCGATGTCCGCACCTATCGTTATGACGGACCAACAACTGGTATTCCTCTTGCAAGCTTTACGGTCGCAGCCGCCTACGGAGGGCGCGCAGCTACCGCCGACGACGACTGTAAGTACAAACCTGGCTAAGTGTACGGCGAGATTTAATGGTACCGGCGACGTAATGGCATTCGTGGATGCTGTGCAGATTTATAAAGACTGTGTTGGTGTTCACGACGATATGGCTTTAAGAGGCATGCCAATGCTGCTCACTGACTTTGCGGCTACCTGGTGGCAAGGTGTTAAACATTCGGTCACAAGTTGGCAGGAGGCCATCCATTTACTTCGCCAAACATTCGGTCCACGCCTCCCACCTCATAGATTATATAGAGAGATGTTCAGTCGAGAGCAAGGTGAAGAACGGACAGATGTCTTTGTGTGTAGGGTAAGAGCCCTCATCGCCCAGCTACCGCTACACACGCTACCTGAAAATCCAGTGCAGCTGGATATGGTGTACGGCCTACTCCATAGGAGAATCCGGGAGAGGGTAACGAGGAGTGCTTTCGCTTCGTTCACCGAGCTGCTACAACAGGCTCGAGTAGTAGAAGATGTGCTGGAAGAAGTCTGCCCCGCTGCGCCGATTAAAAGGCACTCTCCTGCATCTGCCGCCCCGCCGCTGCCGCCACCGCAGGTCACCGGATATGCTGCGACGTCTTCACCAGCTGGTGCTGTGGTGAATAAACAAGAAAAAGCACCGCCAAACAAGGCTAGACCAAGGTGTACATTTTGCAAGATGTTTGGACATGTCAAAGATGACTGTCGTAAACTAGAAAATAGGAATAAGGCGACTGTTGAACCGGTCAAGAGCGAACCAGTTACGACCCAATCGGAGCTGCGCCCGTCCGTAGCGTGCTTCGGATGTGGTGCGCCCGGGGTGATACGGTCGAACTGCACGGTGTGTAAGGAAAAACGCACTGCATTGCCGACCACGAAGACCGCATTTCAATCAGTGTCCGTAGATGGAAAAGTGTTAAACCCGCGTGTGCGTCCTATTTTTAACGTGCAGGTGTTCGGTGCAGTAGGCACCGCGTTACTAGACACGGGCGCGAAGCAATGCGTTGCTAGTGATAGTTTAACGAGACATTTGCGGGCTAATGGCCAAATGTTTAATAGTTGCGAAACAGAGTTAAGATTTGCAGACGGAACCAAACGTCTCGAAACTGTAGAAACAGCTGTGGTAAATGTAAAAGTGCAGGGAGTTGCAATAAGCACTCTTTTTATGGTCTTGCCCGGCGCAACCGATTCCTTACTAGGTATGAATTTTATAGAGGACGCTGGCATGATACTCGATTTCGAAAGGAATCGTTTCTCTTTACGTGCTACAGGCTTTCATGAGCTACAGTATGAACGTGAGGACCGAGTTGCGGTCAGTTCGACGATTGGTCTCCACGAGTGCGAGGGCATTCTCCTATCACCATCTGATAGGGACAAGTTGGCTGGACTATTGGAAATTAACGCTGACGTCTTTAGTGCAGGGGGAGGGCCGACGCCCTTCGCCTTGCATAGGATAGACACAGGTAACGCTACGCCTATCGCAATGCCCCCTTATCGACTGACTCCTGCTAAAAAGGAGTTGGTAAGAGCTGAAATTGATAAAATGTTGGAACTGAAGGTAATAGAAGAAGCTGAGTCAGAATGGGCTTTCCCGGTGGTGTTAGTGCCGAAAAAGAATGGTGAGACAAGATTTTGCGTCGATTATCGAAAATTAAACGCTGTAACCCGTACGGACAAATATCCATTGCCATTAATCGACGAGATCCTATCTTCCACAAAAAGTAATTGTGTGATGTCCACCATCGATCTAAAATCTGGGTACTGGCAAGTGGAAGTAGCTCCAGAGGATCGACACAAGACTGCATTCGTCTCACCGTTCGGAGCGTTTCAATTCAGGCGCATGCCATTTGGCTTAAAGAATTCGCCTTCGACGTTCCAACGATTGATGGATCGTTTTCGGTCTGGACTAAAAGACGTAACCGTTGTAGCATATTTAGATGACATTCTAGTAATTTCTGATAACCTGGATGTGCACTTACAGGATCTGCAACAGGTGTTCGATCGCCTTCGTCAATTCAACCTCAAAGCAAACCGTGAAAAGTGTGTATTTGCCAGGGAAAGAGTTGCTTATTTAGGGCACGTTATTACGGTCCAAGGGATCGAACCTGATCCGACGAAGGTCCAAGCAGTCGTGGAAATGATACCTCCTAACAATGTAAAGGAACTAAAAAGTTTTTTACAAACCTGTTCCTGGTTTAGAAAATTTATTCCACAGTTCTCTGAAGTAGCCCAGCCGTTGACCGACCTTACCAGGAAGAGTAAAGCCTGGAAATGGGGTGAAAAGGAGGTCACCGCATTTAACGAGCTCAAGCGGAGACTCACAACGAGTCCAATCCTACGCCAGCCAGACTTCGAGCAACCGTTCATTCTTCGCACAGATGCCAGTGGTTATGCCCTAGGTGCAGTGCTCGTGCAAGGTCCGGATCCGAAGTCTGAGAAACCTATTGAGTATGCCAGTAGGTTATTAACAGCAGCCGAACGTAATTACTCCACGACGGAGCGGGAAGCATTAGCTGTGGTGTGGGCCTTAGATAAGTTTCGTGGTTATCTCGAAGGCGCCCAAGTCCGAGTTGCAACCGATCATCAACCTTTGAAGTGGCTACTGTCTATAAAGACACCCAGTGGCCGCCTTGCTCGGTGGGCCCTGAAAATCCAAGCTTTTAATCTGGATGTGGAGTACACGCCCGGGAAAGCTAATGTGGTGGCAGATACGCTTAGTCGTCCCGTATGCCGGCCGTCGATAGATGAAAATCCCGAGTCTACCTGCGATCTGTGTCCAGTCTCAGTAGACCTACCTCACCGTAGCTCCGAGGAATTGCGAACAGCACAGCTCGAAGATCCTGAACTTAGGAAAATACTTAAGGACTTTGAAGACGGTGATGCCACAACTCGGTGGACAGATCGAGGCTATTATCTGTCAAACGGAGTCCTTTTCCGATTTCATCCAGATTCCGAATCTGAGGAGCCTCAGTTAGTAGTACCAGACTCTATGCGCACCGAGATACTGAAAGAGCTCCATGATGCGCCCACAGCCGGTCATTTAGGCCTGGAGCGCACTCTGACAAGGATCAAAGAAAGATTCTATTTCCCAAATATGCGTCAATACGTGGCAAAGTATCTAAAGGCTTGCGATCTGTGCCAGAAGTTTAAGCCTACTAATCTTAAACCTGCTGGGCTGTTGCAAACCCCTGTCGCCCAACAACGCTTTGAAGTTCTCGCCATGGACTTGTTTGGTCCTCTGCCTGAGGGTAGTAAGGGTGAGAAGTGGATCTTCCTAGTTGAAGATACTGCGAGCAGATGGGTAGAGTTGTTCCCGTTGACCGAGGCCAACGCAGATAGTTGCGCTAGAGTATTGATAGAAGAAGTATTTATGAGATATGGGTTTCCCCGTAGAGTTATCTCAGATAATGGAACACAGTTCGTATCAGCGGTGATGCAAAAAGCAATGCACGTCCTCGGTGTTCATCAAAATTTAACTCCAGTCTATCACCCCGAGGCAAACCCCGCTGAGCGGAAAAATCGGGAGATGAAGCAGATGTTGGCGATCCTGATAGATCCAGAGCATCGTCGTTGGCCGGAAGTGTTGCCCGCTGTGCGATTCGCTTTAAATACGGCTCCTAACCAAGGCCCGGGACACTCTGCCGCTTTTTTAACGTTTGCGCGCGAGTTCCGGTCCCCGGTGAACGTAGCTCACGACTTGCGAGCGGTCGTAGATCAAGAAAACTACGTTCCCCAAATCACGCCATATTTACGGGACTTTGTACACCGCCTACAAGAGGTGAAGTGGCGAGTCGAGCACCAGCAGGACATTCGCAAGGATGCAGCGGACAAAAACCGCCGTCCTGGAACTAAGTTTAAGGAGGGTGACCTCGTACTCGTGAATAGCCATCGACTTAGTCAAGCCGCTAAAGGCTTCACCAGTAAGTTCGCCCCGAGACGAGAGGGCCCGTATCGTATTAATAAAGTGGTTTCCGCAACTTCTTACGAGGTTGTAGATAAGGAGGCCGAGCCTCGAGGAAAGTATCATGCCAGTCTTCTAACATCGTACGTAGGTGATTCCGATGTTGTCATCCATAGTAGGAAGAAGGGCAGGCCCTGTAAGTTATCGGTTGCCAAGCCAGCTCCAGAGCCTTCAGCTGACTTGGAGGGGGAGGATATAGCGCGACCCCTAATAGAGTCAACTCCCCGCACTTCCAGAGTTCGTCGTGTGCCGGCTAAGTTACGTGACTAGTAACGGTTCGGCACAACACTATCCATGTCGCCCGCGCGCCTTAGTGAGTGAGTCACAAGCGTCCGAAAAATGCACACGCGCTCGGCGTAAACAGACTCGTGCGCCTCGCGAGCCGTCCATTTATTATATTATGCCATAAGTCTTTATATATAAAAGTGTCACACTGTTTCCTGCAATGTTAATAGTTTTTACCAATATACAGTTTATATCATGCACAAATAGTTGGAGTTTCTTTTGTTTATAGTAGCAAAGTACCCCGACTACAAGTATATATATACAAGAAAACTTTTTCCTTTCTGCTCGGCTTGTAAAGGTAGTAGCGTGACCTTTTATAAGAATTGACTGACTGATAGTTCTGGAGATCAGCGTGTTCAAATATACAAAAAAAAACAAACCCTTCACTTTTATTATTACTAATAATAAAAGTGGAGGGTTTGTTTTTTTTACAAGCCGAGCAGAAAGGAAAACGTCGGAAAGCACCCAAAGCGAACACGAAGTAACAGCGCAGGCAGGTGATGCGATGCGATGTCATGCGAAGGGGAGCAAGAAACTTCCTAAATATACTCACAACTGGCTGTGAGTGACATAATATTATAGATAATTAGAATCTTTTAGTAAGCGGGTGTTGACATATTCGTACCTCCTTAATACAAAACAAGGTTTGAATTTAGATCAGATTTAAACCACCAAGCAAGTTGTTTTTATTAAGAACCCAATATGTATAGAATTGCAGTTCTCTTTACAAAACTGACAACTAAGTCCGGTGCTAAGTTGTCATTTTTGTATTCTGAACTTTGCCCAAATCTAAATAAAGTTGGGAATGCAAAAACTGGATCAGAGTTAGGTTAAAACTAAAGTTAGCTCGCGTTTTGTAATAATACTAATCGCGTTTAGTAATAATAGGATGGAGTTTTACACGAAAACTGTCACACATCATTGTACGAGTGGCAGGGACGGCGCGGCGCTCTGCTAAGTCAAATTTCTAAGCCATAATGTTGTGACGCACGATGATTGTACATATTCTTAATATCTTACCTTTATCACACGCCATGATGACTGCCTGGCAGTAAGGTGATGAATGGTTGTTATTGTCTCGTCTGGCGCGTGGAGTACTGCTAGCTGCCACAGTGTCGCGACTTGAAATAGTTTGTATACCGGCAGAACGTCCGCAACCCACGGTTGTTAGGATCTGGACACGAATAAGGACTTTAATAACATGACATTACATCGTTGGTATTAAATAGTAGGTTAAAATACTGTTTATTAAGGTGGATGCTCTAAAGTACCAAAAAAAAACAAATTGCCGGTCCATGTCAGGTTGTATGTTATTTAAAATATGATTCGCCGCCATAACTCATATGGCTTTATAGAATTATAATCATTTAAATCATCAATGCAAACCTCTAAGTTCATATAATTCCATTGAATGACTATTTCATGAAAAGTCATATTTACCAATAAAAAAATTCAAGTACATTTGAATTTCGCAGGTTACCCTGGCGCTTGCCCCTTAAAGCGTAGACCTTAAAATATAGAGATTTAAAAAAAAACAGTTCGGGATTATGTTGGAAACATTCTGAAGAAAGTGATTACAAGGAGGAAATATTTAAGGTTTAAAATTCGGGAACTTTTCATTACAAATACGTGATTTAAATTATTGAAATAACGAAATAGTGAGATAAAACCAAACTCTAGAATGAACACAAAATGGAAAGATTATCTGCAGGCTGTAAGGACCTAACTATAGTCATGCCATCTACCGCTTGTGTTAGTAATCATTTTCAAGGACATGCATTTTTAATTATAATCAGAATAAGGTGCCAAATTGTAAGTTATGATGATAATGCTTGGTGATATTGTTGTATTTTTGTTCGTATGAAATAAAAATCTGTAGCTAGCTTAAGGACTAGTACTAAAATAATGAAAAAAAAAAGACGAAATACATACCTCAATAATATCTCTGGACATATTATTCACCTCAGCCAAATACGGGTAGTAGCCCACATCCAAATCTTTCAGCATTGAGTTCAAGTACGAATACACATTTGGAGGATCCCGACTAAAGTACACAGGCTGACCCAACTTCTTCAAACTACCCTCATTTATCTGAGACTCGTCTTCATATTCCAAATTCAAATCCGCCGGGAAATCCAGCCAGTAATGATTGACATACGCATCAAGCTTCAAATCTTTCGATATTTGATACAAAAAGGTTGAAAGTGGCTTCAAATTACTCCACAAAAGAGTATTTAGTTTAATTTCTTCGTAGACCAAATGTAAGGAGTATAAAACTTGTAAAACATAAGGAAATAAGATTGAATTTGTATTGAATAAGTTAGGTTTTACAGCTTCTATGCTTGTGCGTTTTCCTTTACGATATCCATCGGAGCTAGGTTTGGGTAGTTTCAGCATTGTTAAAGAATGTCCTATGGCTTTATGCATTTTGGAGTTTAGGAGATACTCCCAGTCGTCTTGGGTCCCATCGCTAGATGTTCTTTGTTTTTTCGTAGCGACCTCGGCATGGTCTATGCCGTCATCGCTCTGTTTCGTGTGTAATCGTTCGACGTCGTAGCCAATGAGGGAGAGTAGAAGATTCGAGAACATTGACCATTCTTGTTCCGGAGTTAGGTCTTGACTGCCTGGAGCGTTGCGAACGCCGTACCATTTTATTATTACCTAAGAAAGACAATTACAATTAGATTTCTAGCAAACTTTTTTTAGTTGGTGGAGACTTATTATATACAAAGGCAGACGGCGATCATTCTGGATTACTTATGGTAGAAAATTAAACGTACTTCATCTCTTTAAGAAGATAGATAGAGAGTGGCTTTTGCGTAAACTACGTTATTACGGTGTTCATAATGTAGCTTTAAACGTAATAAATTGTTATTTACAAAATAGGTTCCAATGTGTAGAAATTAATGGTGAAATATCTTCCGGGCTACCAATTCAGTTAAGTGTGGCTCAAGGTTCAATACTCGGCCCATTCTTATTTTTAGCGTATATCAATGACTTGCCATTCTATTTAAAGCGTATTTGTGATGTTGTAATGGTACAAGAGTTTGTTTTAAAACGTTTTTAATTGAGAAAATGCATGTAACTCAATTTATTTTTATTTTTATTTTTCTGTTACATATTTCATCCCAATCTTCAAATTAAAATAGTTTTTATGAATTGTAAAATACCCTATTATTTTATTTTTTATTGACTAAGTATTTTTTATTTTATTATTATCTATTATGTCATTAGTTATTGACATGACCTACTCATAACAATATTTTTTATGATGAGTTGTATTGCTCTATGTGGTTAGCTAGCGACCTCAACAATTGATCATTCTATTCTTGCCTGAGCAACCGGCAGCAAGTTCGTCGTGCTCCCGTAGATGTCACTGTTTGCGGTAGCGTCGGGGGTCGGGTTACCTCCTTCCCTTAAATATGGGTTATGCTCGTGTACGGGTGCTGCTTGTGGTGACTGGTCGTCTTGCTGACCATGATTTTGTTATTGTGACCTGTTTATTTATTTTACGTCGATAGTCCTAGATTTTCATTTGTGGCCTCGAGTTACGACCCGAGTTATAACTCGGGTCGTAACAGCTATGTGAACATACTCCAGCATCGCATATGTAAGCTATCATGCCCTTTACACCTGGAGGATTTTATTTTGGTATTATGCTTTACTCACATTTTTCAATTTTTTATTCCTTGTGTTTGAGTTAAGTTTTCATTTTATTTGTTGGGATATTGGCATGGTTTTTTTTGTTGGGTGGGTAATCATCAAATAACTTCTCCCGCTCTGAGTGGAGCGGGAGGGCGTGTCAGACTTTTACTGACTAAAACCCACCCGTGTTCCCTCAGTTGCCTGTGTGCCAGGGGCCGCGGTATCTCTTTCGAACAACCCGCACCCCTGGCAGGCATCGGTCCTTGCGAACCCCACCTATTGGTGCTGACATCTCTTTGAGGCGCGCGTGGAACACAACGCGCCGTCGACCCGGGCTTGGTCCTTACCGGACAGCGAGCTACCCATTACTCGCCGTCCGCAAGCCCGCGCCTACGGTGGCCGGGAATCAGCCTGGGATTCCCGACGCCCAGGGCGTCTCCCGCGGCGACTACGGCCGTGAGGGCGCATATACTGCCTCTCCCTCACGTGCGCCGCCTCCCTCTGATATTAGCATAGTTAGCTGGCTTATGACTAATTATTTAATTAATGTTCTGTGTCTCGTAATGTTTATTACTTTGCCTATATATGTATAGAATCAAGTCTAGCTAAACAGACAGCTGTGCTGCTGGGGAGTTTGTTGCGCCACTTCTTCTTCCCAGCTAAAACACTAGGAAGTGGTGAAGTGCGGGCGTTTTGGGGGACTGTTTTTGTATTTTGACGTTCGAAAACTGCTCATTCTCAGCCTAATTTGAAAAAATGATTTTTGTTTTGATTTGATAGAATACTCTTTATTATATACACCAGGCGACACGGTAGTATTTTATTTTATACCACGAAATTGTCGGCTTCCCCCGACCCCTATTTACGCCACTGTAATCACCATATAAATTACTAATGTAAATGTACAACTTTTACATAGGGTGATACAATGGGCGGGTGATTTTAGAAGAGAAGACAGTATTTATTCCTAAATGTGAGTCGTATTAGATTTGCTCGACAGATTCCAAAGAGTCATCATCATCCATCATTTCAGCCGAAAGGCGTCCACTGCTGGACATAGGCCTCCCCGAAAATGGGGGTTTTGCCATAATCGCCACGCTTGGCAGGCGGATTGGCGATCGCAGTATGGTGGTAAAAGGCATAGAGAACGCTGCTGCCCATTCTCTAGTAAGTCCTTAGTCGCCTTCTACGAAACCCACGGGAAGAAATGGGATGGTGCTATTCTTTGACGTCCGGCACCACACGGAACCGAAGAGTCATCATTAGTAAATGGAGTTTACAAAAGTAATAAAAGCAGGTTTTTTTTCTACTTTTGAATTAAAAGAGCTTTTTGGCCTAATTACTCTTTTTTTTCTGGAGAACATAAACAGCTCACCTGCATAGTAACATCTTTGGGCAGAATCGCTCTCAAGGCTGTATAACATCGAGTGACTAGCGTGGAACAAGTGAGTGGCGGCAACGATATCCGGTACATTGGACCTGCTTCGAACTGCAAAGTCAGACGGGACCCGGATGCGTCGCAGAGTCCGCATAGACCTGAGAATTAATGAAGAAAGTGTTTGTTAAACAATATTGAACCTTATCGTTACATAACAAATTGGGTCTTGTGTCTAAACACATTAGTTACATTTTAGCTTGTGCTGAGAAATAAAAGCACGCGGTTTTGAGTGTGGCAAAAGGGTTGGAAATACAACTGAAAATCAACTTTAGTCTTGTCGACCTATATGGTTTGAAGAAATAATATGATACACAGAATACACAGATTAAGTCATAAGTCCTTTATTTCATAGCAAAATATACTGTGTTGAAATTATTATCAGTGTCTGTTCTTGTGGACGTATTTTACTTATTCGTCCCACTGCCGGTGGTATTCGGAAGCCACTTTCTCCAAATTAAATAAATCCTACTGCAAGGTTTCAAAGTTCTATTTTCCTTTGACTTATTAACATGAATCGCTTTCAATCCGGCGTGATCGATGTCAAGAGCAGGCCCATTTAGTAATAAAAAAAGTTAAGCCCCTAATAAGTGTAACTCACCTAAGCTCTCTTTCTGCTCAATCCTAGTTGCCGCGGAAGTATGAGGCACTGGCGACAGGAGATGCAAGGCTGAGTCATCGAAGTTGGAGGTTTCATTACATCTGCTTGGTAACAGGCTGCTGCGGCGAGGGAATGGCGACTGGAAGGTGGCTCGCTTGGTGTAGGGCGAGTCTATTAGACGGGCTAAGACGCCGCCAACGTGAACCTTAAAAATAATGTATAAGAAATAATCAGAGAGTTCTTTTGGTGTGCGGTTTTAGCCTGATAACGAATATTGTGTTCAGATTTTGATTTGTAATAGCCATTCCATTAATCGTTCTGTCTTCGTAATTCATCCATTTACTGCGTAAAATATGTAATCAGTTGATTCAATACTGTGAAAACCAATGAAATAGAAAGCAGGCTACCGAATATCCCATAGTCTACATTCTGAAGGCAATGCAGTAATTCAATTACGGGAACCGTATGTTAGTTAAAATTATCAAAACATGAACATTAGAAAATATTACCAAAACAAAAAGAATAAAAGTTGCTGGCATACCTTCCCAACAACATAATTCCCAGACTGCAATATAATATTCCCAGCTTCATCGATCAACGCGATCATATTCAAATGTTCCAACACCACAGCATCTTTGGCCGACACGGTCGAAACTGACCCAACCATCAGATTAGTTTTAGACGTCTGACCGAGTGAGTGAGAATGTTGCAACCTCACTATCTGCAACTTACTTACACCTCCCACTTTCACAATATAACATAAATAGTTGTGACCAACTAGATCTGTATGTAGGAAAGTCTTCATGTCACTCGCAGACTCAATAGGATCTCTCCGTATAGTTTGAGTTTCTGTCCAAATATGGTCCAGACAAATATCAGGATACAAAGGTAAAGATGGAGGGTTCTGTGGACCATTGTTAGCCATCATTGAAGTGTAGGATGCTTGGCCGATAGAACCGTGAGGTGATAAACCTTGTTGGTGGAACACATTGGCCATCGGACTGTTGATTCTGGACCGAGACATTGTCGGAGTGGTCGGCATCTTCTTAGATTGGTATGGACTGCCTAATCCAGTTGCCCAGCTGGTGACATTCCTCTGGCTTTGCATCGGACTGCCAATGTAGTCACAAGATTGACTGAAGACTGTTGTTGTTGAGTTAATATTTGGACACATAGACAAACACTCATCTCGGACAGTTTTTCTGATTCTCCATAGAGAATGAGTTCCCAATTTCCAGTCATATAGTAAAATAATACTTGGTTTGGAACTAACAAACATAATTTGCGTATCACCATCATTGTAGTACTGAAGGCCTTGTGAAGGAGACTTCATCAAAATAGGAGTAACCTCATCAAGGGGATGAGTTAAAGAGAAGCAAGTTGGCAAAGAAACATCCGGGTCAAATCCAGACACAGATTCCTGACGAATCTTAGAACTCATGTTAGAGGGAAAGTTCGACTTTGACTTCGAAAAAGTACTGTTTTGAGAATCGTTGAACTTCAAAAAGGAGTTTGGTAGTATAGGGTTTTGACTCAACGGAGTTGCATCCTTTTCTAACAAAACTCCATATCTCATTGGCCAGACTTTTTTCACCTGGAACGGGATACTTGTTATGTATTCCCGTCCCTCATTCTCATATACTTTCATGCATTTATTGTCTATCAACAAAATAGCTGGCATTGTTTTTGTTTGAATATGTTCCGTGGTATCTTCAATCTTTATGTTTTTCTTCACGTCTCCTATTTGGGTGTTCAAAGCATCTATGAGCATGGTGTTCTTGATGTCAACGTGAAATTTACAAAAAGCTGCGTGTTTTATGGGGTTCTCTATGGTATAGCAGGAGATAGTTTCTCTGTGCTCTGGATCTGAAAGCTTTGTCCCTGGAGTTGAGATGAGGCCTGAAAAGCAAAAATAAAAATGTATTTATAAACCAAAAAGTTAAGCATACAATTTCATAAAACTAACCCATACAAGACTGTTAAGATCGCCCTGAGGACATGGTGTAGCATACAGTGGAGGTCTGCCCGACGTGGGCAGACCTCCCGCGTCCGTCCTGGTCCAAGCCATGGTACGGAGTGAGAGTGCATGGGTATCCGTCACCTCCTTCTGCGAAGTAGTAATGCTCGCGAAGAGGGAGGCGGCGCACGTGAGGGAGAGGCAGTATATGCGCCCTCATGGGCTTAGTCGCCGCGGGAGACGCCCTGGGCGTCGGGAATCCCAGGCTGATTCCCGGCCACCGTAGGCGCGGGCTTGCGGACGGCGAAGTAACGGGTAGCTCGCTATCCGGTAAGGACTAAGCCCGGGTCGACGGCGCGTTGTGTTCCACGCGCGCCTCAAAGAGATGTCAGCACCACAGGTGGAGTCCGCAAGGGCCGATGCCCGCCAGGGGTGCGGGTTGTTCGAAAGAGATACCGCGGCCCCTATAACACAGGCAACTGAGGGAACACGAGTGGGTCACAGTCAGTAAAAGTCTGACACGCCCTCCTGCTCCACCTAGAGCGGGAGAAGTTATTTGATGATTTCGATTATGGCAACTCCCCCCTTTTGGGGGAGGCTTATGTCCAGCAGTGGACGTCTTACGGCTGATAAGATATACCAAAATTTTAAACGAAGTTTGTTTTGTTCGTTAATACATAAAGATTTAAATAATAATAATAATAATAAAAGACCCTACCATCACTAATGATAAATGCCGCAGATGCCACATTCAATCAGAAACCATCCAACACATAACCGGAGCATGCACAACCCTCACACAGACAGACTACACTCACAGACACAACCAGGTTGCAAACATTATTCACCAAAAACTAGCTCTCAAACATAATCTCATAAAAAATACTAACACTCCCTATTATAAGTACGCGCCACAAACTATCCTAGAAAACGACACACATAAACTGTATTACGATCGTGCCATACTTACAGATAGGACCATCCACTACAATAGACCAGACATAACCCTTCAGGATAAAATTAGAAAAACTACTTACCTCATAGACATTGCAGTTCCGAACACCCATAACTTACAAAAAACAATCACTGAAAAAATAAGCAAATATGCTGAACTTAAGGAAGAAGTAACACGAATTTGGAGACAAGATAAAGTTTATGTTGTTCCTGTAGTTCTCTCCACGACAGGTGTTATTCCCAACCATCTCCTCCGTAGCTTGAAAGTAATAGACCTAGAAGAATCCCTCTACATCAATCTGCAGAAAGCAGCCATCCTAAACACATGCAGAATCGTTAGGAAATTTATGCAGTTGGACGAAAACACACTCTCAACATAAAGTTCACCACTCGCTACATTTACTTGGTTTTGGCCCGTAAATGTAGCTTAAACCAGCCTAGAGCTGAGAAAAAGAACACTCCCAATAATAATAATAATAAAAACTTTTATTTTCTCCACCACATAATGAAAAAAATCAGTACAAAACATAATAATGATTACAAAAAATAGGTACATTGATGTTGTGGAGACTGGAGCCTGTACTAGGAATACCTGTGTTACAGGTCTCCAGGCCTCCAAACTATCCAGACGAGCCATTGTAATACAAACATCTACTAATAGTATGATAATTTAGGGAGTGAAGACAAAAACAATTTAATAGAACAAAAAATAAAATAAAAAACAACGTATTATTAGACAGCAAGGTAGGGTGTGTGGGTGTGGGTGTGTAGAGTGTGTGGATGTGGGTGTATAGGGTGTGTGGGTGTGTTTGATAATCAAAACTGGCTTTTTGATAATGATGACTAATGTAAAACTTAATTATGAAACGACTTCCAATAGTCTCTCTGTGGCTTCATAATCGAGAGATTGAAGCCAGTTATGTACTTTAGACTTACAGTTGAATTTGGATAAGGAGTAAATGGAAATGGCTTTATTGATTTTGTTGTAAAGATAATCTCCCAGGAAACAAAAGAATCTGCGGCTGTAGCTAGTTTTGAAAGGTTTTGATTTACAGACTGTGTGTTTGCGCCTCTTGTTAAGCATTTCGTCAGGGTCGTAATGAAGTTGAGTATGCCTGCGAATGATAGTGCTCAAAATGAATAGTTGGCGAACTGTCAGTACGTTGCACTGCTGGTAAAGGTCTTTCGTTGGAAAGAGAAAGGGAAGCTTACGACTAACCTTAAGGATAGCTCTCTGAGCTCTCTCCAACTTCAGCAAATGTGTCTTTGGGGCTCCGCCCCATGCCGTTATGCAATATGATAAGATTGACTGAACTAGTGCAAAGTATACGGTGTCAATAGTCTTAGTTTCCGCCACATGTCGTAAATTTTTAAAAACAAAAATCAATTTTCGTATTCTCGTTGTAAGTGCGTCTACGTGCGGCTGAAAACTAAGACCACTGTCAATCTGAATACCCAGATATTTAATAACAGCTGCTTTTTTAAGAGTAGGACATGAACAAGGATTGTTTTGCAGGAAAGAGCATGTGTGCGATGTTATTGAAAGATTTGCATTAGAAGGCGTTGCGTGATTTTTGATGGAAAACGGAATATACATTGTTTTGGACACATTAAGAGTGAGTTTGTTGTTTTGTAACCACTCTGCAACTATGTCGAAACCGAGCTGAGCATTTGAATAGACCTCCTCCCATGTGTCCGCGTGGAAAAGCAGAGCTGTGTCGTCCGCAAAGGTGACAATCCTGCCACCACGCAATTTAAGGTTACAAAGGGCGTTGATATACGTCAAAAATAATGTGGGGCCAAGGATACTACCCTGAGGTACCCCATAAGTGATGTCAAGATCATCACTGCACATATCACCAACCCTTACTCTCTGCATGCGATTTGTAAGGTAGTCCGAAAATAATTTAAGTTGTGTGCCTCTCACTCCAAATCTCTCCAGCTTTTCTAGGAGGAGCGGGGCAGAGACTGTATCGAAAGCTTTTGCTAAGTCCAGAAAGATCGCCAGCACCTTCTGTTTACCATCGAGATTTGTGGAGACAAAGTTTACCAGTTCTTGGACGGCTTCACTCGTTGACTTTCCGGATCGGAAGCCAAACTGAGACGGTGATAAGAGTTTGTTTGACTCGAGGTATTTAGTCAATCGTTTGTTTATTAACCTTTCTAGAATCTTGGATAGGGTTGGCAAAATAGAAATAGGTCTAAAGTTATCGACACAGCCCCTGTCCCCCCCCTTATGTATTGGGAGAACTTCAGCAAGTTTAAGAGCGTTTGGGAAAGTGCCAGTGGAGAACGCAAGATTACAAATATAAGCCAAAGGCGGAAGTACAATCTCTCTATAGCGCTTTAAAAAGATAGGAGGGATGTTGTCACGACCTACCGCACAGTCGTTTTTAAGACCTTGGATTATTTGTTCAACCTCCTCTACATCTGTGGGAAGCAAAACAAATGATTGTGTGAGTGATTCTTTGGCATGTACTTCGGGGAATCGATTACTGTTTGGTGGTATTTTCTCAGCAAGATTTTTACCCATATTTGCAAAAAATGAATTTATACTGTTCAAGTCATCATGCGGGTTGTTTTTAGATAGTAGTTCAGTGGGGATGTCCTTAATTTTTTTCGTGTTTGTAACTGTCTTAATGGCTTCCCAGAGCTTTTTGTTGCTAATAGAGGCAGCTCTGCTGATTTCGGATCTCTCATAATCCGCTCTAATTTTTTTTAAAAGGTCGTTGCAAAAATTCCTGTATCTTTTGTATGTTATTTCAAGCGTTTCGTTATGTAGGTCCTTTTTCATAAGATCTTTAAGTTTTTGATGCATGTTGTCGCGGTTTTTCATACATTTCAACAAGCCTCTAGTAATCCAGGGTTTTTTTATATTTTTTCTATTTGAGGTCTTTATCGTAGAAGTATTATTTTTAATTGCTTGATTCAGGGTGGAAATAAAATAATTTGTAGCAGTGTTGACATCACCGTCACAAAATATTGAAGAGAGATCGATTATGCTCATGTCATTGTCCAAGGTGTTATAGTTTATTTTTTGAATAATTTTAGAACACGGCTTACGGCTTCGAGAATTTAGTTCGATTGCAAAGAATATACTATCGTGGTCAGTTATAGAACTTTCCGCTATGTAACAATAAGCAGGTAGCCTAGTCTTAAGCATGACATGGTCTAGACATGTTAAGCTATGTGTGCGGAGTGTATGTGCTGGTAACATACCATGAGAGGCTAACAAGTTTAAGTACGAAGATGAATTAGAATCAGTATTATGAGGTGTAATGTCGATATTAATATCTCCAATAAGTATGACGTTTGAATAAACGGAATATTTGCTTAAAAGGGTATTTAGGGACTCAATAAATCTAGCTATATTTCTAAAACCAGCCGGCCTGTATATTGCAAGAAGAATGGTATTTTCGTTAATTTCCAACATGAGACAGTTGGCGTCTATGAGTATGGGCTCCTCAGATTTTAACTGCATTTTTGGCTTGTAGTAGACTACCACCCCTTCGTTCTGTGTCAAATTATTGAGTGTACTAAGGTATTCGTAGTCCTGTAGTTGGGGAATAGAATGAGTACGGGGAAGCCAACATTCTGTCAGTACGATGAGGTCCCATTCTGTTTGCGATCTTTCCATTAATGTCATAAAACTGGGCAAATTACAACTAATACTTCTTATATTCTGACAAACAATTTTGAATGAAGTTTTATGAGGATTATCAACAGAAAAGGAATCAACATTACAATAGGATGAAGTTGCAACAGCTAATTCATCAAGGTCATTCGCTATTTCTATTAGATTGCTCATTTTTGATATAAATGTACTTTGACGGTTTGGCGGACAACATGCGGTAGTAAATCAGAAAAGAGATACAGGAACAAGCTGCCGGCAGTGTGTATGGTTGCAACAGGAGGCCTAAACAAAAGAAAGCGGATTATCAACAAATAGTCATTTGACATTACGCGACAACATAAAATTACTATGTAGGATAGTCGAAATGTCTTGATGAAGGAGAATGATTTTGGAATTTTATGTGTATTTGGGACTTTATGTGTATTTGAGAGTGTATGTGTATTTGGGATTTTATGTGTATTTGGCATTTTATGTGTATTTGGCATTTTATGTGTATTTGGCATTTTATGTGTATTTGGGATTTTATGTGTAATTGGGATTTTATGTGTATTAAGTAGTGGCACTAGTGAATGTGTTTTCTTTGTTGTAGAGTGTTTAGTCCAGTAATGGAGTCTGACGTGGTATGTCGGGGTTGAAAAACAACCTGCGGGGTGTTTGCTGTATAATTTAGTTACATAAAAAATAATAATTCTAATGTTACACGGTTCATGCAATTTAAGAAGAGAAAGTTGAAAGGGTAACAATGGGTACACCACCAAGAAGTACAGTCATTGGGTCCCTTGCTGTTGTAGCTCATGAAGGGTTTGCTCCGATTTAACTAGTACTGGTTTGGCTCCTGCGATTTTTCTTAGGAATATGCATCCGTTAGTGGTCCAACAAAAAACATATTTATTAAGTTTCGCGAATTCTTTAGCGGCAAAGAACAGCTTTTTCGTGCTGGCAGGAAGGTACTCTGATATGTAAATTGGCCGCCGTTCGCCGGCCAAGCCAATGGACTGTGTATTGAGGCGGTCATCATTTGGATGTTTTTTGTTGTAGTTGCGGACTGCGGTCAACAGCTCGTTCTTAGTCGAGACAGTACAAAAATCGGCAACAATCGGCCTAACGGTGCCCGGTTTTCCCGGAAGCCGGTAAACGTCACGCACGTGTGAATTATTGAGCGAAACATCAATTGTGGAGCCCACTTTAGCTATAATTGTGTGGAGGTCCGGTGCTCCTTCGTTTTCGTCGGCGGGTATGTTCCGGATTTCAATACTTGAAGGCCGGGATAAACGTTGCAGATCAAGAATTTTAGTATCCAGATTTCGTACAATTTCATTGAACGTTTCTTTCTCTCTCTGCAACGTATCAATTTGTTTTATCAAATCGTCATATTGCTTGCCAATGAAATTAAGAGTTTTTTCAAATTCGAGATGTGACTTTTGGATTTCTTGGTTTTGCCGCTTTATTTCAGCCATTTCTGATATTAGCTTGTTTAAGGAAGAAGTTTGTCCTTCGCAAAATTTGGTAAGATAGGCTTGCTGATCCTCTTTCCACGTTCTTAGCATCTGGTGGATTTCCGTCTTAAAATCTTGAAATTCGGTACCCGGAGAGAAGCATGCCCGAGGGCGTTTATTAGACCGCACCGCAGTGTTAACATTATCACTTGGGCTACTTGACATAAGCTGTGGGATATCTGAATCAGACATCGTAAAAACCGCCTTCGGAGTGTTCGTCGGCGGTGAGCGCTGCACACGGGACATCGTGCTAGACGAGCCAAAGTAAAATAGACCGAAGTACTCACGTAGGTAAGCGCACAGCAGCTTGTAGTATAGGAGCTTCAATAAGGTACGTCACAGCAAGCGCCTGCGTCGTATCGGTCCTTGAAGAAACGAGACAGCAATTATGACCACCGCGCTGCTTCCGCGGGGGTGAGGGCTGCTCCGGGGGCACAAGCTCGGACGATAGAACTCGGTAGAATTTATGGACGTGAAATTGGTCACTCAATCCTTTCGTTTAGGGTTAAAATAGCGTGATACTAATTAAAATTTCTTAATAAAAAATCAAATACACGTCTTCACTCAGTCACGGTATCGGTCGGAAGGAACTGAATACCATCTCAATAAAATGTGCTTAAACAAATATTATATGCGTTAAAGTTCTCTGTTCCAATCCTATTCCTTATTTCTAGACTTATAACTACTGCTCATGAATCAATAAATAAACCAGAACACATTGAAAAATGCATGTACCAATGTTTAAAACGAGGAGGGGGGGGGGGTTAATAATTGCAAAAAAATCTGCTTACGTAATACTTGAAGGGCCCCAAAGCTTAAATACCTAATAAAGAGCTTAGCAATTCCTTTTCAAAACGTTATTAAAATATCAGTTTTCTTACCTTTCGACCAAACAGCAGTACACCCCTTAACATACAACTCCTCCTCATAAGAGCTATCAGTTTTCGGATTTATCGCAGACTTCGAACTCTTACTGGGCCCGGAAGTCAAGTTAAACTTCTTGGACATATTGCTAGAACTGTTCGCGCTACCACCGCGAGAGGGGCCAGCAGAGTTTAAGCCTTCGGTGTCCATTTTTTTCATCCCGCTGATAAGTTCCGACTTAATAGAAATGTTGAAGTCATTCTTGAGACGACTTTGTGCACGGAAGGATTCGGAATTGTACTCATATTTCGAGTCTTTTGGCTGCTGTGGTTCGTCTTCGAAGTCTGCGAAAGATATTAAAAAAAAAATGCAACAAAACTTCAAATCTCACTAGCTATACTTCTTTTTTAGTGCAGAATTCGCAAACTATCATGCTAATATGCACGCACTTTCTTGAAATAGAAATGGTATATATTTGCATAGAAAGCAGGTAGACAGAGAGTTGAGAGTTGTGAGTGAGTACTCAAGGGATTATGTGAGTCTAAGAATGCAGGGCCATGTCTGGAAGGACCCTTTGAAGAACTAACATCAGAACCAATCAGAATAATGCTGTGAACTTTGCAGCTATCCTTCAACAACAATAACAGATTTGACCTATCCTGCTTTTACCTCATGACTTGCCCTACTATAACTTGAATGACTTTATGTTTTGACAGCTTTATGTTTTGTTGATACTTAATTTACTATAAATATTCCTCTTTTTTATTGTTAAGAACGTTAGTCTTAAAATTTACCAAATTGTCTCACTGTGTATCGGTGGAGAACAAGGTTGATTTCGAATTAGTAGGTATGTATGTATCTTTGCCCTATGCCTATGTCCTTTTTGTAATCCTTAATGTGTAATTCTTTGTTTTCCCCAATAAACAATTTTTTTTTTCAAAGAATAACTGTGGGGTTTCTTGTCCATTCTTATCTGTATTGCTTCAATTTGATTCTGTTTACCTATTTTGGTATGGTAATTTTATTCTGGGTGCATCGTTTTCACACATAATCATATAATGAATGCACTATGTTAAATATTGTACTTGAAACATTTTAAAATCATCAATTCTATTTTAATGTAAATGTTGACATTCAAAAGTGCCTTTTAAGTGCCTATTTTAAATAAATGCTTTGACTTTGACTTCTTTTCCATACAAAACTAACTTTTGGAAAAGTCAACTAAAATCAGTTCTATTTTCTTGTGAGTTTTGACTTGATAACTGTATTTTATATTCCTAATTTGATTACATTTTAAGACTTTGTTTTGAATAAGTAGCCAAATTGAACCAAAAACCATTCAATTACCTCCAAAAGTACAATAATAAACATTACTTCAAAGTACAAACCATCACCACTCCTATAAAAAACCTCCCGTATGCACCACCACTCCTGTTCCTCGGTCTCCCGTGCTTCGAGCAGGCTCTCATCTTTGATGGCAAAGTTGGTGAGCTTGTATAGCAAGGAGTTCTCCGACGCTGAGGTGTTGTGCTTGCTGTAGATCTGACCTGGGTGCCTGGCCAGCACTGTTCTACCGTGTGGCACAAACTCCTGGAGACATGGAATGGGAGATTTTATAAACTATCCATTTAAATTTTTTTGACACTATAATGAAGCAAAATAATAATTCACAGATCCAAAAAAGCCTATTAGCACTCAAATGCCAGGCTTTCACATGGCAATAATGTGTTTAGCAATGAAAATGGCACTGAAAGCTTTGACATCTGTGTGTAAATTTGACGTAAATCGTTGTTAGTGTTTGAGTTCCTACTATCTTAGCCTACTATTGTTAAGATCTTTTAATGGGAATTTTTACTGGCAATTCCAGCAAAGTGCAACATACTCAATGCTTTCTATTTTCATAAATCATATATTATGTGATGTGTGTAGTTAAACAGACAGTGGTAGACAATTGTAAATTGGTTAGTATAATTAGTATTTGATTGACATAGTAGCCTCGGACATTTAGAACATTTTTAGAGTAGATTCTATTAAATAAAATAATGGGAAATATTCTGTAATATAAGAGAAATAAAAAAAACAATAACATATGTACCAGAGGCTCAGACGCAGCGATCATAGTTTCTTCATCCAGATTTGCAACAATATTTGTAACTACAGAGACACGTGAGCATAAACTGATGTTTAGGTTATTTTGTAACACAACACAATAATAAATTGTTGAAATTATTCGTTATTTTTTAGATTTTTCTAACGAGCGAATTCTCATCTTTACAATTTATGACAGTTGAATGAGTTTGACAGCCGGTAACTGGGCTGAGCTGAGCTAATCATGTCGCGTTTCGTTTCACGTGCTAGTCGCTCATTTTAATAAAAAAAAAAACATAGGTACATACGTAAAGTTTAGGCTATTGGAAGAATGATTTCTAAATTCAGTGATTTGTTTAACATGGACAGTTTTATAGAATGAAGATACAGTCCAATTAGTTTAGTATCTTGATTCCATCAATGAAACACGTTTCCTTACACGTCATTACTATAGGGTTAAATGATGATAGCATTACCTACTTATTCTCACAGCTTATTCTGCTGATTGTTGACAAATCGCGGTTTTTCCCCTAAAAACCTATCATAGGGTAGGGCAGGTGCCTTGTTGTTGGATTGAGAACATGGAGGGCTAACATCGATCAGTGATCGATGAGCCTAACCATAAGTACATTTTTAGCGATCCTTGGACCTACCAAAATGTGCTGTCGTAGTTAAGTGGCAGTGGGCAGGGCACATTGCTCGCAGAACAGATGGCCAATGGGGCGGAAGGTTCTGGAGTGGCGACCGCATACTAGAAAACGTAGGTAGGTAGCGTTGGAAGGCCTCCCACAAGATGGACCGAAGACCTGGTGAAGGCTGCAGGATTCCGCTGGATGCGAGAAGCACAGAACCGGTCGAAATGGCGGTGCTTGAGGGAGGCCTTTGTCCAGCAGTGGACGTCTTTCGGTTGAAATGATGATGAATGATGTATTCTGTGGACCACATACAGGTAGGTACAGAAGTTTGGCAATTCTTCGGGCTATCCTATGTCGGTTATCTTGGTTCTCCTACGGATATCTTTATTTCTGTTTCGATCGCGTAGGGAAACTCCAAGCATAGCCCTCTGCATTGCCCATTGGATGACTTTCAGCCTTTTTATGAGGTCCATTGACCACCAAAGAATACATACCCTGACCCCCTGACCGAATGTGGATCTATTGGTTTTATAGGCCAGACAGTCATTTCGGCATTTGGTTGAAAAATCATATTTGGTCTGATTCTGAACGCATTGTGATTTCTTATCACACCGTTGCGCTTGCAAACTATTAATGCTAGTAATAGCAACCCAAAATATTGCGTCGACGTGGGAGTTGAGCCTCCAAAAACAACTCATAGCGCAAGAAGCCAAAAGATCACAAGCCCCGTGGCTTAAGTTTTATAGCTTTATTAAAAGTAGCTGGTGGCCGTGGTAAGATCAACGTTCATCTTCTTGCCACCAATTCCAGCGAGTCATCAAATTCAGAGGGCTGCGTGAATGGTAGCCGTGATACTGGACATCATAAGGCGGTAATAGCGATCTCACTATTTGAGCCCGTTGTCGTACAGTATCAGTAGCAGCGTTGTAGTTGTATTTAGGTGCACACCTTAAAATTGTATATGCATCAAGGTAGGTATTTAAAAAAAATATTTCACTAGCTATTGCCAGGGGCTTCGCGCGCGTGGAGGTCACAATTATCCTGCGAGAACGTAATACCGGATAAAAAGTATCCTATGTGTTAATCCAGGTTAGGTATTAACTATCTGTTTGCCAAATTTCCTCCAAATCCGTTCAGCCTTTTTTGCGTGATTGAGTAACAAACATCCAAACTTTTACATTTATAATATTAGTAGCTAGGATTGCCATAGTAAAAATAAAATCGTCTACCTTTTTGGTACCTATGTGTTGATCGCATAGACATATAAAAATCTCAATGGTTGATCGACGATGTACCTAGCATCTGCTTTTGTATTAAATAAAGACTTTTCGCGATTTTTGCATAGTTATGCTGGATTTTTGACCTTAGTTAATCCTGACGTCTAAAGTCGACATATTATAACACTCTGCTTATTGCCCAGAGCGATAATTTCTTCTCAGCTCAAATGACGCCTTCTCTCAATAATAACGTTCACTTGTATTGATTCCAGTCAGAAGTACCTACTTATTAATGGCAGAAATTATATGGATTTGGCCTCAAACTCGTTGCAGGCAGGATATCATAAGAACCAGGAATATATTATGATTTATTTGACAGGTTTTCTTTAGACCGAAAATTCAAACACTATTTATTCCCTTTTCTAATGACGAAATTTATTGAAAAGTATCTATAGGATTAAAAAAACATGATTTTATGTAACTAGCAAAAACGTACTCGATCCGTATACACTTAAGGACCTGTGCACACCACGTTTCTTAAACGAGCCGTTGACGCGAGTTTTAGAAAGGCGCGCCGACGCGCGACGGCGCGCTTTTATCTTACAGTGGGTCGGGTCTACAGGCTGCGTCTGACTCGCGTGCATATCGCGTCTGTATCGCTACAAACGCGCGTCAACGGCGCGTTTAAAAAACGTGGTGTGTACAGGCCCTTAAATGTAAATAGGTATGTAGTTATGACGCAGAGACTATGATTGACGTTACGCGTACAAGATGCACAATTTAAGTCTTAGCTGTTCTAATCGTCCCGATTATTATTCATACTTACAATTGCGTAACTTCAGTTGGAATTAATAATACAGCCAGTCAATTGTTATGTAGGTACAAGTATTGCCTGCCTGCATCTCTCTATCATCCGTAGGAGAACAATAAAACAAAAGAATTGTTAATATGAATAAACTTTATTACTACAATAAAAGGATATAGATTGAACCAAGGTTTGTAACAAAACATTCAACAATATACTTTGGAACCGAACAGGTAAACACTTTGGGTTGACATATTATGCCCTAACTTATATTATAACAGACCAGTGTTTCTCAAACTACATAAAATTTCCCGTACCGATACAAAATCATCAACAATCAATTTGCGCTAAAACAATGTACTGTTTGTTCAGAATATTTTATATAAATACATAGCACAAAGTGATTGCGATTATCTTAAAAATAACGATTATAATTCTTTACAATACCTACTTTGACTGGCAGTCCTTCGCGAATGCTAAGGACTACGTTTCTTAAAATAATTTAATACAGATCTTCCAGCACCATATTTATTTAAATCGGGTCCTACAGGTTTTACTTTAGAGATTTCCATTTTAATCTCACCATTTCCATAAATATATTTGAGGGTTTAATCATTTAATTTTAAAATTGTGTGATTACTTCTAAATTCCCTTTTCCAATACTGGCCCCCGCTCCATTTATTAGCCTTAATACTAGATATTTTTTCAATTTAAAATAAGGCTCTATCTTGACAAGGCCAAATATATATTTTTCATAAGTAGGTAATCGGTAATTTAGGTAGATATTTGTTAAATTATTTTCATTGATATAGTAAAGCCCTGTAAAGCTCATTATTAAAAATCTCGTTTAGGAACCGTCAAAAGCTCTCCTTTCTAATAAAACGTAACAATCAATTAAACTTTACATAAAAATCAACAATTATTTAGTTTAAAATCTATGTGGAGATAAAAATGTTTGAAAAACAAAATAATGCAACAAATGAAATAATAAAGAGTAACATGATATTTTCGACATTTGGAATGCCACAATATTGACGAGTTGTTTAGATATTTACTATACATAACATTTTATATATAACCTATATATTACATATACAATATCTACAGCCTAGCTTTTCTATTCTAAATACATTTGGTCTTTGGATGAGCATGTCACATTATGGCTTGTGTCATCGTTTGTAACTTTAAAAAATATAAGTGCACTTTTCGAATTTCGTACTTGATCATTTTTTTTTTTCATTATAAACCCTAATCTAGACTAGACCTGCAAACGAAAACTTCTCGCCGGCACACCTTAACATAGGAGATAGAATAAAATCACAGAAACCCCTTAAAATCCATTACAAAAATAAACAAGAACAAAAATTTGAGAAACACTGTTCTTAAAAACATGTAATCTACTACATTTATATTGACATTTATTTTATAACTTAAAAATGGTTTCAAAATGATCTTATTACATTTTCGATTTTTTTTTGCTTTTTCTCACATGAAATTCGTGAATTTTTCGATAAACTTCAGGTACCTAATAGGGACAAGATTAATCTAATCAGTGTACGTTTAGTCGAAATGCTTTTTTCTCGATTTTTTTGATGAGTAAATCTTTTTTTCATGACTTTATATATATTTATGAAACAATGATGATATTTTTTTTTATTTTTTAGGTTAAAACTAACAACACCTAGTCAAATATTTTATCACAAAGAAAAGTTTGGCGAGTTTGACTCGCGTGATACGGCCGGTATTCTGAGGCCTCATCTGGCAACTATAAAAATTACTATCATCACCTCTTTCGCCAATTGCTCCATCATCTTTATAAATAACATCACGTTTCCTTACTACAAAAGATTTTCCAACACCCCATACAGTTGTTACTTTATTAAACTTCGGGTAAGTATAAAATCTTCCAAAAAGATAAATATATCTTTTAAATTGATTTTTATTTAGATTGGGACTTCTGTCGAGCTATTGACTATATACTATTTACTAAATATACGCTCTGTTATAAATATGTACAAGGGATTGCACGGGCACTATCTTAACGTTGACTTCAATAGCTTTAACAGATGTCCCAATCCTGGGCTGGAAATAGTTTACCATAAAGTTAGTCATGGTGGCCTGACAAAGACTGATCCAAAAAAGGTGGACTGTCAGTCACAATACTAAACAAAAGTTGTGGCTTGATGATTCAGTTATATCTCAAAATATATCTCTATCAAACGGCAAGCTTTCAAGCTTGGTTCTAACTATGGCTAACAGATATGGCCTATTTTTTTTTTGGTCTATGCGAGGCCAAATAGCTGTATTAAATCATTCGATTATTCGTCGGTACACGTGTTGTGCAGCCAAATATGGGAGTTCAATTCGCCACTTATTGAGTCATTATATTTGATCGTATGTTACTGACAGTCGTCCACAAGTACCTACCTAATAATAGCAGTGCCAGGCCACAGTTTATTTTAACATTTCATTTAAAGCTACTGATATAATTTATATTTCCAGCCTTATTCAAAACGTTGAATAATCTTGCCTTCCGGCCAGCAGTTGCCATAATATTAGTTGTGATAAATTCGCTTTATACAAAAAGTGTGACTCCCGCCACTAATGTATAATATAAATATATAATATTATATAAATGATAATCATTGCATGAATGCAATTAAACGAGAAATAAGTCACCTTAAAAATGCAATGCAGTCTATGCATGTGGTGTCTTACTTTTTTTTATTTCTAAATTATTAAGGCGATTCAAATAACCTAGCTTTACACATAATGAGGTTTACATACAATTATCTTAAAATGACTTATTTGTTTGGCGTTTTATTACCGTTATGATGTGATGAAATAGCGTCGACAAATCCCATGACACCCACAGATATCATAATTGTAATTTATTTGTATCTCTTCTTACTATAAGTAAAAATCATTATGCTTTGTAGTTATTGGTGAGGACATTAATCTATCACTCTTACATTTTCTAGTCCTAACAAAGCAGTATGTAGCAGCCTACACGACGTAACTAAAATAAGGTATACATATAGTTCTTTTTTTTTCTATTTTCAATATAAATAGTTCTATAGCTACGTTATAAAAACTACGTTAAAAGTGTACAATAATATTAATTTTTATGCGTACAATGTAAAATTAGATCTATATATAAATATTATCTGATTACAAAGTAAATAATATTTGGAATATTTGTTAAGGCTAGTTGTGTTGGTATCTTATACCATGGAAGCGTGGGAGTCGCTTGCTTTGGCGGTCATGTTCTGTATGATGGAGGAGTCGTCCAGCTTGGACGTGTTGGACGCGACCTCGGCCAGGGTGGCCAGCGCCATGAGGTCGACGCTGTGCTGCGTCTGCTTGCAGATCTCCATGTTCTGGACCGCGGTGCGGGGCGCTTCCGTGGCTATCATTATCTCCGGACTTATGTTATGCGTGTTCCCGTCGACGCGCGACACCATGCTGTTGATCTCCAGCCGCGTGATGCTGATCTTCCTCGGCTTCCTCTTCTGGCTGCCGATCACCGTGTCGCGCCAGTGCTCCACCATCTCTCGCCGATCGTCCAACATGGACCTAGGAACTGAATTGACTATGTGTGCAGGCTCCAACGTTTTCGGTTTTAAGTTGATGGTTTTCTTCTTGCGTTTGTTTTCGCGTTTCTTTTGTTGGAATTTTTCTAAACTAAGTGAAGGCAGAGCTCTTATTTTAGCATCTAAGTCGAAGTCGGCAGCCTTGAATGTTTTGTTACCATTATTGTCGGGTTCAGGCATGTCGGTTGTTTCGATTTTGTGGTCGCTGTCGGCCGGCTTCTCGTTGCTTGGGTAGTTATACTTCGGCTCGTCCTCCGTCACGTCGTCCCGCAGACTGCCAGGATCCCAGCTACAGGCCGCGCTGTAGTTCTCGTCTGGCTTGTCCGAGTCTCTCTTCTGTCGCTTGTTGACTATGAGCCCCCCAACAGCCATGAACTCCTGGTACCTCTTCCCCTTGCACGATCTACCAGACCTCATGTTCTTCTCGTCGTCGGAATAGTTCCTTTGATAACCGTACTCATCGTCTTTAGCAGAATATCTCTTATCAACTATTTGGTCTATCACATCTTGGTTAGTGAACTGGTCGTTGGGTACACCGTAGTATACCTTCTTTTCTTCATCAAAGTCTTCCTCGAACAGCCGGGAGGTCTCAGTGAGTGCGTTCTGCAACTCACGTATGCTTTCTTCATTTCGAGGACCTTTCGCCTTGGCCCTCTCTATTAAGTTATGAGATCTGTATTCGTTTGGCGTTGAGATCGCGTTAAACTTAAAGCATGGGGGTGAGTAATAAGGGTTTGTGGTTTGAGTTTCAGTCTTAGTGGCTAGGAGGCTGCTGAGGCCTCCCATTTGGGCTTCGTCGGCGAGCTTGCCGGGGGTAAACATCGAGAGTGGTTTAGATTCGGCTTCGTATGAATGATCTGTAGATTTTTTATTGAAGTCTACTTTAGTGGAGTTGTTATTGGTTTTCTCCAGTTCGTCGTGGTGTTCACTGTTGGGGGACTCTACGGGCTTGTCGTTGATCTCTCTGGGGCGGGACGAGAGAGTCCGAAGTGGTGGCGCGGGCAGCTTGTACCACTTGAAGTCAGGATTAGCGCTAAAGAAGGCGTCTTTGTACTGGAGAGACAGAAAAAGAAGAATTCATTATACTACAGTGTATGAGAGAGATTTTCGAACAACATACATTTATTACCAATATGTTGTTTGTAGTAGGTACCTACTTATCGAATTGTAAAATATTACCCACCTGTTTAGCAAGACCTGTGTAGCAAGCCTTTTCCTCCTTGTCCAAGTTTGCCCACCACTCGCCGAGGATTTTAGTTATGGACCTGTAAGGTAATAATTACTATAATAGTTAATTAGTTAGAGTACAAAATCGTGTATACTCTTGTATCTTATCAGTTCTATCGAATGCTGTACTGGGAGTGTTTGTTTAGAAATGTATTTTTTCCTTCATTTTCGAAACCATTTTACCATGAGTTTCTTTTTTCTTTTTCACTAGTAGATGGTTTATCGCCCCAAGATACAAACTAAGTCTAGTCTGGTTTGGAGTTCACTGGAAAAATAATATAGATACCGTTGCCTAGCTGTAGGTAATATTTTCACTAGGTCTCAACTTGGTGTTAACGTCTGAACCTGCTTTAGCTGGTTACCTGGACAATTTCTATTTTTTTTTTCTATTTTTGTCTTTAAAGGGTTTGGTTTGAAAATTTCACTAAGCTTTGGTTGTTGGACGTTGTAGGAAACCTAGACACATCGAAGAAAGCTTTATAGCATAAGTAGCAGTTTTAGAAGGGATGGGAGAAGTAGGGGTCCAAGACATACCTGTTCTCAAGATTGGGATATTTATCCCGCACGACGCTCCTGTGTCTTTTGCAGAAGATGAGGAACGCATTCATCGGCCGCCGCGCGTGGTGCGCCGGCTCACCGTCGTGCTCCTGGTCGTGCATGTTAAACTATCTGGAACAAATCAATTATATAATTATGATCTTTCATCTTCACCTTTTGGTATTAAAGATAAATAAATGAGACTAGATCATTAGGCGAGGATTTTTTGACTTTATAAGAAGTTGTTCGCAGTTGCTTACGACAGCAGTCAAGAAGGAAAGGATGTTTATTATGAACTTTAATGCTGAATAGAAATTATTGCTTTCAGATAATATGATTGTAGACGAAGCTAGAGTATGGACGTAGGTAGCACTCAGGTTGAGTTTTATAATTTCTGCCTACGCCCATGGGTTAAAGGCGTAAGTTTATTGTATTGTAATAGTTAAATGCTGGTATTTTTACTTTTTGGGCTTTTTAATTACAATGTTTCAAAAACGTGCCCAAAATGACCGATGGCTCTGTTAAAAAAAATGATAACTCTATGTCCTGCCTACTAAAGTCTAAACACAAGTTTAGTGACAATTATAGAATATTTGTCATAATTGTAACAACTTTTGTCATGAAACCAAACCAGTCTTGAAATTTCCGACCTCGGTGATTTTGACCCATAGACGTAGCACTCAGCTGGCTTTCCGTAGTTTCAGCCTACGCCCATGGGGAAAAGGCGTGAGTTTATTTTAAGTGTACTTCAATGCTGGGCAAGTGCATTGCTGGTTTTTTTACATGTCATGCACCTGTGTTTTAGATCTACTAAAATTTCGTCATCCCTACATTTTCTTTTGATGACGCATAAGTTGTAAGTAGGTATACGTTGTAATTTTCTTGGACTGTCTACTAATAGATTACCTTCACTTTTCGTGGGAGTGGGCCGGACTACACAGGTTGAATCTATTACATTACCTATCTTCTTAATTTAGTCAACCATTGCGATCAATCTGTTTGCGAAGCGGCCAAGAGTCCTATGATCAACAGAGGGCAGTCTGATCTAATAAAAGTAACAAACTAATGAAACCTGTTTAGGATAACGAGGAACAAAGGTGATTTCATATTTACCCTAATTATAACCTTAAGTGGATTTTAATGAAGCGTTAGTAGTTGTATAGATTAAAGATATTTAGAGTAATGGCTGTAATATTCTAATAAAAAAGAGAAGTTCACGGTATACTGATGATCTAAAGAAGGCAGAAAATAGATTGGTTTTGGATGGCGGAATGGAATAAGGTGCTAAAGTGAAACTTAGGCAACTAACTGCTGGGCCCCTGCCGTTGCCTCATGTACTTAAAAGATGAATACAGTTTGGTTCAGACCACAGGAGGGAATGCACATTCTATCCCCAGCATTGTTTCATTGGTCTAAATATCAAGAAATTAATGCTCTTGCTGTTGTTCTATGGTCGTTGGGTCGAAAACCCACCTTGACAATTATCATGGATTTGGCTCAAGAATTTCTGCGCGTCCAGTCAGTCTAAAGTCTGAAAATTGGCCCCTTACAGCCAATGTAGACTATTTCAGTGGAAAAGAAGTCTGCACAGATTCTGTTACTGTTATAGAGGTATGAAGAACAGGGTGTAAAGTTCACTCATACTCTATAGAAAAGGGAGGATCCTCCGACCAAACGGGTGTTGTGTCTGGTGGGCAACTGCCCGACGGTTGACGTCGGGATGTTGTACCTATGAAAATCGCGCGGTAAACTTTAACTGCGCGATCTAGGATTTCTATGACGTGCGTCTTGCGTAGTTCGCTTGTGGCATTGTAAATGGCGCCACTTTCTTTCTTCTCTTTTTGTAATTTTAGATATTGTTGCGAAATATTTTTCTGTAGTGCCGCTACACTGTTAAGTGTATCTTCCCACTTCTGCCATCTTAGTCGACGTTCACGGGATTTTGTCGCGCACTGGATTTCCAACTCTCGGTGTTGAACCGAACATTAAGAACCCATCAGAGTGCATCTCTGCGCGTTGAAAAACACTGTTTGATGGCCCTCTTTCAGTGCTAAGCAGTGCGTAGAAGAACCAATACGCGAAAAAATCCCGTCGCGTATTACCACGAATATTATTACGTCCGTGTGGACGTCGACATCCGCGTGTTTTTGTTCGTACATTACAGATTTTGGCTTCGTTCGTACAGATTCTGACTTCGTTCATGCAGACTTTGATTTCGTTCGTAGACTTTGACTTCGTTCGTGCAGACTTTGATTGATTTTTTTGCCATCACAATACACTCTTTGTTAAGAATTTAAGACAACATAGTCACCGTATTTGTTTTGTTGTACTAATTAACTTTCCGTGTTGCATCTCTAAATATCTAAAGCTGTGTAATCTTCGTGATAAGACTTATTAAAAAAATATCAACATGATTAATTGAATCAATGTGTTTTAATTCTCAATCCGTGATAGGAAAACTTTATAAACCAGTTTAGTTTGCCTTGCCTTGTGTTTTACATTGGTAGTTATTTTGAGGAAAACCGGTACAACTTATTGGTTAAAAAATAAATAAACAACATTGTATATACAGAATAAAATTTTAACCAGTGCGCAAACTGGTTACAGTTTGCACACTGGTTTAAAATTACCCTGTATCAAATGCATATGTTAGAGGTGGGTCATTGACGGTTTTTTGCTGTTAATCGTCAATGGTCAACAGGTTAAAAAAGCTGATAAATTATTAACAGGTTTTGAATGTTTAATCAGTAGCGTTTAGCGTCAATTTATGTCAACGTTTTCAATCATTGACAATTTTGTTGCAAATTACCACAACATTTTACCAATGTATCAGAAATAAATCATTTAGAATTTCGATTTGAAATAATTAACTTGATATACGATGATGACAATTCAATAAATAAAAAAAAAATTGAGAAAAATGAAAAAAAAGACACGTTTTTGTAGTTAGCAGAACTAGCCACGCACAACGGACCGAATGGGAGTCTACGTGCGGAAAAGGGAGTCCCATCATCATCATCATCAATAGAGAACTAGTCTTACTAGCTGGTGTCGTATTACCCAGTAACTGGGTTGTGGAGGTCAGACAGGCAGTCGCAATTTACTTGGGAAATAGTTTGGCAGATTTATTATTCATTGACTAAATTTCGAGTAAATGTTAAAGAGTTGACCATTTCTGGAAATAGTCAACAAGAATGCACCTTACCAACTATTACAAAACAAGATACTACGGTATATAGGTAGGGCTTATCTTTGTTCTCTTTTATCTCTTTGTCTCTGACATACCTACCACCATGACCATTTCTAGTTTTGGTGATGTTTAGTTTTTAAGAGAGTAACCATAACTACGGTCTACATTTTCAAAGAATAACTTACGGTGTTTCTTGCCCATTCTTTTCCATACAACGCTACCTTTTGAAAGGGGCAACTCTTCTCCATACAATGCTACCTTTTGAAAGGGGCAACTCTTCTCCATACAACGCTACCTTTTGAAAGGGGCAACTCTTCTCCATACAACACTACCTTTTGAAAGGGGCAACTCTTCTCCATACAACGCTACCTTTTGAAAGGGGCAACTCTTCTCCATACAACGCTACCTTTTGAAAGGGGCAACTCTTCTCCATACAATGCTACCTTTTGCAAGGGGCAACTAGAAAAAACTCCAGAGCAGTGGTAGCCCAGTGGTAACGGCCGCGACTTATGAGTTGTAGGTCGTGGGTTCGAACCGAAGCAGGGACTTCACTTTGTATATTTCATCACCACTGCTCTCAAAACGGTGAAGGAAAACATCGTGAGGCAACCGGCATGTCCTAGAACCGAAAATTCGAAGACATGTGACATCCGTCAACCCGTACCGGGCCCGCGTGGTGGATTATGGCCCACTCCCTCTCATAGACAGAAAGTGTCTGTCCCACCAGTGGGAACATTATAGGCTGATTATGAGAAAAAACTCTGTGTTCTTGATTTCAGGCGTTACATTGTGTTTTTACAGCAATTTCACCACAGCCAGCAAGAGCAAGAGTCAGACACATTGTGCTGTATCAACTGTTATCAGCGATATCGGGTTTCTTTGCCAAGTGCAGTTTCTCAACGTGATAACGATAATGGAGGTCGATGATCGCTGTAGGTTACTTTGCTATGTTGTTGTGGATTTGTTTTTTTTTTGTGTAGAATTAACTCTTAAATGCTTTTCTGATGAAAAGGTAGAATTCTTTCTTACGAGGTTTACATATTAGTAGTATGTACTTATAGGAAAATGCATGAAAATCGGTAAGCTAAGTTAGATTAATTTAGCTCGTATTTAAGTGAGGTAGTTTTCCATTTTTACACGCTTTATATTAGCTTCACTTGTATGTTTTTTTGTTTGTTTGTTTGTATGTAACCGACTCCTTTGAGCGCGATTTTGACCCACTTTAAACGGTCAGATTTCATTGTCTTCAGATTTCGTCGGTTACAAACAAACATGCTTACAAACATACAGATGAAGCTAATAAAAGCGTGTTGTGTTAATAATAAAAAGCTTAGCAGTGTGACCAAAGAGAATTAAATGACACGTATGCTAGCAAAAAAAATCCTTAGATAAAAGTTGATGATTTGCGACAGCACAGAACGGCACGGTCAGCCAAAAACAGCAACATGGGATTACTAATTCATTCGACTGTCGTGTTTACCCACTATCATTGTTATCAAGTGTACGGGCTGATCTGACGATAATTGGTCAATGTTTTCGGACCTCTTCAATCATACAATTTATATTGGTAGTAGCTGATTCTAAACATGATTGATAGCTGAGTCTAAAACCAACACAATTCTAGGAGTGCCACAAGAAAATTCAAACAGCAATTAGGTGTATTTTTTGCATAGGTTTTTATCCGGTTTGAAGGACAGTCTCTCAAAGCCACAATGGAGGCTGAGAAGACCCCACTCGACGTCGCTGGGCGACACGATAATAAAGCCGCTAGAAGTTTTTTAGCATTTATTCAATGTAGGCAGTTTGTCTCACCTAGGGTATAAAACTTTGTTTCTAAGGTGTGGTAAGCAAGCTCGCGTAATTTATTTATTTATTAAAACTTAATGCACAAGTAAAAAATACTGTACAAAGGCGGACTTAATGCCCGAGGCATTTTCTACCAGTCAACCTTGGGGTGATGCAGAGAGAAAACATGGCAGGTGCAACATAGGGGATAGGTTACTCGAAAAATAATATATTATATACTAATACATAGATACATACATATGTATATATATAACTAAAATAAACTTTGTCTTGAGAAATAACGGTAGAGGAGAAAACGAATCCAGCAATTCAGCGCTGGGATGATTCTGTAAACTTCTTACAAATATGTTCACGTGCCTTTACTTTAAACGAAAACCGACTGGTTGCAATTCATTTTCTAAGTTACGTTTTTTGCAAAGACAGACACGAAAAGCGATAATAATGTTTAGATAAAAAAATGCCAGTCATATAGCTTAGTTGTTGTGTGCGTGTGGGCAAATCAAAGCCGGGCGCGAAGAAAAATAAACAAAAAACATTTTTTATCAGAGTCGTAAGTACCTAAAACATAAACACATGGATTTATCTACTGAGATAAATAAAGCAGGGGGCATCAGCAAACATGTGTCTACACAGATTTGTCAGCACGTGTATGAAAACGTGTTGGCTGAAATTACAGCGGGGTAATTGCGTAACGCACTCAGCAGCAATGGCTTTTATTTTCGACCCGTGGATGGGTGACCATCTTTATATAGCGAAAGTGCCTCGGAAAGCACGTTAAGGTCGGGACCAACGTCCCAGCTTTCATTCGTGGATCTTTGACAGTCGTTACGTACGGGTAGTCAGAAGCCCGAAAGTCTGGCAACCAGTCGTACCGTGGTAGGTACTAGGGATACCGAGTAACTGGGTTGTGGACATCAGATAGGCAGTCGCTTCATGTAAAATACTGGTATTCAGCTGCGTCCGTCTAATCGGAAGCAGCTCAAATTCTCATGCTCATGCAGCTCAATCAATCTGCGTAGCTTTTTTCCAACTCTATTGTGGTAGGCTGCTAGGATAGGCAGATTGATTGATTGAATGAATGGATGAGCAATTGAAAGGGGGTTAGCGGGCAGGCTTTATGTCCAGATTAGTTCGGTTGTGGGGTTGGCGGCAGAAAATAGTTACAGTAACTTCGCTCCTGTTTTATGCGAAGGTAAAGGCAGAGGTGTTGGTACCTACCATTAGGATAGTCAACCTCTTAATTTATCACTTTCAACTGACCGGAAGAAACGGTGGCCCAATGGAAGCGACCTCGAATCCGGAGTTGTATGTCGTAGATTCCATCCCCACTGCTCTCAAAACGGTGAAGGAAAACATTGTGAGGAAACCGGCATGTCCTACAACTAGAACCAAAAATTCGAAGAGTGGTGGATTACGGCCCTCGCCCTCTCACAGAGAGGAGGCCCGTGTTCCAGCTGTGGGGACATTATAACTTGATTATGCTTTTAAGTAACATTGAACCTTTGTACATACACTTTTTTGTGTACACCCACAATAGTGGGTGTACTATAGATAATCCTTTGCGGAATATAGGCATGATGTTATTTGTAAATATTCGTATGTAGGTACCTTGATATCAGTAGAGTTTCCACGGTAAGTAGCTTATTGACAGTCGCGTTTGTAAGTATCGAAGGTACCAAAATTAGGTTAATACATCAATGATTCAACACGAGCAGTTGAAAACGATAACGAGGTATTAGGGCTGCCAGATCGAACAAATGACTAAAAAAAATTCATGAAATGGAAGACCATTTGTATTTACAAATGGAGCAAATAATTAAAGGTAGGACACTTTTTCTTCAGGCCAGGATTGTGGCCTGTTCTGCCAATAGATTTATTGATCATAGGGTTATTACCCGACTGCGCCAGAAGGAGGGTTATGTTTTTCGAGTGTATGTATAATGTTTGTATGTATATTTCTTTGGCACGCTCTGTAGCCTAAACAGCTTGATCGATTTCAGCTTGAGAGGTGCCGTCAGATTCGTCTTAATTGTGAGTGACACTGGGTATACCAAAATTTAAATAAAAAAATGGCCAATTTTTGGCGCCATATTGTCTTAAAAAAAAAATCTCAACCTATTTAGTGGGGTATCAAAAAGGGCTCCATAAATAGGTCTTATTAACGTCAAAACTAATTATATTAACTAAAAACTGTGAAATAAAAAAAACAATTACAAAATCAAAAAAAAAACCCGACTGCCTAAAAAGTGAACTTTAATTAAAAAAGATGGAAACAAGAGACTGAATACTATAACCATCGATCACTAACAAAGAGCTAATAAAAAGTTCTTTATTAGTGATCGATGACCATAACCAATCTCATGCAGTCGGAGGCAATAAAGGTCTTTATTCTTAAATTTAAGAAGATGTATATACAGATACCTATACAAGAATGGCTCGTTTAAAGGTGTTAGATTAGATATACAGGGTGATTGGAAGATGGGTGCAAAGCTTTAAGGTGAAGATAGTATAGACAATTTAGAACCATTTAAGCCATGGTTGTCTTAAGACGAAGTCTTACCAATTTTTTTTTTTTAAATAAGGTTTAAAAGACGTATTGTACAATTTTTTTTATTTTTTCTGAGCTTTAAATGTCTGTAAAAAAAATGTCTAATGACACAGAAGCCTAAAACATGTTTTGCTTGATTGCTTACACATTACTTTAATTAAATAAATAAAAAATTAATTCATTTATCATTCAATTTGGCCATAATTATGCAGTTTACATTAAATTTTGAGAATTTCCGAAAAAAAACTTAAAAATTTGGTTAAAAATATTTGGTAAGACTTCGTCTAAGACAACCATGGCTTAAGTGGTTCTAAATTGTCTGTACTATCTTCGCCTTAAAGCTTTGCACCCATCTTCCAATCACCCTGTATAGATAGCGGATTTGTAGGCATACTAGCTGTCAAGTTCCTAGAGTAGGGGATATACCTGAAAGTTTCTTGGACCATGCATGAATAGGTTGTCTTCCAGCCCTTGGACACCCCAAGGATTGGAAGACTAAGGGTCAATACTCACCGAGACGCGGCGCGACGCGCACTTTTTAAGATCACGATACAAAATAGATCTTATTTACTTCACAATAAGGTATACGGGCTGCACAACGCGGTGCACCTTAGCGTTCTTCGACACGCTTTCGCGCTCGTAGTGAAATTATACCTTTTCGTGTTGTAAATAAGTTAGATATTCTGTTGCTATCTTAAAAAGTGCGCGTCGCGCCGCGTCTCGGTGAGAATTGACCCTAAGTATCGGTCATGCGGCGGCGAGATAGCCGGACGACATTGTTACCATCGCGGGTAGAACCTTGATGAGACTGGCATAGGAGCGTGGGGACTGGCACAAGTAAGAGAGGCCGGGACCCACTGCCGATCAGTGGGTGAGGTCGGGCTGTGGATGACGGTACCAAAAAAGAAAAGGAAGTCAACAACAAAACAATGGCCGCTTATCTCTTTGTTTCTGAACCTGACGAGCGACAACCCTGCTAACGAGGAATGTGTGTTAATTATGTGTTCACGATATTCTTTTTCCGTGCTGAAGCGAGTTAGCCAGGATATTGTTTAAACCTAACTGAAGAGAAAATTGTTTTATTCTATTCTTTTGAACTGACGTCAGACACCTAGCTGAATCAAACGTTTGTGAAGTGCAAAGCTAGCTATAGACATTTTACAGATCAGAAAGAGGTTAAATTAACAGACATAAATCAATTTTACGACAAGTTTTGACGGATCCCATAAAATATGGCAACTAACTTTGGTGGCATAAAAAGATGCCAAAAAACATTGTATCATAATATTCATAATAAAATATTCTCGCCATGTCCCAAATCCGAAGGTCATGTAATCATGTCCCCAGATCACATAAAAATCCCGTCAGTCTAACCTTGACCCAATGAGCCGAAGTATGCCGAGGTTGGCCGAAGGGGCAACGGCCCGTGAAAGTGAAAACTCGTGCGCACCGACCGCAGGTCGCATGCGCAAAGCGAAGCTTTCAACTTTTTAAAGTGAGTGGAATTGCAAGAATTTAGGTTACGTCATTTTCATTTTGTAGTAGTATTGTGTAGTTTCGTATGGAATTCGTACTGTTTTTAAGTGACTTACAAAAAGTTAAACTGTATTATAAATTCATTCAGCTGTAAAATAAAGCTCTGAAAATTTGCAATAAGTACCCAAATATCACCAAATATTATGATACCATAAATAAACCGTTTCATTAACGTTAACGCCATAAGTCCTAAATACTTCTAATCACTCAACTTATGTCTCGAAGAACATCTACAAATGAAAAGTGCCAAAACGTAATTTCAGCAACTAGCGCACTGATTGCACTAATTATGAACAGGATACATCGCGTTTAACAAAGCAGTTAGAAACACCTTGCACGCATTAAACAGGTTCGATGTTTCTATCAAAATGTTTCTAAAGGCAAGGTTACACCCCCCCCCCCCCCCTTTAGTTGTAAGACGGGCTGCAGAGTGCAGTTACAACTTCACCGTAATAGCAAACGGTTGGCTGGTGTTTGGCTGGCCAGTCAACCAGCTAACTTGGTTCAAGTTAACCGTATCGCGAATTAATGCGGAGCCATTATCAACAGTTGTAACATCAGACATCAGACTTTAGCAGTGGTAAAGGGGGAGGGGTACAAAATGTTTGGCATTCACAACACGATATTCATTTGCATCTATTTATTGGCTAAGAATAACTGTGGATTTTAACAGAATTAGCAATTAGGTTGTATGTATATTAGGAGGATATTTCAATTAAAATTATAATTTTGCATTTTCTTAAATGCCAGTATGAATGTGTCCAACTGGCTGCATGTATAACAAAAAAAAAACTATTCGACTTTTAAAAGTTGATTGAGGCAAAAAACAATAACAAGCTATTGTTATTCAATGTGAAGTGAGAGGATGTTATTATAACATGTTACAAGTGCGACAAACTTATCGTTGCATCTCACGGTGGCGCCACTTGCTAAAGAAATATGTCAAACATCTGCCAAATTCAGTACATCCCATGTTAGTTCCCTAGTTTGCCGCACGCACAGATATGTATGTCAGTATTTGTATTCTGTTAGGTTTTTTCACATGTTGTCATAATCCAAGGTCAGGCTTGTCAAAATGCTTGCCAAGGTCGAGGTTGTCGGCCATCTTGGTTAAGTTTGCATATAGGAGGCCATTCTGTCTGTTATGAAATGTACTGAGGCGAAAATCTTTGACAAGTGCGTTAATTGCCAGGTTATTGTTTCTATTAGAAAAATAAATAGTTCTAATTTTTTTTACATATTTTAAGTTAGAGTTAGTTTTCGACACGATGACGCGTCATGACATGGACTTTGTCATTAAAAAAATAATAATGAATGCTTTGAATTTTACTATAATAAAAATAATAAAGCTACTGTATCCTTAATAAGATCAGGCGATTATAAGTTAGAGAACTAGAATATAACAGACCTAAAACTATCAACTTTTCCTTTTTTCGAGAGACTCAACTTTTTAATTTGTCATGATTGTTTTAATTAGTTATTTACATACAAAATTAAATGAACGTAAACGACAATTAACAATGTAGGCACACTAAAACCACCGAACAAAACCGTCTAACAGTTGTCACGCGGAAAAATTGAGAAATAACTCGGGCTTGCGCGTGCGCTTATCAATCAACAAAATACTAAAACAATAAGCAAGTGTGAGGGGTCAACAATCAGCAAGCTATGCGGCCCACACTTCCTGTTAGATAACGCTAAACACCAAACTCTATAGAAAGAAAGTCCGGTAAGTTATAACAATTTTGCACATAGCGTGGAGAAGAGCAAAATGCTCGCGATACGGGGTGGACTCAGGCCACTTGTAGTCCATGGTGGAAAACAACTGGACAACCATGGGTTTTAGAGCTTGATTGCTAAAATGCGAGCAATGGAATGTTAGGTAAGAGTAGGTAAATATGAACATGACTGTCAACTTTAATAAAATTCTCATTAAAATTTAATTAGATTAGGGACGTAGTATGTTTACAACTTTCGAGGGCTTACATGCTGTGACACATCTTGTGTCTAAGTAGGGGCTTGTGCCGAAACCGACCTCAACAAAGTTGGGAACCCCCCCAGTGGGTTCCCGCATTGTTGTTGCGAGGGGGCTCAGTAGCCGTGGTCCGCTCCCACGGTGAAGCGAAGAGGAACCCAAAGGTGGGGCCGCTCGTCAGGGCTTTTGCTTCCAAGCCGACGACGTAGCGGCCAAAAAGTAGGTTGCGGTGAGGTGTACCGCAACTGAGGCGGGCCGCGATGTCGAATGGGAGGCATCGCGGCTGAGGGTTACAGGCTGCGGCGGAGGAGTGCCGGTACTTCTGAGTAGCGCTCTTTCCTTCCGTGGCCTGGACGGGGCCGCCACCGTTTGATGGCGGACGCGGTGGGGCCGCAGGGGAAGAGGAGCGTCGGTATAGCGTTGGCCGCTTTCCCTATCCCCTGCGGCCGAGAAGTGGTAGGCGGCGGGGCCACTGCGCTGAACCGTCGCAGGGGGACCAAGGGTGCCAAGGTTGCCAGGGTAGTCTGGGGCCCTTGTGCTACTTGGTTCCTGAGGTGGCCACGGCGTGCCATGTGTCCTGGTGCGCTGGACTGGTGGGGTCCTCAAGGGCCGATGCCTGCCAGGGGTGCGGGTTGTTCGAAAGAGATACCGTCGCCCCTGGCACACAGGCAACTGAGGGAACATGGATGGGTTTTAGTCAGTAAAAGTCTGACACGCTTGTCCGAAACTCGTGAACTACACACGATGTTTGCCAATCATTTCCACATACAAATTTATGTCACTTCGAATAAAACCTATTTGTTCAGAACAAGTGTATTCGTGTTCGTGTATTGATTACAACGCGCCAATAGCAGCTAAACGATATAACTATTACCATGAGCCACGAGAACCGCCGGAGCGGAAGCCTAGCTATGAATAATTGAGTTAAGAATTTGTACGGACTCTTCACCACGGCAATTTAAACTTTACTACCTCACTTTTTAAGTAGGATTTCTTATGAAAGTGAAGTTACATTATCTAGTTGCAAACAGTGTTATATCAATCAATTTAGAACTCTATTCCTTTGATTTTGGATGAAGATTTGCGTTGTAGTAAGATGTATGTAATATTTGATGATAGCTATACAGATTATTTTACTCGTAAAGCTATAATTAGAATGTCAGTTTGTATTGAACCGTTTGATGGTCGATAATGGCAGGTTCCATAAGAAATTACAGCCTCATAAATACCCAACTAACAACTTCATGAATTTGAGACAAATACAACACAAAGGTTTCCTGTTTCTATTTGAGCGAGGGCTTTATTTCCGTCAGAGAACATCAGCGCAAGAAAGTTCATTGGCGATGTATTTATGGCAAGTTTCCAATTTGAAATGAAGCAGTTGCCATGCTGGTTAACTGACCTTAACCTAGCCCTTAACCTGCATCCAACCACCCAGGGTAACGAACAATCTGTAATTCAGGGACCTTCAAGATTTGACAAATACCCAATACTAAGTTGAGACAGACTGGATGCGGGAGGCGGAGAATCGAGTGTTGTGGCGCAGCCTGGGACAGGCCTATGTCCAGCAGTGGACTGCGATAGGCTAATTTGATTGACGTTGATAATATAATCGATCAAGAATAGACAAGATAGGAAACCACACCCACGTCCTTTTGTTTAACCAACCAAAAACCTCGTTAGTTTCCAACTATAAAACATAATGAAAAACCTATAAATGAAGCTAAAAGCATGTCAGCAAAGGAAGCGTATATTAAAAAGCGAGATGTAATATCCGGGCTTATGAATAGTATTGATCGGCACATATTCAGGTAGCCCGGCTACAATTCTAGGAAAAGGCTCTGCTCAAAATGCTCTATAATATGAGCACCTGGATTTCCATGAACTATATAATATAGGTCACAAGAGAAATACAGATTCTATTGTGAGGGATGTAATTGGAACGATTGATTTGGTTGCAACTCCGGTCACGGCACCCTGTAATAAATAATTAGCGAGGTGGAACGTAAGATCTTTAATAACTAAATATAGTAATAGTATGGCGATGTTTTATAGGACACAAAGAAGGGTATTTTTGTGATAGCTCTTGGAAGCGAAGTAACTTCCTCATAACCTCTGCAAACACGGAATGGGTATTAGCATCATCGGTAGATCTAAGGATATGGAACCGGACAAAGAAGAAGAATAAGTTTGGTAAGATGTTTTACTTGAAAACGAGGGTTCTCGAGAGTGTTTTCGACCTTACTATTTGCAGACAACTTTGTCATCGCATATCAGTGACCTATTCTCAATTTAACCGTTTATCCTTGCCCTCTGAGGTACAGAAGAATTTACAAAATAGCAGATGCTGCGTTTTACCGAGCATAAGCTCCCAGTCATCTCTGGGGTTACGGAAGAAAGCAATTGATTCGTAAGCTACACACACCGATATTGGAATATAAGCACATAATTATGACTTTCATGCTTTGCTGGGTGCTAACGATGTTCGTGTAATTGACCATATTAGCGACAGGCAATACATTATTAGCATATAATGGTCCCACTGCTGGGGCACAGGCTTCCTCTCTGTGAGAAGTGGGCCGTAATAGACCACGCGGGCTCAGTGCGGGTTGGTAGATGTGACATGTCTTCGAATTTTTGGTTCTAGGACATGCCGGTTTCCTCAAGACGTTTTCCTTTTGAGCGCAGTAAGCAGAGAGTGTAATTTATTTTATCACTATGTAATAATTTACACATAGCAGAGCGCCAGTCCGAGTTCAACTCGAAAGTCGCGGGCGTTACCACTGGGTCACCACTGCTCTCAATACATTATATTATTATTATGTGATCATAATATCTTCCTAGTTTGTTGAATGTTGTAGAAGATATGATCAAACCTTTTCACATAGACTGTATGCATTATGATAACACTGTTAATAAGTTGGCTAGACAAGCTAACGACGGGCTACAGGCACATGCGGACTATACATATATATCAACATTTACGAGCATGAGCCACAGGTTTCCGAATTAATCAGCAAGAAGGATTAATGTCTTTCTGGCGTGGCCGTAGGAACATTACTAAAACAAACAGAACTGACCTTGACTTAGGACGGACTAGATCCACTATGGTCGATGACTAAGGACTGTTTATACAAAATTAGCTAACTATCAACTGCAATTAACGAGGTAGACAGCTGAAACAACACAACATGGCGAAAAGACAATTGTATCCCTATCTTGATGGCGTATCATTATGTAGTTTATTTCCAACAACCAAGACAAATAAACGAACATAGAATTAGAGCTTCACTATAGTCTACAGAGAATCGATTGGGGAGGATATTTCAACGGACTCCTGGGTCCAAATCCAATATAGAAACTTTGTTTGACGTCGTTTTGTTTTCTGTTGAAACCTTTCCGTGCATACTAACTACCGAATATAGGTCATTTAATGGCTCTCCGGCCAGCCAATAACGTTCTTGATGCATTTTTTACAAACCACCCATGTATGTCACCAAAAGCCTGATAAATGATATTAAAATAAGCATAGCATCACGTCTTGAGTCCCCGAAGGGATGGGCAGACGTGTACCCACGCACATATTTATATTGAGTCCCATGTAATAAATTATATTTATTTCCATAAATTAATTTTTAGCAAAAACTTACAGCTTCATTGTGATGTTTTGTTTTGTTAAAATAATATTTTTTAAACTAGATTAGGTCAGTGTTTCGTAACCGACTACTCTGACAAAAACACCGAAACCAACTCTAGTATTGATGAAGTTTGACAAAAGATCTCACTAGTTCCAACAGATTTTTTGTCTTGACGGATGAGTGCGAAAATGGATTCTGCAAAGTAAGTTCCAAAAATAGTCTCAGTGGGCGATGTCTCAATTTTTATACGTAGTATTGGATGCGGAAAAGGATGAAGATGAAACCTTTAATAGCGCTGATAAAGGTCAGAGGTATTTCTTTCTGTTACGTATACTTTTCTTTTTAAACTGTCATCTAGCTTGTCAACTTAGGAGGTTGTCGGCTGCTCAACCGGACTTGCCTGTGGCCTCAATAAATTGAAGCCTCCAGCCAGGGCTTAAAAACTAAAGCGACTACACGCTAAGGGCAACTCATCTGGGGTACGGACCTCAGCTTAGGGCGTCGCTCAAAGAGGGCAGCAAGGGGCGGGTGGATCGGAGTTATTATTAAGGGACGAATTTAAACTTATAGGCTCAGAGGCGCGGGCTGGCTCGAGCAGCGCTACGGGCGGAAATGGATTGGGACGTCGCGGCGGGCCTCGGCGGCTAGGATGTAAAGGAATGCCTCGGTCGGCGAATCATACTAATGCGGGACGGAGTGTAGCGGGCGGCTGCCGCAATCAGGGTAGGGGTGCTTTATCTGTTGCGCATTGAGCAATCAGAGCCATTTATACAGGCTAGCATTGATGGTCACCCTCGATTACATAGCTTGTTCCTTCTTGTTCTTACCTTGGCCCCATGTTGCTTGAGGTGGGTATGTTTTTCCCTTCCTTTCTCCTCAGTTACAGTTTTCACTTTATCATTCACTCGTTGTTTTATGACCTGGTTACTGAGAACTTCAAGTCATCGTTCACTAATCTTTCATGGACAACATACTTGCTTTACTTTACTACATTACTTATATGCACTGAGAATCTACAATCCACTACAAGAAGGTAGGTCAACCATTTGTTTTCACATACGTATAAAAGAATCTTATCATGCGCGTGCGACTTGTTTACAAACACACGCTTGGCACATTCGCCATCTTATTTTAGTATCGGTAAAACGAAGGGACGACCATTAGCACAGATAATTAAAGTCAATTATGTAATTAATTAGTGTTTTACTTAGAAACTTGTTGATATTATTGTAGTTAATTGATATTTTTGTTGACGGGTAAGCAGAATTTAAGTCCGGTTAATATTATAGCTTCTTCAGACTAGCGCGACGCGATACTTGTAGAACAATTTCCATGTAGTTTTCCCAGAAATTGTTCTACGACAGTCGCGTCGCGCCTGTATGTGGGAGCCTTTAGTGAGGAGTCGCGTAACTGTCACGGTACCTACGTACGTACTATGCCTTGGGGAGTAAGGTAGATGCGTTCCTTTGCACACAGTGCGTGTGCGCATACGCAGACTGTTATTGGCCTACTGCTTTTCTGCAGGGGAAATAATTATTCTGGTGCGATGAAGGTAAGGCTGGTGTGCTGGTAGAAGTTTCCTTGGTAAGTTAGAGGTGTCGTAGTAAGGTCAATGAGAGTAAGTAATAATAGTCATATTATTCTAGTGGCTTTCGTTATTACTATGACCAGTAAGTACTAACTGCCGTACGGGTCAATCGATCAGGCTATACTATGCTTGCCGGGGTAGGTCCGTGGAGGTGTTACTATCTTTACATACCAAAACCCCTCCGTATCTCGGAATGCACGATAAGCCGTTGGTCCCGAATCATTCCTGGATCTTTGACACTTGTTACGGATTGTCAGAAGCCTGAAAGTCTGACCACCAGGCACGGGTCTTACCAAGAGGGATAGTGTTATCCAGTAACTGGGTTGTGGACGTCAGATAGGCAGTCGCTCAACGTAAAATACTGACATTCAGCTGCATCCGGTTAGACTGGAAGCTGAACCCGAAAATAGTTGGGAAAAGATTAGGCAGAGATGCGAGTTATTACTTTAATTAGTACTACGGTAGTCAGATAGACAATAATAGTTTTGAAAGGTATTGTGGCTTATTTAAAAACATATTCATGGTTGGAACGGTTTGATAAAAAATAAATAAAAAAAACAACCATCTTCCGAAAAAACACTACAAGGTGAAAAATAACTTTAATTTCGGGAAGTCGGTTGCTTCTTTTTTACTTTTTATTTTAGTTATAGTACCTACCCCCCACACCAATTAGAAAATTCATCATCCTTTGGGTGCATATTTATGGGATAGCAGTAATCGCGGTTGATTTGCTGTCATTTTTTTAAGAGTTCCGTTGTCTGTCTCCGAAACGCATCATCAGATCTTTATGAAATTTAAATCAGACCATTTCGGAATAAACCCCTTTCGAAAAAAAAAGAACCGTTTATACCTTGTATGACAAAGTTATGCCCGAAAATACATTAAAAAAAATAACATGTCGAATTGATAACCTCCTTCTTTTTGAAGTCGGTTAAAAAACCTAAAATGTTATACAAGGCTATTTGCAGACTTAGTATTCAGTGTTAACGGTTGTTGCTCGCCTATCTTATGTCATTGCCCCCAGTTAATTAATTTGGTCTGTACATAATTATAATTAATTAATTAAAGAATTTATAAACAACATTTCTAATAAGTAACATAACATTTCATATTATATGCGATTCCTATACTTACTGAATTGTTTCAATGCTAAAAATGTGTGTAGAATGTGAAAAAAATTGTAATAACCACAGAAAGCGCTCAAATAATGATTTATGTGTAAAGGCTTCTTCAAGTTCAAGCAGAACAATTGCCATTAAGTTATCATAGAAATTGTCCTACGTGTATCGCGTCGCGCCTGTTTCAAGAAGCCTTAATGCTAAGGCTACACCCGTTGTTACGGGTATTCAGAAACCCGAAAGTCTGACAACCTGTCTTATCAAAGGGCATTGTATTCCCCACCAACTGGGTTGTGGACCTCAGATAGGCAGTCACTCTATGTATTGGTATTCAGCTGCCTCCGATTAGACTGGAAGCCGACCCCAGCATAGTTCTGAAAAGGCTAGGCATCAAATTCAAAGCGATGAAAAGGATAACGTTCTTAACATGTCATTTAATCAATATATTTGCGATCGATGCCTATTTACAGAATAATTACTTCTACTAGTGTCTTTTAATTATGCACGGTGCCATGCATGCAAGGCGTCGCTTGTGGTAGCAAAATTTCCTACTACGGGAAAGTTTTTATTCAGTGCGCAAACTTTAACCATGAATTCAACATACCATTCTAGACCCCCCAGCGAAGAAATTTTTCGAAAAATGTCTTTGCTGGGGGGTCTAGAATGGTATGCTGAATTCATGGTTAATGTTTGCGCACTGAATAAAAACTTTTCCTGTATATAAAATGCATAGTGTGCAGTTGTGGACTGTAGTTTAGATATCGATCAAGTTTCGAAAATACTTAAAAGTATTTGACTCAGCATTTAGTTTCCCTCCCCAATAAAAAAATAAAACAAAGAGTTAATCACTGCAAGATAACTATCAACAGTGACTGTTTATTCCCATCATCAATAGCCAACAAAATCGGAAAAAATGCTGTCTTGAAACAATGTTTTTTTTCTGTTTTCAACACTACAATTTTTTTAAAAAATCCCGTTTATGTTATATTTGCCATTAATTGCGAGATGTGGTCTCCTTTAATTAAAGGAGCACACGTAAGATAACCTTTTGCATTATTGTGATTTCCTTTGTATCTGTGTATCCTTTGTTGCAGCTTGCAGATCATAAACAAATTAAATAAAAACTCCAAAAGCCATCTGTACTCAGAAGACAGAATAATTGAAGCGTGGTCGGTACGTGCAACATTCATACCTATACCTTACTTGCATAGTGAAACCATCCCTTTTTAACCGACTTCAAAAAAGGAGGACGTTCTATGTTCGACTGTATGTACTTTTTTTATGTATGTTCACCGATTTCTCCCCCATTTATGGACCGATTCTCAAAATTCTTTTTTTATTTGAAAAAATATACTCCTGAAGTGGTCCCATTAGCACCAAGTTAGGATCTGATGATGGAATCCCAGGGAAATCGAGGCCAACCCTCAAATGTTATAGGTATTAACAATGTTTTTAAAATATTTTCTAAAGCTATTGAAACATTTGCGTATGGTCATCATCATCTCATGACGCTGAGCTGATGAAGGAAGGCACAACTCTTTAACGGTTAGGAGTGGTAGGATGTTCGGGCTTAATTCCGTCATTTATAGACGGATATGCAAAATTCTTTTTTGTGCCAAAGGGGTTTATTCCGAAATGGTCCCATTTAATCTGTTGTTTACGTTCAACGATTGCATGTGTGGCAACTTCATATAGATCTGATGATGAGTTTCGGAGACAGACAACGGAACTCTTCAAAAAATTACAGCAAATCAACCGCGATTGCTGCTATCGCATCGGCATAGATATGCATTGTTTTGACCCCAAGGATAATGATATTTCGAATTGGTGTGGGGTTGGTACTATAACTAAAAAGTGCTATCCAAAGTCACCGACTTCCGAAAATAAAGTTATTTTTCACTTTGTAGTGTTTTTCCGGAAGTCGGTTTTTTTGGAAAAAGTTTGTTGCGTTCCTTAAATATTATTGAACACTCTAATATAATTAATGCGTTTCTTTTTGTGAACCTCAATTTTTATTGGGTTCTTAAAATTAAAGAAATGCGAGCAACTTCGATGTGCTCACAGAACCTGACCCGTTTGGTCGGGGTTCGTTACTGCGACAAACTGAGAGAAAAAAGAGGCTCAATGATTTAAAAAAGTTTGCATCATTAGAAACGCAAAAAGTTTTAGACATTATTACCTAATAAAAAATAAAAAAATGTCATTATAAAATCAATAACTCATTGCAAGATCAATAAGTTTTAAGAAGATCGGTGTAATATTTCGCTTTAGTAACTAACTTTTATGCTTAACGAGTAGGTATAATTAGTAGGTAAGTATTTTCAGAGATTTTTCGTACAAGATGTCTGTAGACCATGTTGATAGATGAGATTTTGTGATCAATTGCCAAGTTACCTATGATGTCGTCGACTCGTAGTATCTTCGAAGTTTTAGAGAAATGAATGCCAATAATAGTCTTGCACAAAGAAATGCGACGAAGCTTAAATATGCGGTTTTATGAAAGCAGCTAACTAAAACACAGTTACAATATTTGATCCGATAAGTCCGACAAATGCACCTCTGCCTAACTCTCCGGGGATTACAGGCGTGATGTTACGTTGGTTTTATGTAATGAAGTGATAACACTAGTTCGATTTTCTCCTAGTACCAAGTAAGAAACACCATATTGTATGAAATTAAAATCGTGCCAATTGCTACGTATTTCTGGAGTTGTCGATTCGCCCACACATAAATTAACTTGGTGCGAATCGCATATATAGAAAATAATGTATTATTTAAAAGCGTCGATTCGCCTGTTTCGGGCGAGTAAATTCGTGCGAATCGACTAATAAGCCGAACTTCCATTTGTTGATTTAATAAATAAAAAGCTAGAAATAAAATACATTTATTCAACACAGACTAAAAGGCACACAACATTTACTAGAAATAAACAAAAGCAAATTAAAAGTGTAAAGCGGGATATAAGATTTTTTGCAGGAAATATGGGTACCTGCAGGTATGTATGTAGGGGCAAAGATAAAACAATACATAAATGTGGGAATAACCCTCTATATGTAGGTAGTTGTAGATAGATGAGATTGTGATGTATTGCCAAGTTACCTACGTAGTTGAATCTTCGATGATTTGGAGAAATGAACGCCATCTTTTGATTTTCAATGTTACTACGTATTTTTTATCACTTAATTCCAAGTTAATCGATTGTTGTCTGGATTACTTAGTTTTAATTTAGGGTTGTCACACACTAAAGTACACACATGCGACGTACACGAGAACTAAATGTTAATTATTGTTTATTAAAATAGCACTTAATTACAACAGCAAGTGAATTAATTATTGTCTAGATAACAATTTAAATTTAAAATTATCACACACTACATACACATACAGACACAGTTATACTTTGCTAATTGATTTTACCACACTAAACTAGAATTTATTGATTACTTATTAATTATTGTATTTAATGTAGTGATAAAGATACACTACACCATAATGTCACACACTACACAGACAGAGAGTTCAAAACTACTAAATTGTTTTCAACACGCATAAATTACAATTAATTGAATGTTTATTAATTTTATAAATATACACTTCAACAGTTCTACTTTAAGATAGTCACACACAACACAACACAGATGGGCGAACACACAAGACTCCCAAGGGAGGAATCCAGAATATTCTATAATCTGCGTCACGAGGCGCAACAGGAAAGACGACCAGTCAAGCTGAGCGCTGCAATAGACTGACATTTTTATAAACCGATACAGATACAGCCTCTGTTGAAACAGGAGAGGAAATCTCCAACTACCGTCCATGGATCTAGGTCACATTTTCATTATAGCACAACATCGATTCGAATTCCACGAAAACGAGACTGAATTACGTTTCCTGGAAACTGGCTTTTGTAAAATATACTCGGTACCCTCAGGCTGCTGTACTGCGTTGCGTTAGCCAATCAGGGAGCTTGCACGAATGAGTTAACCAATCCGACGGCTTCAGTTGGGGTTGGGTTATCGAAACGTATGTGTCCATGACTTTGCCTGATAATAGAAGGGATTAACTGCTGCCCGTTTCATGTCAATATCGACAGGATTTTATTCTTGTTGAATTGCTGGTTGCTTCTATAGATAAATAGAGATCCAAAATAGTCTTGCAATAAGATATGCGAAGTCAGTCAAGTCAAAATTGCGGAAGTCTCCTACAAACTTCCATCCCCTAGTTTAAGGGGTTCGGAGTTAAAAATTCCAAGTTTTCGTTTTTTTTTTGTTTTTGTGTACTACTCGTAATACCAGGCCACTCAGAAAGTATTGCGAAAACAAGTTTTTATGTATGAGAGACTGGCCAGTTATAATCTATTTTCAAAATATGATTATTAATATGTAATAAAAAAATAATTTACAAAATCAAAAAACCCGACTGCCTAAAAAGTGAACTTTAATTTAAAAAGATGGAAACAAGAAACTTGTTTTAAAAGGATGGCTATTAGACAGAATACTATAAGCAGGCACCTTCTTAAATTTAACAACAAAGACCTTTATTGCCTCTGACTGCATCATTTGTTGATTAAATAATTAGATTTTCCGTCTTTTCTTTCCTTTCCTATCACGAAGTAGGGTCAAAGATCAACAAATACGTAGAGGGATAACCCCACGCTTTACATGGTAGAATTTTCCGTATGCGAAGATTGTAGTCTGACCTTCACGCTGTTCTAAGCCATTTTTTACAATATTCCATAAAAGTGTATGAGATACCAGTTCGGTAGATACATTTAAAAAGATAAAACGGGAAGAAAACGTCACGTCAACTACATAGTAAAAAGTCTCGAGCATAATATTTCTACAATTTTCTTGCCTTTGTCTGTAAAAGCGGAACGCTTTCGTTATTAATTTCCTTTACCGGGAAGCTGCTAAAGGCCAGAGTTCTGCCCTAGCTGCCAATCTTTGGCATGCTACTACAGTGAAGAAAATTCCATTTGGTGTAAGTTTCAAACGAAACAAACTGTACCTAGTAATCTTATCTGCAATTTAATCAAATATGCTAGTTTTTGCATCCCGTATGCAGACGCCAAAATTAGCATAACATTATTAATTTATATTTATTACAGGCACATTACCCATTATTTCGTTAGTATTACTTAAACTATGTTAGTATAATTATATTAATTACTTAATACTTAAACAAATCAGGAACAAAAATAAATAGGTACAGTATTCCCCAAGTTGCATTATTGCAACTTAAGGAACACTATATCTATTATGCCACATTTTGAACACACCCGGCAACAATACATGCACAGCGTACATGTGCCCCATCAGATGGCCCTCAGCGTACATGTGCCCCATCAGATGGCCCTCAGCGTACATGTGCCCCATCAGATGGCCCTCAGCGTACATGTGCCCCATCAGATGGCCCTCAGCGTACATGTGCCCCATCAGATGGCCCTCAGCGTACATGTGCCCCATCAGATGGCCCTCAGTTTTGTTAGAAACAATGCTCAGCAGGCTTAGCACGAGCACTGATTTGTCGACGGAAGAATATACATGACTATTAACTAAATGATGTTACAATAGGAGAAGATAGCTATGTTTTTCTATTAATTATCACAGTTATGCGTTCTAAACGAATGATGATTTTGTAGATAATCGTGTATACTTTGTGGCCGTCGAGTAGAAAGTTTGTTGTCAGTGTGATTTTGACAGTTTGGAAAGAAATATTCTTCTGAAATAGTCTACATTTATAAGGACTAAAGGACCTAGACAAAGATCGTTAGAAACGAAAGACAAAATGACAGATTGTAGAAGGATATCTAAAGTGCGATGTCAAAAATGGAGAAACGAAATGTCACTTTGTATTGCACTGTCTATTCTTCGTAGAAATAGAAAACGTCATGCTAAGCCTGCAGGAGACTGTTGTCGCTGTCGCGCATCTGACGCAGTAACGAAGCCGATCTTTTACGCATGATCGCTAAAAAGTCATCTTTACGCGCTTCTGCGACCATCCCTGACGCGCTACAGAAACGTGGCAGCGACAGCAGTATCCTAAAAGCATTGTTGTATTACACACGCAAGGCATTGAAGGCATTGAAGATCTAGACCAAAGACTACAGGCATAAAAAGCTTGGCAATATGCCCTAAACAGCGTTAACTTAACATTACTGTCGCGCTTTGCAAACCTGCGGGCCAGCATGTTGCATCGTACGGTCATTGTCCTGCGCTCTCTATCCATATCACAGTTCTCAATGCCATCCTCTGTAACCCAGTGACCAAGGTATTTAAACTACTTTATTCTGTTTAGAGTTGCACCTCATAGCGAGACAGGTGGCCAATTCATAGGTCTTGTTTTGTGCCATAAAACTAACAGCTCGCTTTTCTTGGCATTATACCTTTGTCCATGGGCTTCAGCATAGCACTCACATATCTTCAGTAGCTTCCTGAGGGCACTGTTAATTAATGAATAATTTTGCTAAAACCCAACAGCGTCTTTTTGGGAATACTAGATACTAGCCGTGCCTGTGGCCCGCCTGGGTGTTGGAAATTATCCCACCGGAGCGTGCTACCAAAAGTCTGCAGCCTATGTTACTCCTCATAACATCTGCTATCTATCTGCCTCTGTTAGTCCTGTCAGAATCGGTCCAACCGTTTCGGAGATAAGCCGGAATAAACAGACAAAATATAAAAAAAAAATTGTTATGAGTACCGTATATACTTTATATGCATTAAAAGCACTTCTTTTAACATTATAAACAGACACTTCAATATGACTATTAGCTACATGCTAATAGTCATATTCAATATGACTATTAGCATGTAGGTATACTTAGTGAAATAATCCAATATATTTTTTCAATGCGTTTTAAAGGAAATTGCAAGAAGATTCATTTCAATATAAAAAACAACGTTAAGAGTCCCCCAAGGAACTATCTTGGGACCCAAACCAAATTGAACCAACACCAACATTCCAAAGGGTTTCTCAATGAGCTATGACCACTACAAAGCTAAGAAAGCGTTCAAAATAACAGTTATTGTAATGTAGCTAATTACATAAGCTTCCGCCCATTGCGTTTTACGAGCAACCGTTTAGAACGGCTACCTTTTCACAAGGAGCATTATTGAAAACACTCCATGAATCATTTCCAATTGTTTGAGAATTAATAAAAGAAAGTGTACGATTTGTTTGGGTTTGAATCGACGAATCATAATATCCTGTTTTAAAATGCAGTGCGTTGTGTTTTATTGAAAAGGTAGGTCAGTATTTTTTGTCCTCATAACCATCGATACTAGATGTAGATAAAGCACAACATTGTGTAATATTGGAAAGACTGAGAAATTACAACTAAGCATTTATCAGACATTCCTTTTCTACGACTTTATGTTGAACAGGATATATGTAGTATGTACTTACTCACGACGGGTGATTTCAATCTATGCCGAGTGTTCTCTAGTTAACGAAGATAGGTACCAAACGAAGTAATGTAAATGCATTTTCTTACATGAAATAGCTTGTCGATTGGATCAGAAGGAACATCACTACGTCATCGTCTGTTACAGATATGAAAAAGCTGAAGCAACCTAATTACTCTCGCGGTTAAACAAACGCATGTTAAACGGATGATGGCTGGTTTTATTTCGTTTAGCCTATACTGTCCCACTGTCGGGCAAAAGGCCTTCCCCAAGTCCTTCCAGGACCTCTAATCGCCACCTCGAAGTCCTCGACCCAAAGTTGAAAATCCAAATTTAATTAATTCCATGCAATTTGTTGTTAATGAACATATCTTGGTGTAAAACGTACGTAACTCACGCCATAGATAACTAAGATCTATTGTTAATTTGTGATAGTATGTAGATACTATCTCTGATATATCGTAATGAATCACCTAATACCGTAATGATGAGTTGCTCTTTCGATAAGATAGGGCTAAGACTTATTTCAACTTGAAAAGTAAGAGCAAAATCTTCAGCAAATTCCTTACATCATTGCACAATGTTTCGAAAATGATATTCCTCATTAAGTAATTGAATTTCTAGATGTTCAGTACGGGAACTCCCAACATCGTCATGGGTGGAATTGCCAATTACATTACAAAGATCTAATACTTCGACTTTATTGTGACTGGCTTCCTCAGCTTGAGTCATTATGCTTGTTGCTACGATATTATCTTTTGCAGTTATATTTCTCGAAGACTAAGTCTTCGAGAAATATAAGCTGCTGCTGCTTTATTTTTTTATCCCATTTTACATTCCTTTTTTTACTCTTCTTGAACATTTTATGTAGAATAGCTTTCGATTTACTGGCATGTCGAGCCAATAGACATTCGATTGATAGGACTACCGTTGCAATGGCTTTTCGGTGAAACGGACGCTCGATCGGCTATTCGAAATTGTGGTACATCGATGCTATGGAATTTCGGCAATTCGGACGTTCGATCTGATGACTTCGGGGAATTAGCCATCGGGCGTATGACATTCGAAATCAAGCAGCACACCCCAAGAGAACGGTGGGTTGCGAGAAGAATAAATGCCCGACTATTTGTCATTAGGTTTCTTCTGGTGAATATTTACATGGAAAATTGTAACATTACGTCAATGCAACGATTTCCTCTCCATGTGTCATAATTTTCATTGTATTACACAACATTACTTAATTATCTCTGAATGGATCAATGGAATGACAATTCATCTGACGTGCCAAAATATGCTTAGGGTAGTGAAAGCAGACTGATTAATTTAAATATTTTTTGCCACACATGTAGCCATGACAATGTGATATCATAAGCAGTTATTATCCTAATCGCAAATAATGTATCAGATATATATTTTCCTCAACTCACGAAATAATACAGTAAGTACAATATTGTGCAATAATCGCACACTATTAGCTTCCATTATGTAGTGGAGTGTAAATTTAAATTACTGACCCATGGACATGGAGGCCGAAAACGTTGTAAGAAAATTAATAGATGACGATCATTCAATTTGGAATAAGTATTGATGACGCATGTGGAAGCTCGTTTCTTCTCCGGGAGAGGATGATATTTGCATTGTAGTGGCACAATAAATTACTGTTTGATTTTATTACGAATGTCATAATAATATACTTTTATCGGGATGTTTACCCATGCTGTGATTTCATTTCCGCGCAGTCGCAGCTAAGAATAGAACAAGCCTGTCAATTTCCGTTGGTGCCATTACTATTTTATGATGCGATTGCAGGTAACAGGGCAGTCTTGGGATGGACTATCTGGAAGAAAGGTAGTATTTTGAAGTCCTTGAAGTTATTGGTAAGAATAAGGGCCTTCTATCTTTGGCTAGAAAGGGGGTGGCTAATGACATGACGACTAATAGAGAAGTGAGGAAGAAGACCGCGCCGACCCCTAATAAATTGGGATAAAGGCAACAAAATTATGATGAACGAATTTCCATCTAACATTAGTAGCCGGGCTTACTAATCGATTCGCACGAATTTACTCGCACGAATCGGGCGAATCGGCATTTCAAAATAACATACTATTTTCTAAAGTTGATTCGCACGAAGTTATATTATTTGTGGGCGAACGGGCAACTTCAGACTCCTTCTTTTCATTCTTTCTATATTATTATTGCATGTATTTGCAGTGACCTTTTTTCATAACTATTACCTACATATTTTTTTTTTAAAGACATTATTTTTAAAAGTGTCGAATCCTAATAAGGCGGAAGCCGTGATGGGCATGCCTTATTAAGAGCTAAATCTACATAAGTACTAAAATAGTTACAAAATCAAGATTTTGCAACACATTCAATTGGTTTTTGTGCCTATGCGGCCAGAAATTATAATTAACTGATTTCAGACTGAAATTAATGATGTTTCAATGATTTGCCCCAGAGTGCGATGGTCACGGATTGGCTAATTTCCTATAGAATTGTTTGTTGCTGATGTTCACACCGTCTGTTTTAAAATAACCAAACCGCTATGATGACGACGATTTAATAGATCGCGATTAGATAATTCGTTTGTTTTGGTACGGAAGAACATTCGAAGGTCACACATAATTATATCCGACAATGGAGCTGTACTTGGTCATGAGAAATAGGTTTGTAAGTTTGTAACGCGTTTTCTAAAAGCATCAACTAATTATCACTCCTTTTTTACGCTATAGCGCATCCATGTTAAAATAAGCTACCTAGCTCGCGAAATTCAAATTATGTGGATTATTTCATGATAAAAATATTTCATGGGATTAAATGAACTTAGAGGCCCTGTCGTTTTGTATTGATGATTTTAATGATTTATTTATTATAATTCAGTACCAATGAAATGAAATGAAATGTTTATTTATGTAAGTACGTTTTAAATAACACACTCTAACACGTCAATATTTTGTTGTTCAATATTATAAAAACTAGATGGCGCCCGCATTTCCTAGCTGACTGTAACTAGCTGATTGACCAACCCGCACTGCGCCCGCGAGGTGGATTACGGCCCTCTCCCTCCAGGAGACTGTGTGATGTGTCCCAGTAGAAGTAACATTATAGGCTGATTATACTAAAGCCATATTTGTTACAGTCGCGAATCATATCTTATTCAACATAATGTACAGCCTGACACTGACTCAGGCTTAGCATGACGCTTTCTATTTCTACTCTACTGTAGAATAGAAACCGCTTGTCTACATTTCTCGGTTCAAAACTGTCAACTGTCTACACGGAAACGTATTTTTTGTCTACTCTTCCGTCGACAAAGTTCTTCTCTACGATTCTCGTGCTAAGCCTGATGAAAATTTGCTTTTCGCAGGCTACCAAGGCGCTTAGTGAGTGTTGTTGTATGTGTATTGTCATTAGTTTGAAATTGTGCTACTGTCGTCAGAAATCGGTCTTTGTGTCACAAAATAAAGATTTATTATTATTACGTATAAATTGTTGCACAAAACTTCAAATGATATTTCTGATAATAAAACTAAAATTATTTAAGAAAAATGTATACTGCATGTCGATTATTATTTACAATCATTTACCAGGTAGTTTACAAGACTTACCATTGACAATGTTTAAAAAAATATTTTTCAAACTATTGCTATGTAAAAGATATTATACCATTAGGGACTACTTAGAAGACAAATCAATAAAAACTGATATTTGTAAATTAGATAATTGCTGATTGTTAATACATTTGTACGCCATGTTATGGCAGGATATGCTGAAAAAAAATGACTGTAACACCTTATGTACCATATTCTAGCAAATAAATATTTTTGATTTGATTTTGATTTTTGATAAAAATTTATTTTGACAAACTGTGAAAACTTGAACTAACGGCACTTACATTTTCCTAGAAATTTTCATCGAAAGACATGCAACTTGTGTAATTTACGCCCCGAGACTGTAAATTAATTACAAATTCTTTGAGAAATAGGACATCAAACCAAAGAGGCAAAGTTGAAGCAGCTAAGTGAAGGTACCTACCGGCCTGACAGCCAACTGAATAATTAATCAATCGTTTCATGTCTCTGCTAATTGATTATTTATCTTGTGATTATTCACCTTCATACTGCAGTATGTGGTACACATAACATCACGCCTATGATCCCCGAAGGGTTAGGCAGAGGTTGTACTGATAGTACACTCGATTTCGCCAGTGTATTAAGCTTATTAGTCAACTCGCACTCACCCAAATCGGGCGAATTGTCACTTTTAAATAAGCGACTCGCACGAAGTTAATTTATTTGTAGGTGAATAGACAATTCCAGAAATTCCTATTTAAAACGTTAAGGAAACAACGAAAAGTTAAGGAAAAAGTATAGGTACTCACTTTGTAACATAAAACCTACCAGTTTTAAGTTACGTTTCGCCCGATTCGGGCGAATTGACGTGCGAGTCGACTAACAAGCCGTGTAATAGGGGGCGAGTGGGGCGAGCCTATTACCATCAACCGGGCACAGATCCAGACTCTAGGCTGCTACTGAGAAATTCCAGATAGCAACCCAATAACGCTTTACCCAACCCGGGAATCGAATCCTGGATCTCATGCTCAGCAGTAACGCTTACGACCACTAAAACAACGTATGCAGTACTGAGATTTATATGCGGAAGTGTGTCTGCCTGTAAGGAACGCTGCCTCCGCTGATCTACCGAATACATTTTGATGGAATTTAGTAGTCAGCAAGCTTGGCACCCGAAGAAGGGCTAAGGGTACTTTGAAGATTTAATACTGTATGTAATTGGACGGCAAACAGTGAGTATCTGCAATCCTAGAGCTTTCGACCATAATCATCAGCTCAGCCTTTTTCCAACTATATTGGAGTCTGCTTTACATGGAGCGACTGTCTGTCTGACCTCCACAACCCAGTTACTGGGTAATACGATACCCCATCGTAAGAATGGTTGTCAGAATTTCCGGCTTCTGACGACCCGTAGCGACTGTCAAAGATCCAAAAATGATAAACGCGACCAGTGGCTTCACGGGCTTTCCGAGGGGTCTTTGTATGTAAAGATTGTCACCCATCCACGGACCAGCCGCGGCAAACGTAGCTTAACCTAATCGATAAACCTCGGCTGTTATTATATAGCCACAAGTTCCAGCTTTCGACCATTGATGCTATTTCTGTAGCATCGGTATTTAAGATGACCCGTACTTTGGATCCACTCAACCAGAACTAAAAGTTGTAAAAACTGCAGTGAGGACAGGTTGCCAAATGTCAGCGAATGGCTGACTGTCGGCTCAGTCACAAACCTAGTTTTATTAAGTCGAGGTTGGTAAAAAAAGTAAATGATAGTACCTAATCAATGTCTGTCTACTGGTCTGAATTTTGAAATTAGCTAAACCAGGATAGCCTATATTTTTTTATTATTTTTATTTCATGTTTTAGAAAGCGCCAAATTCAATGTGACGTTGGCGTTACATAGCCACCGGTTGACCGAGACACTTCTAAAAATATCTCATTTGTCAAATTATGATAAGAAGTTTTTTTTGTTTTTTTGGGTGGGAAATCATCAAATAACTTCTCCCGCTCTGGGTGGAGCGGGAGGGCGTGTCAGACTTTTACTGACTAAAACCCACTCGTGTTCCCTCAGTTGCCTGTGTGCCAGGGGCCGCGGTATCTCTTTCGAACAACCCGCACCCCTGGCAGGCATCGGCCCTTGCGGACCCCACCAGTTCGTGCTGACAACTCTTTGAGGCGCGCGTGGAACACAACGCACAAATCTTACCAACCGACGGACGTTACGATGTGCCTTATTATGTTCTAATAATGTAAGACGAAGGAGACTAGTCTCCATGACAGTCCACGACACAGGGAATTCTAGTGTAGAGGCTACTTCTATTTAAATTTGTACTACTCTCTTGAACAATATTTTTTATTTTATTGGTATTGATTAATTACATAAATACCGGTCAAAACCTATAACTCTTCTTTTTGCTTCGTCGCAGTCGAGTAAAAATACTATAATTAATATTCGAAGTGGTGTAAAAATTATCCTGATGTCAACATTTCATTTTCGTATCCAACAAAGCTTTGAAAGTAAACGCCGAACCAGACGCAGAGGTCACGGTCTTTTTAATTCCAGACATCGAGTAGCGTGCTAATAATATAAAGTGTAACAATGTGGGATTCATTGTCTGCAATGGCTTTTTGAAAGAAAGCCTTCCACTGGAAGGTAGTTAGCCACTTATTTATGGTATTGATGGCTCCTGACAAAGGACAAGACAAGGATAAATATTTACAGTACCTGATGGCGCACCTTCAATAAATGGAGAGGCTCCAGAGGGTGAAGAACAATTGGATGACAAAAAAGCCGAATAATAGTAAATATTTATCGATGCTGATGTTTGTAAGTCGAGTTTCACACGGACGTAAAAATATCGCGGCGGTATTTAATCGCGCTCAGGATTTTTTACTCTCTGTATTGAACCGAGCATTGAGAATACAACAGAGTGCATCTCAGGGCGTCGAATAGACACACTCGATTTTTAACTCTCGGCGGTAAGTAGAGCGTTGAAGATCCAATGCGCGACTGTGGACGTCGACAGCTTTGCATGTCCAATCGTCTACGATTCGTCTCTAGACGAAGGTAAGTATCTCGCGGCCTGCAATAATTCCCTTTTGCTCAAACCCGGAACACAGCACTGTTTAGCGGCAGATATAGGAATGGTTTTTTTTTTGAGGGTGGGATACCATCAAATAACTTCTCCCGCTCTGAGGGGAGCAGGAGGGCGTGTCAGACTTTTACTGACTAAAACCCACTCGTGTTCCCTCAGTTGCCTGTATGCCACGGGGCACGGTATCTCTTTCGAACAACCCGCACCCCGATTTTTAGCCCGAAATTGAATGTCTCGTGCGGGACAGGTTCAGACCCGCTTTTCGAGATTGCTCGACGGTGCGGTTATGAGTATGGTAAAGTAACGTATTTTCGTTAAAATATTTTTTTTACGACTTTCTGTCATCATGGTAAACTTAATTTGAAACTCATAAAGATAAGTAATAATAAAGTCGGTCAATAAAAACACGACTTATTATTTACGTTATTTTATTATGTCCCGCTTTCGAAGAATGAATCCCGCTTTTTCACTCGAAAAGTTTAAAAATACCGCTTTGCCTGAAAAAAAAATCTGGCAACGCTGGTTCGAACCCAAGCAGGCACTTTGTATTAAATTATTTCATCACCACTGACCTCTGTGCCCCAAAAAATGGTGTAGCCACAGTGACCTTTACACTGCCACCAGCGACGATGATGCCGTAGAAGTGAGGAAGTTTTGGGGCAACACAATTAAATACATAGTCATGCCATCGAGGAGACCAGGAGAATAGATTATAGAAGGAAGTAGGAAGCCCTTTCCTGGGCTTTCCTCAAATTTCTGTAGTTTCTATCCTAATATGACAATATTCTGTCCCTTTAAAATTTTGTCGTATTTATAGTGCCAATGTAAGTCGGAAGAGCTCAAGTTCGTGAGAACCGATGCACCTGACGTCACCTCGTAAAGGTCATTAATTCACTCCTATCAAGGTCATCTTTAATTAATTTGATCGTCACGTCATTTGGCTTTATATTTGAATGAAAATTAGTGCAATAAAATCATTTTAGCTATAATAAAGGCTTGTTGAATGGTGTTTTGCAAATTCTCACTGTGTAGGTATCCTACCGCGCGCGCATTGTTTTTTTTTAAACATAGGTACCTATTCCTATAGGTACCTATGTTTAAAAAAAAACAATGCGCGCGCAGACTGAATAAATTAATAAGTAGGTATAGGTCGGTACTGTGTATTTATTTATTTGTACCTTACTTTAAACTGTTATCTATGGGTGAATAATTTGTTTTTAAAAAGCGTTCCTTTTCCCGTTAACCAATTCATATTCTAAATGGATTGTCGTCGCCTATTAAGGGATTGTGGCAAACAGTGATTAGGTACAATTTATTACCACAAAAGTACCTACCTACTACACAGTGACAATTATGCTACTTATCAGAGAGTTTCATCATGTAGTGAAATATTTACGTAATAATGTAGGTAGGTTGGTACGTGAATTGTTATAAAATGCTAAGAAAACTAGTAATCTCACTGTTTTTAACGACCTGCAAGGCACTCTAAAGTTGTGTATTCATAAATTCTAAGCACCTTCGGGGAAAACACAAATGCAGCAACGCCAATTCGCACGCTTGAATAACATTTCGGGAATAATAAACAACTTGTTTTGTTACAAAACTGACTTCGGAAACAACTCGCAACTTCTTCTATCATAAAATTATCATTATGCGCACACAAAAACAATATTCATGTCCGACTGTGTAAACGAAACCTAAGATTCTGAACAACATAGACACAAATTAGGTCGTGTGCACAACGACCGCGGTTACTTGGCGGTACGTGATCATAAACTACAATAAAAAAAAAGTACTTATGGGTCGATGGAATTAAAAATTATGAAGCCGAACGGATACTCCGTCTAATAATAGCTGTATCTAATTTATTTGTATAAGTTTATTAAATCTAGTGTACTTTACACATAAGTATAGCTTTATCAATATCACATAACCACACGTAACACGATTGTGCAGATACCTACACAACTAAAAAATATACTCGTAATAATGAATAATGTTACTTGTATGGGGAAGTACCCATACATGTATTCATGGATGATTGTATGAGTGACGCCCACCTCTAATAAGCGAGCTATATTAACAAGTATTACACGTAAACACTGCTAATGTAAAAATAGAGAGTAGGGATGTTAAATATTTCCGATTGCAATGCATATGTAAAGTATCCGAATACAGGCATTAGGTACATCAATGTTCGCACATTTTTACCGACTTATCACACACCTTTATGAAAAGGAAAGTGAGAGAAAAATATGTTATTCGTGTTATAAAGGGTTATCGTGCCGATAAACAGATATAAAACACACACTTTCGATGTTGAAGAACAATACTTTCTATGAGTCTCGAGCGTTCCATTTTTAGTCAAGTCCGCGGTCATTGCTATGCGAAATGTGAAGCCAATCTTGTCGACAACGAAATAGCGACGACATCATGAATGGAACTGTGTACTGCTTCTGCTATTAAACATATAGGTATACCATCGGCCCAGCAACGACGCGATTTTTGCTGCATAATTTTCAAGGGCAACCATACCAACACAGTCCCGACGCGTATGGACAACCGAAGGGGCCCCACGGATTCCTACCGATTCATGAATGAAACAAACAACATGCATTTATGGAAAACTACGCATCATCAACTATAAATTAATGAAATTAACACAGAAATAAAAGAAAATACTTACAAACTCGTCAGCCGCGATACGTGTATAATCACATACATGACGTCATTTGACGCAACACAAACCCGAAAAATCGAGTAAAATATATAGTAACTGCTTCGAAAACAACACCAACATGTAATATGCACGATACTTTATTAAATACAATAAGATAGTTATGTCATTTAGAGCGATTTAGGACATTTTACAATATTTATTTGTTGTCACCGACTCAGAGTTTTGACAAGATGGTCGCGCACCGACTGTTTTGCTTTGGTTGTCAGCTGATACGAAAGACTGTTCTGCTTCGAACGAAACCGCGTTACGTATGTTCTCTTTCTTGCGCATTCAATTTGCGCAGCTGTGCGAAAGAGACAAACAACATGACTCTCCTATTTGAACAGGACTTCAAATACAACAAACGTCATTTTCTTGTTGCATTTATTATTGCAAAGGAAAAGTCGCAAATAAAACTATTTCTTTCATGTGATGAATTGAAAAGCGGTACGGTATTGCCAAAAAGATGTTTCTATTTCACAAGAACACGTAATCATGCATCAGTTAGTTATATTTGGGCGTGACATATTTTGTTGTTTTCATATCAGTAGCGCCATCTAGATACGATTAGTGGATTCATTTTCTAGTGGGTTCGGGCAAGGTCATGGTTGCAACTTGTGTTTAAGCCTTTAATAACTTAAATAAACTACATTATTGTATGAATTGGTTAATTTTTAACATTGATAGTGTCCATGCATTGTTCGGAGGAGCGATTAAAGACGCAATTTACTAGAACACATGTAACACGCAGACTACGTGGTAAGTTTTGAATTCCTTTTAGGTGCAAAGGTTAATGGATAGATGGCAGCACTTACGTGTATAAACTTTTTTTAGTTGTTGATGGATTGTTAAGGAAGGATAAGGATATTTCAAGTAAATTGCGTCGTGTGATTAACATAATGAAATGAAATAAATGGACATGAGTTGACAGCATTATTTATCTTATTGGTACGTATGGTGTTTCATCTTCGGCCAATAAAACTATGCAGGTAAAGTTCCATCCCATGTAATAGGGGACTCTGCCTACCCCTAGACAGTACAGGCGTGATTTACTTATTCACGAAAGTATCCAAACCGTTAGGTACAGACAACTCATCAAGACAATTGATTGCGTTAGTCCCAAAACTCGACAAGTTTCTGAATGATTCATATCAGATTTACAGCACCGTAATCTAAAGAGGCATTTGGAGATGAATATTGTACCTATTAGGCATTATAGTTTCAAGACTTCCAAGATGAATATTACATTGCGCTGTCGAGCCCATAGGTGTTGACAAAGATGGAGGGGTAATGTCAAGGTAGGTACCTAGGTCCTAAGGGAAATATTAGGTACCTACACCTTATAGTTTTGTTTATACTTACTGTAAAATCCTATGCTGTTAGCTGTAGCCATTATCTATCATCAAAATATAATGATCAGCACAAAGTGCTAAGCTTGTTGATTACTTATCTATGGCAGATTTTCTTTATATAGGTATTTTGTAGGAAAACCGATGATCATGATGTGTTGTGAATATTTTATAATATTACAACACTGCTATACCTAACCAGTTAACGACATTAGCATCACCTAAATACTTGGTAACTACGTCCATTGTTCAGCACTGTGAGCTGTGGTGTGTTAGCAAAGCATATATGATGACACCTGTTATCTCCAAAGGGTAAGGCAGAGGCAGTAGGTACAAAACTCAAAACTCAAAGCATTTATTTCAATTAAACCATTTACAGGCACTTTTGAATTGTCAAAAAGTCGACCAGTTGGAAAGTTGAAGCTAGTTGCCCATTCCAAAACGTAGATCTCTATGGAGAAGAACGGGCAAGAAACTCCATGGACACTCTTTTTAATCATGTTATGTATTACAAAAACTTGGGAACATTATTCTTGTTGCTTCTATATGTGAGACAATGTAAAAAAAAAAACAATTCTAAATATAAAATTTAAAATTAGCCATGGAAGTTAGGAGATGACCAGTCTCAACCGACGGCGCCCGTTCACGAACTTGACGCGTGGATCAGCACCATCCAGCTCAACCATTTTGTAAGGAACCGAATGATCCAACACACGCGCCACCATCAGCGAGACATTTAAGTGAGCATGACATACTCTCAACTGCCACGCTTTTTCAAGTCAACGTACATCAAAACAATATAATTATTATACGGATGCATGGTACTCACATTTACAAAGTTTAAACAAAATGCTTCTAAATTATACAAAAATATAGTTTGCAATGTATTTGAGAAATTAATCAAATTTGATTTCCAAAAAGAAAGAAAAATATTTAATATCTTTTGAATTTTTTATAAATAATACTTAATTCAGTCAAAATAAAAACTTATTCGTAATGTCAGAAAATAAAAATAATAGGAACAGAAATGTTCATAATGTCAGAAAACAAAAAAGGGAAGCATCTCTTCCAAATATGAAAATTTTAAATAGCAAGCCCAGGTGCCTGTGGAGTCGGACCAGCATTAAGCCAAGCATTTTTATCAACAATGTAATCATCTAACTTATAATATGCTTGTCTACATAGTGTGCGTTTAATGCATAATTTAAATTTCTTTTCATTTAGTTCAAGAATATCGGCTGGTATTTTATTATAACATTTTACACAGTACCCCATAAAAGAAGTGTGTACTTTAGACAATCTGAAATGTGGTTGATCTTATTTGTTCTTATTTCTAGTATTAAAATTGTGCCTGTCACTTATCTTACTAAACAGATGTAGATTTTTACGAACGTACATAATGTTTTCAAAGATATATTGACAAGGTACCGTCATGATGTTAATTGTTTTGAACAGTTCCCTAAGAGATTCGCGTCTGCGTAGGTTGTAGATGGCCCTGACAGCCCTCTTTTGCAGAATGAAGATCGACTCAATATCCGCAGCACGTCCCCATAGCAAAATACCGTAAAACATGATGCTATGAAAGTAACTAAAATAGACCAGTCTCGCGGTATCCACGTCTGTTAATTGACGGATCTTCCAAACAGCGTAAGCGGCAGAACTTAGCCGTCCTGCAAGTGATGTTAAGTGAGGACCCCACTGTAGCCTTGAGTCAAGCGTGATTCCCAGGAAAACCGTCTGTTCGACGAATTCTAGTATCTCCTTATTCAATACAACGTGACATTCACTACTTCTAACATTCGGTAACGTGAATTTTATGCATTTAGTTTTCTTTCCATTTAATACCAAATTATTTACAGTAAACCAATTATGGACCTTAACTATAGCGTTATTTACATCGTCAAGCTCCTGTGCATGTCTCTTAACTTTAAAAATCAGTGATGTGTCATCAGCAAATAACACCATTTGTAGTCGGTTTTTAAGTAAATGAAGTAAATCATTTATATATACTAAAAAGAGGAACGGACCCAATATTGAGCCCTGCGGTACACCCATTTTGACTTTTAAGCCCAAGGAATTCACACCGTTTATTTGAACTTGCTGCAGTCTATCATTCAAGTACGATTTTACCAAGCTAAGCGCAAGTTCACCCAGTCCGTAATGCCCAAGTTTCAAGAGAAGTGTTTCGTGATTCACGCAATCAAACGCCTTGGATAGGTCGCAAAAGATACCAATTGCATCTTGCGCCTAAGCGGTAAAGATGTGTTTTAATAACGTGACACCGGCGTCGGTTGTGCAACGTCCTCTGGTGAAACCATACTGTTGATCGTGTAGGATGTTATTACGATTAAAATGATTGAGCATTTGATTTAACATAACTTTTTCAAACACCTTGCTGAAAACTGGCAAAATCGACACGGGTCTATAATTATTAGTATCTTTACTGTCGCCAGATTTGAAGAGTGGAATAACTTTACTATACTTCATTAAATCCGGGAACACCCCTTGATCTACACACAAATTAAATATTAAAGCCAAATAGGGTGCAATTGTCTCAATAATGGATTGACATACTTTAGTAGACATGCCCCACAGATCTTCGGTAATTTTGATCTTAAGTTGCTTAAATGTCTTTACAACGACCACAGGGTTAATATGTTTAAATTTGAATTCCACAGGACAGGCTGCAACGTTCCGTCTTAATAAATCTATAGCAAGTGCGGGCGAAGAATTTAAAGTTTCTGTAGTTTTAATAGGAATGTTGGTAAAGAAAGTTGCAAATTCCTGAGCAACATCGATGTTATCGCTAATGAGACCGCGGGAAGTGTTCAGTGCGTAATCATTATTAAGGCTTTTACTTCGGTTCGTTTCATTGTTTATAATTTTCCAAACTGCCTTAATTTTATTATCTGCTGATTTAACCTTGTGGCTAATGAATGAAGCTTTAGCTACTTTGCAGATATTTTTAAAAGTTTTAGAGTAAGTAGCAACATACTTAGTAAAAGTTTCTGTGTTAATATACGGCTTAAGGCCATACAATTCAAATAATCTTTCTCTACTTTTCCTGATGCCTTTAGTTGCCCAGTCACTAAATAAAAATTTAGGGCAAATAGTTTTGGATTTCTGCTTAAAAAAGTGATTGAACTCTGTTTGTACTAATGAAAAGAATTCTTTATACAAAATATTACCATTATTCACATTTAGGCCCTGAACACTTAACTTGCTAATTAAAGTGCTATTAAACTTATTTAAATTACCCGATGTTATTGGTCTAGTTTGTATCTGTACTTTTTGAATTGGTGTGTTGGACTCAAAAGTAACGGTTTGACCGCTGTGATCAGAAGGGAGATAATTTACAATGGCTTTATCTAAATAGTTGCAGTCACAAAAAACATTATCAATACATGTAGCAGTAGCCGTAGTTACTCGCGTAGGTTCCCAAAAACACATTTGAAAGATTGAATGATTTAAAGAGGCTTATCAATCTGCTACTATTTGAATTATTTTCCAAAATATTAATATTAAAGTCCCCACAAATAATTACTGATTTATTACCAGTTGCAAGTTTCGCCAAAACATCTTCCATTACCGACTCAAATATAGAGTAGTTTTGATAATTAGGAGGTCTGTAAACGCACACTATACAATGCTTATCTAGCTCAACACAGGACAGTTCAATGCTATGTTCCACTGATAGTTTAACTATGTCTGTACGAGTTTTAGATTTTATACAATTTTTAATTAAGATCAGTGAACCTCCACGAAGCATGGATTTTCGGTTAAAACAGCTGCCCACACTATAGTTCTCATAATTAATTAACATTTCATAATCTTTCAACCAGTGTTCAGTTATACAAATAATATCAAACATTGTTTTTTCTAAAAACAATTCAATTTCCAATTGTTTGGAAGAAAACCCCTGAATATTTTGATGAAATAATTTCAAGGAATTCTGCTTAGCCCCTTTTTTACAATTAAGTAATTGAATGCCAGAAGATACCTTGTTGGTGGTGAGATTAAAAACATTGTTACTGGTACCTTCTGTTGTCTTACTGACTAGTTTAAATTGGTATCACTAACCACCTTAATATTAGTATTATTACTAATTTTTGTGGTGCTAATTACAGTAGACTTCGACATACTACTTATGTCTGAGTTTATATTAAAAGCTAATAGCCATGCTATTTGACGTCTAAAACTAATAGGCAGATACGCAGTATCCCTAGTCGATTTTAATTTCTCAACAAAAGTGTTGGTGTCAAAAAATATAAGTTTGTCACTATAGCAATTAGCTAATAAATGCATATGGTTATTTAGCATATGTATATTAAGATTTTGCCTACTTGACAAGTGCTCAAAGTATTGAAAAGCACACAATATTATTTTCTGACAGTTAATCTTCAAGATTTCAGTAACACTATCAGTAATGTCATCTTGTTTTACATTAGTACTATTACCTACTAATACAGAAATAATGGCCTTTGGATCATAATTATTCCCAATTATTGATGACATTATCTCTTTGTAGGATTTACTTGGCATACAATAATTAACAGCAGATTGATTCAGGTTGTTACGCAATAATTTACGTACTATAGAACACCCCTATTTCGCAATTATGTTACACTTCCAAATAACAGGGTGAAGCCTATTAATGCAAACGCCGGACTGCCGGATGGACTAACCCAAGAACTGTCACTTGTTCTATATTTAAAATTTGACACTCGAGGTCAGATTGTAAATATAGAACAAGCTACAACATTTTGTCCGACCTGGGACTCGACCCCAGGGCTTAATGCTCAGCGGTACCGCTAGCGACCACTAGACCAACGAGGCGGTGTATTAGCAATAATAAGTCCCCTCTTTGAGGAGTGACTTGAGAGGCGCCACGGCGACTTCACCTTCCGCCTGACGCAGGTCTTACCGGACACGGTTGTTTCAGGAGGTTCCTTTTTCGGATAAAGCGGGAGGAAACGCCCGGGTGTTTCCACTGCGAAGATCGCCTTGAGGACACGGTGGAGGTCTGCCCGGCTTGGGCGGAGCACCGCCGTGTCTCTCGTCCGGCCATGGTTCGGAGCGAGAGTGCCGTCATCCCCTTCTGCGAAGCAGTAATACTCACGAAGAGGGAGGCGGCGCACGTGAGGGAGAGGCATATGCGCCCTCACGGCCCTAGTCGCCGTAGGAGACGCCCTAGGAAAATCCCAGTCTGATTCCCAGCCACCGTAGCCGCGGGCTTGCGGACTTCGAGTAATGGGTAGCTCGCTGTCTGGTAAGGACCAAGCCCGTGTCGACGGCGCGTTGTGTTCCACGCGCACCTCAAAGAGATGTCAGCACCAACTGGTGGGGTCCGCAAGGACCGATGCCTGCCAGGGGTGCGGGTTGTTCGAAAGGGATACCGCGGCCCCTGGCACACAGGCAACTGAGGGAACACGGGTGGGTTTTAGTCAGTAAAAGTCTGACACCTCCTGCTCCACCCAGAGCGGGAGAAGTTATTTGATGATATCCCACCCAAAAAAAAGAAAAGTAAACCGTGTCAAGGTAGAGGCGGCTGGGTAGCTTGCGAACTTCAAATTTCCTTACGTTTTTTGAAATTTACAGGTCAGTGCCAAGCTGTATGTGGAACAAAATATGATTCATGACCGTAACACGAATGTATTTACTGAATTATAATCATTAAAAAACGTTTTCCAAAAAAAGAACAACCGACTTCCGGAAAGACACTACAAAGTAAAAAATAACTTTAATTTCGGAAGTCGGTGACTTTGGATATGCATTTAATTTTTTTGTCACCGCCTTCCGAAATTAAAGTTATTTTTCACTTTAGTGCTATTCCGGAAGTCTGTTTTTGTTTCTGAAAAAGTTTTTTTATTTTTCACTTTTTAGTTATAGTACCTACTACACACCAATTCGAAATTTCATCATCCTTGGGGTAAAAAAAATTGCATATATTTAACTATGCGATAGCAGCAATCGTGCTGTGATTTTTTGAAGAGTTCCGTTGTCTGTCTCCAAAACGCATCATCAGATCTATATGAAATTTAAATGGGACCGTTTCAGAATAAACCACTTTCGAACAAAAAAAGAATTTTCCAAATCCGTCTATATACGACGGAGTTATGCCCGAACATATATTGAAAAATAAAATAAAATATAAACATGTCGAATTTATAACCTCCTTCTTTTTGAAGTCGGTTAAAAATCATCAATACAATCCTCTAAGTTCATTTAATCCCAATGAATGACTATTTCCTGAAACAGTGGAGCTTTCAGCTTAGGTTGGATGCGCTGGTAGCCCAAGAACTTCTTTCTTTAACCGACTTCAAAAAAGGAGGAGGTTCTATGTTCTTTCTTACGTTTTTGCAATTTGCAGGTCAGTGTTAGGTTGTATGGTAATTCAAATATGATTTGCGACCATAGCACACATCATCATCATCATTTCAGCCGAAAGACGTCCATTGCTGGACATAGGCCTCCCCCAAGTTCCGCCACTTGGACCGGTTCTGTGCTTTCCGCATCCAGCGGAAGCCTGCGGCCTTCACAAGGTCATCGGTCCACTATGTGGGAGGCCTTCCAAGTCTACATCTTCCGGTACGCGGTCGCCACTCCAGAACCTTTCGGCCCCATTGGCCATCTTTTTTGCGAGCAATGTGCCCTGCCCACTGCCACTTAAGTTTGGCCATTTTTCGGGCTATGTCGGTTAACTTTGTTCTCCTGCAGATCTCTTCATTCCTGATTCGATCACGTAGGGAAACTCCTAGCATAGCCCTCTCCATTGCCCTTTGGGTGACTTTTACCCTTCTAATAAGGCTCTACATAGGTAATTATAATCATGAAAATCATCAAGTTCATTTAATGCTATTGAATGACTTGTTCATGAAATAGTCCTCAAATTGCAAAAAAAACCTAAGAAATTTCTTATTCCGTAGGCTACTTTGGCGCTTGACTCATGTATTTGAAAGAAGAGTTATATAAACCACTAGCTATTGCCCGCGGCTCCGCCAGCATGGATGTCGGTTATCGCGTAAAAAAGTAGCCTATGTCCTTCTCCATATCCCAAGCTATATCTCAGCCAACTTTCATGACGATCGGTTTATCAGTTTAGACGTGAAAGCGTAATAGACAGACAGAGTTACTTTCGCAAAAACAAAATCAACAGTCATTTATTCAAACTAGGCTGAAAGTCAGCACTTTTTTAACGTCACAATTGCATAAGACAGTCCCCCAAAAACGCATTTATAATATTAGTAGGAAGTAGAGATCAGAAATCGAAGATCTGTCCGGTACTGGCTGAAGATAATGATGAAGTGAAGAGGTTGAAGACGACAAATACATTAATGGCTTTAATTTTATGATGTTCTAACTTAGCTCTTATTTCTAGTACAGCATACTACATCCTCCTCAAAAATCATTAATTAGTTTTCCATCACTTTAAACTAACCAACTCCATAACAAAATCTTAACCATAGAGCTTTTTCGCGACACGATTCAACACTGCGCTTCAAGCAGCTGACTTATCTCTCTCTTAGCGGCTTAGTCCTAAGTCTAGACTCAAAACTTCATGCAAGCCAATTTATCACAGATAAGTAATAAGTTGACCTATGTGGTGGCCCAATGGTTACGGCCCCGACTTACAAGTTGTAGGTCGTTGGTTCGAACCCTAAATAACCGTAAATGATTTAATTACCTCTGCTCTCAAAACGGTAGAGGAAAACATCGTGAGGAAACTGGAATGTTCTAGACTCAAAAATTCGAAGATTTATGATATATACCAACCTGCACTGGGCCGCCGTGTGGTCGATTACGGCCCACTCCCTCTCATCGAAAGGAGGTCTGTGTTCCAGCAGCGGGAACGTTATAGGCTGATTATACTTATTCTTCTTAACGTGTCGATAGCAATCTAAATACAGCAGGCTTAGCACGAGAACCGTAGACAAGCGTTTTGTCGTCGGAAGAGTAGACAAAAATAATAGTTTAAAAAGCGTGGGGTGCTTTTTGAGGTATTTTTATAATCAATTAATGTCAAGCACCCCATGCTTTTTAATTGAATTAAATGATTTTCTCCTTTTCTAGTTTGGTTTTTAAAGCGTGTATTTTAGTTTTTTAAACTATTATTTATTTTCTATTTTTTAGATGCTAACTACAAAAACGTGATGTTTTTTTATTATTATTTTTTTTCATTTTTCTCAATTTTTTTTTTAATTATTGAATTGTCATCGGTCCTTGATAAGTTTACAAAGTTTCAATGAAATCTGACCGTTTAAAGTGGGTCAAAATCGCGCTCTGAGGAGTCGGTTACATACAAACAAACATACAAGTGAAGCTAAAATAAAGCGTGTAAAAACGACGTTTCCATGTAGACAATTGACTGTTTTGTACCGAGAAATGTAGACAAGCGATTTCTATTCTACTGAAGAGTAGAAATATAAAGCGTTAGGTATGCTAAGCCTGCAGGTAGCCCAGATTATTAAACTACGAGCTTGGCACTTTCAGCAGCGTCCATTAGATCCTGCAGTGTGCTAAGTTCTAGTGAGAAGCGCGAGCAAGCGTGTATTCCCCAAATCTTCACAATAGCTTGTTGTCTTATACAGAGAACCTCCATTATTATTGTGGTCCGGTAGAATCATATTATGTTACGAGTTATGAAGGTGTAGAAACAATGGTGTGGTTTGTTTTCGTGAATTATAGCGTTGGGTTATGCGGGAATTATTAAATTTCGTTTTGAGTGTTTCTAGTCGTTATTGCCTTTTCTGAACGCCTCCGCCGAAAAACTCAGAACTGTAAGACCACGTTGACGCGGACGTTCAATATCGCAGCGGGATTTAGTCGCGCACTGGATTATCAACTCTCGGTGTTGAACCGAGCGTTGAGAATCCAACCGAATGCATCCTAGCGCGTCGAAAAAACATTGGTGCGCGAAAATATCCACCGTAGGCGCGGGCTTGCGGTCGGCGAGTAATGGGTAGCTCGCTGTCCGGTAAGGATCAAGCCCGGGTCGACGGCGTGTTGTGTTGCACGCGCGCCTCAAACAGATGTCAGCATCAACGCAAGGGTCGATGCCTGCCAAGGGTGCGGATTGTTCGAAAGAGATACCGCGGCCCCTGGCACACAGGCAACTGAGGGAACACGGGTGGGTTTGAGTCAGTAAAAGTCTGACACGCCCGCCTGCTCCATCCAGAGCGGGAGAAGTTATTTGATGATTTCCCACCATAAAAAAAAATACTATCAGTAGGAATGGTTTTCATTTTGACAGTTCAACAACATTCCCTGCATTATGTAGGTACGTTGTTGAGCAGACACATTTTTCGAACTCATGAAGCCATGGATTATCAATATCAATCAAAATAATTCAGATTCTGATTTATAGTGTGTTATGCAATTAGGGTGCGGAGGTGATGAAATAAATAACTTAAAGTAAAGTGCCTGCTTGGTTTTCAACCTACAACCTACAACTTGAAAGACGTTGTTCAGACGATAATATTGTAGCTTGTCTTTACGTTTAATACGATAGTGATTTAGTGAAAAATACATTTTATCAAATTGATCATAAACTCTCCCTACATACATATAAATCATGCCAATTGATATAAGTACGACAATCCTTCCTCTAAAAATTGGTCCAATCAATGGCATGACGGTGATCAATAAAAATACGCATCGACCAATTACGTTTGACCTGGCTTTCTGCATGATTGAAAGCGATTGGCTAATGAAATGAATGGATCGTTAAGCTGCATGGATCTGCAATTACTGGTTGAAATATGTTTCGAATAATTTGAATGGTCTTTGATGAAAGATGTAACAGATTTGTATTGGCAGGATACAATTTGGGAATACATTATACAATTGGGGAATATAGTAGGGAAATTATTTTGTGCTTTCCTTGTGTAGCTGGATGGGGAAGGAAAATGTGGTGCGTAGATACCTACAAATTGTTATAGACTCGGCACCCTAATTGCGTAACACGCGATTAATCATAATCGGTTTCATTTTGACAGTTCAACAATATTCATTGCGAGGCGATCGGCGCGCGGCGGCGATCTCTCGCGTCCGGCCCTGGTTCAGGCCATGGTACGGAGCGAGAGTGAAAGGTTAGCCGTCACCTCCTTCTGCGAAGCAGTAATGCTCGCGAAGAGAGAGGCGGCGCACGTGAGGGAGAGGCAGTATATGCGCCCTCACGGCCGTAGTCGCCGCGTGAGAAGCCCTGGGCGATGGGAATCCCAGGCTGATTCCCGGCCACCGTAGGCGTGGGCTTGCAGACGGCGAGAAGTTATTTGATGATTTCCCACCCAAAAAAAAAAAACAAACAATATTCATTGCGTTATTTACGTTGTTGAACAAACACATTTTTCGAACATCTAAATCTAAAGCAATGATTTAGCCATCTGTTTCAAAGCGAAACAGATTATGATTAATTGTGAGTTACACAATTAGGGTGCAGTTTAGGAGACGTAAATTAAGATAATGTGATAAACAGAATGAGAGATCGGCGCTCACCCGTCTAAATTATGCAGAATAAATAAAAAGAAACGCCCAACCCAAGCCCTTGGACCTAAAGAGCTGAAATTTTGCACAGAGGTTCCCTTTATAATGTAAACAAGGAATAAAAAAGGATTTTTCGAAGTTTAACCCCTAAGGGAGTTAAATTGGGGATGCAAGTTCCATGTGGTGACGCCGCTGGCAAAAGCTAGTGCAGAATAAAAACATATCTTCTTTTATTAGGTTTTTTTTTATAAGAGTGGTTTGTGACTAAGTAATAATAGCCGCACGGGCCGATTGATCAAGTTAAGCTACGCTTGCTGCAGTTGTTCCATGGATGGCTTTACACATACCAAGACTCCGGCGTGCCTCGGAAAAAACGTTAAGTTGATGACCCTAGCTGTCGTTCGTGGATCTTTAACAGCCGTTACTTTTCCCTTACGGGTTGTCAGAAGCCCGAAACTCTGACAACCAGTCTTACCAAGGAGTATCATATTACCCAGAACCTGGGTTGTCAAACTCAAAGCATTTATTTCAAATAAACCAATTACAGGCGCTTTTGAATTGTCAAAGAGTCGGAAAGATGAAGCTAGTTGCCCATTCCAAAGCGTAGGTACCTATGGAGAAGAACGGGCAAGAAACTCGATGGACACTCTTTTAAAATCATGACATTGTTATTAACAATTTGTTACTGAAAGTAGGTCAATCATTTATGTTCAAATTATCAATGTGAGAACGATGTAAAAAGACGTGCACATTAAAATCGTCCGTAATTAAAAACAAAAATCAAATGACAATTTAGAAATTAAAATAGGCCGTGGCAGTTAAGAGAGTTGAGGAGTTAAGATCTGTGGAGGTCAGATAGGCAGTCGGGCCATGTAAAATACTGGTAATCAGCTGCATTCGGTTTGACTGAAAGCCGACCCCAAAATAGTTGGAATAGAAAGAGGCTAAGCAGATGAAGATTTCTTTTTGTTATCAGATACTTAGATCATTGAACTTTATGATTATGGTTTATGATATGTACGTTATCCAATTATTTGCTTGAATAAAAACACAGAAACACATAATGCACCATTTATTTCAACATCAATAAATACAACTTTATTTTATGTTTGACTAACATTTATACAGATTATATTTACAAGTTAATACATAGTTTTATGTACATCTTTGGCAAGATATCTCTGACTAGAGTATTCTAAGACTGATTCTTCTATAAATGATAGTAAGAGTCAAATAGGGCTTTTTTTGGCTTTAGGGCCGATGTCACATCGACTCCATACAGAGTTTTTGAAAATACACAGAGTGCCTCATGGTTTAGTGGTCGTAAGTGGTACTACTGAGAATAAGGTCTTGGGTTCGTTTCCCGGTTCGGTCAAATATATTAAATATTGAGTTTTACTATCTGAAATTGTGGTTGACACAATTTCGATAGCGAGTATTTCCACTGTCAGTAGATGACAGCAGAAAACTTGACAGATCTTTTACAGGTGTCAGGTATCTACTGAAGAGCATGTAAATGGGTCCCGCAGACCGGCGCGACGTTACAGCGCGACGAGACTCTAGTAGACTAATTTCCATGAAGTTTTCATAGAAATTGTTCTAGTAGATTCGCGTCTCGCGCGTCTGCAGGAGTACTCCTTGAAGCGTTATAAATCACTTCCAGGTGATTTTATAGTCAAAGTCTGGTCTGAAATCTATTATCCCAGATATTTTAATTGCACAGTTGCGATTTTATATTCGCGATTTAAAATGCATTTCCCCAAATGTCTTTCGTAAGAAGATCGAAGTGATATCAGCATTAAAGTATAAATTCACACTTGGAAAGGGATTACGGACTTAAAAATAATTCCTAATACAAAGAAACAGAATTCATAGTTACCTATTTGATTGCCTGACGTTAGAAGGCAGATTTTTACATTAAATCGCTTTGAAAAACAGCTTTATTGTGCGTATAGGACATAGATAAATTGTGCTGAAAAAAGTAATCCATTTTTTTTTCACAATTTAGTCAATACAATGCTGAGAGTATACATTTCTTTACATAACCTACAATCCTATATGGTTTAAAGTAGCTAATACAGTCGTACATACATAGCTAGTTCATTTATGACTTATATACACAGTCATACATTTATTGCTACACTTTGCTAAAGGAACTTCACAACCACAGGATAAAATTAGGCAAAGTTAGAAAATCTAGACGTGTTTACATAGGATTCTAACACTTATCTCGGTACTATAAGCTTCGAAATTCACTGTAGAAATGCAACAGGTAGCTGAAATAGGAACACTGTTAAAGGTCAGAGAGTTTTGTTTGCTATACCCGGGTTGTGTTAACATTTACAACGGTTAGGGTAATGTTGATACATGAAAAGATTTAAGGGCAGTGTTGGGGTGTTGGAGTCTTATTTTAGTGATAGATAATTAGATATAGTGTAGAATGATTAAGGAAGAAGCGACTATATTCCGCGAAATTACAATTTTCTTATGTTTTTTGTAATTTTGCCAGACTGTATGTAAGTTGAACAAAATATGACTCACGACTCTAACATGTATGTATTTCATCATCAACACTTCAGCTGAAATACGTCCTCTGCTGGAAATAGGAAGCCTATTGCCCCAAATGAAATGTCATTTTTAAAATCATTAATACAAACCGCTAAGGTCATGTAATCAAATTGAATGACATTTTCATGAAATAGTCATATTCATATTCTGTTCATTATATTGCTGGACATTGTCCTGAAAATTGCTAATTCTCAGCTGAATTTTAAATGGCTTTTGGTATTGATAATTGTCATTTTGACATGTAAAAATGATTTTAAACACGTTCCACGAGGGTAGTTATTTACAAATGCGTATTTAACGATTACAGCGATAATGGTTACATGGTTGTGCATTTACAATTGATTAATTTATCCAAATTGACCTTTACATTATTTTAATTTATTAATTTTCTAATTCATAAACGTTCTATTTTTTCTTTTTCGAAAATAGAGTCTTTCACATACTTTTATGAATAGAATCCTTATATTTTTATAAAAGGGTATCTTTTAGACATAGCTCTATTATCTACTCAAACGGATACATACCTACATACGACGGATATATACATAAGAATGATTTATAGAGTCTATATTATATACTAAAGCATTATTTATTCAAGAAGTACCATTTGTCCATTAAACGTACCATTAACCTTATATTAGTACTACGTAGTTATATCAAACTTGAGCTCAGGATACAAAACTATATACAAATTAATAATAGCCATTTTAAAACGGTGATATTTGAATAATAATCACCATTTTAAAATGGTGATAAAGTTAACGAAATCTGCGTTTAAAACTACTAGCAATTAGGAGTCAAGTGTGGCACTTGATAAGGTTACAGGATAAGTATAAGCTTTGATACTATAGTTTTTGAATAATTGAAATACATAATGCGTTGAGAATGGATTGATTGATAAAATGGATTGCAAATGGATCCTCCCGAACCGACGATATTAATCAACTATCAGTGGAATCCTTCGGTTCCTACACATTGTGATTTAAAAGTGGCGTAGGCCTATTTATCGTGCAATCACAGCCATTTTGGAGGGTCCAAAAAATAAATTTGCCCTTTGAGTAATCTTCACCACATCATTGACAAACAAGGTGAAGGCATTTTTGTAGACCGCATCAGAGCGGTTCTCGAGTAGCCTGCAAGACAATATTACCGTGGAGTATCCTCCCTGATCACCAGAAGAACATCGAACCTCGTCCATCCACAACCTGGAGACACGTATGTAGTTCCTCCACCTCTGCATTGCCACATTTATTTATTTGTTCTCATGCACATCACACATTTCACAATAGATTAATTGTCGGTTTTTGTCCATGATTTTGCCGGCAAGGACCCAATTTGTTTGGGCAGACTATAAGAATTTAGAAAGATCTGGCATTTCACTATTACACACTTATACAAACAAAATACTAAATCTTTGAGCGAGTTCTTTCACTAGTCAAGTCATAAACTACGTAGTAATCTCCTAGCTAGGTGCCGCAGTGGAGTATCTTCCTGAACGCCTTCCGGAACTCAGGGTTGAAGATGGTGTAGATGACAGGGTTAAGGAACGAGTTGATGTAGCCCAGCCATGTGGTTAGGATGAAAACCGTAACTCCTGGGGAGTACGGGAGCCCGAACTTGGAGCACATAGCATCGAGGACTGAACACGTGAAGAATGGAGCCCAGCAGAAGAGGAAGACACCTGGAAAAAAAGAGAGAGGACATCGTGTTGGATTAATTCATCAAGTGTTATGTGAGACCAGCTGCGCCCCGCGGTTTCACCCACATAAGTCCGTGGAAATATCGGGATAAGATATCCTACGTCCTAATTCAGGTCCTGGTCTACCTATGTGGTAAATTTCATCCAAATCCGTTGCACCCATTTTTAGCGTGAAATAATAACAAACAAAACATACAAACACACAATAAATCATTTGTTTTTATAATATTAGTTTAGATTGGCCCTATGGTCTGGCCAGTGTATAAAAGTTCAGCTGGCTACATGAAAGCTGGATGCTACCACCTGCCCTGCAAAGATCGTAGCTCCATATAACCTGAGGGCGTCCTATCTTACGTTTACATATTCGCAGTCTCCACTCAAGAACAAGTCTACCCCAACAATCATCGAGTCTTCGGAAAATATGGCCGGCCCATGTCTTCAGCTTGCTTATTCTTTGAGCTATGTTGACAATTTGATTATTTTCCAGATCACCTCGTTCTGGATTCTATCCCTCAGAGAGATACAAAGCATAGCTCGTTCCAAAGGTAGCTGAGCGACCTGGATTTTATTGACTAGCCATACCGCGAGTCGCCACGCTTCGGCTCCGTCAGATAAAACAGGCAAGACACACTAATAGAAGACTTCAGTCTGTAGGCTCTGCGGAATACGTGGCAAAGCTTCAGAAACGCTGCCCAGCCCACCTGAATACTTCTGTTAGCCTCTATCTCAAAGTTGTTTTTACCAAATTGCAGAGTTTACTCGAGGTAAACGTATTTCGAACAACCTCGAGAGCATCGCCATTGACAGCAATCGGTCCAGAAGTACCGTTCTTGCCAATCCTAGAGGCTATTTTAATTACATTTAAAGTTACAACTATACTATCTTGAAACTCACCTAACACAATAGCAAGCGTCTGCGTAGCCTTTTTCTCTTTCTTGGCAAAGGACTTAGCCCTCAACTTGCCAGCCCTGTTAGCTCTGAAGATGGTGAACCTGGCTGCCGATGCTGCACTTCTGAACCGTCTCCGAGGAGTCGAGATGAGGGAGCTGGTGCTTATCCTGCTTAGCTTCTTTCTGGGGAAGGAATGGAGATTTTTAGCTGGTGTTGTTTGGTGGGCCGATTCGGACAGCCATTTTTACTTCGTCTGTGTCCGCATGATCATGTTCACTGACATGTCGTGTCTACATGAATTCAGGTTTAATGCACCTATTCTGAATTAGGAATATGGGACCCAATGTTTTAGCTTAGGTACATACGTTCAGGCTTTTATTTGTAAAAAAGAAACATTGGCAGATGTATGCATGATGTTTCTATCGTACGTATCGTTTCACGAAAATACAACCTTTCAATGAACAGTGATTTGTTGTAGGTACTTAAATGGGGCTGTCGTTAGAGCTAATATATCATTGGTAGTTGGTGATTTTACTGTACTTATAAAAAATAACCAATTTGTTTGCGCTATAAGGTGAATATTTTCAATTAGGATTAATTCATCTACCCGCCTCTATTGCTACAGATGCTATGAATACGTTCAGTATTTTATGAAGAAAAATAATAAGAAAAGATTTTCAGATACAATTTGATTGATTTTAGTGATGATAACCATAAAATAAACGACCCTTGGGCCTCGATTGAAATATTGAATTCGGTTAAAATAAATTTGGTTAAATTACTGAAAAGACCCTTTAAAGGAAAATGGGTCAATTCGACACTTATGGCTGATGGGTTCGACCCATCCCTGGGACATCCTGTGACCTCGCGGAAATTAAGTCCAAAGACGGTTGCAGTACAAAATGGACCGGCCCATTATGACCCCCGTTAAGGCAGCCATTTTGTGCAGCCTTTGGGGATATTGGGGACCAGATTACGCGGCTTTATAATATGCTCCGAATGATTGCCACAGGAAATGATGAACGAAGGTCAACGCGTGACGCAATGGAATTGTGTTTAAGATAGACTATCTTCTGCCTGCGGCTTCGCGTGGTGGTCGGAAATTATCTCACGAGAACTAATATACCGGGATAAAAATTAAATCAATCAATCAAACCAAATCAAATCAAAAGTCATTTATTCAAATTAGGCTGAGAATCAGCACTTTTCGAACGTCAAAATACATAAGACAGTCCCTCAAAAACGCCCACCCGTCACCACTTCCTAGTGCTTTAGCTGGGAAGAAGAAATGGCGCAAATATATCCTATGTCCTAACCGAGGCCATGGTTTGTCATGTCAAGCTGCTTAAACATGAAAAGGTAACAGACATACAGAGTTAATTTGGTAGTTATATGTTTGGTAGAACTATGTTATGATAATGCATAGTATGGATTGATATGAATGAGACGTGTTCCTATAGAGCTAGTTAACAATTTTATTAGGTAATGCACTTTGAGCAGACATTTAAAATCCATTAGAAATTCAACTTTTCTAATAATGTATTTACATACGCTGAAAATATCAAATGTAAACTTGGAGATAAGAGTGTAAACAAATGCAGCAGTAATGTTAGAGAAGTTTGTAAACAAAATCCGAGCTGTAACTTCAGCTTTCTATTTGCGTTTGCACCTGTACCCGGGATGCAGTACAAAGTAATTGTTTGACTTTCACAGGCACGTGAAACGGCTTATGCTTACTTATTGTTTAATTTTCAGATTCATATTAATACGGATATATTGCGAGAAACTTTTGATAAATTCAACAACCGAACTTTTACATCCTTACTAATATTATAAACGCTAAAGTTTGTATGTATGGATGTTTGTTACTCTTTCACGCAAAAACTACTGAATGGATTTGGATGAAATTGGGCATACAGATAGATTATAACCTAGAGTTAATCTAGGTTATAAACATAATTATGATACTTTTTATCCCAGGAGTATGCTGCTGCGGAATAATTTCCGACTTCCGACCGTAAGCATACAGCTATTTAGCGTTTAAAACCGAAGTACTGAATAAACTCTATCAATTAATGTACTGTACACAGTGGCATATCGATGCCCAAACTGTAACCGTGAATTTCAGCACAGCATTCTAGACTTCCCAGCGTAGAAATTTTTCGCCGGTTATTAAAAAAATCTGCTGTTTCATAGAAAAGTGCAAAACGTATGCGGAAAGATTTCAATGCGGGGTTTAAGAATCATGTGCGGAATCCATGGAGCAGGTTGCGCGTCGATTTCTCAGCCATCATGTATTTTTTTAGATTATTTTCAAGTGTACAGCTGATTGTTCTTTGTTATTCTTAGCATAAAGATTGATACTACTACCCATTATCTTCATTTAATCCCTTTTTCGCCTTTTCAGACACGAAAACAAATTACCTATTATTTTCTGGGAGCTACTCAAATAAGCCTATCTAAGTCTATTTTAGTACACAATTCGACGAAGTACGGATCAAAAGGTGTCAACAAAATGAAAAGCCGTGGAGCCAATTTCACGAAGTTTTTGACTTAATGACTTGAACGTGACCTTTCAAATCGGAAGTTAAACCTTCGCCTTGAACTTGAAACTTTAAGTTTTGGCGGCTTTAACTCGTTCAGTCAAAATTTGCCTTTGGTAATCCAACTTGTTTTGTAGTTTTGATTTTTTAACTACCTATCTTGTTATTGTAATGTCGCAATGAATGACAACTTGATTAAAATGATCAAAAATAATACCTATATCATTAATTAGAATGGAAACATCAGGCGGCAAAGAACAGGAGTAATTACATAGCTGGAGAGTTAAGCAAGTTGAACAGGGAGTGGGGTGAAAATGCATTTCTAAGCTCGGCTTGTTTTAATTTCTGAATTGTTATTTTATTTTTGGTTTTAATTACGGACGCTTTTAATGTGCACGTCTTTTTACATCGTTCTCATGTTGATAATTTCAACATAATGATGTAACCAACTTTTTGTAACAATATCATGATTTTATAAGAGTGTCAATGGAGTTTCTTGTCCGTTCTTCTCCATAGTTACCTGCGCTTTGGAATGGGCAACTAGCTTCATCTTTCTAATTCACCAACCTTGACAGTTCAAAAGTGCTTGTAATTGGTTTATCTTGCTATCCTACTAATATTATAAATGTGAAAGTTTGGATGTTTGTTACTCAATCACGCAAAAACGGCTGAACGGATTTGGATGAAATTTAGCACACATATAGTTTATAGCCTGGAATAACATATAGAATGCTTTTTATCCCGATGGTACGTTTCCTTGAGATAATTTTTGACCTCCACACGGGCGAAGTCGAAGGCAAAACCCACTTTGAAATAACTGCTTTGAGTTTGAGTTTGAGAATGGCACATGGCCGAAAAAACAGACGAGTACTCGGAGACAGTAGTAGCGTATCGGCAACCGTGATGGACCAGATGCCCTACCTACAGGTAAGACAACCTTAAAATAGCTGCTAGGACAGAAAGCGCGTTGAATGAAAAAACATCAAAGGTTGAGACGCAACTTCGGAGCGGCCATGTCCAAGTACACAGCAATCTTATTCTGAGGGCGAGCTTATTGATTGCCTAAATTATGTTAATGCTATACGATGACCCCTTCAAATAAAAAAAAACAGTAATACTCAATAAGATGCTTATCTCCTACCGATATAACGTGTCTCCTAACATAATAACCTTAAAGTATCCAGGTTATAAAGGTATTATCGATAAGATCTAATATTCTGAATAAGTACACAGTATGCTATCCACATCGAATAGAGGTTGTTAAACCTTTACTACCGAACTTGATAGCCACATTATGTCATTGTTATGAGTTTCTATTCATTTGGGGATGAAAGTAGGTTTTTATTTGGTGATCCTTTGAATGTTAGGGCTAGAGATAAGACACAATATGAGTAGTAAGCGTACTATTTCAGAGGGGCAATTCTCGTAATTTTAAGAACGTTGACAGTCTGATCTCAGTCTCAATCTGTCAAAAATACCTCGAGTTTCCATACATTTTTGACAAGTTTTTGACATTTGCTTGTCGCCGAGATGACACTGCGACTAGATTTTGAACGTTTTTATTTACGAGAATTGGCCTTCTGATAATACTGTAATGCAGGTCGGTAAGAGGCTACGCTACCGCCATCTATTATCGAGTAGCAGAATTACACGAAAGTTTTCTAATGATCTAGAAGGTTAAACTCGTCATACAAATATAGGGTTGTCAGCACTGCGGGACAGTTCATTACGATGGGGGTACTGTCTCATGTAATTTTGACGTCAAAAAGAGCTGACTCTCAGCCTAGTTTGAATACATTACTTTTGATTTGATTTTGATTGATTTTCCAGTCCGTCCCTTGCCGCCCACTTTCAGCGACGCCCTAATCAGAGGACCTCAAAGAGGGTGCCCTTAACGTATCGTCGCTTAGTTTTAAGTTTGTAGCCCAGCACCCTAATTGCGTAACTCACGATTCATAATAATTTGTTTCGTTTTGAAACCAATGGCTAAACCATTGCTTCATATGTTCGAAAAAGGTGTTTGCCCAACAACGTAAATAACGCAGTGAATATTGTTGAACTATCAAAATGAAACCGATTAAGATTAATCGCGTGTTACGCAATTAGGGTGCTGGCTAGAGGCCTTAATTTATTAGGTAGCCACAGGTAAGTCCAGTTAAGCAGCAACAACCTCCTAAGTTAAAATGCGACATGTCATTACAAAAAAAAAAAATACTGCGGGACAGTACAGTTAGGAATGCCAAACAGTGAACATAGAGAGACGTTAAAGTAATTCTTTTGATTAAAGTTTTTGCGATACATACTGGTCACGTCACTAGTTCACCACCCAACGATGGACAGGTTTATTAAAACTGACCTGTTTACCAGAACACCATAACTATCTTTTATTCAAGACTTCGAACTCAGTCGGCGGAAGCAAAGACAATCTCCACAGATTAGGGTTCAGACCTCAAGTGCCTATGCGGCACTTCGCCACAGACAACGGCCCACCTTCCATCTTGCGCCGCATGCCCAAATTTTTGGTTCTTTCTCCGTTTTGAGAGCAGGGCCCTAATTCTGTATGGTTATCATGATTCCCAGTGGAATCTTACTACGTTCATACTTCATCAATATTGTGTTTTTTAGAAACCAATGTAACGGTAAGTAATCGAAATGTCATATTCTGTATGTTCCAAGACAATTTGTCGATATTATTAATACGATATTAGCAGATTTCGTGTGTTATCACGTGTTTCGTGTGTTCGTGTGTTCGTGTGTGTGGTTACGAGTAAGGAATCGTTAAGTTGCCATAGTGAATTCAGGCCCTGTGATGATGAAATTATTTACACTTAGTAAAGCGCCTGCCTGGAATCGAACCCACGACCTACAATTCTTAAGTCGGGGCTGATACCACTGGGTCACCATTGCTCTATATAATGTGCATAAGGAACTAATGTAAAACCATGAGAGTATATGCTTTGGACCATTTAATAAGCCACATTTCCCTACCCGTGGGGTCCGAAATGGCTGCTAAAGGATTAACATTGGGGAGTATATGAATTTATCCATTGCCTAATTCTCGTTTTAGCGACAATCAATGTAAACAATTTAGTGTACAATAACTGAGATTAGAACGCACATGTTAAAAAAAAAACCAGAAAATGTCCCTCTGAACATGAATTGAGAAAAAATATATTTTAAAGAAAATAGAATATCCTTGTCTAACGTTTGGGAAAATATCACTACATCTAATGAACAAAAATATGGAGCCAAATTATACATTCGACGTATCTATATACAGTTAATTCTATTCATCTTCATAATACCCAAGTCATTTCACACATCACTTACGTAATAGACAAGAACCTTCATCATGTCAGCCATGTTAAACACACGACCCTCTTCATAACCTAGCAATACCTATGAGATACAGGTAATCTAGAATACCTAGATCAGGTAAAATATTCCCTCAACGTGATGTACTCGACGGACAATTCGTTAACTGCCGTCCAGGGTATGCTCAAAACAGCCATTAGCATTTATATTCGATATCAAAGAGGATTAACATAACAATTGGGTGGTAGTAATTGGGTGCACCTATCGATGTAATTAAATTGGCCTAGAGGTGGGCTGACGAAAACTTACGGATATCAAAAAAATACGGATATAAAAAAATCGGAGGTTCCCAGTACAATGCACCATCTAGGACGGCTATTTGTGAGTACCTACTTAATGGAATAGTGTGGGAAGGCTAAAACACAAAGTCAATTTGTTTCGTTACTGATTCGATATATGTTATTTTTACTGCTAAGTATGAATTACAATCTAAGGCTGCGATTAAGAAAACCTAAACCAAAATCTGTCGATAATATTTAGTTTAATTACACGCAAACTATGAATTCAGGACTCATGTCCTGAATAATCTGTTGATAATCGGCTGTTTCAAAGAAAAGTGCAATAACTACGCGATCAAAATGTATGGAGTAGTATTTTTTTTATACCGGCAAAAAATTTCGACGCAGGGGGTTCAGCATCATGTACTAAATTCATCGTATCAGGTTCCGCGTCGATGTCCTTGCTACCCCAAATATTAAAAAGAAAAAGCGGAAATCGCAATCAAAACAAGCTTTTAACTAAGCGCTGCAGAAATATAATGGTCTATTATCTGGTAACCGCTTTTAAGTAATTGGAATTGTTGCTTGCAGGCAAACCACAGCAGCAATTTGCAAAATAATTATCGGATACGGAATAGCGGAAGCGCGGTTAAGTTTCGGATATCCGGAGGTTACGTAAGGTTTACACATCACTAGTAATTGAGAAGCGTATAAGCTCAACTTCGTCATTATAATAAAGGGTTAATCGCTGTACACCTAGCATTTTCCTCGGGATTGACTTTCGATATTGTGTAGCAGTGCGCGCTACGGCGTAGCAATTTGCTACGTCGTAGCTCTGTACTGTGATTTCTTTTTGGTCTCTACGATTTTGAAACATCCTTTCAGATTTATCATACTCGATTTTTAAGTTACTGTTACCTAGAATACAATATGTTTGTGAATTCTAAGTAAATGTAGATCATCTCAAGGTTCCTCGAAGTTCTTGTTCTTTCTAGTTCTTTTCTTTTCTTCTTTGACCTATAGTATGATCGAATCAGGTAATAGTAGGTATGTTAGAAACAATTAATTACGCTAAAATTATCAAATTTTATGTGGACTTGAGAATACTAGGCCGAATAATTGAATTCAATTTAATCATTGTTAAGAAAAAAAATAAGAAAAGAGTACGTTTATTTGCGGTAAGACAGGGCGCAAAAAAAACCACAAAAAAAACATTAATGGAAAATGGCCATCGCTCATCTTAATGCTGGGACACTGTGCTATACAGAGCCGCAGCGCTGCTTCCGCCACGTCAACTGGCTCAGAATAAAATTAGACACAAAATAAGAAAAAAAAAGAGTACACAATACAACTTATAATGTTACAATAAAATGTTTCCCCTACGAAATTGTACCTATTGATATTTTGTTTGTTATAAAAAGTTTAAATGACACAAATTGGCAATGTATGAAGTCATGAAGGGAAAAGTTTCAGTCTTTTAACGAGATTTAGAAACGAGTACAACTCATGGGAGAGTACTCCTTTATAAGTAGGTTTAACTTTTAAGGGGTACAATTTGGCTCAATGCCTGCATCATTTAATGTATAATGCAAGGGTAGGTGGCTCGAGGGGCTGTTCAAGATTAAGGTGGTTTAAAGCTGTGTGAACTGTGATTCTTCTCTTCATGAGTACTTACGTCCAAATTGTTTCTTTTTATAGTTTTTTTATTGCAATTATTATTTAGATAGACGGGGCACCTGGTAGAAAGTGGCTATCTGGCTACTGTGTATATTTTTATTACCTATCTGACACCTGCGTTTTTTAATGGGGATGCGGTAAGGTATTCAGTTTACAGTTTGAATGTTAGTGTTTTTTTTTTTTTTTGGATGGGAAATCATCAAATAACTTCTCCCGCTCTGGGTGGAGCGGGAGGGCGTGACAGACTTTTACTGACTAAAACCCACCCGTGTTCCCTCAGTTGCCTGTGTACTAGCGGCCGCGGTATCTCTTTCGAACAACCCGCATCCCTGGCAGGCATCGGCCCTTGCGGACCCCACCAGTTGGTGCTAACGTCTCACAGAGGCGCGCGTGGAACACAACGCGCCGTCGACCCGGCCTTGGTCCTTACCGGACAGCGAGCTACCCATTACTCGAAGTCCGCAAGCCCGCGCCTACGGTGCCTAGGAATCAGCCTGGGATTCCCTAGGGCCGTGAGGGCGCATATACTGCCTCTTCCTCACGTGCACCGTCTCCCTCTTCGAGAGCATCACTGCTTCGCAGAAGGAGGTGTTGGCTACCTATGCACTCTCGCTCCGAACCATGGCCTGGACCAGGGCTGGACGCGAGAGATTGCCATCGCCGTTCGCCTCCACAAGGACACAGCAGTGCAGACCTCCACCGTATGCTTCACCGTGTCCTCCAGGCGATCTACGCAGTGGAAATACCGAGGCGTTTCCTACCGCTTTATACGAAACAGGAACCTCCCGAAACAACCGTGTCCGTTGAGGACCTGCGTCAGGGGGAAGGTGAGGATGCCGTCGCGCCTCTCAATCCACTCCTCAAATAAAGGACTTACCGCCGCAATCGTGGCGACTTTCTGCCGCATATACTGGTTACGGTCATGAATCATATTTTGCTCAACATACAGCCTTACACTGACCTAAAATCGTGAGAAAATTTGAGTTTCTTGGGGCTTAAAGGTAGTGTGGTATGTATGGGTGCAAAAACCATAATTTTGGCCAGAAATTAGCGCCAAGGATGGTTTTAAATGATGACGGCACGGTTGGCGCAGTGGTTAAGCGATGGATTGCTGCGCTCCGTGTCGCGGGTTCGAATCCTGCACGGAACAAATATTTGTATGACCTACGAGTAGGTGTACCTTGTCTGGCTGTTTGTGGATGTAAGTTTTAACCGTTTTTCAACGCACCCATAATACAAGAGAAATTCCTAGTGTGGGGCAAAGTTCTTTTATAGGAAAATAAAAAAGTTTTAATCTAGGTTAAAATCTAGCTGTGTTCCAAATTTCATCCCAATCCGTTCGGCCGTTTTTGCGTGATTGAGTAACAAACATCCAAACATCTAAACAAACAAACTTTCACATTTATAATCTTATAGTAGGATAGTTTCCGTTTACTCAAGGGTTCCTCCAAAGTTCTGATGGTATTACTCAACTGACGTTAAACTCAAAACATCAATTATATTTAAGCGGCATAGTCACGCTCATATCCTTGCAGGGTAAACAGACATAATGGGATGTCATACATCAACATGGCGTCAACGGAGTAATGTGTGGAAATTAAACGAAAAATGATGGTAGGTCTATACGGTCGGCAAAACACGTCCGTTGACGCATTAAGAGGGCACAAACACAAATAGAAGTGCTCAGTTTTAGGTAAATTTTACGGCGCGTTGTAGCCGATCGCACGTGTGTGTTTAGTGAAGTACGCTACGCACACATGCTAACCGCTATGCATCGTACACCCAGGAAAAAACCGGAACGGACTAAAACTAAAGCCCGCGCGTCCCGAGATTTATTACTGATGTATAGCGTTGCATTCAACAATTGATAAAAATATTATTTTACTTTTAAATATACTATTTTTTCTTTAAGCAAGCTAACTTAGTAACCTTAGTTATTAAATTCTTTTTGTTTGAATTTGGATTAAACAAACATAGATAAACAATATAATTTCAGACAGAAAAATACCATTAACTCTCTGTTTTACGGAATTATTTTTGGTGTATTGCTGTATGAAACATAATATAAATTGAGCATTCCAAAGAACAAGGTACAGTCCTACCACAGCTATTTTTATAAATGACTAAACTATTATTTATGTTCCATGTAACAACGGATCAAAAGATGCTCGAAAGTCAAATTTTATTAATTAAATTAATTAAAAATTAAACATCCTTTGCCGAGACAAGGTTTTATTGACTTATGTTAACAAATTAAAGTATTATTTTAGAACACAGAATGTTCTAAAAAATATTTTAGACAATTAATGAAACTAGGACATATTAAAAAAAAGATGTGGCTGTATCTAAACCATAATCACACATCAAATCTCGAGTCAAACGCTCAAATTCAAGAAAAATCTAGCGTCCTTAAATCAACAGAAAAACATTATCTTCTAAGTTTACTTGATTACATCAATCAGAATGTCAAGTAAAAATTACAATCAATTTTCGACTTTGTAAATAATAGTCTAGAATTGACTGAAAGTTGAATAAAAAGCGTATTTTATTTTGTACACTGCATAGTTCATAGTGTAAAGTCACTTATTGTGGAATATGTTTTGTAGCTTTAAATTGCTACAATCATAGATGTAAGTAAGAATAGAATATTATGGCATAAAGCAATTAAATGAATTCCGGTCGATGTATACATCTCTTTGAGGCTGACTGTACTGTACCAACGTTATACAATTCATCATTGCTACACCACTGTGCCTCTTTCTCATCTTAATAAGGTCTTTTTGTTTGTTTTTAATTAACTGGTCTGTCAAATATTACCCAGCTTTAACACCCCGATTTACCCTCTTGGGGGAATTTTAATAAATCACACTTTAGTGGCCTGGTTCCTTTGCTTTATAAAAATAGCTCAGCTGTTTACGGCCTACTTCTACTTTGGCATACTTCTTGTGGATTATTTTACGTCGACAAAAAACTGTTACTTATTTTTGTTTATATTCAAAGGGACGCAAGACCGGTATGTTTCAGAACGGCCGCATGAGACTGAGATTGGGGCCACGTGACAGTGGGGTTAGATTTTGATATTTTTTTAAAAACGGAAATTTGCCTTCAGGTTTTCTCGTCGTAAGTTTTAACTTTTCCGAGACGAAATCTAAAATAAACCTTTTTTAATGGAGAGCAGCTTATACATTTTATATTTGCCCGCGTAGAGGTCGGAAATTATTCCACGGGAACGTACTACCAGGACAAAAGGTATCCTACGTCATGGTCTACTTAAAAACTACCTCACTTACCCAGGCCATGGTCTACCTAAAATTCGAAACTCGTTCAGCAGTTAAGGTGTGAAAGATAACAGGAAGGCAGACGGAATTACTTTACATAACAGACAGGCAGACGGAGTTACTTTAGATAATAGACAGGCAGACAGAGTACTTTGAGATAATAGATAGGCAAACGGAGTTACTTTAGATAACAGGCAGGCAGACGGAGTTACTTTAGATAACAGACAGGCAGACGGAGTTACTTTAGATAACAGACAGGCAGACGGAGTTACTTTAGATAACAGACAGGCAGACGGAGTTACTTTGGATAACAGACAGGCAGACGGAGTTACTTTGGATAACAGACAGGAAGACGGAGTTACTTTAGATAACAGACAGGCAGTCGGAGTTACTTTAGATAACAGACAGGCAGACGGAGTTACTTTAGATAACAGATAGGCAGTCGGAGTACCTTTAGATAACAGACAGGCAGACGAAGTTACTTTAGATAACAGACAGGCAGACGGAGTTACTTTAGATAACAGACAGGCAGACGGAGTTACTTTAGCATAAAAATATAACTTACGTATGGATAAGAAGCAGGTATGTATATAAATCTGTTTAACAGTTGTGTACACACATTTATTAGTTACTAGATTTGCTAGCGGTTTCGCCCGCGTGGAGGTGGACAATTATCCTACCGGGATAAAAGTATCCGATGTGTTAATCCAGGTTATAAACTATCTGTGTGCCCTATTTTTATCATATCCGTTGAGCCGTTTTTGCGTGATTGAGGAACAAGCATCCAAACATATAAAAACTATCACATTTATAATATTAGGTAAGTAGGATATAGGCTAAGCCGTACAAACATTGCAGGCTATTTATCACGTTTCTGATGTCTGCCCTAGCAGGGCTATTTCCAGGGCCTGTCTGATGGTATCTCGGCTTATAAATGTGGACTGGTAACATACAGATTTTTTTAAAGTTAATTGTATGTCAACCTAGTTTAAAAAATTAATTGTTTGTTGTTTTAAATCGTTTATTCAAAGAAGAATTACAAATTGGTAATACAGATATCTTCTGCCAAACTGCAGTACAGTACAGTATCTGGTCGGCAGTGTTCTCGTGGACCAGGCACTTATACTGTTTTTAACCACTAAAACTACTTAAACTGCTTTTTCCAATTAAAAGGAAAACTCCTTTTGATGTGTCAAAATCACAATCAAAAGTCATTTATTCAAACTAGGCTGAGGGTCAGCACTTTTTGAACGTCAAAATTACATAAGACAGTCCCCAAAAATAAACGCCCACCCTTCGCCACTTCCTAGTGCTTTAGCTGGGAAGAAGAATTGGCGGAACAAACTCGGTGTATAGAACACCGAGTGTTAACAGAAAACTCTAGATAAAAATACTTAAAAAATGTCCATCAAAACTACCTTATTACCCTATGACAAATGTCAATAATTCTAGTAGTTAAAAAGTAAATTTCATAGAATTCATCCAACGATAACTCGTTTGATGAGTTCTATGATATTTACTTTTAATTTTATTGAATACTGAGGGGTATTTTCGTAATAAACTATCAGTAGCAATCGCTTTCATTCTGACAGTTCAACAACATTCATGGCGTTGTTTACGTTACTAAGCAGTATTTTTTTTCTAATTTTAAGAAAGAATTGATTAGCAATAACCTTCAAAATGATTCAGTTTCTGATTAATAGTGCCGTTTCTGACAAGAAAAGCACTGTTTTATTCTGACTAATATTTGAAGGCGCGGTTGGTTGACTGCTGCGCTGCGTGTCGCGGGTTCGATTCCCGCACGGAACAAATATTTTTATGACTTACAAGTAGTTGTTCCAGGTCTGACTGTTTGTGTATGTGAGTTTAAATGTTTGTAAACGCATTTGCAATACAGGAGAAATTCATAGAGTGAGAAAAAATAAAAATAATAAAATACCGTGGCCAAAACTAAACGATGACGAAACTGTCCCTGTAACGTAAATAAACAGTTATCTACTTAAATCTCTCATTCCTCACAACCACTTCCATTATGTTTTATCCAAATAAGGATTTATCATTATTACATCCCATCTTATTCTCATTAGGCGTTACGAGCCGTCAGCTGTGTGCCCTAATTCAGATCTAGGATCATTTAGTTCATTTTTACACAGCCAAGTGTTTAAGATAGCCAAGAGTAATCGCTGAGACGTTTTAACTAAGTCTAGATATTATGCGTGGGATAAAAATTCTAAACTTCGCAGGATGAGACTTACATGTACGGGTAATAAACTGCTAATTATTACAAACACAATATAAGAATTTCATATAGAAATAAATAATAGTTTAAAAAACTAAAAAACACGCTTTAAAAACCAAACTAAAAAAGGAGAAAATAATTTAATTCAATTAAAAAGCGTGGGGTGCTTTTTGAGGTATTTTTATAATCAATTAATGTCAAGCACCCCACGCTTTTTAATTGAATTAAATTATTTTTTCCTTTTTTTTCATTTTTCTCAAAAAATTTTTAATTATTGAGTTTTCATCGGTCCTCGATAAGTTTATAAAGTTTCAATGAAATCTGACCGTTTAAAGTGGGTCAAAATAGCGGCCAAAGGAGTCGCTTACAAACAAAAAAACATACAATTAGTGAAGCTAATATAAAGCGTGTAAAAAGAGGGGATGCCCTCGACCATTGGTAATGTTCTTCAGAAAGGTCGGGTGTCGGGTCGGAACCGGCGTGCGTATGACAAGATGTACGATAATAAACGTGGCAAAAGGTAGTTTCTGCTTACCCCATGGGAAGAAGGCGTGAGTTTATGTATGTATGAAAAGAAAGTATGTTCCATTTTTTTATGATTCATAATAATGTCAAGACTTAATAAAACTTCACCATAGAAATATGAAATACATTGTATTTTCGTTGCATTTTGCGAGCGTCTATTGGCAGGTCAATTTAAACCTTATGTCTGTTTGTTAACGTCATATATCACGCACCCATAAGGTGCAACGACGATCATGTTTATCATAATGCAGCCGAAAAACGTCAACCGCTGGGACATAGACAATGGATCACAGCAACGAGTGGTCCTACGCTGTTCCAACTCAGCAGATACCCGAAACTGTCTCCAAGTTTCTATTTAAGGGGCTTAGAGGAGCTAAACGCAAGTTTTATAATGGCCAAAAAATTTTGATCCACTGCAGTAAACAAAATTAGAAAAATATATGATAATCTTCAGAATATATGCTAGTAAGATAGTGTGTTGAAAACATAATAAAACAAATTTGATACGATAGAAAAAAAATCACGAAGATGCCTCTAAAAATTTCTTTTAACGATTAAAAACCATACTCGTAGCGAAATAAATGTCGAACATTAACAAAATGGAAACTATGGCATCTACATCGCCACATGCAAACTACACATCACACTGATGTCACACAAAATCCTGCAAGCAGACTTTATTGCGCAACTGGCTTATATACAACGTCCCGATACCAATCATCGGGCAGCATCCCACCAGACACAACACCCTGGTCCGAGGATCCTTCCCATTCTAGGGAGGCTAAGTGAACTTTCCCCCCTGTCCCTCAACTGATTGATGAACTGATATGAAACCCTGAATTTATGATAATTTAGTTTTATCCTTTAATTGGTGTGCAATAAAGAGTAATCAATCAGAATCATTCCTTCTACGTCGATTCCTCTATCTACATATTTATACCTATGATCTAAATATCTATATTGTAAAGTTTTTACTCACTTTAATTCAGGCTTCGGCTTAGGGACCTCAGTGCCATCTTCTGTCTTCTTCTCCTCCTTAGTAGTGGGTGAGGCTGGTGGCGTGTGCTCCTTATCGGCCTCCATGTTGGACGGGGCGTACCCCGAGTCGTTGTTCGTGTTGGGGTCCATCATCGGGATTGGGGACGCTAGGTTCGCCATTATGCTGTGGGGAAAAGAAGATCTTATAGGTTTTTATGCATGGAGAGTTGAATATCATTAAAGAGTTTGGGGATTTATAAATTGGAAGACGTAGTATTAATATATTGACACAATAATTAACTATTTGGTGCGACAACTGATTAAGAGAAATCAGCTGGTCTCAATCTCAGCCTATCGCAGTCCACTGCTGGACATAGACCCTCCCCAGGTTGCGCCACAATACCTTGTCCTCCGGCTTCCACATCCAGTCTGTTCCAGCCACTTTTTTTAACTCACCGATCCATCTAGTTGCAGGGCGTCCCACACTATGCTTGCCGATACGCGGTCTACACTCCAAGACTCGTATGCTCCACCGGCCATTGGTCCTTTTTACAGACCTGACCAGCCCACTGCCACATCAGCTTGCTTATT